>OX439142.1:126747746-128208889 GCA_949318255.1 Pollenia labialis | reverse complement strand
GTGACTTTATGACTACTTTTCGAATCCCCCAAATTGATAAACAAATATTTTCATGAATTTCAATTTTATTTGAAACCTGCGACACAAAAAATTTTCCATTTTAATCAATATAAGATAAAAAATTCTCCTGATAAAATTGGTGTCTTTATGTATATGCGTAATGCCTTTTACATTTTTTAACAAAAAGAAAGGGAAGCACAATTACTCTTCATATCCCGGAAGATCGTGTGAATGGAAAAAGTAGACATTTATGGTGCACAAGCACTTTCCAGACTAAGTCTGAGCAGTAATTTTGAGAAGTCATATTCCCAGTTTAAAGCACATAGTAGTTTAGATAGTTTTGTACACAACTGATTTCCTCTTGATTACAAAAGACACATATGGGGGATTCACAAGTTGTCATAAGGTCATATGTCTTAATATAATAACATGCAAAAATACGACTGTTGTGAACAACCCCTCATAATTCAGTGTGCTATTATGAATGAGTAAATAAATTAAATTAGATCTTACCTGACTATTTTCCACTTTTCAGAAGCAAATCACAAATAAATTTTATTTTGTTTGTTTACCAAACAGCAGAGTCCTAAGCCAATCTAATTTGACGCCGCAAGTGATTTGTTGCAAAAATTGCTAGCCGCAGGTTAAATTCGGATGTTAGCCGGGTAAACTTATACCATCAACGGCGACGGCTTCAAAAACTAATGCGGATGTGCTCAGCCGCTCAGCGCAGGTCTCTTCTGATTTATTACGACAGCACAACAATAAACATACCAAGCAAAGTTCTATTAATTTAAGACACTTTTTGTTTACAAAGCAACAACAATAATTTTAAACCATTTTCAAATGTAAGAACATTATGACAATGATAGCACACCTTGTGAGTACCCCAATTGACTTAAAAGTGTGTGAAATGATTCCTATAAATACATGCACTCGATTTAGCCAATTCACAAATTGTATATTGAAAAATTTAATTTTCAGAACTGCTTGGTTTGTATTCTGTTGTAGACAAAGGCAAATTTTGTTTTACATTTTTTTTTCAAACAAGAAAAACAGTGTGTTGTTATTTTTGTGTGCAGGTTTGTATGTGTGTTTATGACAACTTTAAAGATTCTTAAAATTCTTTCAAGTTTTAAGTCAATAGATGCTTCATCGGAGTTGCTATTGCTAGTACCTGCTGCTATTTGCTATTGATGTTAATTTTGGTTGTTTCCAAGTCAGTGGTTTTTCTTGTTTGTTTGTTGGGTAGATGGCATTTTGGTTTTTCTATTCTTTTTTATACCCACAACACAATAGCAAAGAGGGTATTATGCGTTTGTGTTGATGCTTGTAATACCTTAAAATGTTGGCCCTAGACCACCTTTAAGTATACCGATTGAATCAGACTCACTTTCTAAGTAAATCCTTTAATGATAATTTTATGAAATTAAGTAGACAGTGGCTCATTGTTACAAGAGAATCGTAAGAATCGGCTTTGCATAGAACCCAGACAAGCTTCTTTTCCGAATAGAGCCTTTGTGGCCAATTCCCAATTTTTATTTTTGATAAATATACTGAAATTTATTGTTGTGGGAAAAAAACTTTCCATTCGCACCTCACTGGTTGCCCAGGCCAGACCATCAGGAAACCTTTTAAGGTTTTTGGAAAAGCTAAAAATATTATACAAATAAAACTGTAAAGCGAATAAGAATTATAAACACTCAAAATTCTACTTGTAACAATATTAAAGCTTAAACAAGGCTTAGATTAAATTTGGTCCAAACTGATTTTATTGCAATCTACATCATCTTGCCAAAATCTAATTCGGTCAATATTTGGCCATAGCTCCCAAACAAATACAGGGTGTCCGCCGAGAACGTATACTTCTTTGTTTGTTTATAATTTTAAATGGTCTTGTGGAAGAAGCTTTTGTGTCAACTGAATCTTAAATGGATACAAATGCAAAGCCAAGCTCGTGAGCACGTAGTCAAATTGAATTTGATGGATAGTTTTGAACACTTTTTTGAGCAGCAGTAATGTTTTCAGCCGATCTTGCAGTGTGTTGTGGTCATGCTTGGGCCTATCATCTACTGACCCACTTTCTTCGAAATCATTCACTATATGATACATATTGCGTTTTGTTGGCACATTGATTCTTCCAAAAATTTCGCATAACTTTTTCATCGTCACAGTAATCGATGATTGATTTTGATAAAATGTTTTAACGATTAAAACACGTTAATTTATCGAAAATTTTTCCATAATTAATTTGCCACGTGTCTACTTCTGCCAAATGTGAGTTGTCAAGACTACTGCTTACCAAAATGGCGGCAAAACAAAAACACCTTCTCGGCGGACACCCTGTACTTCTCCCGAAATTAGCTTTTAATGCCTAAACTTCCTTATAAAAGTTGGTATTGATATAAAAATTGGCCACAATAACTTTTACGATATCTACTGTGTCATAAAAAAATATAATGCTGGAAGATCCAAAATTAATCTCAGGTCCCATATAAACCCCCATTCTTAACTTAAAGGCAAAAAATCTCATATACATGAGGATACCTTAATAATATTCGGCACAAACAATTTTTACATGAATCTTAACTTCATAACCAATTTATCATTGGTGTTCGAAAAATATTTTAAACTGCACAAACAACAAAAAATTATAGAAATATTTTGCTTGATATTGTTTTTTAAAGTTCAAAATAATAAAGTTCTCATAAAAAAGTTTTTAAGAAAATTGTTTTTTTTTTTTTGTACAAAAAATTACGAACCGAAAATTTAATTTTTTTTCATCCGTACCAAGGCCCATTGAAAAGGTCTGCGCAAGAAGCCTGATCATCATTGTTTATGTTCTTTTTAGTTGTCAAAAGTTGTTTACATATTGCTTACATGTACGTGTATACGTTTGTTTACGTTTATAGTATGCCACACATATACGTTTTTTCCTTTTGCTTTGTATATGAAGTAGTAAATTTTTGACAACTAAAAAGAATCGTTTTTTGTTTTTGTACAAGTAAGCAGACCTGATAGATGGGCCTTGATCCGTACAACATAAAATTGTTTTCCTCACTTTAAAAAAAAAACAAGCAAACACAAAATAAAAGATATTTATTTTTTCAGTACAATTTTGTATATGAAAGAAAAAGATCCGAAAACTTAAAATTGAATTTTTTATTTGACAATTTTAAAACTCATACGAAAAAAAATTAGAGTCAAAATTTATAAGTGGTTTTAAAATTATAAAGATTATCCTAGAATTAAATAGTAATTTTAGCAATTAGTTTGATGCTAAGTTTGAGCAACAACTAATTTTCCAAATGGTCAGAACATAAATTCATTCTATTTTGGTTATAAAGCTAGTTTTGATAATAAAGGATCTCTAAAGCTTGTGTTTTTTCAGAATTCCAATATATTAGCTCTAAATGGCAACTTTTCCTCGTGTTTTAAAGCCCGTTTTCACAACTTACTGATAGCTAAAAGTAGACTTTACCCGGTCTAATAAATAGTGTTCCATTATTGAAACTTTACTTTAACCTAAAGTGAGCGATAAAGTAAATTAAAAATAAATCATCCTACCTGGTTGGTTAAAGTTAAATTGTAATAATGGAACACTTTTTATACGGCCGATTTAATCATACCTTTGGCTAGCGGTAAGTTGTGAAAACGGGCCTAAGTGAATTAATTTCCCATCTAAGGTAACGTTCTACATTACTATGAGACTAAAAAACATATATACATATGTATATTTATATTGTTTTATGAAGTTTGGAAACGAATGCATTTATGCATATACTACATAAAGTTATAAAATAAATAACAATTGCAGTTTTTCAGAATTTTAACTTTAAAATTGAGTTTTTATTGTTAGCAAGGACCGGAAAATGTTTTTTTATTTTGTTTCTAAAAAAATATTTAGTGTGCAAGTTTAAAAAATTTTTAAAATAGTAATAAAAAAATAGTTGTCGAAAAAAAAAATAATAAAATAAAGTTCTAAAAATAAAACGTTTTCTAAAAAACTTTTGTACAAAAAAAAAAATTAAAAATTTCTTAAACCAGAATGAATATAATTAGAATTGTGATTATTTTGTTGAACTATTTACGGTGTTTAATCTAAATTTTTAATATTTTAATCAGGCTTAAGCTCTTTAATATGGAATCATAGTTAGTTCTGGATGCCACTGGTTCAGGAAATTGCTTATTGTGTGATAAAACCATCAAAGCTCATGCTGGTAACATAAAACGCCATTATTTAGTAATGCACAATAAGAACATAACACGTGAAGAAGACCCCTTTGAAGTATTAGAAATTGTTAGCTTTGAAGACTGCTACCAAAAATTGGAATTAAAAGCAACTTTAAATACTTTAAAGCAACGTTCTTTTTCTGTTCAGGAGCCTTTAGAAAAACTTCAGTATGATTCCAAACTACCATTTGGAACAAATATTTTAGAATTTTAGAAAATCAAAAAACTAAAAGCTCCTACAATTTCAAAAATTGCACAAGTAGCCTTAGCAGTACCCGCAACACTGGTATTTGTGGAAAGAGCATTCAGCGCCATGCCTGTGATTTTAATTTTTTTAATTAATTGAGAAAACGTATATTTAGTTGCTTATTTTCTTTTTACTCCGTATTGTTATAACCTTTTTTTTATTTTTGTTGTCTTCGCTATTATGAACAATGGTATTACTTTAAACAAATTGTTAGTAACATACATTTATGTTTGAACCGCCATCATTGTTTTTTGATTAACTAATTTTTTTAATACTTAAATAAAATTTTCTAAAAAACATTTTATGAAACATTTCTCAACACAAAAAAAAAATTTTTTTTACAATTTTATTTGTTTTTTTTTTACAAAAAAAGTTTTTGATTTTTTTTTTGAAACTAAAAGTTTTGTTTTTAAAGAAATATTTTTTCTTTTTTCGTTTCTATTTAAACACGGAAAAAAAATCCTTTTTTCACACACAAAAATGTTTTATTTAAAAAATAAAATTTAATTTTGTGTTTTCCGTTCGTAATTTCCGGTCCTTGATTGTTAAGGCAGAATTAGTCTTTACTTTCTGTTTCTGTTGTGTTCCGTGCCGTTCTGTGTCAAAATTGTAATAGTTACTTTTTCTGTAGCAACTTATCAGCCATTTATGACAAATTTATTAGTTTTGCATCGTCCATTGTTTTATTTTAATAAGTTCTATGCACATAAATTTGAAGAAATTAAATTTTATGAATTTTTAAAATCAAAAAATAGTTTTTTTCAATAAAAATATGTATTTTTTATTATTTATTTTGCTGTAAATTACAATTACTTAACAAATTTTTGATTTTAACAAACTGAACCGCAACAGAACAGAAAAACTAATCAATTTCACAGGTTTTTTAATAACAAAAACAAATCAGCTGATTCGTAACAGAACAGAAAGTAAAGACTAACTGAGCCTTTAGTTTCTAAAAACATAAAAAAATATTTTTCTCAGAAACTTTTTTTTTTGTACAGTTGAAAACATTTTTTGAACATCAATGATAAATATTTTTTAAAAAAAAAAAAAAGGTTTTTGTGTATTTTTCAAATTTTGAATTTTTATTTTTTTGTTTCTTTTCATGTACAAAATACATTTTGTACTTTAAAAATAATAATTTTTAGTGTTTCCTATATTTTATTTTAACTGATAGAAAAAAAATTTTTTGTACGCATGAGTTTTGAATTTTACAAACAAAAATTTAGTTACTGCATATCCCCTGATTAAGGATTTCTTATTCAAAACACTTTTTAATAAACTATGATTATCTAATGATCAAAGACTTTTATACTCCTGATTAACTGCTGTCAATTTGTTATTTCTATCAATTGAATTGAATTTAAACAGAGATGTACAAATTTTTCTTAATCTGGCGATTTAAAAGTGCTTTGAATAACCTCATGACTAAATGGTGATTAAGCTTAATTAACATTTTAGTTGCTCACTCGATGAGCGGAGTATATTCGGAGTACACAAATTTTCGTTTTGAATACGGCTGTTAAATTTTAAGTTTTTGGTTCTTAATTTCTGATGCCTGATCATAACATAATTTGGTTCTGGCGGGTCTACGATTCCTCATGTACACTCTCAAAATTTTGTTTTTAAATATTGTCGTGTAGAGTATCGTATGGTCGGGTTTAACAGAGTATGCTTTCTTTAATGCTTTTTCTTTTTGTTGTTCTATCTTGTTTTCATTAGAAATTGTGAGAAGAACATTATGACCAACAGTGATGTATTTAAAAAAAAAAAACGAGAAAATAAAACGGATCCTTCGATTTTACGCAGTAGATTTTGTTTATAGTATGATTTTGTAAATCGGACCAAAGAAAGAAAGTGGATTCGTTTTAAAGTTTGCGTACAACTGAAGGTGTCCTGCTTTAATGCATTCTACGTCTGTCCCCATTAGACTCTACTCATCATTTATTTTTACTTTAGCTCTATCTTTTCTACTGTGCTAGGAAAAAGAAAATTTTTTTTAAATTTTTTTAATTAAAATAGGACATTTGATTTAACGAAAAGTGTTAATCGTTCAAGAGTAGGAGAATTTAGGTCTAAACTACAACAAAAAATTTAAATTCCTTAATTAAATTGCTTATTAAATTATTAAAAACACTTTTGTAGCATTTCATGTCAATGTTGTTAAATTCAAGGCACCCATATTTCATTTCACTCTAAATATGTATATTAAATTATTTAACTTCTTGCTAGGATTAACTTTTAATTAAATCTCTGTCGAAAGCCAACTTAGTTTTAATGTTTAAATATTAACTGGTCAGAAGTTAAGAACAAGTTAGTTGTTTGTTAATTTTCACTAAATTGATCAAATTAAGTGAAAATAAAAAGCTTCAAGCTTCAAGCCTTAATTTAAATATATTTTCTAAGTTTAAACGAGTTTTATTTTAGTTAAAAAAATTTTTTTTTAGAAAAAAAATCGCTTCAGAAGATAAAGCGAGCGCTGCGAAATATGGCATCAAAAAATAAATAAAAATTGACCCCAAAATTGGGGCTCTTTTTTCTAATACAATAATATGACCCCATTTTTGTAATGAAAAATTACCAAAATAAAAATTGCTGTAAAAGTAAAATGAAATATGACCCTAAATTTGGGTTAATTCTGTGTTATGAAACTCACCTCAAAATTTTTAATAAATTGTTACCCCAAAAAAAGTTTAAATTCCAAATTTAAAATCCCGAATTTTAAAATCCTAGATTTATACCATGTTCGCACGACAGCGTTTTTTCGTAATTCAATCTCTCATTCGTAATCCACAGCCTAATTATGATCCAAATTACATAATTCGTCATACAAAATTTTGAGAGCGGATTATCACATTTGTACGTAATTCAATTTTTATTACCCTGTGGATTACTTTAAAATCAATGTGATCTCTAACTTTTATCGGTTTTTTTCCATCAATAGCTGTCAAAGCACTAAAACACAAACAAAATATAACATAAAGAAAGTAAACAAATGTAAAGGAAGTAATTTTATAATATAAAATTTAATGGAATCCAAAAAAGAAAATAAATATTTTATTTGTATGTATTTCTTTTAAATAATATGTTTTACTTACTTTTTCTTTCCATTCTTAATACAAGTAACCGCAAACAAACAATTAAATTTAGCAATAAACAAAATTAATAAAAAAAGAAGAAGCAGATAAACTGTCAAAACCGATTAGGAAAATGCCGTGCGAACATGGTAATTCAAATAAGTAATTAAAACAGAGAGCGAAGTAATCCAAAGCACCGTGCGAACATGGCATTACATGATTAGGCCCTCGAACGAAAATTTTATAACATTTATTTAAAAATTATCGGGGTCATTTTTCATTTCATAAAATTTGCATTTTTTATAAGAGAATGAGAAATAGCCCAAAAGTAAAAATTAAGGTTTTTTTTGGAGCCAATGTTAAAACACCCCAATGAAAAAAAACACCCAAAGCAAAAAAAAAATGTCCCCAAAATTGCGTATTGTTGTTGCCAAATTTCCTTGGGTCATTTTGCGCAGAGCGATAAAATGCCAAGAAAACTTGAAAAAAATATTAATTAGATTTTGAATATTTCAGGTGTATGCTTTATATGGGTCCTATAAATTTAAACCCAATCTTCGTAAACACTGACCTCACGGTATTATAAGTCACTGCGGTGTAAGATGTATTTAAGTCTATTCAAAAAAGTCATTAAAACCCTAATTTAACCTAATATAAATAAAATATTATGATTTGTTACTTAAATATTATTAGGCATACTAAAGTGATTTACAGGAGGGGATTTTAAATTAGACCTATCGGAAATTATCGTTCTCAATACTAGAAATCAAAAGAGAGCAGCTTTCACAGAATAAATTATCGCCAATTATTTTTCAATTCAGCCATTCATCAAAAATAAAATCAGGTTCAATTAAAAATTTTATCAAGTGAATTAAAAGTTTACTTATATCAAAAACATAACTGCAAAAAATGTTGTTAATATCAAAAAATATTTAATTAATAGAAAAATTATCAATAAATTTTAATTAATTTTCATGTTGAAAATTACTTCTTCATAAAAATAACTTAATGAAAATTAAATTTGATAAACTTTGGCATAATAAAAATATCAAAATTTGAATTAAAAACCATAATTATATTATGCCAGTTTTTTTTTTTGTATGCAAAATTTAATTAAAAAAAAAAGTTACGAAAACTGAACTAAATTAACGTTTGGCGACTTCCGACAACCGGTTTGGCGATGGAGCTCAAAAAGTCTGACAACCCTGGTTGAACAGTGCAATTTTATAATAATTATTTTAATTAAAAATATTTTATAACTTTTTTTGCAATATCTTAATAAACTAAAACTATGAGTAGAAAAACCACAAGGTGAATTTTTACTTTATTTAAATATTTTGATTTATTTTTAAAAAAAATTCATATGTATGTATGTATATTAGGGCGGGTCGATTTGTATGGATGAAATTTTTTTACTTGGGTGAAAATTTTTTCAATGTAAAAAAAATTTTGATTGCAAAAAAATATAAAGTGCAAAAGAATAACCTTACTAAACCATTTTATTAAAAAAATTCGATTTCTTTTTGGAAAAAGCTATTTTTCAAAAAAAAATTTTTTTTTCCAAGGCGGGCAGCCAAATTTTCAAGTCGATAGGCGCGGATTAGGATTTTGTTTTAGACCCATGGTTTCTTCGGAGAATTTTCTTAGAATTTTATGAAGATTACGTTTTTGCTATACGATTTAAAAAAAAAAATCAACCCGCCCTAATGTATATACATACGTGTTATAGTTGTATTTATAAAACCACAATGTCTGCTACAAATAGTTTAAGACTTTTTACAATTTGCAATTAATCATACTTCATATTTAACATAAAACCGCATGTCTTCCAATATAACGCACAAAATAATTATAGTTGCAACAATAGGAAATTCCACTTTTTTGTGTCTTCTTGAATACCAAACCGCTTGGACATGTTATATTACGACAAAAGGCTGATTCAATGAATGGATTGGTATTGAAGTCATTGTTTAAAGTTATGAAAGCATAACATGTATTAGCATATTTCACTACTTTGTATGTCCACAAAGGTACGGGGTTCTTTTGATTGGGCATCAAGTAAATGGGAACTTTAACATTTCTGGTAGAATGCTTTAATCTTAAGATATCTAAAGAGCCCGTTACAACTTCCGCATATGTGCCCTTAGATGGTAGTTTATGCACCCAATTCTCAATGCGTTTCCAATTACTGCGATTGCTACCGCGGAATTGTGGCACAACATTGACATACTTAAAAGTTTCGTCCATTTGATCGTAAGAGGGAAAGTCTTGGGAATTAACTAAATGACCACGTTCCAATATCACTGCTTTCTTATTGGGTATATATTTAGATTTCTGCTTAGCCCCCAAAAGTTTCACAAATGTATTGTAAATTCTCTCAGGCTCAAAGGAAAGTTCACGTTCCCTTGACACTACAGTTCCCCTGTTAAATAATGGTCTTTTATATGTGGAAGCAGCCAAATTGAAACCATATGATTTGTGCCTGGTATACAGAGATTGTTCCGTCGCTGTACTATAGCAAACATCATAAAGGGTAACTTGAATATTATTTGGTAGAGTATAACGTACTCGATACATTTGACCATTCATGCGACGACATGAGTTCTCATTCCGCGGTAACGCTACAGTTTCAGCTCTAATGCGCCCAGGACATGTGGGTACATTATTTCTTTGTTGGAGTCTACCATGATTACAAAGTGCTTCTCTTACAGTGTTCATTGAATTACATATCATATATAATTTATTTTGATCTTTTATATAATCCGTATGTAAAACATCCCAAGTGCCTGTTGTTTGTCCTGTTGCAAAAATCCATTGTCTATCCATATGAGTAGCATTTAATTGGCAGTTTTGTGCCAGAGTTTCTTTTTAATAATAGAAATTGTTTAAATAAGTACTGCAAAGAAGTTCCTTTAATTTATTGTATTACCTTCTATAGTGATTAATATTGCAATTATTTTTAAAAACATTTTTTATTTCGTTCTTTTTTTAGATCCGAGGATTTTTTACTGTCGTATGCCTTTAGTGATTTCTAATAGAAGAACTAGAAACTTGCAGAGAAAAGGTGGCGTATTTATTCATTTTCCCGATAAGCTTTTATCAGAGCTGTGAAAAATTGCATTCAATTGTGACTGAAATCACAAGATTGCCATACTTTATGATTGCATTAATTTTAAGCTCATTCGTTTTTGAAATCATTAATTGCAATCAATTTAATTTCTTAAGTCAATTGTAGTCAAATTAAATCATGAGATTTAAATTTTTTCGCTTGTAATCACAACTGTAGTTATAGTCCAACGAAATAATATGCACTTGGAATCTGGGGGTTTGAAAAAAATGTACGTTGTTATCATCTCAACATTAGCAGAGTCAGCTTTATTTTTAGAAGAGGCAACGAACGAGGATTTTGATTCTTATTTCATTTTGCCATAACTAAATTTGATTGCAATTAAAGTATTTCAATCAAGTCGATTTTAATCAAGTTTAATTGCAATCATTTATCAGATTAAAAGATTGTGTTCTAGATCAGAAAATTGATTGCACGATTTAAGTTTGAAATCTTACAATCAATTTTTCGATATTTAATGCAAAAAAAAAATAATCAATCATTACTGAGAAATCATTCGATTGCAATAAAATCGACTACAATCATTTACTTTCCTGGCCAGTATGTAAGTTTATTGTGGTTTAAGCATTTACTCCACACACTTCCAACATAGCTAAATTATGGCCATTTTTTGATTTTGTATTTAAATGGGTATTTAGTAAATGTTTCTTTAAATTTAAGTCGTATTTAAATACAGTTATTAAATGTTACTTGATTAACCTTAATTAATTAAGAAAACAAGTATGGTAGCACAACAAAATAAAAAAAAATTATTATGAAACAGCTGTTCAGCCAATATATAGAAACTAGTACTTTGGAAGCGTTGCCAAATCTTAATGAGCAGAAATGTCAACAAAGTTTGATATTTTCAGCTGTCGAAACATTGTTATAGATATCGAAAGTTTTCATGCAGCTTTATAAAACACCCTATATAATATTCCATCTTCTTCTATATTTATACAAATGATAATGATTTTATGTGATTGTATTTTTCCGATAGACTCCTTCCCAGCTAGCATTTAGGTGATAATTTATTGTAACAATCACCTAACTGAGTCTTCCTAAATCACTTTTTATGATTTTTTAAATATTTTGAATTTTTGTTCATTCATCATGCCAAATTACAAAAAATAAATTTAAAACTTTCGTGTCAGCGCCCCAAATAAAAATATTGGCTAAAAAGGAAGTCAAAAAATTATTGCCAATTAATGACAATATAAAGGTATTCATTTCAGTTTTTTTATTTGTCGGAAAAATGGAAAAGTGGAAAAATTTAATTTTTGTTACAACAACCACAAGAAAAAATTCCATCAAAAGTTAAATTTTTGTCAAACTATAACCAAGTGTAAAAAATCAAGATAGAAAGATGTAAATTTCTACTATAAACGTCAAACGAAATGATGTTTCCATTCGTAAAAAAATTGTTAATTTTTAATACAAAGTACGAAAAATTACATCTATTTTTATAAACTCTTGAATTGTACAGCTCTGATTTTAAAAATTATTTTTATAAATAATTAGAATTGTGGTTATTTTGTTGAACTATTTATGTTTTTTTAATCCAAATTTTAAATATTTTAATCAGGCTTAAGTTCATCAAATTTAATTTTCATTAAATTATTTTTATGAAGGAAAGAATTTTACAACATGAAAATTATTTTAAAATTGTTATTGATAATCATTCATTCTTGACTGACCTGAGATTCGAACCCATAAGTACGGAAAAACAGAAGTTAGGAAAAAACATGTAAAATCAATTAAAATGGATAATCATTCAAAAAAGCAAATTTCGATCTACCAAAGGTTAAAAAACAATTTGGTTTAAGGATTGATGTTTGACTATTGACGTCAGCAGTCGTCGGTGGCTGCGAGTGTAAGACGGCAAATCCATCTGAGAAGATCGAGTGGTTGCGATTGAAACATGTCATGGTAACCAGCCGCCTGGGTTCGAATCTCAGGTCAGTCAAGAATGAATGATTACACAGTGAGACAAAAAAATTAAGTGAAAATACCTGGGATCTTATATCATTTTTCTGGTGGGTACTGTCGAGAATAACAACAGTCTGTTTTTAGAATTTTCAAAACACCCCCAAAATCTTGAGTTACGGATAAAAAACCGGTTTTTCATACCCGTATGCACTTATTATCCTGTTGATAATTATCAATAACAATTTTAAAATAATTCAACATTTTTTATTTTTCGAATTTATTCTATAAGCTAAATTTCAGGTATGTATTTTATAAAGCTTTTTTGTAATAGTCATATTCCTTAAATTTTTCAGAAATGACTTTATACACTATCAGACTATTAGGTATATTGTATTTTCTTGTTATAAAGTAATTTCTGAAAAATTGAAGGAATATGACTATTACAAAAAAGCTTTATAAAATACATAACTGAAATTTAGCTCATAGAATAAATTCGAAAAATAAAAAATGTTGAATATAATATAAAGTAACCTTCAGAAGGAAATAATTCCCAGTTTCTAATTTTAATATAATTTTCACGTTGTAAAATTCCTTCCTTCATAAAAATAATTTAATGAAAATTAAATTTGATGATTAAAATATTAAAAATTTGGATTATTTTTTATAGTTACAACATTTCAAACATAACTTCTTTTTCATTTAACTTTCAAAAAGAAAAGAAAAAATACTAATGGCTAATAAATCACTGATGGTTTAAACGCTGGTTTAGTTGAACTTAACTTGAAACTATATGTAGTTTAAACTCAACAACTATAAATCAGTGTCCCATGTATTATATGTAGTTAAAAAAGTAACATGTGGCAGCACTATGATAAATCTTATCAAATTCATATGGTCTGCATTGGTAGTTTAAACGCCCAATTTTATGCGTTTAAAGATGGTTTATATGTTTAGTGATTTATAGATTTGTTGGTTTAAACATATTTTAAACCAAAAAGAGAGTTTAACTTGCTCTGATTTTTTAGCCCTAAGAATGAGTTCAATAAAAAAAGTTATTAAGAAAGAATTAAAAAAAGAGATGAAATGAATAAAGTTAACATTTCTG
Organism: Pollenia labialis; assembly: GCA_949318255.1. Classification (NCBI taxonomy): domain Eukaryota; kingdom Metazoa; phylum Arthropoda; class Insecta; order Diptera; family Polleniidae; genus Pollenia; species Pollenia labialis. The sequence continues at coordinate 128,195,192 of OX439142.1, read as the reverse complement.
CAATACAACATTAATATTTTAAAGTTTATATAGGTATTGTATTGTTTTCTCGAATTATTTTCGTAAATATTATCAATTTCCGTTAACCCAATGTGACAATTAAATAATTAATTAATTCACTTTTAGCACTTATTTGGCATATTGAAAAATAAAATAAAACCCTTTCACGTTAATAAGAGTGTAATTTTTCTTTTTCCCATTTTCCAACCAAAAATAATTTGAAATGAATGATTTCTTTCTTGCTTTGGAGAACCCGAATTATTTTGTTTCAGAATAAAGTTAGTTCAATTAACACTGTACAACAACAAAAACCAACCTTAAAAGTTGATTTGCGAAATGAAACTAAACAACTGGTTGAGCAAATCTGCCAAAGGGTTTTGAAAATGAAGCTCGGGTTTTCGAAAATTCAGCCGTTTAAGTTTTTTAATTTTTTGAAAAGGCAAAAAAAATATACTAAATATACTTTGAGCTTAAAAATTATTTTAGATGTCTTAAGTAGAATTGTATGGCGATTTTTTTTTCTAACTCTGATTTTAAGAGCTAATTTTTGTTCCTTTTTCCAATTTGCAACCATAAGTATACTAAAACGGCACTTAATTGTACAAATATATTCTGCATCTTATTTCGCTAAAGGCCTTCTAAAGCGGCCCTTATACATGCAATATTATTGTATATGATATTCGCCATATTATTTCCATTTTGTCCTATATTAGGCAAGAAGACGCACAATGGTTTCCCTGCAAATAATAGGACCAGTCCAAACATGCGTGTAAAGAGAAGCCCACAAGGGACTAGGACTAGTCCAAAAGTAACCCAAACGTATGGAAAAAACATGGTCTATTAAACATTACGATGTCCTAGGGCAGGACCATATAACCCATATTTGGACTACAAAGGAGTTGTTTTAAAACTACACCATTGTATACACAAGTAAATCTTGAATTCGTTTAAAAACGAAAACATGTCGTTAAAAAACGAAGACATGTCGTCTCACTACAAACACTCGTTAACAATGACATGGTTCATGCTTGCATTTCATCGGACCAGTCCATGGAGTAGTCCATTTCATGAAATTGGATCAGGTGGTAAAATAATATTTGCAGGGTTCATTCATTCATTAAAAACCTGAACATAACCTTTAGGAACAACATAATCAACATTGTATAATATTGCCAACATATTTCACTTTCTTTTCGTTGTGCAATAAAAATGAAAAGGCTCTTGATTGTTGCCAATATATTGTGCCAATTTTATTGCAAGTGTATGAGCCACTTAAGAACAAAAGATCGTGCAATATTATATAAAAATGATTAATAAAGGAAAATTTAAAAGTCGCATATATTTTTATTATCCACAAAAGCAGTGGTAATTAAGTCAAACAGTGTAAAGTTTTTCTGAGCTAAATATAATGTATAAGGATTTACAAAAAATCTTATGGCATTTTTTTTAAAAAATAACCATATTTTTTTAATTTTCCGGGGGCTTTTTTGTCCTGTGAAAAAAAAATACTTAAAATTTTGCAATAAATATGCCTAAAATGTTCTACTAATATTTTGAAGAAGAAGCTAAACGAATATTTTTCCGCAAAAATTATTAAAAATTATGTCATTCGAGGTCTTTTAGAAGTTGTTGGGAGATTGCAATTTTGGCAATCATTGATATCAGCTTGTGAGTCCAAATCAGAAGTAATCATTACTTTTGCTTTTGTCTCTGATATACGCTAGCGGCGATGACGCGAATTTTGTTGCACTGTGTAATCAAACGCCATTATAGGGATGCTTTAATCGGAAAAAAATTAAAAAAATAATGATTAAACAATTATTTGAAATATAATCAAAAACTAACGATTGAGTAATGAGACGAAAATTACTGGATAATGATAATAAAAATTAAATTGCTCAAAAGCGAACCAGAAAAATTTATCACAAATGATTTTTTGAGGTGATTCATCCACAAAAGAGCCGAATTTCTAAAAAATTCTAGACAGACAACTGTCCGCCTGTTTTTCTAATGATAGAGAGAGAGAGAGAGAATATTATTATTTACTTACCCCGTTACCAGTGTTGCCACTAACTTATTGGTAAATTACACATGGATCATGCCAAAATACGAATTACACATGCTATCTTTTTACGCATGTCACAGAAACAAATTTCGATCAAAAGTGGAATGAAACCCATATTTGGCTTTTGTAGAAAACGTAAACCAATTTAAATTTGTTGATATTTTAAGCAGCATATATACCATAAAACTTTTTATTGTCACCTTTTAATTTCATACAAACCACTAAAAATTAATCAAGCTAAAATTTTTGTTTGCAAACAAATAAACATAAATATCGTCGCCTAAAACTTAAAGGGCGTAACAACAATTTTTATCTTTTTACAGCTTTATACAGGAGAAGCAAAAAACTTTACAAAATCAATAACAACAAGGTGTAATTAGCGTTTGAATTTCTTTGATAAAGCCGCAATTTTTGATCTAAAATGGTTTGTGAACATAAAGTTTAATAAACGAACAAAACAATTAAAATCTCTTTTTCCAATTTTTTTGGTGTTACATTTCTTTTGGTATGATAAAGAATCTGATGTATCCCTCAAATGTCGTCGATGTAATTTTTCAACGGAATGTTAATTCAGTTCCTCTATTGCTGCAACATTGTATATTCCGGACATTTTTATATTTTTACTTACCGAACACAAAAATATTTTTCAAAAGTCTCTTCATTTGCTTTTTGTTAACAACAATCGTATCATTGAAAAAAGATTATAACAAATATAACTATTTGCAAACTAGGAAATAATCTGTCTCCAAAGGAATTTTTATTTCCAAACCCTTTTCCAATAACATTCTGCCTTCAAATTACTATGATACTACAATTTTTCAATTTTTCAAAATGTTATCGCGAAAATATTCTTGAAACTTCTTAAATTTGATCTGCCGAGCATTACTTCTAATAAAACAAGATCTAATATTATAAAGTAAATCTTCCAAATATGTTGGAAGGCTCAGACAGGCCTTCGACGCTACCAAATGCATTTTTTTTAAATAATAACTGGCTTGTCGTCTTATAGCAACATAACTTCTGAATTATACTGTCCAAACATAACTTTAGCTGATGCAAATTAAACTAGATTTTCAATAGGAATTATTTTTTCTATAATTGTGCTTTTGAGAAACTCAAACATTTCTTTTGCAGTCGATGATTTACTCTCTTTAAAAAAATAAACTATAATGTACCCAGGATGTTTCGTCGTTATAATAAATTGTGAAAAAAGATATCAAAGTGCAAAATGGTTAGTAGTTAATGATCCAAACGTTTTTAGTTCAACTCTTTTAACGCATTCATTCTTTTAATTACATTTTTAAGTTATGCTAAGAATAATAAACCTTTTTACTGCTTGTGAAAAACAATATCAAAAATCAGTGATACAAAACGGTAAAATATTAAATTACACATGCAGTCAATTACACATGGACTACACATGCAAAAAAATATTACACATGATATGTGTAATTATACGTGAGGTGGCAACACTGCCCGTTATACAGGTTTGTTTTCAGCGTTTAAAAAGCTGCAGTTGAGATAGTAAAAGTCACAAGATTGTGCTGTAACTTCGACATCTTCATTTGTCATTGGACAAAACTAAACTGTTGCATTTACTTCTGATTCATTAAATGAAAACAATCGCAGTAAAAGCAAAAGCAAAAAAACGAAAAGTTGTACACAACAAAGAACATCGGCAGCCGACATGTTCGAAAGTGTTTCGTTTGACAGACTGAAACTTTTAAAAAATCCCGTAGTTACCGAAGATGGGACGTTGTGTTTTTTTCTGTATTTTTTTTTTTTTTTAATAATACATGTGTACATAAATACAAATTTATGTATTTATTTTAATGCTTAAAGCTGGGATCACACGATTGCCGCAATGCACCAATTTTCACACTTTTTAATACCCCAATCGTGTGACCGCACAACCAAATGGCTCATGTACCAATCGAGGACAATATTGTGCTTACTTTTACCAATCAAATGCAACCCTGGTGCGGCAATCGTGTGACTGTTTGCTATGCAACCGCGCGTCAATAAAAATGACAAAAATGCACCAATATTTATTGTGTTCTTGTGCGGCAATCAAACAACACAATACGCGCCAATATTTGCCTTTTTTTTATTAAATTTACTTTTTTGTGTTTCTTTTAGTAGGTAATGAAATTAAATATGTATGTATGTATGTATTTATTTATTTTGCATTTAAATTTTTTTAATTAATTATTTTAAGTATGTATGTGCACAAGCATATTGAGCTTTTCTGTGCGAATATTTTTAAGATATTTCTATTCGAACCTAAACATACGAAATTGTTGAACAGACTGTTAATTTTTGGAATATCTTAAAAAATTAAATAAATCTATTCAACAATAATTTGTTTAATTATATGTTTTGTATCATTTATCATTTAATTTTGTTCAATGAACAATCTAACAAGAACTTTCAAACAAATAAAAAAGCTACCACAACAGCTGTTTTCGCAGTTAATATACATAAGTAAGAACAATCGTGTGACTGTTCTGCGGCAATTGTTGTAACCATTTCGCTTTGTACCAACTAGCGGCAATTAAATTTGTATAAAACAGGGCAATCGTGTGATTTGAGAAAATTTGGTTGGGGCAATTTCATTATTGTGCGTCAATAAAGCACAATAATAATTGTGTCATATTGGTGCATTTGCGGCAATCGTGTGATCCTAGCTTAACAATCTGTTTAATTTTTTGATATTAAATAAAACGTATGTATTTATGTACACATGTATTATTTAAAATAAAAAAATTCGGAAAAAATACAACGTCCCATCTTCGTTAACTTCGGTATTTATTAAAAGTTTCAGTTTGTCAAACGAAACACTTCCGAACATGTCGAGTGCCGATGTTCTTTGTTGTTTTCAACTTTTCGTTTTTTGATTTTGCCTTCGCTACGACTGTTTTCATTTTATAAAGACCCTGCAAATAATAGGACCAGTCCAAACACGCGTGTAAGGAGTAGTCCACAAGGGACGAGGACTAGTCCAAAAGTAACCCAAACGTATGGAAAAAACCTGGTCTATTTAACATTACGATGTCCTAGGAGAGGATCATATAACCCACCTTTGGACCACTAAGGAGTAGTTTTAAAACTACTCCATGGTATACTCAAGAGGATTAGTTTTGAAGTCGTTTAAAAACGAAAGCACGTCGTTAAAAAACGAAGACATGTCGTCTCACTACAAACACTTTTTAACAATGACATGGTCCATGCTTGCATTACATCGGACCAGTCCATGGAGTAGTCCATTTTATCAAAATGGGTCAGGTGGTCCAATTTTATTTGCTGGGGAGTAGCCCACAAAAGGGACTAGGACTAGTCCAAAAGTAACCCAAACGTATGGAAAAAACATGGTCTATTTAACATTACGATGTCCTAGGGCAGGACCATATAACCCATCTTTGGACTACAAAGGAGTAGTTTTAAAACTACTCCATTGTGCACACAAGAGGATTAGTTTTAACTTCGTTTAAAAACGAAAACATGTCGTTAAAAAACGAAGACATGTCGTCTCACTACAAACACTTTTTAACAATGACATGGTCCATGTTGCATTTCATCGGACCAGTCCATGGAGTAGTCCATTTCATGAAATTGGATCAGGTGGTCCAATAATATTTGCAGGGGAAGAACTCTCAATTATAAGACACCAACAATTTTGATTTAAATTTGAATTGGATGTATTTAACTAAATAATTTTAATAAATAGGAAATGGGAATTTGTAACACAAAACAAGCAAATCTTTTTTATAGACTACTAAAAACTAATTTTTTGTAGTTAAATTATAAAAAATAACTGAATATTCATTTGTTTTTTACAGAATTCGCGGTTGAATTTTGGGCAGTTAAAATTCAATAAACTTTTCGTTATTTTAAATTACATTTTCATTTAATTTTACATAAAGAAGAATTTAACTTAATCAACGGACAATATTAACTGCAACTGAAAATCCGTATTTATATGTACTTAGTTTTTTGAATAACTGTTAGAATTAGTTAAAAATAAATTAGCTTGGAAGCATGCAGCTAGCAACATCTGTCATAAAGTAAATTAGATAGGAGAAGTGAGCGTAGCACGTCGCATACAAATTCCTATAAATCTAGAGAGCAATAACCATGAGTTTATCCAAATTTACAAAAAGCATCGTTATCAATACACGAGTTCTGTTATAAATAAATTTCTACTTATTTTAATTCAATGAGTTATATGAAAAATAACGAACTATCCAAAAACATAGTTTTAATTAACAAAAAGCTTGTTTTGTAAGAAACCAAATAAGATTTAATGTGTGCAAATAATTTTCAATGATTTACATAAATTAATCACGATAAGAAATTTATAACATATTCCTAGTGAAATTTTGCAAGATGGAAATACGTATGTAATAATGTACATATATGTACATTAGGGGTATAGCCAAAAAAAATACCTATCACGACGGGGTGGCCACTGATGCATATATCAAGAAAACAGTTTTTTGAGATCAATTTGGATAAAAAAACTCCCCCCCAAACCGTTTTTTCCATTTTGTTCAAAAAAAGAGTTTCCGTGTTATTTTAACATAATTTTAACTGTTTGGATGTAGTATAATTGGTGGTATGTATAAGGCTTATTTGTGAAATAGTAAAATAGAACTGAATGTTTTTTGTTTTTACAATAGAGATATTGTATTTTTAATTAACAAAAAAAAATACAAATACTAAACTTCAAAGTGATTTGTGGGGGAACTTTTTTAATGCCCGCGAAAAAGTGACCCCAATTTTTATCATAGATTTTCATGGTCTATATGGCATGGATAGGTATTTTTTGATAATTTAAAAAATTGTTTAAAAGTTATACCCCTAATGTACATACATATGGCTTAATTATTTCCATTTATTTTTAATGAGTATTAATTTTATTTATTCTGCATTATATAAAGTCAGAGACTTAAGTTTAAATAAATGCTAAGAATTTTGATTTTAAGGAAAACTAAAGTTTATTGGAAAATTTGTAGTATTTGCAGTATTATTTCTCTTTATTAAAGAAATTATAAATTTAAAAAACTATTGATTTAATTGTATTCATAACGGAAATTAAAAAAAAATGCGAGGAAAAAAGTTTGAATACTATTGGATTATTCTATAAATATCTTGAATAAAAAAAAAAAACAGCAACACTAAAGTACTTGGTTGGACGGCCCAGACTTTCTATGCAAGCTTGCAAGCACCCAGTAAAAAATTTTAAGGTTTTCGGAAGCAAGAAGAGTACAAGAGCGCTGATATATGCGCTGGCTATTACATACTACTTAGAAGCAACAGCGAAGCGAAAACCATTGAAGTCAATTTTTAATATAAGTAAATGAAAATTATTTAATAGAAATCAGTCAGCAAATTGTTTTTAAGCAGCGAGAGCAAAAGCAAATTGAACAAAGGTGATCATTTTTAAAATTAATAAACAAAAAATTAAATAGAAATTACAATTAAATAAAACAAGTAACTGTAAGTATTCTTTTTAAATACAATAATACATACATACATTTTTAAGTTTATTATTTTTGTGTGGTCAATTACTAGATTTCTGATAGTGATGTAGGGTCTGATGCGGAAAATATATTTTTGGACAAAGAAGAACAAACGCCAATGAATACCTCACTAGCTTAAGTGCAAGCCTTTAAAACAAAACATAATATATAAAATATAATAACATGGAAATATACGACTTTTGTGAACAACCCCTCATAATTTAGTGTGCTATTTTGAATTTAAATCAGCTGATTTAAAACAAATATAAAAAATAAATAGGTATGTATTTAGCAAAAATAAAAATATTTAGAAATTTTATCCATGAATTAATAAATTAAATTAGATCTTCCCTGACTAAGCCGATCTAATTTGACGCTGCAAGTGTTGTGGTGCAATTCGGATGTTAGCCGCATAAAACTATACCATCAACGGCGACGGCTACAAAAACTAGTGCGGTTCTGCTCAGCCGCTCAGCGCAGGTATCTTCTGATTAATTACGACAGCACAACAATAAACATACCAAGCAAAGTTCTATTAATTTAAGACACTTTTTGTTTACAAACCAACAACAATTTTTTTAACCATTGTAAAATGTTAGAACATTATGACAATATAACATGATAGCACACCTTGTGAATACCCCAATTATATTGCAGTTTAGTATTAAATATCATATGACAATTTACAACGGATGTATTTTAAGTTTATTTTTTTATAAGTTTATTTAGTAAATAAAAATAAAATGTACAAAACTAAAAAAAATAGTAATGTTTTCATAGCTTATATAAGAGGCGTGAATAAAATGCTTCCAAAAAGCCAACACAGTAATAGCATTGGGTAAGGTATGAAATCGCTATACTATTAATAGAAACATGAAAGGAGCGCTTCTTGTATACAGAATAGAAGCAATTAATCAAAGGTATGAAAGTTGCGGTTTTTGGAAGCTATTCCTTCACTGAATAATGTAAGCCATGAAAAACGCAATGATTTAACAAAAAAGGAGTGCTTCCAAGTGGGAATTCGCCATATAAAAATCATGCTTTTTTTTTACTGGGCATTGACGGCACCAAATTCTCCGTTTCGGAAATTTTTATTTCTAACCAGACCTTTTGAATATCATGTTTTGACGATTGCTTGCTTGTAAATGCTTCGTTTCTTAATTTTCGCTTCGTTATACCCCAAACATGGCCTATGGGAATTAAGTCAGGGGATTGGCGAAGGCTATGTAGCTGCTGTAGAGCATTATATATCCCGACCGTTATCTTTCGGGAAGATCCAATGAGGTCCAAAGTCAAGTTTGTAAGCCAAAGCTTGCATCCTGGCGTTGGCCTGCCGGTCTAGAAGCTTCCTCTCTGGTGTATCACTGCCCGATCTGTGCTAACTTAATAAAAAAAATTTGGGTTTAAACAGAGAATTGTTCGCCCATCGCTTACAAACTAATAAAATTTACACTCATCTGTAAAAATAAAAGTGTCCCAAAATTCCACGTATTTGTTTTATACTTATTGGCAAACTCCAACCTAAGCCTTCTATTTTTCTAACTTATTAGGGGTTATATTCTGTGGAACTCTGCTTTATTATTCCGTAATGTTCTTTGAACTATTATGCAAAGAATTAGCTTATCCCTACCTTCATATCTTACGAAAGAATTTTGGGTCGGCCGTTTCTGGGAATATTTTTTACTTAAGCTGTAAGTTTATTTTCAAACGATGTTCTGAACGAATTCTATAAGTTTTCCTTTACCTTTAGCCTCCGTTAAAGTTTGCAATTATGCAACAAAAAAGTGAGAACTGGCAACTAAAATAAATGATTAATGTAGCAATGCTTAGGGCGATCGACTCCCTTTTTCAGCCACCGGGTCATAAACAGGGTTTTTTCTACAATCATTAAACATCTTTATGATCCTGATAATTGTGGTAAAAGTCTGTACTTAAACCTTCTTAAAAATAAATTATTCCCAAACGCTTTGGTTTCAATCTTAGTACTAAACTATATTTTAAAAAATTGTTACTCGAAGAAAATGTTTTTGAGTTAAAACACAACAAAAGGGTATTTAAAACGTACCGGCTTGTTCTTTACATAAAACAAAAACTAATACTGTGAAAAAAACAAAATTTCGATTAATCGATTAATCGATATAAGCTATACGAATAAATAAATAAAAAAATTGTTCGTTAATCGAAAATAAGCAACTTTAAACTATTCGAACAGTTAATAGCACAAAATTAATCGTTTGAATGCTCTAATACGCATACTCTTTTAAATTTTCTTAATAACTTGTTGAGATAAAAGTTCCTACATTAACTATCTAATATAAAGTCAACGTTGCGTCAGCTCGTTATAGGTTTGGCGCACATGCCAAACAGTCGGAGTGGAGAAAAACCACAATGAAGGGTTAACATGAATATTCTCAAAACTACTTCCGGCATATGTTTAACGAAAAATATAAATTTTTGTGAACTTTCATTAATGAAGTTAAAAGTTAATAGTATTTAATTGAACGTGAAAAATATTCATATACGCCACTTTTCTAAAAAAATATTTAAAGAGTAGCTTTTTGTGCTGCATACGTACACTTATTGCTGTGTATTGAATAACTTTTTGTTAAAATGAAAATTTCTATATTTAAAATTATAATAAAAAAATAAAAAGTCAACATCGATGAATTTTTTCTATTTATTTAGTTTTATTTTACTTAAACATTTACACGTGTTTATTATTTTATAAAATTTTTGTCAACATATTTATTTTTATTTTTTGTCATTTTATTTTGATTTTGCAAATGTCCCAATTATTAGATCTATGCAGAAATACAACAGTAGAAAAAAAACTCGTACTTCATGTTTAACGGTTTCGAACGACATCGTTCGTATAGAAAATTATATTTAAAACAAAAACAAAATTCGAAAATTTGTTGCTTAAATATCTTAAATTAAATATCTGTATTAAAACAACAACTTGAATTTTTACTTTAACTTAGTTTTAAATAAATGCATATGTATGTAGGTATGTGTTATATTTAGCTGCATTTAAAAAACTGAAATCTCTGCTACGAATATTTTAAGACTTTTTACAATTTGTTATAAAACTAATTTCAAACTTAACATAGAAGCGCATGTCTTCCAATATAACGCACAAAGTAATTATAATTGCAACAATACGAAATTCCACTGTTTGGCGCCTTGCTGAATTGCAATCCGCTTGGACATGTTACACTAAGACAAATCGTTGCTGCAATGTCCAGATCGGTATTGAAGTCATTGTTTAAAGTTATAAAAGCATAACATCTGCTAGCATATTTCACCACTTTGTATGTCCACAAGGGTATGGGATTCTTTTGATTGGCCATCAAGTACAAAGGAACTTGTAAATTTTTTTCAGAATGCTGTAATGTCAAAATATCAAAAGATCCCGTAACAACTTCTGCATATGTTCCACTTGATGGTAGGTTGTGTATCCAATTTTCAATACGTTTCCAATTACTGCGATTGCTACCGCGGAATTGTGGCACAACATTGACATACTTAAAAGTTTCATCCATTTGATCGTAAGAGGGAAAGTCTTGCGAATTGACGAAATGTCCATGTTCCAATATCAATGTTTTATTATTGGGTATATAAGTCTGATTAGCACCCAATAGTCTCACAAAGGTATTAAAAATATTTGCAGCCTCAAAGGAAAGTTCACGTTCCCTTGACACAACTGTACACCTGCTAAATTTTGGTCTTCTATACGTGGAAGCAGCCAAATTGAAACCATATGATTTGTGCCTGGTATACAGAGATTGTTCCGTCGCTGTACTATAGCAAACATCATAAAGAGTAACTTGAATATTATTCGGTAGAGTATAACGTACTCGATACGTTTGACCATTCATGCGACGACATGGGTTCTCATTCGGTACTAACGCTACAGTTTCAGCTCTAATGCGCCCAGAACATGTGGGAATGGGATTTCTTTCTTGGAAGCTACCATGATTGCAAAGTGTTTCTCTTACATTCGTCATTGTATTACATATCAAATATAAAGTATTTTGGTCTTTTATAAAATCCGTATGTAAAACATCCCAGGTGCCTGTTATTTGTCCAGTTGCATAAATCCATTTTCTATCCATATGAGTGGCATTTAATTGACAGTTTTGTGAAAGAGTTTCTTAGGAATAAGAGAAATTATGTAAATAAGTACTAAAGTGAAATTCTTTTAATTCAACAAATTACCTTCTATAGTGATTAATATTGCAAATAGTTGTAAAAACATTTTTTATTTCGTTCTTTCTTGTTTTTTATCCGAGAACTGTTTACTGTTGTATGTCTTTTGCTATAGTGATTTTAAATTCAAGACGTATACAATTTTAGAATTCTGTGGGCGTATTTATTTTAACTAATTTATTTATTTTTTTGATAAGCTTTTGTTGCTTTTAATGCCAGTATGCTTGTTTAGTGTGGTTTTTAGCGACTATTATACACACTGTAGACTTAGTTCAATTAACCATTTACATTAAATTTAATTTGTAAAGTAACGGGAAAGTAAGTGCCGGTTCACACACGTCAAGTTTGACTCGTCAAGATTTGACGAGTTTGGCATTCTCTTCTCCTATCCCTCCTTAAAGCTCAAGACTTGACGATACGAACTTGACGTGTGTGAACCAGCACTTATAAATCTTGAATTATGTAGTTCTAGTATTTCTAGAGAATAAATCACAGTTTTCCATATGGCCACTTCCAACACAAATAGGTTGTCTCAAACTGAAATGCAGTTTTAGCAAAATATGTTTTATTGAATTTGTATAAAAACGTACATTTTGAAAACCTTAATCGCAAATTTGCTATGTTTGCTTTTCTTTGCGATATGACTTTGTTGCGATATTATTAACTTGGGTTTTGATACTTCCTTTGTGTGTTTTTTTTAACAACAAAACAACATAGTAATAAAGCAAAAAAAAAATTAATTTATAAAAAAAAGCTTGTGAAGGAAATTTTTTTTGTTCCGGAATTGTTTAGGGGCGAAATGGGCAGCTGAATTTTTGAAAATCTTTAGTTGAGACTTCAAGCATTAATTTGATATATGTCAGTCTTGGGATAAAAGTCGTTTGGGATCAATATTTACAAGCCATAGAATTGGGAAAAAAATAAACATTTTTGAACAATTTAAAGTAGTAAAAATTTTTTTTTATATTAAAAATTTTTTTTATGTGCATATACATCCAAAAACTTTACTTACCTAGTAAGCTAGCAAGTAATGTTGGAGAAAAATAAACACTATTTATTTTTCGGCTGAATATACTTTTTATTTTTGTTCGAGGTAACTACAGAATTCTGTACTTACAATACACTTACTAGAAGTCAAATAATATCTAGTGATTATTAAACTACAAGTAAGTTGAGTTGTAAGTAATTACAAGAGCCAAAATGTTACTTGTTAATAAACCTAATAAGTAGTTACTGAGTACGTTACCAGTAAAGTAAAAATCAGTACTGAAAACAACTCAACTAATAAATAATAAAAGTTATTGAGCTGATATTAGCAAGCAAATATTCAGTAGTAAAAATTATAGAAGTAATAAGTATTTAGTTGCTGAGGTCATTACTAGTATCTACTAATTGAAGTTTTTAGAATAATGATAATTGTAATGACAACTACTTACCAGGTAACGTATGAAATAAATACCACATATTACCAAAAATCAAAAAGTTTTTCCTGGGCATATGGGCACTTCCAAGATTGTAAACGGGACATTCGCACACGTTTATATTGACGAAACTGTAAAAAACAACCTGATTTTCATTTTTTAAATTAATGATTCTTTTAACTCTTAATTTGCTCTTTAATTTCCGCAAATGAAATTTTTCGCTTACTGTCGTGGTTTCCGAGGTAATTGCAAAAAACCAGTGATTGTAAACGGGACAAAAAACGGAAGTGGGTTTTAAGGGGTAACCGTTTAAACAGTGATTTCTGCGAAACCTGACTCAATATTTTATTGGGATTAATTTTAAAATGTTGCGTACTAATGTGTCCTAAAAATGGTTTCGATTTCAAAATAAAATATGAATTACATTTTTTTAAATAAATTGTTAAATAAATTGTAAACGAGACATTGTAAACGGGACAATTTGTCCACCATGATATAAAATTTTTTTATGTTGCTATTTATAATCCTTTATATAAGAAACTTAATAAAAAATGTTTTTCAGATCATAAATATGCCTTAGATTAGAGTATTGTTGTTCCAAATGCATTTTTTCTAATATACACAAGTATGTGCTAAAAGTTGTAGTACCTCGTTAACCATTTATCTTTTTTTTCGAATCAATTAATTTATACGCATATATTAAAAAAATATAAGCAATTCTCTAAATAAATCTTGAAAAGAAAAATTTTTTTTTTCCATTTTTTGTGGTTGACGTTTTTTTGGATATAGCCATATATCATTTATTACCTCCAATTGTATAAAAAAAATCATTATAATGTAATTACAAGAGTATTTTAAAAACATAAAGTAATAAAGATATAAGCCTAATAATTATTTTTGGTACATGATAATTAGATTACTTATTACAAACTGTGGTAGATAAGAATACATGAAAAACATTGAATAATGCCGCACTTTAACCACTGTGCGTCCCAAACAACCTTAAAAACGACATTTAGTTCTTAATCAACAAAAACCTTGTTCCCTTGTGTTATTAATTCATACAGTACTCGTATCTGTATTTTTTTTTCAACGTATTTGAGAAAAATATTGTTTTTATTATAAATAAAAATTTTATGATAATTTATGTTGATGTTTTACAAAGTAACAGTTCATTATGAACAATTTCACTTATTTTGAGTTTTATTTGTGAAATTAAAAAATACGTCATGGCTTGTTCGTCGTTTCTGAACAAAGAAATTGTTCGCTTAACTTAAATGTAAAAAAAAAACCAAATTTTATAAAATAATTAAAAATATGTGTTAGCAACAGTTGTAGGAAGATAATATTTACTGGTTTCATATTTCATAGTTAGAGAACTATATTTTATTCTTACAAATCTAGTAATATTTTTCATTGAAATATGAAGTTAAAAATGTTTTGTTTTTTTTTATTAATTTATAAGTAAATTTAAATATTTTCATCAACAATCTATGGGAATAAGTTTGACTTTTCTTTTAAAAGAGATATAAAGTTGTCATTAAACCAATGAAAAATGTTAACGAAATAACGAAACTCAATTTCGTAGTTTTAATAGAACACAGAAAAAATAACAAAAGTTATTAAGTAATTAAAGACAATTTCTAAAATCTTTTTAATAATTTCAACAATTTCTTTAATTAACATGTTTGTAAATTGTCATATTAACAATTTGTTTTTTTTTAGAAAATAAATGTGTATATCATAGAAAAAATATTTTGTGTCAAAAAGAAAAACCATAAAAAAAAATTCTTTTTTTTCCATTTTAAATCTTTGAACGATGTGGCGATTGTTCTGAAATTTTACCAATCTATACGGTCAGTTAACTTATTATTTAATTATTCATAAATAAATTTTAACGGGTTTTCTATAAATTCTAGCTTTCCAAATAATACTATTAATGATGGCAAGATTCCGTTTTGTGTTGATGGCAGAAACTCGCATGCAGGACTTAATCTTAATCTTAATCAGTTATAATGGTTTTTGTGATGTAATTTTTTATGAATTTTACTAAAACGTTAATAAAAACAACTTTTAAATGCATCTTTAATTTCAATTTAGTTAGTAATAAAGTATTTTGTTAAAATGACAATTTAGTAATAAAAATTTATATTTAATTGTTAACAAATATTTTATTCAATATTACAAACTCATTGTTAAAAATATTTGTTGAATTTTAAAAATTTTCATTAACAAAATAGTTTTTTGTATTTACAAATTCAGTTGTTGGTGCCTTTTCAATTAAAAGGTTAATTGTATTGACGAATATGGTATTCAATATGACAATTGATTTGTCGTAATTTTTTTCTGTGAATTGCCTTAAATTTCTAGAATTTCAATCTGGTAATGAAATTTTTCATTGGATTAAAGAAAATAAATTAATGAAATTGATTTATTAGACTTGTTAAGCCTAATTCTTTCAGGGTAAATTTTATGGAAAAATCTTGTGGGACGGTAAATACATGACTGACTATAAGTCATATTTGGGATGTCTTCCGAAAAAATCGTTTCCAATAAGTTTTTGAAATACTCAAAAGTAGTAATCGATGTTTTATCGCAATATTATGTTCAGCGATGGGGCTCATTATAACCTTAAACTCTTATTATAAAAAAATGCACCGTTTGGTTTTAAAAATTAAGCCGAAGCTGGTAATCGATGGAAATCGTCAGCGTAACAAGATCAAAATGTTGATGATATTGATCCAGTCAAGATGTCGTTGGACAAGATGGCGCTGCATGCCATAAAGCTTCCGTAACCATTGACTTATTAGAATAAAAATTTTACTACACGCGGATTACCTTTGGCCTTCGCAATCGTGCAGTTAAGCAATTCTCTAGTTACTAGTTGACGCAGATAAACCGGAGAAAATTGACAGCTTGGAAGCCAACATTTTTCATGATATTTGTTGCATACGGCCAGCAATGCTCGAAAAGGTGGCCTAATTTGGAAGGACAGAATACCCTTTGTCATAAAAAATCTTTTTAAATGCGAAGATAGTAATTTTATATACAATAATAGTTAGTTTGTGCCCATTGCGACAAGCAAAATATAGTTTCTTTTAACAAACATCACACATGTTTTTTTCTGTGTTTAGGGACCAGTCAGTGGTGTACGGTGGTCTCGTATGGTTGCCTGGGTATTCTCTTTTATTTCGTATAAGATTTATCACACATATCCAGTGTGACTAGATTTTAAAATAATATAAAGCTAAATAAATGATCTAAAATGAGCTAAAGACGAATATCTAAAGCCAAATTAAGCAAAATTTTTGTATAGCTTTCTTATAGTAACTTTTAATTATTTCGATATTTTTCATAGACTAAATAGTATTTATATATGTAGGTATATCTATGTAAATGTATATATAAAATTGTGACGTTACTGGCTGACTCATCCATTATCGCACAGCCTTAAGCTGCAGTATCTCTCTGTAGTTCTCTGGCCAAATCAATCCACTTAGACGGGATTTTTGAAAAATCGAATGTTTACGGGATAAAAAAGGAGTAAAAACATGTGAATTCGCTTACCTCATACCTCCTTAAAAAATATATTTTAGCATATGGGGCGTTGCCTGATTTCGCTGCTGGCAACTCAACTTCACTTCAGTTGCCATGGACCCATAAGTCTTCTTTACAAAAACCTTTTTCGTTAAAATGTATTTGTGTGCGGTTGTTAGACAAACTCGAACATAAATGCTAATATTTGCTTCATAAAAATGTTTAACGGATATTTGCGACGGATTATATATGTCTTATTTATTGTTACTAAAAATCAGTGTTCCAAGACTTGGAGACCAAAAATGGCTAAATTTACGGGGAAAAATGGCTAAAAATTGCTAAAAATTGGCAAAAAAAAATGGCTAAAAGCATTAAAATTCAATAACAAAACATAAATAATTCATTTAAAGTTGTTTACGATAAAATTGTAAGCTAAGATCAATTTCTTAAATAAGAATAAACGTTATTTATTTTTTTGGAAGATATTTAAAAAATTAAATCATCGATAAATTTTATGTCGTTATTGTTCAAATCATAGGAATCACTCGTGCGTATTAGTTTTAAATAATTTGAAGGTAAATCATGATCACGACAACATTTACCCAACCTTTTGATTTCAGATCTACAATAAAAAAACAAGTAAGAAAATATAGTTGGTCAACCCAGACTACATGATACCCTACACCTAGAGTTTTTTTTCCCGGAGTTTTTCGATTCCCGGGAAAACGGGAAACATTTTTAAATTTCCCGGGATCCCGGGATCCCGCTCCATATAAATAATACAAAGTAAATTTGTTTTAAATTAATGAAAAAAACTTTTTTTTTTAAAAAGCGTAAGGGAACTTGTTTACAAAGTAAGTAAAAGAAATGCCTAAATACTCACAAAAATTAATTAAAGGTTGAAAGGGGAACTAGAATTATTATTACCTTACGTTTTTATATGTACATTTTTCGAATCATTATGCTCTAGATACAAGATAAAAAGATAACATAAACATAACAATTTAATTCATAAAACAATAATAAAAACAAACAAAAATTATGGTACTCAAGTTTTGAGATCAAAAAGTAAATTTATAAAATACATAAAATATTTTAAATAAATATGTTTTATAAATATATTAACATTTTTTTACAGCTTAGGAAACAACATTAAGACACACTCAATGCGTTTAGAAAGTCGGCAAAGAGTATATTTCTTATTTTATTTACTTATTACCATGTTTCCGAAACATTTCGTTCACTTTTTTACCGAGATTTGGCAAATGTTTAAAGTGCAAATGTTTAAAGTTGTTGCATATTTCTAATTCACAATCCGAAGTAATTTTTCTTTTTTATAAACAACGTTTATATCAGTCAAATGTATGTCGAGGTTGATGCAAAAATTAGCATCAAACGGACTTCTCTTACAAGATCCACCTGTAATATTTAGGACAATGTGTTTTTAAAATTGTATGTTGTAGTATCTTACACGAGTTTCCATAGTTTTTTTTTTATTTCTGTTTCCCAGCACGTCCCGGTTATATAAGCCGTCACAAAATGAAACAAATTTATATTTATCACCTTATAAACATATCATCATATCTCAAATTTTTTTTTAATTTTAAGTTAATTAAGCAAAGTGTTCCTTCTATTTTCTCGTAACAAAACATCGGTTTTTATCTTAAACTGAACCGAAGTTATAGCAAAATATATGTATCTTTAAATCGGTACATTTTAACTTTAATCGCATTTTGCCATTTTGTAGATATGAATTTGCTACAGTAAAGGAGCGATATTTTTGGATATCTCCTATATTTAAGACTTGTCCATGGACAATTAAAATTTACTGCCTGCATCTTATTTTGAATTTATGTTCTTTATAAACTCTTCACTTCACTAAATTTCTAATAAACAACTGTTGCACGGCACATTCTGCTTTTGGTAGATTTATTGCGTCAGAAGACATTGATTTACGGACGTACTCACTTCTTGTTATTGATCTAATCGACAACCCATCAACAGATGCTAATTTTTAGAGAATATAAAACTGAATTTCAAAGTATAAATAGCTTTTTTCTGAAACTATCAGGAACTTTTATTTCCCGGGATCCCGCAACAAAAATCCCGGGAAAACGGCAATAAAAATAATTGAAATTGGGAAATCTCGGGAAAACCCTTCCTACACCTTATTAGAACCTGTGTACCAAATTGTATAAAATTAGCTGCAAATTTGCCTTCTGTACTTTACGCACAAGGTTTACAAAGACAGCCAGCCAGACAAACATCGTTAATTCGACTCAGAAAGTGGTTCTGAGTCAATCGGTATACGAAAAGGTGGGCTTAGGACCAATATTTAAAGGTGTTACAAGCATCAGCACATACGCATAGTACCACTATTGTGGAGTTTCATTGATAAACTCGAATTAACGGTTGCTAAATGTAACCTATTTCTCAAATTACTTTCACCGATGTTTACTTGTCGAAATACCCTCTCTACTTCAGCATTAGATCATGGAAGTGAAAGCAACTTTATGGTAAATTCTGAAATTTTGAAAAAAAATCTTGTATTATAAGTGAAGAGTTTGTATCACTGATAAAGACCAACATCTACATGTTTCATAGGAAATTATGTAAAAAGCTTTTTGAGCATCGTCGTTTCATTGTGTCCTGATTACATACATAAATTTCTTTGGAATAGCAACAAAATTGCTTAAATTTGCTCATTTCTTTTTAAAGCCACTAAAATTACTTGATATTTTTCCCATACACATTTTTGATAAAAAAAAATATCTAAAATTTTGATATGCCTCTTAACGATTCAAGGCTTAACTTTCGAGTTATATGAAAGTATATTAGATTATTAGATATGGAAATCTTTAACGAGTGTGTGGAATTTGGCGGCTAAATGCCGTTTTTGTGCAATTTTAAATAAGAAATTGTTCATTATTACCCCTTTCGTACTACTGATTTACTCTGAATGTAATTTATAATATTAATCCAAATTACATATCAAAAATAAAAATGGCACATCATTAGCTTTAAAAAAACAATACAGCGCAGCATTTTTATTCGGTTAAACACGGTTCGGTGTCTATATATGACACTTGAGGTAGCCCGATATGTCCCCGAAATGAATAAAATGGATGAATATGTATATCTTGAAGTTAAAGAAAACCCCCTATTTTTAGAGTCTTTAAAATATTCAGTTGATATCGTATTTCCGTTTTTTTTTTAATTTATGCTAAACATTTACAGGCATATTCAAAAAATATTTAAAATTTAATAAAGTTTTACAAAACAAATTATCTTTGAAAATGTTCTTTAATAAGCGTTGTTAAATTTAATAATCATTTATGAATACGGGGGTTAAACATAAAGTTAAAAGATTTAAAAGTTTACTAAACGCTAGACATTGTCATTTATCGAGCGAAATTTTTCATGTTTTAATAACACTGTGCTAGTTGCAACATTAGACAAACCGGGCACATGCCGTTTAAACATAATTCGGGTACGCTGAATGCAATAGTGCTAACCATTTTATTTAGGCTAGCTCTTAATTTCGAGATATACCGTTATTTCGGAAGTTGCACAACATATATTCGCGTAACTCAAAAACTCTGCAATAAAATTTCCTTTAAGAAAAGTTAAACTTTTTTAGAAAAATTTTTTTTTTTTTGGAAAAAAAATAATTTTTTTATCAAAATTTTGAAATTTTTGTTTTTAAAAATTCATAAAAAAAATGGAAAATGTAGCTAGGCTTCTAATTTTTTGCAGACATAAAACGTAATATTTGTATGGGAGCCCCCCCTAAGAAGTGTTGATAAGGGGCAAGTATGTCTCAAGAAAATGTTACGGACAAAAAATTAATTGAGGTTGGTCATACTTTATATCCCACTAGGGGCGACTCCTGGGCATTAATGGGACTTTTCTTCAATATATTTCTAGTCTGTATTGAACATTTTGTATGAGAGCCCCCTTAAGGAATGAAGAAAGCGGGTAGGTATTTTAAAAATAAATAGTTGCTATCTAGGGGCATCCTTGGCACTGCAGTAGCCAAATTTAAGAATTTCAACCATACACATATGGCGGTATAATAAAATTCTTAAATTTGGCCCCTGCAGCGACTAGGATGCCCCAAATTTTATTGCGGAATTTCGGTTTTTTTAGTAATTCAATAAACTAAACCGTTTTTGCGTTACGCGAATATACATACATATGTTGTGCAACCTCCTCCATTTTCGAAACAACGGTATATATCGAAAACAAGAGCTAACCTAAAAAAACGGTGGGTACCCGAATTATGCTAAAACGCCATTTGCCCGGCTTGTCTAAAAAAAGTGTAAGTTTCGAGCACAGTGTAATTTATTTAAGAGAAAATCATTATAGTAAATAATCCTTTTCTAATTTATTTTTACCAGCTTATTTTCATTTTATCAGAATATTCTTTACAAATTAAAACTTATTAAATAACAGACAAAAATCTCTAGCAAATTAATGAATACCATTTTAAATTCATTTGTATAAAGTCCATACAAAAGTAGATAAAAATAAACTTGAAATGAAAGATGTAAACCTTTTCCCAAATTTGTTTTTTTATTTTTAGATTAGATTTTTTACAACATTGATGATTCGAAGGAATTTGAAGAAACGTAAAAGTTATGTTAAGTCTGATATAAAACAATGTTGAATTTTACAGTGGCAAGGATTTGTACAAATAAACAGGTACTTAAAAGAATGCAATAAAGAAATAACCTTAACCCATCAAATAAAATGTTTTTAGTAATTAAGTTATTTGGCCATCAGAGAAAACACCTCCTCATCTCCTACAAAACTATATTTAAAGAAAACATGTTAAGCACCCATATCAGGTTAAATGAGTCCTCAATCAAGAAGCCACCACTATATTATAGTTGCATTTAAAAATGCTATGGTTAATAATAACAATAACCATACTCTAATAATAGTATGGTTGTTTATCAACCATTACATGTTTCTCTTAAAAAACAAAGAACATATAATTGCTTCTTGATGGTGGGCTAGTTTAACCATGAAATGGTTGCCTTTGTCAATAATATTGTAAAACTGACCTTTTCGCTAAAAAAAAAGTTTTTTTAATGTGCCAAAATCGAAGAGGTCTTCGGCTATTTTCGGTGTTATTTTTTTTTTAAATCATAAGATTTAACGAACATAACATTATAAAAAGTCATCTAAAATTATACAAATGCAATTACAAATGATACTCTACCTTAATTTATAGAGCAATAGTAGCGTAAACATTTAGCCCCATGAAGTAAAGCAGACTAGAGTCTCTGTCGCTAATCAAGCCCGCAACCATCGCAATGATTTACGAGCACGCTTCCAACTAAAGGCTTGCATTAATTTGTTTGAAAAACAAACACACAAAGAAAATCAAATGGGTGTTATGACAAATGTAGTGGGGGAATGTTCGTCGTACAATATAAATAGTGTTGTGAGGGTAAAATAATTCAAAGAAATATATTCTAGAAAGTACTTTTTTCTTTAAATACAATAAACAATGTTTGCACGAATTCCTAGTGTTTGAAAATTACCTCGTGAAGTTTGCGAGACAATGTGGTGATCTTGTCTGACGTACATATGTATGTAGCAACCGCGTACAAAGAATTTTTTGTGTTAACTTGTGTATGTATCAAATAAATAAACATAGAAAATATTGCGTACATTCATATCACATACTCACATAAACAAAATAAAGAATGTGTGTATTTATTGTTCTCACTCTCATTGCTACATATATTTTTTATTCCCTTGCTAATTTTTGGGGTTATTTTTATACCCGCACTTTCACTGCAGTAATGCATTTTTTTGCTTTGACACGCTCACACACTTACGTTAATTGGTCGTCTACACTTCTCTTTAGTATTGGATTGTGGCAGCGACAATAGAGTTCAAACTTTTTTTTTAATTATTTAAATGTGTGTTCAAATAGAATTGAGCAGGCCTCTACTACCAACCAGTCTGCTGGGGCTGCAAATGACTTACAAGTTAAGATCTACGGGGGATCTATCAAAATATATATTTAAAAATCCAAAGATAACTGCAACTCATACAAATCGCCCATTAAGTCAGTCAAGTATTAAAGGTATTGGCGAGTCGGAAAATACATCACCGAGAAATATATCATATTAACTAAATTGCTTAAACAAGCGTAGGTTATAATCTGGAAGATGGGTCTAGATTTCTATGTATATAATTGCTTATTCCATAATTTTTGCTGATGCATAAAATTTCCCAATTTAAAAGAGTGAACTTTAAATGTTATACAGATAGCTATGTTAAGCCATCTGTCAACCAGAATTTAAAAAGAAAATTATTGGATGCGAAAACATCTTTAGGCATCTAAAAAAATTGAACCTGTATTAAAATATTCTTCAAAAAGGCGAAATATGCACTATTAAGCTAAAAACTCTTTAAACTAAACTATGAAAAAAAAAGCTGCAAAGAGTAAAATATGCAAAAATATGCACTTACAAATCGATGTCAAAATTTATTAAAAGCTCGTAAACAGATAAATATACTGTTTCAACCTTCATTGGTCGCATAAGGAAAAACATTCAATTGCATATTTATGGATTCCCTGACTATAACATAGTCGTCCACATTTTCATTACATTTAAAAAAGTTGGGTTTTCAATTGATTTTGAAGAAATTATTGTGCGATTGATCCCAATTACGATTACGCTTGTAATCGATTTGCAAACTCTTGGTTAGATCAGAGCAAGTAATTTCGGTAATCTTTTATATTTACATAACTTACGTAAAGAAGCTTATAAAAATCAGCCTAAGGAGTCTTTGCAAGTTTAAAATACTACACTCACATTATTATGTACGTAAAATTAACTGAAATTGTAATATAAAATAAATTAAAACTCAGTTAAAAACAGGTCTACTTATTTTTCATTAATTTTTAACGAAAAGTTCATGTAATTTTTACTGTCATAAATTACACTCCATGCTCCGTAAAAACAAGGAATATTCATTTATTTTATATAAAATAACTATCGAAAAATATTCCGTAAAAACAAAATGAATATTCAGTTATTTTATTAAATTTAGTCATATAATTTTCGTATTATTCGAATGTGTATTCTTAGTCAAATTAAAATCCCCAAAAGCTTTTTTATACTCTAATAGTCTTATTCCTTCAATATTCTCCTGGAATATTTTCTATGCACAATATAATAAATGTACTACTTCACCATGAGAAATAAATTCCCAGATTCTAAATTAAGTCATTTTCATTTACTCCACAAAAAAGCCGAATTTCTTAATTTTCTGCTTGTTTTTCTAAGAGAGAAAGAGAGAACATTATTATTTAATTACCCCGTTACACACGTTTGTTTTACGTTTGTTGTACTGACCCCGTTTTGTTAACAACGGAACTCTCAATTATAAGACACCAGCAGCAGATATGGTTTCGAAATTATTTTACTTTAAAAATTTGATGTATTTAACTAAATCATTTTAACAAATAGAAAATGGGAATTTGTAACTCAAAACAAGCAAAATTGATTTTTATAGATAAGTAAAAATTAATTTTTGGTAGTGAAATTATATAAAATAACTGAATGTTCATTTGTTTTTTACGGAATATGTAGTTAATTTTTTGACAGTTAATTTATATTAAATAACTGAAAATTCATTTGTTTTTTACGGAATTCGCAGTTGAATTTTTGACAGTATAAATAAAATGAACTTTTCGGTACTTTAAATTAAATTTTCATTTTATTTTACTTAAAAAAGAATTTAACTTAATCAACAGGCAATATTAACTGCAACTGAAAATCCGTATTAATATGCACTTGAATAACTGTAAGAATCAGTTAAAAATAAATTTGCTTGGACTTTTAAATGTTTGTTTTTTTAAAAATGACTAAACAGAATACATCTTAAATAAACTATAGTCCGTTACTGTAATAATATCGTGAGTGTCCTCATTTGAGTGCTTCATTCAGTCAAACAGTCATTGTGACTGACAGTCATTTAGTGTTTATATTTTGTTGATTTTTTAATACAAATTCAAAAAAAAAAAAAAATATGAACGGTATACTATGAGTATTTAAGGTTAAAAACAAAACAGAAAGCTGGGTGATAATTTATTAAGAATTTTTTATAAAAATAAACAATGTTGTTGTTTTACTATGTCAAGGGAGTTAAAGATATAACAAACAACAAACTAAAATCAAATGAAGGAGAATTTAATGGGCTGCTCGTTTACTTTCTCCAAGGACTCTGAGGACAATTTTTTTTTCTATGGAAAAGAAAATTAACATATTGGATGTAAAGCTAAAAAAAGAAATAGTATTTAGGTTGTAGGTAGTCGTGTACTATTTTAGAAAACTTTTCGCTCATTCGTACACACTTTGTATTTTCTATTAATTTATGTATTTAAACACTTGTTGGTTTTCTTATGGATGTCAGTAGATTTTGTATTCAAATGATTTTTCTGTTTATTTTTCTTCTTAACGAGTCGAGAATCCAGTGGATGTTTTGATGAAGGGTTTTCTCTTTAATGCAGAAAACACAAACAATAATAAACAACTTTGTATAACAGGATATTAGAAAAAGAAAAAATCTTAGACAAAGAATACTTTGTTTGTTTGTTTGTTTGTTTCTTTATTTATTTTTTATTTTATTACTTATAAAGAAATTAAATTCACAGACGTGACACAAGAGTAATTTTAGGGAAAAGTTGTTCCTTTGATTATTCTCCTTGAAGATCAAAAAGTTTTTATTTTTAACAAATGTCAGTTTGTGTTTGTAGGTTCTTGTTCACTGTTTTTGTTAGTTTAGTTTAAAGTTTTAAAGACACATCAAACTAGATTTGTTGTTAAAAAATAGTTGTTAAATGTAAAGATGTTTTTAGTTCCTGGAAATCTGTGTAAAAAACTAGTATCCAGTAATAATCTTGTAATCATATACATATTGAATTGAAACCCTTAATATATTTATAACAAATCTACCGTAAATATGACGCTAGTTCTAAAACACTAGTTACAAAGCAAATATTTAAAAGTCTCACATTCTCAAACGCAACCGCGTAGAATTTTACAATGCCACCTGTTCCAAAGAGCACCAAAAAAATTATCGATGGTACTCAATAATAAAATTGTACTGTATGTTTCTGAACTCAGCTATAAAGAAATCAATTTTTTATGAAAAACTTACACTTTTGCTTAAGTATTTTAAATCAAAGTTAATGTACGGTTAAAACTTACAATTTCAACAAAAACTAATTTTGCTTAAAATGTAAGTTATACAAGCGATTTTTGTGCTGGTCATGGGGAGAGTGATTACACTAAGGCACAGAAAAAAATGAACTTCAAACATTAGATATGTTCTAAGCTAAATTTGGGCCGCTGAACACGAATTTTGCATTAATTAATTTTTCTCAAGAAGCGTTTTCGAGTTATACGCAAAAGTCGTGCTTTTCTGCAGTTGCTTAAGGTATTTCGTAAAATCTCGAGAACTGTTCAACGGACTTGTAAGAAAAGATAAACTCACTGTTGTTGTTTTGGTTTAAGCTTTGATATTGTTACAAGTAAAACTTGGGCTTATAATTCTTATTCGCTTAACAGTTTTATTTGTATAATATCTTAAGTTTTTCTAAAATCTTTGGATGAAGTTTCTTGACGATCTGGCCTAAGCAACCAGTGAAATGCGCATAGGAATAGCTTATCCCACCAAATAAATTTCAGTTTATCAATAGAATGAAATGGGAATTTAGCACATTCAAACGAAACCTTGTTAATTAATTTTTTGAATCAAAAGAAAAACTTTGATGACTCGTACAAGATTTAAACTTTTGCTTAGATATGTATTTTCTCTTTCAGCCCATATCTATACCGTGGCGGTCAGATAAAGATTTGCTGAACTTCATTACCATAAACTTAAAAAAATTAAATTTTTACATATTTCTTTTTTCAAAATTCACCATTTTAATTTATCCACACAGAAAAAAATATTGCCGAATTATTTTCAAACAAACGATTGTTTGAAATTTTTTTTAATTTCTACAAATTTTTTTACTGATTCAATTAATATTTTTGTTTGATTTTTATTTAACCAACAAAAATGTTGACAACTTTTCAATAATATAATATACGCGCTATTGGTTTCAATTTTTCATAATTTTGTATGAAATATTTAACGCTCTTTAATGTTGTCGTTTTTTGCATTTTTTATTTGATCGTAAGCAACACTTCTTTATGTGAAATATAAGAACAACAACACAAAACACATACAGTTTATTTTTGGACGCTTTAAAAAAGTACAACAAGAAGAAAGATGATAAAATAGCGCGACGAGGTTATTAGTAAAAAAACAAAAAAAAAAATAGCAGGTATAAAAAAGGTTTCATTCTTTTTTAAACAACAGAAACAACAACAACATTATAAGAAACAAAATAAATTTTTGGTTGGTTTCAAAGTTGGAAAAAAAAGAATGAAAAACAAAATCCCGTATTCAATTTTTGAAAACTGTTTACTTAAATACATCAAATACAAAAATAAAATGATGACGAAAAACATATCGAGTCGGTCTGCTGCCGTTGTTTGTTAAATTTCTTCTTCTTTAGCCAAGCAAAGGATACAGCAACAGTGAGTGATGAAGAAAAACATTGTGTGTATAAACAAGACTTCGTTCAAAAATAATTCCAACAAAACATGTGTCTCAAAGCCAGCCGCCGCTCTGCTTCTGCCTTCATCTTCTCCTTCAGTGATAGCTTGGGTGCGCGTCATTGCTTGTGCAAAAAATTTTTGTTTGATTCAGCAAAATTATTTGTTTGAAATTTATATGAATTTCAGTTAACTTTTTGTTAGATTCTGTAAATTATTTGTTTGAAAAAATCAGTGTTTTTTTTTAGTAAACAAAATGCAAATAAATTGTTTGATTATGCGAATTTGTTTGTAGGACCGATTTCAGACAAAAAATGTTTTGATACTACAAATTTTTTGTTTGAATTCGAAAAATAATTTTTTCTGTGCAGTAAAGCATGGTATTCTGTTCTAGTTTTCACGTCAAATACTGTCAAATCGCATATGAAAAAAACTTTATGCGGAATTTCTATGAAATATTGTTGATAGATTTGTGCTCTGTTTATTTTGTGAAAAAATTCCGCAATTATTCTGGCGACATTTTTTTACAACTGTAAAATAATATAAGCTGCACTTATTTCACGTGCAATTTTAATCAAAAAAGTATGAACTTAATATTAAATATAAAAAAAAAAAAATTAAAATAGTGTAACCGTTGTTTTTATCCACATTTACTTACTCTCTTTTTTATTAAATTTTTTAATAAAAACTTTTATTAGTAAAATAAATGTAGACTTGTTTACATACGCAAAACAATGTCGCATACTTTGAAGGAATATAATCGTCAAATTGTGCAAACTCGCAAGATAGGTAACATTGATACATGTCAAAATTTTCATGCGAGTTTGTAACTACAATTGCAAAGTATGCGACATTGTTTTGCATATGTAAACAAACCCCACATGTATTTTACTAAAAATTTAATAAAAAATAAAGTAAATATGGATAAACAACTGTTACCGGTTGTGTTATTTAAATTTTTTATTTCCTATTTAATAATGAGTTCATACTCTTTTGCTTTTGCTTAAAATTTCACGTGAAATAAGTGCAGCTTATATTATTTCGCAGTTGTAAAAAAAATGTTGCCAGAAACATTTCGGAACTTTTTCACAAAATTAACGGAGTACAACTCTATCAACATTATTTCATAGATATTCCGCACAAGTTTTTTCACATGCGTTTTGACAGCATTTCACGTGATATGTTGAACAGAGTACCAGGCTTAAGCCAATAACAAAATGTAAAAAAATTGTTAAACATGTATTTTAAATAATATTTTATTCCAAACGTAGTAAGTGTAAATTGTTAACATCGGACAAAAAATTAAGAAATACCGTCATATTTAATGAAAACATCCGAATTTGAATTTTGATAAACAATTTTTTTAATTAATGCTAAATACTATAATATTTATGTACCTTATTGCCGTTTTAGGTAGTATGCTTTCACTTGTATGTTTGTTTGTTTGTTTGTTTTCGTTTAGTATCATAGAAAAAATTATTTTTCGAATTCAAACAAAAAGTTTGTAGAATGAAAACATTTTTTGTCTGAAATCGGTCCTACAAACAAATTCGCATATTCAAACCATTTATGTATTTGCATTTTGTTTACTGAAAAAAACACTGATTTTTTCAAACAAATAATTTTGCTGAATCAAACAAAAATTTTTGCACAAGCAATGAATGACGCGCACCCAAGCAATCACAGAAGCAGAGCAGCGACTGGTTTTGAGACACATTTTTTCTTGGAATAATTTTTGAACGAAGTCTTGTTTATACACACAATGTTTGTTTTTCTTCATCACTTACTGTTGTTGTATCCTTTCCTTCGCTAACGAAGAAGAAGTGTAACCAAAATCGGCAGCAGACCGACTCGATATGTTTTCGTCATCGTTCTATTTTTGTATTTGATGTATTTAACTAAACAGTTTTAAAAAATTGAATACGGGATTTTGTTTTTCAACCAACCAAAATTTTATTTTGTTTCTTATAATGTTTTTAAAAAGAGTTAAACGTTTTTTTTTACCTGCTTTTGTTTTTTTTTTACTACAAACCTAGTCTTTCTTATTGTTGTAATTTTTTAAAGCGTCCAAAATAAAACAAATACAAAAAAAAGACAACATTAAAGAGCGTTAAATATTTCATACAAAATTATGAAAACTTGAAACAAATAGCGCGTATATTATTTTATTGAGTAGTTGTCAACATTTTTGTTGGTTAAATAAAAATCAAACAAAAATATTAATTGAATTAGTAAAAAAATTTGTAAAAATTAAAAAAAATTGCAAACAAGCGTTTGTTTGAAAATAATTCGGCAATAATTTTTTCTGTGTAGGCAGTATTGTCATACCGTAGATTTATTTTTTTGGCGACTTTTTAAGTAGCAAAAAGAAACAACAATTCTCAGTTTCATTTTGTTAAAATGATTTCGTTAAATAGATTAAATAATAAAGAAGAGTGATAACGGAAATCATATTGGGCATTATGCAAATATGTATATGTAAACAATTGCAAAGTTAGTCGTGGTTTTTGCTTATATCGCAGCCATTTGTAGACCGATCTAGCTGAATTTCAATAGCAAGAAATGGGGGACTATATGTGACATAATTGTAAAAAAACCTAGCCCCTATAATGACTGGGGTCTTCGAAAAACACATATCAAACGTAAGACGGACGGACGGACATCGTTAAATCAACTTCGCTTTTCATAAGGCCCCGGCATATACATATATACTTTGAAGGGTCTTCGATCAATATTGTAGAAATTACAAAAGAAATGACAAACTTATATACACCCTTTTCCACCTGTGGTGAAGAGTATAAAAATCAGTATTATTTGAAGTCTAAATGTGTTTTCTGTAACTACAGGAACACACATGTCATTAAAAATGCGTTTTCTGTAACACTTTTAGACTTGTTTTATTGTGACAAACAAAGTGAACGATTTAACCGAGGTCTTGCAGTAATGGAAATGCATTACCAGCGCCATTACGATGAGACCATGATGGGTAAACAATGCTGGATGCAAATTCGTGAAACCTCATCGCAACATAAAATGATAAATCGAAGAGGAAAAATAAAACATTTTTAACCACAAATAGAATCATGTAAACAAGTAAAAATATCTCTTAGCACTTAATCATAATCCAATCAACACAACTAAGAAATTTTTTTATTGAATATTTAAATTTGGATGTTTTTCCTAATTATATTGCAACTTTCTTACTTTTTGTCCGAATATAAGTATTTCGTAACAAATATGTTTGAAACAAAATTGTCTTTGAGAGAAGAGTTAAAAAATTAAAAAAAAATGTTTTGCTTGACTTCACGGAAGGTCTGAAAATGTCGAATTTTGAAAAAACGTGGAATAAATAAATTTTTTTCCAATCTTAAAGGCATGTAACTTAATTATTTTTGTCAGATAAATACATTATAGAAATCGGCTGAGAAAAGAAAAAGATATCTTTGTAACAGTGTGAAATTCGAGAAATTAGAAAAATCTGTTCTCAAGATTTTTGGAAACAGCCTAATGAAAACGCTTCTTGAGAAAAATAAATGGCTGCCATATTCGTGTTCTGCAGCCTCGATTTATCTTAGAAAACATCTAATTTTTGATTTTATGGCAAGAAGTTAATAATTTGCAAGCCAGTGTTATTCGACTTTATTCAAAAACCTTTTCTCAAATATTCCGAAAAGTTGTTTTTTTTTAAAAAAAATCGGGTTTCGGTTAAGCAT
This sequence comes from Pollenia labialis, assembly GCA_949318255.1. Lineage (NCBI taxonomy): Eukaryota > Metazoa > Arthropoda > Insecta > Diptera > Polleniidae > Pollenia > Pollenia labialis. The sequence goes on along the minus strand of OX439142.1, from coordinate 128,164,088 downwards.
TTATAAAGTAACCGGTTAAGCGGTTTTAATTCAAATAAATAAAAACACTGAAATCAAATTAGCTTTTGAAATAAAAAAGTTAATTGGAATAAAAACAAAACAATTTACAAAGGTAAGAAAGCAACAAAATACAGACATGTACATAATTTAGACTTTTTGAAAAACTTTGGTTTTAAAAAATTATAGGAATTTAACAAACTTTTTATTTGAGATATTTTCCAAATTTTATTATGAAAAAATAAGTTTTAATTTGTTTGTGGTAAAGCATTTCTATTAAACATCTGCATGAAACTTAATAATGATGTTCATGAAACCTTCATTATAATTTTTTATTCCCTGTGTTTGTATTCACTAAGATGAATAACTATGAAATGAAGGCAACAAACACTCGATATTTAAGAGACGAGAAAGATTAAGTCAGTTTGTTTTCTTTTACAAGAGAATATGAACACTAACAACACTGAAACAAAACAAACATTGAATAAATCTCGAATAAGTTCATGAAAAACACATTGATTTAAAAGTCAGTATTCCCAGTTGAAGGAAAAGAAAAACATTGGGGAAGAAAAAAAATAACCATTAAGAGTAAAAGCAACAAGATTATGAAGTACATTAATATTAAAATAACGAAAAAACTTTTACTTTATTTATTTTAATATTAAAATTTCAAACAAATTTGATTGAACAGTCGTCGGCACAATTATTTTGACAAGAAAAAAAATCAGTTATTTCTCTTTAACTTTAAAAATGATTTACAATTTAAAATACGGAAATATTTTTATTACTAACATATTGATAACACTAGCCAACAAGGTTTCGGACTGGAGCAATCAAATACCTTCAAATTTTGGTGGACTGAATTCGAATCTGTAATTGGTTTTGCTCTATCATGTCAGCTTTTCGAGATACAAGAAATTGTTTTATTCGTTTTTTACATGTAAAATCACTAGTTTATTTAAACAACAATGAGTTTTTAAAAGTGAATGGCGTTTTTTGAACGTCGGTTCGGTTTCACGTATTAGAGTCTAGCAATAGTCGCCCAGCATGCATTTATTAAATCTGGGTGAGCACGCTCCCCTTGTTCGTCGCTCACTGCACCAATTTTTTTTTTTAAAAAAATCTAAATGCGAAGGAAGAAAATGCAAAACATTGTCGATGTCCACAATTAATACAAGTTTCTGACTGCAAACCAAAATAATGTTAATATGCATATTGATTCTGAAATTGGATATCCTTTTTTTCAACCAAATGTTCACCATACACAAAGTAAAAATAGCTTTAATCAGTAACACACGATCTCCTGGCCATGCTTAAACGCTACTATTACGAAGACTATAGGCTCAGTTAGCCGGGAGTAACAGTAACGTTGCAAATCAGCTGATTCATTTTGTTGTATGTAAAGCAATTAGAACGATTATAGTTAGCATTAAGATGTTACGTCTCAATCTGTAAGAAATAGATTGGTCTTACGTGTTTACGGTAAGGTTACTGTTACTGTTACTCCCGGCTAACTGAGCCTTTAGAATGACTCAGTATTGTTTGTTTTGCAGTATTGCCAGCATGCGATTAAAAATAAACAAGACGTGATAGCCCAATTTTTATGCCAGATACGAATTCAGCGCACCCAGATTATTACAAAACATGCTTCGCTTCTGCAGGTAAATTTTCCCCCAAATTTGAAGTAAAAAAAAAACAATAAACATTTTCTATATTAACTTACAAAGTTGTGAATACAATTAAATTGGCATAAGTATTTTGATTTAGGAAAATTGTAAAAAAACAAGGCTTAAGCCTGTTTTCACAACCGATAGCTTAAAGTAGACTTTATACAGCCTAATAAAAAGTTTTTTATTATTACAACTTTTCTTTAACCTTAGGGAATCATTAAGTTAAAGGAAGGTTCCTCCTACCTGAAAGCATAAAGTTAAGTTGTAATAATAGAACACTGTTTATACGGCCGGTAAAATCCTGCCTTTAGCTAGCGGTAAGTTGTAGAAACGGGACTTAATGTTTTAAAAAAGGAGCGAAGTTTACTTTAATTTAGTAGAAAGTAGAGCCGCCTTTCGCATGAATGACTTTTAGCACCATTCTACCAAAGATTAAAGAAATTCAGTAGGGACTTCGTTCCAAAGAGCAGTTACTTCAGAAATGGTTTCTACTCTGGTTTTTTTCTTTTTAATATAAAAAAAATATTAAATCGTTTGGTGCGTGAACTTTTTTAGAGCATGAAAAGCCTATGGCATGTATAATTTGATATTTCCAAAACAATTTAAAAATGTATGACCCTAATGTCTATATGAATCAGTTGACATCAACTACATTTTTAAAAAGTTACAAACAAACCCACTTAGTCATAATTAAAATTAAAAATTATATAGACAGGTAATATGTATAAGGAAAATGTATGTAATTTGGGGGAAAAAATAGGCGAAATGTAAAAAATATATAAATGGTTTTGTAATAAATCAAAGAAAATGTTTATCGGAACTTTATTTAAGTATTCATTCATTATGATGTTCTAAACTCACAATTTTTATTTTTTGACAAATACACTAAAATAAACTGTATTTATTTATTTGTATTTATTATTAATATTTGCCTTTCTAAAGCAACAAGATATAAAATCTTATAAATAACAGCTCTAGAATCCGATGAGTTATCAGATATAATATTCGTAAAATAATATTTGTTGAAACTAAAAATACTAATCTAGTGAATTTTAACATAAATTAACATTTTAAACTTGAAGAACAATGTAGTAAAAAATAATAAAATAACAAGAAGATTATACATTTATAATTTAAAAACTTTATGCATAGTACGTCATTAACAATTTTTTGAATTTCATAGCGCTGCTGGTGAGTTGAATATTTGTAGGAAGATGGTTCCAGAGATATATTGTGTAAACAAAAAATTGGTTAAAAGATGCGCTGTTTCTATATGTAAAGGTGATAATGCTAATATTTCTTGCAGATGCTGTAAATGTTAGCTTACTGTATAGGTAGCTGGGTTCCTTAGTAATAATAATTTTGTGTAGAAAAAGTAAATTCTTAAACTTCAGATAGTTATCAAAAGTCATTCCAAGGATTCGTCTGGAGTATGTTGTTACACTGGCAAACCTGGGTATAGCAAAAGTGTAACGTATAATGTTATTAAACGTAGTGTTTAGCTTTCGTTTGTCATGAGCATTGCATCCGGCGAAAACTTCAGAAGAATACGTAAGTTTTGGTATTAGGTATGTTCTAGCTATCATCATTCTTATTTTCGGTGGTGTGAACGGTTGACTATACCATAGACTTCTGAGCATACCATATACTCCGCCGCACGTTTGGTTAATGTGGTCAGACCATGTAAGTGTTCTATTGAAAACGACACCCAGATTTCTAGCCGAGTTGACCATCTCAATTTTCTTTCCACCAAGATATAAGCCTACGTCATCAGCGATTTTCATGCTCTTCTTGGAAATGATTAGGTATTTCGATTTTTTTGGATTTAGGCATTTGCCGTGGCCCAGTTATAAATCTTGTTGAGATCGTAGTTAAGATTTCCAACTTCATGACTTAACGATGTTTTGGAGCACTCAATGTATAGCTGGACATCATCGGCATACATATGCATGTTTGAGTGCTTGATCTGGGAAGGAAGGTCGTTGGCATACATTGAGTATAGAAGCGGACCAAGTATTGACCCCTGAGGAACACCTCTCGGCATGGGCAAAGGGCTGGATACAGTTCCATTGTTTGCTACAACTTGCCATCTGTCTGAAAGATATGACGCAACTAGTTTCGATGCGGTGTCAGAAAAGTTAAACATTTTCAATAGTTTCATGATCAGCATTTGGTGATCTACCGTATCGAAGGCCTTTGAGTGGTCAAGTAAAACCAGAAAGGTAATTTTACTTTCATCCATGCTCTTTCGAATATTTTCGCTTACTTCATATAAGGCTGTAGTGCAGCTATGGCCTCGTCTGAAACCAGATTGGCGATCGGTAAGGAGATTGTGGTCAAGAGTGTACTTATAAATCTGGTTATATACGAGACGCTCAAAAACCTTTGACAGGTATGGAAGGATGGATATTGGGCGTGGATGAATATCGTCAAGACCAACTACATTGGATTTTACAGCTCGGAACCCTTCAACAGTATCGCAAATGGTGAAGCATTGAAATCCAAATTTGTTTGCGGAAATACGAGAAGAGTTTTGGTTGTAGAAGTCAAGTTGAACCGGTGGTTTAGGAATGTTTGAAAAAGTGAAATTTAGTTTATCAACATCTATAACATTTGTAGCAGTACTTCTTTGAGAACTAACTATTCCTATATCGCGAATTCGTTTCCATTTTTGTTTAGTAGTCACTGCAGTGCGAAATTTTTCCCCGTAGTAGGTTAATTTATCGTGTCTTATTTTTGATACAACAGCTCTTCTAGCCACTCGAAAAATATTTTTTAGATCGTTAGTTTTGTAGCGTTTCCAGCGCCTATATAGTTCATCCCGACGTTCAATTAATAATTTTGTTTCTGAAGTGAACCATGGAGTTCTCCTGCCTTTAACTTTTTTGGTTTTCAGAGCTACATGTTTGTTAAACAAATAAAGAATTTCACGATTTAGAAAATTTACTTTCTCACTAGTTGAAGTTATAAAATAAATTTCATCAAAATTTAAATTGCTAAGGTCTTCTTCGAGCGATATTAAATTTATATTTTTAAAATCACGGTAAGTGAATTCTTCAGTTTGTTGTACGACTTTAAAATCGTAGTTCAGGAATATGAGATCGTGTTTTGAAAAAATCGGTACTGCTAACTGATCATAGTGCATAATTTTACGGTATTTAGCTACAAAGAAAAGATCCAGCAAGGTGGCACTAGTTGAAGTGAAATGTGTCGGTCTGGAGTTATTTGCTGAGAAAAGATTAAGAGCCATCATAGCAGAGCGAGTGCTCGATCCTAAGCTTGTGTTGGGCGATAAGCTAGTTCCTATGCGCATTTCCTTGGTTGCTTAGTCCAGATCATCAAGAAAATTTGTTCCAAAGACTTTGGAGAAACTAAAGATATTGTGCAAATAAAACTGTAAAGCAAATGAGAATTACAAACACTCAAGTCTTATTTTAACGATATCAAAGCTATTAAAAAATGAACAAGAGTTGTAAAAATACTGTCTTCACTTTGATTCAAATATTTTTTTTTTGTATTGAATAAGATGAAAAATTTAATTATTTCGTTATTAAATATGTTTAATGGGGTGCTGTTTTGCAAAGAGTAATTTTGATAAATTGTTTCATTTAATCTAAATTTAATTTTTAACAAACTGTGTTGTTTAAAATTTTCATGAGATATCTTTTGCTGTGTAATCAACTATTATTACAATGGTTATACTTATAACTCTTCTTTATTACAACTTTGCCATAATTAAAAAAAAATAAAATAGATGCTTTATGACCTCTCAACTAGTCATAACAGGACTGACATAGGGAAATACGAACGACTTCGACTCGGACACACTAGATTAGCACACGGACATTTAACGAACCTGCCGACGAACAACATATGCAACTGTGCATCTCCCATACGGGATCCCTCACATGTTCTACTACACTGCCCCAGATTCGCTACTGAAAGACTTAACAGCTTTGATGGCGCTAACCCAGTTAAAATTTTGTCAATTCCCTCCCTCGAAAATATAGGAAAAATTATAAATTTTCTGAAATCATCTAACACATATACTTGTATTTAAGTAACCAACATCTAAAACAATTTTATTTCTCTTTCTCTCTTGTTCCTGCCACTAATTAATTTAATAATTAATTATTAATACTTCGTTTTCTTTTATATTATATTGAGCTGAAGGCCAAAGTTGCTATTGCTGCTATCTTTATATCATCTTGTGATTTGTAATTATAAGATAATAGATGAATAAATAAATAAATGAAGAGCTTTTCATATTTTTTTTATAAAAATCTTCTGATATCGTCAATATTTGTTGATTGTTTATGTATATAAGATACTTTTTTAACTTCTAAAAACTAATCCTTATGATAATATTTTTTCTATTTTCTCTTTCAGAACTAATTTTTTATTTTGGAGAAAATACTTAAACAAAATCCGTCATAATGGGTAAGTGTAATATGAATATACGTAGGAAAATTCTAATTTTTATTATTTATTTATTCATATTAAATAATTGATTATAATTTTGTTGCATCTGCGCCTTAAAGGCATTGTAGAGGCCAGTTGGCAATTAAATATTACAAACTTTACAGTTGTATAAGTATCCCAGCAGACACAGAAATACTCCATATGTATTGCCAAACGTATTGACTGGATAAAAAATATTGTTGCGGCAATAATCGAGTTCGTATTGCGAAAGATACTTCCATCGGGAAGAAATGTGTCTCAATAGCAAAACTCCTAAGCAATACGAAAGCGATTATTCTAGACGATGAACTAGCTATATTGCCAGATAGCCACTTATAAGAAAATAGAAAGAGGTCGCTAAAATATCATTAGGATGATAAAGACAGGATTTTGCATTTCAAAAATATTATTATTTTTATTTTAAATTTAATTGGTTATTATCTATACATATAAAAGAGTTGCGTGAGTGACTGACTGACTCATTCATCATCGCCCAGCCCGAACCACTGACCCTAGAAACTCGAAATTTGGACTAGCGATTGGTCACTCCACTACTCCACCGATCCACTAAGACGGCATTTTTCGAAATTTAAATGTTTAGGAGGTAAATAATGTAAAACCGGGAAAATTCGGTAACCTCAAATCTCCAAAACTAAAAGAGATGCAAAATTAACGTAATACTTATCGTTGTTCTTTAGAAAAATAAGCGGAAAGGCGACTGGTACTTTTTTGATATTCGGCCCTATTAGGGAATAAACGGGTAAAATCGGAATTGTAGTACTTTTTTGCCACCCCATCTATCTTTTGAACCAATAAACATAAAAACAAAGTTAAAACCACATTCGAAACACATCACAAAAATACGTACAAGAATTTGGTCCTTTTTTGGAAATTCGAACATTTAAGAGGTGAAAATCGTGACTTTTTTTATACTTTTTTTACAAAACATTTTCCCCCATTTATTGACATATTCGTACTAAATTATGGGCTGCCACTACAATACTGAAATGTTTGATACTTTAATGGGGGAAAAATATAGGACCCAAAAAAGGAAATACGGTAAATTTTTTTCTTTAGGTTTTTGGTTCTACTTAAGTAGCGGGTTAATCTTCGACGACCTAAAACCCGAGCAGCAGCTTAACTAGAACAAGTAAACAAATTAAATTAAACATAATTCTCAAAATACTACAAATTACAAAAAAGTGGAATTAAAAACCATTAAAACAAAACACATAAGTTAAAACAAGCAAAACCAATTAAAACAAACACAAAGTGTGAACAAGCAAGAACAATTAAAACAGACACATAAGTCAACATTATTTCCAATCGCAAATTGGAAAATTGTTGTATCTACTTGGCGTAACCAAAGTAGATAATTTAAATAATTACAATAATAATTTCAAATCAACTCTCCATTTTCTCTATCAACTCGACATTTCGAGGCTTTCACTACATATATTGAAATAACTTGGAAACGGTGCACCATATTCAGTTTAAAAAAATTTAAAAGACACTAATAATATTATATATAAGCCGTCCTTACATTGGTTTTTAATTTTCCCAGTAGTTTCAGAGACATCGTTAAAGTTTTAAAAAAAAAATTATAATTTTCCAAAAAAAACTTATTTTGTTCTTTAAAACTTAATAACAAAAATAAATACGACAAAAAAAACCCTTTTATTAATGCGCATGTTCGAACAAAATTAAATTTTAATTGAATTATCAATTCAGTAGATGGCGAACAAAGTCAAAAAAAATGAAATTACGGGGTCCCAAAAATGATTTTGTCGTAGTGGTAATTTTTCACCCTCAAGCCAAAAGCCATCGAAAAATCCAAGGTTTTCTTGGGAGTCAAAAAATTTGTTCATTAATAAGATAAATCGATCCACCGTACATATTGTTTTTGTAGCGCAGCGCCTAGTTTGACTCTATTTAAAGCAATGATTTTCTCATTTGTACTACACTCACAATATTCTGTACGTAAAATTAACTGAAATTGTAATATAAAATAAATGAAAGTTCAATTAAAAACCGGTCTACCTATTTTTCATTTATTTTTAACAAAAAGTTCATTTAATTTTTACTGTCAAAAATTCAACACCATATTCAGTAAAAACGATTAAATATTCAGTTATTTATTAAAATTTTACTGTCAATTTTTTACTGTCAAATTGACCCCATATTCAGTAAAAACATTTAAATATTCAGTTATTTTATTAAATTTTCGTTTACTCCACAAAAGAGCCGAATTTCTAAAAATACCAGACAGACACCTGTCCGCTTGTTTTTCTTATAAGCGAGATTAGGAGAATACTTTTATTTACTTACCCAGTTACAAACGTTTGTTTTACTTTTGTTGCACTGACCACGTTGTTTACAGAAGAACTCTCAATTATAAGACACCAGCAGCATGACCGATATGGCTTCGCAATTATTTTACTTTTAAAATTTTATGTATTTAACTCAATTATTTTAACAAATAGAAAATGGGTATTGCTTACACAAAACAAGCAATTCATTTTTTATAGATAAGTAAAAATTAATTTTTGGTAGTAAAATTATATAAAATAACTGAATATTTAATTGTTTTTACTGAATATGGGGTCAATTTGACAGTAAAAAATTGACAGTAAAATTTTATAAAATAATTGCATATTTATTTGTTTTTACGGAGTATGTAGTTTATTTTTTGACAATTAATTTATAAAAGATAACTGAATATTGATTTGTTTTTACGGAATTCGCGGTTGAATTTTTGACAGTAAAAATTAAATGAACTTTTCGTTGCTTTAAATTACATTTTCATTTAATTTTACATAAAGAAGAATTTAACTCAATCAACGGACAATATTAACTGCAACTGAAAATCCGTATTAATATGCACTTAGTTTTTTGAAAAACTGTTAGAATCAGTTAAAAATAAATTTGCTTGGAATTTTAAATGTTTATTTATTTAAAAATGACTAAACAGAATACATCTTAAATAAACTACAGTCCGTTACTGTAATAATATTGTGAGTGTATTAAAAATACCTAAAAACGTAGTTAACAAATCAAAAATCTTGGGCTACCGCGTATTGCGATTCAAAAGAAATAATACACGACATCGAACAACTTGTACTTCAATTCTCGTTCGCGTTCGAAAGAACGCCAAAGTTGTAATGGGGCATTTGAAAAAAGTTATTGTTCGTAATAGAAGGTTGTTGTTTTGAATGAGATTTTGTGTTATCGATAAATTATAAAACGTCGGTTTTATTAAAAAATATTTACTAAAATCGAAAAACATATTTATATTGTTCGAACTCGTAAATAATTTCTTTTGAATCTTAGTACGAAGTATATAAAGGGTGTCCCGAAATTAACCCAAGATAACGCAGTAAAGTGTAACCATAAAAAGTTTTAAAAAAATGTTAACCTTGCGTTAATTTCGGTATACCCTTTATATATATTAATTTAATTAATTAATTAATGTCAAGTGACCCAATTTTTAAATCGGTGTCTTCCGATTTGTATGCAACAAGGTTAGTCCTAGCAGCTATTCCGCAGCGGTTCCGTATCTCTCATTATCCGCAACCTGTGAACGCGCCCGGTAACACTCAGTAAGTTTAGAATGAGTAACTAATTTGAAGAAAACCATAAGTCTAATTTTTGTGCACATTTCACTCTTACCGACGCCTCCACCCCACCAAACATAAGATTTTTTTCCATTTCGTCTAGCAATTGTTGTTATTTTGGGGTTAAGGTTTTAAAGATATTATAATTAAGAAAAACGGTCTAAAACGAAGGTAGTAGTTTTCCCATAGATGGTTTATATTTTGAATGATGATTTGCCCTAAGCATAGTTGGGGGAAGTGACCGCAGTGCACTATCACTAAATAAAACAGCAAAGAAATTGGACTTGCAATCCAAAAAAGCTGCATACAAATATTGTATCACTTTAAATTTAAAAAATGTAACTTTGTAACTGCATGGTTTTTGATTTTTTTAAAGGATATGCAGAAGCAAAGAACATTAAACAAAATAAAATTTTGTCAATAACGGTATAATTATTTTCTTCAATCATGAAAAAACAGGTTTTTGATCTTAAATTTAGTGCAAAAATTTTAGTTGCACTCAAATGAGTGAAGAAAAAAAGTTGCAATAAACTGATGATTGCTTTTTTTAAATCAAACTATTTTTTTTTTAGTGCAAAATTTTTTAACATCACTATCACTCATGTTTAGTGAGGCTGCAAATGTTAAATTCATCACTCAACATCAACAAAAGATTGCAATATTTTTGCACTATCACTAAGTGTGAGTTGAAACTGCAAAATGAGTGCACTACCCCCAACTATGGCCCTAAGACGAATTGACAACGTAAGGCGCTACTATCATCACGTTTTTTATTTGAACATTTGCTTTAATTTGTATGTATTTTTCGTTAATTTATTGTTGTAACATAATATTTGTTTGAAGCCGAATCGTTGTTTGAAAGCCATATTGGACGGCTGTATTTTTTATCGTGGTTTAATAAGTCAGTTTTAACATCAAATAAAGGGAATTTTATAACGTTTGAAAAAAAAGATTAACGTGTTTTTACATGGTTAAAAACTCAAAATAAATGAACAAACTTCGTGTCAAATTGTTTGTAGTGATCCCAAGCAATTTGAGATTAAAATCCAGCAAAATCGGCTAAGTAGAATCAGAGCTATGAATCAAAATTTCGAACCACCACTCTAAAAAATTGATCATTTTGTTACAAAAACTATCATAGCATAAATTCGTTTTATTCGACTGGAAATCACACTGTAAAATTTATTTGTTTAATTTTTATTTATTAATTCACAGTAATAAATAATGCTATCAGAATAAAATTTATTCGACAAGAAATCACACTAGTAAATTTCGTGATGATCGGTCCATAATAAACTATAAGCCCCATATAAACCCCACTCTGGTAAATCAATTAAATACGCCTTAAACCGTATCAGATATATTTATTGTGGTAAAATTTCTTCCAACTTAGCTTCATATGACCAGAAAAAAATGTCAATCAAAATTTATTTTTTTACAGTCAATAATTGACCTTAGACCCCATATTTAGCAGCCTTCTGAAATTCACTGTAAACGCTAAAACTAATTTCACCGCTGTATTGAAATTTGTGTATTTTAATATCATATTTCACTCTGCGGAATTTTGGAATGATTGTCTCATAAATTTCCATGGCTCCAATATAAATTCCCCTCCTGAGAATCAATTAAGTTCGGCTTAAACTGTTACGAATCATGATATTTTAATCCAGCTAGTTAAAATTGCTAAAAAAAAAAGCATACAACTTTCGATTGTCAGTCAATAATTAAATATGAGTCTAAACCGCAACCGATTTTAATGCTGGTGTCTCTTTTTATATAGATTAATTAATAATAAAAAGATATCATGTAGATATCACTCCTGAAATATTCGATATGTCGGTGAAGGGTATCAAAGATTCGGCACTGTTGAATATAGCACTCTATCATGTTCAACCTCTTGTTATAGTCTTCATAACTTTGTCAAGTTGTTCGGATACTTGGTTGATATTTAAGCGCTAAATTCCAAAGCCACCCTATCCATAATCTGATGATCGCAAAGGGCAATCTCTCTGGGAATATCTGCAAGGTGTTGGAATCCTTGCTGGATATTCTGGATCTGTAAGCCAAATCCTTCTCTTATTACAGTCCATACCCCACGAAACGAATCGGCGTTTCGTCCGGACCACCATAGGAAGACATCGACGTTTCGAAAGGACTTTCAAAAAGGTTATCCAAGACGAACACATTATTTCAAAGCTACTTTCTTCGTTTTGTTTGTGTAATTTAGGACACAGTCATGCGTAATTTCTGAATTCTCAATTGGTAACACTGGTCGATTGGCTTGTTGGTAGTAACATTTAATAAATCAATAAAAATTAACAAAAAATTTTTTTGATTTAATATCAAGCATCATCGAACAAAAAGCAACCCAATTGACTACTTTTGTATTCTAAGAAAACATATTCCAATCGTTAAAAAGATTGTTCTTTTTTTTTCTTATTCTACACGTTTGATATCATAAAATTACCATGACTGCTAATAAATGATTGAATTTCTAAATATTTTTCTCTATAAATGATACCTTATGGCAATAAACTTTGATAAAAATTTTTTTTTAGTTTTATAAAACTTATTTATATCAATAGTGTAAGGTGAATTATTATTTCCACAAATTTTTCCTAATTTTTTTTTAAGTCTTCCGAATAAAAAGGTATTTCAACGTTGGCAAATTTCTTAAATAGGGCATTCTTTTGTTTTGTTGCTTTTTCTTTAATTATAAAGTTTTATATAAGACCTTAAAGATGTTATCTTTATTTAAACAAAAAAAAAATAAATAATTCTTATATAAGCAATAGCAAACATATTAACAATTTCAATCTTTACTTAAGCTTCTTATCTATTAAATCTTATACAACTTCAATATCTTACACAAGGACCTTAATACACATTTAATATTTACTGTTTTTGCAAATATAAACATAACTTTTGTGTTAAATAATTTCAAACCTTTAAGAAAATTTTGCTTACTACAGACGGATGATTTATTTAATTTAGCTATCAATTAAATTAATATACATCATACGTCACCGTATGAGTGACAGGCATACGAGTGTTTTGAAGATTTGTGTAGGTGTTAAAGCCTCTGACAATTCTTGTATGTAATTGTGCTGAGATAAAAAAAAAACTTCAATCAATTTTGCAAAGTACCATGTCAATATAAATCTTCAAATGATTTTCTGCATGTATTGATTTAAAATTTTCATTGCCTGTTTTAATATTTATTTCTTTTTTTTTATTTACATACTTGTTTAATTAAAAATTTTTAATTGTTTTCAAATTAATATTTAGTAGTGTTATCACAACATATTGCATTTACAAAACGTGATAGAATTAAAATTAGAATTTTATTTAATTGGAAAATATTTTGTTTTCTTATTGGGCGGTGATGGCAAGGGATGGAAAGGGAATATAAAAAGAATTCTTTTGAAAACATTTTAAAACTACGTTCATTTGTAAAAACTGTTTAGCATTTTTATAAAATTTTAAACAGAGTTGTGCAAAATATATATTCAAATAATTAAATTCAAACTACAAATACTTTTTTAGTTTTATATTTTAAAATAAAAATACAGAATAGTTTTTTGCAAAAGTGTTTTAAAATACAAAATTAAAAATGCGTATTTATAAAATCACATTTAAGAAATACTTTAACAAATTTACGTATAAATCATAAAATTCAGACAGTCAAAACGGTTTATTATTTCTCTTAATAAAAAAAAAACATAAAAAATATTTATGGGTAATTCCATGTCAAATCGACCAAGAGTGGGACACGACCCTTTTCGATTTTAATGAAATTTGGGAAGAAGGTTCCTTTTATCCTATTAGGAACATAAATGAACAAAAAAAAAATTTTAAATTTTTTTAACAAATTATGTCATATTCAAAATGTCATAATTTCGCCAAATTAGCTAAATGTGTTGAGCTTATCTTATAATATCTCGAAAACTACTTTACATACGAAGATGATTGGAAGAGAGTACTTTGGGCTACAAACCATATCGACCCCTTTGCGCGAAATTATCGTATGTTACAAATACCAAATTTTACAGGACAACCATTTTTCTACTTTTCTCTGCTTTCACTTGTAATATAAAAATTTAAATATACATGTGCTTAGATAAGATAAGATAAGATAAGTGGAATTCGTCTACAATATTTTGCTAGGTCTCTTTGAATGTAGAACAAGATTGCATAAAAAAATAAATTTCCAAAAAATTGGCATACACGATAATTTCGCGCAAAGGGGTCGATTAAATCAAAAACTTATTATTTTTTAGATGGCTGTTTTTTTGTATTCAAACTGTTCTTTAAAAATCCTGAAACTTTGAAGGAGGCTTTTTTTTCTTTTTTAAGATATGATTTTTTTCTTTCGCAACCTCTAAAAAATAATTTTAAAAAACAATTGTAATATGTATTGTAATTTTGAGCAAAAGTACACTTAGCGTTTTAACCTAATAGTGGTGCTAACCGTTTTTTTATGTTAGCTTCTGTTTTCGAGATATACCATTATTTCGAAAATGGAAGAGGCTGCCCAACATATACATCATACATTTGACCCTTCTAGGAGCATCATATGCGCTGCAAGGGCCAAATTAAAGAATTTTATTAAACTGCCATATTTATATGGTACAGCGCGTAGGATGAATATCGATTTTTATACAAAAATAACATTTAAAATATGTGTGTGTCATGCACGTTTTTTTATGGAAATCAATATTCAGTTTTATCAATAAATTGTGAATAAAATCAAAAGTTGTGCACAAAGTTATGTTAAGCTAAATGTTTTAAGACCAAAACTGTGATTTTTATCGCGTTTTTATTTTTATGAATTTTTAAACAACAAAAATTATTTTTTCTTTTAAATTTTCCCTTTGAATTTTAAACAACGATATCTCTGAAAATGCAGGACAAATTTAAAAACAATGTTAGCACGGCTTAAAGATAATACTGTTGCCGAGTTTCGGATTTTTTTTAACTGAATATGGTCAGCCGGTTACAAGTTATTCTAATATATGTAGTGAAAGTGCCTTAATTTTGGACATAACGGTATATTTCGAAAAGTGGAACTGATAATGGAATAAGAAGATTAGATTTAAAATCAGTGATTTCAAATTAGTAAAAATTTGCAATCAAGTTCGAGACCGCAAAAAAAAGTTCAAATTTGTTGTGCAGTGTTATGTACATTTGTAAATTAAGCTTTAATTTGCGTAAAAGGTGAACATCAAATACACAATCAGCCATCTTGACGGTTGGACATCGATTGATCAGTGTACTTAGAGGTGGTTCTAGGGTGGGTACAAGAACGGAAGACAAAAGCTTATGTAGATGTCAGAAAAGTTAAACGATCATATAAAAAAGCTCGTTAATTCTAATTGGCTTAAACAAAATTAATAAACAATTGCTTCCGTTTTTTTTATAAATAATTCTTTACAGTTTTACCACAAAATTGCATGTGCAATTAAATTTTAAATAGTAATTCATGGTAACGTAGGCAATTTATTGCTTTCATTCTTCATAAATTTCATTAAATAACATATTCAACTTCAAATAAGTTTGGTATCAAAGGACTGTTAAATAAAATGCAGAATGTATTTAAAAGTGGTTCAACCAATATGCACGATGTTAATTGAAAAAACCAAATTGTTTTCAGAGAATTGCCTTGAAATTTTTTACTATGATAAAAGGATCTATCAAAATTATGTGTGAAACGAAATATCGGCCAAATTCTCGCCACTTCGCATCAGTGGCTTTCCTTAATCCGATAGTTCATTTTTCCAATGAATCTGAGACATAATTAACGTTCAATGTTGTTAATGTGCGGAATTATCTCATTCTTTAACTCTAACATTATTTTTGGCTTATTGACGTACACTTTTTCTTCTAAATATACCCAAAGGAAGAAGTCCAACGGTGTCAAATCACATGATCGTGGCGGCCAATTAACATCGCCACGGCGATAGATAACACGGCTATTGAATTTCTCGGGCATTACAGCCATTGTTTCGTTGTCTGTGTGGCAATTGACACCATCCTGTTGGAATTACATATCGTCCAGATTTATATCCTCAATTTCTGGCCACAGGAAGTCAGTTATCAAGCAAATACCAGGTATCCTCATTTTCAAAGAATAACGGCCCGATTACGAGAACTGGGCGAGCAATCACAGGTGTTTTCACATTTCCTACAGACGCGGTTTCTGCAATTTGCGCACAATTCTTCCGATTGTGCACACGTTTGTCCTACTATGCCCCGGTAGGCTAGCTGATAGTGAGCTAGTCTCTCAGCGCCGCTGTTTCGGGTTGCAGACATGCGTTGAGCTTCGCGGGATTATCTTGGGGAATTAAAAAAAAAACCAAGTGCAAGAAATTGGTTTTGATTTTTGATTTGAACGCCAATTTTTGTTTAACACATCAATATTTTTAATGCGTTGCTCAATTTTGTACCTCTCCATGGCTGAACTAATCAAAGTACACCTATCCCTCGATTTACACGATAGATGCGTTCCTGAAAAAATCGTGTAAATCGAAAAGGAAAATATTTGTATGAGAAATCGTGTAAATCGAAAAAAAGACCCATATACGATTTAATTTAAAATTTTGTTAAGAAAATTCATTTATTTAAAAGTAAATTAAATTATGTATGCATATAAAAAATAATAAAAATCAATACATTGTATTTATTATTATTTTATTAAGCTTGAGGTCTCTTTTTTTTAAAAAAATATTAAATTTATTGAACCAATATTTCGGCACTCCGTTGTGTGCCTTCTTCAGGGTTTTTTTCTTTAATTTTTGACAAATAATAACAATTTTAACAAATGAAATAAATTTAACAAAAAATCATAAAACAATTTTCAATTAAAAACAAAAAAGGTTTTCCAATTTAAAAACTAATCTATTACATTATAAATAAATTGTTAACTTCCGTTTATTTAGATACTTTGATAATCAGAAAGGGAAAAAGTTTATTAATTGATTGGTATCAAAAACCAACATCGTCTGGTAGAATAATTAATTATTTTTCAAATCATCCTAAAAGGATTATTATTAACACGGCTAGAAATTTTATAGATAGAGTATTGAAAATAAGTGATTCTTGTTTCCATAGGAATAATAAGGAGAAAATTTTTAGAGTCTTAAGAGAAAATAGTTTTCCGAAGGAAATTATATCTTATTTATTAACACAATATAATAACCATAGAATAAATAACTCGAACGGCAATACGGAACCAAAAGTTTATAAATCGCTAACTTATGTACCAAAATTTTCGGAGAGATTAGAAAAATCTAATATTTATGATACTGAAAGGTATAAAATTGCGCATAAATCTTATAACACAATAGGTAGATTATTTACAAATATGAAAGATAAAATAAATAAGTTGGAAATGTCGAATGTAGTTTATAAAATACCTTGTAGGGGAAATGTTAATGGACAATGTGGTAAAGTATATGTTGGTACAACGAAGAATAAACTAAAAACTAGGTTAGCAGGACATAAGTCAGATCAAAAATATAGGCACATTGCATCACAAAAAACAGCTTTATCAGCCCATTGTGCAAATTTAAACCATTATCCTGATTTTGAAAATACAACAGTTTTAAATACGGAAAATAATTATAAACGTAGGTTTATGTTAGAAATGTTGCAAATTATAAATGTACCGACAATATCGAGAATTAATTTTAAGTCAGATACTGAAAGTTTAGCACAAAATTATAGGCATTTAATTTGTAAAAATATAAACGGAAGTTAACAATTTATTTATAATGTAATAGATTAGTTTTTAAATTGGAAAACCTTTTTTGTTTTTAATTGAAAATTGTTTTATGATTTTTTGTTAAATTTATTTCATTTGTTAAAATTGTTATTATTTGTCAAAAATTAAAGAAAAAAACCCCGAAGAAGGCACACAACGGAGTGCCGAAATATTGGTTCAATAAATTTAATATTTTTTTAAAAAAAAGAGACCTCAAGCTTAATAAAATAATAATAAATTTTATAAAGGTCGAATAGCAGTCAATTTATATCAATACATTGTATTTAAAGTATTTAATAAAACAGAATAAATGGAACTCATAAAAAATATTACATGTCAGTTCATTTAAAGAGACAATTAGAAATCTATTTTTTTTATTTATAGTATATATCAGTGATCACTTCCAACTAATTCTTCATCACTGTCTTCCACCACTAATTTGTAACATTTTTGTGAGAAAAGTTCCCGCTTTGCACTGTCAAACAAACTCACGAATAAAAATGGGGCGAGAAAAAATTTAAGCACTAAAAAACAATTAAAACTGCAAAACACAAAGAATAATAATAATATTTTGTTCTTGGCACATTTTTTATTGTTTAATTCTTTTACTTTTAACATTTTTATAGAATATTCGAATATTTTCAAAGCTCGTTTGCATACAACAAACATTTAAGTCGCACTTTACATTATTTGGTATAGCCGACGGTTGTATTTTCACAGCCGTCGTTGAAAAACTTTTCACTTTAGTAAATTTTAGTCGCCGTTAACGATATGTGTTACTGGCGTTCTCACCGTCTGCAATGTCACATCGGCTTCGAGTGCAATGTTATGACATTTATAACGTAACGACGTAATCTCTTTTGATAGTTTTCGACATGAGTTACAGACTCACTTTTTTCTCACTTTTCGAGAAACAATGGAATATTTTGTTTCACTTCTTTTCGATGCGGGAAGTTCTCACTATAGTGACATGGGTACAGATTGATGAAATTTTTTTTTCATATTAATATTTAGTGAAATTAGAATTATTTATTTAAAACGATTTAAAATATAAATATTATTTAAAATCCACCCTAAAACGTATATATTATCGTTATAAAATAACTATTTTTTATAACTTTGCAGGATATATTTTTTATGAAAAAAAGAAATGTAATTTTTGCTAAAAATATTCAAAATAAAAAATCGTGTAAATTGAGGTAATTTCCACATCCCTCAATGTAAACGAAAACCAAAAAAATCGTGTAAAAGTGAAATCGTGCAAAAAAAGTATCGTGTAAATAGAGGGATAGGTGTACTGAAACAAAGAAATGGCAAGTTAAGTTAGGCAAAAAACTTGACGTTAAGGTCTGACTTACAATTGACATTGTGTATTATGTTTGGATCACCCTTTATATTTTGTTGAAAGCAAAGAGGTAGCAGTTGACAATGTTATGAAATATTTTACAAAATACACAAATGAATTCAATACACAGCAGTGAACACACAAAAGCAATTAATTAGAGCTTAAACATAAAAAATATTAAATGACTTAAGTTTGAGTACATAAAAATGTTTCTTTTATTAACCCTCATTAATAAGTTTATATTGTTATTTACATAATTTCAATTAACAATTATTACTAAAATTTCCTTGGGTTTGTATTAGCCCCCAAATACCCCTAAATAAACGTACGTTAGATACCCTCGTGTGTGGTTTTTCACACATATGCAACGTCTCTCTACTTTTCTGTAGCGCCGTAGTTCGTTTACGTGGCTTACTCTGTGAGTATGGAATACTGGGAACTCTATATTCGTTTTAGGTAAGCTTTTCTATGGACATGGCCGCTTTTTCATTGCTTTCCACCAACCTACTAAGTGTACGAGAAAGTTTCCGGCTTTCATGCAATTCTATACTCGTTTGTAATCAAAACAAAATATTTTCTCTTATGCTTAGCATACGGTGCTGTAATAAACATAAGGTACTTATTTATATGCAATAATACTAAAAGACGGGTTCTGCAATTTTATTGATTATTCTTTTGTTATTAACAATTTATATAATTTTAGTAATAACAAGAAAATCAGAAGAGGAACACATTTTATGAAGTCGTTTTTCTTTTTTCCACTTAATGGCACACCAACACACTTTATCAATTACAGGGTAAGCAAAAGCGCTCTTGCGAAATGTACTTAGTACAATGAGAAAGTGTATTAAACTCAATTCTATACCACAGTCAGCTTACTTTGTCTGTAGTACTGTATCATGTACAATATGGAGTAAGCGAAAAAAAATTCTGTGTTTCTCTTTGGCTTACAATTCAGAGAACTCTGAATAGAAGTAAGTGGTACGTTATATAAATGGTGTATATAACCCGTTGGTGATCAACTACATACCTTACAATGCACTCACTTTTCAAAACATACGTTGCATGCAGTTCGTACCAAAATATCAATATTATTCACACTGGACGACAGAAAATTTTGTGTCTTTTGCAAATAACATTGAAACTAGATATGTGTGGAAAACCACGCACGAGGGTTACTTACGAAATTTCGGAAATATTTCGCAACTAAAAAAAATTTTAAATCAAAAAATGTGTTTTAAGTACTTCAGTGTACCCCAAAAATTTTGGTGTTTATTGTGTTAAAATGATTCATTTGTATAGTTATTCACACAAAGGTTAATTATGAAAAAATTATTCGCCTTGTATGTAACACCCCACGTAGGAATTAGGTGGTGGGCTCCAGAGAAGCAAGCCGTACCGGCGCGACTGGCGGCTAAATGAGCAGCCGATGATTTTTTAAAAGCCACGCTTCCGCCGAAACTAACGGCTCATCGGCGGCGTATTTTTCAGCTGATTTGGTTGGTTCAGCCGAATTTTGTATGCACTTTATAAAAAATTTTCGTTATTGAGACCTAGGCAGGGTTGTAAGATGTGACGATTTTTCGTCATTTTGACGATTGAGGATTTTTTACTAAAAGTAATAGTGTTATGACGATTTTCTGGGCACCAATAAAACCCTTACAAGAAGTTTATACAATCATATTGGAATCAGTCTAAAACGTAAGAATCAATTTTTTGAAATACAAAAATTATTAGAAATTAAACAAAAGAAAAAATTCTTCCCCCATCACAAACAAGGTGGCATTTATTAGTAATTTAAAATCTACTACTATATGAAGGCCACCGATACTGCGAAAAATAAACACTAGAGCACCGATTTGCATCGTTTCGATTTGCGTCGCTTTTTAAAAATTGGTTAAATCCGCTCGTTATGATTCCGATTTGCGTCGGTACCTACGATTGGGTTTTTTCTCTGAAGTCTTAATCACATGTGAAGAATTTTTCTATTTCGTGAAAAAGGGGAAATTCCCATTTAATTCTGTTAGGTTAGTTATGCTAAGCATAGTTGCGTGTTAGGAAGTAAGAAGTTAGTTCTTAATAAGAAGTTGTGTGGAAAAACGAGTGCAAAGAAAAATATGTATTATTTTGGAACTAAAATTGTATGTAATAAAACGTTTCAAGTCGATTGAAAAGGCTGTTGATATAGACAGTAAAAACAATTTGAAACAGAGATATCGCTAAAAAGTAATCATTTAAAGATAGCTCAAGTTAATAGCAAATAATATTCGTTTTTTAATGTTTTTGTGAATATTGAATGAAATAAATAAATTTTACAAATTTTTATATTATTCGAATGTGTATTCTAGGCAGGGCTGTGGTGACTCCAAATGCTGAAATTTTTTAAGTGCGACTCCAACAACGACTACTACTCCGACTCCTACTATAATATTGATGCTAAATGTATATGAGACTCAGTGATGTTAACTTTTATTTTTTCATTACCGTACGGCCTTCTAAAAATTAGAGTTTTTGAGAAGCAATTACCGTACGCAAACATTAATGTGCTGTTTCCAAATGACAGGCGATTAATTATGTATCAAAATTTATCAGGGGTGTGCTGGAAATCGCAAACGCAAAACGCAAGAATTTGGAAGTTGTTTTTAATAAACTTTAAACCTAATTCTTATAATTTTTGGTTTAAAATCCTGTTTAATAGGAAAATATTTGTAATAAAATTTTTTTATTACAAAAATCTTTTTTAAAAACGACTTTTAAAATTCTTGCGTTTTACGTTCGCGATTTCCAGCACACCCCTGTAAATGAAAAGCACTCAGTCCATCGCCTGTCATTTGGAAACAGCACATAAGAGCATTATTCATAAAGCATTTATTTAAATTTAAATGTGTTTTAAGAAGATAATTTTTATTTTAGAAATTTTTTTTAAATTTTTTATGCCGAAAAACTTTGGAGTCGGAGTAGCGAGTTTTTGTGGGTACTACAACTCCGACTCCGGCACAAAAACATCAACTCCGACTCTTCAACTCCGACTCCACAGCCCTGATTCTAAGTCAAATTACAATTCTCAAAAGCTTTTATACTTTAATAGTCTTATATTCCTTCAATATTTTCCAGGAATATTTTGTTAAATTTTTGTGAAAATATATTTATTCTTATGTATTTCCTTATTTAATTCTTTTTCAATTGATAAATATATATTTACTTATTTTTAATAATATCTAGGCCAACTTGCTTTAATAAATAGAATAAAACGTAATCAAAACACTTTTTTATCATAAATAATATTTCTTGCTAAAACTTTACATTTTTGAACCAATCAATAAAAAGTTGGTACAATAAATTGCGTATCATTTGTGGCATTTTCATTTTTGACGATTTTGTTAAATGTTCGTGACAATTTTGACGAATTTTGTTAAAACTTTTAACGATTATTTAAGAAAAAAGCAAAACAACCCTAAACCTAGGTTACACTATTTAGTGTTACTTGTTATTGTCTCTTTTTACAATATAACTAGGCAACACTGAATGTATCATATATTTTTATTTTTGGGCACTGACTATTTAATGTTAGTATTTTGTACTCAATACCCAAATATGTTTTATATAAGCTTGTGAATTGGGCTTTACTTAATATTTCTTATGTACACTTATCGTCACTGTTGTTACTAACTGACCTAACAAACACTTAACAAATTTTTCAAGAGAAAACTTTTGATGTTTTTTGTCTAAAATGTAGTAATTTCCTAGCCAAAATACGAATGCAATTGGGTTTATGTAGTATACTACACCGTTTGTTATGTGTTGAATAGATAAATATTTTTATTTTAAATACTTAACTAAATTTTCAAAAAAATTTCAATTAGGTCAGTTAGTAAAAACAGCAACGATATTTATATCTTACTACTAAACCGATTTAAATATAAAGTTTTTATATAATGTATATTTTTTTTTTGTTATTTGTAAAACTCTAAAATTTTCTATTCATTTGAGATTTTAAACTTGCAAATTTTTTTAACACACCAACGCTTTATTTAAGTGTAAAAATTTTATTCCAAAAAATAAAATTTAAAATTAAAAATTTTATGTAATTATTGTGGTATGCCATAGTTTCCGCTTCAAAAAATCACCTTGCTTCTTTGCATATTAATATACCTCACAATGACAAACCGCCTACTCGCACTTCTCTTTTGCTATACTCGTCTTCCATAAAATAAACGTAATGTGTTAATGATTTCCGTCAGTCATTTCTTTTTTTTTTGGTTGCTTAGTTATAATTTTCCCTTTTTAGGGTTTTAAAAAAATTTTCTTTTATAAATAGGTATACTGTCACAAAAAGATGAAAAAAATAAAATGTTAAAGAAAGGAACATAACGTTTGGTATTGTTGCATTATTAAGAATTATACGTACCTTTGTTGACGATACATCATTTGTACAAAGATAATACAAGATTCTTTAAATACACATGTGTACAAACATCCATGCGTACATACATACATAATGTATGTCTATATTTATCAAAATATTTTTAAACAGCCTCTCTTTATTTATGCCCTTCACCGCACTTTTCCAATCCCTTCTACATTTTGTCGGATGTTGTATATTAATAACAAAGATGCTTGTTCTTAATTTGGGAAATTTTTCTCCGGCCATTCTCAAAATAAACAGAAATCTATAGTGTCTTTGAGCAAGCGGTGCCACGCCTTCTTCACCAATCCCGCAAATATTTTTAGAGAGGTTGTGTATTGATAACCCAATATCTCTACCAAATGTTTCTCTTGTGCCCCGCCAGCTTCTCTGCTTCCGACCACATTTTGCCGAATGTTGTCTTTTGACAACAATTCATTTCTTGTTTCTAGCAGTTTGTGATTCAAAAGCTGCAGAATCGGTTCAGGAAAAGAGTTAAGCACCCATATTCGTTATATACAGAAAAAATTAAGAATTTCTCTAAACACCAAATTCATAGAATCAAGCAACCCATTTGTTGATTTTGCATTTATAACTGAAATGATTATATAGATTACTAAAAATTTTTAATTGTATATATTTTTTTTCAATTAATGATATTTTTAATTAAATAAAATGTTAAAAAAAAACTTTGCCGTTTCAAACAATGTGTTGATTTATTTAATTCAATGTGGCTCAGGTTTTAACAATTCCCAACAAAAATTCAACAAGTTTAAGTTATTTTATTTTAAACGAAAAAATCAATTAAGATTTTTTGTTATTTAATTAATATTTAAATTAAAAATTTATTTAAAAACAATTAAAATGTTAATTTAAACAAAATTATATTTTTTAATTGTCGTTCAACAAAAAAAATAATTGATTCAATTATTACATTGATTAAGTTTTAATGCTTTTTATACAATTTTTTTAATTGATAAAAAACTACTGATAATTTTCTCTGTACAAAGAAAAAAAGAAAAAATTATTAGTAGTTTTTTATCCATTAAAAAAATTGTTTAAATAGAATATAAATTTGATTATTGTGCTAATTGAGTCAATTATTTTTTTTGTTGAAATAAAATAAAAAATATAATTTTGATTTAATTAACATTTTAGTTGTTTTGAAATGAATTTTTAATTAAAATTTGATTAAATAAAAAATAAAATATCGTTTTAAATAAAATAATTTAACACAGTAAAAATTTTTAATCCAAATTTTTAATATTTTTAATCAGGCTTAAGTTCATCATATTTAATTTTCATTAAATTATTTTTATGAAGAAAGGAAGTTTACAACATGAAAATTAATTAAAATTGTTAATGATAACACACTGCTACAAAAAAAAAACACTTTTTGTCAGAACTTGAAAACCGACCTAGTGGAGGTTGTAGGCCTAGGTGAGGACATACAAAAACCGTTTTCAAACATTTTGAAACACCCTCAAAATTTTGAGTTATTTTCAAAAAACTGTTTTAGGGTAGGTCGTAGCACTTTAGTACCTCTAACTCACAAATTTTTTGGTCGATTTTAAAATTTTAAACTGTTTTGGAAAGGCAAAGAATTAAGCTTTTATAAAATGTATTCATAAAAAATATATTCCAAAAAATTAGGTGAGTTTTTCTTAAAATTTTCTAATTTTTTTTGTTTTTTATCCTAATTTTTCAAATTCAACAAGAGTTATTTTAATTTTTTTCTATGAAAACCTATCTTTATTTGCACTTTATTTTAAAGATAATTTTATGTTGAAAAAAACGAGATATCATTTGTTAAAATCGGTTTATATTTGCAAAAGTTACTAAAGTTTTAAATCTCGCACAAGATCGTAAAAATATGCAGTTGTCACAAAATGTGGCTCAGCCGATTTTGGTAAATATTCCATATCACATTCCTCGTTTTCAGATTCATCATCACTTTGTTTATGTAAAGTTTCATTACATTTAATTGCACTTAATACTGGCTTAGTAACAGTTAACACTTTAGCCTACTTAATGCTATCACGATTTTTATATTGATGTTTGTTTGGCAAAAATAACAGTCTTGTTGGTTATGGCATATTTTTTGACGCTAAATCATTGGGAAAGATAATGGTAATGGCTGGCTTATAAACTTTTCGGACTTAGTTTTCTTAAGCATACTGGAACAGCTTGTACAAATACTTTCGGGTTCATAACATTTGCTAGAACTGTATGAGCAGTTAAAAACTGTATTGAAGGCATTTAAAAAATAACATAAATGGTGGAACAAGGCACGGAATGAGATAAGATTTTGCAAAAATTTGTTTTATTCGACTGGAAATCACGCTGTAAAATTTCGTGAAGATCCGTCCATAATTTACCCTAGGCCCCATATAAACACTACTCCCGGAAAAAAGTTTAGTATGCCTAAAACCGATAAAAATAATGCTATCACAACAAAATTTGGTACGTCACAGTTTTTTAGGACTAGAAATAACACTGTGAAATTTCGTGAAGAAGAACCCTACTACCGGAAAACAGTTTAGTACGCCTAAAACCGTAAAAAATAATGCTATCATAACAAAATTTGAATTGAAACTGTTACTCAAGCTAGTTTAAATTGCTAAATAATTTAATATAGATCTAAACCTCAAACCAACCAATTTTAATGCTGATGTCTGTTTTTATAAAGATAAATTAATAATAAATAGACATCATATAGATATCCCTCCTGAAATATTCGAACAGTCGGTGGAGGGTATTAAAAATTCGGCACAGCTGAATATAGCACTCCAACTTGTTTTTATTCATATTTTATGCGCGGAGGGAGAATATATTAAAAATAGGTGTTAATGAAAAGTTGAATAAGTTATACAATTTTTATCCGATTTGAAAAATTAAAACCATGTTTTGTTAAGAACTAAATTTTCTTCATACGTTTTTTTTGTAGATATTCTTAACAAAAACAATACTTATAATTTACAAATGTATAACAAAATGCACGTAATTTTAAAGCGTAATCAGTTTTCTTTCCAAACCCGTTAAAAAAATTAAAATCGGACTAGAAATGACTGAGTTACAGGTCGATAAGTTGACGAACATTGTTGGAAATTGCCAAAATCAATCAACACATTGTTTGAAACGGCAAAGTTTGTTGATAATTTTTTTTATTATTAAAATTAAAAAAAATATCATTTATTGAAAAAAAAATATTCATAATTTTAAATTTTTACAATTTTTAGTAATCTATATAATCATTTCAGTAATAGCAAGGCAAATTTAACTAGAGGTGGTGCCGGAACTACAATAATTCAAAAAGAACAGAAACAACATAGGGTTTTTTGCATTGCATTGTTTGTGCTTGAATCTCGAAATGTCAACCATTCTTAGCAAAACACTAAGAAATCAAAACAAATAAGCTCGGCCTGTCAAAATTGAATGCCGTTTCGACACCACTTGTAGGTTATTGAGTAATAGATGCATAATCAACAAATGGGTTCCTTGTTTCTATGAATTTTGTATAAACTTGGTTTTTTTTCTTAATTTTTACTGTGTAATATACCCTTCCCACGGCGGATGTGCTGCGCCTCTCAGTGGCGTAGTTAAAGCATATTTAGGATTTTAAATTATTGATGTTACATCCGCTGGAGTATTTTACATGTACAAGCAACCTGGGCTGCGCTTAACTGAATGTTCAGTTTTAAAGAAAAAATATTTTCTGCAGATCGGTCTGTAATTTACCATAAGCCTTATATAAACATCGACAACCAGCCTTCGATGAAAATTAAAATTTGGTTGGAAAAAGTAATTTAAAGGCACGCTTCCAAAATAGTTGTACTAAAGTTAAAAAAAGTGTTTGTTTAAAATTTCCAGGAATCCCGCAATTATTACCCGGGAAATTGGGGGAAAAAAATAATTGAATGTCCAGGAAATTTTCAGGACGGTAAATCCCGGGAAAACCTCTTATCTATATACAAATGTACGTACACAGAAAAAAATTTGTTCACCAATTAAGGCATTATTCAAAATTAAAATAAGTTGCAATTAAAAATGTAATCAAATGAATTAAACATTTAATCAAGTGAATTAAATGTTTAATCAAGAGAATTTGTGAATTTCTTTACTGGTGCAAATTAATAGTATCAATTAAACGTTTGATTCACTTGATTAAATTTTTCAATTATAACTGATTAAGGTTTTGATTAATGCTTTAATTTGGGAAACTTATTTTTCTGTGTATGTAAAATTATTAGATTAGTTTTTGAAAATAATGAAGATGGCAACCTTTGGTGTTATATCTCTTGATATGGGTTTTAAAAATAAACTTTCATTTTAATTTTATATCATGGATAAATGTCCCATTTTGTTAACTTGAAACTCATGTTCATCCATAATAACGTTAAATAATAATTGAATTGTGGGGGGGTTTATTTTTAGTCATTATTATGTGCTGAAGTTATCTACGTAAAAGTAATGTATGATTTTATTTCTGAAAGTGATAACACATTTCTTTTTTTATTTCGTTTTGTATGCTTCTTTCAGTGGAAATCTTTTATTTTGATTTTTTTTATGGCAGTACTTTTGTGTATAAAATTTTCTGGAAATTGTCGTGTCATTTTAATACGCATTATTTAATTTTTAGATCTTTTTTACAAAGAATTCGTAGTTGTTAAAAAAAATTATCCATTTTTCAAATGTAAGAATAATTTTCTTAAGAATTAAGCAGACAGAGTCTTATGTCATCCTTAGTAAAAACGTTTTAACCTTCTTAAATCCCTCTTAATAATCTATATTTTATTTGTTAATCATTTGGTTAAAACTTTAATTGCTTTGTTAAACTAAATTTATATTATTGTTTCAAAAACTTTAAAGTATTATTTATGATATAAATACATAACCAGCTTATATTCCCTAAAGCTATACACACCATACTACTTAAAGTTTAATGCAACAAAAATTTGTCATATTTTCAGATACGTTTCGCTTTAGGCGCTCTTCTATATCCCGTTTTGGGTCTATAAATAAAAACGAGCCATTAATCGTTGTCGACGAATCGCAAATAGTTGAAGAAGACGATCAGGAAAGTGCGGAGACACCATCGCATAAAGCCAGCTTGGATATAGACTCACCTGTTAATCCATATCTGCTTTCGCCATGGCGAGATCCGAGAGAATCACGTAAACATTCTTTGCCATCACAGCAGGTGACCGAGGGTATAACAGCCAGTCAGGTAAGACGTCTTTCAGAACGAGGCGGTGATGGATCTGGACCATCACCTAACGAGGCAGCCTTTCTGGCAACACTTTCTCAAGCACCAGCACCATCGGGCCGAAGACATTCTGTTGTCACCATATCCAAGGTGCCAGCAAATATATTTGGACGTTCGAGACGTGAGTCTGTGGCAGCGTTTCCTACAAACAAGTGAGTTGGGGAAGGGGGTTGGTTGGTTTTTTATTTGGCATTGTTACCAATTTTTATATATCTCAACCTTTTTTCCATCTCACCAGTCGCCTTATTGGCTCAAGGAGGGAGAGCAACACTTCAACTGGTCCTCCATCCACGGATCCGATAGGTAGTATACATAATTTGCAATTGGACATCATGGATGATATTGTACAATCTCGTAAAGCGCGCATGAAACTTTGGACAACCAGCAGTGAAAAGGTATGTGAAGTGGAAACCCTTGCAGAAGGAGACACAACACCGCAGCGTTACACCAATCGACGTTACTCAGAGTGTGTGTCGGCTCAAGCTACACCATCACCTAACTACCGTAGAGCCTCCGAGCACCCCGCCATTATTTCACCCTGTGTAACACAGCCCACAAGTAATCGATCGTCGACAAAACGCAAGAAGAGCTCTGGCTTATTAGGCAGCAGAACCGATATTTCTTCTATTTTCAGTACACTAACCTCATCGGCTATTGAAATACACAAATGTGATGATACAACTCCTTCTTCGGCGACGGGTGGTGCTAAATCGAAAAATAATTTAACAGCAACTAAAACTGCAGCGAGCAGTTCGAATCTCCTAGACCCCAATGCCGGAAGATCAACACGTTCGAACAGTTTCGATGTCTCGATTCTTAATAATGCAAAGCAATTGGTAAGTGATGCCCAAGATAATAGTTCGGCTGCTATTTCAGGATGGTTTGCCCAACGCCATGAGCCAATGGAACGTAAGAAGAGCATAAGAAGCAAAAGTACAGCCATGGCTTTATCCAAAGAAATGCTTGAGAAACTACAATCAAAAGATGCGTTGCGTGAAAGCAAACCGAAGTTGAAACCACGAAGTAAGCAAAAGAGCTGGACAGATCACACCAAGGGTACCATTGTAGATGCAACGGTTATTGGTTCTGCTATAGAAGGATTCTTACGTAAAAATTCCGGCTCGGAAGCCTCAGGAAGTGAGCCTGCTACAAGTTCCCGTTCAAAACCACCCACAAAAGGAATTCTCAACAAAGATTATGGCTCTTCGCGGCGTACACGGACTCCCCAAGCACAAGCCGCTAGTGCAGTACGCTCTACTTTAAACTGGTTCGGTAAAGGAGATGAGGATGACTCAAAGGATACCTGTGATGCATCACTTTGTTCTACACTAAAAGACTTGTTTGTAAAATAATTACCGGGGAATTCTTTATTTCGCTTAAAATGATTTTGATAACTTCTCCCACGCTCAATACTCGTTCTTTGCATTACTTTTCAACCAATGGTAAGTTGACTTTAGTTTATACACACAAATTCCTATTAACTACAGTTATAAGAAAATGGGGTCCGGCAATAAATGTGAATGATTGAAAGCTTTAGAATTAATTAATATTTGTTAAAAATTACTAAGTACTCAACAAATTAGCAAATAAATAAAACCGCATTACATGCATACATAAATATAGTTTATAAGAAAACGAAATATTTTTCAAAATCATACAAAAATTTACAAAGAAACAAACAAACAAACAAGTAATTTAATACTTTAATTATAAAGATTAATTGTGTTATGAATATTAATGAATTATACATAAAAACTATTTATTCATACACACTTTTAACGTAAATAAATTGTTGAGATGTCTGTAGTTTATTTGTTTTAAGCAAAAACATAAACAACATAGAATGTAGTGTGTCTGTCATTGCACAGTGGTTACAAAAGTCTTTCTTCTTAATATGTTTTTGGAAATCTAAAATGTCATGTTTTATTTCAGTTTAACTAGTTTTATAAGGAAAACTCTTTTATGTTTTTAAAACTTGCCAACATAGTAAACTCAGTTTCTAGATTTTTCTTAAGAAAATTTTGATTGCTAACAACATTTTTCTTTTAAATAATAAATTCTGGTGTCTGAATTCAAAAGAATTTATAAATATATAACTAATGTATTCATCAGAGTAATGCAAGGTTATATGAACGAACAAAGTAAGTCTGCTTTCACACGTTTCATCTTTTGATGCTCAACTCTTATGTTTTTAGGTGAGCGAAGAGAGAAGAAAGGGGGTTAGTACGGAGATGCCTGTACTCGGTCAGTACGCTTTGTGTTTTTATTCGTTAGTATATGCACAACGATGGCTGCATGTAATTTTTTTTCTTTTCTTTTTCTCTTTGATTCGCTATTAATAAAATGTTTGTTGTTTTGTACCGAAAAAAGTTGAAACCGATTGCTGCGTGTGAATATATTGGCATCTTTAAAAGGGAATTGAAAAGAAGTTGAGCATCAAAAGATGAAACGTGTAAATTCAGAGAAAAGGAACGGGCTGTTCTATGTATCGCAGGCATGAGGTGTGTAAAATATTTGGATAATAGGATAACGTTAACTGGCGCCGCAGCGACGCTGAAGTTTGAAGGCGCAGTTTCGAGGAAAAAAACTAAAGTATTTTCAGTTTTTGTGAAAATTTTGCAACTAAAAAGTTACTTTAGTAAATAAGTGTAAAAGAATCGAAATGTGTACGCAATTATTGTTGTAATGAGTTACAAAAATGAAATTCGAAATTTTAAAAAACTCAAAATTAGACTGCCATTTCCACAATATTTTTGGTTATGAAACAGGCAAAGTTTGAAAAATAAGCCCGTGGTTGACTCATCACGGCAAATCCAAAATAGAAAGAGTAAGTCTTATGTAGAAAGTTTCTAACTCACAAAATTCCATCTACACAGGAGAAACGTTATAGGAAAACCAGAGTTTGAAAATAAACAGAACATTATTTAGCGTTCGGCTCACACACTCTAATACGTTATCTATTTTGTTTAA
Organism: Pollenia labialis; assembly: GCA_949318255.1. Classification (NCBI taxonomy): domain Eukaryota; kingdom Metazoa; phylum Arthropoda; class Insecta; order Diptera; family Polleniidae; genus Pollenia; species Pollenia labialis. The sequence continues at coordinate 128,132,598 of OX439142.1, read as the reverse complement.
TGCGTTTAACCGTTCGTAACTATTTTAAAGAAAAAGTCCAAAATTATATAGTGTTCTGTTCTTCGTTAAGAAAATAGAACAATTGTAGTGGTAGTGTTAACAAACATTGTTCCTATTTGTACATTGATGAAGAAATGGACAAACAAAACATTTTAGTAACGAGCACAACATGAATATCTTGTGTGTGTATTTGTTTTGTTTGTGCAGAATTTGTATTTTGTTATTTCTAAAAAGTTTTGGTATTTTTAGCAGCAAAAGGGCGCTAAGCACAACTGAAACGAACGAACACTAATGAGCAGAACCGAACACAATGAAGTTTGTGGTTTTTAAAAAAACCGAAAGGAATTAAATGTTCTTATCTTTTTGTTGAGTAGGCTAGGAACAGTATTATTTTTGTGCTCGAAAATGACAAACAGGGAAACGGTTTTTTTTCATGATTTACTACACAAACAAACGCTAAAAGTGTTTATGATTTCCACAAATCTGCTGAACCGAACACTAAGAAGCGATATTTAATTTTTATTTTCCAACACTGATAGAAACTGTTTGTATCAAAATGTAAAATTGCTAGTAAATCCGCTATTTCTAATACTTTTTTTGTTACGAGACGTATTTGTGTGAAATGTATTGGAATCGCTAAAAAACTCAATTTCGAAAAATCGAGTTAACGCCTTTCTACATGAGACCAACGATGTGTTGTTTATCATATGCACATGGTCTATTTGCATAATATAACATTTTTGTGCTCTGAATTTTGGTTTTAAAAATATGGTCACCGTAATTATGATGGTACTAAATTTTGAATGTTTTGCCATTTATTATAATTGCTGAATCACAGGCTTTTTTTATTCGTCAAACTTCTACGCCATGAACCTCTGAATCTTCCCCTACACCGAGCTTCTTGTGGGTTCGACCCTAGAGCTTGTCTGGCGATGTTATTTGAAGGTTTCCGCAGCTTATGTCCAATCCATATTCACTTTTTGCAGGCCATCTCCTTTTCACTTGGTATTTGTTTTGAGTCAACGATCCAGTTGTGGGCAGCGATAAACCTAGAATGTATCTCAAAAAGCTTTTAATAAAGGCTTGCGGCTTATTATGTTTGGCTTTCCTAAAAAAGAATAAATTTAACATTGAAATTGAAAATTCTTATTTTTGTTGCATTTGTTAACTACTGACAACGCCAAGTTTGTGAAGATGTGGAGAGCCTGGCATCAACTTCATCCTTTCTACCGTCATCAGGTGTTATTTGAAAACCAAGGTTAGTAAAATTGACTGTTTTTGGAGGATATCAATTATATGTCGGTAGCAAACGTTAAATTATTTAGATATTTATAGGTTGGCTACCGATATCTCTGTTTGGCTAAACATCGATACTTGAGCGGAGTAGAGCAGAGACACTCATTCATCACCACCAAAATGTAAGGGGGGAAAGTATACACTTCTGCCGAACACCGGTTACAATATCAGTAGCTTCCGAGAATTTACCATTATGGGGAACTCTGAAGTGAAAGGTGGTGTACTTTGCATTCAATATATTGCCAATTCTGTTAGGTACTCACTTCGTTACGAAATCTTACCAGATCCTTTGATGGTCAAAGGCCTTTTCGGAATCAACAAAGACTTAATGATATTGTTGCTTGAATTTTTGAATTTTTTTCATAATTATTCAGACGGGAGGTATGTGATCCACACAAGAAGACTGTGGTCTAAGCCCTGCCTGTTCATTGTGAAGTGTGGCATACACTTTGTACGATATCTGAACCGCGCTAATCTGACGCTTTATTTTCAGTAGTTTGAATAACTGCGTTAATCCTCTTCAATTGTTATAGTTAGTCTGAAATTGCATCCTTTTTGGTATTTTAATTAAAGTTCTTTGTCGGGGAATTTTTCAGTTTTCCATATGGCTTGAAATAGGGGATAGAGACTATACAGACTTTTGTCAGGGTCAGCTTTGAGAAATATATTTTAAAACGATATTTAAGCGCTATCGATATTAATAATGATATCGGTTGCCAATCTTGGCTTCGATACATAAAATAACTGGAAAAATTTTTAAACTTATTAAAGTTGTCATTTAATTAAACATAAATATTCTAAGAAATACTCATCGTCAAAAACCTGATGTGGTGAAAGTACAGATCCAGATTCAGCCCATTTCGAAAACTTAGAAAAGTGCACTCTAGTCGTTGCGTTTCGCCTGTGCTATTAAGTTCTAAAAAGAGAAATGACGAAATTAAAAAAATAAAGGTAGTACTACAGTAGCAATATAATGGTACAGTTGTGTCATGATTTCCATCCTTGATCCGTATGTTAGTTATACAAACATATTTTCAGGAGAGACTTCTTACACCACCAAACTCTTTTATGTTATTAAGAGTATTTACAATTATCCTCTCTAAAAAATTAAAAATATACAAGTTCTTATGAAAATGTTTTATTGTTACTTCATTAAAATATAATTGAACAAACCATAACTTTCCAAAACAGCAATATTATAAAAAAAAATATGCAACGTAAGAAACAATAATAAAGGTATTCACGACAAAAGTTGCAATCTTGCGCAAAAGCAAAATTGCAAAAACATAATAACAACCACATTGACAATTGTCAAATAATAATATGTTTTTTCAATTTGGCTTTTTCGCAAGGGCGCATTTTTTGATGCAAACGCCTTTAATATCTAAATAAAAACTGATTTCAAAAAAAAAAATTCATTACTTTTTTATACCTCAATGTTTGCTACGAAAAATGAAAAAAACAATCAAAGTAATAATTGAAAAAAAAATTAGTGTGTCTACTTTTGTTAAAAACTAAATTCTTTGAAAAAAACTATATCTCGATGTGAATGTTTGTTAACAATACTTAAAAAATAATAATAATAATAAAGGAAAAAATTTGCTAATATTTCTTAAGAAATGCTGACTGTAGCAAAGATCATGGAGAGATATAATGACTGCTAAATAAAAATCCTAATAAAATAAAAACCTAAAGCCAATAAAATTTTCGTATTTATTTTTTTAATGTTAACGAAATTTTCGCTTTTTTCAAAATTATCAATGGAACATTTAATAAAGAGGCAAACATTGAATTCCTTAAAAAAGATGAATTAAAATAATAAAATAAACAGTTTATAACACTGGTTTACAGCCAAAAAAATACCAAGAACGCCACATGCCTAGATAAGTTAATTGGGACCTCCTGAACACGAAAAACGCTGTAATTTGTTTTCCTATGTACCGTTTTTTAGATAACGGTACTTTTGTGTGTTTTCGGTTTATGATCCCACTCAAACCCTTGTCGAGCCCAACCGAAAAGTCTGATCGAAATAAATGGCACATCGTTGGAAAGGTAATTCAATGCCTTAAGGGAAACAATTACAGCGTTTTTCGAGTTCAGAAGGTCCTAATTAACTTATCTAGGCATGTGGCGTGCTTGGTATTTGTCCAAATTAAAAATTTGTAAAGCAGTGTAATCAATCAAATGAAATGTAAAGTTAACTAAATTGTTGAAAACTCACAAAAAACACAAGAATACAACACAAATAACCACCAAACTAATTTTAAAAAAAATTTGACTAAAAATATATATATTTAGTAATGTTGCCAAATTTTTATGAAATTAATAAAAAAAAAAAAGGATTTTAATATTTACCTGCAAATATTTATAGATGTTGAAAATTTATATTTACTTATACAAAAAACAATCTCTTTTAAAAAAAACCGCACATTGTATAGATTAAATAAAAATACATTCAAACAAATCCAAGACAATACCAATGATTTTTTTTTTCAATTTTATAATTGTGTTTAATTCTATAATTGTCTTTAAATTGTACTAATATTATAAATGTTGTTAAATAGTCCATTTTGAAACAAAACTTAAACAAAATTATTCAGCATAAATACTTACAAAATGTCATATATTTTTTATTATCTTATTAACTTTACAGATAACAACTCCGTTATATCATTCTGAGTGTAAAAATTGTTGTAAAATTTTCTAATTCATACTTGAGTAACTTCATATATTTAGCATAAAATAATTTTTAAATTTTCTCAATTAAAGTTCAGTATTCACAATTTAAATAAACTTTTAAAATTTCCCGCTTTATTTCAGAATTTTTATTACAAATATTTTAAATATGTACGTAAGCATTTTTAACAAACTTATAATCAGCGTTTAAAAAATTGCAGTCAAACTAGAAAAACTGCCATTTCTTCATTTTTCATTGGCAAAACAAAAACTGTTGCTTTAACTTTTTATTCATTAAATGTAAACAGTCGCTGTCGAACCAACTCAATAACCGAAACGTGGCACACAAATGTTTGCTTTTTGTTTGACAGTTTTTGGTTTCGAATGCAGTTTTTAAACCCTGCTTTAAATAGCATTTGTCCACAATTAATAACTAAATTGTTTTTAAGTACTATATCAGAACTCTTGTTAAATGTATGACCGACCTCCGCTAGTTTTTTTGACCTTAATATTTTCGCAAAACATACTTGCCCCTTATCGCCACACATTAGAGGGCTTCCATATAAATATGGTGGTTTAATGACATTCTTAAATTTTTCCAATGTAGCGCCTAGGATGGCCCTAGACGTCTTAAATATATGACCAACACCACCTAATTTCTCATCCCCGTCATTTGTTTATAACATAACAATCCGCTAACTCCATTCCTTAAGGGGCCTCCAATTAAAAATTTTTAAAACAGACTATAAATTTATTGAAGAAAAATCACCCTAACTTCCTTTGATTAAACCCTAGGAAGATTAAATGTATGACCGAACTCCATTAGTTTTTCGTCCTAAACATTTTATGCATCCATTACCAGGGCTCCCGTAAAAATATGGTGTTTTATGAAATTCTCAGATTTAATTTAAATTTTATATAAGTCAAAAGTTTTAGACAGTTTTTAATCATTTACGGCTGGTGTTGTTTAGAACTTTGGAAAAAATTTAACAGCATAGATGCATTTTCCAATTTTTTAAGACATTCTAATTTCGAATGACTTTTTAAAAATAAAAATTTTGCAAATTTCGCTAAAAAAAATCTTTTTTTTTTCCAAAAAAATTGATTTCTTAAAAGGAGTTTAGCCTTATTTAAAGGTACTTTTATTGCGGAATTTCGTTTTTTTTTTAGTTTATTCCATAAAAGAAACCGTTTTTGTGTTGCGAGAATGTATGTATGTTGTGCTAACTGCTCCATTTTTGAAATAACGGTATATCTCGGAAACAAGAGTTAACCAAAAAAACGGCGTACTCAGTTTACCAGCCAGGTGCCCCGCTTTACAGAAAAAAATTGTCAAGTTCGAGCACAGTGTAACCGAATGGTTTTTGGGTTCTACTCCAGAACCACCGTCAACTATATGTATATTTTATTGTGCCAAAAGTAATAAAATTGAGGGTCTTACACCCATAAATATGCAAATACCCAAAAGAAAAAAACTAAGAAATACAAAATACTTGAACAGTGCAATGCGAAAAAATCACTTCTTTAGTTTTGATCAATTAATTTTAAATATGGTAAAAGTTATTTTTAAGATGATAAATTAATCGAAATGTAGATACAATTATGTTTTCAAAAAGGTACAAACAACACAAAATCGGTTAAGAACAAGCCTATTAAAAAATAATGCCACAGACCACTAATGTGACAATTATTTCTTGACCGAGAAATTCGAGCACATTTTTTAAATGGATTTTTGCAATAGAATTTCTTTATTCAAAAGAGTCAAAATTGTGAGACAATTTTTTTTATTCTGTTTTTTCTTAACCTACTTACAACTACAATTAATGTTGGAAAAATTCCAACCAATTGGGAATATATGCAAAGGTAAACTCACTGCTTATTGTTGTTGTTTTTGTTTAAGCTTTGATATTGTTACAAGTTAAGCTGTTGCTTACAATTTTAAATCGCTTAACAGTTTTATTTGGTGAAATATCTTTAGTTTTTCTAAAATCTTTATGGATGAAGTTTCCTGATGATCTGGCCTAAGCAGCCTGTGAAATGCACATAGGAATAGCTTATCCCATCAACAATAAAATTCATTTTTTTTTATTAAGAAAAAAGTTGGGAACTAAGCACCACAAACAAAATCTTGTTAATTAAAAATTTTGTATTTCCAAACATTACTTTTATTATTTAAATTATAACAGATAGAAAAAAATTACAGATATACTGCTGTATGCACTGGTAAATAGTTTTGCTTGAAGTGAACCTCTGGAAAAGTTTATATTCTGTACGTTTTGCAGACAAAGTAACTAGTATTTTTGTAGAAAAATTACTACTTTTTATATTAGTTCAAAATAGCCCTTCCCGCTAAGGCTATTCTTGAATAGAAATATTTAAATTAAATTTCTCAAAATGTTAATTTCCAATGTTCTGGTTCAAAAGTTTCTGCATAAAGACTTAAATAAGCTCAACAGATTTTAAAGCATAAAAGTTTCTAAACTGCAATTAAAAATTTCGCTTGTTAAAATGTAACACCCTTTTGTGCATATTGCTACTACTATTGCATACTACAACACTACTTTTAAAATTAAAGATTAAAATTATGTCCATATATTTGAATGCCAACAGTTCCATAGTGGAAAATCCTTGTATGAAATATTTTTTTTTTTTTTTTTTTCATTGTTTATTTATTGAATCTTCATATATTAAATATGAACTAACAATAATTAATCAAATCTTATTCTAATTCTTTATTTATGTCCTGCCAGTGCCAGACAAAAATTTTTTTCTTCACGGGTTCTGTTCACATATATAGGTGCTTATCGTTCTTCTAGTTGGGTAAGTGCTGCAGTGTCTCTTCTTCTTAAGCGAGTGTGGCCGGCATGATTTAGAATATTTCGAGCTAGTGGATTTGGGTGTTGTTCAAGCCTTTTTAAATATTTTACTGCATATTTTGTAATCATAGTTTTTACTAATGGCACATTGAGATCCTTATGAATGTTTGAATTTTTAACGTACCAGGGAGCGGCTGTGATTATTCGAAGAAGTTTATTTTGACGCCTTTGAATTTTTTCGATATTAGAGGCCGAGGCAGTGCCCCATAGTTGAATACCGTAGCACCAGATAGGCTTTAAGATAGAGTTGTAAAGTAGAAGCTTGCAATCGAGACTAAGGACAGAGTTTCTTCCGATAAGCCAATGAATTTGAATGGCTTTAAGTTTCATTTGAGTTAATTTTGCCTCTATATGGCATTTCCACGTTAATCGCCGATCCAGATGTAAACCGAGATATTTTACATGCGAATGTTGAGGAATTATTTGATTATTGATTGTAATAGGGGGGCAAGATTCCCGGCGCAAGGTGAATGTTATATGTACGCATTTTTGCTCATTTACCATTATCCTCCATTGTCTTAGCCATATTTCTAGTTGAAATATATGATCCTGTAAATAACGAGATGCTTCATAACTGTTTTCGTGTACGCTTAGAAAAGCTGTATCGTCTGCAAATGTTGAAGTCTGTGTGTAGTTGTTTGTTGGCATGTCCGAAGTATAAATTAAGTATAAAAGAGGGCCAAGGATGCTGCCTTGTGGAACTCCAGCGCCAATTGGCTGAGGTGAACTTAAGAAATCTCCTTCTTTAATAATAAATTGACGGCCGACTAAGTAGCTTTCTAACAGTTTGTGAGTGTTTGCTGGTAAATTTTGCTTCAACTTATGTAGTAAGCCTTCATGCCAGACTTTATCAAACGCTTGCGAAACATCGATGAAGAGTGCTGAGCAATATTTTTTTTCTTCAAATGCTTTTCTTATGACATTTACTATTCGATGAGTTTGTTCAATTGTGCTGTGTTTTCTTCTAAATCCAAACTGATGGTTTGGAATACAACTATTGTCATTTAAAATTGGTGTTAATTTTGAAACTAATAATTTCTCAAACAGCTTTGACATATTTGATAATAAGCTAATAGGCCTATATGACTCAACTTTTGTATGATCTTTCCCTGGCTTTGGTATCATGGTAACTAAGGAAACCTTCCATTCTTGCGGGTAGTATTCAAGCCGTAAAATAGCATTAAAAATAAAAACAATAATTTTCTTTGCTATGCGAGGTAGCTCTAAAAGCATTTTATTACTGATCTTATCAATACCAGGTGCCTTCTTAGTGTTTAAGTCACAAATAGCCTTTTCGATATCTCTTATTTCAAATCTTATGGGAATAGCAGCTCTAGCAGCAACAGGTGGTAACTCGACCACAGTATCGTTAGATAAATTTGGTGTAAATACGTTTTTCAAGTGACTCACAAACAGATTTCCTTTTTCAATATCGTTTCTTGCCCAACTACCATTCAAGTTTCTTAGTGGTGGCTTTGATATAACTGGTCTTTTTAGATTTCTAGCCGCACGCCATAATGAGTAGTCAGATTGTGGAGTTGCATCAAGTTCCTTAAGATATTTTTCTAGAGAAGCCGTTTTCTGGGTCTGCAGTAAGTTTCTAAGCCTTTTTGTGCACTCTTTTAATAAATTCTTAAGTTGCGGGGATCTGTAAAGTTGCCACTCTCTACGAACTCTCCTTTTTTCAGTCAAGAGCCGCTCGACATCTGTGGAATATATTTTAATATTTTTTGTTTTTTTGGGGGCAGTACTAGAATGTTGAACAGCTAGTTTCAGATAACTGTCAAAATTAACAATAGAGCGATCTACATTTTCCGGTGTTCTAAGCGGAATATTTTCTGTACAATGGGTACTGAGATATTTTTTAAATTTTAACCAATTAATTTGTGTGGCTGTCGGCGCAAAATAACCAGTCGGAGATACAATTCTATTGGGGTTCATTATGGTAACAACTGTAGGTGTGTGGTCGGAGGATAATTCTAAGGAAGCTTCAACATGAATAGTTTCTGTGGGGATGTTTTTAACCACGCCAAAATCTATAACATCTGGGATTTTTTGCTGATCAGTAGGCCAATATGTTGGCTGTCCGCTCGCGACCACATTTAAATCCATTTTAGAGATTGCATTAAACAAAACACGACCCTTTGGTGTTATAAGTCGTGACCCCCAGAAGGTATGTTTAGCATTATAATCGCCAGCGGCCAGAAAACAGGGTCCTAGTGATTTATAATATTCACAATATTGGCTTTCTGATATTGAAAATCTAGGTGGAGAGTATAAAGATGAAATTACTATGTTTCGATTTAGCTCTTCAACACAAACGTTTGTTGCTTGCAGATAATCCTCACGATGATCACACATTAAGTAGTGTTTGACTCGAGTTTTTATCAAAATGGCAGAACCTCCACAAGCTCTATCTCGAGGGTCCTTGGTATCATACAGTATATAACCATTAATTTTAAAACTATTTCTTGAGGTCAAATGAGTTTCAGAAACCATCATGACATCAATTTGTTTACTTTTAAGAAAATATTCTAATTCATTTTTATGTTGGCGGATGCCGTTTGCGTTCCAAAAACAAATTTTTAAACAGTTCATGGCTTGTTAAGTACAGCTTGCAATAACATCGATTGCATTCTAAGAATTTCTTGCATCATATTTCCCATTGTATTTGTAAAATTATTTACTGTTTGCACTAATGTTTCCATGGTTTTTTCTAGACGACTTAAATTAGAAACCGGAGTTTCATCATTACTTGGCGAGGCACCTTGCATAGGCACATGGTTTGATTTGAGAACGTTAGCATAGGATGTTCTGGTATTACCAGGCTGCGGAGCCTGTATGCCATTTGTGGTTACTTGATTTGTTACCTGCATTTGGGGAGGATTAGTTTTCGGTCCAACCGACTGCTTGACGATATTATATACAGGGCATCCTCTATAGTTGGCAGTGTGATTACCGCCACAGTTGCTACATTTTTTTACGTTGGGGTCGGTTTTAGACTTATCGCAAAGAACTGTGCCATGTAATTCACCACATACTACGCAAACAGGAGGTAAATAGCAGTATGCCTTAGTATGACCATACTCTTGCCAGTTTAAACATTGAACGGGACCATTTCTTTTGTGCGGCTCTTCTATTGTTATTCTTCTGTAGAGAATATATTTTAAATTGTAAATAGGATGCGTTTCGTTTTTTTTAAGTTTTACGTCGCCGGGTTCAAACTCCACTCGAAAAAGTGGTTGGGGAATTTTTTCTCTATTTTTAATATTTACAACATGTTTTACCTTGAAGCCTTTTTCTTCTAGGAATGTTTTAACCTCTTCTGGGTCCACACATGAGTCAATACCCTTGATCACTACCTGAAGACCTTTACTGCTTTTCAGTTGGTATGTATAAAAGTTTTTTTTAAGTGCTTCAAAGTTGTTTATTATTTTGCGGAAGTCATTCTCATGATTGACTTGTATTTTTGTCTCGTTTATACTTCCACGCTTGATAGCCGCTACGTAGAACGAATTTTCCCCTATCACCGATATCACACTCTTTATGAGCTCATTTGAATTTTGCTCCCTAAGGTATATCGGGGGAGGCTTTGACGATCTTATGACATTTGGTGCTTCAGAGGATTCATCCTCCAGAATTGCAAAACGGTTTTGAGAATTTATCTTATCAAAAGATGGTACTTTTGAGGCCGAAGCAACTGCTGCAGAGGTAGGGCTGCGACCCCGTTTAAGAACTGTTATGTACCTGTCCATACCAACTTGTACTTGAGGCTTTTGACAACTTTTTACTTGTGATTTCTCCATTGCGTCTGTGTTTGAATTCATGGTAACATTTGTTACTAAAATTGTTTTTGCCGAAGCGGCAACACTTGCAGGCACTAGCGAGAGATTAATATTTTTCAATGTCTCAGCATCAACCGTCTTTGTAAAAACAGAGGGCGAAAGGGAACGTGTACGAACAATTGGTTTAGCCGTTAGGTAGTTAATATTGTTTTGTTTTGTTTTATTTATTTCAGTATTGCACTCTTTAGCATTAACTGTTACGTATGCATTTCTTTCATCTAGTTTTATTGTTGTTACATTGTGACTACTCATGCAAAAAGTTGTTTTTGTTTTTTCACCGTTTTGCTGTGCTTTTTTATTTTTATTATTTATTGTATTACACCAAAAATAAGAATTTTAAACTTAATGTTTTTGTTCAGTATATGTATACATACATATATTTTATTTATTTTTTTTTTATTTAATTTTTCGTTTTTGATAATTATTCACTTTTATTTTAAAAATTTATTAAAAAAAAAATGCGTCCATTCGCTTAATTGTTATATTAAAATGTTATTAATAATTAAAATTTTATGCGGGGTTAAGAATACGCGTCTGTATTGCAACAAAGCAATATGAATAAGTTTTTGTAGAATCTGGCATACATCTACATACATCAACTTTATTAAAATATTTCATTACAGAAAAATTTCTACAAAATTTTCCACCAATTAAAGCATTAATCAAAAATAAAATCAGTTTTAATTAAAAATTTATTCAAGTAAACTAAACGTTTATTCAAGTTAATTTAAGTATTATTCAAGTGAATAAATCGTTTAATTCATACCACTAATTTGCTAACTGCTGCAAATTTAACTAAGTTTTTATTTAATATCACACATTTTTTAATTTAAATCTATTTTTTTCTGTGTAGTCACTACTCAAAATGTGATTTCCAATTTTAATGAAAGAAATAATTTCAAAATATTTTTTCTTGAGGTATGGAGACAGCTTTTCTTTTTATTACATTATTATTTCGTTTCACAGTTGTCATACTGCTAAAAAGCAAAGACCTTTTCCATCTACAAATAAAGGGAATTTTATTTGAGAATAAACACGAAACTTTGCCGATTAAAAACAGTAGTTCAGCTATAAAAAACAAGTTTCTTAACACATTCTTACATCACCCACCGATATTTACAATAAAACAAAATTTTTAAATACTACCGACTTAAATTTCCGAAAAATAATAAAAAAAAAATTACTCATACAATTTCAAATACGTTTAAATTTTAAGTAGTGAAATGTGTATGTTCGTGTAAGAAATAAATAATACAAACTTAAGCCAAGCAAAACTTAAAAAATCAAACATTTATCCATTCTACTAAAATTTACCTCTTGAGCCCACTGTACCTTAAAAAATAAAAATATGTAAATGAAAAAAAAATTGTTAAAAAATATTATAAATGTTGAAAACAAAAATAAAACGTGTTTTTGATTTAATAAACTTTATTTAGAATTAAAAAAAAAATATAATTTTATCAACCACATTTTTGGTTGGTACAACTTTTTAAAACAAAAAATAAACGCCAATTAAGTTTGAGTAGTATAATACAAAAGGGGGAAAAGGGAAAAATACGCATATTACCATTTAATTAACAAACAAACAAAAAACAATTAATATACACATATGAAAAAAAAACATTAGATTAAAATAAATTTATTAAAATAAATAATAAAAAAATAACAAAAAATACAGAATCTGCAAATTGTTACAAAACATTTACAGTTAAGTTTATGTAAAAATATAATATATTGTACATTTAATAAAATGAATTAGAATCTTCATTAAAATTTAAGTTTAAATTATTAAATAAAATAAACAAGTCTAGAAATTCATGTTGATGAAAAACCCAAATCATAATTATAAAACAATAAAACACAAAAGAAGATTTACCAATATCTTTCTCTCTATATGTGGAAATAAAATACAGTTGTGTTTTATTTCTAAAAGTTATTTTAAAATTTAAGGTAAGTAAAATGAGATAAAAGTTTATTTCGTGATTCCTGCTTTTACTAACTCGTATAAAAGTAGGCTTGCCAGATTCAACTTTGCAAGATTCTTGATATTCGATAAAAAAAAATTTTATTTTTAAAAGAATTATTGACAATTGAAAGCTTCCGAAAATAAAAGTTCAAAGTTTAAAATAAAATTAAATGATCTCACTATATGCACCAAAAATGTCTGCACGCTTTTGCTTGTATTCAGCTGTTTAACGTTTTTATTTGTTGTATTTCCCTCTACACTAATAACACTGTGTCACAAATGTTCAACAAGTTCGTGACCAAATGAATCTGACAGCAAATCTTTATGTAAAATTCTCCGGTAAATCCGAATATGATGTCGGAATGGTCAAAAGTACGGCGTGTCTGGTGGCAAAGTTATATCTTTAAATTCGATTATTTCAAAATGTAATAAACAGTGCGGAGGGAGGGTGGCGTCGTTGGAATTATCGATTGTCCGGATTTGTCAGTCACGATGTCGCGGTGGTGGACTGAGCATCGCGCGTTCGCGGTGTTTTTTAAGATTAATGATTCTTATGTAATTGCTCGTCGACAGTTTTGTTCAAAGTTAATTTTCACTTGAACGGCCACGTCAACAAGCCCAACTGCAGTTACTGGTCTCCAATAACCCCCCAATAAAAACTTGAGCTTATATGGCGAGTTCCCACTTTGAAGCAATACATTTTTGATACATAAAGCGCATTATTCAGCGCATATAAAAATTGTTGTATGTAACGATCGGCCTTACATACTGAATGTTTTGATACAGTTATTTATTAGTCTTCGCCCTTACAAACCTGCTTCGTAGTAAGGAAATGCCGTAGCACTTGAAATGTTGTTTTTTTTATAAAAGTTGTTGAGAGTTCTTTCACTTACTCTACTGCATTTCTGTGTGTCTTATTGCGTAGCGCAAAATTGTGCGCTTATTTTTTTAAATGTACCATTAGTGCTTCGCAAAATTATAAAATTTTTAATTGGGCCGCAACCCTCGATTGTAACATCATTGCATTGCCCAGGGTAACTGTTTGGTGTGCCTTATTCACGCATGAGATAATTGAGCCATTTTTTTTTTTTTTTTTTTGAAAATCCTCGAAAAACAAGGCTCCTGGATGGCATACTCTTTTAAACAATAAAATCCGCATTAAAATCTATCCATTTCTATTTTATAAGAATGATGATCTTTGGACAATAACTTACGTCGAGATAATTAGCAAAAAAAAAATTTCTGTCTAACATTTAGTAAAATAATTTTAATAATAACTTTTAAAAGATTTTTTGAACTGAACCCAAAAAACTAACCATCAATTTGAGGAAAACAAGCATTCACACTCGTGGAACACAAACTGGCAACAAAGAAAGGAATAAATAAGTCTTATGGGACTAATTAGCCAACACATGTATACTAATTTCTATTAAGTCGGAAATAAATGTTATGCAAATTATGGAATGGAAGTTTGGCAATAATCCAACAGTTTGACAAAAATAACAGCAAAATACGGCAAATGAATTAAAACAAGAAATAAAACGGGGTGAACTTAAAAATATTAGGCTTAAATTTAAATAAAAATATTCAATTAAAACAAAATCTTTTATAAAAATTTATCATTTAATATTCACCTATTTTTAAGCGTGTAGCTGATTAATCAGTTTTTGATCACCAAAAGTACTCGAAAAAGACTCACACTCTGATTTTTTAAAAAACAATCTTCCAAATGCTAGCAGGGTAACACCACAAACAATATATGTATATGAACGTGTGTATGTATGTATGTATATGCCAGGCCCTTGAGCAATTATAAGTCACATAAGCCTTGCCTAACTTTCTGCCCGCCCGTCTGTTGAAACCCCGCTCACTTCCGAACGATTAAAAAAAAGGTTGCTTCTAGTTCTCCTGGGTAGTTTTAAATTGAAATCCAGCCCAAAACCTTCAGTAGGGAATGAGTTATTGAGGCAAATGTAAAACACCCTCCTTAAAAAAATTATATTTGTTAACAAAAACACAGCAATAAATTCTTCAATATTTTTTACTAATGAAAGCATTAATCAAAAATAAAATCAGTTTTATTTAAAAATTAAATCAAGTGAATTTAACGTTTGATCATGTAAATTGGCCCTGGGTTCTTTTAAATAGCGAAGTTAATCGATGTCAATTTGTCATAAAATCCCATGTTGTTGTTGTTTTTTATACCCATCACCGAAAGTAACAAGATATACGTACATATACCTTGCATAAGTTGTTTTTTTATTTTTTAGACTTTTTTTGTGTTTTTTACATATAACAAATATTTATGTATATGTATGTAGAGCGAAGTTGATTTAATGTTGTCCGCCTGTACGCCTGTTTTTCGAGAGAACGGAAATCAGGTACAAGCATACTTCTTATGAATATACAACATCTCACAAAATGTGGACGTGATTGGTGGAGCAGGCGTGGCACTTCCCATACAAAGACATTTTAGATTTCTGTATATCTGAAGAACGGCAAAAACAAATATTTTTGAACAGGGTACAAGCATCTTCGCTATCAACTCACACCATCTGACAAAATGTGGGCGAGATTGTAAAGTAGGCGTGGCACAAAATATAATTTTTTTTATATCTTAATAAAGGTAAAAGAAAAATTTCCAAATTTGGTACACATAGCTGGGTTATCAATACACAACCGCTTTAAAAATATGGGCGGGAAAGGAGAAATTGGCGTGGCACCTCTCGTGCAAAGACATAATTTCTTTGCTTTTAATGAAAGATAATAGAATTACTAAAACAACCATGGGTAGTTTGTATAAAGTGTTCAAGAAATGACTGAGCTCCAGGGGATCAAATTTCACAAACATTTTAATGACTTTTTGCAATTTTGCTCATGATAGAAAGACTGATACAACGAAACCAAATGACTTCCATGCCTTTGACACATCTTCAGACAAAATCAAATTAAATTTGGACTCTTTCAGTAGCTTTGTAATTTGTGGGCCCACAAAAACCCCTTCTTGAATTTTGGCATCTGATACATTGGAAAAACTCTTTTCAGGTATTCAAATGCGACACTGTTTTCTCTTTTTAGCAAAGCTTTGACGAAAATTTTGAAAATAACTTGAAAAAGCAAAATTGCAAAATATCATGAAGTTTGAATTTTTGTCCACTGTAATTCTGTCATTTCTTAACCAATTTTTACAAGCCACCCAAATTTAATAATTTTAGGACGCCCCTAGAAAGATAAAATGTATGACCAACCCCACTTTGTTTGTCAGCTCCGTTATTAATTTCTAAACTACCCGCTATCTTCATTCCTTTAGGGGGCTACTATTCAACATTTTCAATAATGAATAGAAATATAATGAATAAAAAGTCCCAGTAGTGGGATTCTGTAACTTTTAACAACAACAGCAGTTGTTATAATTGTCAACCTGTTTTGTTGTTTGCACTTACGATTGTGTGATTCTGTAAATTGTTGTTAACAACATAGATAAAAATTAAAGTCAAGTGACATCACTGTCAAAAAAGTGGCAAAATAACACAAAGAGGAATACAAAAATAAATAAATAAAATTATTAAATAGAAACTGGCAAGGCCCATCTATCAGGTCTGCTTACTTGTACAAAAACAAAAAAACGATTCTTTTTAGTTGTCAAAAATTTACTACCACATATACAAAGCAAAAGGAAAATACGTGTATGTGTGGCATACCATAAACGAAAACAAACGTATACATGCACATATAAGCAAAATGTAAACAACTTTTGACAACTAAAAAGAACATAAACAATGACCATCAGGCTTCTTGCGCAGACCTTTTCAATGGGCCTTGGAAACTGGGAATTATTTCCTTTCATAGGTTACTTTATTATATTAAAAAAATTTTTTTTTATTTTTTCGAATTTATTCTATGAGCTAAATTTCAGTTATGTATTTTATAAAGCTTTTTTTTTGTAATAGAATAAATTCAAAAAAATAAAAAAAAATTTTAAAATTATTAAAACTAAACAGAATTTTTTTATTTTTTTGTTATTTTTTAAGAAGATAAGCAAAACATTTTACTATTAAAGTAAATGCAGATTATTTAATGGCCATTTTCAAGTTATATTATTTCTTTAAACTAAATTTTAACAATAAATAAATAACAGTAAAAAAGTTGTCGTTTACTTAACAAAAACAGCTGACTTAACGATAACAATGTTGGTAAAAATGTTACAGAATAGCAAAATCGCTAATTTGCTTGTTAAATTTTTTAACAATGACAATCGCACAGGATTCGCTCGTAGTGGGATATAATGTATGACCAAACTCAATTAGTTTTTTGTTCTTAACATTCTTTCGAGACATACTTGCCCATTATCCCACTTTTTAGGGGGAATCCCATACAAATATTGTGTTTTATGAAATTCTTTCGATAATAAAACCAAAAGTTGTTAACGGACTTTTAGTAATTTTTGAAAATTTATGTTTTATGTTGTGTGTATAAAACTAAATTTGTTTAATAACTTCTTAAAATGGTAACAATTGACGAATCTTCTCAATATCAATAAAAAAATATCTCCCTGATGATGTAAGGAATCTCCAACGAAACGTCGGAAGAAAAAAATTATGATATAATCGTTTTATTTTCATAGAACACAAGTCTTTAATAAGCCCGTTTAGAGTTTTCTAAAAAAAAACATGGTTATAATATTTGCAAATTTGAATTAAAAAATCAAAACAATTATTAATTAAATTATTAATTTGAATTAAAAAATCAACAAAAATATATTTGAGGCATTATTTGTAATAAGAAATTTTTTTTGGAATTCCTTCCCTGCAAATAATAGGACTAGTCCAAACACGCGTGTAAAATGTAGCCCACAAAGAACTAGGACTACTCCAAAAGTAACCCAAACGTATTGAAAAAAAACACAGAATAAGATTTAAAATAAAATTATTTTATAACAGAAATCTTATTAAAACCCGACTTTAAAAATTCGTGTGATTTACGTTTTCGATTTCCAGCGCAGCCCTGTTTGTTTCTTAAACGACTGCGCATATTAGAACAAAGTTTAACTTATCTTAAACTAAACCGTTTTTGAGTAACGCGAATTTATGTATTTTGCGCAACCTCCTCCATTTTCGAAATAACGGTATATCACGAAAACAAGAGCTAACATTAAAAAAATTAGATCAAAACGACAGTTGCCCGGCTTGTCTCAAACAAAAGTGTAAAATTCTAGCACAGTGTTATCGATAGATCAATTATTGACTCTTTTCCGAATTTGAGTTCACATTTGACCCATTTCAAATCAAAAAAAGTCCTTTCAAAACGCGCGTTTAAGGATTGAAATATTCAACTTGAATTTTTTCCGCAAAATTTCTGGGGGGTCGCACTTTGATCGCAACCCTTTAGCTCCTCTTTTTATGAATCAATTAGAACCTCTTTTCTTAAAAATCTAAAAGGACATTCAAAACTTTAAGTGGGGATCATCAATGACTCCAAAGTCGTAAAAAAGCTTTTCCCGCTTAATTACCAAAATTACACGCCAGCTTATACAAACAAATTTTTTTTACATTACAGAATTTTTTTATTGGATGCATTATCGGGCTATTTATACGAGGGAATAAGATTTACATACATATTATGTTTGAAATTTTTCGTTAAAAATTTTTTTGTTGCATGAGACGATATGAAATTGGACAAGATTTCCCAGAATTTTAAACACACAAAGAGTTTCGAAACAATTTAGAAAATGCAAATGCTTTTTTATAAATACTCTTTATTGTAAATTTAAATTTGACTAAATTGCACTTTAACATAAAGATTTAAAATAAAAATCAACTTTGTCGGACGCTATTTTCATAAGCCAGAAAAACCTTGAGCAGTTTTGTATCTCAACGCTGAATAATTTGGTTGATAATTTGGTCCACAATAATTAGACGAGGCAAAAAATCCACAAGGTCCTGTTAGTTGTTCATTTGTGGCACCAGTGTTGGCTGTTGCAAATGTATTGTATGACGAATTAACATAATTTTTTGTCGACGCATACATTCCCAAAGATGGAAAACTTAATGAATATGCAGCTGCTGCGGCGGCTGCATGGTGATGCGGATGATGAGGGTGTGACAAATCCATTTGTTGTTGCAAAAATACACTACTTTTGTCGGGTGAGAATTTATGTGCCGTTGTAATTGGTGGTACTGGTTGTGGGGTGGTTGTGATTAAAGGTCGACCAGTAGTAGAACTACGTTCATTACGTCTAAATTTAGCACGACGATTTTGAAACCACACTTGTACACGCGCCTCACTTAAACCCACTTTAGTGGCCAACTCCTCACGCACAAAAGCATCAGGATAGTGGGTACGTTCGAATACCTTTTCTAGTGCTGTTAATTGGCCGGAGGAGAATGTTGTACGATTGCGTCGCGGTTTGCGGCCAGAATGTGGAGAAGACGATGCATGGTCGACTGTAATATCATTTGCTGTCACCGCTGACGATGAACCAAATTCATTTGGAAACGTATCGTCTGTAAGAAAAAAAACGATAAGAGTCTTAAACAAAACCATATTAGCATACATTCTTAAAAACACACAAAAATATATTCAAAAACATTTATCTATATAATGCATACATATGTATTTATAACTATACTTAAACATTTAAATAGTAAACCTCCCACCAAAAATTATTTGCAAACCATTTTTGGTTTTCTTTAATAATTTTATCATTTAAAACCAAAAATCACTTATGAAATTCTTTGGAAAACTTTAATTATTATAAATTTTGGTAATGCTTTTTTCAAGGAAAGACAATTAATAATGTTTGGAAAACTATTTCTATTTTAGGTCATAAAAATGCTAAAACTTTATAGTTTTGGATTCTTTTTGGTAGATAAAGTCATAAAAAGGCCTTTTAAAGAAAGATTTTAATACTTTTAGATAAAAATTCTTTCAATTTGTATATACATACGTTTGTATTAAATGCCTACTTGTGTGTGATTATATATTTGTTTTTTTGTCATTCATATATGTACATGATTAACATTTGAACAAATTAACCCATAAAAGGGCAATTAGTTTTTGACCCACAAAAAATTAATGGTGTTTTATTTTCTTAGTATTATTCTACATCTTGCTTTTTTAAAGTGTTATTTTATTTAAAATATTTTTAAAGTGTAACGCATTCTTTGCTCAACATGTTCCTCTTTAAATTAAAAAAAATGCTACATGTTTAACACTCATTTTAATAAAAAAGGCATGAGAACAGCATTAGATTAACACCGGGTTTTTTTATTATTTCGGAAAATTTTAAAATATTTCCTACTTAAATATTAGCGATAAAAAAGAGTTTCCAAATTAAAACGTTAATTGCACTTAAATTTTTTATGCCGAAATTTGTGATCTTTTGCAAACGCATCACTTCTTAAAAATTATGCTAGCATTTAAAAATGTTGCCAGATCAGATGTAACACCTATGATGCACTTTTTTTAGAAAAGAAAACGCTATATATAACACATTAAACGTAGCAGGTAAGTAAGGCAGAAACGGCAAAATATGAGTCACCATCACACTTAACAGAAGGCATGAGTGATGCCTAGTTCCCACTTTGAAGAAAAGCTTTACACATTGAATTTATTGTTATTACAGTTACACCAATATCCCGGTTTGCGTCGCTTCGGTTTGCGTCGTTTTCAAAGTTGCGTCTTTTTCAAATTTCTGTGATTTCGAAGTTGCGTCGATTTTGTTTTACTTTGCATCGCATGGCTTCGAAGTTGCGTCGCTAGTGCTTTGATTTGCGTCCTTAATACAAAAATGTTTGTACAAAGCTTAAAAAGAAAAAAAGGTATTTCCCGTTTAAGTCGGATGCAAATAGAGGGTCCGCCAAATAACTTTTTTTTTTAAAAAAAAACTTTTGAATTTTTTCTCAAATTTCTTTTTTTATTTGAAAGTACAATCCTTCCGGTTAATAATGAAAAATAATTTCATTCAAATGGCTGCCTCGCCTGGCCATGCAAACCGGGGTATCGGTGTATTCTTAAATATGCTCCCTTGCAAACCTGAATGCCGTGGTCCGTTAAATGTTGTTTTTTTATAAAATTTGTTAAGAAAGAATGTTCCATTAGTGCTTCGCAAAATACATTTTTTTTTTTTTCATTTATATTTACTTTTTCTTTTTTCACAAGGAAGCACACAGTGGTTGATATAATTAAACGATTAAGCATTAAAATTAGTTCAGTCGCTATTTACACTATGTACATTTCTTGCCGGACAAAAAGTTTGTTGGCGAGAGAGAAAAAAGTAAAATTGAGTCACGCATGAAGAGATGCCCCATACCAACAAACTTTTTCTGTCAAACAAAAAATTTTCAAAGTGTAAATAGCGACTTACATTAACGAACCTGGTTGGATGTTTTGATAAAATCATAAAAACATGGAATTGTTGCATATGTATGTTTATCCAAAATAAGGAACAAGGACCCAAAAAATTTGTAGAATCAAAACATTTTTTGTCTGAAATCGGTCCTATAATAAAATTTGCATATTCAAACAATTTATTTGAATTTTGTTTATGGAAAAAAGCACTTATTTTTTTTCAAACAAATAATTTAACTGAATCAAACAAAAAGTTTACTGAAATTTATATAAATTTTTAACAAATAATTTTGCTGAATCAAACAAAAATTTAACTGAAGGAGAAGATGAGCAGAGCGGCGGCTAGCTATGAGACACATTTGGAATAATATAATTAATATAATATATAATATAATATTTTGGAACGAAGTCTTATTTATACACTGTTGCTGTATCCTTTCCTTGGCTAAAGAAGTAGAAATGTAACCAAAAACGGCAGCAGACCGACTCGATATGTTTTTCATCATCAATCCATTTTTGTATTTGATTTATTTAACTAAACAGTTTTAAAAAATTGAATACGGGATTTTGTTTTTCATTCTTTTTTACCAACTTTGAAACCAACCAAAAATTTATTTTGATTCAAAAAATGTTGTTGTTGTTTCTGTTGTTTAAAAAGAGTGAAACGTTTTTTTTTACCTGTTATTGTTCTTGTTTTTTTTTAACTACAAACCTTGTCACGCTATTTTATCATCTTTCTAATGCTAGGTACACAACTGGGACGAACGACGAATTTTTGGCCGCGAATATTCGTCGCCAAAAATAAAAAATATTTGTATATATGAAAATGCACCCAATCAGGGCGCCGACGAAAATTCGCCGGACGTTTCAAATTTTAAATAGATATAATTGTAATTCTTACGCCGGCGAACGACGAGCAAATCAGTACTGGGTAGCCATATTGTTTCAAAATGGTAAGTGTTTTAGTAAATAAAGTTCCTTTTAACTTTAGAAATTGTTAAATTTGAACTGAATATCATATTAAATACAAATTGAAAAAAAAAAATTAACAATAAAAGAGTATTTTAGTTAAGTTGTTTTTAATGTTTTATTTTTTTTATTTTTGTTCATATGGTACGACTATTTCTTGTTTATACAAAATATTTTATTTCCATTTTTTTTCGTCGTTATTGTGTTTCATACGCCGAATTTATACAGCGAATTTCTCCAAATAATTTGTCGTGCTGGACGAAATTCGTCATTCGTCCCAGTTGTGTTCCTAGCATTATTGTTGTACTATGTACTTTTTTAAAGCGTCCAAAAATAGACTGTATGTGTTTTGTGTTGTTGTTCTTATATTTTACATATTTTACATTTGAATATGTAAAAAAATTTGTAGAAATTAAAAAAATTTTCAAACAAGCGTTTGCTTGAAAATAATTCGGCAATAATTTTTTCTGTGCACCATGGGCCTAAAATACATGATTTTTTGCTTGCCAGCGTTATGTTATAAATTGTAGACTCTTAGTGGAAATGTACATATGCAAAGACACCCAAACTATTGCCAAAATCAGGTCCAAATTTAAAAAAAGCTTTTAAAATTCGCCTCATTCAAGACATCCACGACAAGGCGCACAGTGCTTCGTTCCATAAACAAAAATGCGAAAAAAAAATATTTCTTATATTGTTACAAAAATTATGTTGTTCGACAGTTAAAAATATAATTTAAATCAATGTGAACAGATTTTGAAGTTTAATTCTCATTGGCACCGCCAGGGACGCAGGAATATATTTTGTACTTAAGGATTTAGGCGTAATAAATTGTTTTTCGAGTGAATTTTTTTATGGGGCCTATGGTAAATTATGGACGAAATTTGACTATTTGATTTCTAGTCATGTAGAACGAATTTGTGCTAACTCTTATTTTAATACGTAAATTATACCATTTATGATCATTTCTGTAACAAATTATCAATTTTTAAGGATGGTGGTTTTACATTTTAATTCATAGCTCTGAGCCTTCTCATCCAAATTTACTGGATTTCAATCCCAAACTGCTTAGGATAACTAGAAGCAATTCGATACCAAGTTTGTTCTTTTCTTTTGAGTTTTTCGAAAGTGAGCGTTTCTTCAACACAGACAGACGGACATGGCTTAATCTACTTCGAATTTCTCAAGGAACCAGTATACTTGTGATGAATAAAACAACCATTTTTCCAGTTGGTTATTGTGGAGGGTATAAAAAAGCACGTTCAAGTTTAATGAAATAATTAAAACAAAGAGAAATATGGCCTTTAGATTTTTGTCTGTTTATAATTAAAAAATATCGCATTTGCTGCTTTTTTACGCTGAAGTAACAAATAAGCTAGTTTTTTAATGTTTTAAAAAATTCATTGCAAAAATTAATTTATTGAAATAAGAAACCAAAATCTTACAAAAAGTGCGATTATGATGAGCATAATGAATATAAGGTTATACAATTTTTTTTTTTTTGAATAATACATATAGCAAATCTAAACAAACATTTCTGGAACATGGGCTATAAGCGTCTCCTTGGTCCGATTTCTTTCATAACTTGACTTTTTCTTAATAAAGGTAAATGTTATTACATTACGCAATTTCAAAAGTCTGCGTTAACTCCTTCTATTTTTGTTGTATACACAGAATTTTTCGAAATTTTTCACTAATTTAAGCATTAATCAAAAATAAAATCGGTTTTAATTAAAAATTTAATCAAGTGAATCAAAGGTTTAATTGCTATTATGTATTTATTTGTTTACTAGTGCAAATTTAAATAATTTTTTAATTAATATTACAAATTTTTAAATTGGAATCAATTTTTATTTGTTTTTTTTCTGTGTAAATTCCTGGAACCGTTTCGATATAATTGAAAGATCTAAGGTTGAACCATTTTAAGCATCTGTAAAATCCAAATGCACAATTATCTTGTACAAAACTTTTCCATGGTATGGTGTTTTATTGATTACAAAATAATGTATTATAAGTTAGATTTAACCCAGTTGACCTTTTAGGTGTTAAAAAATGTTTTTACTTCTGTATTTTCCAACAACGTATTAAAAAGCCATAAAATAATGATTTACTGTTTGTGTTTTGTATGTCTTTTTGATATAAAATATCTTAAAATTTAATGTTTTACAGGACACATCTACACATGCATAAATACATTTTGGCTGGGGCTTTGGAACAGTCTATCTGCCAAAAGAGTGAAAAAGGAATATTTTTATGTCATCGTTAATGGCAAAAAATATATTTACGTTAATGTCGTTAATGGTATTAACAATATATTTTTGTTATAAAATTGTCAATTTATTGTCATCAATAGACTGTCAAATAATCAATATCAATAATGGAGATGTTTGTCATTTATGTAGCTAATTTTTCTTTAATTGATTGCAGATCAATTTTTTAAAATAATGTATTCTTTGAATAAGTAAGTCTAGCCAAAGTAACTTATTAATTACTTTGATGACAGATTTTTCAATTTACAACACGAAGAAGATTTAACTAGAACAATAAAAATTTTATAACATTTGGAATATAAAAAAAGATAAATTTATAGAAGTTTAATTATTTCCTACTAATATCCAAAAGTTATTACCCCTAATAGCAAAATTTTAGAAAAATTCCCAGAACTATTAAGTTTTCTCTTATAACTCATAAAATCGTCATTAATCAATTAAAGGAAAACTTCTGAAATAGCAATAACTTAACAAAACTGTAAAAAAAATAGATTCTTTTCCTTTTGACAAATTCCTTTAATGTAAACGACTCATAAAACTGTGCATTTAAGAAGAATTCCTACAAAAAAAAAATGTCAAGCAAATAGTTTATAATTAGGTGTAAATTTAGAGCCTCTTTAAAATATAATTATTCATATAAGTGGCTGTTAATGTTACCGCAACGACAAGGGTGAAATATGAAATTGAAAAACACAACAACTACTGTTACTTACAACTACTCACACTCATTTAGATTTATGTTTTCAAAATATTTTTCTCCCTCCCTCGATACTCATAGATACTTACAACATGTTGAACACAAAGTCAAAAAGATTTTATGTTTTCGCTTCTCTATAGAAAAATTATGATAAATTGTAACACACTTTTGCGCCATATGTGGGCAACTTGTGTGTAAAAAAATGTAAAAAAATGTATGACAAACGGAATGACTGTGTCTAAATAAAAAAATAATTTGAATAAGGCGGCATTTTTTGTTGTTTGAAAACAAAAAATATAAAAAAGAGAAATAAATGTATATTATCTTAATTTTTGACATAAAGGATGACTATGACTGACAACATAAAGCGAAAATGAAAACTAACCAAAAAAAAAATAAAATAAATAAAACGACATGCAAAATACGAGAAAATTTCTTGTTGTACACGAAAACAACGGATACGTTGCACAATATTAATAAAAAAAAAATTATTGAATATGTTGCTATCGTTAACTGTAACTGCAGAAAAGTTTGTTTATAAATATTTCTAACTTCAGGAAATAATACATGGACATTTTAGAATTCAGGTTGCTTCTCAATAAAAATTTCGTTTTCAGAAAACTGTTTTCGTAAGAGAATGATTTAAAAATAAGTATCTCTACAAAGCAAGTAAAGAAAAACAATCGGTATAACTTAAGTTTTTTACACTTACTTTAACCCATTTTTGGCCGATATCATAACAAGCAGGCATTTTTTTAAATCCCTTACAGGGAGGTGCTTTGGAAACTTCAATTAAGAAAATTTTTCACAATATTTTATCTCCCGATTTGTAGTTGGGTTTATATCGGCTGGTCGAAAAATCGGACAATGGTCGAAAACTTTAAACAAAATCATTTAATTTTTTTGTAAAAAAAATTGCTTTAGGCTTGATTTGAGGAAATTTTGTTAAAAAAGTTTTTATTATAAAAAAAAATAATTTTCGTGGGAATACAAAATTTAATTTAAATGATTTTGTTATTCGTGCTTAGTTCCCAATTTGTATTATTTGATAAAAAAACACTGAAATTTATTGTTGATGGGATAAGCTATTCCTATGCGCATTTCGCTGGTTGCTTTGGCCAGCTCATCAGGAAACTTCATCCATAAAGATTTTAGAAAAACTAAAGATATTAAACCAAATAAAACTGTTAAGCGTATAAGAATTACAGAAACAGTTCTATTTGTAACAATATCAAAGTTTAAGCAAAATCATCAACAATAAACAGTGAGTTTATCTCTCCTTACATTCCCCACTACAATTGATTGGAATTCTTCCAACATTAATTTATTATAAATCTTAATGGAATTCTATGTAACTATACATACATAATATGCGTCTTATAATTGAAGTGATTAGGGCGGAGAAGGGATTATGAATAAAAAAAATTTACATAAGCACATGCCGTGTATGACAATATACCTTAAGTCAAATTTAAAAAGTTTAAAAAAATTATGTTAATCATAAGAATTTTTATTAGAAAAACATTTTTGTTTACGTTTTTAAAATTTTGTATAATAAAAGATGTTTTTCTTTAATTAATAAAAATTATTTTTTCACCGAGTTTTTTTTTAACTTTTTTGCTTTATTATCTCGACTTAGGATTTTTTGTCAAAATGTCAGAGATTTAATGTGACCCTTTATTTATCACTTCTTTATTATTTTCCATCTGTGTATATTAAAAATTTAGCAATTTAATAAATCGTGTAAAATTTAAATTAAAAATGTGTGATAAACGTAACAAATGTTGCTATATCTGTGGCTCATTTGCGGATATTGGTCATATGAGAAATTTTAAAAATAATATTGCAGTGGTGGAAGTTTACAACGAAGTCTTCAATCGCTCCTATAAAACCAGGTGCTGATATGAGCCAGAATTCATTTGTATAAATTGTTGTACAACTGCGCCTATGACTTGGCATCATCAGGCCAAACGAATATTTCAGGTCATAGTTTTAAACCGCGAAAAAACATTAAGTACGCAAATGTTGTTACTGTAACAAAAGCCATAATATCAAATGATGAACTTCCAACAACAAGCAGATCTGCTGCTGATGATAAAAAAATATATGGAGGTAGAAGATTACCTTCCATTCAAGTCTACGGCAATGGAACCGAATTTAATTTCTAACGCAGATATTATCGATCTCGTACGGGACTTAAAATTGTCAAAACGACAGTCTGAAATTCTCGGATCGCGATTAAAACAGCGAAATTTGATGAAAGCAGACTTTCGTATTACATATTCTAGAAAAAGTGGGAGGACTTTGTTATTTGAAGAAATCTTTGAAACTGATAAACATCACAGCAACCCTACGTATTGCAGTGATATTCCAAAGTTATATTCTGCACTAAATTACAATTATAATGCAGACGAATGGCGACTTTTCGTTGATGGCTCATGTAAAAGTAAGTAATTTTCAAAATAGTGGATTATCTGTAATCTGTAATCTCATTTTTAGGTTTGAAAGCAGTTTAATTACATAACGAAAATCGGTTGCCATCAGTTCCAATTTCTATGCGATTATCACAAAAGAAACTTACGAAGTCATGCAGAAAATAATCCTGTTCGTCAGCTATGCCACGCATAAATGGAAAATCATAGCTGATTTAAAAGTATTGACAATATTATTTGGCATGCAAGGTGGTTACACAAAATATCCGTGTTTTCTTCGTGAATGGGACAGTCTTTCAAAAAATCACTATGGTTGCAAAGTATGGCCATATCGTGAGTCGCAGCGAATTGGTAGAAAAACCGTTCTAAACATACCATTAGTTAAAGCTGAGAATGTTATGTGCATTGCATTTAAAATTAGGATACATGAAACAATTTGTTAAAAAGCTTAATATTAACGGTGAAGCTTTTAAGCATCTTAAATCGATATTCCCTAGATTAAGTGAGGCAAAAATAAAAGGAGGTATTTGTGTATTTACTTCGAAATAGCATTCTCTTTTAACATTTTTATCTCTTCTGATTAATTTTAGGTATTTTCATTGGACCTCCAATTCGTAAAGTTATGAGAGATGAGACCGTTTTAAAAATTTTGAGTTCCGTTGAAAAACGTGCGTGGAACAGTTTTGTTGCGCTTTGTGATACTTTTCTTGGGAGTCACAGAAGCGACGACTACGTCATGGTCGTTAATGAATTTTCTGCACTCGCATTTGGATTTTTTCCAGACAACCTATGTAGGCCAGTTTAGCGATGAACAAGGCGAACATTTTCACTAGTAAATAATTGCAGGGGAAAAACGTTTTGAAGGAAAAAATAAAATAAAAATGCTTTCAGAGTGTTGCTGGTCCCTTAAACGATATACTGAAGACTTTAATTTAAAAAGAAAAAGGTAAAGCAAACATTTTTGATCGGAATCGTAAGAAATAATTTCTTTTTTAAATGTGTTTTTTTTTTAAAGTTGAATAAATTATATTTTTTAAACAAAACCATAAATAGCACGGTTCCTATACAAAAATTGTGTGTAAAAACGTTCCGAAAATAGAAAAATGAGGAAATAAACCGTAAAAAAATATATTTGGTGTGAAAATACATACATGTATCTGAAATTTACTTAAAGAAAATATATACCGTTCGAAAGGTCTAAGCTTCTTCTTTCTAGATCTGTAATGTTGGTTGGTATTCAACTAAGTAAGAGGATAATAAGTGCATACGGGTATGAAGACGGGTATGAAAACGCCGTAACTCAAGATTTTGGGGGTGTTTTGAAAATTCCAAAAACAGACTGTTGTTGTACTCGACAGTGCCCACCAGAAAAATGATATAAGATTCCAGGTATTTTCACTTAATTTTTTTTTGTCTCACTGTGTTATAAATAAGCCAAAAACTAACAATAAAAAGCAATTTAAAGAGCGTCAAGAAAGATAGATTGTCAACCAAATCAAGACTGAATCAGGGCTATGTACAGGCAAACTAAACATCTTCATGAAACTTAAAAATGATGTTAATGAAACCTTCATTTTTATTTTGTATACGCTTCGTTTGTACACGGAAAGAAGTTTATAATCAATTTCGTTCCTTAAAACTAGCGAATTCGAAAATAATTTCATTATCCTAACTTGTTTTGTTCGTATATAAAAAATTTCTTAAAGCAAGAAATACAAAATAAGCTCGTTTTTATTAAAATTTAGAAAGATATTTCTGTGTTCAAGCTGAATTTATTTAACATCAGTCTGGTTTTCATGATTTTTAAATAAAATCGATTTTCTTGCATCAAGAAACAAATGCAGAAAATGCTCAAGAAACCTTGCAAGTTCGTAAAATTTTAATGGCCGAATTTTACCAATATATCTTTGTATACGTACATATCGTCGTTGCTCCGCCAAAATCAGCTAAATATGTGTTTTTCCTGGTTTTTCAGGAGAGCACAAAACCGTTTTATGTAGTTACGTTGGCATATATTTTAAAAGTGAAACTTTAATTAAACAAATGTTAACAATGCTTTAAGTATTTCGTGAAATAAAACACGACTTATTGGCCATTGGGCAGCTATAACAAATTTTTTCGAAAAACTATACATAACTCATTTTGTTGGAGCATTTTTAATAATAATTTTTAATTTGTTTTATCCTTAGCTGTTTTTGATTGAAGAAAGAATGAATATTTTAATTAAAACTTAGCATATTTTAAGGAATATCTTTGTTAAAATTTTTATTTGAGAAGATAAATAAAGAATTGCAACTTTAGAAAAATGTTGAAATACCTGCAGATATAGACATCATTCTACCTAGATTAGACAAATATGTTGAATCCGATAAGTCGAACATATAAATAAATGAATAAAGGGAAACTGCTTCGTCCAACCATAACGAAAATGATGACCAGTCCAGTTTCAGGGGTTGGCAAAATAAATTTTGCAGCCCCTTTTATACGACCCTTTTGTAGCTTTCAGATGACTATGTAGAATATAAGACATCATTTATTTTTACTGCAATCATTCTTTGACAACTTATTCACGAGCGTAAGCTTACGAAAAGAGCTACTAAAGCGTTATACGAAAATCGTCTTTCCGAGGAATTGAAGTTAAGAAGTAAACCTCAGTTGAGTTGCAAATTCGATGGCTTAATGCTCACTGGCTTCTTAAGTTTCCGGATGAAAACACAATTAACCAAATTGTATCCGCGAAGTCGCTGAACAAATTAAGTATTTTGGACATTCCACAACTTTAAAAAAAGTTCTGGTTAATAATGGGTTAATGCTAATTAATTTTTGGAAAAGAACCAAAAGGAACATTAAAAATTTTATAAAATAGTAAATTGAGAGCAAATGATTTAAATTATCATAAAATGCGTGCTCAACTTTATGCATATATTTTTTTGAGTGATTGCATACTTCTATTCATCTATTTACAGTTTCTTAGTGCACCCAAAGCAAACATATTTCACAATATGGTTACCTCCAACAAAATTATTACTAACGAAAATGTTGAGCATATTGTGGATTATTTACCATAATATAGTCACCGGCAACCACACTTAAAGTAGTTGACCATCCAGAAGCCACACCCATATAATGGATCCCTCCGAAAAAAAATCAACTGAATGAAGTTTGTTATGTGGTGTTGTAAGTGAAGAACATCGAAAAGTAGTTTTTCATTATTTTTGGAATTTATCCACATGGGATGCTAAAGAATCGTACACAAACGTGTTGGTCGATCGATTGTTGATAAACCCTGCAAATAATTTTGGACAACCTGATCCAATTTGATTACATGGACTACCCCATGGACTGGTCCGATGTAATGCAAACATTGACCATGTCATTGTTAAAAAGTGTAATGGAGTAGTTATTAGACTACTCCTTTGTAATCCAAAGCTGGGTTAAATAGACCATGTTTTTCCATACGTTTGGGTTACTTTTAGACTAGTCCTATTCCCTTGTGGGCTACTCTTTACACGCATGTTTGGACTATTCCTATTATTTGCAGGGTATTAAGAGTTACTAGTACAATTGCAAATAATGTTCAAACTTACACGCAAAGAAAAAACATGATTGTGGTAAACATATTCTAAGAGCAACATATTATGATAAAATTCATGATTGTAGTCACGATATAACGATTGTTATTGAATCATATTATGACCAAATATATTCGTAATATTATATCATAATATGTCCCCCTTAATCATGTATCATAAATAAACATTATCAGCCTAATTATGAATAAAAATTCCCCGGGAGTTTTTCCCATTTTTTGCAATAGAATTTACATAGGAAAAATGGTAGAAGAGAGAAAACC
This sequence comes from Pollenia labialis, assembly GCA_949318255.1. Lineage (NCBI taxonomy): Eukaryota > Metazoa > Arthropoda > Insecta > Diptera > Polleniidae > Pollenia > Pollenia labialis. Next base: position 128,101,369 of record OX439142.1, on the reverse strand, counting down.
AGTGTTTAAAATTCAGTCGCCAGTTTTTTTTTTTAACAATCAACTATACTGAAAATAGTTCGACGCATCAATTTTCATCCACACTCATACTTAAATCAGTTGAACTGTGTGCGCACAGTTACTGAAAAAACAGTAACAGAATTTACTTTTTTTTCAGCAGTCAAAAGAATCAGCAGCCGACTCACTCCATTTCATACACACACACTGCTGAACTTGCGACTGAAACACAGCAGTTGATGTGTTTACAGTTGACGTAAACTCTTTTTTTTAGTTTTCTAAACAACGTAGCTAGAAACTGGCAGTTCGACTGTATAGTCGCGTACTGGTGACTGGCTGCTGACTATATTGAGTTCTGTATAGTTCAAAACACATTTGTTTTGTTTTTGAAAAGAAAAGAGAAATACAATTACATACATTTGTATGTCTTAATAGAATGAAGAATCTAATTTGTAATGTTTGGAATGTCAATTATAATACTTTTTATTAAAAAATATTTATTTTTGCTTTATTAAGGTACATATTTAATGAAAAATTAAAAAAATGTTTTTAAGATAAAATGAAAATAAGATTTTGTATAGAAAAAATAGCAAATATAATAATTTTTTTCTGTTAGTTTAAAATATTATAAGTTTCTACTAAAATTATTTATAGTAATCTAAGTTTTTTTTGTTTTGTTTATACATACATAAGTATGTAGGTACATATTTTGATTATTATACATTTATATTGATTTATGCCTGTGGAACATTGTCCCTTACAGACTATTTAAAGAACTTAAATTAGTTAATTCAAAATATTACATAAAATTATTTAAGTATTATTTTCAAGATTTAAATACTATTTACAAAATATTATTATAAAAATTATATTTAAATAGGATTATTTCTCATATAATAAAAAAGAAAATACTTAAAGTTATGTTTTGATGTACTAAAATCCATTACAAAATTATGCGACAATGTAAATAGAGTTCAAGCTCTAATAAATGGACTTTTAAATAAAAAATTAGAACGATGCAGTTGAATAAAAAACATTTTATGGACACGAAGATTCCTGCAGGGAACGTTAAAAGCAATTTTAGCCAATGTCAATATTATGTTTTATAAACGCATATAGTATATACTTTATTATTAGGGCCCGCACTTTTATGCATCGCGTTTTATAAGCAAAAAAATGTCCTAAAAATATAAATATTTGGGCTAAATATTTAAAAAATATGCACTTGAATTTTTTTTAACATATTTATTAGTGATAAAAAACATAAATAGAACAAGAAAAATAACATAAAAACGTAAAAATTCATTCTTATAAACGTATGTATGTAAGGCAAAATAACTTCAAAAGTAGAAGTTAAAACAAAGAAATACACAAAAATATAAAGAAAAATCAAAAATGAAACAATCATGAAAATTAAGTCACTTGTTATAACAAATTTATATACATATATAAACCTACATATAAAATGAACTAAGAACATAAAATTTGTTTAATTATTTTCAAAACTAAAGTTTACTGCCTGTTTTTCAAAAGAAAATAAAACGGAAGTTATAAGTGCATGACTAAATTCTGATAGTTCCTGTGTGGTATATTCATTTTAACCACGCTGTTTTCGAAAAAATTAAAACAAAATAAGCCAGCTGTTTTCGTAAAAATTTAAATAAAATAAGCCAGCAGTTTGTTTAATGTTTTAAGTCCTTCAGTTTTTTAAGTTTTATCCAGCTTGATACGAATTTGTTTTCTTTCTTTAAAGTTACCCTCCACAGCATACATCCTATTTATGGCAATATCAATTAACGTAATTTGCTTTCTCATTATTAGATTTCTCTAATTTCACAATAGTACCCATAATTTAAAAAACCACTCCTTCACCCACATCTTTGAGTTGGTAATTGTTTTAGGCTTAATTCATAATTGCTCTTAACCTCGTTCTCCACCTGGCTGTTATAGGGTGTGGAGGAAGACATAAATCGGGATATTTTTCTTTATATGCGACAACACTCCAAGGTGCTTTTCAAAATATGCAAAATATTAATATGCACCAACAAGGATGCCATTTTACTGCAAATTTCTTGATTCGCGAAGATATTTAGTATATAGTAATCTCAGACTGACGACAACAAATATGTATTTGCATAAAAATACGGGCCTTGCTGATCATATTTTCCATTATCATTTCCCTTAGAAGGCAAAAAATTCGTACTTTCTGTAGACACGGTCCTTCAAAGTAAATGGACATTTAATTATCTGTTGTAATAAACATACTAATATTAAATTTTTAAAATAGAATGGCTTAGGATCTAAAATACCACTTAAAACGTATATATGCAATTCACATAGCGTTCTATTGTATCATATTGGTTGTTTAGGCCATTAATTTATTAATGTGACGTTAGCAAAAATATATCACAAAACCAATACATATATATCACAGTAAAACAATATGTGGATTTTCTAATAGTCTTCAAAATTCTTAGATTAGAAAATCCACATATTGTTTTACTGTGATATATATGTATTGGTTTTGTGATATATTTTTGCTAACGTCACATTAATAAATTAATGGCCTAAACAACCAATATGATACAATAGAACGCTATGTGAATTGCATATATACGTTTTAAGTGGTATTTTAGATCCTAAGCCATTCTTTACAATTACCAACTCAAAGATGTGGGTGAAGGAGTGGTTTTTTAAATTATGGGTACTATTGTGAAATTAGAGAAATCTAATAATGAGAAAGCAAATTACGTTAATTGATATTGCCATAAATAGGATGTATGCTGTGGAGGGTAACTTTAGAAAACAAATTCGTATCAAGCTGGATAAAACTTAAAAAACTGAAGGACTTAAAACATTAAACAAACTGCTGGCTTATTTTATTTAAATTTTTACGAAAACAGCTGGCTTATTTTGTTTTAATTTTTTCGAAAACAGCGTGGTTAAAATGAATATACCACACAGGAACTATCAGAATTTAGTCATGCACTTATAACTTCCGTTTTATTTTCTTTTGAAAAACAGGCAGTAAACTTTAGTTTTGAAAATAATTAAACAAATTTTATGTTCTTAGTTCATTTTATATGTAGGTTTATATATGTATATAAATTTGTTATAACAAGTGACTTAATTTTCATGATTGTTTCATTTTTGATTTTTCTTTATATTTTTGTGTATTTCTTTGTTTTAACTTCTACTTTTGAAGTTATTTTGCCTTACATACATACGTTTATAAGAATGAATTTTTACGTTTTTATGTTATTTTTCTTGTTCTATTTATGTTTTTTATCACTAATAAATATGTTAAAAAAAATTCAAGTGCATATTTTTTAAATATTTAGCCCAAATATTTATATTTTTAGGACATTTTTTTGCTTATAAAACGCGATGCATAAAAGTGCGGGCCCTAATAATAAAGTATATACTATATGCGTTTATAAAACATAATATTGACATTGGCTAAAATTGCTTTTAACGTTCCCTGCAGGAATCTTCGTGTCCATAAAATGTTTTTTATTCAACTGCATCGTTCTAATTTTTTATTTAAAAGTCCATTTATTAGAGCTTGAACTCTATTTACATTGTCGCATAATTTTGTAATGGATTTTAGTACATCAAAACATAACTTTAAGTATTTTCTTTTTTATTATATGAGAAATAATCCTATTTAAATATAATTTTTATAATAATATTTTGTAAATAGTATTTAAATCTTGAAAATAATACTTAAATAATTTTATGTAATATTTTGAATTAACTAATTTAAGTTCTTTAAATAGTCTGTAAGGGACAATGTTCCACAGGCATAAATCAATATAAATGTATAATAATCAAAATATGTACCTACATACTTATGTATGTATAAACAAAACAAAAAAAACTTAGATTACTATAAATAATTTTAGTAGAAACTTATAATATTTTAAACTAACAGAAAAAAATTATTATATTTGCTATTTTTTCTATACAAAATCTTATTTTCATTTTATCTTAAAAACATTTTTTTAATTTTTCATTAAATATGTACCTTAATAAAGCAAAAATAAATATTTTTTAATAAAAAGTATTATAATTGACATTCCAAACATTACAAATTAGATTCTTCATTCTATTAAGACATACAAATGTATGTAATTGTATTTCTCTTTTCTTTTCAAAAACAAAACAAATGTGTTTTGAACTATACAGAACTCAATATAGTCAGCAGCCAGTCACCAGTACGCGACTATACAGTCGAACTGCCAGTTTCTAGCTACGTTGTTTAGAAAACTAAAAAAAAGAGTTTACGTCAACTGTAAACACATCAACTGCTGTGTTTCAGTCGCAAGTTCAGCAGTGTGTGTGTATGAAATGGAGTGAGTCGGCTGCTGATTCTTTTGACTGCTGAAAAAAAAGTAAATTCTGTTACTGTTTTTTCAGTAACTGTGCGCACACAGTTCAACTGATTTAAGTATGAGTGTGATTCAAATAAAATACAGTTCATTTTTTTTAAGCATGTTGCTGAAAATAAATGAAATTTTTAGCAAATTTCGACTGCTTATAGCAGTTGTTCGAAACCCTGGAGAAAACTCCCGTGGAATTTTCATTCAAAATTGGGCTGTTTATAGAATTCGATATGGTAAAACACTTAACGAAAATGTTTAATTTCAATAAAAATTCGACTCATTTTACACCGTCGCTTTAATTAACAACAAATTTACACAAAAACAAGTAAGAGTGCTATATTCGGCTGTGCCGAATCTTATATACCCTTCACCATTGTGCGAGCAGAATACAGAGGAACTATACAAAAACTAAATAATTTTTACATACATATGTATGTATACATACATATTCACAATTCTAAAAACTTCATTATAAATTGCATTTTTCCAAACAAATAAGACTATGGATTTTGTTATTAGTTGTGGTAAAAACTTCTTCCGAAGAGACAATGGGTGAAAAACGTAAAAATGTTCATACATTCATAGATATAATTTTTTTTAAATTGAACCACCACTTGACTATGGATAGTGACTGAAATGATATATACAGCGTAACATACAAATCGACCGTTATCTGATAAATGTGACATAAAATGTGGTCATATTCGGTTTCAGCATGCCGACCTGTGCTATGTTTTTTAAATAACTATAACACGCAAAAGTTTGATTATAATTTCTGCCAATGACAACCGATATTGGCTTCAGTAAAGTAAATTCAAGTCCAATTTTAAACACTTGTGGCAATAGTCTGCATAATGTTATCTATCAAGTCTTCTAAATATTGATAGATTGAATCAACAATTGCACCAACTTTGGGTTCAGTTAGCCAGGAGTAACAGTTACGTTTGAAATCAGCTTCTTCATTTTGTTGTACATATGTAAAGCAATAAGAACGATTATAGTTAGACAGGATTAGCCAGTTTTCTTAAAATATAACAAAAAACAAGCATTTGGAAAGCATAGTCGAACTGGTCAGAACATAGTAGCTGCCCTGCGGGAAATTGGTGTCAATTGGTCCAACAGACTGGTCCTGGGATTTGTGAAAATAGAACAAATACAAAAAGAAAAGACTCATGACCAGTGAAAGAAGAACCAATCCCTTAACTGGTTTATTTAGAACAAAAAGGTAGAAAAAGTAATGAATTACAGTACAGTTTTAACTGGTGCTGTGACACATGTTTTGATAATTTCTAAAATGTGGATCTTAAATTTAATTCTAGGACTTGTTTTATTGAAATAATACTACATTGTATTGAAATATTACTACATTTTAGTAACTGGCACTAAGCACGTTCATTGAGAATATACATGTGACTGGTCAAATGGTGTCAATTGACCCCCTCCAATGACAACCCCATGTAAAAGTGATAGGTCTTTTTCATATAAAGTGTTTGAACTAGAACCGGTCTCTACCACCAAAGACCTATCACGGGACTACTTTAGTGTCAGTTCGCTTCCCTCTAGGGTGGGTACCGACGTATTTCTTCTTTAAATAGAAAGTGCGTTGTAGGGAACCTGTCATTCTCAAATATATAAATTGTATTCCATGTAAACGTAAAATGTTTATTTCAATTTAGGGATGTTTACATCTCAACAAATTTTTATGAATACATACAATTGTGTATTTAAGACACTTTTGGAAAAAAGTCGTTATTTTTTGTTTGTTTTAGACTTGTAAAATTTTACTTCATCAACTTTTAAGGAATGAAAATATTTGGCCTGGTTTTTTTTTTGCGATTCCCTAAATGATTTAAATGGGCCAATTTCAATCGGTTCTTCTTTATTGTCGGAATCATTATGTTCTGACCCTCAATATGTAGCATGTGTACTTTATTTGCCTTCCACAGGACATTCATTTTAACATTTATATAATCTTCAACATAAGGAGATCATTTAGCATATCAAAACCAAATTGTGTTTCAATGAAAGGTTTCTTATTGAGAAAAATACGTAAAATAGAAAAATTCGTTATTAGGAGATAAAAATGTGGGGAAAGCCTTAACTAAAACAGTGTCCTCAAAAATCCTTTGTGATGGAGATAAATTTGCTATAGTAAATTTCGTTAGAGGGAAGTTTGTTGTAGGGAATTACGACTGTATTTTACTCGAATATATGAGTTAAAACTTACCAAGGTATGGCTATACATATTCTTAACTCAGCTAATTTTCTATATTTTTTAATTTTAACAAGGGCACTTTTAATCGAATTATGGACAGGTCATTTTTAGTTAGGTCACTGAAAGTAGAATAAGGCAAAACTAACTGTCAGTTGGACAAGATTGTTCGAAAATGTTAATATAAAATAAACATAATTTGTTAGAAGATACTGCTAAACAAGCAAAGGGAAAAGGTGTACGTCGATAAGCCAGCAACAAAAAATGAGCTAAAGGATGAGATAATGCGGCACATTAACGGCATAGAACCTCAATTATGCCTCAGCCTCATCGAAAATTTGGACCATCGCTTGTTTGTGTGCGCGGCGGATATTTGGGCGATATTTTTTCCATACATAATTGAACCATACCAATATTATAATAATAGAAAGAAATGACAATGATTTCCTAAATAATTTGTGTTTTATTCAAAATCAACATCGGCCCTTAAAGTAAAACCACCCTTTACGTCCGGAAAACGTCACAGATCAAACATAACTCCATAATACGTATTTAAATTAATTTTAACGTAAAAAATATATAAATTTATGGGAGCGCAATATGAATTACGTATCCAAAACCATTGACAAAATGCAGGCAAAAGATGTCGCAGGGAAACCTTGCAACCCCATTGGGCAAATCTCATCTCTAATCAACATCTTTCACTCAAAAATTCTTACCAATTTTTATTTTGAATTAAACCATTAATCATATACAAAATCAGTTTTATTTTAAAGTTTAATCAAGGGAATTTACATTAACTTATATCAACAACACTGCTGCAGAAAATGTTGTTAATATCTAAAAATATTTAATTTAATTGTATCACTATAAAATTGTTTACTGGTGCAAATTTAATTAACTTTTTAATTAATATTAAAAATTTGTTAATTTAAATCACTTTTTTTTTGTGACATGACACTACAATTAAAAGCTAAAGAAATATTGCCCAAGAAGACCTTGAATGGAACCAACATGGAGTCAACAGGTTCAAGGCGAACTAAGGAATACACAGAAAAAATGTTTGCCAAATATTGTTCAATTAAATATTTATTTTGTTTGTTCCAATTAATTGTTTTAACCAAACCACATAAATTTAAATGTTTGTGCATATGTTGTGTATTTTTTAGTTTATGCAATTAATTTTTTAATTGACTAAATTTCTGTACCACGACTCGAATATGCAAATCCGTAAATTGATCTGATCAATTCTTTTGCAGGGGAAAAATTAGTAAATAATTTAACTGTCCGACTGAATTGTTTAATTAAAGTCGATTTTCTATTTTTTTTCTGTGTACAACGAGGAAAGAGATAAAGTTCTTAGCATTAAGTATTAGCAATTGAAAAAAAATTGTTGTTGCCCTGTGTTTCACCTAAGAACTCGGATAGTAATAATTAAATTATAATATTAATAATTAAGATTAGCAATTGGAACAAGTGTAATTGGATTGTACTTGCCATCATTATTTGTTATTGTTTTTCGAAAATGATCAAACAAAAACACGTAAGACTTGTGTGATAGTGTAAAGTAACCTGAAGAAAATTTTATCGCATAATATAAATCACGACCTTGAAATTCAATCAGAGAATGTATGGTATAAATCAATTCGCCCTTTCCAATTTTAAAATACTAAATATTCCAAAGATGATATGAACTCTGAAAATGAATTTCCCAAAATAAATAAAAATACGAGAATATCATTAAAATATATTTGTAAAAGAAACCAGATATATAAAAACTATAAGAAAAATAGTAACACAAACGTCAAGCAATTGTGGTTTTCATGACAATCCCGACAGCGGCAACATGACATTATGTTAATTTGTGTTGACAGTGGCGGCCGCACACAGGAGCACGAGAAAATACGCTTACAAAAAACATACGATTTTTTACAAGAACAACACCAGCAGCAATAATTTAAATCTTTTTTTAAATATGTATAAATGTTTAAGATTCAATTGGGAAAAACGCATGCAACAGAAATGTAAAAGCAAAAGTGAAAACTTCAGAAAAGAAAACAGAATCAAAAAAAAAACAAATTTATATGAAATGTAGGGAGTCCATAAACGCAAGAAAATCTCACATGGACGAGCTCATATACCAAAGAAAAAAACTCTTACACGCTCGCAACAGAACAGACACCAAATGAATGGATTCTTTTTTTGTTGCTTTTTTATTGTCGTTGTGACTGTCACAGCCCCATGAGAGTTGTTAAAATCTTGTTGCATTTACATTGTCTGTCTTAATTTAGTTGAGCCAAGCAGAGCATGTGCAGTCATGCAGCTCATGGTGTATCCTTTTCAAAATAAAACTTTTATGAAATCTTTTCCATGTTTTCAACTTGCAGTGAGTGAGTGAAAAGTATTTTTGGGAAAATAAATGTTTGTCCGTAATTTGTTTGTTTTAGTTGGTATGTCTAGTTGAGGGGCATGCTTCATTCCAACTATCTCTTCTTTAATTCCTAAATCAAAGAGTTTTTTGGTTGTATATTTTTTGTAGCTCCATAAAAAAAAGAGTTTTTTTTTAAATCCCCAGCGACATTTTTTTAAGTTTATTCAATATGTGTGAGATTTTTAAATTAAGTTTTTTATTGAGAGGGTTGGCAATTGATGATTGTTGACAAATTGCTATCAGTTGTAAAGTGACAGATTAATTTCATTGAAAATCATGTAAGTTTCGTGACACTTTTATTTTTAGATACAATTTGTTCACAATATTATTTAAATGTTATTGTAAAATATTGGTTGTGTAACTTAAATTTTGCTAATAAAATTATCTAATATATTTTATCTTTTTATTTGGGCATTAAGAAACCTTTAATGATCAAAACTCTGGTGTTGGTTATTAAAAAAATAATATTATAAAATAAAAGAATCCCAAAAATTATACACTCCTGCAATTAAAAACAACGTTTTTGTTAACAAAAATCAAAAAGGCATTAATGAATGCAAGCGCAAAAACTTACTTATGCAATTATGTATGGGGTGGTTCTAATTTTTTTTTGCATCAAAGGCACATCGTGATTCTTGTTCTGTAAGTCATTCCAAGTCCAATAAAACTATAGGTCAAAAGTGAATTTCGAGAATCTTGGCAAAGTCAAATAACCGTCAATTTCGTTAAGCCAAAAAATTTACAAAAGCGCCATCTATCGGTTAATAAAAATAAATTGCTTTCTCGACACAAAAAACGAAAACATTTACATTTGGTTAGAGCAAATATAATTTGTTTGCCTGTATTCTTCAATATTTTGAAAAATCCGGTGGTTCGAAACTCATTTTTGACCCATGATTTCTTTGGTAAAGATTCTTGGAATGACTCATATAATAAGATGTGCCTTTTAACATTTTTCGTTCCACTACAATTTGAACAACACTTATATATGTACTAAATTTCCTATTTGAGACCCACAGCCAATCATGGAACCGCCAGAACAATATTTTGCTATGATGTTAAGATTTATGTAAAAGTACTTTGCGCCAAATAGATGGTGCAAGTCGCAAATTGTGACAAATGGGCCCCCACTGGTAAAGCTAATTCAAGTACGCTAATTTTAATGATGATAGCTGTTTTTCAAGTGCCATAGGAGTACATTTGAAATCATTTTACTATTTAAATCAATCCATCTCTAATAAATACAACTTATCGTTATTTTTTCACGCGGAAAAAATTTCCTGATGATTTCTGGCCAAAGCAACCAGTAAAATGCACATACACAGAAAAAATAGAAAATCGACATTAATTAAACAATTCGTTCAGACAATTAAATAGTTTACTAATTTTGGCCCTGCAAAGGAATTGATCATATCAATTAACGGATTTGTATTTTCGAGTCATGGCACACAAATTTAGTCAATTAAAAAATTAATTGCATAAACTAAAAAATACACCACATATACACAAACATTTAATTGTATGGGTTTTGATTAAAAAAATTAATTGCTGCAAACAAAAAATTTATTTAATAATTAATGTACACCATAAACAGTGAGTTTATCTTTTCTTACATTCTTATATTGTTATTGAAGTATTTTTACTTTTTTATATTGTTTTAAATAGGTTTCTCTGACTTTCATTAAAATTAATTTTAATTTTGCATAATTATACTCTTTTCTTTTTACTTTACACTCATGCATATCAGAGATGGAAACTATGGTGCAGTTGTATTTTTTTTTATCTTAAAAAAATTTCATTATTAATAAAAACTCTTTTATCTAAATTTATTTATCAAAAGATGAGCCAGAAAGTTTAAAATTGATACCCTCAAAGTCTCAAAATTACGTTTTGTTATTGAAGTTGATAAAAAAATTAAAGTAAATTTTCCATCTCTGATACGCAGCATAAACTCCGCACATCTGACAATAAGAAATAAGCTTCCAACGTCTGACAATTATCTGCAAATTGCAACGAAGAGATTGGCAGATATCAAAAAATATTGTTGTCTGACAATGGACTGATAAATTTCTCCTGGTAAGTTCCAGCAACAAACGTCACCTATAGACAAGGTAACACATGTATTACAACATGTCAAAAAATTATGTAGAATAAAGAAAATCTTATCATGTAAAAGAAAAATGTATGGAGTAGGAAAGTACTCGGATGGAAAATTGGACATGCGGTCGGTAAATTTTTATTTTCTAAACCATTTAAGAAACTTATGTATTCCCATCATGTTAGAGTGGAATTTTAAAGTAATTAATACCAGCATTGCCAGCATATACTGAAGGTGTGTGTTAATTATGAAATTTCCCATTTACATTTGTTATAAAACTTGGACTCGGGAAGATCTATGGTTCTCGAAAATCGGTATTTAAAAAAAAAAATTATAATTTAGTCATAACTTTCTTGTATCTGAACCGATTTTCTGAGTTTTGCAGAAAACACGTTCTCCAAAAGATTTTCGATGTTTTGATAATGCGTATTCATAGGTCATATGAAAGCTTCAAACCTTTTGATGTACGGGATTTGCCACGCCCACTTCTCCAATTCAGCCCACATATTTTGGGATGCATTGATAGCCGAGATGTTAGTAGTTAATTTGGAACCTTTAGTACGTTTCGTTCACTAAACATGCAGAAATTTATAATGTCTTTTTATGGGAAATACCACGGCCACTTCTCCAATACCGCCCATATTTATAGAGAGTTGGTGTATTAATAACCACGATGCTTGTACTAAATTTGAAAGCTTTATGGGAAAAATTAGAGGTAGTGTTGCTTTTTCTTCATATCTCCACCATTTTTTTTTTAATAGAAAAATTTTAATGAGCATATCTGACATAAATATAAACCGAACAAGACCCATTAATTCTGGGGTCTTCCGAAAACCATTTCAACCGATGGACAACCGCATTTAAACTCAAAAGAATCGAGAATATATTTACTTTATTAAATCTAAGATCAATATTATAGAAATTACAAACGGAATGACAAAGTTATATATACCCTTTTACCTTCGGTGAACGGTTAAAAAAACAATAATTTAATTTCAAAATAATTATGATATTTAAATATCCTTTACCGAAGGTTTGCAATTTCTATACAGAAAGAAATAAACTCGGGATATATCTAGTTTTTTATGGTTACTTTAAGTCCGATTCGTACTCAAATATTCCAGTACGAACAAAACAATCCTAAATGGGATTACTTTCGAAAATCAATCCCGGAATTTCTTGAAACAAGTTTAAAATTCTTAAATCAAGTAAATAAAGATCAAACTTTTCATTGTGTTTGACCCGCCGGCTTACGCATGTTTTAATTTTCTATACACATTGAAAAAAGTTTGGCTAAATATGAACATAAGGCTTCTAAAGAAAAAAACATATTGGGCATGATGTTGGAGTTTTATCATTCTGTAAGGTGTAATACAGGTAAGTAAATCAATCAAAATAATTTTTTCTTAAAGTATTTTGCGATTGAAATCCGTACTCACCGTACTATTAATACCGCGTTGGAATGATTTGAGTACGGATGTACTCTATAAGGTAAAGATACTCTGAATCCTTATGAGTAGCGAATTTGATATAACCGGCTGTCCTTCTTTTCATATACGCGTCTGTCCTTGTGTGTGTTGAAATGAGGTTTCCGAAGAACCCAGATATGATTGGAAAGAGGCTGTTATATATTTGTGTCACATATGCTCGGATATGTTGTTTTTTATACCCAACACCGAAAGTAACACATAAAAAAAATGTACATACCTTGCATAAGTTGTTTTTTTAAGATTTTTTTTATTTTTTTTACAAATATTTGCATATACAGCGAAGTTATCTGGCGAACAAAGCATCCTACAAAATGTGAGCGGGATTGGTGAAGTAGGCGTACCACTTTTTATAAAAAGACATTATAGATTTGAATACATTTTGAGGACGGCAAGAGCTCAAGTTTCCGAACTAGGTACAAGCGTTTTGGTTATCCATAGACAACATCCGGCAATATGTGGGTGGGATTGAATAAGTGGGCGTGGCAGAAAATATATTTATTAATATATACCTGAGGAACGGTATTTATATAACTTTCTGTTTTTATCGCACCATGCTGAAGGGTATATAAGAATCGGTATAGATTTCAAAATTTAAAGATTATTCGTAAACATAATAATTATAGAAAATTATAAAGAGTTTTCATGATGTCTCTTAAAATTTTTGCAATCTGTTTAACCTGTGCATTTTGCGCATATGAACGTTTAAAAATTATGTATTAGAAACAGAAATCAGCATTGAATCGTTTTTACGCTACTCATACTGACTCATGAAATTTTAAGTATGTATGTATAAGTGAGTAGAAACCCTGCAAATAATAGGACCAGTCCAAACACGCGTGTAAAGAGTAGCCCACAAGGGACTAGGACTAGTCCAAAAGTAACCCAAACGTATGGAAAAAACATGGTCTATTAAACATTACGATGTCCTAGGGCAGGACCATATAACCCAGCTTTGGATTACAAAGGAGTAGTCTTAAAACTACTCCATTGTATACACAAGTTAGTTTTGAATTCGTTTAAAAACGAAAACATGTCGTTAAAAAACGAAGACATGTCGTCTCACTACAAAAACTTTTTAACAATGACATGGTCCATGCTTGCATTACATCGGAGTCCATGGAGTAGTCCATTTCATGAAATTGAATCAAATGGTCCAATAATATTTGCAGGGAATCATTTAAACTCAACTACTCTGATTCACTAATACTCTCGTGACCGTTGATGTCGTCATTTTCGTCGCAAAATTCTAGTGTTAACATATCACAAAACAACAAATTGTTTGAATAATCTGAGCAAATTAGTCTTTTTGCTTTAATTAGGCATTTTAAAAACAAATTTCACTTTTTACACACAAATTTTTACTACATACCAAGGCGAACTCATAAAGGTGGCCGCATCATGAGATAGAGTTATGCTAGATATATCTTTTTTTTAAATACTATGCAAGGCGAATTCATGTAAACGGTGGTTGCGATACTACAACAAGTAACAACACCAAAAATACTACATTGTATTTTATTTGTTGTTTTCGTTGGTCGATATGTCAAAAACACAAGTAACTTTTGACATTCCTCTCTCTTATTAACAAAAAAAAATATATACACAATTTCTTTAGAAAGTAAATCGTTTTCCTCTATTAAAAATTAATTATGGCTCCACGTTTTCCTTACGCATTTTTAATTCGTTGTGTTTACATTTTATGTTCACTTTTTTTGTTTTATAAAATTTAAATAAGTTTTTTTCCAGCATTTAGGTTTTTATTGAATTTTAAATTTGAATTAATTTTTCACACAAAATGTAAACAAAGCTTGACATTCAGTACACACACAAAAAAATAAACAATAAACAGATGACCCGAAAATGTCACCTGTATGAATTCGCCTTGCTACAAATATGTACATTATATATATTTTTTTTTTAATTTATTTTTGTGTTGACGTTTTTTACAAACTGACATTAATTGTTTCAAATAACACAAAAGCTTAAAAGGGGGTTTTTTGAAAGAGCATACGACCCAGTAAAAAATTGTTAGGTCTCTTGAAGCACGAAAGCTACATGAGCGCTGATATATGCGCTGCCTATTACATACTACTAACAAGCAGCAGAGGAGCGAATACCATTTAAGTGAATTTTTAATTTAAGTTAATAAAAACGTTTGAATAACTTCGCATTATCCCTTAGAAGTGAGTAGGTTGTGAGTGCATAATTAAAATCATTATTTTAAAGAAAAAAATTCACGAACAATATTCTAAGTGCTTCTGTTAGTCCCTTACATGGAAGCAGGTTTTATTGCAAAGATTTTAAAATGTGTTTACGATCATTTCCGAAACATTACCGAACATAAGAAGTACATTTTTTATAACGCAATCAGTCATAACCTTTTTTTTAGCAGAGAGGAAAAAATAGTGCTTCCAAGTGGGAATTCGCCACATTAAAATCATGCCGCTTGTAAGCATACCCCCTTAGTATTGTGTTTTTTACAAAACTGCTTACCAGTAAGCTCCATTTTGAACTGGGGATATACTTCAGCTTAACCGAAACCCGGTTTTTTTTAAATAGCAACTATTCGGAAAATTCGAAAACCGGTTAGTGAAAAAAGTCGAATAATCGATCTCCCTAGTTTTTACTTTAGAAATCTTATGTACATATTTTACCAAAAATATAAACTTAATGAGAAGCAAGAGCTCGAATTTACTTGTTAACCCTTCGTGGTACACATGAAAATCAAGACATGCGTAAACCGGAGGGTTAAACACAACGAAAAGTTTAATCTTTTTTTACTTGATTTTAGAATTTTATACTTATTTATGATTGTACGATTCGTACTTAAAGTAATCATAAAAAACTTGATTTATTCAGAGTGTTTTTCTTTCTGTGTAAGAATAAAAATATACATGGCTTTATCTGATGCGGTTGCCTTTATGAATTCGCCTTGCTCAAAAGTATTTGTATCAGTGTGCACAGAAAAAATTTTTGCAAAAAATTATTCAATTAAATAATTAATTGGTGTACATTAATTATTCAATTAATTTTTTGTTTGCTGCAATTAATTTTTTTAATCAAAAACCCATAAAATTAAATGTTTGTGTATATGTGGTGTATTTTTTGTTTATACAATTAACTTTTTAATTGACTAAATTTGTGTCCTTTGCAGGGGCAAAATTAGTTAAATATTTAATTGTCTAAACGAATTGTTTAATTGATGTCGATTTTCTATTTTTTCTGTGTGGGAGCGATTTACGCTGGAGTCATTCACGTCCTTATACACAAAACGTCTTTTATTATAGCAAAACATTTTTGTATTAGAGAATTGATTTTCGAATTTAGTCTGAAAAACTTGTAAACTCTATAACTTCCTAATATCCTTGTGGATTGTTTGATGTAGCGAAATGTCCGACATATTTTTCGCCGCAACATTTTATGAAATAATTTCAGCTATTACATATCGCACTGCTTCCTCTAAAAAGAGTAAATTTTTCAATTTTCACTTTTTGCAAGAAATCGATATACAGTTTCAAAACAGTTTTGCGATATGTAAAACAAAAAGTATTTTGTCTCTACTGCAAATTTATAAATTTTGAGTTAACCCCCTTTAAAGGAACAATTGCGACATGTATGTACTCGTTTATGAACATATGCTTTTGCATAATGTTTATACTCTAGCGATTTCTGCATAACACATGCTTTGTAAATTCATAATCCGACGGCACTTGGAGGACCGCGAGAATTTTATGTTGTTCACGAATTTTCAACAATTTTTCGTAGAAAAGCAAAACATACCATAATTAAATATTCCAAAAAAAAATAAATTTTATATTTGTTAAGTATTTCTAAAAAAACCCACGGACTTACCCAAATTATCCCCATGCGATAAAAGTGATTGTTGAAGTTGCTGCTCCTGTTGCAATTGATGATGTTGCATTTGAAGTTTATTTGTTATGTGTTGATGATGGTGGTGGTGATTGTGAATGTGACTGTGTGGTTGCGAATTGTGTTGGTGATGATAATCTTGTTGTACCGCTGCTAACTCTAATAAATTATTAACGGAAAAACGTTTAACATTCTCCGAACCTTTTTCAAATAGAAATGTTGTTGCAATTGGTATGGCAGGGGCAGAGGAGGTTGCTGATGATGCAGCAGCAACAATATTTGGCGAAATTTTCGTTGTGGACAATGAATTTGATGATGACTCTGAACCCGAAGCTGGGGATGATAGTTTTGTGCATATTTGATTATGATATAATACTGAGGAGGATGATGATGAAATTGGGGGTTTAGCCAAGGCAGACGCAGATGATGCTAACGACGATGAGGTCATAATGTAATTGTTATTGTTAGTTAAACTGTGTAAATGTTGCAAAGAAGAACAGGTGGCAGTTGTACTGTTGCCTACCATAACGGGTGAAAGTTGGTGCTGTTGATGTTGTTGATGCTGGTGATGATTGTTAGCGTTATTGTGATTATGTTGTTGGGAAGTAGAGTAAAAACTTAATGGCATTGTATTGTTTTCCGTTGCAGATGATGATGACAGTGTACCGGATGTCGTTGTTGAATTGTTTGACGACAGCGTTGTTTTTGTTGTTGTTGCTGATGTTGTGGTCATACTTGTTGCCATTTGCTCCTGATGCTGTTGTGGTTGATGATAATTTAACATTTTTTGCTCTTTTTCTTTTTTTTTCTTTATTTCACTTTTTTCTTTGTTTTATTTATTAAATACGTTGCGTTAATTAAAGTAAATCAGTTCTTGGTGCTGCGAATGGATGTGGTTCGTTGTTGAAATTTAATGTTTCGAATTAACGAATTAGTGTGAAATAGCTTGAGAAATAACTTAATTATGTAGCAATTAATTAAAGAAATTGTCACTCTGATATCTGTTCGTTTTTATTGGCAACGACACAGAATAATAGACTGATTGTACAAATAACTAAATAAACAAATCTTTGATATCAAAAGCCTTAGCACAACTTTTGCTTAATTTATTCATTATAAATACGCGTACAGTGTGAAAACATTCTTACGAACACACACCTTTTGCCAAAGTTTTTTTTTAGGATAATTAATTTTTTTTATTAGGTGATGTTGTAGGTATTATTCTGAATGATTTTTAAGAAAGCCTTTTTGCCTCTTTCTTCAATTTTGTCTATATAAGTTTTTCCTCTAAACTGAAGCTAATTCAATTAGCAATTAGCAAAATACACAATTAAGTTAATTAAGTTAATTGCTATCGCAATACTAAACTAAACTAAAGTCAACTGACTACTAAAATTATTTTCAAAAACACAGAAAAAATACAAGAACAAAAAAAATTACAAACAAATGTAGAAGAAAACAAAATTGTATTATCAATTCTTCACTCCTCTTCACTACTGATTTTTTTTGTGTTTTCTGTTTCATTTCGTTCGTATTCAGGCACATTCACTTAAAGTAATTTAAAACATTTGTATTTCAAAGATGCCGCAACAAGCTCCTTGTCGTGTATACCTTGATAATGTGCCGCATTATTATTGCTCGCGAGCAATCTGTGATGCTCTTCTTTCTTGCTGCGGTTAAATGCAAGATCACTATTTCCATCATCTGCTCTTGATCTTCCTTGTTCTTCATACAAAACTGTATACAAATTAAAATGTGTGTTGAAACATTTTGTGAGTTGATTGGTTAATGGCTTAAAGTTTAAATGAAAATGGGCGTGTTTAATTGAAAACGCCATTGAATTTTTTTATTCTTATTTATTTTAGCTTTTGAAAACATCATACCTATAAATGAAAGCATTTTTGTAAATTTCTAGCAGAATCAATTTTCGGTTACAAGGAGTATTAAGTAATTTAAAAAAAAAGGTTTTGAAATATTTCTTTTTTTAATTAGTAAAAATATAAATTTAAGGATAAATTCTTATTTATTATCGAAAAAATAAAAAAGGTTTAAAATCCCTTACAAAAAGATATATGCAGCTTAAATGTAATAAATTTAAAGCATTTTCAAAAAGGTTACTCCATAAAAAACATCGTAATAAGGTTGTTATTGAATTATAAACGTCTTAACATACACAAGGTTTTGTCCGGTGGTCGAAATTAACTGTGAAAAATATCTTTAAACAGGATAGCGCAGAATGTGCTGCGCGGCTTAAATGATTTATACCATTCACCGAAAAGAGTATTATAATAAACAGAACTTTATTTAGCGTTACCCAGGAACTCTTAATACCTTTCGTAACAATTTTCAAGAAAGAGCCGAACATTATATAGTGTTCTGTTCTTCGTTAAAAAGAACAGAAAAATTATAGTGGTACTGTAGGCAAACATTATATTTTAATGTTTTCTACAATGTTACTTTTTTACATTGATGAATAAATGAACACACAAAAAATTTTTGCAACGTTCACAGCATGAATAGCTTGTGTGTGTGTAACATTTTCTTGCTGGCTTTTTTTTTTTTTTTTTTTTTGTATTTGGGCATTTCTCCAATGTCGAATGCGACATTTGTACGCCTTAAAAGTGAAAAAAAACATACACTATAATTTGTCCTAAGGTTGACTTTGAGCAATTGGTCGTTTTAAAGATAATTAAAAAAAAACCAAGGCATTTACATGCGACAAAAACAGAAGTCGTCTTTAAGACAAACAGTTCAAACACTGATTTCAGCGAAACCTGATGAAATATTTAAATGCGACTTTTAAATTGTTATGCATTGATGTATCTTAATAATGCTTTTTATTTGATTCAAAAATATTGTGTAGTTTATTTTTAATTTAATTTTAATCACTGTCGCACGCTACATATTGCATGCGACATTTTGTTCCATCATACTTTTATGTTTACGTTTTTACTTTTTATGTAATAAGACATGCGTAAGATGATTCTACTTTATTTTAAATATTTATTTTCCGAACAAAAATTATAAACTCAAAAAAATATCTTCAATAAATAAAAATACAAATACATGTAGAACAAAAACTAACTTAACTGAAAATAGTATTGCTAGTCTCAAATAAAGTTTTTTTTTAATGGAATAAGCTGTCCTTGCTGCTTGTAGTTATTGGCCATCGCAAATAAAGATATTTTACAAAAAAGATTTTTTTTTGGAATTTATGCATTTTACACTTACGATGTCGCACGCTACAAATTTAAAATAAGTACCAAAAGAAAAGCACTAATTACTTTACAGAAAAATGTTTTTAATAAAATTTGCAACAAAACAGATGTTACTAATATTTGATGCGCATTGTACAAATACCCTCGACGCACTGATAACAAATGTTTTTTTTCAATGTCGCACGCTACATCGAAATATAGAGTATAGCAAAAAAAAAATTTCCGTAACTGGCCATCGCATCGTTCCGTTTACATTTTTCTTATATTATTTGAATATAAACCAAGATTTAAAAAGCAATTGTCAATGCATAATGTTTTATTAGGATCATTTAGCAAAACAAAACGTGCAATAGAAATGTTCAAAACAGAACTTTTGCACTTGTTCGACTTTAAATTTGAATATTTCAAAGTGTGAAATGATTAAATGAAAAATTGGTTTACATTATTGAAAGTTGATAGATTCCCTATAAAAATATGTTAAAACAACATACTTTTATAGACTTTGAATTTTTTGGCTGCGGTTGACATTTCTGTGGAAATGCCCTTTTTTTGTTTTTTTAAAAAAATTTAGGTTTTTTTTGCCAGCCAAAAGTTAGCGCCCTTTTAAAATGAACGACCACTAATGAGCTGAACCGAACACAATGAAGTTTGTGGTTTTGGAATTAAATGTTGTCATCTTTTTGTTGAGTTGGATAAGAACAGAATTATTTTTGTGTTCGAAAGATGACAGAAAGGGAAACGTTCCCCGAAGGTAAAAGGGTATATATAACTTTTTCAGGCCATTTGTATTCATCTTAGACCCTATAAAGTATACATATTCTGGATCCTTATGAGAATGAAAGTTCAAATCCGGTTGTCCGTCCGTCCTTCCGTCTGTTGAAACGGGATTTCCGAAGCACCCAGATATGATGGGGGCTAGATTAGTATAAATTTATGTTAGGTATGGTCATTTTAATTTTGCTATTGAAATTCAGCCAGATCAGCCCAAAAATGGTGGAGATATAAGCAAAAAACCTGTATTTTCATTCCTTAATTCTGTATATCTGGAGAACGGTGAGAGCCAAATTAGGTGCAAACATAGTTTCCCACAAAATGTGGATGGGATTGGACAAGTGGGCGTGGTACTTCCCGTACAGACAATATCAAAAATTTTACAAAAACCAGAATTTTTCGGCTGTCCTACCAATACGCCTTATATATCACCAAAATAATTTTTTTTTAAATAAATCGGGAACCATAGATTTCCCCAGTCCAAGTTTTATCTTAAAGACGTCGGCATAAAAATCTGTCAAATCGGCTAAAAAAGGCTGAGTTATAACCAAAATACTGAAATCCCAAAAATTACTCTTTTTTTATAATTAAGTTTTTTTAAATTTCAAAAGATTTTCAAAGTTATTTTCGGGAATACAAAATTTATTATTAATACGATTTCCGTATGACGTGCTAAATTCCCAGTTTTTCATATTTGATAAATACGCTGAAATTTATTGTTGAGGGAAAGCTAGCTTCTATGCGCATTTCACTGGTTGCTTAGGCCAGCTCATCAGGAAACCTTTTCCAAAGATTTTAGAAAGGCCAAAAATATTATACAAATAAAACCCTAAAGCGAATAAGAATTATAAACACTAAAAGTCCTACTTGTAACAATATCAAAGCCAAAACAAAACACCAACAATAAACAGTGAGTTTATCTTTTCTTACATTCCCCTACATTTTGTTTTTTTAAATATATATAAGTATGTATGTATATATAAACCTCAAGTTAATAGTAAATTTCTTTTAAGGCACATCGGTTTATAAAACTATCAAATCGATTAAAAAATTTACAAGTTATGAGCAAAATAATCCAAAAATGGGCTAAAAACATTAAAATTTTTAAAAAAAAAACTTAAATTTTAGGGCTACAGTGTGAACTGTGGATACGGCTTGTATGTCATACCACAGAACTTTTCGAGTCACTTAAGTAAATAGTAAATTTCTTTTTAAAGACGTCGGTATATAAATAAATAAATATATGCCAGCTGTGACTTACGAAGTCTAAAAAAAACATACATCCACATATTACTCTATACTGAGATATGTTTTTAATTTGAGAAAATATGACCATATCTCTCAGTACGCGAAAAAGCTCTATGGAGTCACAATAAATAATTTGTTAAAAATAAGAACCTTGATCCTACTACACAAAATCGTATATACCCGTCAACCACCATACCTTTTTGAGAAAATTCAATTTACACGTTCTAGAAGATTAAATCACATTATACACATCAGACATCAAAGTTTAATATCTGAGTGGCAATTTTATGTACATTCTGTCCGTCTTTGGAACACGCTGCCTACCGTCGTCCATTCAATTTATAAGCAACGCTCTGCACTTTAAAAAAGAACTCTTCAAGTATTTCGCATAATAACACTTTTCTATTTTGATTTTTGATTCTTCATGTTTTTGTTATTTTTATTAATTTATGTATACTTTATTTTAAAATTTTAAATTTTTATAATTTTTTATATATCTTTATTATGAACTAGAAAACTTATTAAAATATATAAAAATCCTTTACTTTAATTATAAGATTATAAATCTTGTTGTATTGGAAAACAATTAAATAAACAACATACACAACAAATCTGTCAAATCGGCTAAAAATAGGCTGAGTTATAATCAGAATACCGAAATCCCAAATACCAATTACTCTTTTTTATAAGTAAGTTTGTATTTTAATATATTTAATAGCACGCAAACATGTGCAAATAATAAAAGGCAATTAAGCAATAAATTTTATATAAATATACATATATTAAGATATATATATAAACTTCGGTCTTTCTCAACCATGGTGAAGGGTATATTAGATTCGTCATAACCGAATATAGCACTCTTACTTGTTATTTATGCGATTATTATTACTTTTTTTAAATATATTTTAAGTATATTATAAGGGAAATTATCTTCAGTTAGCTTTGAATATAATTATTGCCAATGGTAAATGAAGAAGTGGAAGAAATGGACGTTTTAAAACACTGTGAATTACTACGCTTAGCGTGTTCGACAACTTCCTTTTTGTTGCATCTGAAATTTCGAAAATAAATTTTTCAAACCACACTAATTTACTCTACTTTTGATTTAGTGGAGTAAGGCCTCTTTACTTCTGACACATCTATATGCTGCTTAACGTTTTTCACAAATTTGAACAGAATGCTATGCGTTAGTGCCGGAACAGTGTTAATGACTCTTAACTGATCCTTAAAAGAAAAACAGCATAAAGTAAAATTTTGTACACTTTTTAAAGTTGTTATTCCTTAAAAATTTTTTCAAAAAGAAAGAAAAAGTAGGCAGCAACATTTTCACTGGTGTTCATAACACGCAGTGAAAAAACATGGTTAAATATGGTCACCTCCGACAAAACTATTTTTAAGGAAAATTTTGAACATATTATGTTTAGTTTAATCATATTATTTTAATGGCTCAAGAACACCGATTTTGATAAAAAAAAAATATATGATGCGTAAAATGGTAAAAAAAAAATCAACTAAGTACCAATTTTTTCGAAAAAAAGGTATTTGTTTAAAAAGTTTTTAAAAAATAGTTGTTCTATCTTAGAAGATACCAACACTCTATTAATGCGATGCATTGTGTTCGAATAAGAAAAATATGTTATAAGGAGGATGAAAAACGGAGTAGTGTTTGTGGATGTAAAGTTTGAATTTTTCCAAATTATAGCCGACTGAAAGGCTCCTGCCGGGAGTTTATTTTACGTACGGCTAATTCGACCGAAAAACGAATATTTTGTGTAATGCATTATTTGATACACTGGACAGTCGACAACGAACGGATGTGACCTGCTGGAAAGGCGAGTACTACGGCAGGTACCCGCCTCTCAGGGATGAGTTCGCCAATTTCAGCTGAACACTTATCATGGTAATATCGATAGAACAATGATGCACAACCCACATTCCGGCGATGCTAAAATGAGCTGGATACCTTACTGTCAATGATGAGCTTCAACGCACTCCTTTGCCCCCGATCCAGAACCTTTAAGATAGACCTTGAAGCCATTGTATTCTATTTTTGGTATGTTAAAGGCGGTATATATAGTGAGGAGATCAGATGGAGAGTAACCCTTGCACTGTCTGAGAAAACCAAGACACTTGAATTCATCTTTCCACACTTAAAAAGCATGTCGGTTCCAACGAACACATTGAATTTTCATCCCTAAAAGTCAAGGGTGTATGATTCCACTGTGTGTAATTTTTTAAGTCATGGAAAAATAACAATATACGGCTAAAAAATAACCATGATGGACAAAAGCAATAGACCCGTGTCTCCCAGTTTTGCCCAAAGTCATGCACTTTTTAATTTATCGGCCCTTAAAGATTTGGGGCCTCGGTGTCATTTTTGCAAAAAAGTAATCATTTTCTCAGGCTCATATCTTGAAAACTGTTCGGAATTTTGATTTACACTTTGAGACAAAGTTGTAGCTTTTGCCATAAAGAAAAAAAAGTTGTGAATATATAAAATCTAAAAAAATTCATCTCAGCATATGAATAAAACTAAACAATAAAGCGGTGCCTAAGTAAAGAAACTCGAATTTTTAATTGCTGGTAAGTGCCCATTGCATCTTTGAAGACACAACGATTGGACAAAGCTTAATGGCGGGTCCACGAACCCACATATATTCGAACCACCTTTTTTTTATTAAAAATACATCTTAGATTATTTTCTAGAGATTTCTAAACACACTTGAGTAGTTTCTTTTTTATTTTTACTAAAAATGAGCCCGTGGAAATTTGTTTGATGATTGTATCTTCAAAGATACAGTGGTCATTTAAGGGTTAAAATTGTTTTACTTAAGGCTCGTTCACAATGTCAACAACATTTTTACTGGAGTTAACAATAAAACACCAATTTTTTCCCAATCGTTTTGCCAACAACAATATTACCTATAAATTATTACAAGTGTTTTCCTAATGGTCGAAATTCAGCCATAATTTTTTTTAATATGAAGAAATAATAATATGTTTCGAGCATTCATTTTGTTCGTCTTAGTGGATCGATTTTGGGATGGACCAACCTCCGGTTCATATGTTATGTTCTACGTGAGTGGTTGAAAAACAACAAAAAAAGATATCGTTCCTAACTGGTTTGTCTGTGCCGATTTATATAGTCGAAATATTTGAAAACCGGTTTCTTGAAAATGTCGAATAATCGACCACCATATTTTTTTATTATTTGATAATTGGAAAAAAACAAAATTTTTATTTGTGTGTTAGTATCAAATTTGAACGCTTATAACTCTGGAAATATTGAACAGATTTTAATAAAATATAGTATATTGTGCACTTCTGCCAGCAAAAACCTTTCAAATGGTGTATTTTTTATTCTAGTCGTTAGGCAAACAGAGGAGAAAAGTGTTCTTAACTGTTTTGCCTTAGCCGATTTATGTATAGATTTTTAAAAATATTTTGTTAAAATTTTTATTTAAATTTCTTGAATTTTTTACAACTTGGAATATTTATTAAAATTTATTGATAATTTTTCTTGGCTGAGCGGGGATTTGAACCCGGGTTGATTTTTACATGTTTCAAGAATCACCACATTCCATCTTCAGAAAATCTTTGAGTTCTAACCCCTGCGGTGCCCGCCAGCCAATAGTCAAACATCAATCTTTTAGCCAGTTGTACTGGTGGTACCAAATTTGCTGTTATTATCATTTTAAATTTTAAATTACATGTCGCCTCCTTTCCTCCGTTTTTTCGTATTCTTTCTGTAAAGACTTTGTCTTGAAACCCTGAATACATTCGTTTATTATGTTTTTTTGTCCACTTTCGTTTCCGATTGCTGTTTATGACGTTATACTTGCATAACATGAACAAAACTGATAAAGAATATGGCATTAGCTATACGAACATAAAAAAATTTACAAATAGTTACATTTTCAACAAGTCTATTACATTTATTTGCACCGTCGAAAGCAAATTTGTTTTTGATGAAAAATTCAATGCAACTCCAAATACCAAATTAACATTCGATAGTCGAAGTTGGATAGCCAGCGAAAATCGTTTATCGAATGTTACTCATAATAGAGGCCTTATTTACATTTTTGTTCTTAAAATTAAAGGAAAATATATAAAATACCTTGGCAAGACACACGAGATTGTTACTCTCATTGTGATATTATTATAAATACGCAATATTCTGGGCATTATTTGCAAACTTTTTCTTAATTCAAAATGTTGTGGTACAATGTACAATTTCAGAACATTTAATTAAATACATAACAATTAAATGCTTTTCGCAGAAAAATATAGTTCACACTTAACAATGCTCTAAAATACAGACCGTACTTACATGCAACTTGTAATCAATTGTAAGTCCATTCAAAAAGTTTTTTTTTTAATATAAAAGTGTGCTCCTGAGCATTTTGTTGCGATAAGATCCATACAAAACAAGACCCGTAATTGAACTTAAGTTCAAATAATTCAGATATAAAAGATTTGTGTGTTGTTTCGGTATTTGAAAGTATATAACGTTATTGAAAAATAATCTTAATTTCCAAAACTCTGTTTCATCATATGTTTCAAACGAACAGAGATTTCAATAAATTCAGTACATAATAAACTAGTAAGAGTGCTATATACGGATATGCCGAATCTTATATACCCTTCTCCATGGTGCGATAAGAATTGAAAGTTATATTAATACCGTTATTTAGATATCAATAAATCTGTTATGGGCCACCCCCATTTCTCTAATCCCGCTCAAATTTGGTCGGATGTCACCTATTGATAAGATATATATATTGACAGATGCATGGCGTTAAATCAACTTCGTGACTCATATATGAACCTTTTAGGGTTTAAGATCAATTATATAGGAATTATAAATGGAATGACCTTTAGCTAAAGGGTATAAGAACAACAACAAGGAATTTACGGGTAAAATTAAAGGCGGTTGTGGTATTTTGCTGATATATCAAGGATTTGTTGACCGCTCAGGCTGATTTTCAATAGAAAACAAATCCGGAATCATGTCCGCGGTCTTTGGAAACCTTATTTCAGCGGATAGACGGACGGACAAATGGGCATCGTTAAATCAGTTTCTTTACTCATAAGGGCCCAGAATATATATACTTTATATGATCTAAGATCAATATTGTAGTAATAACAAATGGAATGACGCACTTATATATACACTTTTGCTTTCGGTGAAGGGTAAAAAAAAATATACTGCTTCCGTAAAAAAACAAAAATTCTCCGAAAGGAAATAACATTTTTCCAATTAATTTTCTTATTTATAGTACTTTTATTTTTATATAATTTACTTAAATTTTAGTTAATCAATCACACATGTTTGCAGTAACCAAATTTTCTAACGCCATAATTCAAAGCATTCCTTAATAACTGCGTCAGAAATTGGTATTTAACGATAATATATGAGGTGAAAATTGTTAACAAGATCCTTGAATTTTAAGTAGCAATAAATACCAATTAAACTGTCAACACATATGAGTACACCTACTTTAAAGTGGTTTTCTTTCTTTCTTTCTTTTTGACTATAAATTCCATTTTTAGTCACAAGTACTTTCAAAATTTACAAAGATTAATACCCCCACTCTCATACTAAATTACACTCAACCAAATAAAAAGGACTTGTTGCGTAGGTTTAAGAGTTTGTAAATATGAATTTACAAACACACAACAACTTGTATAACATGATGCGTATATTTGACAAACAAGCACATTTTCTTGTGCAGGCATACACAAATATATTTATAAAAAAATACCAAAACAAAAAAAATTTAAATGCATTTCATCGTTTATGATGCATAACAAAACACCAAATAAATCAAATTTTTTTTATGAAATATGAAACTATAATATCTTAACTAATTATCATCATAATCATCACCGTTGCCATTGCCATAATGAACCACACAGTTCAGTTTAGCTCATGCCATCTGAAACTCACACATGCTTATAAGGCATAAACATGTTCCACACTGCTCTCATAGATACTTATGGTAAGCAAGTATTTAGTATGTATGTGTGTATCTACATATATATATGAAAAGATACTAGAAACGTGTATACCTTTATAAACATATGTTTTTTTTTTGTTTGCTTCATGTTGAAAGCATTAAAGCGGAGGAATTTTAATAGTAAAAATTGTGCATGGAATTTAAGGCGTAAAGTGATGGCGCCTCACATTCTTCCCCTCATTTTTAACAATCTCAAGGGCGTATTAGTTAAATGTTTTTAGGAAATGCATGAACATAAATATTTTTTATTCGTATAGGAAAATCACACAAAGTATGTTTTAAATATTTATGAAAACTATTCGTAAACGATTATAAATATTTTGTTTAATTAAAATTTATTTTTATTAATGAATTACAGAGAGGAAAATTATTTTTAGATAATTGGTGAAATTCTTGGAAATCCGATTAAGGATAATTTTGAATTTCGCTAATTTTGAGAATGCTTAAATACTTGCTGGATTGACTTAAGTTTTTATGCTCACAACACTATTGAGGAGATTCTGGAAATAATGGAAATAATTGTGTATTTTCTAAACGGTTTGTCCGGTAGGAATTAAATTTTAGACTTATATTTTACTTATGTTCGAATTTAAGTTTTGGATTTGGGGTCTGTAGACATTTCACGAAGACTGCCATAGGTTCCAAAAGTAGAGCACCACGTGTATAACAAAAATCCGTAAGCGACATGCCTAATTAATCTCTAATTCATTCATTTATTTTGCTTAATATTATTTACATTATTCCTTTATGTTATATATATACAAAGAGTTCAAGATTATTTCTTTTTCTTCTTAACAAATTAACTTAAATTATAAAATTTTTATATACAAATATACAAAGTTTGGAGGGAAAAATGTACAAAAACCTTTTTAAATTTTTTTTTTTATTAATTTTACATAAAACTTATTTAACTAGCTTGCATTTACTAAGAATTATCCTCTAAAAGTGTGGGTAATATCGGACTTTTAATATTAATATTTAACGTACCTTGGGCTAGTAGTTTTCAGCATTAAAAAACTGCAGTCAAAGTAGAACAACTGCCATTTCTTCCACTTCTTCATTTGTCAATGGCCAAAAAAATTCTTATTCAAATTCATTAAATGTAAACAGTCACTGTCACACCAACTCAAAAAAAAGTTTTTGTTTTTTATTCGACTGCGGTTTTTTAAACACTCGTATTTATTAATTACACAATTTTAAGAGAAAAGCTAATTGATTTTAAGAAAATACAAATTGATTATAAGAAGTCCAAATTCATTTTGAGAAAATAGAAATTGGGTTTGAGAAAACCCGAGTTAATATTAAGAAAAACCAGATTAATAATGATCATATAAATAGATATCATGTTATATTGTCATAATGTTCTAACATTTTACAATGGTTTAAAAATATTGTTTTTGCTTTGTAAACAAAAAGTGTCTTAAATTAATAGAACTTTGCTTGCCATGTTTATTGCGCTGTCGTAATTAATCAGAAGAGACCTGCGCTGGGCATTCGTTTTTGAAGTCGTCGCCGTTAGTGATATAGTTTTATCTGGCTTAGTCCGAATTTAACCTGCAGCTAGCAATTTTTGCAACAAAACACTACCGGCGACAAATTATATCGGATTAGGACTCTGATATTTGGTAAACAAACAAAATGAAATTTATTTGTGATTTGTGTCTAAAAATAGTCAGGTGAAATAGTCAGGTTAGATCTAATTTAATTTTTTAATTCATAGATTAGAGAATTAAAAAATATTTTGATGTTAGGTAAATATTTTTTTACATCGCTAAAAATGCAAATATTTTTGATTTAATTATGCGGGGAAAGCCTTTAAGCGAATACGCTTAACTACTTCGTTGAGGTAATTTAAAGAATACGTTTAACTAATTCATTGAGGTAATTAAGCAAATACGTTAAAATACCTCAGTAGGGTAATTCAACGTTTTTATTTACAAGATACCTTAACTTTGATGTATAAAAAAAATTTAAGGAATTTTTACATGTATCAGTTAAATCTAAAGTGAATGCAATAAAAAACAATTTACTGTCTTAAATTTTATCTGTAATGCTTTTTGAGATGTCCTGTCATATCCAACTAACAAAAGCATACTCAAACATGCAAACTTGTGATCAGGGAAACCGTAAATATACAATTTCTTGGTTTTTCTTGAGCGACCAATGAAGGCAGAAACAGTTGGGGGATTCACAAGGTGTCATAAAGTCGTATGTCTTAAAATAATAACATGAAAATATACGACTGTTGTGAACAACCCCTCATAATTTAGTGTGGTATTTTGAATTTAATGCAGCTTATTTAAACCAAATATAAAAATTAAGCTATTTAATCCTTAAAAATGTAAATATAATGTAAAATTTAGCTACCTTTCCTTTAATTCCTTTAAGATTAAATATCTCATACATTTGGTGTATCTAGATAATATTCAGCACAAATAACTCTTATATGAATCTTAACCTAAAAACATAACTTTATTCTAGTGAGCTCAGAATTAAGTTTATTTTATTGCAAATATTAAATTGTGGAATATTTTGCTGTCTGTATTGTTTTAGTGCATATTTTCAAATTATTAACGTGTAAAATTGGTTCCATTACTTGCTGTGTTGTTGTCAAATAATACTGAGGCAATTAAACGAATGAAATTAAGGTGTAATTTTGATTTAGGAGTTAATTTTATCAGTCAATTGCCCGAATTGGGTAATAAGCGCATGGCAATTAAACGCGGATTTTTGTTTGTAAAATGGAACCAAAAAAACGGGGATTTGAGACTCAAAGTGAATAAGCGTGAAAGGCATTAAAGCGTGGGGTAACCGGTTTATACTGTATGTATAAAAAGTTATTCACCAACAGGCATATTCTCCAATTCGATTGTCCTTTGGTAAAATGTTTTACTGACTTAGCTTCTTCGATAATAAACAAGCCGTTGTTCGCAAACACCAGAAGGACACACATTTCGTATACATACTTTGGTTGGTTTTTGAGCGTGTTTTTATTTTGGACCATATAACCTCAATTGGATTCAACATTGGGCTATAAGCAGCCAATCGAAAAGAGTCGCTGATAAATATTAAAAAATTATTTCTTTGTAACTTGTAGTTTTGAGAAACAGGGCCCAACTAAATTATATTCATATATTAATTAACTTTTTTAACATTGAAATGTCCGGTTCTAATTTCTGGACGGTTCGAATTTGTGACGGTTCGAATTTGTGAGATTCTACTGTATTACTTTTGCATATCTTCGACTAAATGCTCACAGAGTGAGTTTCCCAAAATTTGTCACATAATCTTGCCTTTTTCTCATTTATACTGTGTCAACATAATTCCACAAGTTTACAGGTAGATTGAGATCCCGGGACTGAGCTGGCATTTAAAATGGACTTACTTTATTGTCCTCTAAATATCAGCTCAATATCAATCAAATCATGCTATGATGACATGTTCCGTAATCCCTAGGTTTATATTTTTGGTTTGAAAATCTTTGCTATTTGTTTAATACATATATTAAATTAATTAATATTTTAATTTAGCTAATCATTCCACCCAAAATTGTTTGACATCCACTGTAAAAAAAATTAGTTACTACACAAGCCAATTGTTCTAAATATTGATACAGTACTAAATAAATTTAATGTAACTAGTTTTAATTTAGGCTCTCATTGGCCAGTCGCAGTAATTCAACATTCCTCTTCTCACCACACCATCATCAATCATGGACAAACACCATGCTGAAAACAAGACAATAATTTCCCACAGTTATTTTTATCAGCACCAACAACCCATAAGTGTGGTGTATTCAACAAAAACAAAGTCATCAAACATTTGCTATGAAATGATAAAAAATCTCAAAATAAATTTATTTGACTGATGAACTGTTCGTTAACGAATTTTTGTTTAAATAGGGCGGGTTAGCTTTGCTAATATGAAGATCTGAAATGATTGATATTTATAAGAAAAATAATAAAAAAAAGCGGGGTTTTTACATTGCAGATTTCTAATTAAAACAGTGAAGTCAAACGACCTTGAAAATATGTATTTATTTTATGCGGTTTTGGAACAATAAATTTGCCTATATATATTTGTAATAATAATAAGATTTGTGCATACATACATTTTTTAATTTGGTAATAGTTTCGATACATATCGAATCGATATATTTTTCAATTTGCCCACCCCTATTGCAGTAAAGGACTCAATTCTGTTTAAACACTAAATTGTAATTTGTATGTAGTAGAAGCGTGTTAGGCGTGATTGTAGATAAAGCATTACAGATTGTTCTACACCTTTTTAAGTTGAAATTGATATAATCCAAATTTATATTGAGGAAATACAAATTAATATTCAAAAAAAAGAATTGATATTGAGATTAAATTGGGTTTTCTAAATTTCCATTTGTTTTTTCCCGATAACAATTTTGATTTCTTATTTTTAATTTGCCTTTTCTCAGTATCAATTAGGATTTCTTATTATCAGTTTGTATTTTCTCAATATCAATTAGTTTTTATCGATATAATTTTGGATTTTCTCAATTTTAACTCAAAAAGGCGAAGAAAATAAAACGTATGTAAATATGACGGTATTGGGATTTTTTTAATCGGTTAATTTTGTTATCGATTTGTTATCCGATTCTACAAATTTTTTTTTAAAAACTAAGTTATTTCAATACATAAAACTGCATTATTTATTTATCATTGGTAGCTAATTAGTAATAAAAAAAACATAACAAACCTAACAGTCCTTGAACTAAAACGAGCCAGGTTGGAAAAATCGAAAGCAACCCATAATACAGAATATCTAATTTCTCAGTCCTTTTTTTGGATTTTTTAAACATTTAAAATATTCCATTAAAACATACATAGGAGTTCTGTTTAAATTTTTTAAATTTTTCCGTTAATTTTGTTAAAAGATTGTTTGTATTACTATTGGGAGTAACCAATCATTTAATCGGGTAGTAATTAATCTGTTAACCGAATAAATGACCAAGTAAAAATGAATAATGAATCGAAATATCGTAATTAACCAATAATCCTAAACCAAGTTTACCTGATTCCATTGAAAATTAAATATGAAAATATTCAAACAAACATTGAAAACATATTTTTTTCAAATATTTTCAGATACACAAGGAAGTTTTTTGTTTCGATATGGAGCTTTGTTAACAGTTATTTATATATACGAACAAGAACAAAATTAAAAAAAACGCTTAACACCAACTTGAACGGGAACTCTAATAAGGACATCAACTTGAAAATTAAGTACGAGTCGTTAATAAAAACCTTAGTTCAGATAGCACTTATGGCGATAAATCTTATGAAATTCATATGGTCTGTATTGGTAGTTTAAACGCCCAATTTGATCCGTTTAAAGATTGTTTATATCGAGCCCTAATAGCAAAAATGATGTTACCAACAAAAATAAAATTTTACAGGAGAAGGTTTTTTTAAATATCTTTGCTTCAAGTCTAGGGTTTCGTTTGAAATTGCTTTTGCTGTTATTTCTTAACGGTACTTCCCAGAGATATGAGATTTTTAAAGATGATGCAAATGATCAAAAATGATCGCTTTTCATCAAAAAACAAAAATCTTAAATGTTGTTGGTTACATAATTTTTGTTATTAGGGCTCGATATGTTCACTGGTTTATAGATTTGTTGGTTTAAACACATTTTAAACCAAAAGGAGAATTTAACTTGCTCTGATAACCCTTAAAAGTTCTTAAAACAATCCAAAATGGGATAACTTTCTGGAACTTATATTAGTGCATACGCATGTGTTTGTTGTAAAATTAACAACAATACTACAAGAAGAAAAATAAAGACTATTTTAGAAGAAAAATAAAGATTGTTTTAAAAGAAAAATAAAGATTATTTTAGAAAAAAAATAAAGGTTATTTTCCTGTTTAAAATGTAAAATAAAAAGCAATAATTCCCATATTCTATTTGTTAAAATAATTTAGGTAAATAAAGCAATTTTTTTAAGTATAATGACTACGGCGTGCTGCTGGTGTCTTTTAATTGAGACATGTGAAACGGGTAAGTAAAATAATAATATTCTGTCTGGTTCTGTGGAGTAAGTGTTAATGTAAGAATCAAATCTAATCACCCTTTCGGATTATTTCACGTACGAATCGAGATTAAACCGTCTTAGAAATTCTTGAATCAATCACAGTTTTAGATTAATTTTATCTCCGTTTTAATCAAGTCAATCCTGTTTTCGGAATTTTTCAGGTACGCATTAAATGTGGATAAGTGAAGTATTTCGCACTTCAATAATGCGTTTTTGGTTGAAGGAAATCCGTACTTACCGACACCGCTTCAGCTTGATTTTAGTACAGAAGGGTTGATTTGTTTTTTCAGTGTATGCTGTTGATTTTAAACAAGCCATAAATGATTAAAATCTTTCTACAACCTTTGATTTTTTCACAAAAGATGATCTTTTTAATTATATATAAGAATTTCATATATCGCCATATTTGTATGAAAACCACCTAATGTATGGAGATAATGGGCAAGTATGTTTTTAGAAAATTTTAAATTTAAGAAACTAATGCAGTTCGGTCATATATTCTATCCCCCTAGGGGCGACTCCTAGGCAGTTATGGGATTTTTTCTTCAATATATTTCTTGTCTTTTGTTATATTTCTCTAACCATTGCGCAGATTAAAAAAAGTTTTGCCTCGCTTCAATAAGCTAAGCCATTTTAAAATAACGAAAATATATATTGTGCAAACTCCTCTATTTTCAAAATAATGGTATATCTCGAAAACAAGAGCTAAGCTAAAAAAAAAAACGGTTAGCACCACTGGATTCAGTGTAATTGTTAGTTCATATTTTAATATGGGCATTTCCATTTTGATGCCACGTGATATTTGTACGACAAAATGTAAACAAATTAAATTAAGAAGTCAAATTTCTAAAGGGTTTTTATAAATGCAAAGTAATGAAGTAGCACTATGTTCAGAAAAAAAATTACAACAATCGGTGCTAAGGATTTGAAGATATAAGCAAAAATATGCGCAGGCGTGACGTTAAAAAAACAGAAGTGGATTTTGACTTGCATTACAAAACTAAATAATACATACTGAGAAATGAGCAAGACGTTTTGTATAAAACCTTTTTCAGTAAGCTTTGGACTTATAAAGATTTATTATTCAAGCTATCAAATTTAAAATCTTTGCTCGTTTAAAGGTACATGTGGGAATTTTCAGCGAAAAGTTTACTTTTTTAATGTAACGCCAGAATGCAAATAATGTTGTATTTTAGGACCATGTTGTTCAACCGTTATCCCTTTTGTTACTAAATGTAGAGCTAGTTGCGCTTTACACCAAAAAAAATATAAAAAAGTAAAGTAATCATAAACAATTTTTTGAGAAGACTTTTCGCTGAATTTGCCCAAAAAAGATTAAAAAAATTGTACACAAAGTACTCAAATAAAAACCATAAAGAAATTAAGTAAGTATGTAATAGATATTTCTGTACGTTTTTAGAGAAACACTGCTATAAAAAAAACAACATATTGATAAAAATGTCATTGAATTCAAAAATCTGATAGAAAGCCTCGGAATACTTACCTGAAATCATGCCTGTTAGATTTAATAAATCTAAACGGAGAGGCGTAATTTAGTTTTGATATTCTATACACAAAAGTGTATAGAAAATTACAAAAAAGAGTAATCAATTCAAAAAATTCTATTTACTCTTCTAATTTAGAAAACTTACCGAAAAATAACAATATAAATGCCTTTAAATATAAACAAGTTGTTAACAGAATATTATAATTTGTATTTATAAAATGTTTCTTAATAACTTATTGTCAAACTAACAATAAAATTCTAAAAAACAATATGTAGTTCCATTGTTATTAACGTTCAACACCTTAAAAACACTTTTGTGCTGATTGGAAGTTGGATGCAATTTTTTACTAATTTAAGGTCGCTGATTTTAAATTTTATTTCCGTTTTTCTCCATCAGCTCGCACTATAACGTTACAGGTACTAATCGTATTTTTCACTCTTTTCCAAACATGGTAATGACTTGCAATTACTGAACAACATACTTTTCAATGACCACTTCATACCATCTGCATTACATAGAAGTAGCTTGGTAATGAATGACATATAAACCGATGCATAAGTACTTGTTTATGACATAGTTAATTCAATTTAAAATTGATTCATAATAAAATGCATCTAAGGTTTTATTTATTCAAATCTTTTTTTTAATTTATTAAAAATGAAGAACAATTTGTAATAGATTTGAATATGAAAAATCTTAATACTTAATTGATTTTAATATGCATTTTAAAATTAACATTTTAATGAAAAGTACACAACCCAATCAACCAAGCGGTATTATAACAATATCTTCTAGGTGATATAAATTAATATAAATGATATCGATCTTCCCATGAACAAATTATATAGTTTCTGCAATCATATCGTTCTCTCGTTTATTGGGTATGAATTAGAGAGATCGAACGGTTATTATTCGACCGGTTATTTAAGTTTTGCCCAAGTCGGATGGTTAGTGCCGGTTCACACACGTCAAGTTTGACTCGTCAAGTCTTGAGTTTTTAGGAGAACGGGGAGAAGAAATGGCATTCTCTTTTCCCTTCTCTCCTAAAAGCTCAGGACTTGACGATTCAAACTTGACGTGTGTGAACCGGCACTTAGAAATGTTAATTTTTCGAATATCGAATAAACCGGTTATTTTGGTAAAATAAACCGGTTATTTTAGTAATGTATAATTTATAAACGCTTTCCTTACTTTTGTTATAAATGTGCCCGTAATTTAAGTGTTTTCTAATTGAATATTGGCCAAACTTAAACTTTTTATGAAGAATGTCAAAACAAAATTTAACAAAAGTCAAATAACATTATGAGCAATTTAAATACAAATCGCTTATACATATAAGCGTGAGTTCTTGTAACAAAAACCAAAAGTAATTCAAAATACTACAAAAAAAAATATTCAGCTTAAAAAGTAATAAGTAATTTGACAGTATTCTAAATATTATATATATTTTTTTAAAATGTCATCTCAGGTGATATGTATTCCAAACTGATTTAAAAGAAAATGGTGCTAAAAGAGCCCTAAAATGATTAGTTGCAAAGAACCTTTGAGAACAACGTCAGTACTTATTAATTCTCATTTGTTTTATTTATTAAAACACCAAGAATTCAAAACAAAATTTAAGGAATCAAACAATGTCATGGAAGGTTTTAAATTGTGATCGACGAATTGAGAGATATTTCATACAACAATCATGTTCATATTAATATTTTTAGTTCTGTGATGTTACATTAAGATTGACCATTATTCGGTGTTTGTGTTGTATATTATTTATTAATTATTTATTTATTTATTTCTGCCTCGTTTAGTCCAGTTTTTGATATAAAATAGTTGAAAAAGTGCAATACAAATGTAAACCCTAATTCATCATTATGGAATAAAAATAACCCCTGAAGAAGTTCGAAAAAAGCGATCAAATATAATAACCATAAATGTTTTGAACCCGACCAACTGTAGGGGAATGTAAGAAAAGATAAACTCACTGTTTATTGTTGGTGTTTTGTTTTGGCTTTGATATTGTTACAAGTAAGACTTTGAGTGTTTATAATTCTTATTCGCTTTAGGGTTTTATTTGTATAATATTTTTGGCCTTTCTAAAATCTTTGGAAAAGGTTTCCTGATGAGCTGGCCTAAGCAACCAGTGAAATGCGCATAGAAGCTAGCTTTCCCTCAACAATAAATTTCAGCGTATTTATCAAATATGAAAAACTGGGAATTTAGCACGTCATACGAAAATCGTATTAATAATAAAGTTTTTTATTTACATTTGTTAACAAATTATTGCTCATAATAAGCCCGTGAGGAAAGCAAAAACCTCAATAATAATTTTTAATAAACATTGATCATAAAACAAAAATAGTAATAATATGTTTTCGTTTTGTATAATGCTAAAACAAAATAATTTTAAATATATATGGGTGATTCAGAAGGTGTGCTATCAAGTCATATCGCCATAATGTTTTAAATTATATTTTACAATTGTTGAAAAAAAAAATCTTGTGTTTCAAACAAAATAAAAATTTTAATTCTGTATTGATTGATTCCTCATAACTGTTCAGTAGATAACTAAATTATAAGCGGCTGCCTACAGCAATAATTTATATTTCTTGTAATTATGTTAAGACATATGACTTTACAACTTTATGACAGCCTTTTGAATCCCCCAATAATCTTTGCAAAGAGAATTTGTGTGCAACTTTTCAAAAATATGATTGAAGTCTAATATAATAAAGTTATTCAATTCCAATAATTTTTTTAAAACTAAAGTTTTTTATGTTCACACCTATTTTTTTTTTTTTTTTTTTTAATTTCCTAAGCTAATCCCGCGAAGCTCTTCGCTTGTCTGCAGGAGAGAAACCAGAGTCTCTGGCGGGAATCGAACCCGCAACCCCGGCGCTGATAGACTAGCTCACTACCAGCTAGGCTACCGGGGCACTCTAAATTGTTTGCTTTTGCAAAACGTTTGGCTAGAGCAAACATTATTTAACAGTTTCTAATTGCATTTTAGACATAAAGTTTAGTAAATAAATAGAAATTCGTAACAATAAAGCTTAATAAATTTATTGGCAACGCTTTTTTTTATTTTATCGTTAAATATTTTTTAGTTCTGAACATACCCTAAGTCATTGATTTCCAAACTGTGGGTAGCGACCCGCAGGGGGGTCACGTAATATCCTCAAGGGGGTTGTGAAGTTTTTAAAGTTTTGTCTGAGAGTATGAAACCAAGAAAATTAAGGCGACATCTTGACACTATGCATTTTAAATATATTGATAAATCCATAGATTTTTTCAAAGAAGACTGGAAGAGAATAATAAAAGAAAACAAACATTTAAAAAACAGTATCTGTTTCATCAAAAGCACTGTTTGCATCATACCTAGTTTCCTATAGAATTGCAATATGCAAAAAATCCCATTCAATAGGTGAAACGCTGGTGCTACCAGCAGCTATTGATATGGTTAAAATTGTTTTATCTTATAAGGGGGCCGCCAATTTTTTATTTTCTTCTTATTTGGGTCGCAGTATCAGTAAGTTTGAAAACCGCTGCCCTAAGTCATATCTATGTATTATGTTGGTTCCTTACCTTCGTGAATTGTTTTGCTTTTTATTCAAATTTACATTTTTTTTACAACTAATTTGATTTTTGTATTTTTATATATTCGAACTAAAACCAGTTGACCGGTTATTTTTAAAATGCTTATCCGAAAATTATTTTTTTTTGAAATAGTAGCTATTCGAAGTATTTGAAAACCAGTTTTTGAACAAAGTCGAATAATCGATTTCCCTAGAATGAATATGTCCCTAATGCAGGGTATTATAATTTTACATTATAAAGTAAATTAAATTACAAACATTATTTCATTAAAAAACTCGAATTTGTTTGTTTTGAGCGTTTTTGCTGGGTTACTCTTCATTCAGCGATTTATTAAAGATGTAATTTTTTTCGAAGCCACAAAAAAAAATTGGCTGAAACACAAAAATAAAAGGGTTCTTAAATATGCAATTGCGTGTTTTATTTTTAATTTTTTTCAATATGTAACCAAGAAACAGCTGATGCGATAAGTTTCGCTCTTTGCTTAATCAAATGACACTTGATGAAACTTAACGAAAAGTTGCTTAAGCACATTATAGTTGTGTACAATTGATTATATGTATTACCACATTTGCGTATGTAAGCTTAAGCACATTATACTTAGCCTTTAAAGAATACCTGCGTTTTGATTTTGAGCAATAGTGTTTTGCCGTGCGCATCACTGAATGCAAACAAAGCATGATTATAATCACTCTGAAAATAATAGGACCAGTCCAAACACGCGTGTAAAGAGTAGCCCACAAGGGACTAAGACTAGTCCAAAAGTAACCCAAACGTATAGAAAAAACATGGTCTATTTAACATTACCCAGCTTTGGATTACAAAGGAGAAGTCTTAAAACTACTTCATTACACTTTTTAACAATGGCATGGTCCATGCTTGCATTACATCGGACCAGTCCATGGAGTAGTCCATATCATAAAATTGGATCAGGTGGTCCAATAAAATTTGCAGGGCAAGCTCACACATATACAAGTAAAATGTTTACGAACCGATGTCAATATTAGCTATGTTCATACGACGATATAAACCATTGGTTTCGCTCTCTGAAACTAGATTGCAAAACATGCTGTTCATGCGATTCGTTCTTGTTTCACTTTGACATTTTTTTTGTGTTTTTAGTGTGATACTTTTTAAAATAGATAAAAAAGTAAATAAAACTTAAAAATATAGGTATTAATATTATTATTATCACTTTATTTTATTAAACATCAAGTTTTATTTTGCTATTTTCTTTGTTTTTATTTTTTGGTTGAGAGCTAGTTCAGATAAATTAACGATAACTGTTATCAAAATTGGAGATGATAGTACATTTTTCCTGTTTCGCGGCTTGTTTCAAAATGAAACGACCTGTTTCGCTCACAAAATTTTGTATGGGGAAACAAGTCGTTTCAATCATGTTTGGGGCGCGAAACAGGAATAAGAGAGCGAAACACGAATATTGCTGTCCGTGTGAACATGGTATTACCAACGTTGAACTTTGTTTTGCAGGCATAGAATTGATGTTAATTTAAGCCCATGAGTAAATAAAGAAAAATATTCATTTTTGCAATTGAACCTTGTTTGTTCCCTTGTGTAATATATACTTAAATGAAATGTTGTGGTAAAAATGTCTTTTACTTTTATGTCGATTAAATATTTACATTTCAACTACTAAAGAAATAAATTTTTTTTAATTTGTCTCTAAAATTTCACCAACCAAATGAACTAATATTATTTTTTAATGGCTCTTCTTAAAACATTTACAAGTGTATTTTATCATTGTCGATTGGGCTTAGTTTTCTTCTAAATCTGAAATACATCCATTTTGAAAACTTATAGTCTTGATATGTTAGATAGCAAGCTATACGTCTACATGTCTTATCTTTTCTTTGAACTTTTCCTGGAAACTTTTGATTCAATTCGTAATATCGTACTAACACGTAAATGTGCTTTATTCGGATATGCCGAATCTTATATCTCCTTCACCATGGTAAGATAAGAACAGAGCAGTTAGATAAATACTGTGCTTTAGAAATAATACCGTTATTTCCGCTTTATTGAGTTTCCAAAAATGCACGACTTTTGACGCAATTAAAAGGGAACTCGTGTAAGCACTACTCGGTTAATTAAATGGCTGACCCAATTAAAACGAAAATCGCTTAATTGAGCAAGATGTGCAATAAAGCGAAATAGTAAAAAATGGTTTAGGTTTAAAAAAAATCAATATCAGGTACGTTCATCGAAATATCTTTCTTGCCGCAAAAAAGTTTTTTTACGTTTGTGGAGAAAAAAGCACACTAAGAAGACGGAAACAATTAACCGAAACATTTGCTCTTGTTTGTCGCAATGCGGTCTTATTTTGCGAAATAACTAAGCGGGTGACGCAATTA
The DNA here is from genome assembly GCA_949318255.1 of Pollenia labialis. NCBI lineage: Eukaryota > Metazoa > Arthropoda > Insecta > Diptera > Polleniidae > Pollenia > Pollenia labialis. The sequence goes on along the minus strand of OX439142.1, from coordinate 128,060,094 downwards.
AACCGAACTCAACTAAACGGGTATTTTAACATAGTTTGTTATACTGAACGATTTCGTTCCATGGTTTTAAGTGCATTAAAACGGGAAACTCAATTAAGTTGGGCTCAATTAACCGAACACAACTGTATCGATTTTGTGGCACGCCAACTTTTCCATTTCCGCCCACATCTTGTCGAATTTTGTATTTTGATAACCCAGATGCTTGTACCTACTTTGGAAGCATTTGCTCCTTCCGTTCTCCAGATATATATTACCGATTGCAAACTATTAAATATCTCTCAACCGATAAAGAGGTTAAAGCAGTGTAGCGAAGCGCACCGGGTTAAGCTAGTATTATATAAAATTGCACATTTAGCAATTAAAGACTCCGAGCTCGTTAACAAAACTAGGATGGAATTTTAATGAAAAGAAATAATTATTTTTATTTTACATGGACACAGGCCAACAAATGTTTAGATCAGAATATACTTTTCTAAGGGTTGGAGTTGAGCTGAATCCGAACCTGTACTCAGAATCTCTCCGTCATATCAGCTAAAAGTTTAAAATAAAGTGTCTTTTGTCCCAGGGTTTCGACTTTTTCAAGATTTGGTAGGCCTATGTTATTTGCATAATAAGGTCCAAGGTAGTGAAAAAAGAAGTAGGGAAAGATCGCATCCTTGTTTTACACAACTAAGTGAACCTCTCTCGAAACGCCGCCTTAATAGAACTTTTCAATAATATTTAAAATTTATCTGGGAATTTCCTTGTGCTCTTCATATGCATTCTCTTGTAAATCATACGCTTTTTCGAAATCTATAAATCATAAACAGTCACAACTAAAAACTTTAAAATGTTCATGAGAGGCAAAAAACTTGCTTTAAAAACATGGTTACAATTTTTTAACCAAATTGAGTTCCTCAAATGTTAAGAAAAGTTAAAGAAGACAGTGACGTAAACGAAAATTTCGTGGTCGTAACAGATGTGATTTGTAAACTAGTTTATGAAAAAACTACCGATTTTGATCAATTTTAAGTAGTGACTGTCTATGATTATTTGTGCGATATATTGAATGATTACGAACAATTTTTCCATTTGCAAATTCTCTATTTATTGTGGCATATTGTATTGATGTTATGAACTTAAATAACTTGAAATAATTATTTCATATTATGAAATAATTTTAAAAACGTGATTATATTTGCACTAATTTTAAACCATTGAAAAACTCTATTAAAATCTAAAGTTCACATTAACAAAAATATGCAAATCGCTATAGTTTTAAGTAGTTAATGAATTTCATTAAGTACTAAACAGTAGTCAATGAATTAAAAAACTTATTGAAACCAAGACAAAAATACAAAAAACAAAATATTTTTTTTTAAATTATTCGAAAAAAATTAACCAAAACAAAAAAAAATCTAAACAATTTTTTATATTCATTTGAGGAGATACATTCAATAAGTGCCGAGCAGCAAAAGCAAGCGTTTATTCAGTGTTCTTGCGGATTCAGACCTTATCGGTTGTCGAATGTTTTTAAATAAATTTTTTGTTTGAAAAAACACAAAATAATACGTGTGTATTAAAGCGTTAAAAGAAACCTAACAAAAATAAAAAAAATTAAAATTAAACAAAAAAAATTTCTAACTATAAAAAAATAAAAAATAAATAAAAGAAATTTAAAAAATATAGAAAAATCACACTCAAGAAACACAACGCAACATTTTAGTTTTACACAAGATAAACGCCATAAAAAGTTCTCATTAAAATATTAATATTGAAAGTAAAATTACAATACCAACGACAAGCGAACGAACTAGATTTTCAAGATTAAAAAGAAACAATTCAATTTATAATTTTTTTCAACATTTTAGAAAACCATAAATTATATGTTCATAAATGTTTATGAAAACTTGTGAGATATTATTTAACAATTGAGGCTATCAGCGCAGAAGTGGTGTTACCCACAATTTAATTTTTACAGTGCAATAGCCAAGTAAACCAACTGCTTGTACCCAAAACAGATGGCGCTGGAAACGTAGTTTTTGCACGGGCCGTTACAACCAAGTACTGTAGTGCAAGAGTAGTTTAAACACCACATTATCTCAAAAAAAGTTGTCTGGGGTTACACCACTTCTGCGCAGATGGCCTTAATTGTGTTAATTAAAATTTTTTGTTTCGCCTCTCATGCACAAGTACCTATCCTGCGGGAATTTGTGGCAATTGTTCTTGATGCACTTATTCCCGGACCAAAAGAGAAACGAATTGTGATAGGGGAAAACAAGAAAAATCACTTAATTGGTGATAATGTGGTAAACATGAAGTTACTGCAGAGGAAAGGTTATTGCCACAATTTTAAACTTTTTGTTGAGGTTCATCGCCAAACCGGATTTCAAAAATCGCCAAAAGTTCTTTTAATAAGATTTTGCTTGTTGTGCTTAATTTCCAATTATCATTCTTGATAAATACACTGAAAGTTATTGTTGGGGGATAAGCTAGTTCCTATCAGGGCTGCCAGATATGGCGATTTCTAACCAAACGTGGCGATTTTGAAACGTGTTTGGCGGTGTCTGGCAACTTTTTTTCCACATGATTTTTTTTTGTAATCATTTTAAGTGAATTTTGTATTCAGTCCCTTATTAATTCTTATAGTATGTATGCAGTAATGAAATCGATGAGGCTGAAGAAAATTAAGTACACAAGTCTATAAGATCGTATTATAGACTTGTGTACTTAATTTTAGTTTTTTTAACTGAATATATGATCTCCATTTTGTGTTATTACATAAAAAAATAATAACAGAATATAAACAAAATTTACTTTCGGCGACTTTTTTGTATATTTTCTTAGTTTTTGGCAATTTTGACTGAAATATTATGTAAGCTAAATTTAATTTAAAAAAAAGAGAAAAATATTACGAAAACTAAACAAAATTTACGTTTGGCGATTTCTGACATCCAGTTTGGCGATGGAGCTCAAAAAAATTTGACAACCCTGGTTCCTATGTGCATTCCACTGGTTGCTGAGGAAAGTTTTTTTCAGGAAACCTTTTCGCAAAATCTTTAGAGCAGCTAAAGAAATTAGATATGCAAATTAAACTGTTGAGTAAATGAGAATTACAGACACTCAACATTTTATTTCCAACGATATCAAAGCTTAGGCAAAATACCAACAATAGACAGTGCGCTTATCTTTTCTTACATTTTTTTAAATTTAGTTTTGCTTACACAAAAAAACGCTAGTATAAAATGAATGACTAGAATTGATAAAAACTGAGAGAAAAAAAATAAATAAAAAAATCGCCAAAATTATAAAATATTCTAAGTATTTTTAACAACAATGAATTTTTTAGTGACAAAAGGTTGCCACATTTATAAAAATTAATCTCGTAAACTTAAAAATACCAGAATAAAAATAATTTTTTGTTTCGTATTGACTTTTACGATTCGAAAAACAAAATTCGTGAATCATCAAACATTGCCAACAAAATTGCCAAATGAAAAATTTTGCCGCAAAACACGTTTCAAAATAGCTGCTGTGAAATCGCAATATTCGACAGTCCTGGTGGCTAAATCTTTCTGTTCTTTTATTTTATATAAGGCGATCTTTTATAATTACATGGCTCACACTGAAACACGAATTATTTTAACCGAAATTTCATGATATCATTTAGGTTATTTTAGTGACCTGTCACACGGTGACATAAAGGTGCAAATTAACACCCTCCTAGGACATGGCCATGTTAAAGTGACAAGTCGCCTTCATATAAATTAGAACCGGCCTCTACCACTTTAGAGCTGTCACGTGACAAGGTTGGTGTTTAAAAAGTTTAGCTCATGAAAAATGGCAAGTTACACAATGCTTATAAAGGGTGGTGCAGAATGAGCTTATGGCTTTTAACTTATTTCTTTAAGCGATTATTATTACTTTTTCTTTCTTTTAAAGAGAGTATATTTTTTGGAAATTATTTTCAATAAGCATTGAATAATGATAACCTGTTTATGATGTATATTTTCTGCTTCGCACAACATAGCTATTTTTAATATTTTTTTCACAGCTTTTCGTAAAATATCGGGTGTATTTTTCCCCCAATCTATATAAAAATAAGTTGTCCTATGTTCTTGATTTTATAACTCGAGAACCACTCAATTGATTATCAAACGAGTACATGTGTTGAAGAGGTCTACTTTCACTGATGGTTTATAAAAAAAACACACGGTAGGTGGCGCTGTTGTCGCGATATTTAAAAAAAAATTATTGATGGTAGGTAGCGCTGGGGTCAAGTTATTAACAAAATTCTCCAGTATTTCATTTTTTATTTAGAGCAGCACCGGGACCAAACAGCTAGTATTTATCTATTTATAATTAATTCCCCAGCCTTCTTCACAAAATGCTGAAAAATAATAATTAAAAAAGTTATTGAGAATTCAAATAATATTGCTCAGCCATTGCACCCATTAGAATTCCAAGCTTCTGTTCTTTTTTGTTTGTTTCTGTAGCCCTGGCTTCCCTAGAGGGAAGCGAACTGACACCAAAGTAGTCCCTTGATAGGACTTTGGTGGCGGAGACCGGTTCTAGTTCTTACACTTTATATGAATAAGACCTATCACTTTTACATGGGGTTGTCATTGGAGGGGGTCAATTGACACTATTTGACCAGTCACAGATCTATTCTCAATGAACGTCCATAGTGCTAGTTACTTAAATGTAGAATTATTTCAGTAACACAAGTCCCAGAATTAAATTCAAGAACCAAATTACTTTTTCTACCTTTTTGTTCTTCATAAACCAGTTAAGGGATTGGTTCCTCTTTCACTGGTCATGAGTCTTTTTGTACTTGTTCAATTTTCACAAATCCCAGGACCAGTCTGTTGGGATACTATATGTTTTTTAACCTCTTTAATAAGTTTTTCCGCCATGATTCACAAATTTGATTAAATTATTCTTTTTTTTTGCCAACTGACTACTTGGCATAAATACTCAAAGCGTTAAAATAATTAAGTTAACAAACTTTCTGCCGCACACGTGTCAAAATATTTTTTATGTGACTTTTTCTATGATAAAAGATTAAAACTAGCGCTCTTTAAACAGCAGTCTACTACGCGCTCGCAAACTGTATTTTCTACCTTTACTGACCATAAAATTCTCTTCGTGTATCGCTTGTCGCATTAATTGTAATTTAACTTCATCATATTGTACCTACAATACATATACACATAACTAAAAAAAAAACAAATAAAATTATATTGTTCAAACAGCATGCAGTTGTTGTTGGTTATTTTTAACACATGTTTAAATAAAAAAACTTTTGTTTCTTACCACTAAATGGTTTACTTTAGTTCGTCGATCTGTGTTCGATTTGGCATAATAATTGAACACCTTACAGAATAAAAAAAAACAAAAAAAATATTTGAAGCTGTTTGACTCACTGGTGATCGTTAATCAAGCATCAGTAGTCAGCAGCCAGTGAGACGCTGATAAATAATATTCATATTTAATTTTTGGCTCTCAATCTCAATTATTTATTATAATTTAAACAAATATTCAGAGAGATATTGTTATCAAAAACTATACATCTACTACCGGTAAGTGTTTTAAATAAAATTTGTGTTTATATTTATTTATAAAAAATTTTAATATAAGAACCTAAATACTTTCAATAAGATGGTAGTGTTAATGTCTCTTGTGCATATGTATTTAGACACACGGTAAATGTTTAAGCATTTAATTTATAAGCCCACATAAATATGAAAAAGGTTAATCAAGGTTGACCAAATAATACCCTACATCCCGAATGGATTCCCAGTGGTCCGTAACATATTTGCAGAAAAATCCACACCATTTCCTTTTTAAAACGGAAGAGTGTATATGGTAAATCTTCACCAAAATTCACCACAAAGGCGTTATTTGTTATGGCCTTAGGTATTTGCCGAAAGCGGCCTTTACATAGGATTTTATAGATTAAATTTAGAGGCAGTCGTTGTTTTTTCTCATATCTAATCCATTTGTTGATCGATCTGGCTGAATTTCCGGACCATATGTGATATAAATATATAAAAGCCTATCCCCATCACACTAGGGTCTTCGGAAAACCGATTTTAACGGACACATGGTCAGTCGGACTCGTTAAATCAACTTGGCTACTCATTAGGACCAAGAATGTTTATAAATTTATGTATAAAATGATCAATTTTCGAAGAAAATCATCTTCAGTGATGAGGCACATTTTCTCCTCAGTGGATTCGTCAATAAGCAGAATTGCCGCATTTGGGCGAATGAAAATCCATCAGTGATTGTCGAAAAACCAATGCACCCACAAAGAGTAACTGTTTGGTGTGGTTTATGGGCTGGCGGCATCATCGGGCATTATTTTGTTTCAAAAATGAGGCTGGTCAGGCAGGCGGTGAATGGTGTTCGTAGTTGTGAGATGATAACGAACTTTTTATGGCCCGAATTATGGACGATATGTGGTTTCAACAGGACGGTGCCACTTGCCACACAGCTAACGAAACAATGGCTCTTTTGCGCGACAAATTCAATGGCCGTGTTATCTCACGTGGTGGCGATGTCAATTGGCCGCCAAGATCATGTGATTTGACACCGTTGGGCCTCTTTCTTTGGGGTTTTTTAAAAGAAAAGGTGTACGTCGATAAGCCAGCAACAATTTAAGAGCTAAGGGTTGAGATAATTCGGCACATCAACGGCATACAACCTCAATTATACCTCAGCGTTATTGAAAATTTGGACCATCAGATGGAGGTGTGCCACCGAGGTCGCGAAGGCCATATGGCCGATGTTTTATTCCGTACATAATTGAACCATACCAATATTATCATAATAAAAAGAAATGACAATAATTTCCTTAATAATTTGTGTTTTATCTACATCGGCCCTTAAAATTTAACCACCCTTTATATACTTTATAGGACTTAACATCAGTATTGCAAAAATTAAAAGCGGAATGACAAACTTATATAAACCCTATTGACCTGTAGTGAAGGTAACAAATAAGCCTCTAAAAGGCATTAGAAATTTAGGAATGCTCATCAAAGCTTTATGAATCACATTTATTGATAATTAAAAATATCGCTGCAATTCAAGGCTGGCAACCGAAACGAATTTTGGTATCGGTATTAAACTTTTTGTTATCAGTATCGGTATTTAAATTATATCCGTATCAGTATATCGGTAGAGAAACTTTTATTACAGTATATGTATTTCCGTTTGACTATTTGTTTACAATTTTAGTCAAAAATGTTGTAAACATTTTTTTTATCTTTGCAAAATTTATATTTTTTTGAAAAGTAGACATTATGTCGGCATAAAACTGCTTGTTATTTTTTATATCCGTGTAAATACCGACCTTACATTTTGAACGATATTGGTTTTAACAACGGTATGGGTTGCCATCTTTGATGCCATCAGCTTTTTTTTTATTTAAAAAATATTTATTCTTAAGGCCGCTTTAGCCGACGGTAAATCTAATTTTTCCGTTATGTACTGTAAACTTGTGTACTGCAAATTATATTGGACTACCTGATCCATTTTGATGAAATGGACTACTCCCTGGTCTGGTCCGATGTAATACACGCATGGACCATGCCATTGTTAAACGACAAGGCTACAGTATACCATGAAGTTATTTTAAGACTACTCTTTTGTAATCCAAAATAGACCATGTTTTTCCATACGTTTTGGGTTACTTTTGGACCTGTCCTAGTCGCTTGTGGGCTACATTTTAAACGCGTGTTTGTACTTGTCCTATGATTTGCAGGGTATACATAAAACAACACAAACAGTGATGGGAGTTAAAAATGTTCAAATGGTGACCGCTTTGAAGAAAAAGTACCAAGTGATTTAAATAGTATTGAAACCGTATTTCTTGTATGTATAAATACATACAAGACAGATTTTCAATAAACATATATTTATTATAGCATATTCATACACATGTTCTTATATTATTTTGAAAATGTCCATACACAAAACAAGATTTTTATACCATTTAAAACCAGACGTTTTATTGTTTGTGTATATGTATGCATCTGTTTTTTTATACATTTAAACCATGGATGATTAAGTTAGTACAATTGTACTTTTTTCAGTACTATTAACATTGCAAAAGTACTGAAGTACTCCAATGACATGTTTAGTACAATTTAAAAATTCCAATCGCCTTAGACCCAGAACATACGGTGAAACGCAACTTCTAGTTACTTTCGAGTTTCATTTGAGTTTATGCCATAGACTCCTTTAAAGGACCCCACATGACTCGACCATTTTTTGATACCGGCTTAAAATGCATTGGAAGTCAGTTGCATTGAAACCGGCGTGCAGTAAACTCGTGTTTGCGCTTCATTTGTTCTCAAAGAAAATCGAAATGATTGTGATAATTTCATAACATTCTGGTACAATTTAGGTGTCAAGGTGTTTGAAAAAAGATTGAAACTGGTTTCAAAATACGAATTTTTAAAGGGTTTCGTTGCAGTTGCGTTTAACCGTCTGCTCTGGGCCTTAACGTTGAAACTTTTTGGTCTAGGGTTGCAGAATTGAAAAAGAAAATTAATACCCTAATGCTTCCGGATATCAGTATAACTCCTAAAGGTATTCATTCGTCGGCGAATGTGTAACGGATATTTTCAAACCAAAAAATATGATAAAAACAATGCAAAGAAGTCACCTTTATGTAAATACTGTATCGAATTTAATTCAAACAAAAGATTTACTACAGTCTAATGAATCTTGTTGCTATAGTTTAAGTTAACATAAAACTTATGTAGAAATTTGTCAAAAAACTTTTTTTCTACATAAATCGAACTACGATCTCCTTGAAAATAATCATTTTATGTTCCTTACAATCAGGTTTGTACATAATTTTCTTTCTGTTCACTTATACACAATTAAGCTAACTCAGTTTGTTTTACTACAGCCATCGGCAACCTATACTATTACATTTTGCGATTATATGCGTTGTATGAATTTTACGTATGTTGTTGTTAATGTTGTTAAATTCTCTGCAATATGTGTGCACATGTACGTATCCTGCAGTCGGCGTAGCTAGCGAATGCCTAGCTATTTCCTTAACTACCAATCATTACCATTAACTACCAGCCTAACTACTAGCAATGCAAACGACTAACGATTTTAACAATGCGATGACATAGACGGTAGTCAATTGCCTCCATCTGCATAACCTTTTACTAATGATTTCACTAATCACATGTGATGTGCGATTTCACTAACACTGCTTCTATAGCAAAATAGTTAATATTTTTTCACTAACTATTTGTATAGTACGATCAGACCGATGAGATCAATAGTAAGCAAAACCCAACTATTGCTGTTGTCAAAATGTACCAGATATATCACTAATGATATTTCCATAATGAAAACACTGCAGAAACTTGAAATTTTTTTGATTTTTGTTTATTTAACAAAAAAAACTTAAAATTTAAAACATTAAAACTTAAAGTAAATTCCAGCCATTCAAATAAATTAAAAAGTTAAAAAAATATGTAAGTAAATTTATTAGTTGTTTGTTAGGGTTAAGTGTTATTTTTTTGAGACAGAGCTTGCCTTTACCTCCCTTTTTTTACAGTTGAATAGCTTTTTGTTCTTCAGCCGGGCCAGGGAATTTGGAATTTATTGGTATGGATTCTGAAACAGGGATAAATAAAGGATCTGTATATGAAATATATAATAATATATTAAATATATATGATATCACCTATGAGTGCATACATTTTCCAGACCTTGGAGACTTTTTTTGCCATGGACCCCATCAATGTTGTAGGTCATGACAACATTATTACTTAGTATATATTTTAAGTTTTTTTCAACTCTACATGGTTTAAGTATAGACTTCATTACTTCAACCTTAAAAATAACATATTATTAAAGATTATATGAATAATATATACCTTTACCTTTATAAAAAACGCACTTTTTCACTTAAAATTCAACGCTCACTGACCACGAACTTCCAATCACAGAATATACAGAACTGACACGAGACGGAAGATTTTGCCTTTTTTTTTGTCTCTTTCTAAGAAAGCTGCCCTTTTGCATTTTTTGTTTTGATTACGCAATTCGTGTTGATAGTAGCGGCCTGTTTTTACACATAGCCACTTTACTACCAAAAAACATTTTCTTTCTCTTTCTTCGAAAGCTGCCCTCGCAACTGATTTGAGCCTTTTTCACACGTCACTTTTTACAGTTCTGTGTATTCTGTGCTTCCAATTGTAACTGACGCCTACACAAAATAAAAATAACTACATACATACTTCAAATAATGTTTTTCTTGTTGAATTCTCTTTGGAATAACGGCACAGTTTTTTTCGACACACAAAAAATAAATATAGTGAGAGAGTTAAAAGACGAACTCTGCATTACTTGTGGCAAATGTAGTAGCTAGTCGATTTTTCCTTAGGGAAATACCTAACGATTTTGAGTCAATTTCTACTTTTAAAACTGCAGGGTAATAAAAGAGCTTACAAGAGAATAAAAGAGAAAAGAGAAAACGCGGCGCCCTGATATTGCCGATGGCTGTTTTACTACTACATACAACATTCAACGTAAACAAAAATGCACATGTATAAGCAAAATGCAAACAACTTTTGACATCTTTACGAAATAAAAATCTTCTTATTACTTGAGCTATAACTAAATTGCAATTTTATATGGATAATTGAGCTAAACAATGTGATTTATTGCGTAACGCGCAATTAAGGTGCATATCTGAACACGGTAAGATGAGATAAGTTTCTAATAATATTGACAATTAAAAAAATTTTAAATTAAAAAGGTTAAAAATTGACAGGCTACATAAAAGAAACAATCATGGTGATTTTCCAACAGAATACTAGATATCAAGAGAAGAAATTTTATATTACATTAGACTTGTTAGATATATTTGTATATAGTCTTACATGCATATTTATTATTTTATGAAATGTTATCACAAGAATATTTAGTTTTCTAGAAAATACAAAACATTTACTGGAAAATATTTTTTGAACTTGTAATAATTAATAAGATTTTGTATGTCATGTTTCATTCCCAATTTTTATTCTTGATAAAAAAAAATCCCAAAAAATTTAAGAAAAGAAAAAGATATTAATTAGCAAAGTGAATGAGAATTACAAACATTTAAAAAGTATTTTTTGCACCGTTCTTAAAGCTTAAACAAAACACCATCAATAAACACTGAGTTTATTTTTTCTTACATTCCCCACTACAATTGGTTGGAATTCTCCCAACATTAATTGTAGTTGTAGGTGGGTTAAGAAAAAACCAAAAAAAATTGCTTTATTGGTTTTGCAAAAAAATAAAAATAGAGCAATTTTTCAGTTCAGTTTTTTATGCACGTGCATATGCAAAATTTTTTAAAACTTTTTGGGGGAATCGTTCTTGATGATCTGACCTAAGCAACCAGTGAAAAGAGCATAGCAACTATCAATAGGTACGAAAAACTAACTAAATCTTATTAATTAAAAATTTTGTGTTCGAAAAAATGACTGTGATAATACATTTTTAACGTTTTTTATTTAAAGAACTACCTTTTTTGAGATTTCTCTAAATCGGTAATTTTTTTTTGTAAGAAACCTTTTTTGATTAGCTTTCTATAACAAAACCTTTCGGGTGTAGTGGCCATTTTATTATTTTGAATATTGTTACTTTACTGCCTTTTCAATAACGTTTTCGGTTTATTTCCTTTATAATGAATCTCTTGAGTTAATTTTTTGCAACTTTAATAAAATATACACACAGTGATGCCAGGATTTCAAAAAATCCTTAAGCGTCTAATAAAAAAACCCTACGCTTTTCCCTACGTTTTAAAATTATTGTGTTTAGCAATAGGCAAACAAATACATATTTTGTTACCATTTTAAAATAATACATATTATAATGAAATCATTTATTACAACAAGAAAAAACCAAAATAAATATGTAAACGCCATACACGAACATATAAAAATTTCAGTTGCAAAAATAACACTACGTGACGAATTACAATTTTTGCTTTTTGGCAGAAACGCCTCTACAAAAAACAAACATAGTGAAACTTCGTATTTGATATTTCATGTCCTCGTCTTATGTCGTTTTTAAAGAGCTTAATATTTTTGAAGAATACTTATAAAAAATAATTGTTTTTTGACAAAAGTCTCTAATAATTTTTCGCAAACTCAATCAAATAAATGGGAAGGCTCTGTAAAATTTAAAAAAATCTTTTTTTCTATTCCCCTATAAAAGAAATTATTTTTTAAAAATACATTTTTCTTTGTCCTTAAAAGCTTTCATTAAAAACTTTTTTCAAAATTCGAAAATGTATTGTTTTGGTTTGTTTCTCTAAGTTTAGAAGGTGTGATTGTTTTTTTTTTCAAAGTCATTTCTATTTTGAAATTTCATTCATTAAATATTCGCATACAGTTTAGCGAATGTAAGCTCGAAAGCATATAGAATAAAAGGAGAATAGTTCGCAAATGCAACTGCGAATATTCGTAGCCCCTAATTATATATTAGGGAGCGACGAATATTTTTGTACATGGTTTGGCAATTGTTGAAGATTGCCAGGCTGTTAGGACTCATAGTATATGGCTTATGTTAAAAAATACTCCATTTGTACTTAAATGCTATTGTATATGAAAAGTTTTAATTTTCAAATGAAAATAAGACGAACATTCACTTATTTTTAGACAATTGAGGAATTTACAAGGTGTGCTATTAAGTCATATCGTCATAATTTCCTAACTAATGTTTTACAATTGTTTAAAAAAATACTGTTTTTTTAACAAAATAAAAATTCTAATGCTGCGTTAATTGATTCGTCATAACTGTACAGTTTTTACTTTTTTCCTATTAGATCAATTTTATAATATCGAGAATATTTTTTATTTTAAAAAAAAACTTTATTGCGTGAGCTTATACCTTCCAATACAGATAAGGAAAAGGGTGGCATTGTCGTTGTGCCTTCCTTTGTTTATTTACGGGCTGGAGGTGTTTTCGGGAATTTCCCAACATAATTTTACAAAACTTAAACTTTGTTTTAATCGTGTACTGAGATACATTTGTCGTCTAGGGTATAGATAACACATATCTGGTCATGTGGTTACAATATTAGGTTCTGATTCCAGAGTTTTATTAATTTACGTTTAATGATTCAATTTTATAAGATAGTAAAGTATGGAAAAGCTTTGTATCTTTTTGAAAAGTTTAGTTTAGGTAGATCTTCAAGAACCAATAGTGTTATTTTTCTAACTCATTCTACATTGTATATGACAAGGTCCTTCCTAGTTAGAGTTGCAAGGATATGGAACAACTGCATTCCAAATAATGAGAGGAAGTTTAATAAATCTATTAAGGAATTTAAGAAGACCGTTAAGCAATATATGTAATTATTATTATTAGCTGTAACTAATTCAGCAATGAACTGTAAATTATACACCTCCATTTATAACATATAATTAAACTTAACTTCAACATTTGTGCAAAAAGCGGGGAAATATATAAATACTGGAAGTTGTGTTTTAAGAATTAGTAAATTAATTTAGTATATAAAATTTCTAATGTATAGTCATAGTGTATTTCTGGATTTATTAGGCCTTATAGGCTTGTAATCAATTTGAATTTTTTTTTTAAATAAATAAATAAAATATAAGCGGTTGCCAACAGCAGTCAAATATATTTCTTGTAATTATTTTAGGACATATGACTTTACAACTTAACGACTGCCTTTTAAACACAGAATACACAGAACTGTGAAAAGTGACGTGTGAAAAGGGCCCAAATCAGTTGCGAAGGCAGCTTTCGAAGAAAAATACAGAAAGCTTTTTTTGGAATAAAGGGGCAATGTGTAAAAACAGGCCGCAACCATCAACACAAATGGCGTGATCAAAACAAAAATAACAAACCACGTTAACCAAATGCATTAGTTCAACAAACGTTGTGTTTAGTGAAACAAAATTCATTTATGGCGTTTTCTTTTATAAAAAAAAGTGTACCATAAGTGTTACATAGGATCTGGCAACATTTTTAAATGTTAACCTGATCTTTAAGAAGTGTTGTATATTTTACGTTTACAAAAGAACACATGATTCGGCATAAAACAATAAAGTACAATTATCGTTAAAAATTTGGAGCCTTTTATACCGCTAATTTTTAAGTAAAAAAAATACGAGAGACGAACTAAAAAAATAATTTATTTTTGCTGATATAATAAAAAAAACAGCTGTTAATCTAGTGCTACACTCATGCCCCTTTAATTAAAATGAGTGTTGAACATGTAGAATTTTTTCTTTTTACGGGGAACATCTTCAGAAAAGAACACGTTGCACTTTTAAAACGGAACACATTTTTCAGAAAAGAACACAAAGAAATGTAAAACAGTTTTTCATGTTCATTGTATTGTGGCAAAAAAGTTGGTGCAAAAAGAAATGCAAAACCGGCAGCGTTCTTAAAAGGAGACAAAAGAAAACGCAAAATCACCGTCTCGTGGCAGTTCTGTGGTATTCTGTGCTTTGAATGCCCCAAATACATATATTGAAAATGAGATAAGATTTTGAAAATTCCCTACAGTTCCTTTAAATCAGTGTTACCACCAGCAAAATTTAAAATTACACTTGAGCTGAAGCAAAATTACCCGATTTAAATGAAATTACACCTGGGGCCTGATTCTGGCAGTCGTGATCTAGTACTTTCTCGATTCGAAAGCAATTTAATATCTTATTATTTCAGTCAATACTGAACGAATCGGAATTATTTTTTCGGTATTGCAAAGCATTAATTTGAGTTTCACAATATTAAAAATATAATATCGATTCGTTCAGTATCGACTTAAAAAAATAAAATTGCTTTCGAATCGAGAAAATTCTCGATCACGACTGCCAGACTATGGCCTCTGATATAAAATTAAAGTTTTATTTAATAAAAAGATATTTACAAAGAAGAAAAAATACAACAAACTCATTGAAAGAAGATCAATATTAGTCAAACTGTTAAGATTCTTATTGTAATTTTAAATAAATTAACAAAAAAAGTCTTAAAAACAATTAATAAAACGTAAAATAAAACTCCTAAAATAATGTGCTTAGCTTCCACAGTTGGTTGCATAGACCTAGGGAAGGCTTAAAATGCTCATTGAAATTCCTTTATAATGGGTGTTTTATAGCCCAATAGAGCTTACGAAGGTTAGCTGTCAAGGCCAGACGCGGTGCCTATTTGTTTGAAATCAGTTTCAATTAATAATGTCGTGTAATAATCTGCGCCTAAAATTATTTTTTTTGTGTTGCCTAAAATTTTAAGTTTCATGGTCTTAAAAAATGCCTGCTGGGTTTAATACAACTGTCCCTTTCGTAATTCAGTTTTACAATTGATAAGGGCGCTAAATGTTCTTTAATCTAAAGCATTTGAAAGTTGCTAGACAAAAATAAAATTAATTACATGTTGAAATATTGGAAACATTTCATCCCCCAGGCTTATTTCAGTTTGAACAACTTTTTTAAATAAACTTAAGGTTCTAAATAAATATAAGAGGCATCTCTATCCAAATCTAAGGAACCATCTTGCGATGTTCATTACAAAACCTTTGAAAATATATATTTATTGATTGAAGTCTTTTCTTAAAAAAAACCGAAACTTTGGTCCAAAAGACTTTGCATTTTTTAGCAACAATATTTAAAAGAAATATACGTCATCACTGAAATCGAATCTTGATTTTATATTTGGGTATCTAAAGTTAGAATTTCAAATAACACCGGAATAACACCTAAGAGAAATTTCCCACGCTCTACCCGCGACGGTAAAAATGATACCAAATTCGGGTAATTACCCACAAAGTGGCAACACTGCCTTATATATAAAATCTGTTCTTTTTTCCCAACGTTGGAAATTTTCCGAAAAAATCACTACAAAATGGGAAAATTCCCTACTATTGGCATCACTGTATGCACAACACTTCTTAGCACTGTTTAGAATTTAAAACCTTAAATTTAGAACTTAGTCACTTTAACAACCTTACTTTACAGCTTTTATTCACAGCTCACTATTAATAGGATTTTGACCAGCGTTGTCAGAATGAAAATTTAATTTTATTTTTTGACCTTAATAAGACTTTTTTTTCTCAAATAAATATTTTTTTATTTTTGTACAACATACATAATTTTTTTTACAGTTTTTAAACAATCAATTTTTAAAACAATGAGGTTTTGTTTCAGCTTGTTGTCTATTGGTTTTGCACACTTCAGTACACATTTTCTAGCATACACAAAAATGCATCATTATTTTTGGGCATACAAAATATTAAAAAAACCAGGGTTTAAAAACTGCAGTCGAAACCAAAAACTGTCCAACAAAAAACGAAAATCTCTGTACAACTTTTCGCTTTTTGAGTTGGATTAACTGCGACTGTTTACATTTAATGAATTCGATGTAAAAGAAACACTGCCTGTTTAACGATTTCGAACGTCATCGTTCGCATAGAAAATTATATTTAAAACAAAAAAAAAATTCGAAAATTTGTTTTTGTTTTAAAAGTACCTACCCGCTATCTCCATTCCTTAAGGGGGCTCCCATACAAAATGTTCAATGCAGACTAGAAATATATTGAAGAAAAAGACCCATAAATACCAAGGAGTCGCCCCTAGGGGGATATAATGTATGACCAACCTCAATTAATTTTTTGCCCCTAACATTTTCTCAAGACATACTTGCCCCTTATCAACACTTTTTAGAGGGTCTCCCATACAAATATTGCGTTTTATGAAATTCTTAAATTGATTAAAATTTTTCAACTTTTTATCATTTATGGCTTGTTTTGTTTGCAGCTTCGTTTTTTATATGTCTGCAAAAAATTAGAAGCATAGCCGCATATGCCAATTTTTAAATGTTCTAAAAAATTGTTATAATGTATATTTTTCAATAAGCTATAGCTCGTTTTTGAGTTACGCAAACATATGTTATTCAACTTCCTCCATTTTCGAAATAACGGTATATCTCGAAAACGAGGGGCCTGATTCAGTGTTATAAAGCATTAATTTAAGTTTCACAGTACTGAACAAATAATTTCGATTCGTTAAGTATCGACTAAAAATAAAATTTCTTTCGAATCGAGAAAGTACTCGATCACGACTGCCAGAATTAGGCCCCTGAGCTAACCTTTATCCTCCATTGCCTTAACCACAGTTCGACACTTCTTGACTGTTTTCGTACACGCTTAGAAAAGCTGTTTGTTGGCATATTCGAGGTATATATTAAGTATAAAAGTGGGTCCAGGATGCTTTCCAGAGGGACTCCAGCGTTAATCACCTTCTTTAATAATAAACTTTCGACCGAATAAGTAGCATTCTAACAACTTGTGTGTGCTTACTGGTAGGTTTATCTTCAAATTATGTAATAAGCCTTCATGCCAGATTTTATCAAAAGCTTGAGAAAAATCGATAAAGAGAGTTTCTATGTATGTATGTATATCTCGAAGTGATTTTCTGACCCCATGGAAATTTGTTTATAACTTTTTAAACAAGTACTAAAGCTTTAATGGTGGTAGTTGTCTTTGCTAAATAAAATAAAGCTTATAAACACTTTATAAAAATTTGTTTTCCACCCTTAAAGTATGCAGCACCTTTATGTAAAGAAAAAATTAAGTTAAATTAAAATAAATCACAAAAATCAAATAAAAAATCACGGCGAGTATTCGGACTGTCCATTGCTGCTAGATTTTTGTAATTTAAAAATATTTTAAAATCTTCCTTCTCTTGAATTTAGTTTTTTCAGGCAAAAGAGAATGTGACCGAATATTGTTGCAAATATTTATTAACAGTAGGAAGTTGGGCCAAATCGCCCAAAATAATGTTATGCAGTTAACAAGGGCCAGTTGCTGTTAACAATTTTGTGCAAAAAAAATTAATACACAAAAGTAAAACAAACAAAATATATGAAAAAAAATTAAATATCCATCATATTATAACCAAAAATCACAAATTATTGTTAGAAAAGAAAGCACCATTAGTTGTGCCAGAAAATATAGTGGTAAGTGCTAAATAGCCTTAATTCGAATTGTGACACTTTTGATAAAACAAATCATTGTTGGAGTTTACATTTATTGAATTTGTGTCAGTTTAGAATTTGGAAAAAGTGCTAAAACTTGAAAAGAATTTATCTTAAATGACATAACTTTAAATAACTCAGTAATTCTGCAAATAATACATAATCAAAAATGACAACTAAAAATTGTTCATTATCAAGTGTATATGTACATATTTAAAAAAGAAAACATTTTAGGTCATAATCTGTATGAATTTTCTACTTAATTAATGGTACAAAGATTTGTAACTATTTTTTTTAGGTAAGAAACTGTTTTTTTCTGAAAAATTAAGTTTTTTGAGTTGTGTCATTTGAACTAGGTGTGCGATATGTATGTATGTAATAATGATTTAAAAGGGTTATACAAATGGCAATCATTTCACATTTATGAATGAGTTTTAACTGATATATTAAATGTCGTTTAAAGTGAATTGATATTTTTATATTTAATAAATTAAGAGGTCCATAACAAAACGCAACAATTTTACTCTTAAGGCTTTTTTGGTTTATTTGTTACTAAATAATAATTTACATATGTACATATAAAAATTGTCATAGCCATTGCCAAACTAAATTGTTCAGCATCGAAGTTGGCAGTACTTGACGCAGTTGGTAAGTCTCCCTGGTTGACTTAAGGGGGCTAGAATGTTGTGAATTAGTTTATGTATTTGAATTTATTTTAAACGTATTCCTAATACAGAGCTGAATTCTCTGTTTAAGTTTGGTTTGATTACTGTTTTCATAGCAAATTATACAAATATTTTTTATCGGTTATCACTTACGTGCTGATGGTGATTCCCCATTTTTGAATATTAATTTTAAACAAACTGTAGAATAGCATAATAAAATCGATACACCTATTTATGTAAAAGAAACTTGTTTTATTTTATTTTTTTCTAAGTCGTTGCGCTCGGAGCATACAGTTTAGTTCAAGGCGAATTCAACTATAGGTGGTGTCGAATAGAGGAATAGGAGTTTTTGCATTGCATTGCTATTGTTTACGGCTCGAAATATAAATCATTCTTAGTAAAACAATAACAAATAGGTTCGAACTGTCAAAATAGGTTCGAACTGTCAAAATCAGATGACGTCTCGACACCACATGTAGTTGAATTCGCAAGTTTCTTTTACATAAATACACGTAGAGAAAAAACATGGTTAAAAAACATATTATGGTCCCTGCAATGGCAACAAACAAACTTTTGTTTTTTTTTTAAAAAACTTTTTTCACGGTTGATAATATTTTGTTTATATTTAACAATAAAGTGCTTACCTCCCTTGAAACTTCAAATATGGTTGATTTTAACAATATAATGTTTTAATAAAATAAAACTACAACCATGCACTTGAACATATTATGGTTACCTTAACCATATTATTATCACGGTAACCATATTATGATTAAATGCATCCATCCAAAAGCTATAAACATATTATGGTTGCCTCCAAACATGTTATGGTTAATATTTAATAACAATAATATGTTCGAAATTATAATATTTTAAAACATTGAATGGTTAATTTTAAATTTAAAATAATATGTTTAAAAAGCAACAACATTCTGGTCGTTTGCATTTGACTTGGTTTGCTTAAAATGCTCATTCATTTTATTTCAATTATTGATTAAAACACATAAATTTACATACGTAGAAAAAACTAGTAGAACAGAAAAAATGGTAATATGAAGGTCGTCACAGGCTAGAATATGAACCAAAGGGGATTTTTTATAAAAGTGGAACGTAACACCTATCAAGAATATAAAATTAAATAAAATTATAATTTGACACTAAAGAAACAATTTGAAAAAATGGATTAACCATAATATGATAAGCATGCACCATATTATTGTTAATCCTGACCATAATATGGTTACTTTTCTTAAAATTCTGGGAAATTTTGACCGTATTATGGTTAATTTTAAACATAATATATTTAGTTTTGAACATTATTATGGTTAATATTGACTAGGGATGCCAATTCCGAAATCCCGAATACCGAAATCCCGGGATTATTGTAAAAATTTAAATCTCGAATCCCGGGATTTTTTATGTTAAAATCCCGAGATTTTGGATTTAGTAAATATATGGTATTTTTTTATTAAATACAACTATATTTAAATAAACGTGAGTCACCCTGTTAGAAATAACTTAAAAAATTAAATATTGAATCATAATGGCAATGAATGACAAAAAGAAGTTGCAAGTGATAAGAATAAAGATAAAGTTTGGTGTGGTCTTTTTTCTAAGTGAATGATAATAGAACTGCGCAAGCACAATGCAAGTTTGGGATTCTACTAAAGGTCTTTTGAAACATACATATTTGTTTAAGTTTATTTTATTAGATTAAGACTTGCATATATATTTGAGATAATAGAAATTAAATATTGTCATATTGCATATATGTAGCCATTTATTAACGATACCACCCAGAAGTATTTAATGCGAACATTGTTTTCGTCGGCAGCATATGTTTGCAATCAAATAAGGTATCGATTACCAGAAGCCATTAATTTGTTTTAGAAACTTTGAAAAAAATAAGTTTTAATACATAATTCTTCCATATTACTTTAAAAGAATACATTAAACTATTTTATTTTGTAATGAGTTTAATATTCTTTACGAATTAATTTGTTTTAATACTTATACATAAACATTTTATTATAATTATGTATATGAATTTTAAAAATTGGCCTTTATATATGAAATCCCGAAAAATCCCGATCCGTCCCGGGATCCCGTTTTTTTGAATAAAAAATCCCGAATCCCGGGATTCAAAAAACCTGGTCCCATTTGGCATCCCTAATATTGACTAAAATATGGTTAATTTTGACCATATTATGGTTGATTTAGGGACAAATTTTGTTGATTTTAAACATACTATGGTCATATTTAAACATTATATGGTAGCCTGCAAACATGAACATTGTTAAAAACCAACCATAGTATGTTGGTCTTAGAATATGGTTACCTCCAACCATATTTTTTGTCTACGTGTAGGTGTTTCGATTTTATTATGCTATTCTATAGTTTGTTTAAAATTAATATTCAAAAATGTTATGTTATGTTATTCAATACGTCTGATTATTTTATATCTTTTCAGTTTCGTAAACGGCCAATCAATTTTATATACATATTTATCATGTGCTATTATAAATAAACATTTTCTGATTGACAAATTTTTAGACTATTATTTTTCTACGTTGCCTTAATAAAGATGCTTTAAAAACAATCAAAGTTCATTGTAACAGAAACCTGTTGAATCATTAAACGACGTGCCGCGACGTCACATTGTTTTTTTCGTCTCTGTATGGGAATTTTTGCCAAACAATTATAATTATTCAATGAATTTTTTTTTGGTGTGCTGTTTGTTGTTTTTTCCAACTACACTAAAATCTATATATAAAATAATTATATTGGATTGCTATACTCGGCTGAGCCGAATCTTTGATACCCTCCATCGACAATAAGAATAATTCAGGTGTGAGCTTATCTAAAGCTGTAATCTAAAGATTATTAAACAATCTCTATAAAAAACCTATCTGAATTATCCAATTTTTTTATAAATTTTTAAAAGACAAAAATGTTAAAATTTTAATAAAAAATTATTAAAAAAAAATTCTGTTTCTAAAACGACTGCGTATAAAAGAAAAAAGTTTCACCTTTCTTAAAGGAAATTTTATTGCGGAATTTCGTTTTTTTTTTAGTAATTTTAATAAACTAAACCGTTTTGAGTTACGCGAATATACATATGTATGTGGGGCAGCCTCCTACATTTTCGAAATAACAGTATATCTCGAAAACAAGAGCTTGCCTAAAAAAACGGTTAGCACCATTGGATTCAGCGTACCCGAATTGTCTATTTTTTCATCTAGCACAGTGTTATAATTGGAACGGCCTTAGGTGTACTTAAATAATTTCCCAGCAGGCGCTTTATATGGAGTCTATGGTATTTTTTGTTACAGTTTTAGATGAGCTAAAGTGTTTTCCAATATTGGAATTAACATGGCACCTATGGCAAATTATAGCCCTATCTTTGCGAAATTCGGCACTGTGTTTTTTAGTTCTGTAAATCCCCAACAGAACAAATTTTACTACAATAGAATTATTTGTTACGGTCTTAGGCGTACAAAAGAGTTTTCCGAGAGTAGGCTTAATACGAATTTATGCTAAATTCTGGAACGATCTTTACGAAATTTTACAGTGTGATTTCTAGTTTTATAAAACTGAGACAGCCTAAATATTATAACAATAACATTTTTCGCTACGGTTTCGGGCTTTTGGGATGTAAATAGTGGACCGACAATAACGAAATTAAGAGCTATTATTTCTAGTCATAGCAAAACAAATTGGTGCAAAATTTTATATCAATCCGTATTATAACACTGGTCTACAATATCAGAATCATTAAAATATGCATATTTACATTATTTTGGTTTTGTAGTCAGATACTTGGACATAACGACAATGTTTTGCATATTCTTCATTCGCATTTAGATTTAAAAAAAAACTAGGTATGTGCTCATCAAGATTTAATAAAAATTTAAAGAATTTATTAAGGATTTTGAGACAAAAGCATGCTTGGAGACTTGCTTTAACACGTGAAAGCGAACCAACAAAATACAAACGACGTTCAAATAACGCCATTCTCTTTTTGAAAATTAATTGATTAATAACACTGCTATACAGTCATTTTGCGGCAGGCATTCTTGAAGTCGATTTTGTATAAGACGAGTGTGCTGATAACGGGAAAAATATCAGAATTGTCAAATTGACTCCAGTTTTTGAGATAAACGCTTCTAACATTTTCCATAAAATGCTTCAATAAATGGGCAAAAAGATTTATTTAAAATTTACTTTTATTGCTTATCTTTACAAAAATACACAAAAATAATAGTTTGGGGTACCTTTAACTAGAATAAATAAATGAGGATCATAAAAAACTTTTTCTTTGGGATTTTCTCTTATTTACTTTGTCAGGACAATCTCTTTTCAAGGTCCAGCATAGGGTATTTCAATTAATTCTTAGTTCCGTTTATCTCAATAACCAGAGTGAACCAAAAATAAATAAGCATGCAGCGTGAAGGTCTAATATGAGTATTAACAAAAACCATTAACAAAATCCCTGCCGCAGATTTTTTTTTTTTTTTGTATAGCAGTGTAATTAATTGATTGATCACTAGTTTTTTAAGTTTTTTGTGTCTCAAAAACCTGATGTGATCGAGAAAAATCAATTACAGATTCGAATTCAGCCTACCAAATAGCAGTTATCCTACCAGACAGAATATCCTGAACATTAATTCCAAACTGAATTGATCAAGGACCAACATACTCGTATAATAACTTAATGGGGTCTTAGATGAATATTCAAATGTTTCACATCGAATGACCAATTTAGTACACCCTCATTCACCACTAGTGGTGGAGGGTATACTAATAAAGCGGCGAATACTCATTGCATGAGTAATTAAAATTTATCAAAACACACAAAAACAAACACATATTTTTCTCATTAACTGATTTCATTTAAATTTCTTACTCTACTTTTTATTTGCCATATGTGGAGTTTTGTAAAAACAAAAGCAGAAGAAGAAATGTTTTGGGGGACGGACCTAAATTCCTGCCAAATGTATCACTAACAAGAGATTTTATGAATGAATGAATTTAAATTTGACCGCAAACGATTGTTGGTATTGAATAAATATTGTGGTTTAAAAATTTAAATTTTGATTATTTTTATTTATTTAAATTAATTTTTCAAGTACAAAAAATGCTGTTATGATGTTATTCAATACGTCTGAAGATTTGCATCATTTAAATTTTGTTACAGGTCAATATTATATTAATGAAAATCTTTGTAAGCAATTCCTTGTTTAAACTTCTTGTATGCCCTACACTACTAGTGGTGATTGAGGGGATACTAAGTTTTTCATAAAAAGGCTATACAGTCTGGGTAAAGGCGAATTGAGTAGAAGGTGAGGTCAACTCTACAACAACACTGCTTCTGTGGTCGGGTTGTCAAAAATATTGCTAGTAAAAAAATAGGTTTGTTTACATAAAAAACTATTTTGTATACAAACTTTGACAAGTCGACCACAGAAAAAAACACCATATGTTGACTTGACCCCACCTTCTAGTCAATTCGCCTTGGGCTGGGTCCTTGAATACTTTTAAGTCGATTAAGCCGTGCCCGTCAGTTGAAAACCTACACTCTCACTTTTGAACAACTCAAAAGAAAAGAACAATTAAATTGTTTATACCTACCTTGTTATTTGGGATGCCAAACGCGAAATTCCGAAATCCTGGGATTTTTCGGGATTTATTTTTATGAATCCCGGGATTTTTTTTCGGAATTTCAACTTTATCAACTTTTATGTACAAAATTTAATTTCTTTTACTCTATACAAATAAAATTATTGTGTTATATTTTATATTGCAAATAATTCTTATATTTGAGTTACATTTAATTTTTTTTTAACTCAACGATTATTTAAAATTTTTATTTTTTGCCCGATAAATAACGACTTTTTCTGGATTTTTATATTTTAAGTTGAAACGAAATTTACAGATTCACATTTCAAGCATTTTTTTCAATTATATTTAGCAAGTTAAGCTTTGCCTTTAGACATAATACCAAAATAATAATAATTATTTTTATACAAAATATAGAAATCAAGAAAAAATAATTGTTAAATATCAAGCAAAAAATAATAATTATAAAACAACGTTATTTCGACCCCTTTGCGCGAAATTATCGTATGTTAGAAAAACCAAATTTTACAGGACAGCCATTTTTCTGCTTTCTCATTAAATTTTTGGAGCTACGAAGTGGAATTCGCCTACAATGTTTTGTCAGGTGACGTCTCTTTGAATGTAGAACAAGATTGCATCAAAAACTTTATTTCAAAAAAATTGGCATATACGATAATTTCGCGCAAAGGGGTCGATTTGTCATCCAAATGAAAAATGGAAATTGTTCACGATCCAAATAAAGTATTTTTTAGAAACAAAAGAATAAAAATTTATATATTTCTAACAATAAAATCGTTATTTTAATGAAATATAATATTCCTTTCGGTACACTTATAAAAAATAATT
Organism: Pollenia labialis; assembly: GCA_949318255.1. Classification (NCBI taxonomy): domain Eukaryota; kingdom Metazoa; phylum Arthropoda; class Insecta; order Diptera; family Polleniidae; genus Pollenia; species Pollenia labialis. Next base: position 128,034,949 of record OX439142.1, on the reverse strand, counting down.
TAAAATTTGCTTAGAATACAAACATACAAATAAGCTAACATTTTATAAACCAAAGTCATTTTTGGGAATTGAAAATTTTCAATTAATAAGATTTGTTTTCTCGTGCTTATTACTTCCCAAAATGGTGGCGAAACGCATGGATTGATATAAAATTTTGCACAAATTCGTTTTAGGTGACCAATTTTTAATTTTTTTATTGTTTCAATGTAAATTGATCAAACGAAATCTTTATTTGAAACCAATGAACAAGCAGTTAAAGTTACGAACTAAAAAAAATTTTCAGTAGCAATTTATATTTGTCGAAACAGGAAAAATTAGTAACGTAACGATTTATTCGAAAACCCGAGCTTTAAGTATTTGGAATTCTCGAATATTTTTAATTTTAAAGTATCTACATTTAAAAGTGTTTTATCTATGACATAAACATTTTTCAAAAGAATATCTTGCATTAATCACACTTTAATCCATTAGGATTAAAGTGTGTCTTATCAAAATCCACCCACATGACCATTTCGATTTTCTTTCTAAATTACTTCCTTAAATTTGTTTTAGTTAGCAATTTCTACTCACTGAATAATCTGCTAAGTTCTTTAAACCACTGAAAAAAGTTTGAGTGACAAACACACCTCAAAGGTGATTTTCAAAATTGAAAATACTTGTAAATTCTTTAAATGACACAATTCACCAAAAAGAAAACATTTATTAAATAAAAATGGTTTTCTAAATGAAAACTTTGCCTATTATATTTATATATGGGCAACTTGAAAAATTTACGGCACCTAGAACTTTTTTTTTTAATTTTTTTTTGTCTGACATCAATGTTGATTTGCGTGTGTATAAACCGATATTTGAGCATGTGGAATCCGTTCGCGTTACTCCTTTTTATTAAAATTAAAAAAAAAAAATATAAAAATTACATTTTTTGTTAAAATTGAAAAAGGATAACGCGTGTGGATAATACCCCTTAAGGGCTCTCTTAGCACACTAAAATATTTTAAAAAGCTTCAATACTTTTTATAAAACACTGAAAAAAAAATAAAACAAATTTTTTTTTTCGTGTATGTATATAAAAATTTATAATTGAATTGTGGTTATTTTGTTGAACTATTTCTGGTTTTAATCCAAATTTTTTTAATATTTTTATCAGGCTTAAGTTCATCAAATTTAATTTTCATTAAATTATTTTTATGAAGAAAGGAATTTTACAACATGAAAATTAATTAAAATTGTTATTGATAATCTTTCATTCTTGACTGACCTGAGATTCGAACCCAGGCGGATGGTTACCATGACATTAAATTTGATGAACTTAAGCCTGATTAAAATATTAAAAAAAAACTTGGATTATAAAAATTTATTTAAATTTGTTAAACATTTTACAAAATTACGGCTTGTATAAGACATAATTTGTAATATTTTGGAAAAAAACTATTTGGCTATCGCTAATGGAGGCCATATGTTCCACCTAGGAACTACGGGAATTTAATAATAATAATAATGGTTTAAGAGATATAACCATTTAAACTTTACCAATCATGATTTTTTTACCATTATATATATTAAGATCAGTAATACCCTTAAAATGGTTAGTTTTTCTGAGTTTAGTATAGTATTAATATATTTGTCAATACCCATAACATTTAATTTTTTTAATGTTTTGAACAAAATACAACACCAAAAAGACTATTTCAATTATTATTTATTAATTATTTTTATTTAAAATAGTAAATGTGCTAAAAATTTAGATTAGTTTCAAGATCTATAAAATACTGCAGTTTTTAATATGAAGAGCAATATTTATAGAATTCAAAATATTTCAGCATAAAAGGTAACAAATCATAAAAGTACATACTTAATTAGTAAGTAAATAATATACAACATAAGTTAATTAATTGACTCCGAAAAGGATAGCTAACTGACACCAAAGTAGTCCCGTGATAGTTCTTTGGTGGTAGAGACCGGTTCTAGTTCTATCACTTTATATGAATAAGACCTATCACTTTTACATGGTCACAGATCTATTCTCAATGAACTTGCTTAGTGTCAGTTACTAAAATGTAGAATTATTTCAATAAAACAAGTCCTAGAATAAAATTAAAGAACCAAATTTTAGAAAGTACAAAAAAATGTGTCACAACACCGCTGAAGACTGTACTGTAATTCAGTACTACTTGTACCTTTTTGTTCTTCATAAACCAGTAAAGGGATTGGTTCTTCTTTCACTGGTCATGAGTCCTTTCTTTTTGTACTAGTTCTATTTTCAAAAATGCCAGGACCAGTCTGTAGAATCAATTGACACCAATTTCCCTTGTGTGATAGCAACTATTTCTTTAGTTGTCTTTTAATTTTTTTTTCGGCAATTGGATTATAATTATCAGGGCTTAGATTGTAATGATAACAAGGTGGTTCTTTATAATATGTGTTGCATGACAAGTAGTTAATAAATAATTTATTACTTTGGTTATTACTCCAAATGACTAGATGGATCATCATTGAGTTCGGTGCAGTGTTTATGTCAATTTTTAAAAGTTTATCTTGGTATATTATATTATTTTCGTGTGCTAAATTGCCATTCACGTTCGATTTGGCTATAACGTCGAAAACATCTTGTGCAGAGATAATATCTCTTCCGTGCAATACAGCTCGATCACATAATCCTTCCACGGTACCTCCTATACCAGCTGCAACACTTTTACCGTGGCCCGAAGTTGTAAAATTCCATGTTGCCTCTTGAAGTTTTTAAATTGTGCAATGATGAAATAAGAGATAAAAATTATATTTATTTCATCAAATTTAATGAAAATTGAATTTGATGAACTTAAGCCTAATTAAATATAAAAATTTGGATTAAAAACCATAGAACAGTTCAACAAAATAGCCAAAATACTAATTATTATAATTGTTTTTATATTGGGTTGCAGGGCCATCGCTCTTAAAATGAATTATTTTGACACGAAGTACATGCTCTTTAACGAGATTTAGCACTGATTTCATATGGGCCCAAATGGATGCTGCATCGGGGAGTAGGCACTTAGAAATAGTACAAAAAGAACACACATTTTATAGTGTTTTCTAAAGGTTCGCGGGAAAAAATGCACCGGTATTTAAAGATACTTGTTTTTTTTGACGCTCCGAAGTGTACGCCCTAAATTTCGGTTGCATATTTACACAAGTAATTCTCCGAAAAATCGACGACTACAAGAACTTCATCTTCATTTAAAGTGTATGTTAATTTTGGACGAATTTTGCTTTAAATAAAAAGGTATTTGGGTATTTAATAGCACAACTAATTCTGACAATAATGTTCCATGTATGCTACCGTTCGCGAAGGTTTTTGTTCTTTTCTAAAAAAATATGCAAAAGTGTAAGAAGTTGTCGTTTTCCTTTCTAAATATGTTGCAAAAATAAATGGCAAATTTGTTCTATTTCTTACCCCCAGTTATAATTGCCTGTTAGATAATACCCTTTTTTGCATCCGTGTTGAGTACTTTTTTATGCAAGTAACGGCCATTTTCACCAAGTTCGGTTAAAACTAACTTTCAATTAAAGTTCCGGTAACCAATATGTTTTGACCCATAGTTAATTATAACCGAACTTGGTAAAAATGGCCGTAAGTATTATTCTTATCAACTTTTTTCTTGTGTTTGCGTACAATTTGTGTTGTATAGTGATTTATGGGTATAGTGTGATGGATTAAAACCTTTTTGTTTTTCGTTTGTTTTACTTATATTAAATAATTTTTTTTTGCGCATACTTTTTAACAACAGCTGGCTTTAATTATTGAAAATCAGGGCTGCTTACGCTTATTGGAATTCAAAGAATATTTAATGTTAAAAATCGCTACAATCGTGGTGAATATCGCTTATTAGTACAAACTTTGCATTCAATATTAACAAGCTAATGGCTAATAAATCACAGATGGTTTCAACGGTAGTTTCGTTGAACTAAACTTAAATGTATATGTAGTTTAAACTCAACACCTATAAATCAGTGTCCCATGTATTATAAGTTGTTAAAAATATTACATGTGGCAACACTACGATAAATGTTATCAAATTCATATGGTATGTAGGTAGTTTAAACGCCCAATTTTATGCGTTTAAAGATGGTTTATATGTTAATTTTTGCAGTAAAATTTAGTAAAACAAAAAAATATGTTTCAAAAGGTAAACAAACAAAAGTAACACACAAAAAGCTTACAAATTAAAATAAAAATTAAACCAAAACAAAAAGTGAATAAATATTAATTAATTAAACTTGTTTGTGAAGCATTTTTTTTGGCTAAATATCAACTTTTGAAACCTTTTTGTTGTATTAATTTTTTAGAGTTGTTAAAGTGTGAAGTACTTGGGTACTTAAGTAATAAATAGTTAAAAAAGTTTTCATGTTCTTTTGAATAAATTAACCCGCCACAAATTAGTAAAATCAAAGAAAATACAAAACAAACATACATATACATATGAAAAATTACATAAAACAATTTGTTTGTATATTCTAATAATTTTCATTTTATACAAAGTATTTAATCGAGTACCATAAGAAAACGAGTTAAGTAGTCAAAAGTGTAAACATTTTTCAGCACTTCAATTATTTGGCATCAGCTGTTGCTAGGGATGCCAAATGGGACCAGGTTTTTTGAAACCCAGGATTCGGGATTTTTTATTCAAAAAAACGGGATCCCGGGCGGATCGGGATTTCATATATTAAGGGAAATTTTAAGAATTGATATACATACATATTTTTAATAAAATGTTTATGTATACGTTTTGAAACAAATATATTCATGATGAATATTACAAAATAAAACAGTTTAATCTATTCTTTTAAAGGAATATGGAAAAATTATAATTATAAAACTTATATTTTAAAAGGCTTCTAAAACAAATTAATGACGTCTGATAAACGATACTGTATTTTATTGCAAACATATGCTGCCGACGAAACCAATGTTACCATACAGCACTTCTGGGTGGTATCGTAAATATATATGTACATACATATGTATATGCTATATGACAATATAACTTCCAAAATCTCTTTGCGTTCATACGATGATTTTTTGTTGCATGTCTTTTTTTTTATTTACAGTGTGGCCTTGATTATCCGTCATTCGATTAAACGGCAGCATCAATTAACTGGAAAATATAATTTTTTTTTTACATTGATTTAAATCACCTCTGTTATCCGAAATAACAAAACAAATTATATTTTTCCTTTAATTTAGAACAATCAAAACAAATTTAAATAAACGAAGAAAGATAATTTCCCAACGTACTGTTAGCATATTCTGCCAATTACTTTTTTCCCTATGTTTACATAATAATACATTACATATTTATATAAAATATGAAACACACCAAAAAAAAATTAATAATCAAGAATGCTGCCGGTCCCGTCTGTTATCGATAATCGAGGACTCACTGTATTTTCAACCGCACACTTCAAAGTAAGAAAAAGAATAAAGCGTGAAAAGAAAAAGTTAAAAGAGAATTATAAAAAACGACATGAAAAACACAAAACGAGTTGTTTTGTTTAACCCTCTTTCTTTTCTACACCGCTTGCCGACAAACCAAAAGAGACGTCGACAAAGCGACGTCGTAAAAGCCTCCATGTGAATTGCCTGTATATCTTCTGATTTTATTTTCTGTGGTACAAAATGCATTGCATGTAACATTTATTCACTTGCGACTTCGTTTTGTAACCAGTTAGATTCATTGCCAGTATGATTTAATATTAAATTTTTGAAGTTATTTTTGACAGGGTGACTCACGTTTATTAAAATATAGTTGTATTTAATAAAAAATGCCTCATATTTTTTTAATCTAAAGGCTTGGGATTTTTACATAAAAAATCCAGGGATTCAAGACTTCAATATTTAGAATCCCGGGATTTCGGGATTGGCATCCATAACTGTTGCCTTTATTTTACGAATTTTTAAAAATTTTGCGTACGCACAATTTTACTCATTTACTGCATTTTACTGTAAAAGCTCTCCAACGCACCTAATGTGTGTTTTACACAAACATGTCTTTCGAGCAGACATTTTACTTTAAATTATCCAAAAGGGCTTGTCAAGGCGAATTCATGTAAACGGTGGTGTCGATACTACAACAAGTAACAACACCAAAAACACAACAATGTATTTTTTGTTGCTTTCGTTGGTCGATATGTCAAAAACACAAGTAACTTTTGACATTCCTCTCTCTAATTTAGAAAAAAAAGTAGCACAGCTGTGCTTTCAACGCCACCTGAAAAATGAATTCGCCTTGGGGCTTGTATTAAGCAAAAGTTTTAAAGAATATTTTGAGTTTAGTTTCTTTGCAAAACTTTTGGTGCAGATTAGTAAGAGATCTGGAGGAAATCGTTTTCGAAATTCCTTACCATTTTTCCTTATAATATCCCTTTTTCCTGGACATATAGCAGAGATTTGATCTTTTTGTAAAAACTGTTCAATTAAATTAAATTTTCTTAGAGGGAATTAGAATTTTATTTTGTTGATATGGATTAACTATGTATGTGATATAAGATTGTACGGCTTTTATATTTCTTTAACACTTTTCCAGAAATTATTATGGAGTACAAAGATTTTTCTTTATGAGTTACTATATTTTGTTTATTTTTAACCAATTGTTTTTCTAAAACCTCACAAAACATTAGTCGCTTTTCCACCGCACTGTGTCCTTGTTTCACAACTTTTTTGACATATTTTTCGGGAGTGGTTTCAGTTGGCTGTGATATTCTTTTACATTTTTGTTTCCAATACCTTACGCGAGTTTTATTGTCCTCAATAGTTTTTTTCATCTATTCAATTTTTATTCTTAATGCTGGTTTCCGTTCTAGCGAACGTTTAAGCGCTTTTCAAATCCAGTTTGTTACCTTCAAACATTCACAAGATTTTCCACATTCTTTGCAATTAAAATTGTTCTGATGTTTCGTTAGTCAAATCTTGGGGTTCAGTGATAGATTCCAATCCGTTTTAAATTGTTTTAATCCGTGATGTTTTGTCTTCATGGCGTTGTTATTATTATTATTATTGTTATTTAAAACCGAATACCTAACTTACTTTCTTACACCAATTTGCGATTTGTTTGTTTTTTTTTTGCTTTTTAATTTTTCAGATTGGCGATATTCGCGTCGTTTAATTTATTTCGCTTGTCAGTTTTCTTTTTACTTATTTCTCGTCTTTTTAATTTATAATCTGAAACCATTTTACTAATTTTTATTCACAACTGTTCACGCACATAAATAAAATAAACGTAATTGAAACTCAAATATTTATTCTTAGAAGCATTCATCAAAGGCTACTATGATCATAATTTGTTTCGCTTCTCAGTTTACTTTTAACGAATTTCAGGATTTTTAAAATGTATTATCTGGAACCAATTCAAATATTTTATACAAGGATTTTGTTTCCTCCATAAAATTTTAAATCCTTAAAAATTTTTGGTGCGTTTTCAATTTTAGTATCAAGCTCAGTAAAGTCTTCTATTCGATGTACGTTTGAGCGGAATTGATGCAGTTGTCACAAAGGGAAATGGGTTTGGAAAAAACTGCCGCTGCACGCTCCAGGGTTAAAAAATTATTTTTTTTGCACTTTATCAGTTTAGTCCGTTGCGAAGAATCTATTTAGATACCTCAACATTTCCCATGTCATGTTTTGATATAAAAAAAGCATAATAAAAATTGTTTTTTTTTGCAAAATTTTCAAAAGTTTATAAAATGTTTGCGTTTAAAAATTTTAAAGTGCGTTTTCGCCTCGGAGGTGCCCTTTATCAAGTTACTCACATCACGCAATACACTAGCCAACTTAAAAGGCAATTCAGATTGTCAGACGCAAAAAAGATACATTTTTAAAAAATTTAGGCTAATTTCTTTTAAGTTTGTGATGTCCGTGATACGTTATTGGTGCGCTGACACCAACTTGATACACCTCAAATTTTATAAAATTACGCAGTTTTTTTAATTCTGCGCTTAAAACTCATTTTTATTAAACGGCGCAAAAACCCTATGTTAAATCTTCAAAAAGTTCAAAATTCGGAAAACTATGGTTTTACCTGTAAACCACCATGCAACTTTTTACCCAGCAGCGATATCAAAAATTTTTTTTAGTGGATAAGAAAAAGCTCTTGCAAGTTTCAAGTCGAATTTTAGATGACCATCAATTCTTAAGGTGAAGACTTTTCAACGTAAAACTTTGCACGTCATATCTTTTAAGTATAGTCATCCAAACCCTGTACAACGTTTCTTCAATTCATAAAACTTAACGAAATAAGAGCCATAGTAGGTATGTTGGTTTCAGCAGGTGCTCAAAAAATTTGAAATAGCCCATATGCGTTTCGGTATCCATAACCGGCGATATTTTATTTGAAGTATCGGCAAAAAGGCGTATTGTTACATCTCCAGTTACTGCTCCTTTGCATTATATAATTAAAACTACTAAATACATATTCTATAAACATACTTATTTTTATTATATTTCAATACATATAAATAATATCTAATTTTCTAAATATTTTTATTTTTATTTTTAGATAACATAATTATCGAAATTTAAGGTAAGTTAGCAAATAACATTAATATTTCAATTGTGTATCAAAAAAAAAAAAAATAATTATAATTTTTACCAAACCCATGGTGCAGTACTGTACTCCTTAATCTTAATTTATCAATTCCGAATTATGCCTTCTCCGATTATACGTAAACAAATTCCTACAATAAATTATTGTGATACTTCTTTTTTCTACATTTCTTTTTTTTCTGACACTTGTCTTTGTCATTTTTTATTTATAACCACACCACAATACTGAAGAGGGTAGCATGCGTTTGTGCTGATGTTTGTAACACCTAAAAATATTGGTTCCATACTCAATTTTCAAAGACATCTAAAGTTGTCCGTCCGGCTGGCTATCCAAGTTAACTTTGCGCCAAAAGTAGAGCTCGAAATTTTGGAGCTTATTTGATGAAATTTGGTAAAAGTTTTCGAATTGTTGCAAGGACAGAGCCTATTGAAAATGATGAGTATCGTTCTATGATTTCACCTAGCCCCCATACCTACAAGCCAAAAAAAACCATCTTATTATGTTGGTATTTAGATTAAACTTTATTTTAACCAAAACATCTTTAACCAAATTTTGAAATCTTAACGTTCATTTTTCAAATTTCAAAAATAGTTTTTAATGCGATAGGATAAATTTATATGTTGATATTGACATAAAACTTGGCGATATTAACTTCTACGATGTCATAACAAACTGTTATGTTGTTGGTAGATCTAAAATTAGCCTTCATAAAATCACCTTAAAGCAAACAAATATTTTAACTTCATAACATAATTTTTTCTGGCGGGTTCACGATTGCAAATTGGCCCCAAATATGGATACTCTCGAAAATCTGTTTTCAAAAACTGTGGCTTAGTGTATCATATGGTCGGGATTGACCGACACTTGTTTAGTTTTGTATTTATTTTTTTTTTATTTTATTATTGACGATCGATTATTTATTTTTATTTTGCTATTTTTTGTTTCATTGTTTGTTATAAAATTAAAAAACATTTTTAAACTTCAAAATTCATTAAAAAAAATTTTTTTTATTAATAAAAAATACACGCAAGGGATAATAAAATTGAAAGTGCAATAATTTAATGGAAAATTAGTTCATAGATTTAACGGCGACTTAAATAATTTTAATTTTAACCAAACAATATTTTCTGCCTCTTATGATTATAATAATAAACATTTCTCAAAATCAGTTCGAATATTATTTATGTATGTACTTAAGAATATTTAACGGCTATAAAATCTAGTTGGTCTTTAAAAATCAAACGAAAAATTTCAACAAGACGACGATTGCTAATGAGCAATGGCAGCACATGAAAGACCTCGCCCAAAGGGCCACCGTTATACCAAAATGTATCAAAACTCTAATTTTCTCAAGTAAGTATACACCCATTTCAAGAAAGTGTCATTTATTCTCAGAAAATACAAATTGGGGAAAAAACTGACATACAATTTTAGTTTAAACCTTTGAATTTGGTTAACTTTATTAAAATCCCCCGTTTCTTTAAAGAAGGCTCACCAAAAAATATCAATGTCATTGTTAACTTAAACAATTTGGAAGGTGCAAATCTTTTTGTTGTACAGGGTGTTTAAATTCGTTATAACTTTTTATTTGAAAATAATTATTAATAATTTGTTTTAATACAGTATATAAATGGGGAATATATTTAGTTTGGTTTTGAAAAATAATATTTCGAAAGTAGTGGCCAAGGCCCATTGAAAAGGTCTGCGCAAGAAGCCTGATGATCAATGTTTATGTTCTTTTTAGTTGTCAAAAGTTGTTTACATTTTGCTTACATGTGCATGTATACGTTTATGGTATGCCACACAAACACGTTTTTTTCTTTTGCTTTGTATATGAGGTAGTAAATGTTTGACAACTAAAAAGAATCGTTTTTTGTTATTGTACAAGTAAGCAGACCTGATAGATGGGCCTTGGTAGTGGCCATTTCCTGATCGCAAATTCGTGCTCTTCCCAACACATTTTCCATAACCCCCGTGTTCATTTAAAAAAAAATAAAGAATAATTATCTTTCCGATGAAATACCGCACCAAACCGTACATTTACTTCTCTCAGATTTTTCGCAGCCCACATCCTGCAGTTTTGCTTATTGGAAATGGGATTCGTCGCTCATAATTCAATTATAAATAAAATTATGATTTAATAAAGCTCAACAATTTGGGCATGTTGTTCAATTGAGTACAGCTCCATTTTAAATTCCCCAAGTATTATTTACAAAATACTGAAAAGAAAAGAAAAGAAAATAAAATTATAATAAAAAAGGTTGTAAGCAATTCAAACCCCTTCGGTAATTTTGGGCCACCCTGTTTTTATAGCTTCGACTTTTGACGTCACTTTCTTTTATTTTGGGTTTTATCGTTTGGGTTCTTTTTCTTTAAGTATGCAATGTCTGGCTTAATCACTGTGTCAACAGAAAATTCACCAACAAATTTATTTTTATATTTTTCAAAAGAGTCATTTATTTGTAATCCGTTTGCTAAAAATATGATCTAACGCATGTTCTGCGGTTAAATACCGTAAATTCAACGTGTTAAGTGCAAATTAATGACTTAACAACAAGGGGGAGAAGAAAAGAGAGATAAAAAAATAAAAGAGTTATTAACACCTGGTTATATTTGCCGAGAGTGGAGGTGGATCTGGCGGATATCGATGTATAACCAAATTATTAACACCTTTTGGCGTCTGTGGTCATGTTAAGCATAACTATAAAGCGAATATTATTATTTATTTTATTGATTAAGAAGTGTGCTTTTTGATACCTTGTGGTTAGAACTTTAGTTTTTATATTGAGGTAGTAAACTGTTAGTACAACAGCGGTAGCGGTTTTCACCATTGATAGTAAAGTTCCTTGTAGTCCTTGTGAATCTTATTAATTTAGTTAAAGTGCAAGATTTACAACTCTGTCACCACAAAATGTGTTAGACTAAAATTAACTACGCTGTGGTTGAAAAATCCAACAAAAAGCTGTAGTAAACACGTTTGTTAAATAACCCAGAATAAAACAGTTGAACAAACTATATCTGTCTCTTTCCCTCATTCAGCAACTTCATTAATTTACAATACTAACGAAAAAAAAACTCATGCTTTGTAGTATAAAATCGTATTAAGAAAAGCAGAATAGTACACTGAATACAAGGGGTGAAAACCGCTAGTGTAATGATTTTAGTGGTAACTAAGCTAAATTTCTATTGAATGATTTTCATTCATATTTTTTATTTATATTAATATTTATTAATAACACTGTGCTGGTCGGAAATTTTAACAATCTGGATCCTACTGGTAAAGCAAATTCGAGTACTGTGAATTCAATGTTGATAGAAATTTTTCAAAGTTCGCCCTCGTTTTCGCAATATTCACGATTAAATATTTCAAAACTGAAGTACTATAAAACCAGAGTTTGCTAAAAACCGCTAAAATGGGAAACCGCGGTTTCGGTTTTAAAATCATTAAAACCGGTCAGTTTCGGTTTTCGGTTTAGAAAATATCCAAGTAAAACTACATGCATATTAATTTTTTTAATGTAATACGTAGGTTGTAACGCCGTACATTTTTAGAAACACGCTTCACTTACCCACAATGCCGACGTAAGTGTACATATTTTGTTTCCTTTTGATAATATTCAAACACAAAAATAATTTCATTTTATACATATTTTTAATTTTTTTTCTATGACAATACGGTCGTAACCAGCGTATGAAATGGAATTAAATATATGTCGACGTACGACGTAGATACGCTTTAACGCCAACGCCTGCTATTGTGTGCATGTATATAAAATGTTATCAGCCGTATTCATAATGAAAATTTGGCAAGGAGTTAGAAACAAGTTTATTCATAATACGCTAAACAAACTCTGGCTAACGATTTGCTACCCTCTTGTTAACGAGCTGCCAAACGTTTGCCAACTTGTGAAAAACAGGCTTTTAATGTCAACAATTTTGTTGGATTTTTAATTAACTTTTTTTTTTTAATTTACTGTATTTTACATAATTTATTTTACTTTTAACAACTTAAAAGAATTTTTTTATGTAAAGGGAAAAACAAGAAAAGGAAAAAATTACAAATTTAGCGATGATTAATGCAAAACATGTTGCATTTTTTAGTAATACAATGTGGCATCATAAAAATTCAAAGTTGATTTATTAAAAGTTGGCAAATGGAGTAAAGTTCGTTATGAATTAACTCTGTGCCAACAAGCTGCTAAGCTTAGTTGGCATTCTAGTTAGCAGCTCGTTGTACGTAGGGTACAAACTGTGGCTAACTTTTTGTTATGAATACGACTGTATATGTTTTTATTTGACAACTAATATACGTCGTACGCTACTACGTTCATATGGCACAATTGTGTTCAGGTATTTTTATTAAAAAAAGAAACATTTCGTCGGCTTAACATGCAAACCTGCTGAATCCCCTTTTTAAGTAAATTGAGATTTTGATGCCGTGTGGTAGAGAAAGATACCCTTTGTCGAAATTGCATTCTCTTTTCCCTTCTCTCCAAAAAGCTCAAGACTTGACGAGTCAAACTTGACGAGTGTGAACCGGCACTTGGAACTTATTTTAAATTTAAAGAATTTTGAAATACGTTGCCATTGTTTAAGGCTGTTATGTAGTAAGTTTTTTATGTGAAGTACGAGTTTGCAATTTCTTTTAGCATAAATATATTCATATTTAAAGTAAAAGCTAAAACCGAGGTTTTTTGGTAGGTTTACGGTTTCGGTTTTGAGGCATTTAAACTGCGGTTAAGCCAATTCAAATCTGTAAAATACAATTTTTCGTTATTTTGTTTTTAGCGATTTTATTTTCTTAACTCTATTCATATACAAAATAACATAACATTGTAGTTGAGTATTCAAAACTCGTTCGTTACAAAAATAAAAATACGAGATGACAAATGATTCAAACAGTTCTTTTGGCGCTTTATGAGAAGAAATATACTGATCACATCAATGCATGACCTTGGAAAACATGCAGGATGAGATGCTGGCTGCAATCAGTTGATTTTTTCTTAAAAAGCGCCAAAAGAACTGTTAGAATCAATTTTCATTTCGTATTTTTAATTTTGTAACGATTGCGAAATTTTTTTATTGATATTAAATTAATTGCAAATTTAAAACAAAGAAAAATTTTGCGAAAAAATATAGGAGATTCTTTAAAAATTTTTACCCTGCTTGTTACAAGTTGCGACTAGCACATTAAGAAAAAATAAATAAATACGAAAAGTTATATTTGACAGAGCTGGATGAATTTAAATTGAACGATTTTCCTAAGAGTAAACAAAATATAGTTTTATTGTACTTTAGTATTGAAATTTTTTTCAGCGAGTATCGCGAATACGAGCGCTTACTTTAGAAAATGACATTGAAATAAACCTAGAGCAGTGGGAGATTTTGGAAAACAAAGAAAATAATGTTGTATTTTGTAAACGCTTAGTCCGATTGGAATAAAATTTCAGGTGTCAATTCTGGACTTGTATTCGAGTAAAACTTTTGTGCATTAAAAATAAAAATTTAAGAACGATCTATCTAGAATTCTTAATTTAAGCGAGATTTTAAAAATTTATCAATTAAATCTAGTTGCGTTCAGAATCATTTTCATTTTTTTCCAAAATCTCCCACTGTGCGTACTCAAATTAAGTCAGTGTTCATACGGCTCATGTTTTAATGACATGATTGCTTCTTTATAGGGGAGAGGGACGAGGGGAAAAGAAACGAGTACACAGATGCATGTACTGTCAGTACGCTTTGCTTTTTCATTCGTTGTTTTATTTTGTTTTTGTTTTCAATATCAAAAAAGAGCACGCATACGCACGACTATACAAAATAAAAAACATGTCGTCAACATGACATGAATCATTTGGATGCCAGTTCATGTTCAAAGAAGAAAAAGGAAGAATCATGTCAATAAAACATGAGCCGTATAAACGCAGACTAACTTTACCGTTAGAGAGCCAAGCTTGTTTAAAAAAAGTGTCAAATTCGAGCACAGTTTAATTAATTAAAATATATAAGACATGAGTTTAAATAAAAGAGACAGTTGTTTCTTTAACATAATCTAATATTTAGATTCTAAATGCTTACAAGTTACCCCCTTTTGGCCTGATCGTTATACATATATAAAACATGCGTTCTTTAAATCTGAAGTTAAAGATATTTTCTGCAGCTCTATGACATTTGCTCCATTCTAGCAAATCGTAAAAAACACCCCTTAGAAGTGGGCAGACAGGGATAAAATTTTAAATTTTGAAGATAATTTGATGAAATTTGGTGCAAATTTTCGAATATTTGCAAGGGCCTGGGCCTATTGAAAATGATGAGCATAAAAAATTTTGCCCATGAAATTTGATTTACATGTCAGAATACAACATTTAAAATAACTTAAAAAAACAGCCAAATGCTCGACATGCTCGTTTTATTAATTAAGTCTCCAATGCACAATGGGGAGAATGTCAAATTGTATATCACAGTTTGGAAATTTTGTATAGATATTAAAAAGTAATAAAATTTTTAACAATTGTAAAAATCATTAACGACATAAAAGAAGTGCGAAAAGGGTTTTTTTTTTAATTTTTGTCAACAATATGAATTTTTATTTATGCAATAAAAACTTTATTATACATACCCACACCACAATAGTCGAGCATTTGTGCTGATGTGTGTAACACCTTAAAATGTGGATCATGGACCCACCTTAAAGTATATTGATCAACTCAGAATCACTTTCTGAGTCGATCTAAAGATGTCCATCCGGCTGGCTGGCTGGTCGCAATTTTGGAGATAATTTGATAAAATTTGGCTTATAGGTTCTTATTGGCACAATGACCAAGCCTGTTGAAAATGGGCCGAATCGTAGGACAACGAGGGGAGGTAGGGGGCAATTTCAGCCTCTCACAAACTTTCAAACCGATTTATATGAACACATAACCATGATTGTCCATGGGTCCCAAATAGGGTGCACTCTCGTAATTGTGTAGGGTATTATATAGTCGGGCTTGACCGACTGTACTTTCTTACTTGTTAATTAATATGTTTGAAGATAAATACGATAAAAAAATACGATTGGCTACATGAAATTTTTATCGATTTTTTTTAGTTAAAACTTGTTTGATATTTTATTAGTCTTTTAATAATTAAATTTATGATATTTTCAAAAATATGACTTATGACCAATTTCACCAATTGTATTTAAATATTTATTCATATTTAAATATAGATTTTTCTATAATTTTGTTTAGACAAACACAAATTGATATTTAAATGTAATTGGGGAAATAGGCACTTAGACAGAAATTCTTATGAATGAGTACCGTTAGGGATGTGGCCATTGTGCCTAATTCCTCCATCTCAAGGAATCAAACTTATTGCTAATTTTGGTTACTGTGTATCGTTTTAAAATTCACGAGGAATCTGTCAGTCTGTAACGTTAAGCTTTTTTCAGTACTTAGATATTTTAAAAGTTAATAAGTGCATATGTACGTGCCTTATGTCATATATTATGCAAATAGCCGCAAGCACATACAAATTCAAATGATTGATTGCGATAAATAAATTGACACAAAACACAGTTTGCCAACTAATTTTACATCACTCAGGTGTGTCACAGAAATCAAATTCGTATGACAGTTAAACTTATTCATTAAGTTAAATCTTCTCTACAAAACATGAAACACAAAACTTTTTCGTTGTTAATTCTTTCGTACTAAAAACTGTACTAATTGGGAAATGCGTATATTTTCACTTCCGTACAAACTGTATACGGCCAAAACTAACGGTTTTATTAACAAAATCAAATTATAAATTAATAAGAGAGTTTCCATTTTCATAATATGGCTTTTATGAAGTGTTCGAAAATAAACGCTAACGCTAATAGTGTTTGTGTAGAACATCATTAAAAATATAACGTTTCCCTATTTGTCATCTTCGAGTACAAAAATAATAGTGTTCTTATACAATTCTAAGATGAGAACATTTAATTCCGTTCGGGTTTTTTTAAACCACAAACTTCATTGTGTTTGGCTCAGCTCATTTCTGTTGCGCCCTTTCGGCTGGTAAAAAAAGATCAAGAATTGTTTACAAAAACAAAATACACATATGAAAAAAAAACAAAAACCAGCGAAATAATTTTACGGAAGCAAAATATATACACAATACACACAAGCTGGTCGTGCTGCGGTCGTAGCTTAAATTTATTGGTTTGTTCATTTCATTATCAATGTCAAAAAAGAAACATTGTATTACATTAAATATAATATTTGTCTACTGAATCACTGCAATTGTTCTCTTTTTTAACGAAGAACAGAACACGCAATAATGTTCGGCTCTTTCTTGAGAATTGTTACGAACGGAATTAATGGTTGTGTTCGTCTACACAAACACTAAAAAAATAGATATCTTTCCTGGGTGTGTGAGCCGAACGCTAAATGTTAATTTTCGAACACTGCTTTTATGTGCAAAAACATTGCCGAATCATTCTACTCGCTTGAAATATCATCTCTCAATAAAATTAATTTTATTTTAAATTTACCTACGTAATTTTCGAGTGTACAATTTAACACTTGTTAAAATCTATTTAAAAATACAAATAATCTAAAAATAGCTTTTAATATTATTTCATTCATAATTCAAACATATTTTCTAATTGTTTATTTGCAAATTAAACTGTGGACAGCCAGCAAAATAATTACGTTTAAAAATATACAAATTTTGCGAAAAGTATGACGTACCAGAATGTGCAAGCATTTGGTTTACAAGCAAAAGTTTTTCACACATTTTATGATTAGCAAACAAACGACATGAAAAAGTAATTTATAATTTCACACATTAGAATAAAATAGAATTTAGAAAAAAAAAAAAAATAATTTTCAGTCATAATCAGTTTGGCGTACCCAGCACTAAAATTAAGACAGTTTTACAAATTTAAAGAGTTTATTAACTTTACACATAATTGATATACTGATGGGAAATTTCTTAAACAAAAACGTTTTACCCCTGACAGATATAGGATTTTTATCAATATCCACCGAATTTGGGGGGTGAGAGCATGGCAAAATAGAAAACAAATATGCTCCATACAGTTAACGACCACCCTAATACCCCACACCTCGACTTACAAAAAGCTTGCAAATTCAAAACCTAAGTTCTACTACACCTCTGCTCGACATAATTGGAATTTTATCAAAATGGGAATACCGCTTCAGATATATCTTGCGATTTCCCCGACAGTGCAAAATATAAATATTTAGCACGAATTAATTGAGACCTTCCCCTAAACTGGAAAATGCCGAATAAATCGATCACTGCCGAATATATGAACGAAATAAATGTCCGCACTTTTAAAGAGGTGGGAATTATCAGTAATATTTAATTTTGTTTAAGCATTTATTATCTTTGCTCTTTCTTCCGTTTCCCAGTAAAAACAATAGAAAATATACGACATTTTGGTGACGTCTTTAGTTGTTGCGAAAGTGTTAAATTTAGTCAAGTTATTTTAAAAATATCTAATTTATCATTATTTGTGACGATATAACCGGCGATTATTACAGGTGCGAATATTTATGAGCTCTTGCGTATGTCATAATATTATGAATGAATGAACAAATTAACACCAATTACCCAAAAATAAAGATATGTATATGTATATGGTTACCTAAAACACAAGACGCCCTAACAAAAAAAAAAAAAAAAAAAAAAAAAAAAAAAACAAACCCACTTTTATACAAATTCCTTTGTATCTCATCAAAGTACTCCGAAATTTGATTTCGTTAGCAAGCGCGTTTTGCGTTTTTGGTAACGATATGTACATAAAGATAAAACAGCAACAAAAAAAATAGTTTTTCTGTGATTTTCCAAGTTAAATATACTAAAAATATTACAGGTAGTGGGTTTGATTATGAAATATTCTTGTATACATACATGTTTTTCTGCTAATAAGATTTCTTTTTCTTTGATTGTTTATAAACATTAAATGAGCTGTCGATTCAAGTTTAGACATGTTCACTTTCATGATTAATTTAATTTTTATAGTAAAATCATTAAATCTTTATACACTATAAATATAATTTTCCAAAGGCGTTTGCTGCACTCACCAAACATCTGTACAATCTTGGAAAAAGTTTATAATTCTTAGAATGGTGGATCGGCAAAAGTTTAACACAGAAAAAGAACACCTTTTTCTTTTGAACAAAAATCGTCAGACATTTAATTGCCTTTCAACAATACTAAGTAAGATTTCAGATGAAAAATCGCAACGTCACAAACTATATTTTCGTGGTAAAAACAAAATGCAATAATCAGGTGGTGATTTTTTTTTTGAAGTAAATTGCCCACAATCATGTAAGTAGAGGTGACGTTAAAAAGAATTTCATGACTGTGTATTCAAATATTTTTTACAACTTACTGGGGAAGTTTTGAAAATATTGAGGTACTTTTTGTCTAGTGGTAAAGTTTTGAAAGGTAGATTATATAGTTTAACTTTAAGTGGCACATTTTTGTAAAGCGTACACTCAAAAGAAAACTCAAGCTTTGCGTACTTAAATAAATCCGAAGCGGTATCAATAGTACGTTGAGTACGGACTTTCTTGAATCAAGTTCAGAGAGATTGATTCAAGTACGGATTCTCAATCGCAAAATACTTAAATCATACATATTCAATCCCGATTTCGTACTTGAAATAATCCGAAAATGAGATTGATTTAAGTAGAACTAAGATTGAGTCAATCTCATAATACGCTTTATTAAAGTGTTATAAAGTTGATTTTATCCCGAATTAGAAAGAAAAAAATATATTATGATTGATATAATTACCCTTATAACACCCAATATATTTTTTACTTATGTACTCTTATATACATATTTAACCAAAAATATAAACTAAATAAAAAGCAAGATTTCAAATTAACTTTTTAGCCCTTCGTTGTACACATGAGTCTGGCCAGACCTTTTTTTCAATGTGTATAGAAAATCAAAACATGCGAAAGCCGGAGGGTTAAACACAACGATTAGTTTAATCTTTTTTATACTTGATTTAAGAATTTTATACTTATTTCAAGAAATTCCGGGATTGATTTCGAAACTTATCCCATTTAGGATTGTTTTGAGTACGTGTTAGCGTTATTCGTATTCGATTTTTGAGTACGACTCGTACTTAAAGTAATCATAAAAAACTTGATTTATCGCGAGTTTTTTCCTTCTGTGTAATGGTGGTGAATCAGGGTATACTAAGTTAGCCATTCCGTGTGAATCTTTCTTTAATATTCATTTCAGACCCCAAAAAGTATATATATACTTGCTCCTTGAGTAATTCTAAGCCGATATAGCCATGACCGTCTGTTCATCCGTCTGTTGAAAACACGCTCACTTTTGCAAAACGCAAAAGAAAAGAATTGCTTCTAGTTATCTTAACATGTTTGGATTGAAATCCTACAAAATGGGTTCAGTTGGATAAGAGTTATAAATCCAAAAGTGGAATCACCTCTCAAAAAATTGACAAATTTGTTATAAAATCTAAAATGAAAGTGGGGTAATAAATACCGTAATCAATTCCGAATAGATATTTAGGCATTCTTCGATTCTGCATTAAAACATTTTAAATATCAAAACACAGACGCAAGATGGCGAGTTGTTTATGTTAGTTTTTTTAAGCTTTTCAATTCGATTTTAATGAAAAATTTTAATAACTTTTTCATTTATAATACGTCGTTAGAAAGGTGTTAACCACCGCTTGAGATTTAAGTCAAAAATTAACCCTAAACTGCAGTGTCTTATTTTTTATAACATTCACTTCGACATCACTAAAACCCCATTGTATAACCACAAAAGCGTTTATTTGTGCAGTCAACTCGTTTTATTAACATATTTAGCTACTATAAAATTAAACCATTTATAACCAACATTTTTTAGAGGACATTTAAAAAAATTGTGGAAAATATTTATGTCCAGTTGTATACTAAATAAAATAATATATTTCTATGAACTAAATTCGCGGAAATATATTTTGTATTAAATATTTTGTTAATTCATTTTAATTATTTTTTATACACGTTGCTTGCATTTTGGCCAGAAAAGGGTAACATTTTGTCATTCGGGGGTGTTCTGAAAATCACGTGCTTTTGAAATCACACGTGTGATTTTTTGGTGTTTTGAAAGTCATACTGTTGGTGTGTTTCTCGGTGAAAAATTTGCCTTATAAACATTTGTTAAATATACAGGTATGTTCTAGGTTTAGACTCGAATTGAAAACGAAAAATTTTTTGAATCAGCATAATTCATAAATTGGTGTTCTCAAATCAGCATATTTTTGTGTATTCGAAGTTTTTGTTCGAAAAAACTTTTGTTGAACTAATGATCGCTAATTTGCTAACCGAAGTATAATAGCAATGTCTAATATTTTTTAAAAATCGTAAAAGCTGTAAAGAATCACAAAAAAAATCGCTAACATGGCTAAAATTCTCGAAAAATTGCAAACTTTTAAACAAACACTTAAATTTATTTGAAATCTTTAAATGGGTTAAAAAAAAAACAAAATGTCGGAAAATAACAAAAAAAAAATTGCAAAAATAGCGAAAATTCGCGAAAAATTTTAATATTTCAAACCAGCTATAATATTGATTTAAAGTCCCTAAAACTATAAGGAATGGCAAAAAATCGGTAAAAATTGCTAAATTCAAGGAAATTCGCAAAAATTTGCAAACAGCGGCATGATAGCAAAGTCAACTATTTATTAAAAATCGTTAAAGCTGTAAAGAATCAGAAAACTTACACGACCAAATCGCTTATATCGCGAACATGGCTAAAATTCGCGAAAAATTGCAAAGTTTAAACAAACCCAAAAACTAAGAGAACGCTAAATCGATTAAAGAAACAAATTGTCTGAAAATAACATAAAAATCGTTCAAAAAAATTTGGTATAATTACATCAATATCAATGAAAACGTCGACTTTAAATTTAGGGTTAGTAAGGGCCTTTTGCGTTTTAGATAACGATATATTTTTGATTAAATTGGATTAAGAAGATTTTAAGCTAAAAGCAATATTAATTTTTTTGTTAAAAATGTTATCACCAACTTTCACCAACCCATATCTACTCTAATTAAAAACGAATAAAAATATGTGGATGTGAAATGCAGAACACCAATAATGCTAAAGTAATCCACTTTCGAGTGGATTCGGATTCTAGAACACGCCCGATAATAGTCGTTTATAAATACGGGGGTAAGTGTTTAACAAAGCAAATTTTATCACAAATTTACAGTCCTAATCAACTAAATTGGTCCAAGTGTCACCCCTAAAACACTTTTAGGCACATTAAACTCTTTTTCGTAAACGCATCACTACGCTGCACCTGATCCGCATCTTTGATAAGTTTGCGATGATCATGCAAATCAGCTAATGGCTTTCCAGTTTGATTATAGTTTTGACATAATATGCATTGTGATGCATGTTTTAGGTTTGTTTGCGCATTTATCTGGGCCCAGATCGTGGCAGTCGTGATCGATTAACTTTGATCGAAATTTTACTTTTTGAAATCGTCCCATTCGTTATTCAAAACCTTCTATCGAAATTTGAGATTATGTCATTCGATAACGAGTAGTTGATCGAATGCCTTCACTAGAAATGTCATTCGATAGGTTAAGAACTTTCGTAAAAACATTCAATTGTTTTTTACAAACAATTTACACACTTTTTGGGAATAATTATTAGATTTCTTCAACAAATATGACCTTCTCCGAGAAAAGGGAAAATAAAGTTTTGAGAAACTATTTTAGGCACCAGAATCCACTCTTAAGTCCAAACCCGTTTTTTTGACACACTAGGTCCCTTTTCTCGGAGAAGGTCACAAATAGCTAAAAATTTAAATATTAAACTTTTTTCAGCAATAACAAAAAAAAATAATAATTTTCAGTTTTGCAATTTTAGTCATGTTTGCGATAGAAGCAAATTTCTAATTGTAATTTTTTTAATTTTTTACAGCTTTAACGATTAATAAATAGTAGACTTTGCCGCTGTTACCAATTTTTGGCGAATTTCCCATAATTTAGCAATTTTTACAGAATTTTTTCCATTCCTTATACTTTTATAAACTTTTAACAAATTTTATGGCTTGATTGAATTATTAAAAATTTTTGCGAATATTCGCTTTTTTTGCAAAAATTTTTTTTTGTTCATTTTTTACATTTTGTTTTTCTTTTAACCGATTTACGGCCATTTTCACCAAGTTCGGTTATAATTACTACCGGTTATAGCTGTCCAAACATATTGGTAACCGGTACTTTAATTGAAAGTTAGTTTTAACCGAGCTTGGTGAAAATGGCCGTTAGCGATTTCAAATATTTAAATTTTCATATTATTCGAATGTCTAATCTAATTCAAATTACAATCCTCAAAAGCTTTTATACTTTAATTTTCTTTAATATTTTCCAGGAATATTTTGTTTCCAAGTTTGTCATCATTCGCGAATTTTAGCCATTTTAGCGATAGCAGCGATTTTTTCTCTAAGTTTTCTGTTTCTTTACAGCTTTTACAATTTTTCATAAAAACTAGACTTTGCTTTCATGCCGCTGCTTGTAAAATTTTGCGAATTTTCGCTAATTTAAAATTTATTATGGAATTTTTGCCATTCCTTGTAGTTTTAGTGAGTTTTTATCAATTTATTGGCTTGTTTGATATATTAAACATTTTCGCGATTTTTTTTTTGTTGCGAAAAGTGCAATATGTCATTATGCCATTAATATACAAGCTTTAAAAATCTATTACATTTTTTAAACAAATTTCGATTCAAAAGCTTTCGAATGCCGGAATCCCGTGTTTTATACGTCACGAAGTTTTATTCGATACGAAAGTTCATTCGAACACGTGTGCGATGATTTGGGCCCTGCTTTTCTTATATATTTTCGAAGACAACTAACTAGCAACAATTTGGCACAAAAAAAAAAGTTTAAAACCGAATGACAAACTTAGAACACCCTCATTTTCCACTAGTTTTGGAGGGAATGATTTAACACTAATTATTTTATAAAACCAAAAACATTATTTCTTAGGTTAAGGAAAGAAATAGAACTGACCTATATTTTTCTCTAAGTAATTGAGGAAGATCAAAAATGAATGCAAATGTCTAAACATTATGACTAATACAAAATTAAAGTGTATTATTAAATAATGTACGTAAACCTCCATACAGTCATACGCAAAATTATTTTAACCTTTTTATATTTCAAGCCAATTTCTTATTCAATTTCAATACATATTTTTTTTACAATTGCAACACAAATGATTTTTAGAAATAGTTTAAGGTATAATTGAATCAGTGTTCGAAAATAAACAGAATATTATTTAGCGGTCAGCACACACACTCACAGGAGAAATATCTATTTTTTTAGTGTTTGTGTAGACGGACAGAACCCTTTATACCGTTTGTAACTATTTTCTAGAAAGAGCGAACATTATATAGTGTTCTGCTCTTCGTTATAAAATTGAACAATTGTAGTAATACTTAAGACTCTTTATTGCTTGTTTTCTTACATTGATGAAGAAATGAACAAACTGTACTGTGTAGTTGGTTTGTTTGTGTAAAATTATTTTGCAGGCTTTTTGTTTTTTTTGTATGTGTATTTTGTTTTTGTAAAAAACAAAACAATTTAAAAAACCGAAAGGAGTTAAATGCTTTCTTTCGTCTTTTGTTGAGTTTGATAAAAACAGTATTTTTTTTTGTTCGAAAGATAGCTAACACGGAAACGTTATTTTTTAATAATAATAGTGTTGTTTAGGTCTGTACACCGTGTGTTTTTCACAGATCTACCGAACAAGGAGCAATATTTAGTGTTTATTTTCGAACAGTGAATTTAATGACCACGCTACCATTTTAAGCATTTGTGAATACATTAAAGTAATTCAAATGTAACAAGGCGAATTAACTACAGGTGGTGTCGAAAAGCCATCTGATTTTGACAGTTCGAGCCAATTTGCTTTAATTTGTTAGTGTTTTGCTAAGAATGGTTGACATTTCGAGCCGTATACACTAACAATGCAATGCAATACCCCCTATGTTGTTTCTGTTGTTTTTGGATTGTTGTAGTTCCGACACCACCTGTAGTTGAATTCGCCTTGAAATGTAATGCCCGTAATTACTACAAAAATAATCAAACTGTGTATAGAAATCTATAGTGTAATAGCTGTCGTATTTTAAAAGAAAACGGAAAGTAAAAACACGCAGGCTAAATAAATGTTACAAAAGGTAAAGATCCAGCTTTCTTATGGTAGAAATTACGGGCATTTGGCTTAAAATGAACATACACTGTCGATCAGGTGATTAGAACCACTTATATTTTTGAATTCAGTATGCCATATCTTGTTTAATTTTTTGTAGAAAGAGACGTTTTTTGTAGAAAGTCAAATGCCTGTATTAATAAAAATTTATTAAAGATTTGCAGAAAAAATTTACCATGAGATTTATCCTCAATAAACGTTTAAAAAATTTAATAATCGTTTTTGAAGACGTGGGAAAGTTTTTATACCATTGGATAAAACATTTTTTAAGATTACAAAATTAACAACAAGAATCATTTAAGTTAAATGCAACTGTATTTGAATGACACTTTTCCAAAAAAGACAAAAATAAATGAAATTTCTTGCGCTCATATGATTAGAGCCACTTTGCATGTTTAACTTTTTTGATTGAATTCACAGAAAAAATTATTTTTCGAATTCAAACAAAAAATTTGTAGTATCAAAACTTTTTTTGTCTGAAATCGGTCCTACAAACAAATTCGCACATTCAAACAATTTATTTGCATTTTGTTTACTAAAAAAAACACTGATTTTTTCAAACAAATAATTTACAGAATCAAACAAAAAGTTTACTGAAATTCATATAAATTTCAAACAAATAATTTTGCTGAATCAAACAAAAATTTTTTGCACAAGCAATGACGCGCACCCAAGCAATCACTGAAGGAGAAGATGAAGGCAGAAGCAGAGCGGTGGCTGGATTTGAGACACATGTTTTGTTGGAATTATTTTTGAACGAAGTCTTGTTTATACACACAATGTTTTTCTTCATCACTCACTGTTGCTGTATCCTTTCCTTGGCTAAAGAAGAAGAAATGTAACAAGCAACGGCAGCAGACCGTCTCGATATGTTTTTCGTCATCATTTTATTTTTGTATTTGATGTATTTAAGTAAACAGTTTTCAAAAATTGAATACGGGATTTTGTTTTTCATTCTTTTTTTTCCAACTTTGAAACCAACCAAAAATTTATTTTGTTTCTTATAATGTTGTAGTTGTTTCTGTTGTTTAAAAAAGAATGAAACCTTTTTTTTACCTGCTATTTTTTTGTTTTTTTACTAATAACCTCGTCGCGCTATTTTATCATCTCTCTTCTTGTTGTACTTTTTTAAAGTGTCCAAAAATAAACTGTATGTGTTTTGTGTTGTTGTTCTTATATTTCGTATAAAGAAGTGTTGCTTACGATCAAATAAAAAATGCAAAAAACGACAACATTAAAGAGCGTTAAATATTTCATACAAAATTATGAAAAATTGAAACCAATAGCGCGTATATTATATTATTGAAAAGTTGTCAACATTTTTGTTGGTTGAATAAAAATCAAACAAAAATATTAATTGAATCAGTAAAAAAATTTGTAGAAATTAAAAAAAATTTCAAACAATCGTTTGTTTGAAAATAATTCGGCAATAATTTTTTCTGTGTTCGCAGAAGAAAAATATTACATTCTGATTTATTAAAAAATGAGCAAGAAAACAATTATAAGCATATGGGAAAGAGCCAAAATCGATGTTTATCATTCGCAAGGATTTTTTTAACGGGCCATTGCGTGGGAAGTTGAACAAAGTCAGAAAACTGATATTCAAAAGATTACAATTACAAAGGAAGGTTTCTAACCGCTTTAACTTCAACCAAAAAGAGAAAAAATTTGAGAATTGCGCCAAACTCTTCTCTTTTAGCACCAAAACTCGGGTCTCAAGCTGCTGTTCAGGCTAATTTCACGACAGTAAAAATAACTATTGCAAACTTTAATATACTTATATTACGAATACTTTAAATAAAAGAAACTGAAAAAAACCGCCGCTAAATAATGCACGCATAGAAAATCGATAAAAAAAAAAATTGGCAGAGAGCAAAAAAAAATATTTTTCATTTGTGATACATTGAAAAAATTTGAGAACAACGTTTGAAAGCAAGTTGAAAATAATTGCATTTCTCAATTTGAAAATAGCTTCCCCTTTTTGTTGAGAATGCTATGATTTTTATTCCGCGAAATCAATTGAACGGATGCTAGGCAAAATCCAGGTTCGGCTTTCATCAATTGAAATAGGTTTGGTACTTGGGTCAGAAAAGATATTAATTTGTTGTAATGTGGGGAAGAGAATTTAGGCTTTTCGAGCTTGGCTTAGGATGATGAATAATTAACCCTCTGTGAAAATTCTAAGTGCAATTAAAAGTATTTACTAGGGTTTCCAATTAATCGATGTTTTATTTTAATCGATTAATCGCGCAAATAATTATTCGAGCTAAACATTGAATCGAATAATAATCGAACAATTTAATATTATTCGGTTAATCGAATAATTTTGATTTTTAGAAGTTTAAAAACAAGACCAAATATTATATTTGTTAACATAAAAATAGTAACAACGATGTAACAAAAGGTAATAAAAGAGGAAAGCTTTTTAATATTTCATATAAAAAAAAGAAATTTTCGATTAATCGACATAAATTATTCGAATTATTCGTTATTCGAAAATAAGCAATTTTAAATTATTCCAACAGCTAATCGCCCAAAATTATTCAATTAATCGAACACCAGTTAATCGTTTGGATACCCTATTATTTACT
Source organism: Pollenia labialis (assembly GCA_949318255.1). Lineage (NCBI taxonomy): Eukaryota > Metazoa > Arthropoda > Insecta > Diptera > Polleniidae > Pollenia > Pollenia labialis. The sequence continues at coordinate 128,007,525 of OX439142.1, read as the reverse complement.
CTTAAGTAAAATATCCATTGTTATTTTTCACTACGTCAATCTTTGTCCCTTTTCTTTATATTACATTCTTAGGAAAACAACTAAGCAATTCGCACCCGCTTTAAAACTTACACATATACTGTTATATGACTTATAAATCTCTTATTTACAGTTCGATTACTTTGATTCACTACTGTATATTAATCTAAAAACACTTTGTTTACAAAAACAACAACGCTTTGAAAATAAATTAAACTAAATTTATAAATAAAATCGTATAAACAATTCGCATATAATCGTTTTGCAGCTAAATTTAATTAATTAAGCAAAAACAACAACTAAACGTCATTTGACTGACATAAATATGTCTATTTAAAATTAATTAAATAGCATGCATTTAAATTTGCTAAACTTGCTTTCACGATAAAATTAATATCGACAATTGATGAATGAATGAATTAACTAATGAATTAACCAATTTAAAAAAATGAATGAATTAACGACTAAGCGTTGAACCGATGATAAATCGAATAAAACCGCGCGTAATAGTAATTTATATTTATTTCATAGTTTAATGGTTTTATTAGAAATTATCCGTCATATGATTTAAAATCAAACCGAAGATTAATTATAAAAAAAGTTTTATCTTTAATGAAATTATCTTGGAAATTGTATTCATTTTATAAAGAAAAATCTGGTATTATTCTCAAGAATACTTATGATGCTTAATGATAAGGGCAGGTTTTTAAATGCACAGCAAATTTAAAAATATTGAAACAAAAAAATATTTTTATTATTTTAAAAGATACTATAGAACATAATTTGTCGAATATCGCATAGATAAATTCATTTAAATTTTGTAAAGAAAACAATTTTGCAATATTACTTTGATTATTAGAGATAAACGCCAAGATTCCAATCAAGTCGTTATGGGCAAAATTCATATTTTTTTTTTTTGAAATTTATTACTAAATTGCAAAATAGTTTTTATATGCAAATAAAACCTTTTTCTGAAAATCGTGAATTAGATTCGAAAATATTTTTTTCAAATAAAAAACTTTAAAAACCAACTTTGCTTTTGTTTTTGGCGTGGCTCAGATTTATGGTTAATATAGAAAGAAATTTGTGTTTTTTTATCTTCGTTTTTGATATGGATTTTTTCATTTAAATTTATAACACATCTGTATAATTAATTGCATTGTCATTTCATAATATTAAGTAATTGGAAATTTCTAAGCAAATTTCTGTAATTTACTTTTATTTAAATATGAACATCGGTACTTTACCACAAAATAAGTAAGTTTACTATTTATGAAACACATTTAAACACAAAAAGTATTGAAGTTTTTATTTTTCCTATAACCCCACATTTTTTATAACAATTGAATTAAAATTTTTTTAGAGGTGGATTTTATTTAATTCTATTAAACGAGTTAGTTAGCGTTAGTTTTACATTTATGGGGATTTTTCCCAAGATATTGCTAAATTCAAAGTTAGCAAATATTTTGTTATTGATTAGATTTGAATAACCATTCCAAAAAGTTTGTTTCTGTGAAAATTATTGCACTGGAAAAATAATTTCATATATTTTTATTTTAATGTGACTTAAATTTTAAATTGACTGCAAATATTAGAAAAAAACTAAAGCAATTTTAATGATCTTTTATTCCTCAATTAACAATAAAAAAAAACTGAATTGCTTAATACTCCCAATAGGGAAAACATTATTTGTAATAAGACCACTCGCCTAAACTACTTTAATATAAGCAGCTCTTCAATTGAAAATTTTCCATTTAAAAATTTTCTCATGTTTTTCCAAAACCTTATGGTAACTGTGTTACCTTAGTTAAATTTGTTTACGCTGCAGTTACACGTTCAACATTTTTTTGATAGTCAGGCATGTTCTGAAAATCACAAAATTTCAAATCACTTGTGATTTTAAAATCACAAAAGTTTTAACTTGGTTTAAAATGGTGGAAAAAAATAATCATGTAATTTTAAGTCGGCGGCCACTAAGCTGAAAGGCTTAGAATCAGAATTATGGAAAAAGTTTTTTGTCCAGAACTCCTTTCTTGTGATTTCAATTCACTTTCACAAAAAATGATTTTCAGAACATTCCTGAGTGATTTAAATTTACTTATAAGAATTTAAAGCTGTGACGTAAGCTGCACTAGTGATGCGATACTATTGATATTTTCTGCTATCAATTTTTATCGATAGTTCAGATTTCACTATCGACTGAAAGTTTGCTCTTGAGAAGGAAAAAAATTGATATTTTTAAAACCACAAGCATGTCAACCTTTCATGTCTTAAGGCAGTTTCTCCGGTTAGTTAATATTTCACCGCCAGCTGAAAAGCATCTTTCTAAAGGAACTTATTTAGATAATGTTCAAATTAGTATTGATTCTCCGCCCGAAAGGCAATCGATCTAGAGGAATTTTCCTCTATTAGTCATTCATTGTTTTGCCTTATGCTCGCAATTGCATTTTCCCTTTTCTTTATGACATTATAAAAACATTTGACATTTCAGTCCCCATCTAAACATATACAAATTTTGACATAAGGGCCTCCAATTAGCAGTACAAAGATGCACAGCTGAGCTATCAATACTACCTGCTATTCTTCTTGTTTGTATACATTACTGTTAGTCAGGGCGAATTTTTAGCTAGTAAACTTCAGGCGAAAAACTGTGATTAAAGCTGTTTTTACATGTTTTTATAACTGTTTTTTTAAAATAATATCAATACAGATTTTTTTCCTATCGATATTTTAAGACTATCGATAGTACTTTTGATAGTTTTCCAGCACTTCGCTGCGCGCAAGATTCAAGCAATATATTTTCAAGATGATATCTGAATGCAATTTATAAGGACATAAGAGCACTTTTCTCATTGAAATTGCAATCAGCTGTTTTCTTCACAGTGAATTGAAACACGCAATAGAATTTGAAAGCAAGCTCGCATCAAATATAAAGAGCATGAATGTTTTTGTGAAGAAGTGTTAATGTGTTAGGGGAGCTCAGTATTAGTCTTGCAAAAAAGCAAATGCAAAATATCGCAGCTATTTTGTGAAATCCAATAAGAAACTACACAGAGATTCCGTTAGATTTCATTAAAGTGCTACAATATTTTGCATTTGCTCTTTTCAAGCCTAATATTGGACTCTGTTATTGAAACATGAAACAAAATTGAAGAAAAACTTCATCGTGTAACAAGGGGGTCATATAAAATATGTATGTATGCTTAGCCTAAATAATCCTGATAACAACGTAGTCAGTCACATTAATAAAGCAGACAAATTTAGAACCAAATTGCTGCTTAAAACTTTAGCGGAGTGGTACGTATAACAATTTCCATACCCATTTTGACATGTTTAATAAGATCTCTGAAATGGTTTAATTTTATGGCGTACACAAAAAAACATTTAGCAGATTAATATTTCTATTGAATTAAATTATTGTGTGTTTAATTTATTAAATAAAACATTATTTTAATGTTTTTTTATTGAATTAGAGATTTTGTAATATATTTTATTGGACCCTACACATTGCCAGATTTTTTTTATTCTAAACAGTCTGTTTGAAAAACGGGTTTTCTTGGCCCAAACAAAAATGTTATAAATTTTGTCACAAAATTTTAGTAAACGATACAAGCTACAAGTCTTCAAGTAAAATATATTTGAAACAAAAACAAAACTTGTAAATTATCAAAGTTATTTTCGGGAATACAAAATTTAAATTAATACGATTTCCGTATGACGTGCTAAATTCCCAGTTTTTCGTATTTGATAAATACACTGAAATTTATTGTTGAGGGAAAGCTAGCTTCTATGCGCATTTCACTGGTTGCTTAGGCCAGCTCATCAGGAAACCTTTTTTTTCTAAAATCTTTGGAAAAGGTTTCCTGATGAGCTGGCTTTCCCTCAACAATAAATTTCAGTGTATTTATCAAATATTAATATTTTCAAATATCAAATTGTAAACAAAATAATTTACTGAGAAACTTGAATTTATAAAAATCGCGATTTCCATACAAACATAATATTTTTTAATGTTTGTGTGTTTGCTGCTGTTCTATTTATGGACGTTTTTTTCTTCACTTAAAATTGAGGGAGGTACCTTCACTTAAATGTGAATAAAAGCGAAACGCGTTCATCGATTTTTTTGATCTATGTCTAATTTTGTTCATAGGTTATGTGACATTAATACGACTAACTTTTTCCTGTTTTGGAATTTTTTTTTTATAATTTTTATATATAAAAAATTTGCATTTTTTTATTGCGCTTTACGTAAACAACCATTACTCAGCCAATTTTTTTTGGGTGATTTTCAAAAATGTAATTGTATTTCAAGGCTAACAATTTCATCTTCTTGAAATGGGCTATCCAAAAAACAATTTCATAATGACCATTATTGTTTGCCTATTAAAAATTGTGATGTTAAAGTCGGTACAATTGTAATTTTTTTTTTTGGAACATTTTGACTTTCTGAACAAACTTAAGTACCGTGGTACTACTGTGACTCATTTGGTACAATTTAAGAATTTGTCATAGTTCCCCCTTTTTGAATTTTCAGTATAGCAAAAACAATATTGAGTCCTTTTCATTATGTTGTACAATAAATCGTTAATGTAATGGGCGCTTAAATATGCAACTTGTATTGTGGTGCATTGAGCGCTTAGTCCCCTTTTACATGTGGCAAGTTAAGGGCAGACAGATAAAGTTTGTTGGTAAGGACCTAAAGCGAAAGGATCGTGGTTTTTTTGAGTACGCAACCACTGTCGGCAACTCAGTCGTAGTTTGCAAGTGGGTAGACAATAGTATTGTTAAAATAGCTTCAAACAATTTTGAAGCTCTGCCATCATTACCAGTATCTCGCTATTCGCAAAAAGCTAAGATAACAATTTCTGTACAACAACCTAAGCTTATCAAAAAGTAAAATTTAAACATGGGTGTAGTTTACAGAGCCGACCAAAACATCGAACATCTATTAGGGGGAAAAAGTGGTATTTTCCGCTTATTTGCCATTGTATCGACATGGCGGAGCAAAATAGCTGGCAATTATATCGTCCGTATGGCGGAAATATGCATCATTTAGCTTTTAGATGAGTGATTACAAACGGATTACTAGAATTTTTTAAAAGAACTCGCGATTTGATGGACAAGGGCACCTAGTACGACATAAGGAAAAGTAAACTCGTTGCTTCTATTGCCATAAGAAGGACAACTTTTTTTGCAACAAGTGTAATGTCGCTTTACATCCAAAGGATTGCTTCATGACGTATCACAATCCAACTTAAAACATAATCGTTATTCCATTTATATTAACATAGAATATTTACTTTATAAAACCTTTATTGTTCCAATTTTTTTGGGTGTTTCAGATAAAAACAAAGTACAAATTAAAAATAATTTAAGCAGGGTATTTAGCTACCGTCCTTTTAAAAGGACACCTAATATCGGCTAAACTATAGATTTTAAGAAAAATAGGTTTTTATTAAAAAAAAATGTTTTTATACCTTAACTTAAAATTCGAAATAAAAGGTGAAGTTTTCCGGCGCTATCTGGGTTAAGAAAGCAAATATTTTGAGAAGGATATTTAAAAAAAATTTCAATTAAATTTTCCTGATATATTATTATATTTAATGTGTTTTTCAGGGACCGTAACGGTTAAAAGTTTCATCTTAAAAATTATTTTTAAATCATTATTTTTTAAATGTTATTTTTCTTCAAAAAATTAAAGTTATTTCTTGGTTATGATATACGCTTAAGTAAATAAAAAAATAATTTTTTAAGTTTTATATTTGGTTAGCAAATAAAAATAATTTTTTTAACTTAATTTTTTTGCTTAGAAAATAACAGTTTCTTATAGAATTTAATTTGGTTGCGTATATATTTATTACAAACGAGCCATTTTGTTTAGAGAAGTGTTTCAACATCCTCTAGTAAATATTGCTTCAAATTATGTTTAAAAGTTGATAAGACCGAAATATTCTTTAATTCATTTGGTAACTGATTATATTCACTTGACCCATTGTAAGAAATGCGTTGTTTAGATAACTCAAGTCGACATCTCGTTATATTTAAATTTCTTGATTGCCTCGTAGCTCTATGTGTAATTGACATGTTCTCTTGAAACCGTATACTGTGGGTGCCAACTCCTTTTATACATTTAAACATATATATCAATAATTGAAGGCCAGCCGCGAATAACGTTTTAAGTTACAAAATAATTATTTTTCAGGAGAGCAAAAAAACGTTTTTATCAGGCAAGGTTAATAATTTTTTTTTTTTCTTTAGATTATTAAAAATAATGGTAATAAGAACTTTTATTTAAAATATCAAAAAATTTAAAATTTAAATTACATGCGAATTTACAGTTTATATCATTTTTTTTTAGTGGAAAAACGTGGAAAAACGTTTCATATCCACAATCGCGATGTCATTTAAAACGTTATTCCACGTTTCAAAACCATTTACTTTGTATCATTTTGTAAGTAACTTACAACGTTCTTCCACTAGTTGATTCTTTGAATATCACTTTGAAGGCGTTAGGGTGCATAGTTTTGGGTGATTTAAGGTTTAAACAGTCTAAAAGGGTAATGTTAACGGTTATCTGCAAAAAAACAGTTTTTGCAAAAAGTGGCTTTTACAACGTTATTCGCGGCTGTGCTTCAATTGTTGTTTATACAAACCACGAACAGGAAGTATCAATTTGGCATGATTTTTAAACAAATTTACTGTGGAGTACCGGAACGGTAGACCATATACAATTTTCAGGGCTTTATTTTGTGCCGATTGTAGAGACTTTAATGTTGAACACTTTTTATAGCCATATATCATAGGAAGGTATGTGAGATGTGAATTAATTAATGCGTGGTAAAGCATAAGTTTGGTGGTGGTATTTTATTTATTTTTAAATTTATAAAGAATGCCAATCCTGAAGATACTTTTGTCTTTAAGGAATTGATGTGGTGATCCCATAAAAGATTATGACAAATTTATATACCAAGATATTTAACATTTTCAGACTCATTTATCAAGTTTCCTTCAATATATACATCCATGGGTTCAACATTCCTTAAAATATACGGCTTAAAACGAATGAATTTGGTTTTTCTATAATTTAGAGCTAATTTATTTAGCCTTAAAAACTCTGACAGTATTGCTGCATCATATTCCATATTAACTTGTAATACTTTTTCATATTTATAATAAAACAATAGGCAAATGTCGTCAGCATACATGAATAGATGCCCATTAAATTTTATATTGTTTATATCATTTAAAAATATTTTAAATGAAAGTGGTCCAAGTACACTACCTTGTGGTACGCCATATAACACATCGAGCTCGTGACTTTTAGACTCATTTATTTGTACGAATTGTTTCCTTTCCTTTAGATAGTCCTTCAGTAAATTAATTGCATTGAGAGACAATCCAATAAAATGGAGTTTATGACATAAAATATCGTGGTCTACTAAATCAAAGGCCTTCGACAAATCAAAAAACAGCCCTGCTAAGCACAAAAACTATTTTTTTTAAGGAAAAAAAACTAAGAAAATAATCGGTAAATTTGAGATTTTTAATAAAACTTAAAAAATTAAAGCATCTAAAGGTAGTCCATGCAGTTTAAATTTGAAAAATAATCGTTATTTGCAGTCCCTGGTGTTTTTATTTATTGTTTTTTTTATACAAAGTTTAATGTTGCCTTCTTAAGTCTTGTGTTTTATTTGCATTTTTGTTTATTGTCAAACTGACATGTGCAAATCAATTATACAAAATCTTTCGATAAGTTTTATCATTTTTGTTTTTATGCCCTTTAAAACGAATACGAGTATGTATGCAATAATGTTTGCAACACATACACTAAACTATGAAAATTATGAAAAACATAAAAATAAACATACCATAACGAATTTGCAGTACACTATTTAATCTTTTTTTTTGTAAATTCAATATGTGAGATTTAAGTTTTAGTGCCAAACAAACGTTCATTGAACACCTGTTGGCCAAACCATGAGTTTTGCTTAAAATACCATTTACTTAAGTACATTCGATTGGCTGATTATTGAAACATTTGCATTACACATTTTCATTAGCATTTTTGCAACTTTTTTACGTTCGTATTTTACTTACATACCTACAAACGTACAAATGTATGAATGAATGTACGATTTAATGAGGAAAAAGAATAAGAATTGGTAGGAAATGCAGAGTCGTCATTTGTAACATGTTGTAGGTGCTTTAAAGCGATTGTCATGTTACGGCGGTAGTTGAAGTTCTGGCTGGTGCTCAATTAAAGTTGCAAGTTCTTTAATAATTTTAGTTTTACTTTGATGATCGCTTAAGAAAGGTGTTTAATAAAACTTAAAATAAAATAACAAATATGTTATCCAATAACAAGTACATACATTTTTTAATAAATACAGCAAAAAATTAATAGAAAATTTCAAAAGAAATTTCGTAAAATTTCGTAAAATTTTCAAATTAAACATCCAAAAGTGTTTCGAAACTTATTAAATATTTAATGTAATAAATTTATATTAGTAAGAACAAAAGTATAGTGTTAGATAAACAAAAATAAATACAAATCATATAAAATAAAGAAAATAAGCAATAAGTGTTAAAATGTCATTTGGTTTGCTACTCTTCCTTGTTTTATGAATAATAATTTGTTGTAGAAAACATCGATTAATCATGTTGTAAAGTTGTTGTAATTCTGTGTTTCTAATACCAAATATTTAACACTTTTCCCTTTCAACCTGTCTAACGATCTATCTTGTTAATGCCACACAAGAACTTGCAAATCATTCACAACGAAAGTGTGATTTAAAAGAATGCATTTAATAATTTAAGAGAGATGTGTTGAAACTAAAAAAAAAATTAATATAAAAAAGTAGAACATTTAGCAAACAGTAGTAAAGGAAACAAGTGAGAGTGCTATATTCGGCTATGACAAATTTTGTATACCCATCACAATGGTACGATAAGAACAGAAAGTCCCACCGATATTTTGTCAGATGTTGTTTTTCCAAATTTGGAAAATAGAAAAAATAAGTAAAAAAAACTACAACAACAAGAGATTAAAGGGCAAAATGAAACGCAGTCGTAGATTTTTTCTTATATCTCCGTTATTTATGGACCGATCTTGCTGAATTTCAAAAGCAAATTTTAACGGAGTATATGTGATATAAATATATGACAATCTAGTCCCCATAATTTCAGGAGTCTTCGAAAAACACATTTCAACAAACGCGCAGACAGGCGGACAGATGGACATTGTTCAAAAAAAAAAAGGGACCTAGTGTGTCAAAAAACGGGTTTAGACTTAAGAGTGGATTCTGGTACCTAGAGAGGTGTGGAATAATAATTATGCGTGTTTCTCAAAACTTCATCTTCACACACTAGGTCCCTTTTCTCGGCGAATATCACATATACCTTTTTAACTTTGGTGAAGTTAGAAATGGATCAGCATAATTTTTCCCAACTTCGGCATAAGTGGAGTGTATTTCAGTCAGTTTGTTCAAAATCGATAAAAAACGAATAGTGGTCTGAGCCAGGTTAACATGTTAAAACAGGTGGGAAAAATCTTGGCAGCCGATGTTTAAAAACTATTAAAATTTTTTTTCTTAAACAGTAGCAAAATAACAGCCCAGCAGGAGAACCAAACCGTCCGGCAAAAAATGGGCGGCTGGCCGCCGACATTCAATTTTGTAAGACTCGAGATGCCGCCGTTTAATGCTGCTTTAATCGGTTGAATATTAGAGCCATTTGAAAAAGGCTGAAATCACCATACAAGTTGCAGGGATTCATTTTATACAGTTGCATTAAAAAAAACTGCACTTTTTTAAGGCCGTTATACACTTACCTACACTCTTAAGTATTTTACGAATCTAATTATTGTTTGAACATTTTTAAAAAACAATAACAACTTATCATGACAGGGTTGTATTTTCTCAAAATACGTAACCCTACGTTTCCACATGCAAGTAATTACTTGCAAGTAGTGTATACGCAAAATAGAGGAAACAGCCGATTGGCTGAAAATACAAAATTTTTGTAGATGTTAGTGAAAAAGTGTATTGAGTTTTTCGATCTTGCACTTGCATGTGGAAACGGGGGTTAAGACTAGTGTGATAGTGTTAAGTACTCTTTCGCAAAATTAAGAAAAACATACCTTTTAACGCAAAAATGGTTGTAATACCCGTTCACTTTTTCCTTCAAAGTGTCATTTATTTTCAGTTAGAGAAAAGTGAAATAAAAATTTGAAATTATAAAAATGACACAAAAAATTAAAAAAATTTTTTAAAGAAAATAAGGAAAGGGGAATTAAATCATCCGATTCTGAAACGGAAGAGGTTTCAGACGATGCAAATATTAAAAACATTACCAGAAAATGCTTGGAAAATAAGTAAATACCATGAAATGTGCTACAATTATAACAACAACTAGGGACGAAGAATGATTAAATGCTTTTTGTACATTTAAATATTGCATAGACAAAAATGTTAAGCCTAGAGTACACTGAATTTGACATTACATTACAAAGTCACAAAGGCCATTCTTTGATAGGTCATGCCACGCCATAGCCACATGTGCATTGTCACTTTCCGGGGACTCTAGGCTTTATAAAACTATAAACTTTGTAAGTCGTTGAAACCGCCTCCGCCAAAAAAAAACAGTTGCGGTGCCGCCGCCGTTAAATAGGGTTCGGCTTGATTCACTTCTTATATCATCATTATCTTCCACTGGTGCATAGGACCACTTCTATTCTACTGTATTCCTCCCGGGGGAATACCTTTTGGTAAAACATCCTCCGGGGTTAATCAAGGTGTATGCATTCCTAAGATGTGCCAAATGGGGTCTAAAGATTTCAAGGAACCCGAAGTTGTAAAAAGTTGTATTGAGAACTTAACTGATGGTGCATTGGAAGTCAGTATCTTCCCGGCCTGAGAAATCGGTTTGACAATTAGTGAAGTCTCCGTAAGTATACTTTCTAAGAAAAGCTTCCCGAATCCCGAAGACTCGGAAGATGGTCTTGTCCTTCTCTGAAGGAATACTTTTGGAGAGCTCAAGATGGCTCTGTTTATACTCACATCTCGGGTTAAAAAAAGGGTGCCATTGTTCGTAAGGAAGCCCATGTAGAATGGGCACCTGCTGAGATTTTTAAAGCATACTAAAGTTCTGTTGCTATCAGAATTGCGGTGGAGTGCATCAGATTGGCAGTAGAGGTTAGATAGCTCCAGCTCCTAAACAAGGGGGAGGGTGTGACTTGGCGATTTTACTCCCATATTGCAATCTGTGTATGGAACATGATTGTCCCATACGCGAGAGCACTTGGTAAACTTATGTGTTAACACGTGGTTGAGATCCACTATGCAATTAGGCCGTTTTGCAGGTGCTTATTGGTTGACTTCTTGGACGATTTTATTTTAATTATAGTTTGCTGAATTCAGCTTATCATCAATGGTTCTTCTTTAGGTCTTAGCTGGAGCGCCAACAAGACAGTCAGTGGATTCCACCTTAAAACTTTTCGGGCTATATTCAAAGTATATTAACTTGATATTTCTTAGGCATTTGTTAGTGTACTCTTGTAAATTTATCAATTAGCTTATTGCTTTTTCAGGTTTCTCTTACGTTTGTTATTAAAAATACTTTTTTGATATGTATGTTTGACAAAAAAATCGAGTTACCGAAATGTGCTAACAGTCCGAAGACCGTTTATTTAAGAATTCCTAATCAGAGTTGAAAGGCAACAACTTTCCTAATAATTTTGTTACATTTCAAAGAGTTACAATTCTTTCAAACACAATGCTAAATTTTTAAATCAAAATATTCAAAAAATTTCTTATTTACTGTTTGTATATAGAAGATTCCCTAGAAACTCTCTCAAAGCTAAATTAAAAAAAAGTTTCTTACGCGTGAAGTTACAACAACAAAGTAAACTCATTTGTTACTAACTCAATCATATACCTATTAAGTTTTTTTGATAGCTGCTTTAGGGGCCTTGCTCACTCTTTCTGCTCTAGTCGTAATAAATTAAAATTCCAATTTTATATATCTTTTAAATACGTTAATTAGTCATCGTTTCAGGAGTACTTTTCTACTCTAACAACAAATCATTGCTTTAAAGTCTGTGGTAGAAGAATTTATGAATGAATAATTGAAAGAAGGCCTCAAAGAAAAATAGTAAAAAAAACTGCTCATTGAGAAGTAAGATTGTAGATATAAATCAAACATTTAAGCAAACATACATATTACTAACACATGTACGTATGTACTCGTATATACAGACGGTTGTCGTAGCCGCAAAGGCGGCGGAGTTACTTCCGTTTTGTGAGTCTACTACAACAATGTGGTATTAACAGCAAACTGTTGCATGTACTCAACTCATATGTACGTAAAAAAAGGAAAAAAACAAAATGTGCAAATAAACAACACAAAAAGAAATATCACAATAAACAACAGACAAATAAAATGCAAAATAAATACGAAAATAAACGAAGCAACAGCAAAAAAACAAACTTACAAAAAAGCTCATATTTATGAATGAACAGAGTGAAATATTGGAAAAATACAAAGATAAAAACAAAAAAAAAAAAAAAAAATACAAGTTTTTTCTATAAAATCAAAGAAAAAAACAACTGCAATTAAGAAAAAAAATATCAAAGCAACAGCAAGCAACATTAACAACAAACAAATGTTGAATTGTAAAACGTGAGAAGAAACGTGCGATCACTTGTACTGCGCAAACTCGACGTGTGTTTAACAGCACGCTCCATATACAAACATTAAAAAACAATAAACAAAACAACAACAAATTTCAATGAAATTGATTTCGTTGTTCTTGTTGCTGGTTTTCTACGTCATACATTTGTTTTGATTTAAAAAAAGCCGGTTTATTTTTGCAAATCACCTTAAATGCACTTTAAATGAAGGTTTTTATTCAGTTTAACACAATTTGAATTATTATTACAATTTTTTTTTATTATCCAGTCAGTCAGTCAGTCCGCATAATAGATTATGCATTTTAGCCATCAGGTTCAATTGTGAGTATTTTCTTTGATGGTTTTTATTTGGATTTTATTCCTTTTTGTTGTGAGTTGTAGACATGTTTGATTTAAATTATAATGTAGTACTTCATGTTTTTGTTTTACTTTTTATTTCTCTTGGAATTTTTATTTTGGAAATTCCCGACACACATTCATAAATTTTTTTTCGTGTTTTCTTGCGAGAGCGCCAAGGCTGTGACGTCTAAGAGTTATGTATGATTCATTATTTACAGTTTCTTTAAATGATCATTATAATCATGAGGATTTTCAAAATCTAAATTAAAAAACGTGCATTTTTTTTTTAAATAGTAATGTAAATTTCCATTGGTTTTAATATTTAGTTTGATTAAAATAATATAAGAACTCTTTTAACATGTTATGCTAAACTTTCTGAGAATTACCACCCTCGATGTGTCGTCCTGATTCGAATGCCCAAAAATTCTTCTTCTTTTCATTTAAAGATTATTTCACAGTGCGAGCACAAACCTGGATTTTCTTCTGTCGAAATTTTCTTAACCCTTTAGAAATCCTTGGGTCAATATGACCCAGTTTTTCGATTCCACTCACTTTTTTTTTAAATTGATGAAACAGTATCGACCTAAAGTTTAATTTTATTCAAAACAGAAATGGAAATAACTACACTCACAATATTATTACAGTAACGGACTGTAGTTTATTTAAGAAATATTCCGTTCAGTCATTTTTAAATAAATAAACATTTAAAATTCCAAGCAAATTTATTTTTAACTGATTCTAACAGTTATTCAAAAAACTAAGTGCATATTAATACGGATTTTCAGTTGCAGTTAATATTGTCCGTTGATTGAGTTAAATTCTTCTTTATGTTAAAGTAAATAAAAATGTAATTTAAAGCAACGAAAAGTTCATTTAATTTTTACTGTCAAAAATTCAACCGCGAATTCCGTAAAAACAAATCAATATTCAGTTATCTTTTATAAATTAATTGTCAAAAAATTAACTACATATTCCGTAAAAACAAATAAATCTGCAGTTATTTTATAAAATTTTACTGTCAAAAATTCAACACCATATTCAGTAAAAACAATTAAATATTCAGTTATTTTATATAATTTTACTACCAAAAATTAATTTTTACTTATCTATTAAAAATGAATTGCTTGTTTTGTGTAAGCAATACCCATTTTCTTTTTGTTAAAATGATTTAGTTAAATACATCAAATTTTAAAAGTAAAATAATTGCGAAGCCTTATCGGTCATGCTGCTGGTGTCTTATAATTGAGAGTTCTTCTGTAAACAACGTGGTCAGTACAACAAAAGTAAAACAAACGTCTGTAACTGGGTAAGTAAATAAAAATATTCTCCCTCCCTCGCTTATAAGAAAAACAAGCGGACAGGTGTCTGTCTGGTATTTTTTAGAAATTCGGCTCTTTTGTGGTGTAAACGAAAATTTAATAAAATAACTGAATATTTAATTGTTTTTACTGAATATGGGGTCAATTTGACAGTTAAAAATTTACAGTAAAATTTTAATAAATAACTGAATATTTAATCGTTTTTACTGAATATGGTGTTGAATTTTTGACAGTAAAATTTTACAAAATAACTGAATATTTATTTGATTTTACGGAATATGGTGTTGAATTTTTGACAGTAAAAATTAAATGAACTTTTTGTTAAAAATAAATGAAAAATAGGTAGACCGGTTTTTAATTGAACTTTCATTTATTTTATATTACAATTTCAGTTAATTTTACGTACAGAATATTGTGAGTGTATTTAATGGTACTTTACACTATTAAAAGGGGGTTTTCGTATTTTGAGGAAAATACAACCCTGTCATGATAAGTTGTTATTGTTTTTTTTTTGTAATTAAAAACAATATTTATACCAGGGAAGCATATTTGTCAACAATACGTAAGACATGTTTGATAGTGTATAGTAACCTTTAGTTGCAAAGGGTTAAAATATTTCATTTATTTTCCTTTAATTTTTCGAAGAAAAATAACAGAAGTGTCTACTTCAGTCTACTTCAGCAAAAATTTTTACGTAATTGTAAATTACGCTTTTAATAATCCTAATGAGTTTGGAATGACAATTTTAAAAATACATATATTTAAAAATGAGTATTTATACTTTTCAAACCAAAGCTTTAAATGTTTTTTCTTCTGAATATGTGTCTGTTGTTTGTTTTGTGAACACTCAGTAAAAATGTTGCTCTCATTGTGAACATGGCGTAAAGCAAATACAGTTCGCATCACTTTTACAACAATTTTAAAATTATTTTTGCAATATATAATTTAATGTCTATTTTCCCTTGTTGATATCAATGAAGCACATTATTAAGAATATACCCCGATTATCGATTTTTAAGAAGATACCCCACTAATCAAGTACTATTCCTTCTATTCTCATCTCAAATACCCCTTTCAAACTCCGCAAGTTAGATGTGCAAGTCACTTGCCGAGTACAACAAAGGCTGTACTCAATTTTTTTGCCCTTAACCTGACCTTACCGCTGACATCTACAAACCAAGAGTAACTTGCCGAGTCTGAAATGGGTCTAACGGACCAACCTGAATTAGCTCGTAAAGCGTAAGATTTTCTAGCGCCTAGCTTTAACGCTGCATTGACAAACCTGAATTAGTGTGCCAACGCTGTGCCATGAACATCAATGTTGCCATATCTTGTTAAAAAAAACGCACAAAATAGAAAAATAACTACATTGTCAATACTTTTTAACCATGACAGCCAATTTCACTATTTAACGCGCTATGAAAATCGGATTTTCCAATTGCAAAACGTTGACGCCGCGCTATTTATGTTTTTTCATACATTTTGTATGAGTATGACAATTTTTAACAGATAGAAAATGCTTTACGCTCTGATTAAGGTTGTTATATATCCTTCACCATGGTGCGGCCATATGAACAGAACGTTATATAAATGCCGTTGTTTAGATATAAATTAATGTATTTTGTGTCACGCCTACTTCTCCAATCCTGCCCACAGTTTGTCGGATATTGTGTATTTATAAACAAGATGTTTGCACTTAATTTTAAAACTGGCTCTTGCCGTTGCTCATATCTCAGTCATTTATTGAATGATATGGCTGTATTTAAATAGTAAATTTTAGCGGAGTATATGTGACATAAATATTTAACATACACAGGAACAGAGACGGTCAGACGGATATTGTTAAATCAATTTTGCTACTCATAATGACCCAGCATATACATATGTGTGTCCTTCGCCGAGAAAAGAGACCTAGTGTGTGAAAAAGTTTTGAGAAAACCTCATTTCATCTTATTCTACACCCTTTTAGGTACCAGTCTACACTCTTTATTCCAAAGCCGTTTTTTGACACACTAGGTCCCTTTTCTCGGAGAAGGTCACATATACGTTATAGGGTCTGAAATCAATACCATAGAAATAACAAAGGCCAACGGAATGGCAAACTAATATGTACACTTACCACCTGAGGTGAAGGGTATATAAACCAGTATTAAAAAAAATCACTAAATATCGCTCCTTAGTGTTCGGTTCCGTAGATTTGGTGAACACACAAACGCTTATAGTGTTTGTGTAGAAAATGATTAAAAAAATAACGTTTCCCTGATTGTCATCTTTCCAACACAAAAATATTAATGTTCTTATCCAACTCAACAAACAACATTTAATTCCGTTAGGCTCAGCCCATTAATGTTCATTCGTTTCTGTTGTCTTAAGCGCCTTTTGGCTGGTAAAAAAACTAAACATATTTTACAAAAACAAAATACACATACGAAAAAAAACAAAAAGCCAACAAAATAATTTTACACAAACAAAACATATACACAATACACTCACAAGCTGATCGAGCTGTAGACGTTGCTAAAATTTTTGTTTGTTTATTTCTTCATCAATGTAAAAAAGTAACATTAAAATATAATGTTTGTCTACAGTATCAGTACAACTGTTCTGTTTTTTAGAGAAGAACAGAACATTATGTAATGTTCGGTTCTTTCTTGAATATAGTTACGAACCGTATTAAGGATTGTGATTGTCTACACAAACACTAAAAAAATAGATAGCGCTCCCGAGTTTGGGAGCCGAACGCTAAATAATGTTCTGTTCATTTTAGAACACTGCTAAAAACACAATCTTTTCAAGGTTGAAATTTTGATTGGTACTGTTTTTCCTATGTGAATCGCAGTGAAAGACTGATAATTGTGATTTTATCCGAACATGGCTTTACTATTCAACTCTTAATTAAGACATCACCTTGATTAAAGATATTCCGGAAATCTATTTGTTAACTCTGAACTGATTATCACAAAATTCTTTTACGGTGATTTTTAGTCTCACGAAACTTATTTTAACAACATTTCATCGCTATTTGTCACAGTTTTAGACATATTTAGGGTTTTTTTTTTGGATCATCTTCTAAATATTTGATGGTGTGATTTAATTTGCTACGGCTTAAGGCATTTTAAATGGTTTTCTGACAGGTGATTTTATATGAGGCCTGTTGTAAATTGTGCCCAGGTCTTTACGAAATTTGGTATTGATATTTCTAGTGAAATGAAGCTTAATTAGGCCAAATTTCAGAACAAAAGCATTATTCGTTACAGCTTCAACATACTTATGTGCTCCCAAGAGTGAGTTTTATATAAGAAATATATAAGAAATTTGCATGTGTTATTTTTATGAAACCAAATTAAACCAAATTTTTAAATGGCCAAGGGAAATCTAACGACGGCAAAATTATCTAGGGTAGTATCAGGAGACGTACATACAGACGGACATGACTAAGATACAGACGGACATGACTCAGTACAACTTTAGAATCCAAAATTAATATACTTTCGTATGTGGACGGTAAGCTAGCTGGTAGTGAGCTAGTTTATCAGTGTGGGGGTTGCTGGTTCGATTTCCGCCAGTAACTCCGGTCATCTGCAGACAAGTGTAGAGCTTCCTGGGATAAGCTTAGGGGGAAAAAAGGAAGAATAGTAAAAAAGTTTCACATGGTTTATAGTATAGCCTTCATTCATCACTAGTGGTGGAGGTTATAAAAAGAGTTTTTGAAAAAAGGAGTTCTTAAAAAAAATAAATTAAAATTATTAAAAAAGGATGAATGCATTTTTTTTGGCAAACTAATGGTGTTTTCTTTTCTACAAAAAAATGTGCCTTTTTTTTAAAAAAATTAAATTTGGTGTCTTTTTCTTGAAAATGTTGCTCCCGAAAAGGGTGGCTTGTTTTATTCTAAAAAACTCATGCTTTTCGGGAGCAAAATTTTTAAGAATCAGACACCAAATTGCATTTTTTTTGTAGAAAAGAAAACACCATAAGAGAGAAATTTAACTGAGACTTTTACAGTGGGTGGCAAAAAGTTGAAATGTGTAAATTTTAAGATGGCCTTTAGAGGCACAAGTGCGATATGTATGTACATTTCACTTATTACAAATTGTGTTCTTGAGTAGTCAGTCAGGCCTGTCACATAAATTAATTCCGATCGAAGTGAAAGACGGCAACTGTTTCTTTGCTAAGTTACTATAAGTAAGTTTTAGACAACAAACGTTTTAATGTCGTTGATGTCGGAATGACGCAGATTTGTTTCCTTGTAATTTCGTATTTGTTAGGATAAATTACATACCAACTTTTTGTTTTTCACTCTGCTTATAACTACATTTAAATATCGCTCACACACTGGTCTGTTTGAATATTAGCGTATTTCCACAGGAATACCATGGCTTAATTAACCTGTTGTGTTTCTATAATATGTATGTTGATTTTCACAAAGCTTACTCTTAGTGTTTGTTCGGTACGATATGTTTGAGTGTTATATTCGGCTTTGCCGAATCTTAAATACAATGATGCGATAAGAGCAGAAAGTACTTTAGTTTCAAATAAACCAACTTTTAGCCATGCTCACTTGTCCAATTCCGCTAACATTTTTTCGGATGTTGTGTATTGAAAGGCAATATGCTTGTACCTAATTTGGAAACTTTGGCTGCTGCCATTTTCCGGATATTCATAAAACAACAAGGAATTTTTGGTTTAAATTAGAGGCAGTCATGTAAATGGCAAACAATTCCGGACTATATTTGACTAAAATTTATAGATACTAAGTCCCAACATTTTTGAGGTCTTCGTAAAACATATTTCAACTTTGCTCCTCATAAGGACCCAAAAAAAAATACACTTAATAGGGTCTAGATCCATATTGTAGAAATTACAAACGGAATTACAAACTTATATACAAATTTAAATGAACGAAACATCTTAGCATTGTTATTAAATAAAACCAAATGTTTTTTCCTATTTGAAATTTTTGAACAAAAAATAAAAATGATTGGTAAAGCAAAAAACAAATTAATATAATCGACTATTTTAATGACGGACTTTTTTAGCGTTGTTAACGACAACTTTTGAATATAACTAAATTTCCCCTAATCCGACAGCTTAAAAGTAACGTACTCTACTAAAATTTGTAAATTTAATATTTTCCCTAAACGCAAGAGGTTTCTTTTAAAAGTGTTTCAAAACATTATTGAAATATCTGATTATTAATTGCTTATTTACTTATGCATATGTTTTTAAATGTTATATATAGTATTTGCATTCATATTTGCTGCTCATCTCTCAATAACTTAAATATAATTTTCTCATTTTACAAATGCAAAAACAAATGAATTAATTCCCTCTAAAAAGATGTGACAAACACTTCAGTAAATATAATAAAAGCCAACTAAAAGCCGGTAAAGCACGCGTTCGCCATCGACACGCTTCGCGCATTTAATCGTCATCAATTTATGTACATATTTACATACATACATATGTATGTATAAATATTTTTCATTTAAGTGTATGTGGTTGGATCTGTAAATATAAAACTTACTCTTTCTTTTAAGTTAGAGCACGACTAGCACGAGAAATTTTGATATTTTTTTTGGTTCAAAATCGATGACTCTAAGATTGACAATCAATCTCTCGTAAAATGTAATTACACCATATTATTAAACACCAACATCATCATCATTATTAAGTTAAAAAGAACCGTAAGAAAAAACGAAAAATCTCTGAGAATGCGTTAATAAATGATCTTTTATCCAGCAAGTGAGCGTAATATGAACTTGGCTGTGTGTTGGTGTCAATACGTGTGTTCCATTCCATTCAAGTACACATGTTTTTGCAATTATGAATTGGTAGTTAAGCTAAAGCAACTTAATGATTGGTTATTGAGATAATGTTGTTGGTGTTTTTGTTTCTTAGACTTACAATAACACACACAAACACAAAGCCTTAAATGATGTATTTCTATATTTACACGGTAATTGTGAGGTGTTTGAGCGTATATCTGTGTGGAATATAAATATTATTGTTGGACGTTAAGGTTTCTTATATTATTAAAATATCTCACAAATATAAATACGAAACAATATTGTTTATGTAGCCGAAGTAAAAATATAAAAAAAAACGATAAAACCAAGAGTCAATACGATTAGTTTTGCCAACAATTCATTAGCCCGAAGACCTTTTATAAGACTGGGTTTAGTAACACTTTTGTATTAATATCAATTTGGTTGTCAAACAATAAACACTTCCAACAATAACAAAAATAAAACTAAATCAAAAAAGAAATAGTAGAATATTATTAAGAAAATTTCAAATAGGAAGAGAAATTTTATAAATTATTAAAAGAATTAAACCAATGACATAAACTTAATAAAAAAAAATCATAACTAAAATTTATAAAAAAAATTATTACAAAAAATAGTGTTTGTGACAAAAGAGATATTCAGTATTATTTAGAAAATAAGAAAAAAGCAAAAAGTATTAATTAAAAGTATTATACCTATTTGAATAATAACAATTAAAACAAAATTAACAATAAACAATACTCATACATACACAATAATAAAAAAAAATATGGAAGATATTTATCCTGAAATTGCTTTAAAACAGCCAAAGGCTGATCCACGTACAGTGCTGTTATACAAAAGAAATTTTTCGGAATACTCTTCAGATCATATACAGGATTTTTGTTGTAGTTTCATATATAATACAACAACAAAAGCAGCAGCAAATTGTGATAAATTTAAATACACTTGTAAATATGTCCCAGCCACAACAGCAAATGCAAATGCAAAAAAATGCAACAAAACCGATTTAGTGTCAAAAATATCCTTAAAATCCTTATCAACATCTGCATCTTCAACATTTTCATCATCGTCGTCGTTAATGTTATCAACAACAACAACAACGCCATCATCATCACTATTATCCTGTTTAGTTAATTTTTCAAACTCCTGCCATTTTATTGCTAGTTTTAATTTAAAAAATTATTTATACAAAACACAAAAGACAAGTGAGTAAAAATTTGTGCGTAATTTTTAGTTTTATATGAAAATTTATGAAAAAGTTTTTACATAAAAATTTCAAATTTGGAATTTTTTATATAAAAATTTAAAGTAAGAAAGTTATTATAAAAGTAGAAAACTAGTTTTGAGATTTTTTTTTTGGAAACTACAAACTTTTGCGTTATTTTTTTCTTATATTTTTTTGCGGTTGTTAAAATTTAAAAAAAAAGTTATTGTTGAAAAACGTCCGGCCAAAATCGTATAAAAACTGAGGTCGATTTAAAGAACCCAAAAATACTTTGTTATTGATTAGATAAACAAGAATTATAACTTTTTATCACTGCACAATTACTACAAGACTAATTTTAGTTGGTTCGGAAATAACAACGTATCCCGGCGAACAATTTTTGTTAATTGTTCTTAAAGCACTTATACAGTGAGCACAATATTATAATAAAGTAGACCGAATTGTAATAGGTGAAAACTGATCACTGAGCTGGTGATTAAGTGTTTAAATTGTAGTTACTCCAGAGGAATGGAAAGTTACTACAGCGGTTCACTCGGGACAATACCTGCGATAGGCATTATTTTATATATTGAATGTGTATATTTAGGTTATTGCAGTAACCTGATACAAAGTGTGAAAAAGGTTCAAATTAAAACCCTTCGCGGACATCTTAATGCTAAAGTGACAAGGCCTCTTTATATAAAGTGTTAGAACAAGAACCGGTCCCTACTATTTTATAGCTGTCACGTGACGAATAAGCTAATTTTCAGGCAGTATTGGTCTATGTTTTTTCAAACATATTTGGGATTGTGTCAGGTAGTGCAATTTCACTTAAATCAATTAAAATAAATTGATTTTTAAGGAAAACTAAACTCGTGTTATGATTTTTTTTTTAATTTTCAAAGTGAAATTTTCTTTCTATTTAAAACTTTTTTCATGTGAAAATTAGAGTAAGATTTAATACAAAGGGTTACTCAATAACAAATTTGCTGATATTAAATTAATTTTTTTAAATATGTACTTATTTAATGTTAAAATATTTCTATAAGCAACATTAAAAAATTTATTATTTTTCCGCCAACACATACATGTAATGCTATGTTCACACTTGGGTTTTTATAAGCGTTTATCAAAACCAAGATAATTATCCGTACATTCAAGTTATTTGTTTATCACTTCAAATTGACATGATTTAAACCAAATCATTTCATGAATTACATAGAATCCTCTGAACATACCTCAAACTGATTATGATGTAGCATCGGCCACAATAACGGTGACTCTCACGTGCACAATCGACCACGATTTCTTGTTCGTCCTTAAATAATCCATCAATTTTCAATGTTCTGATTACTTTATTAAATTATTTTATTTTTTAATCATTTAATCAATTTTTATTTTTATTGTAATGTGAACGGCTTTGATCAACTACATCAACATTTTGCTTAAACGCGCTTAAAAACATACGTTTGAATATAACCTAAGTTTTGAGCACTCGATACTCTTGACAACAAGGAGTGTTAAAATATATTCCGTGCGCTGGACCATTTGCAATGTACATACGTATATACCAAATTTATCAAACCGATAAAAAGTACCAAAAGTACCTATTTTTTCCGATTTAACCTCATAAAAAGTACCTTATATTTAAATTAATTTGAGGCATATGCTATCCCTTTTGAAAACGTAAAAAGTACCAGTTTTTCCTTATTTTGGGTCCCCAGGAAATACACTGCATGCTAATGTATATTTTAATTAATCCGTCTAAATTTTTTGATCTAATCACTTACGAGGACTTTGCGTGATTGCGCCACAACATAAAGCGCCTATTAGATGGTCATACATGGTATGTGAGAATGGTATGTCACCTTACATCTTACATCAAGAGATTTTGAAATTAGTACTCTCTCTCAACATACCAAGTAGAGTATCCACTCGATTTATCGTTGTATTTTTATCTTTACTAGAACTTTTCTTAAAATCAAGATTAACTCCGGGGATTTTTAAAAAAATTCAACTGAGAATCCCCATCGACTTCAATTCAATTTCGCTAGATTTCCAGGAATAATAAATTGGCTAAAATGCTTTTTATAACTGGCTGGCACCTCTCTTTTTATTAATAAATTAAAGTTTTTTCCCATTGGATAAAAGTATTTAGGCCCAGGCCCACGATGTCGACAAGAACATTTCTTTCGTATATTTATATTGAAAACAATAATAATTTTTTAATTTTATTCGAGTAATTCGAACAATTTAAAACCTTTATTCGATTAATCGAGTAATTTTAAAATTCAAAAAACGATTAATTCCTTACTCGAAAAAAACCAGAAGTCTAATAATTGGATACTCTAATACCAAGTATGTCATACCAAGTATGACCATATAAGAGAACATACAAACGTTCATATCTATAATATTAGTATAATAGGACTGGATTTATTTTAATTATTAAAAAAAAAATTGTTTAAATTCATTTTGTAAGCTTTAATACAGTAACACGTAATTTCATCAAGTACAGTTATAATTAACTATCAGTTATAGCTGTTTAAAACATATTTTTAACTGGAAGTTAAAGTAATATTTAGTTTTAACTGAACTTTGTGAAATTGGGGGTTAATAGAACAAAGTTTTTAAAGCAGAATAAAATAATGTCGACTTGCTTATTAAGGAAAGTATCAGTATATAATCTGATTGTAAACCATGGTTTACGATCCCATCACGGATTCGACGGAAATGTATGGTCTTCGCCTGGCAAAATAACTGGCTTAAACCTGTCATGGTGTTCATCTTGGCTCCACAAAAGATAGTTAGCAAGGCTAATTTTTGCTTATATGTTTTTTTTTTATATAATTTACTCCCAGCTATTCTAAGTTTTCCCTTTTAAGTCACAAACATTTTAAACCAAAAATACCACACATTTATTCAAGGTTATTTAAAGCCAGATTTACAATGAAGTCAACATTTTCTGTGGCTGTTCACAAAGAAAGCATAATATTATTTTTTACAAACACACACATTTTCAGGAGAAAATTAAAAAAAAATATTTGCAAAATTTGCTGTGAATAATATCGACGCCTTTCTGCAAAAATATCTTAAGCGACATAATATTAATTTTTTTTTTAATAAATTAATTAATTTGCAACACTTGCGTCATACTCACATAAGGTACCGTTACGATTTAAGAACAAAAACAACAAAAAAAGTTTGAGCTTAAGCGCCCACCTTCATACACAATTTTTATGAAATATAATAAAAAAACCTTCTCCTTTTAAATTCTCATTTTGCCGCTGAAGCTTTTTTTGCGCTAAGCACTCGATATTACACGTAAATAACTTTTTTTTCAAACATATTGTTACAATTTTCAATCAACCCTTTTTAAAATTATTATAAAGGTTATTTAAAATTTCGTAAAAAATGTTGCTGAAGTAACCTTAGTTAGATTTTTGCTCAAGAAATTTAAAGGACATACTTTGGCATTAACAGAGAACCAAAGAAAAAACCAAATTGCTAATTATATTGGGAATGAATCCATGGTGAATGAATTTCACCATGAATGAAGCTCGATAGTGTGAAAAAAAAATTATGTAAAAAAAATTTTTTTTTGTCATTAAATTTTGGTTTCCAGTTGCAAATATGTTGATTTCATTTGCCAAATAATTAATAAATTTCCAAAGTTTTGGTTGCTGTGAAGATTTTTGTAAAAAGGCATCAAAAGCTATAAATTATTATGTTGTTTGGTTAATTTAGGACCATTTAATAATTTGATAACAAAACAACCACTTAACAACAACTTGAATTACTAGTTCACCAAATGACATTGATTCCAAGGACATATTATATATATACTAGTTATAGTGGAGATATTGCTGTTCACCACTGAATTTGTAATATTCCCTTACGCTAGGTCTCCACGTAGCAATTTTTTTTGCTAAGCACAAGCAATAACGTCGGCAGAACCATGGCGCAATAATTGCTGACTATATTGCTGGAGAACACGTGAAATTGCTATGCCATAAAAAAAACGTACAGAGAAATTAAATGTCAGATAAATAACAGCTGATTTTACAGCAGATTGCTAAGCAATAATTGCTCAAGCAATAAGAAGAGCAATCATTGTGCAATGGATTGCCACTCATGGCAATATGCGGTCTATACGTCGCAAATTTTATGGAGCAATCAAATTTGACGTTTGCCGCAATAAATATTGCTACGTGGAGACCCGGGGTTAGGATTAGAATCTTCTATCAAGTGATGCACAACAGATGCCAAGTAAACTCCCGCTTCTTGGTCTTTGAAAAAATATGTGCACAGTACTAATCATATTTTTATAATTTTTATTTAATTTAATTAAATTATGCAAACAAATAAATTGCGTCAATTGTTAACATTTTTTCGGTTGTCGATCTGTCAAAATGGCAACTGAAAAAAGTTTCCTTACCTAAAATAAATTATAATTTACATAATCGAAAAAATTCTATCATGAGAAAAATTAATAATTCAATTACTAAACTAACAATCAATTATGCAACCAGTTTATTTAAAATATTAGAATACTTCGTATTGAAACATTAAAGTTTTTTTTTTTTTAAATTTTCTTGTTCAATTAAAGACAAGTAAAAAGTAGTAAAAAAAATAAGTTTAAAAAATTTAACTAGTCAAATAAAATGGGCGTGCGATAAAAATTGCGATTAGCTCTCTAAACAAATCAGAAATATTTAAATAGTAGTATAAATTAGTTAAATGTTTTCTTTAACTCACGCCCATTCTGTTTTATTTATTAAAATTGGTATTCTCTCTCTCTCATGTAACCTTAAGTCAGGGTTGGTAAAAATGCTTAATATGTTGTGCCAGATATTCAAATTTTGCTCATAAGATTATTTTAGATACAAGGCCAAATTGAAGTTTGAAAAAGTTTTGTAAGCATATTTAAAATCAGTTTTCGAAAATAAGCCGAACGTTATTTAGTGTACGGTACACAAAACAAGAAACGGTACACATACGTTTAAAGCAGTGTTTGAAAATTCGTGTTCGGCTCGGTAGATTTGTGGAAAACATACACGCTCATAGTGTTTGTGTTACTAATCATAAAAAAATAATGTTTCCCTGTTTGTATCCAACTCAACAAAAAGATGAGAACATTTAATTCCGTTCGGGTTTTTTTTTAAACCACAAACTTCATTGAGCTTGGTTAAGCCCTTATGGGGTAAAAAACCAAAAAGTTTTTAAAAAAAAAAAAAAAAAAAACAAAAAGCCAGCAAAATAATTTTACACAACAATGCACACAAGCTGACCGAGTTGTAGTCGTTGTTAATTTTTTGCTTGTTCATTATTTATTCATCAATCTAAAAACATAGAAATACATATGTAACTGCGCATAGAGAAAGGGACCAGTAAGGTGAAGGGAACAGTAAAATCCAACTACACAAAACAAGAGGTAGGGACGACCTACTACAAGGTTGACCAACACGTTCCTGACGTCATGAGATGTGTCGCTTTTAAATGAGACCAATACCAACACGCTCAGTGATGGTATACCAAAGATACACGTATTTAAATCTTTAAAATGGCTCTCCTGAACAAAACCCTTAGGTCCGTTTCTATTTTGTGCGTCACATAAAATACTTGTCTACAGAATCACTACAATTGTTCTGTTTTTTTTAGCGAAGAACAGAACACTATAAAATGTTCGGCTCTTTCTAGAAAATAGTTATGAACAGTATTAAGGGTTGTGTTCGTCTACACAAACACTAAAAAATAGATATCGTTTCTGGGTGTGTGCGCCGAACGCTGAATAATGTTCTGTTTATTTTCAAACACTGGTTTAAGGTGTTTGCTATTAGTACACAACCGTTCCTAGCTATTTTTACGATAGTCAAAAACATCATTAATATGATTTCTGTATAACGATCTAAATTACCAATTTTTATTCTTGATAAATACACTGAAATTTATTGTGAGGAAGAGCTAGTTTATATGCGCATTTCACTGGTTGCTTAGACCAGATCATCAGGAAACCTTTTACCAAAGGTTTTAAAAAAAGCTAAAAATGTTATAGTTACAAGCCATACCTAAACAGGAGCGTCAACGTTGTGTCACAAACAGTAGTGTTAACTCTCTTGTTTAATAGAATCCACTAGAACCGCTAGATTGACAAAAATAGCTTAATTGACATTATTTATTAACAATAGGGGCCAACTTCACGGTTAAACGCGTTGCCAAATCGGATTTACTAATTGCAAAGCTTTGACGCCGCGCTATTTAGGGATGATTCATACAAATTGTATGGGCATTATAATTTTTGACAGCTAGAAAACGCTTTCCGCTCTTGTTACGGTACGGCTGTTATTGCATTATTCCTTGGTATTGAAATATTCAAATGTTTTCAATATAAGCATTCCGCTTTTTTGCATATCCCATATTTGTGCAACACAACCTAAAACAATTTTTATTAATTGCTTCCAAACAATTCTCTTATAAGCAACGTTGTACACAAACGTTTTTATCAAAACCAAATTTGTTATATTTTAATTGAACTGCATTTTAATTGACCTTGCATTCATTTTGTTTCATGATGCTGATGAAAATAAGCGGTTTTTTGTTCTGCATATACGCGAAGTTCTTCACATAAATTTCGCGGTTTAGCACTAAAAGACGTACAACTTATGAAATGCAATAAAGCGATAAAAAAGTTGTTTTCAATGCTAAATATATTTTTTCAATATTAACTTAATTTAAATTTTTAAAGATCGTTGATCTCATGTAGAAAGTTCTTACCTCACACAATTGAAACTTTGCAGGAGGAGATACAAAAATAATAGAAGCGTTATTTTTGACAAATTTTTGAGATGAGGTGTATTTGTGTGGACTGTATTGGAATCTCTTAAAAACTAAATTTTGAAAAAAAATTGAGCAAGAATCTTTTAGCCTGTGACCAACGATATGAACAAATGCATTTTTAAAGTAACAATTTTCCCAAATATGCTAAATAAAGTTGTTGCAATTTTTAGCAAAATCCCTTACCAGTTTTCTTGCCTGAAACATTTTTGTTCTTCAAGAATGTTATTTTAAGTAGTTGATATTAAAATTAAACAAAAAAGATCAATTAAAATGATGTCATATGAGATATTTCCCCTATGCAGGTCAGTTTTCTTCAGTTTTTTTTTTAAAAGAGTGACTAATTTAAGGTAAATAAATTAAATGAATCATATTAACTTTCACAGATATTTAAAGAATATAAAGCAAAAAAATACAAAATAATTAATTGATAAAAATTACTGAATATCGTAGGAAGTCCTGTATACAAAAATTTTAGAGAAGTTTAATTAGCGTTGCTAAAAGTTCTTTTTGTTGTTTGTGTTTAATTTTGGCAGCTCGAAAATTCCTATAAATACAATTTATAAGATATTTATAGTTTTCAAAAAAATAAATCTTGAAGCGATTTGTTATAAACTTGAAAAATATTTCCACAAGAATTTTCTAAATTTTTCTTTCATTCCATTCATTTTTAAATTCTGTGTTTTTTAGGGCAAGTTAATTTTAAATTTTCAAAAACATTATTATTATGGGCGCTTTATATCTCTCTTTGTCGAAATTGTTTTCTTTTAAGCAAGCCAAATTCACTACAAGGTGGAGGCAGGCTTTGACAGTTCGAAACAATTTGTTTTGGTTTTTCAATATTTTGTTAGAAATGGTCGCTATATCGAAACACTTATGCTATGTTCACATTAAAATCGTGATAATTATCCGTACATTAAAAAAATCTGTTAATCACTTTAAATTGACATAATTTAAACTAAATCATTTCATTAATTAACATACCCCAAACTGAGTATTATGTAGCATCGGCCACAAAACGGTACCTCTTACGTGTACAACCGACGACGATTTATTCCTTATATTTCTTTTGCATCCTAAATGATGTATACATTTTCAAAATAACATCATTAATATGTTTAAAATAATTTTTTTAATCCAAATTTTGATGTATACAACATTAAATTAATTAAAATTTAGTAATAGTTTTTCATTCTTGACTTAGGTGGGAATCGCGGACAGGTAACCCTGACATGTTTCGTTTGTAACCACACAATCTCTTCAGAGGGGTTTGCCGTTTGACACTCACCGCCATTGACGACGGCTGACAGTCAATAGTCAAACATCAATATTTAAACCAAATTGCATTTTAACCTTTGGTAGATCGAAATTTGCTTTGAATGACTGTCTTCTTTTAATTGATTTACATGTTTTTGTCACGAATTCTTCTTGAAGTCCGAAGTACATTTTGCCTGTTTTTATGTTTTTGTCTTTCTTGTGCAATGCAAAACCCTTCTGGTGTATTTCGATTGTTGTAGTGTTGCCTGTAGCCAATTCGCATTGCCTTCTAGCTTTTGAAATTTTTATCTAGAAGTCCCAAAGAGATTTCATCTGTCACTTTTAAATGAAACGACTAGAAAAGAAACTCTCTTAAAACAAAAAAAGAAAAACAATCTCTAAAAATCTTTTACATGTATAGTTTAAACGAAATAAACACAATTGTTACTAACACAACCATAGAGTAAGCTGAGACAAGTTCATAGCTCTCTCTTTCTGTTCTAGTCATTTTCAATATTTTTGCGAATTAATAGAACGATTAGGAAAAAGAGCTTCTTTATTAACTGCATATTTCCGGTGTTGAAGTGTTGAAGACGTTTTTATTTTGAAAATTACGCTTGTATTAGACATAATTGGATTTTGCCAACAAACATTTACTTCAAATACATATAAGAGAAACTCTAAGACTATCCTTTAAAATAATTAATTCTTATATCTTTGCCCGCAGTGAAACTGCTAAATTGGAAATGAAGGAAGTTATTATAAAAAATTCCGCTCAAATTCTTTATAGCAGTAAAACTATTTTAAGAATAAAACAAAAAATGTTTTTTTTTTCTATCGACTAAGCTTTTCTAAAGTGTAATTGAAAATGAAGAAAATCGCAAAACTAAAAACAGGTCATACATAATAGCAATTAAAAATGAAATAGGAAAATAGAAAGACAATATATGTGGGATTTTTATATCAGTTTGACTGGCGATAATGAGAAAGAAAAATATAATCTTAAATAATTTATTTCATTTATGAGAGAAATTTAGTTGACTATTAAAATATGAATGATTTTTTTATGACTGTTGATGATATGAGTTTGTATGTGTGTGCTAGAAATATTTCTTCCTGTATTTTTTAGCCAATTAAAAGATAAAGTATAAATATATTTACGAGGGCGGGTCAATAAGTCCTTGACCTTTGAAAAGAAACTTTTGTTTTTAGATAAGAAATTATTTTATATGTTAAGCTCTAATTCTTTAACCTTTTAATTAATTAAAAAAAAATAGCCGTTTCTTTAGGATGGGAAACAAGAAATAGTCCCACGGTGCTAAATTGTGGGAATATTTCGTAGCCTTATTACGAGGAAGTCTGGTAACAATGGCTGTCAAATGTGTTGTCTTTTCAGTTAAAAGGCGAATAATTCAATAAGTCCCTGGCTTATTGACCCGCCCTCGTATTATAAAAATATGTGCTACAAATTATTGGATTCGTTTTATTTTCTTAATTGACTTAACGCTACAGCAATAAATCCCTTTTCATATATGTGGCAGCAATTGAGCATACACAAATATAAAGGAATACTCACACGTGTCCTTTTTATTTAGATGTTTCTAATAATGATGCTTGTTATACCCACACCAGCATATTGGAGAGGATACTATGCGTTTGTGCTGATGCTTGTAACATCTGAAAATATTGGACCTACACCAAGGCTCAGAATCACGTTCAGAGTCGAATAAACGATGTCCGTCCGGCTGGCTGGCAGGCTGGTTGGCTGTACATAGGCTCTAATTGGCACAAGGAGCTATTGAAAATGCGGCGAGTCGGTCCATAATTTAACACAGGCTAAATAAAAACTTGTTCGGGAATAGGGTCTTTGTGTCATATTTTATCTCAATCTTATTCATCTAACCAAATGTAACTGGAATAAATTCATATTGGACCATATGCCACAAACAAACACTACTGCCGGCAAATAGCTTTTAATTTCTTAACTTCCTTATAAATATTGGAATTAAAATACAAATTAGCGATACTAAAATTGACGATAGTTACAATGTCATGCCAAAATGTTGTCGTGGTAGGTGCAAAATTAACCATAGGTCCCATATGAACCCCAACCTTAAAATTTCATATAGATGAAGATATCAAAATGGTATTCGGCACAAAGACCTTATACATGAATCTTAACCTCATAACATAATTTTTTTAGACGGGTCCATGATTGCTCATGACTCCCAAATAGGACACAGTAGCAAAAATTGTTATTATATTCCGTGGTTTAGGGCAACATATGGTCGGGCTTGACCGGCTAAACTTTCTTACCTGTTTTTATATTATGCTTGGCTTTAAATTTTCGTGTGTGTATGTGTAATGTTTATCCATGTTGGAAATCTTTGTTAATCATACGCCTTGTTGTTCATAATACATTTCAAACATTGTTTCTAATTGCACAAATTCATTGTACGTGTATTTGATTTTTTTCTTCTATCTTATTTCAATTATTTATTATTATTTTTTTTTTTGCATTTAATGAGTTTGATAATATTATTTCTGTATATTTTCCACTTATAAAGATTTTTATAACAATAATTAAATTTTGCTAACATTTTATAAAACCTTTCTCTTCATTTACACATACAAAACAGAGTTGTTAATTATTTATGTTATTTCTATGCGAGAATATGTGTGTGTTTATATATGAATGCTCTCTCTGATTTTGTAGTTACATTTACTTGTGGACATATGATACATACACACAGGCATGTATTCAGTATGTAGGTAATTAAGTGAATTTCTAATGTTGATCTTGTAAAATTTCATTTATGTAGACTTGAAAATATTTTTAATGTAGTTTTTTGATTAGCTTGCGAAGTTGTGGTAGGTTGTTTTGGAATGTATTGCACATGTAGCTTAGCAGCATTTAGTTTGTTGTCAAAGATAATTGTAACATCTCTTTTAAGTTTTCTAAAATGTATGGTGGTTTCCATGTGGTGAAGCTAGGAAGCTATCCAAATCAAAATCAAAAATAGACAAAAAAAATGGATTTTTCCTTGAAAGGTGTTTGGGCAATTCCATAGTGACGAGTGTGACCACTCATAGATTTTAATATAATTCAAAAATAAAATATTGAAAAAATTAAAATCGATAATTTAAAAAAGGATGTGATTCAAAAGAATGTTAAGATTTTAAACTTTTAATAACAGGTACTTATTGGAATAACAGGATATCTGCTCCAAATGGCCATCGGAAGGCTGTGGCGGGTGTGACCTTACAAATCTTAGTTTTTAGGGAATTATGATAAATTCTGTAACATTTCCGCAGATTGCGCTCCAAGACTTTAGTGCAGTTAATCGTTCAAAGTATTGTATTATATACTTTTTCCCTGGAAAAAAAGAATTTTTACTAAAAAAAAAACTTTTTCAAAATGTGACGGGTGTGACGGGTGTGACTTCCTTGTGTGACGGGTGTGCCCTAGTAAGAAAACTCGAAAAAATTAAAGAAAAAACAAATTTTTTTGAATTCATGAACGTAACAAACGTAAAAATAAACTCACAAGAAAATAATATAACAAATTTATTCGCTATCCGTAATGTCATAGTCAGCAAAATATTTCAGGCGCGTATTTTTTAAAGAAATTTTTTTAAATTCAGATAAATATGTACAGCAAAGGTATGTACGCAGACGTTGCATATGGTCTTTTAAAGATCTGCATTTCCTAATATTGGGTATGTTTTTGACTAATCTACACTACTTCATCTTTAGAAGCTTATGGCGCATGCCAAATGGTAAAAATATTGTACCAATTTTTGAATTAGGATCCAACACCATCCGAAAATATGTGACAACTTTCCAATCAGGCTTTGTTTTGAGGTCGTTAATAATAAGTTTTAAGAAAACCCAATAACTGTGATTTCTTATCCATCATATTCTTCTTAGCATTTGTTCTTTTCCTGTCCCTTTCATTTTCTAAAGCCAAATGCAGTTCATATTTTATTTATTTAATTTAAGCTTCTTTCTTTGCAACCCTTTTATATTTTTGAAAAATATGAGTTATCCTGGGTGTGACTGGTGTGACCAAATATTTCCTTTAACTAAATTCTCTAATATTTAAAAGGTGGTGCACAAAATATAATTAAATTATTAATTGCACTTACTTTGTTATTGTTAAAAAGTATCACGCATTTACAAATTAATACATAAAACTCTTATTATTAAACCAACAAACTAGAAACTTCAACAAAAAGTAAGCCAGAGTAAAACTAATATTTTCAGACATAACGGCTTTTAAATAATTCTCAAACAGGGATTAAAAACATTCAAAATAAACGATGAATGTTTAAAGAGGTAGAAAAGAGTATTCAGATTATGCTCATTTCAAGGTGTTGTAAAATTGATAAAAAAAAAAATAGAAACTGGGAATTATTTCCCTCTGAAGGTTACTGTATATTATATTCAACAATTTTTATTCTTCGAATTCATTCTATGAGCTAAATTTCAGTTATGTATTTTAAAAAGTATCACTATCCAGTGTGACACAAAGAACTCTGACGAAGGCCGTAGCGGGCCAGAAAATGCATTACATTCTGCTGGTGTCTAATAATTGTAAATTTTTCTGTTCATACAATATACCTCATTGCTTTCCAACGGAAAGCTAAGGTAAAATGTAACAAGAAAAGACAATATAATAGTCTGATAGTGTAAAAAGTCATTTCTGAAAAATTTAAGGAATATGACTATTACGAAGAGAGCTTTATAAAATACATAACTGAAATTTAGCTCATAGAATGAATTCGAAGAATAAAAAATGTTGAAAAAAAAATAAAAAATTTACTTATTTTATATGTTCATTATCTTCATTTTCTTCTTGACATGAATTAACCAATTTGTATTGAAAATATGTAAAATTTGTATTTCCTGCGAATAATCGTTTTGCGTGGAAACGCTAATTTGGAAATACTCCAAACAGTCAAACCGAACAAACATCCAAGCCAAACTTGCTTTAAGTTATAAGACCTAAATTCCTCGAAGCTGTTTGAGAGGGCATACATCATTTTCAGGAACAAATGCTTTTTATTTGGTAAATAAAACGTTTGATATAACATTTCTGTGGCTCATGTCTGTAGTATCGTTCTTTGACTTAAAACTTAATAGAATGAATTCGATAAGGTAAAGCGGCTTTATTTTAAGTCAGAAAACAAAAATTGTAGATACCAGATAATGGATTTTCGCACATGTCTACAGAACTTACCTCAATCATAATAAACTCTTTAACCCTTAAGTGTATACCTGGGGCTGGCCAGGCATTTTTTGGCTTTTTCGCAGTTTTTTTTTTATATATTTATTATATGTATTACAACAAAACTTTATGTATTCTTTATGTAGAAAACGAGAAAAAACTGTAAACTTAAACACCGTGGGCGTAGAAATTGGCCAAATGAAAATGATGTGCATATATTATCCACCTGGGCCTGGCCATGCCCTGCCCAATTTTATATGACCTGTAGTAAAGAAAATCAAAACGAAGCATATCAAATAGTATACGCAACTCATATGAACTCTATCTTTAATTTTGTTTCGAAGAATTATTCTAGTTGACAACAAAATGTTCTTGTTAAAGCTATAAAAAAAGTGTGAGTTTTTTCGATAGCAGCCAAGCCCAGGTGGCAGTTTGTGCCACACAAATATGCTGTCTACTTAAGAGTTCAAATAATTTCCATTATGGATCAAATGTTAAAAAAAAATATAAATATTTTTCTCGTAAGTAGAGGTAATTTCACTTTGTATGGGAAACAATTTTAGGAATTAAAAGGCAACTAATTCTACTAGGATCTTTAAAAAATGTTAACTTAATTTTCCTTATGGAACAGTCCATATTTACACATTAACTTGATGCATTAAATAACCATAAACTACACCTTGAACTTGTTTCGCTGATATCGTTTGTTTAATTGTTTGAACACAACTAACAGACCTAAAACAATTGAGGAAGCTGTTACAAAAAGCCGCATAAAGCCGGCCGGTTACAGATAATTTATTTAACTTACAAAAAATCAAAACAACATATGTGGCCCAATTGAACAACAATACCCAACACAAACAAACTGTTGTTGCAACAGATCTAGTTGACAGGCATCGAGACAACGACAACAACTGAATGAAAAATTAAAAAATTCTTAAAATAAGACATGTGTATTGAATGTTTTAGTACTAATTACCGCATTACGTTTAATTAAACTTGGCTAAAATAAAAAGAAATGAAATGAAACATAAGAAATAATGATCTTACTTTGGCACTATGTGTTCATTGATGAAGACGTGACAAAAGGATTTCATTCAATCGTTGACAAATGGACCACACATAACAGTTTTGACAGTGAGGTAGGTCTAAAAGCAAAATTTTTAAGAAAAAGAGATGACAATGTAGTAAATTGAATTTTTTTTAGAGAGTTTTTTTTACACTCGCAAAATTTTTAAAAACTAAAAAAATTTTATATGAAAATTTTCTAAACGCAAGGTAAAGGGATTTTCAAAAAACCTAAAGATTTTTTAAATTCATTTATATTTTTTTCGAGTTTTCTTAATATTTGTAATACAAGCTATTGAAACCGAATACTGCATGGGGACAAATCATTATGCATTTTAAAATATATATATAAAATAATTTTCTATCACTTTGTAAAAATATTATAAGGGCCAATTATTTTACACTTTTGCATTATGGGAGTGTGTGAAACTGTAGGAAAGTTCAATGCCAAATTAAACTTATCAAGAATTTCTATTCAATGCCAAAATTTGTACTAGCCCACAGGGCTAGTGAAATTTTATTCACCTGAACAATGTCAAAATTATACTTAAATGAGTACTTTGCTATCGTTTCGCACACAACCAATAGTGCATATGGTATAACATTTTTGCAGATATACAGAATTTTATTTTGTGCCACGCCCACATCTCCAACCCCGCCCACTTTTTAAGAGTGATGTGTAATGATAATCCAGATATGTGTATCAAATTTGGAAAATTTTCTTCCACATTTCTCCGGATATAAAGAAATCTACTTGGTGCCACGCCCACTTCTCCAACACAGGCCATATTTGGTCGGATGTTGTGTATTTATAACCCAGATGTTTGTGCGTAATTTGACTACTTTGGCTCTGGCCATTTTCCAGATCTATAGAAATTTATAATCAGGCATGTTCTACAAATCGAAATGAAGTGGAATTGAAACCGAATGAAATTTTAATTTCAATTATTTACAAAATAACTGTAGTTTTTTCCTATTTTTAAGAGCTGTTCTTGTAAATATAATTGGTGCTTAAAGTATGAAGTATATAAAAAGGAATATTTTTATGAACTTTCTTTACAGGCTCGTTTTCAAAATTCGTTCGGTTTTAAATCCACCTCATTTCGATTTACAGAACATACCCGAATGTCTTTGTACATCAAATTTGGACATTTTTTCACCTACCGTTCTCCAGATATAAAGAAATCTATTTTATGCCACGCCTACTTCTTCAATCCCACCCAAATCAGCTTTGGTGTGTTGATAACAAAAATATTTGAACCAAATTTGTGGAAACGTTAGCTTTTACCGTTCTTTAGATCGACTTATCTATGTTGTCTTGGCATGGGAGGTACCCACCAGTCAAATACCGTAAAAGATTCATAAAGACCGCTTGTGCGGTTACG
The DNA here is from genome assembly GCA_949318255.1 of Pollenia labialis. Taxonomy (NCBI): domain Eukaryota; kingdom Metazoa; phylum Arthropoda; class Insecta; order Diptera; family Polleniidae; genus Pollenia; species Pollenia labialis. The sequence continues at coordinate 127,970,393 of OX439142.1, read as the reverse complement.
GAGATCATGCTAACATTACATTACCTCTTTATTATATTAGTGTAGGCAAGTATACACACAGCGGTAAATATCGAAAGGCCCGCAAGTTGCAGGGTTTTTGCAGGCCTCTGGAGTGCTTTCTAAAAGATTCGCTTCGTATGTTATCTTGCCATCAGAAGAATGCCTTCCAAAATATTCCGTACACATTCGCTAATCCCTTCTTTAAGAAAGGAGAAATGCAGTTGTTTAGTTTTATTATTTTTTTAGAGACCTTCCTTACTTCCTTCGTTGGGAAATAAAAAAGTTATTATTAAAATAAGTGTGACAACTTGTGTAAAAAATAAATAAGTATAGAAAGCGGCGAGAAGGTCTTGTGTCTGCTTAATAAGGTCTTCTCTTAGGCCACTTTACTCATTCTAGTTAACACTGGCTATGTACTCCCTAAAGTATGCTATATATATATTTACATATTTAAAAACTGTGAAAGTTTCAAGGATGTTTTAGGATATAATTTTTCTTCAATCTTGTTTATAACTTTTTCAAAGCATACATTTAACAGATCAATTTTTCTTCTCTTTCAGAACTAGTATTTTTCCTATTACTTATTTGGTGTGCCATATTTTTACAAACAACACAAGCGGTGCCAGTTCGTCGTGTTGCGACGTCAGGTCGAAAACTTATATTACACACAAATGTCTACAGAGAACGCTATCATCAGAAGTTATTAGAAGAACAAAGACAACACAATCAACATCAGCAGCTTCTTCAACTACAATTACAAGATCAACAAAGATACCAACAGCTAAAACAACACCATCAACAACAACAACAACAAACGTTACAAACACAATCGTTACCACAATATCTACCAACAAAACTGCATCTCCAACAACAAGTACAAAGAAATCATATATTTTCACCAATTCAAACATTAAGACGGCATCCTCAACAACATCAGCGCCATCATTTACATCAACGTGCTGCTCCCGTTACCTCCTCTCAGCGCATCAACATGAATTTTTGCAACGGGAAAAAAATTTATGAGAGTCTGTACAACCAAATGAATTCCTCCATGATGTACATCAAACAATTATGTAAAATTTATGTGAGTTTATTTAATTTTTATTTTTTCTAAACAAAATTTACTGAAAAGATGAATTTGAATGGATTTAATTAAGTGGGGGTTTTTAACCATTCAGATCTGGGGGATTTTTATTTTATTAGAGAAGTGTGATATATTTTTTTTTAGATATTATGTAGTTTACTCTTTTTTAATTGCAATAGATTTGTTTAATTATTAACAAAAGGTGTTTACAGGGTGTGCACAACTAACTTATTTAATGTATAAAATTTTCTTTTTAGAAAACGTAAAACGCAAGAATTTGAGAGTAGATTTTAAAATTTTTATAAAATAATTATTATAAAATTCTGTTTGATGGAGATATATTTGTATAAAACTTGTCATAAAATTCGTTAAATACAGAAATCTTTTAAAAAAGACTTCTAAAATTCATGCGTTTTACGTTTTCGATTTTCTGCACACCCCTGAATATATTCGAAGTGGTGGCCATAACTTGCTTGACATTATTGGCCTTTTAAAGAGCCAAAGAAAAAAAATCGAAGGCCGTTTAATCGGACAAACTCTTATTTAAAATCAGAAAGACGCGGCGTTATTCCATCGCCAAATACTTATAGTACGCTAGTCATATTTGAAAGGATCGAGACTTAATATAATTTTATTTTACATATATGGAAAGATTCATTGCAGGGACCTCTTTTAATCACCAGAGCTGTAAATGATTGCAATCGATTTAATTGAAATGATTTAATTATGAACATTTTTTTCCATAATTTTGTTATTGTTTTTTTGTTATTTATATAAAATTTTGTTTATTTAAATATAATATTTTTTTATAAAAGAAGACCTCTAGCATAATCAATTTAAAATAATTTTAATTGGATAAGAGTATCCTGGTGCATGAGCTCGAGACCATTGAGCATATTGTCTGCCCTAACCCTGGATTAATGGTTCATACAACTAGATGCCTAGGCAGAAATTTCTGTGATTATCTTAGGAATGTCTCAGGGTGCAAACTACAGGATATCTGTTACATCATGGATAAAAGATGACTAGCGGACGGTCAATTTGCTTGCAAGGGAGCTTATATCGTCCAATACCTTTGTAGAAAAATTTTCGATATTGATTTTACCACTTTTTTCCTTCTTTATTTTTAAGTTTTTCTTCTTTTTTTTATTGTAAATGGATACACAATGGAACTTTTGGGTCGGCGAATGCTTTCTTTCTGAACTTTTCTCAATCACAGGATTGTCTTATGACAGAAGAACATTTCGATTTCCATAGTTAGATATTAAGATTTTCATAAATTCTTCACGCTTTCAGTTCTATGTATATGCACTTATGAAAACATTTAAAACGTTTATTAAGGACAATTTTCATACAAGTTTGTTTTGTAAAACTTTATTTAAATTGAAATATTTTTGTGAAAACAGGCATTAGCTTTTAGACAACATTCATTAATTTGATAAAATTATTTAATAATATTAATTTGTTTTAAATTCTTTTCTAGCTAAGAGATCGTGGCAATCAAACCTATGACGATATGTCGGAAACATGGAAACTTGTTAGCTTGGAAACGCGAAATCCTAACCGCAAACATGTTCCTATTGAGAATGAGGTAGGTTTTAAATAATCAACGAAATTAATTAATTACACATTTAAGAACTTTATTTCTTAGCAAACAATTTTTTTTAGCACAAAAAAACCATCTCAATCTTTTTTTAATAAAACCATCAATCACAAATAAAATCAGTTTTAAGTAAAAATTAATCAAGTGAATTAAACATTTACTTATATCAACAACATTATTCCAGAAAATGTTGCTAATATCAAACAATATTCAATTGATACTATCAATTTGTTTACTGGTGCAAATTTAATTATTGTTTTTTTAAAGAAATACCAAAACTTTTTTATTTGAAATGCATTTGTAGCAGGGAGCATATACAAACTACAATTTGCTTTGAAGAAATGAGGCGTAACCCAGTTAACGCAGAAATATACCATATCGCATTGGTTCCTCTGAAGAGAGTCAACTCAAAATTTTTCAATTTTCACTTTTTGCAATGCCAGGATGAAAAACATTATTGTGGCAATAATCAATTTTGTATTGCGGTAGATACTTCCTTCGGGAAGAAACGTGTCTAGATAGCAATTCTCCTAAGCAATACGATAGCGTGTCTGTTAGATGATAAACCAGCAATATTGCCAGATAGCCACTTATAAAAAAATAGGAAGATATCGCCAGAATATCATTAGGATGATAAAAAGAATATTTTGCATTTTAAAAATACTAATTTGCACAAAACCATACAAATTTTAATTTTAAATTAGTTTGTTACTGTGCATATAAATTATTGTTTCAAATAATATAGATTTTAATTAAAATAAAGTAATAAAACGCTAATAGCAAAAATTGCGAAAGAATAGAGAACAAGATAGTTTTACATTGTTACAGCAACAAACAAACATTATCTTCATTTACACCATGTACGAGGTTGAGTCAAATCTTTCTTCGTTTTCCGTACACACTTCGCACAGTTTAAGATTTAGCCATTTTGGGGAGACAAAATTCAATATATAACTGGGCGAGTGTGCAAATTTTATTTTGGTTGCAATGCTTGTGCTTAAACAGGCAATATAAAATCACAATTAGTTCGGCTTGCTGCTATCCACCTTAGCTTTAATCTAATATGCACATTTTTTACAAAACTTTGTAAATTCTCATAATCAATATGAGAATTATAACTACTGCTTATTTTCCCACAAATATGGTTTACGGGTGTTTTAATCCATATGTATATCAAAAATTTAAGAAGTCTGTGGTATTATCACTCATTATTTGTTTCCTTTATTAATTCGCAAATCTTCAGACGTTCGTTTTTTCTTAACTTAACAACTTAATGAAAATAGTATTTGGTTCAATGAAATAGCACTGAAAGAATTTTTTAGGTTCTGAAAACAAATTCTCATGAAATTAACTTATTCGCTGTTAATTTCATGAGTATTTGTTTTGTTTGAGTTTCAAAACAGAAAAAGAATCGTTAAAAATTCCATTCCAATAAAAAGTTACACGCAATTTCATGAAAGTGTTTTTGTTGTTTTTAATTCACTCAAAAATATTCAAGTTTAAAGTACAGAGATATCGTTATTGTTGACAAATTAGGTAAAATTATAAAAATATTTACTTAAATTCAAACTCAAAAAACACGACTTTTGTCCAGCTAGATTAGCAAAATCTAGCGTCCATAAATTAAGCAGTTTGTCTTTTGCTTAGTTCTCAAATATCTGTAATATTTATTATCGACCTTTTTACCCTGCATGAATGTTTACACAGTTAAGTGGAAGTGGCTTATAAATCAAAGTTACCAAGTGCGAAACAGAGCTTAACTTCTAAATAAAAAGTTGGCATTAATAATTATTGTAACTTTTTTAAATTAGATTGATGTTTAAAAATTAAATCAACTGTTTACTTTATCTCGAAATATTTTACAAAAGTTAAAACTATAATTTTTATTTCCGCAATCAAGTAAATATGGTAACACTGTTAATGTTTTTGACATTGACTTGCTGCAAGTGTCATAAAATCACTGTCTTCAGACATTTCTTGCAAGTTAAGCTGCAAGTTGTCTGCAAGTACGAAAAATGTGATGGTGTTAGTAAAAAAGTGTGAGTGTATTGAGTTTTTCAAACTTGCACTTGCATGTGTAAAGGCCAGGTTATATATTTCGATATACATAAAATGTACATTTGGATGTATACAAATAAATAATTGAAATTTTAATATGTCTATATTTTGTAGTATTTTTTTAACTATAAAAGAAAGCAAATAAATTATTTTCTTGTAGATAACAATTGTTTGCTGGGAAATATATAGATAAAATAGAGAGAAGTTTACATTGGACGTGTTTCGTACAAACTCGCATGCCAAGAAATGGGGAAAGTGTTTGTTATTGTTTTTCAAAATCAAAATTTTTTTTTTCAAAATTTTTCTATTTTCAATTTAATTCATTATTCAATTCTCATCTATTTTTCTCATTTCAGCTACACAAAAAAATTCATGACTTTTATCTGGATCTACATAGTTTTGACCAACTTATCGAATTTGCCTACAATGATACAAAAGATAATAAAACAAAAATCGAACATAGTGAAGAAATTTTGATTGAAACAATTACAAAATTCTTGGAATTGGTCAGAGAAGAAGTTAAAAACAACATGAACGAAGCAAAAGTTCTCTTAAAGGGTTTGTCCATTAAAAAACCAGATTTGGAGGATGATACAGTGGAATTTAATAACAATATCAGTCGCAGGGTACGCGACTTTCTAATAATTAAAAATTTAATTGAAGAATTTCAGCATGTTATTGAAATGATGCAAACTTATTGTGAAAATAATGAATAAGTTGGAAGACAAAAAAGGAAAAACTTTACCGAAAGTATAAGTAAAGAAGAACATACATATTTCAAATATGTGAGACATTCAATTCAAGTGATTGCTTTAAGGAAAGTCTAAAATGAAAACACTTAAAAACAAACAAAAACATTATTTTAAAAGCAACTTATTAGAATAATCTCATTACTTTTAACAAATGTTTAATGTTTAAAAATTAACACAAAGACTTCAATCATACCTAGACATGAATTTATTTAAAAATGTCCATTAAATAAATGCCACAGTTACACATGCCAACACTTATTTTTTTCATGTGCAACTGATCTAAATAATTAAATTTTAAAATTGAATTAAGAAAACTTAACATATTTATGTGTGTACTATAGTTATTTATGCAGTTTGGTAAAAATTGATCAGAAAATAAATTTCAGAAAGAAAAACGATTTCTGCTTTAATTTTATTTTTTTCTTAATGTAAATACTCATCACTCATCATTTTAATTTATTATTTTTTTTTTGTTTAAAATATGTACCATTAAATTGTCTTTTTTATTTTTAAAATCCCACCAGTCAGTTTCTTATTTTTTTTTTTTATTCATCGTTTGTCGTTATTTATTTAAAACAAAAAAAAAAATAAACGTAATTTATTTATTTTATTTTCAAATTTAAGTTTTATTTTAAATAATTTAAATTATTTTATTTATTCTTATTATAACTTACACGTGTAAAATATTTACTATATAATGTTAAAGTTATGTTAAGACTTTTTTTTAGTTATTTATTTGATTATAGTTAAATATATTTTTAATTGCAATGACTTGAAGAAATCATGAGGCCTGGTGGATTTGCACTGCAATGAGATTTTGTACGAAAAATAACTTTATCTTTAAGACCAATTCTTTACCAAACAGGTCAAATTGCTGTGTAAGAACCTCCTATTGTTTAAATTGGAATTTTTTTGTTTCATATTTTTTAATTTTTATTTTTGTATAGTAATAATAAAAAAATTCAAAAAACATTAAACACAATATATCTCTTGACTTTTTTTCTGAATTGTTCTAGTAACTGTTGTATATCAAAAATGTTTTATCATTTATTAACAAAAAAATGTTGTTAAAACTTTCTGTTAAATACAGTAAAAATATTATTAATAAAAACAAAATATTTGTCTATTTTAAAACATGTAATTCAAAAAGTAATATTAAAGAAAAGTATTATAAATAATAACAAAATTATAAAATTTTATTTAATTTTTTTTTGACCGCAACAACATACCATCAATTTTCATACATACTCAAACCACACTAGGGGCGCGTGTGAGATTAGAAAATATTGGTCCTTGACCCACCGCGTAGAGCTAAAAAATCAGTGCAAGTTAAACTCTCTTTTTGGTTTATAAAGTATTTAAACCAGCAAATCTATAAATCAGTAATCATTTAAACCATTCCATATGAAGTTGACAACATTTATCGTAGTGCTGCCACATTATTATTTTTTAAACTAGATATTCAGGCATGCCACAAATTCCGATCGGAATGGTTTTAATTCCGTATGTTCAATTCCGATCGATTTAGTTTTAGCTTCTTCGGATTCCGATCGATTTTGCTAAATGGTTTTACAATTGGATTGGCAACTTTACATAAAAACAATATGATTTTTGTGTTAAGTATGGCAATGTGCAGAAAAAAGTGGATTGTGAGGAAAAAAAGGTGGCAACGCAACGGTAAAGAATTTATTATGTTTTTAATAAAATCAATATAAAGTAAAATAAATAAATCAAAAGTGTGTTATTTCTTCAATCTTTTTATTTATCCATAAAAAATAGTTTTAAGTAGTTTTTTCGGTTATAAAATACTGAAACAACCAATTGCACTTAGAAAACCAAAAGTGGTTTCATTCCGAAAAAATTTATCGTTTTTCTTTTTCTGAAGAAGCAAAATACGGAATTAAAACCACTTTCGATCGAAATGGAATTCTATGACAGGTCTGATTACAGCTGTTGAGTTTAAACTACATGCATATAAATTTAAGTTTAGTTCAACCTAACTAGGGTTTAAAAATTTCCGATTAACTCAGAATCACTTTCAGATTCCATCTAACAAAGCCCGGCTGTCCGGATGGATTGCTAGTTGCTTGTTTTTTTTAACTTTGTGCGCCATCTTAAGGCTAATTTGCTGAAATTTGGTACACAGGTTGTACACTCCCAATATTATTAGAGTAACGGACTGTAGTTTATTTAAGGAGTATTCCGTTCAGTCATTTAAAAATAAATAAACATTTAAAATTCCAAGCAAATTTATTTTTAACTGATTCTAAATGTTATTAACAAAACTAAGTGGATAATAATACGGATTTTTAGTTGCAGTTAATATCGCCGTTGATTAAATTTATTTTATCTTTATGTTTAATTAAATGAAAATGTAATTTAAAGTAAAGTTCATTTAATTTTTATTGTCAGAAATTCAACCGCGAATTCCGTTAAAACAATTGAGTTTTCAGTTAATTTATATAAATTAATTATCAAAAAATTAACTGAATATTCCGTAAAAAACAAAGGCATATTCAGTTTTTTTACATAAATTAACTATCAAAAAATTAACTACATATTCAGTAAAAACAAAGGAATATTCAGTTATTTTATGTAAATTCACTACCAAAAAATTAATTTTTACTTTTCTTTAAAAAGCGATGTGCTTGTTTTGTGTAACAACAAATCCCCATTTTCTATTTGTTTAAATAATTTAGTTAAATACATCAAATTTTTAAAGAATAATCATTGCGAACCATATCGGTCATGCTGCTGGTGTCTTTGAATTGAGAGTTCTTCCGTAAACAAACGAGATCAGTTCAACAAAAGTAAAACAAGCTTGTGTAACTGGGTAAATAAACAATAATGTTTTCTCTCTCATTAGAAAAACAAGCGGACAGGTCTCTGTCTGGAATTTTTTAGAAATTCGGCTCTTTTGTGGAGTAAACGAAAATTGCTGAATTTAATAAAACAACCGAATATTTCTTTATTTTTACGGAATATTTAGTTCATTTTGTGATAGGTAACTTCTATAAAATAGCTGAAAATTTATTTGTTTTTACGGAACATGGGTTTTAATTTTTGACAGTAAAAATTAAAAGAACTTTTCGTTGAAAATAAATGCTAAAATATTACAATGGAAACTTAAGTTGAAATTAATTGTACAACATCGATGACTTAAGGCCCAACCATAATATGCATAGCCTTGCTTAACCTTCTGTCAAAAATTAACAAAAAATCGCTCAAATGTTCTTTAAAAACCAAAAATAAAATAAAAAAACATTTGATTCCGTACAGAATGCGCGATTAGATTCGCACATTGCTTAAGCAAATGACAGTTTCATTTAGTTTAGCAAAAAGTTTCCTCAAGTTCAATATGGTTTGCCTTATTTAATTAACATGTATTCGCACATTTGCTTAAGCCAACTTAAGCACATTATGGTTGGGCCTTTAAGTTACACTTAAGTTTTTAGTGAAGAAAAGAATTTTGTATTTAAAACGATTTTAAACATAAATGAGTTTTAATATCTATCCTGAAAATTGGCCATTAATTGAGAAATTTAAAAAAAATACAGCCTGTTCATCGATTTCGAACGTTAACGTTCGCATAGAAAATTATATGTAAAACAAAAACAATATTCAAAAATTTGTTTTTGATTTTAATGTAGTTTTCTATGCGAACGTTGACTTTCGAAATCGTTAAACAGACAGATAGTTTTTTTATTCAAAAACTACACTGCCCCGGTAGGCTACCTGGTAGAGAGGTAGTCTATTAGCGGCGGGGTAGCGGGATCGATTCACGCCAGAGACTCACTCTGGTTCCTGCAGCTAAGGGAATTAATAAAAAAAAATTTACACAATTTCAGTTTCTCAATAGTATGAAACGGGAATTTAGCACTGTTTTTCTTGGGATTCAAAAATTAATTAACAAGGTTTCTTTCAAATGTGCTAACATCCCATTTCATACAATTGAAAAACTGAAATTTATTGTTGAAGGGATAAGCTTTTCCTATGCGCATTTCACTGGTTGCTTAGGCCAGATCGTCAGGAAACTTCATCCAAAGATTTTAGAAAAGCTTAAGATATTATACAAATAAAACTGTTAAGCGAATAAGAATTAAAAACCTCAGTTTTAATTGCAACAATATCAAAGCTTTAACAAAAACAACATCAATCAACAGTGAGATTATCTTTTTAATATTTTATATTAATCCGTTCATTTTACCAACATTTATAATAATTTGTTTAACAATATTATTAATTTTTTAGTGTGAGGGTTCCATATTTAGATTCATAACTTTTAGCATAATGAAGCGATTTCGCTGATCGTCATTCCTAAGCAGCTTAGAATAACTACAGGTTGGGCCAAAAATCATGCCTGCTTGTATAAATTTAAAAACTTTTTTGCTTATTATTATTTTTTATTGTGTTTTTTAATAAAATATTAGCTTTGTACGATCTACATTTTGATGGGAAAAGTAAAAATCTACCACTTTGGTTCGTTGCTCGGACATTAAATTTTACACGCAGGCGTGGCTTTTGAACCCACCCTTTAGAAGCAATTTGACACCAATATTGTTCTTTTCTTTTAACTTTTGCGAAAGTGAGCGACGGACAGACAGACTTGGCAAAATCTACTTAGAATTAACCAAGGAGCCAGAAAAATATGGGGTCTGAGATAAATAATAAAAAGTTTCTTATGGAATGACAAACTAATTATACCCTAATTCCCTAGTAGTGGTGATGGAGGGTATAAAAATGTCTCTAATTAGGTCAGTATGATTTTGTTTAACCCTTTTATGCACTTGTACATCAAGACTTTTCAAAACCAATTTCTGTCGGTAAATTTCAGCAGAACAAAATATGTCTTACAAACAAAATTTGTAAACCCTACTTCAGCTTAGCTTTCTACTTGCACATAAGCAAATGCTTTTTGAATTTGAAATAAAAATTTTGAAAAAAAAAATAAATAAATAAAGCTTCCCCACAGACATTTGTTGCGCGTAAGGGAAAAACGTATTGCTATTTTAAAAAATTTTCATCATTTTCAAAAATTGTCAATTTATTATACATTTTCATATTATTTTATAGATCTTGAAATATTGCCAATTTGGGTACAATGACCACAACTGTACTGTATATTAAAGTTCTATATACAGGCAAGAATAACAAAACAACCCTGTAGGAAATGTCACTAGTGAATCTGTACTGATTCACTATTGACACAGTCACCAGTACTAGTGACTTATTATACCCCAGACAATGTTATTTACTATAGACATTTAACATGTGCGTATCATTGGAAATCCACTACGTTGGTACTACTGACTAGGTATGGACTAGGTAGTTCCTTTGGGAACATATGTAGACATTGGAACCAGAGAATCACTAGTACATTCAGTAAATGTAGTCTACACTTTTGCTACGAATACGAAATCATATGAATCTTTTTTTATTATTTCTTCAATTTTTATAGGAATTTTACTTCTCAGTTGTTATTGATAACAATTTTTGCGTATTAAAGCCAAATAACGTGGGAAATGCAGTGGAGTGTAGACACTTTGTAGACAATGTAGACTTGCACCCAGGTTTCCTTCAGGGAACGCACGAAATCACTTCAGAAATACATGTGTGTGTGCGTGTATATGGCAGGAACTTTTCCACTAGTTGTAATTTTTTTCAGGACTTATGTAATTTCAGCTATCGTACCACGGGAACTACCTGTGAGAATCGCAAAGAAAAGCCTACTGCCAACTATAAAGTAGATGGATTAGAAAATTTAAGGCGTGTTTGAGTACATAAATATATTGTCCCGTAGTTCTCTTTAGGAGCGCTGGTCCTCAACAAAGTTTTTCATCTTGATTTGCCGTTAGAAATGTGTTTGATTTTGCTTCAGAATATCCCAGCCCCTGCTGCTATAATAACAATTAATCTACGCCAAGTTTTGGGTGTGCGACCACTACATCGGCTGCCTTAAGGGGACCACTTGATACCTTGTCTTTTTACATCATCCCGTGATTTGGGTAGATTGAGTTCTAGCCAGTACCATTTACGCCAACTTATTTCTGTGCGAATCTATGCCTGCCGCGTCCGTTTGCAAAACTCAATTTTTGTGATGATTTTAGATCAGAATATTCGAAGAGTTCTACGTAGACAACGATTCATAAAAGCTTGAATTGTTTCCAAATCAGGGTTGGATGGGCTCTTAGTTTCACAAGCGTAGAAAGGGACAAGCTTTACGTTGGAATTGAATATGTATGTACATCGAAGATATCTGTAGCCTTACATAAGCGTGACTTTATATCTTCACAATAGCCGCCATTACTGGAGATAATTCTTCCAAGATATGTGATAGAGGCTTCTGATTTAATTTCTACATCGTACAATAAAAGGCCAATTCGCCTAAGTATTGACGCTCATAGCGTTTTCAGTTCAGATGGCATATGGGAACTTTTATGAGCAAAATGACAAATGCCGTCCGCAGAAACTAAGTCATCTAACATTTCATATAATGCCAGTATTGGTTTGGATTGCGTTGGTCAGTATGTTGTCCAATACTATTGTGAATAATAAGAGCGAGAGGAACAGTCCTTGCATAACACCGAAGTGATAATCAGTAACCCTTTTGTTAAGGGTTCAATCGTAGTTGTTTGAGTCATGCTCCAACAAATAGTCAGATACTGTTAGTCTGCTGAAAGGACAACCGTTGTTTCGGGATGTAATTGAGTCTCATGAGGATTGTACTTTTTCCAAAAATTATGGTTCTGGTTGATCACTTACCCGTTTTGCCATAAATAAGTCTCATCGCTGAAGGTGATTTGACAATAAAAATCGAGTTAAACTTCCACTTGGTTCTCAGCCCATTCACCGAACATACGACGCAATTAATGGTCTGCTGCCATAAACTTTTACACCATTTGGATCATACTGGTATACGGATGTATGTTAAGATGTTTTCTAAAAATGTTTCAAATAGTGGATAAGCAGAGACCGAGTTTCTGATCATGGCCTCGGGCCGATAAATTCGAGTCCTCTTTCAAACTCTCGCCTTCACCATTGATAACATCTTTTGTACGTATGGTACGTGCTTCATTTGGATGAATATTATCCAAAAGAGCAAATGTGGTCATGAATCGATTCAATGAATTACGTTTTAACCGCTGAAATGGACTAATATGAGCATTTACAACTTGTCGAAGGGCTCTTTAAGTTTGGCAAACAGAACACAAATTATGGAAATAAATTTTCACGACTTGTTATCGTAGTTCTGGTGCAAGTTCTTGCATGCTGATTGGCCAAAGTATACTGAAAAAAAGTCAAGCGCACTTCATTAGCATGCTAGCTGTCATGCTACACTTGTCCCTATCGAAGGTTCAATACGACTAAAAAAACACCCTCTATTAACAAATGTAAGAGTGTATCACGAGTTCCCTTTTTAATTAATATGCATTTTGGCCCTTTTATATCTAAGCGCCATTACTGAGTAAAACCAACAAACCGTTATGACACATGAGATTATGGCAGTAAATAAAGCAATAAAATGAGACACAAAAAGCCCTCTTTAAAACGGGCATCTTCAATTACTTCACATATTTTTTTTGCATTCAACAAACAAAAAAATTAAAATATTAACAAAATTACAAACACTTTTTTGGCTTGAAAGTAAAGTGTGGCTAACTGTCTGATCTGAGGTGGTGGTCACGTTCAAATGCCAAAATGAATTAAAATTATTTAAGGCCAACAGGTTTTATGCATCACATTCGTGCCACACAGTAACAATAAATACAAAAACTTATAGACTCTTTAATGTAGAGAGACTTGCAAAAAATGTAATTTGCAAAAAACCCAAATTTACAAATTTAAACTAACAAAAAAAAAAAAATTTTATAGACGTGCTACGGAAATGCCTGTAGATGCTGGCTGGCTGGCTAAGTGACAAAAAAAAAATAAATAAAAAAAAAAAATCATGTGAAATTATTTAATACAGGGTTATTTATTAAGTGGTTTCGTCGGTCTGGCAAGGCTGTCTGCGGTTAAAATCTGTCATCTGAAATGCCATTTACTTAAGGCTAGTTTACACTCAAAAATTAAAAGTATTGCGTAAAAGTGTGAATGTAATGTGTTATGAAAATGACAGGTATGTATTACAAAATAAAATTTGACATCCCATACGACTTTGTCGTTTATAACAAAAGCATGTTCATGTGTGATGGTGTTACTATGAACTGAAATGTTTCATTAGATTTTTTGACAGTCCCTACAAAACTCATTAGATTTGTCATTTGCGAATTTGGATCGCTTAACAACCGAATAACGCGTAAAAATAGTACAAACTTACTACAATGGTAGTGGTTCAAACGTGGCCAAGCATTACAGGGTGATAATGGTCGTCAAAATCGACCTACTGTGCAAGGATTTGGCAAGATTATAAAGTAATTGAAAAAGGGCTGTGCATCATCGTAATGTGCGCAATGCCAAAAATATCGCTTCTGTTAGTGCCAGTGTTGCGGAAAGTTCGAAATTGTTAATTCCACGTCTCAGAGTGCTAACGCATAGCCGTGTGATTACCGACTTGGCCTGCAGTTGAAGATTATGTGCTGGACGATATGCTCTTTGAACAAGACGGTTTCAAAAGCCACACAACACGACCGATTAATCCGACATTTCACGTTTTGGCGACATCAATTAAATTTAAATTTAAATTTTTTGTGGGGTAACGTAAAAGACCGTGTCTCCGCGGATAATTCCCTGACGTTGGAGCACTTAAAAACCTACATTCGTCAAGTTATTGCTCAAATACCTTTCGAAATTTCCGAAAAGTTGGAATCTTCCTCAAAAGGATCGACTGTTGCAATTAATCTTGAGGCGGTCATTTAAATTTTATTTCGCACGTACTCACTAAAAAGTTTTAAGGTTTTTGGAAGCTAGAAATGTATATGAGCGCTGATATATGCGCTGTCTATTACATACTATATGCTAAGAAGCAGCAGAGAACCGAATACCATTGAAGTGAATTTTTAATTTAAGTTCGCGTTATCTCTTATAAGTTAGCATGTTGTAAGTGAATAATTAAAACATTATTTTAAAGAAACAATTCACGAACAATGTTCTAAGTGCTTCTGTTGCTCCCTTACATGGAAGCAGGTTGAGTTGCAATAATTTTAAAATGTGTTAACGATCTTTCCCGAAATATTCCCGGGCATAGAAATTACTTTTCTTTACAACGCAATCAGTCATCAAATAGTTTTTAGCAGAGGAGGAAAAAGTAGTGCTTCCAAGTTAGAATTCGCCATATAAAAATCAAGCCTTTTGTAAGCAGGATTGTAAGGGGAATTGTGCTTCTCTCCCTTAAAAAGCTGCTGACCAGTAAGCTTCATTTTTTATTGGGTAATGGCAAATTCCAACATTATAATCCAATAAAAGTTTCATCGAAAGCATAGCCTTGTATGGAGGGCTCAGAGCTGAAGCGAACCAAGTCAAAAATGAAAATTCTATAATATGTTGAGTTTGAGTAAGTGAATTTCCATTAATTTCTGGAGCCATTGACATGGGTTTATTATAGAGCTGCAAAACTATCGATAGTCGGCCCAATCGATAGTTTCGATAGTAAGCTTTAAAACTATCGATACTATCGATAGTATCGTAAAGTTTCTATGTGCCACTTCTGTGGACACGGTAGTCAATGAAGGGGGTAAAGAATGAAAAAGTTTTAAAACTTCATTTACTGAAAACGTTTTTCAGGTATAAAGACAAGCATATTCATTTTAAATTTCAGTGTCATCTATAGTTTATAATTAATATAAACTTTATATAGATGTACAGACGGTTAATTGTCATCAGGGTTGTCCATTTTTTTCACCTTCGACGTCAAAATATTCAACTTAAGTCTAGAAATTAAAAAGGTTATTTCGTAACCCTTGTGTTGATAATTTATTTATGTAAAATTTTTATAAAAATTTTCAAGGAAGTAGATTAATTTCTTTTACAAAATAACCCCATTAATTTTTTTAAGACTTTTCGTAAAGAAAAAAAGACAAACAGGTAAAATAATTGCCACATTTATCGAGAAAACAAAACTTCTAAGAATACTGGTTGCAGGTTTAACATTATTTTAATATGTTTAAGTTTTTAAGGTGATTTTTGAAAATGTACTCCTATTCCAAAATAATCTTCACTAATCTGCGGTTAAATGTTTTTTTATAGTTTTTGTTTCTAAACATTCCTTATGTCACAGATCGGAAGTAAATCAAAGTTTTTAATCCAAATATTATTACACATTGAAAAAAGATATGTACACCTGTGTGTAATTTTGATTGTGAAGATCTCAAGGGTGCAATTATTTCTAGTTGTTGTTGCATGTAAAAAATTTAGTTACATTTTCCTTTTTCCCAAAGAACAAGAAAAGTTTATGCACTGCTTAAAACTTGCATCGAATGAGTTGTTAAAAATGTTTCGTTGACAACATTTAATCAACTACCTATGCAGTTACTTTAAAAATGTTCCGATAGTATCGATAGTGATAAAAACTATCGATAGTCCGCCAAAAATAAAACTATCGATAGTACTATCGATTGTTTTGCAGCTCTAGTTTATTACCGTTACCTTTGGAACGAAAAACTTTTTGATTTAGTCCGTTACAGAACTCGATAGAGTTAAACTTTGCGAAGAATTTCACACCAGTTTTGAAATACATACATGTATATGCATTTTATTTTATGACTTAGTTCGGTTCAGCTTTGAACCCTCCATATGTAAGTGTTATTACCTATTAAACTTTACTTTTGAAACCGAAAAATGGCTAACCTGGTTACTAGTCATATTAACTTAATTTAATGAATTTTAAAAAAAGTATGTCAACATTCCTAAGTGGATGGAAAAAAATATTTATCTGATTCCTAAAGAATTAATCATAAGGGAAATTAAGTTTAAATTGGTAACTTATCATACATAATCTCCCTTAAATGAATGTGTGTTAAAATAAAAAAAATAATTTTAAATTAATATATTTAGCAATATTTCTTTTTTTATAAACTAGATTTCTCTTAACAATACTCTTAAATTTCAAACAACATTTTCTCTTTTTTATGTTTTAACTTATACTCTTTTATACATATGTTTAACATGGAGAATTCTTCAATGATTTTTATTTTCATTTGTGTTGGGCTTCGTTGTACATACTTTGAGTGACTTTTGTATATAAGATTTGGCCAATAGCGTGTATTTCCGACACTCATACATTCAGAAATAATGGCTACAGTTAACGCCTTTTTTTCTTAACGTTTAACATAAAAATGTCAGAAAGAGAATTAATTGAGCGTTGCTCTTAAAATTCTTGATATATAAAATTAATTATTTGAGAAGATTTCTGATTTGGTTGAATAGGTATAATTTTTAATCATTTTCAATGATACAGAACGTTTTGTTTAGATATGTTGTAAGTGTTAATCTTGTCAATTGTGTAACTAAATTGTCGAATTTGAATTTTATGTTTTCGATTTAACGGGGTTAAAATAATATAAATGCGAATTAACGGGGTTTTTAAATTTATTTACTAAAACGATGCGTGCGCTTTGACATTTTTCTTTATTTAAATTAAATTCATTTTGCATTCATTCCAGATTAATCAACATCAAAAGGCTTTGATATTATGAGGATGCATTGAAACAGATTGCAGGTAGATTGCACTGTCTGTACCCAGCAAAAAAATAAACACACACACAAGCAAACACCCGTTTCAAACTATTTTTTAATTGTTTCATTGTGTTTAATTGTGTTGATTGAAAAAAATATTTTCGTTTTATTCGAATGGAAATCACACTGTAAAATTTCGCGAATATCGGCCAATAAATTTCCCTAGGCCCTATCTAAACCCTACTCCCGGAAAACTATTTAGTACGCTTAAGACCGTAATACTTAAGTAATGCTATCAGAATAAAATTGAATACCTACTTCAAATGACACTAACAAATTTCGTGATGATCGGTCTATAATTTACTATAGGCCCCGTATAAAGCCACCCTGGTAAATTAATTAAATACCCCTAAAACCGTAGCAGATATATTTATTGTGGTAAAATTTCTTCCAACTTAGTTTCATATGGCCAGAAAAAATGTTATGCAATTTTGTGATTTACTGTCCAAAATTTACCTTAGATCCCATATTTACACCATCTGCAATTCACAGTAAACGATAAAACTTATTTTGCCGCTGTATTAAAATTCATGTTTTTTAATACCAGAAATCACTCTGCAGACTTTTGGGATGATTGGTTTAAAACTTACCATGGCTCCAAACTAAATTCCCTCTTGAAAATCATTTTAGTTCGGCTTAAACTGTTACGTGATAACAATATTTTACTCAAGATTGTCGGTCAATAATTTAATACAGTTCTAAACCACAACAAATTTTAATGCTGGTGTCTGTTTTTGTAAAAATAAATTAATAATAAATAGATATCATGTTGATATCACTCCTGAAATATTAAATTTATCGGTGGAGGGTATCAAAGATTCGGCACAGCCGAATATAGAACTCTAACTTGTTTTTTATTATTTTTTTGATAGTACACTACTATCTTTTTCAAAAATGATATGACAAAACTTAAATTAAATTTTGGAAATTAGCTTATTTAATTTATGAATTTTCTGTTAATTGAAACAATGTTTTTTTAAAGAAACAAGTGTACTTTGGATTACAAAATCTTTTAATTTGGATATTTTTTCCTCGAGGATCGCTTAATTTGTTAGTTTGATTAATGGGATTTTCTTTCCAAACACAAAATGCTGCCAGCTTAATTTGTATCGTATATTAAGGGTTCCTCACACCCTCCTAGAACAAATATCATTGCCATTTCTGTTTAAAAGAATTCCACTTAGGCTCGTTTTAACAACATACCGATAGCTAAAGTTAGGATCTTATCGGCCGTATAAGAAGTGTTCCATTAAATTTCTCTATTCGGCTGTGGCGAACCTTAGATACCCTTCACAATAGTAATAAGAAGCCAATTGCGTCCAAGCTCATTTTTTGTGGGCGCTAAGTGAAATAATAGTTTAATCTTGCTTATTTTTAAAACCAAATATATCTCATTTATAAAATATATTTGAGCTCAATTTTTTTCTACCCAGCTTGTTTTGTATGACTCCTATCGAACCCTAAATTCAAATTATGTTTAAGAAATATTTAAGCAAAATTGAGTCCCCCTAGCTGACATGCTATGGGCGAAAGAAAACGGTATTTCAATTTCTCTGTCAATGCCCCGCTTGAGGGAACATATTGGACGAGGTTGGACGCTATATCTTTTATAAAACTTAGATCGATATCTGATGACTGGCTCAAGATATCACAAAGGGGCCACTATTAGATCTAAGATCAATATTGTGTAAACTACAAACTTAATCTATACTCAAAAGAAAAATCAATCCATCCGAACTCAAATCAATCCGAAGCGGTATCAATAGCACGGTGAGTATGGATTTTCTTGAATCAAGTACAGAAAGATTGATTCAAGTTCGGTTTTTTAATCACAAAAATACTTAAATTATCCATATGCAATCCCGATTTCATACGCCAAAATCTAATCCAAAAATGAGATTGATTTAAGAAAAACTAATATTCAATCAATCTCAAAATGCGCTTGAGTCAAGAATTATAAAATTGATTTTTTTTTCTGAATAAAAGAAAAACGTATTCGTATCATTAGCAATATTGTCATCAGTCGTAGTAGCATTTCTTTTCAAAAAAATTATTAGTTAATATTAAAGAATTCTTTTTAAGGCTATTGATGCAGCGATGTTCAAATGGATTCTGGCAGTAGTGATCGAATACTTTATCGATTTGAAAGCAATTTTATTTTTAATTCTTTGAGTCAGTACTAAGCGAATCGAAATTATTTTGCAGTGTTGTGAAAACCCAAGTAAATGCTTTACAACACTGAAAAAATAATTTAATTGTTGCGTATTATTGTAAAACACTTTTCGTAACCTTTAAAATATTTTGATTAACAAATCTATGGATTAAAATCGCTTGATGAATGGATTAAAATCCCTAATTGTTAAACCATAGAGGAGAAATACTTCGCGTCCGACTGAATGCCCAAGCATGCTGTCTATCGTGCGTTTTTTAAAAGCAAAACTGACCAATTATTCGGGATATACGAATTTAGTATTTTTAAATTTTTAATTTTTTTTTTGAATTCGGGATTTTAATATTACTATTAGAGTATCCGATTAACGATTAGTCGGGGAATTTTTCCCCCATAAGTTGATCGAATAATTAAAATAGCCAAAATTGTACTTTTTTAATGTAAAACTATTTTGTTTAGATCTCTAACCTTAAAACTAAATTACATGTTGTTACCTTTTGCTTTTGCATTTATTTTTATTACGTACACTTTAAAACATATTTCAGTTCATTTTTGGATTTGAGTGAGTGTGTGATTAATTAAGTTATTCACTATTAACAGTGTTTAAAAAACTGCAGTCGAAACCAAAAACTGTTGACTTTTAATCAATCAGAAGTAAAAGCAAAAGTTTTTTTGGCCATTGACAAATGAAGAAGTATAAGAAATTGCAGTTTTTCTACGCTGACTATAAACGTCAAACTCGTAATACAAATTCATCAGCAGCTATAAATGCGAAAACAATGTACTTTCAGACTGTAAATCGGCTGGATATTGACATTTGAGACTTCATTAGACCCATCTTAAAATCCTAAGTGTCCGTGTTTGAAAACAAAGTGTCTGATTTTTGTCGTGAAATAGTAATACGTTAAACAATAGATTAAGCCAACCTATAGAGTACAGTCTTACAATAAAGGAAATTAAAAGCGGATTAAAAAAAACATATGTGACCTTCTCCGAGAAAAGGGTCCTTGTGTTGATTTAAGAATGGATTCTGGTACCTAAAAGGGTGTAGAATAACTTTAAATGCGTTTTTCTCAAAACTTAATTTTCACCCACTAGATCCCTTTACTCGTAGAACGTCCCATATGATATAAGTTATCAGTCGTGTTCTGGAAACCGAATAAATACGAGCGTAATTGGAATCAAACGAATTTAATAAAAGATCCTGTTTTAAAAGTTTATAAAAAAAAATTCCTTTTACATGGTAAACATTGAACTCTTATCTTTAATAGAACTTCTCTTAAAACCAGGAACAACTGCGGTAATTTATAAATAATTTAACGGAGGATCTCCATCGGTTTCAATTTCACTCGAAATAATAAATTGATTTAAAATTTTTTTTATAACTGGCTGGCAACGCTCACCTCTCTTTATCTGTTCACTAATAAAATGAAAGTATGACTTCAAATAAAGATGTTTGTTTTTCCCATTGGGTAGAATTATTTGAATTCTTCGAGTTATTCGAGTAATTGATTCCTTACTAAAAGTCGAATCATTGGATACTCTAATTACTATGTTGGTGTGTTTTTTTTTGGAATTTGAAACTTTTAAGGTAAAAATTCATTAAAAATTTAAGGAGATTTTTCATAAAGAACAATTACCCCACAATTAGGGTCATATTTAATTTTAGTTTAAGGGTTATAATGCATTTGTTTAGGGCGACATTTCATTAAAATTAGGTTAAAATTTCATGGGGTTAAGTGACATTTTTAAAGTACGAAAGAAAATTTGCTTATCATTCTGAAAACATGAAACATTTTTCGAATTGTTCCAATTTATATGCCAATAAAGAGGTCATAAAATAATCAGTTGGCTTTGGAAAACCTTTCCGTTATTAATGATCGGATTTTAACAAAGTTATAACAATTTTCTTTTATTTTTTGTACTAAAACACACACCTGAAACTCTGCACGATCTTCTCTAATAAAACCATATATTGTCTTATTAACACATTGTAAGGCAATATTTACAAGCTACAGAAGAAAAGAGACCACATTCTGTGAAAATAAAAGATTGACTGTTAACAAAATCCCAGCCGAAATGATTGAATGACAACTACAAAGACATACAGTGGACATACAAAACAATTATAAAGTTGTCAGACAATAATTCAGCAAGATAGACAATTCAACACAACATTTACCAAATAGATACATTTTGTGATATTAACTAAATTAAACAAATGCAAAAAATAGATAATGAGTTCACTTTTTGTTGCCCATGGAAAACAGCAGGGCATGGCAACGTAAAGGTTGCTTTGTCCAAGCAACTAAGACAAGAAATTGAAACATAATTTTAAAAAAATGTTTTCAAAATTATTTGGGTGGTCTTGAAATTTTTGCGCATTTAAACAACAGCAGGACATTTTGGAACATAGAAATTATTAAAATTAAATATCGTAAATATAAGAAATTTAGATAAGATATGCTAATAAATATTTTGCTTAATAAAAGATAAAATTAAGTTTTTTAATTAGTGTTGTAAAATTTAAATTAAAGTGAAGCATAATGAATGAAACCTATTGATAGAGGGATTTAAAGGATGTCTGAGAATTTTTTGACTTTCTAAAATTATGCACTCATGATTAAAGTACCGTAATAATCTGCACAATAAATTATCATCTTTAGATTATTTAAGTCCTTAAAATGTTAAGAGAATCAACTGAAAATGGAAATCATTTAATTTGTCTCTATTGTCCTGTCTTTACAACAAAATACAATAGTGAACACAATAAGCTTATGATAAATGTTTTGAAAATATTTTATGGGATTTTCATTTATGCTTCATCTTAGTTTATTTATTCCTGTTAATTTTGCATTTTTTTTTTTTTTTGTAAATGTCCATTGTTGTCTCTTGTGCAGTAGGTTTCTTAGTCAAACCAATAATTTGGTTTAGACTAACTGATACTCTTATTTGGCCAAAAACCAAAAACAATCCTCAAAAAAGGAAATATGTAAACACACACATTTACACAGTCATCTAGGTTTTCTTTTGCTTTTAAACAGCAGGACATTTTGCTTGATATTGGCCGCCCAAGCAAGAATAGAAAATATCACCCACCAAACACAAAATACAAACACACAGAAAAAAAAATAAGAGAACAATTGTTAAGACAATTGCAAAACCAATAACAACAATAACGGCCAGAATACAGCAACAATGATCATAATAAGAAAAATATATAATACATTTTCTTTTAGAGCCCATTTTTATGATTTTGCCAAAGACCCAAGAGACTTTGGAGGCTCACACGCACATCGGGATAAAACTCAATCTAACTTCACACCCAGTGACTTGGACAGGATACCAAAAAGGCAAAACAACTCTATTAACAAAAAATCTAAGGAACAGTGGTTTGGCTAGAATTTGCGTCATGGTTTTCCTTTGTTCTAACTGAAATGTTTAAAGTGAATTTTTTCTGGAAATTAAAAAACAAAATTCTGGCATTCGTGACCGAGTACTTTCTCGATTGGTAAGCAATTTTATTTCAAATTTTTTAAGTCGATACTGAACGAATCGAAATTATTTTTTAGTATTGTGAAACTCAAATTAATGCTTTGCAACACTGAAAAAATAATTGCAATTCGTTCAGTATTGACTGAAATAATTACCCAATAAAAAATTTAATCATTTTGCAAAGCACTATTGTACATTTAAAAAAACTTAGCGCGTAAGAATGCGCTACGCAATGAGACATATAGGAATGCATTTAAGTCATTGAACGAAAAAAAAAAAAAAAATTTCAAGTGCCACGGGATTTCCTTACTACGAAGCCGGTTTGTAATGGAGAACACTAAAAAATACTGTAAAAAATATCCAGTGGGTAAATCAAATGGCTACACTCACCACTTTTTATATGCGCTGCATAAAGCGCTTTTTGTGTAAAAAATTTTTTGCTTCAAAGTGGGAACTCACCATATAAAATTCATGCCTTCCGTAAGAGAGATGGGAAGCGAAACTCTTACATTTCTCCCTTATAAACCTGCTTCGCTCGAAGCACAATTTTTTATTGGGTAGTTATTAAATGATTTTCGAATCGATAAAGTACTCGAACACGACTGCTAGAATTTAATTCAAATGTTGTTTTAGGGTTTTGAAGAAATTTCTATTTATTTTATTTAATTAAGAATTATATATATATTTTGTTTGTCGCTCTTAATTCCCAATTTTTTTCTTGATAAAAACACTGAAATTTATTGTTGATGGCATAAGCTATTCCTATGCGCATTTCACTGGGTGCTTAGGACAGATCATCAGGAGACTTCATCCAAAGATTTTAGAAAAACTAAAGATGCACCGCCAAACAAAACTGAACTGGCAACTTGCTTTATTTTTTTGATTTTTTTGCGAGAACAATAAAGCAAATTATTTTTGTTTTTATTTTTTTTTTTCTTCCAAACCTACAAACAACTACAATTAATGTTGGGAGAATTGCAACCAATTGTAGTGGGGAATGTAAGTCTTTTGCACATCGGAAATAGGCAGTTAATTTTTTGCTGACAAATTATTTCATATTTTTTTCAAATGCAAACCGTTTGTGTGTTTTTTTTATTAATTTGTAAAATACATTTGACTTAAATCGCCCCGTTTGAATGTTTACATTAATTTTTCGCTCAAGTGTTTGTTGTCAAGTATATTTTTTGGTTTAAGAATAATAATGGACAACACTTGGGTAAAACATGTTCGTCAAATCACCATCAATTTGAATTTAAATGGTAAAATCAAAACATTGATGAAGGTTTGAAAATTGTCCTTGATATCAAATGATAAAGTCATTTTATACAACTGGTTTATCTTCGTGTTTGCTGGGGGTGTTAAAACATTAATTGTAAAAGTATTTGGAACTCTTAGGCTGGGTTTTTGAGATCTTAATTTAACTAGGTTTAGTTAATCTGAAAACAGATTTGTGCCGCCATTACCAAGTTTGTATACAACATTTTGACGAAAGGGCTTAGTTAAGCTTAAAATGTTTGTCTTTAATACAATAATAAAAAAATCACATTTCGCCGGAAGCAGAGTTTTAGACTACGTTACATTAAACTTAATCCATATCTCAAAAACCCGGAGTTAAAACACAAGAAAAAAAATAAAAGCTTGAGGACGTTTTACGAGTTGTACGTTTCTCTTCTAAGTTTAGCGAATTTTTATAGAATTAACCATGTTTTAAATCTTAGAAACTATTGCTAATTTGATTTAAAACTGGGATTTAACGCGCTACTCCATTAAGATCTCCCTTTCTTTTGTGGACATAGTTATATGCCAAAGTTTATGTTTCTAGGTTTTAGCCATAAGGTTCTCACTTTTTTGGACCCTTTATATATAACTTTAAGTTTCTAAATTCTATATTATCGTGAATTCAAAAAGTGCCACATGTAGAACGAAAAAGTAGAAGAAAAGAATTTCATTTACCGTATTTCCGTTTTTTGGTACTTTTTTTTCCTTATTGAAGTATCAAAAATTTCAATATTCTAGTGAGTGCCCATAAATTTAAAACGTATGTCAACTAAAAAGTACCAAAAACTATAAAACGTTCACCTTTTAAGAGTTTCAATTTCGAAAAAGTACCAAAATTATATTTGTACTCTTAAGAGAAGTTACGAATGAGATATAATTTTTATTTTTATGTTTATTGCCATAAAATATAGATGCCTTCACAAAAAAGTTTTTAAATACAGTACTTTCGAATCGAGAAAGTACTCGATCACGAGTGCCAGAATTAGGCCCCAGGTTTTACCCGTTTACACCCTTAAAAGGGCCGAATAGCAAAAGAGAACCAGACACCTGTCTGTTTATTTCTTTAATGAACAACGAGAAGTATTTAATTTTTTTGTATCCCTTTAAGTTGAGTAGATATGAAGTTAGCGAATTTATATGTTTGTTTCAATTTTTAGCCCCAAAACATTTGAATTTCCGAAAATCTCATCTTAGAGGATCGATTTGGTGAGAGACCACCCTACGGTCCTAAATTCAAATTTTTAGTTTTAGAAGTTTAGTTTACTGAAATATTTGTTTAATTACGGGAATTGAATTGTTTTCGTTAATGAAATCGTACAACGACATTACGTACAAAATTTGTTTTAAAGTTGATCATTCGCATTTGAACTTTAGTTAAATTCAACATTAATGGACTTATTAAACCACTGTACTTTAGAAAGAAACTCAAACAAATTATAAAATGTTGTAAAAACAACAACACCTACAATTGTTGATTACATTTGATTGAGCTCCTGCTGCTGTTGTCGGTATACAAAAAGTGCACAAACTCCACACGATCTTTAACAAAATAACACAACGAAAATCTACACGCACATACATACACACAATAATAAAAAATTACCAAAAGAGAGGTTCGCACAATTGTTGTAATGTCCTCCTGAACAATTCGCTATGGACAAAATATTTTGGTAAAAATATACCAACACACAACCAACACAAAATAGAGTTGTTTTGAACTACACACAGCAACAAACTGAGTGACAGCCTTAGAACCTTTTAATGTTTTGTATCCTTTTTATTTCATTGTTTAAATTAGTGCTACGTCATGTTTTTCTCCTTTCTTCAATGTTTTATTGATTTCTGTTTTTCAATAAATTTTCTTTTTTCCCTTTGCCAGCAGCATTCACTCGCTTGTTTCTTACTCCCAGAGGAGTACGAATGCAGCAAAAGATTGTTTACTGATAAGAAATTGGCGTAACTAATCGAATTGATTCGCTTGTAACTAATACTCATTGGTCCTACCTTTGGCATGTTTCTAGTTGCCTCTCAAATCATTTTTAACATTTTAATTTCTTTTCTTTCTTTGTATCCGTAAGATATTTTGCAACATCATCCCAACTTATTCACATCTCTATTATATCAACAAAATCTTGAAAAATAAGTAGTTGCATGTTTGCATTACACGGTTCTTTTAGCTTGTTAGAGCAGACAAAATTGCAGTAAGAAGTTTTAAATTAACTTAAAAAAAAAATATAAAAAGATTATGCGTCTTTATTTGAAAGGCGTAGAGGTGTTAGAAGGTGCAATAAGCGGCAAATTTGTAATAAAAACAAACAAATCTAGGAAACGTATTTTCATGGTTTCACTATTGCACAAAATAAAACTTTGTTTAAGGTAGAACAAATTGTTTGTTTGGTAAATAACTCATTAGAACCATGAAATTGTAGATTTGAAATTAATTGTATATGAGATTGTGTGCGGTTATTATCTTCTCACATGGATCTCTATATCTCTTTAATGGCCCACACTTAATATAATTTTAACGTAATTATTTAATGGAACACATTTTAAAAAGTGCATGTATAAAATGTCTTGACGAACATGTAATACTGCAATTTTTTATTTGATGAGAACTTAATACAAAATTGGATCGCCCTGTTTTAACAGCTGACAAAATGTGTGTTCTTCAAAATATAAAAAAAATATACATAAACCAAAATTTGTTAATAGATTGATATTAAATAAAAAAATAAACGAACAAACAAAATCAATGACGAAGTTCCAATTTCTTTAGTTTGTTTTTCATAAAATATGCCTTTGCCAGATTGCCGATTTATTAATACCAAGTTTTTACGATTTCTGCATATGACATTTTTTTTTTTTAAAACAATTTTATAAGACCGAATCCATTTATATTTTATATCACTAACAACCTACAACTAACAATGTAATGCTTTCTTTTGCTTTTACTATAAAACAATAGAAAAAATAACTATTAAAACTTAAAATGTTTACTGTCCTGTTTAGAAGCGATTTTTTCCAAATTCGTCTGGTAACCCTGTATATAAACAGCAGCCATCTTTTTACAGGGCATTATCAACACTCTCGATTTATACGGGGCGCACAGTGCAAAAAATGCCTTATAACATTCAAGGGTGAATTTTTTAAGAATAAAACACGCTGCCCATTTAGAGAGCAAAGCCTTTTTAAGAAACGAACACCAAATTGCATTTTTTTTTAAATAAAATGTGAACTTTTTTGTAGAAAAGAAAACACCATAAGTGAATTGAAATAAAAAGTTGGCTTGATTATTTTCGTTTAGTATTTATTATAGTACTTGTAAGAATTGGGGATTTCCAGAACGAAATTCAGCCTGCAATACAAATCAGAGATAGAAAATGGCTATTCTGGTGACTTTTTCAAGGGTCGTTAAAATTATACAATATTTTACTTCCAAAACATCAAATTTTTAATAAAATTAAATTGCACAAAAACATTTAACAATAACTTTCTAAATAATTTGTGTTTTATTCAAAATCAACATCGGCCCTTAAAATGTAACTACCATTTATAAGGAAGGGGGTTTTTTAAACTACAAGCACAACATTTAATCATGCCATACTAGTTATTCTAAAGGAACTCGCCAATTTTTATATCAATACCATCATTTATAACGAAGTTATGGCATTAAAAGCTATTTTCGTGAGTAGTATTTGTATGGGATCTATGATCAAATACGGACCGGCTCCAATAAAATTTGGTTAGATGATTTAGCTTGCAAACAAATAAGCTAAGACATAATTTGATCTGAATACCTGTGCCTGTCAAAAAATCCAAATTGTTTTGATGTAAGCAGGTCAAACTCATAAGTTGTTTGAGCATAAAGTGTTTCCAAAGCCTTTGATAGATACGGTAGCATAGAAATTGAGCGGTATTAAGAAGATAATTTTGGAATGCGATGGACTTTAGCCGGTTTCCAACTTGTGGGTAGCTACTAGTAGTGATAATCCTTTAATTAATTTGCCAGACCGCGACGACCTTTATCAGAATTCTTTCCTTTTTATTGGTTTGTACGTCATGCTACGTAAATTTTATGTATTTAAAATAATAACACTGTGCTCGAAATTGACACTATTTTTTAGACAAGCTGGGCACTTGCCGTTTTAACATAATTCGGGTACGCTGAATCCAATGGTGCTTACCGTTTTTTAAGGTTAGCCCTCGTTTTACAGATGGAGAAGGTTGCACGACATATATTGGCGTAACTCAAAAACGGTTTAGTCTATTGAAATTACTAAAAAAAACCGCAATTCCGCAATAAAATTTTGTATGGGAGCCCCCTTAAGGAATGGAGATAGCGAGTAGGTATGTTAGAAATAAATAATCGAGATAAAAATTAAGTGGGGTTGATCATACATTTGACCCATCTAGCGGCATCTAGGCGCTGCAGGGGCCACATTTAAGAATTTTATTAAACCGCCATATGTGCATGGTTGAAATTCTTAAATTTGGCTACTGCAGTAGCAAGGATGCCCGTAGATGGGTCAAATGTATGACCAACCCCACTTTAACAGATTTCTACCTTTTATGGCTAGTTTTGTTTGCAGCATCGTTTTTTATATGTCTGCAAAAAAAAAGATTTCTCCAATTTTTTTATGAATTTTTAAAATTGAGAAAACAAAAATTTCGAAATTTAAATAAAAAATGTATGTTTCTAAAACAACTGCGCATATTTTACCTTTCTGAAAGAAAATTTTATTGCGGAAATTCGGTTTATTAGTAATTTTGATAAGCTAAGCCGTTTTTGAGTTGCGCGAATATATGTTGTCCAACCTCCTCCGTTTCGAAATAATGGTATATCTCGAAAACAAGAGCTAACCTAAAAAGACAGTTAGTACCATTGGATTCGGCGAACCCGAATTATGTTAAAAAGCCATGTACCCGGCTTGTCTAATTTTGCCACTAGCATAGTGTAATTAAAAGAAAAAGATTGTGAGAATTTCAAGCTTACCAATCAACTGATTGAAAAGCATTCAGATACTGCAGAAAATGAAACAACCACAATTTAATTACTTTAGAACTTGTTGCGTTTAAAATTAAACAAAATATGTTTAAAATAATATTTATATTATTATTGGTTTTTAAAATATAAAAATAATAAATGGAAAAGGCATCCTGATGATCTGGCCTAAGCAACCAGTGAAATCCGGATAGAATCTAGCTTTCTCTCAACAATAAATTGCAGTGTATTTATCAATTATGAAAAATTGGGAATTTAGCACGTCATATGGAAATCGTATTAATGATAAATAAAAGAAGAGTATAAAAGGTTTGTGAATAGGAATTTCTATTTAAACTTCTTTAATAAGCCTGTTTTATTTTTTATAACTAAGGGGTTGTATTGAAATATCCAACCATATGTAGCGGGGCTATTTTGTAAGGTGTGTTTTAGAAAATAAGGGGGTAACGTTTCATGGTTAAATATAAACAACATTTTACTACTCGTGCCAATAGTAATGTTAACAAAATTATTGCTTATTTAAGGCCATTGCTGGCGTGATATAATGTTGTTTTAACCCTACTTCAACCATGTTGTTTTTGCATGAAGCGGTATATGGAACGGCAGCCATAACACTGATAGACTAGCTCATTACCAACAAGTTTACCGGGACACTTTTAGCGAAATTTTTTATATAAGATTTCTTTCCATACTCAAAGTTGTTCCCGAAACGCGTCCCAATCTTAGAAAATTGTGTTAATGAAAGCAGTATTGATATAAAATATTTTTTATCTTTAATCAGCCGAAACTATTTCTTCTAGTAGTGTGGGTAAATAAATTTTCAAGCAATCTGATGTTAAAAAATAAACGATCTTAAAATTTAAATTTTGATTATATTCTGAACCGAAATATGAAATAAAGTCTTTTGTTGTTCTAAACAGAAATAAAAAAAGGCCTTTGTGGTTCCTCTTATTTTTAATTTCTTATGGCAGCTTTCTCATCAGGCGTTTATCTTTTTTCCCAACGAAAAACTGCAGATTAAACATATTTAGTTTGCTCAATGTCTGATTTGCTTCTATTCTTTCGCAAAGCTAACCGGCACTCAGCACCCAATTATTTGTTTGCCATACAGAG
This sequence comes from Pollenia labialis, assembly GCA_949318255.1. Classification (NCBI taxonomy): domain Eukaryota; kingdom Metazoa; phylum Arthropoda; class Insecta; order Diptera; family Polleniidae; genus Pollenia; species Pollenia labialis. The sequence goes on along the minus strand of OX439142.1, from coordinate 127,940,165 downwards.
ACATTCAGTCAGCTGAATCCCAAAGGCCCTACTATATTATGCATAAGGAGGCTTAAGCTTCTGTCAAAAACAAAAATTCTCTTAAATGCCTTTAAAAACACTAAATCAAAATAAAAAAAACATTTGATTCCGTAAGGAAAGTGCGATTAGTTTCGCACTATGCTTGAGCAAATCACAGCTTCAGAAAACTTAACAAAAAATTTCACAAAGTTCAGTAGGATTTGACACATATGATTTACATGTATACCCACAGTTGCTTAAGCCAACTTAAGCATATTATAGATGGGCCTCAACTTTTACATGTAGTTTGAGAGGTGCTACCAACTGAAAATAATGGTTTTTGTCGGTATATTGAGAAAACCTAAATCGTCAAGTAACTGGCAGTTTGTCGATACATTGAGAAAACGGCAATTACACATAGAGAACAAATATGTTTAAATATGGTCACCTCCAACAAAACAATTTTTAAAGAAAATTTTAAGCACATTATGTTTATTTTAACCATATGTTTGTCACCGACAACCATATTATGGTTAACTTAGTCCTCAGTCAAGAAGACACAATCATATTATGGTTGTTTCTAAACATATTATGGTTAGTTATGAAAATAATTTGTTTTCAATTTAACGATAGTATTTCCTCTTGGTTGTGGCTTCCTTTCAGTGACAACCATATGGTTAAATTTAACATAACATGTTTAAAATTTTCTTTAAAAATTGTTTTGTTGGAGGTGACCATATTTAAACATGTTTTTTCTCTGGGTGAAGTCAGTAACAATTCTCATTTTATAGAACTTTTCAATTGTTAGAATTGAATAAGCAACTCTATGTGCTAATAAGGAAATTAGCAAGTTAAGTTCATTCATTCCTTAACATCTTCTGCAGAACTACTTGCAATTATTCTTCACTTGTAAAAATGTTTAAAACTAATCCCAGGGATTTAATATGCCGAAAAATCTGTGTGCCAGATATTTTGCAAACTCCATCGTAAAACAAATATGCGATTATAATAAAAGATATTTATTAGCGAAAAAAGACCGGTGTGTTTTAAAAGTCATAAACACAATCACACCTACAATAAAACTTACAGACCGCCAGCAAATGAGTCTTTTACTGCCAGGTAAAGAGGAATGGAAATATGATTCCAGGTAACAAGGACAATAATAAAAACACTAATTAAGAGCTTAAAATTTTATTTTTAAGATAAGCACCAAAGAAAGTACAAGAAAAGAAGGAATGCATATGGCACATTAAAATCTGTATTATTAACATAGACTGAGTGAATAGTGAGTATAATTGGATTTAGGGGAAAAATGAGTAAAATATCCGCCATTGGTCGAGAGAGAAGAGAGTGAGTAAGAAGAAAAAAAATGAAACTCTTTCGAAAACACGAGTAAATGAAAATTGTTCGTGTGCAGAAAGCAACAACAAATGCAAACAAACCAGCTGTGACGTGTTAACAATGACGATTGCATTGAGTTGTTGCTGTTTTTGGGGGTTTGTTACGGTTGTTGTTGCTGGGGCTTAAATATGAGTATGGACGATGTTTAAATATGAAGGTGAGTGTGTGTGTTTACATTGTTCATACGTACATCAATAAATACAACTGATTCTTGTTGGTGTTACTGATGGCGTTGACCATATCAAAACCAACAACAATTAAAAAAAACGGAAACAATAAGAGTAGTTTTTGTTTTTGCTGTTGAGTAGGTTATACAAATGTACGCTCGCTTAGTGCCTGTTTCTTTGGCTGGCTTTAATAAATGTAGATAGGTATGTATGTATGTTTGTATGTATGTATGTATATGTCTCTATATATTTTGTTGTTGCTGTATTACTGGTGGTAGTGTAATAAGTGTCTGTAGAGGAGGAGAATTACACACAGGCAGCAGATACAGATTGGAAGAAGAAAAATACAACAACAAAGCCTAAAAAGTCTCAACAAAGAAAGGTAGTCAAAATGAATACAATACAATTCAGTCTAGTTTTAAACTTGGACGTGTTAACAACATTATTTTTATTTTATTTTTTATTTTGTTTTTAACTTAAAAGAAGAGATCATTTTCTTTTTTAAAAAATAAATATTTTTTAATACTAATAATGCCAAAAAAATTTATAAACGGACTACTTATAACGGATTTTGCAGAATTTTTAACACAAAATAAAACTTAACTAATAAAGAAAACAATTCAAGTGGAATAATAATTAAAGTGTTTACAAAATAAACAAACAATTGGATTATTAAATCAAAAAAACGAAGTTTACAACAAATTATTATTACAACAAAATTTGTAAAAGAAACCAAAAAAAAAATTGGTAACAGCTTCATACGTTGTCTTAAAATATCGCCACGTGTGTCCAAATTAATATAAAGACAACAAAATAAAAAACATATCCACACCTAATCAAAAAATTTATAGCCTACAAATGTATTCGTTTAGTTGTGTAATTATTATCATTAAACTATTCTTGATAATGGGGGTACAAGCGGCTTCCACCTTCTCTTTAACTAAAAGTGTAATTAACAGTGCTAAAGATATAAATCAACAATTAACACAACAACAACAAGCAGCCGCTTTATCTGCATTATCATCAATAACAACTTCTTCCAGTGCGACAGCATCATCATCATCAACCACATCGTCGTCTGCCTTAAATACTTTACGCTTGCGCAAACGCCATCGTAAGCGCCATAGTATTTGGTCTGATTATAATAATTATAATGAAAATTCTACGATGTTAGAATGGTCTAATCCTTGTGGCGGTGAATATCATCCAAACGCCAAACAACCCAAAAGACCCACTAGAAAGGAACAGAAAAGAGTAAGTAGGAGGAAAAAAAGTATTAAACTTAAAGACAGATTTTAAGCAAATTCTATAAAAAGTTTTTTTACTTAAATATTTGAAAAATTCATGTTTTTTTGAAATAATTTGTTTATAAATATTTATATTTATTAACGAAATCCTAAATTTTAAAAGAATTTAACTGCCCGGCCCACAATATCGAATTTAAATTTTTTTCGCATTTTCACATTGAAAAAAAAAAGAAATTTTAGTTTTTTTTTATTATTGTTTTCAATATAAATATACGAACAAAATTTTACAAATTTTTTAAGGGCCTATTTCACCAATTCTATTTGAATATTAATTTATGTTTAAAATTCGTTTTCATGTCATACCTATAAAATTAACATTTTATGAAGAACTATATTTAAATATAAATTGATATTTAAATAGAATTGGTGAAATAGGCCTTAAGTACTTAAGTAGGAAATTCTTTAAAGGCTGACTTATAATGAATATTGGAATATATTTTTTTATGCAATTTGGAAAAAATAAACATTTTTTTTTTAATAACAGAATTCGTAATTGGAAAAGTTGTGAACATTTTATATCCTTAATTTTATAAAAGATTTGATTAAACAAATAGTCTATTTTTTAAAAAAGTTTTAAAATCACATAAGTGGCCTTTTTGAAAATTAATTCCTGATTCAGACTATGCGACATGTCGCACAGAAATATTTCATGAAACGGAAAGGGGCAAAAGGTGTAGCGACGCTTGCGGGGTAAACAATCGTGCGAGATTGTTTACCCCGTAAATCAAGGAACAATTTAATGCTCCATTTTACCGTAGAAACACAATTGCACCGTATAAACGTAGTAGCGCATGACGAAGACACGTAATCAAATTAAAACTTGTAATATTCAATACAAAGGCACACAATAATTGGCGCAAATGTAAAGAGCATCTACACCGTATGTTCACATAGATCTAATTCTATTTCATACGCCGTTTACGACCGTCATAGAAAAACTATAAAATGAAATATTTTTTGTATTTTGAAATCTAATCGAGCCCTATTAGCAAAAATGATGTAACCAACAGCAATTTAGATTTTTGTTTTTTGATGAAAATCGATAATTTTTAATCATTTGCATTATCTCTAAAAATTTCATATCTCTGAGAAGTACCGTTACGAAATGAGAGCAAATGCAACTTGAAACGAAACCCTAGACTTAAAGCAAAAATATTTAAAAAAAACCTTCTCCTGTAAAATTTTATTTTTGTTGGTTACATCATTTTTGCTATTAGGGCTCGTAAAATGTAAAAGCAATTAAATAGAAGGAAAAAACAAATAACAATTTCAATAAATTTGGTTTTTCTTAAATAATTTTCAAGGGATAACAAAATACGTCTACGATGGAATTGTGGGTAAATAGAGCTAATTTTAGAAATTTACTGCGTTAGATACATATGTCCTAGGCTCTTACGACGTACGACCCAGTTGTATTCTTAGCATAATATGATTTGTTAATTGGATACCTAAATTCAAATTAAAGAATAATATGTCTAATTATAGCTTGTAGATTGCAACAAAAAACATAATGTTTGCACGTATGCAAGGGAGACCAAAAGAAAACAGGAAAGAATATTATTGCACAAAGAAAAAATTCCCCAAAATTGTTCACCAATTAGTGAATTAATCAAAAAAAAATCAGGTTTTATTTTAAATTTAATGAAGTGATTTAAACATTTAATAAAGGGAATTAATCGTTTAATTAAGTGAATTAAACGTTTATTTGATACTATTTATTTGTTTACTGATGCAAATTTAATTAATTTTTTAATTAATGTCACGAACTTTTTAATTGAAATATGTTTTTAATGTTTTTGTGCAGGGACATGTCGCACAGTCTGAAACAGGTGTAAGAGCGAACTTTTAACGAGGAATTAATTCTGCTTTCTTTAAAAATAGTTTAAAAAAATTCCATTATTTAATTGATCAACCATTTAGGCCCGTTTTTACAACTTACCGATAAGTAAAGGTAGGATTTTATCGGCCATATAAAAAGTGTTCCATTATTACAACTTTACTTTAACATACCAGGTAGGACCTTAATTTACTTTATCACTCACTTTAGGTTAAAGTACAGTATTAATAATGGAACACTTTTTATAAGGCCGGTTAAAGGCTTCTTTTACCGTTCGGTATGTTTTGAAAACGGGCCTTAATCCAATAAATATAAGCATTAGAAAATTTTTAGCTAAAAAACTGCGGACGAAGCTGGTTTGACAGCGACTGTTTGCATTAAGTGAATCAGAATTAAAAGCAACAGTTTTTTTTGCCAATGACAAATGAAACGTGGAAGAAATTGCAGTTTCTCTACTTTGACTGCAGTTTTTTAAACGCTGAATTTGTGCAAGTTCTTTAAAATTTTTAATTAAAAAAAAACTAGTTTTTATTACGACTTATTTAAATAAACTAATTCATAATACAGGCGAATACTTATAAAAAGTGGTTTCTTCGATCTTACAAAAACAATAAAAGCTTTTGACGTCTATAAAAGATTCCTGAAGATTTTAGTATTAAATTTTTTTTTAAATCCAACATTTTAATGCATGTGTAATATTTGAAATTGTAAATTTATGAAACCTTCTCCTAGTGTTCCTAATTCCTAATTGTGAAAAACAAATTACTGAATTTACATTTTTTTTATTATACATTAAACATTTTTTTTCTTTTTTTTAGATCTACAACAATTTAAGGCACACGGCCTTAAATGATTTCAATTATTTAAATGGCAGCAATCAACAAGATATTGATATAAGCAATATTGAAATTTGGTGGCTGCACAATGGAACTTATAAATTTTTACCAAAATTAAAAATAAATTCAAGTGTAAGTATCTTAATTAAATTAAATAATGCAGCACATAGTGATATTTTGCAAAAGTTTTAAGTATAAAACGGAAATACCAATGAAGACGATCATGACATGCAATGAAATGTTTAACAAAATTCTCCCACAAGTGGACTTTAGAGCCATGGCAAATTTGTTAGGCATGGTTGAATAATGACAATAGTTAATTTATTTCATAACATATTCCATTACAATACAAACTTTAGCTAAACAAACTCTTAGTCATCAGACTAACTGAGAGATGCTTTAAAAAACAAAACAAAACAGAGTAAACAAATTAGAAATATTTAAATAAAAAATAACCAAGTAAAACAATTAAATTTGAAACTCAAAACATTTTGTTTATGCTCCATTAGCAGGTGGGTGCCGGGGAGTACTATTGAGTGTGGCGTTAAATTATCTTATCTTAACTTATGTATTTCCTGTCGATTACTATACTTTACACTTTCAATTTTTGTTAAGCTCAATTAACACTTAAGTGAATCATTTTTAAATAACCGACAGTGTTTTTATATATTTTTTTCTCTCTCTACTTTTAGATCGCCCTTAAACGTTGGTATCGTAACATGCAAACGTATGTGGCCTCTTTTGCCTACTTGCATCGCATACAATTCAAATATGACCGCTCTAAGTCTCAAAGAGAATCCCTCACTTCTCAAGAACTTAAGGAACTACTAAAGAGTTCGCGAAATATGTTGTGTGAATTGGAAACTGCTGTGAACAAAACGTATCCAGCAAAAAATAGACAAGTACCTCAAATTACACGTTTAGAAATGAATAAACGTTTAAAATTGCGCACCAAGCAGCGTTTCCGAGATAATGCCAATCTATTGGCTGAAACAGATTCGATAGACTTGAAATTTGTTAAATTTCATTATTTTGAATATTTAAAGAGCATGTGGCAGTTGCTCAAGAAACTCACTAAGCGTAAGGGTCAAGCGGCCCTAGAGAAGACCAATCAGCAATCCACAACCAACAATAGCAAACAGTTTAATGAAGTAGAAAAATCATTAAGCAAAAATCAAACAAAACGTAACAGAAAAAGAAAAAATTCTAAAAATAAACATAAGTTAGTGTAATTAAAAAAATAAATAAGAAATAAGTTAATTCCGTAGTAATAGATTTTAAGAAATAAATAAAATTAAGTTATAAATTTTCCTAAATATTAATGACCACCCACGCCCTTAGACAACTTCATCAAATATTTCTTTCAACTGTAGGAAAAAATCTAAACATTCCATGACTTAAAAATAACTCTTAATCAAACATTCTTAAATTTATTTATTTTTGTCCTTAAAGCAAACGAAAGTTTTTATTAAATCTAGTCAAGCAACAACTTTTATTCAAAATTCTCACTTTCCCAATTTTTACTGAAGCAAATTTAAACTTAATTATATTAAATACTATTTTTTTAATTTACTGTGTAAATGTATCTTCTCTCTATCTACAATTGAGGTATTCCAATGGTTTTACAATAATTTTAACAAATTGTTGTTGTCTTTCAAACAAAAAAAGTCCTAAAATAATAAGACTTTGTATGCTGTGTGTATTGTTCTGTCACAGCTACACAATAGAAACCTCAGTTATGTGAGAGGTTGCTCACAGCAGTCATATTTTTGAGTAAAATAATAATTTGAAGACATCAGACTTTATGACAACCGTTTGAATCCCTTAAATATTTCTTTAAAACTTGTATTATTTATACATAAAGTAGTATTAATTATGTATTTAGTTTTTGTAAAATATATTTGTATTTTTTTTTAGCCAGGTTCCTATAAATATTTAGTTATAGATATCTGTGAGTGTGTTTGTGTGTGTGTGTATGTATTTTCATTATAATCAATCCATTTTTATTAACTGTGATATTAGTTTTTAATTCATTATTCTAAGTGTTTTTATAAAGTTGTAATAGTCTGTAGGATATTGTATTCTATTAAATATACATATTTTTTGTACGATGATGTGTAATGATGGTGTGTAATTTATTATTGTTTAGTTTTTAAGAATATTTTTGTATTCATGTATGTACAGCAATTAATAAAAGTGTGACACTTTAATTGAAATTTTTCATAGGAAAGAAAATCAAACAAATCAAAATACATAATAACAAAGCCTTAAAACAACAAAATTCAATGACATTTATTTAATGTTCTGTGTTTTTATTTCATTGCTTTTAGGAAAGATTTAAGAAAATTGTTAACAAATTCAAAGGAAGCTCTAACTGAAAATTCGATTTTCTGTGTGTGTGTGTGTGTGTGTGTGAAACAGTAGCAAAGTTCTGTCGGTGAATTAAAATAGTCAAGAATTTCTTCGCTTGTGTCAAAATTTATACTTGCCGCTAGGACTAGTGAAATTTTATTCACCTCAACAGTGACAAAATTATACTTCCATGAGTATATTGCTACCGTTTCACTTACAATCTCTGTTACGAAATACAATTTCATATGTGCCGTTTGCTTTAAGTTATAGCAGTGCTCTCCTCAGTTTCAGATATTACAAAATGTTTTGATTGTTTTTTGTTAGGCAAATTGATTTAAAAAAAAATTTAATTCAAAAAATTAGAATAGGGACCAAGGCCCAGTTTAAAACTGGGGCCAAATCGATGCATTCGTGGTCGCATAAGGTTTTCTAATGAATAAAATTTCGTTCGAATCGAAATTTGCTTAAAAATGTAATAGATTTTTATCTTTGTAGTGTAGTAGACACTAGTGCTGGTACGCAATCGATAGTACGGTCGATATTATCGATAGTCTTAAAATATCGGAAATATCGATAGGAATAATGTCAATATCGATATTATTTTTATTTAGAATACATATATGATGACATGAAACAGCAGCTATACACTAACAGATTTTTGCCCCAAGTTTTTACTTGCTATTATTAATTCGCTCTAAATTACAGCAATGAATACAAACAACAAGAATGGCAGGTGTATGAATTGCTTAGCTGTGCTTTTTAACTGCTAATTAAAGGCCTTTAAATCAATTTGTATATGCTTACATAGGGACTGAAATGGCAAATATTTTTCTAATGTTGTAAAAAAATATGCAAATACAAATGCAATTGCAATCGTGCGCATAGGACAAATAGAATGAACGACCATTAGAGAAAAAGTCCGGTAAATTGATAACCTTTTGAGTTAAGAATCAAAACTAATTCAGAACATTATCAAAAGTTTCAATTAAATATCTTATAGTCGCTTCTTCGGTTCCTTCAGAAAGATGGTTATCAGCAGCACAATTTTGCAAAAACTGTCATCTAAAATAACGTGCGCATATACTTATGTATTGTATGTATGTCTTCATTACTACTCCTTTTCAAAAAACATTTTATCGATAGTGAAATCTGAGCTATCGATTAATATCGATAGTAGAAAATATAGATAGTATCCCAGCACTTGTAGGAACATAATGTCCCAGCTGTAAATATTCAAAGGACCGCAAGCGGCAGGACTTTTTTATGGTATCTATACCTCTTTCTGAAAGATTCACTTCGCATGATATCTTTTTGAAAGACCTTCTAAGAAATTCCTTACACATTCGCTACTCCCTTCTTTAAGAAGGGAGAAAGGAAGTTGTTCAGTGTTATATACTGTTATTTTTAGTGACCTTCCTTACTCGCTTCTTTGGGAAGGGATCGAAGTTCATATTAAAGGCAATGTGGAAGGGCTTGCTCCCAATGACAAGCTGTGTAAAAAAAATATAAGTATGGAATGTGACGAGAAGGGCTTCTGACTGCTACTCATTCAATTTAGCAGTGCTATATTCGGTTGTGCCGGATCTTTGATACCCTCTACCGATAGTTGAAATATTTCAGGAGTGAGCTTTATAAAAGAGTGGTTAAGTCTATATTTAAATTTTTTAAAAAAGCAATTTTTAACTGTAAACTTTAAAAGTTTTTAGTTTATTTTTTAAGTTTTTATTCCGAAGTACTCCTAACGTCTCAGATCGGAAGGAAGTAAACTTAAGTTTTTATTTCAAATTTTATTAGACATTGAAAAAAATAAGCAAAAAGTAATTTTGCTATAACTTCATAAAAAATTGATTAAAATAATTGAAAGTTTGTTCATGAGTACTTTTGAACATGGAGATGAAAAAGGTGCCATATTCTCAAAATTTGCTTAAGTCGGCATAACCTTCACCTTCCCTATACCTACTCGGGTGACCATTTCTGTTTTATTTCTTTAATAACTTTCTTTAATTTGCTTCAGTTGAAAGGAAATTTTTACTCACTGAACAGGTTGATTTCTTTAAAAAAACTGAAAAAATTACTATGACGAAAACATCTTTAAAAAAAACTTGTTCGACGACAACTTGTTCTCTTCAAAAGATTAACTGTTGTTCGATTAATCGATTAATTTTAGGCGATTAACTGTTTGAGTAATTTAAAACTGTTTATTTTCAATTAATGAACAATTCGAAAAATTTATGTCGATTAATCAAAAAATTGTTTTTCCACAGTATTTGTTTTTTCTTTAATAATAATCAACAAGCCGGTACGTTCTAAATACCCTTTGAATTTTTCTTAGCTCAGGAACAACCAAAGAGTTTGAGAAAATTTATTTTTAAGAATGTTTATAACAGACTTTTGCCACAATGATTCAGACGAAGAAGATGATTTTTTTCAACGAATGGAAACAACCTTCTACCATATTTTAACAAGACTATTTTAAGTATTAAAATTGTTAAAAAAAAGATCAAAGAGAGATTTAAGTAGTAAAACAGAAGACTACTCAGTAAGTTTTAGAAAAAAAAGAAAACGCTTTACTTTCAATTCCTCCAACGTCAATGATAAGTGAAAGGATCGGTTTTAAATCAAGTTTCACCAAAACAAAGGAAAGAAAACATTTGAAACATGAACATTTAAACTGCATACCCTTTTTGAAAGATTATTTTAGAAGGTTAGCTTAGATTTTGATGGTACTTTGCTTTGATATTATTACAAGTAGAACTGTTGCTATAATTCTTATACGTTTAACAGTTTTATTTGGTTTAATATCTTTAGTTTTTCTAAAATCTTTATGGATGAAGTTTCCTGATGATCTGGCCTAAGCAACCAGTGAAATGCGCATAGGAATAGCTTATCCCATCAACAATAAATTTCAAGTGTTTTTATCAATAATAAAAACTGGGAATTGAGCACGAATAACAAAATCTTTTGAAAAGTACTTTTTATTTTAAAATATTTCCTCTTTTATTACATAAAGTACCTTTTATTTAATTGTAAAATTTTTATGCCAAAAAACACAAGTTTTTGTCTTATTTTTAAAATTCTAAGCTAGAAAAAAAAATTATTCGATTAATCGAATAATATTAAATTGATGTGAATTATTATTCGATTAAATTTTTACCTCCAATAATTATTTGCGAGATAAATTCAAAACATCGGTTATTTGAATATCCTTATGCATACCCAACCGGGTGGTTTTCGCTAAACGATGTTCATAATGCGATTCCCATGCAAATGAATGTTTTTGTCGATATTCTATGAACGATGTCGACCAATTACCTTTCCGAATCATTGATTTTGCGTCGAATTTCGATTTGTTTTTGCATATTTTCGTAAAAATGCATTTTTTTGCATATTGAGGTTTTAAATGTTTATTTTGCAATTTTTGAGTGATTTTTTTAATATTCATATTTTAAAAAAAAGTTCAAAAAAAAATTTTTAAATATACAAAAAAAACTTCCAGAAAAAATTTTCAAATTAATAAATAAATTATTTAAGAGCTTGATTCTCCTTCCAATGCAGCCAGTAGATGCTTCAGAATTCTATTCAAAATACTTAGAAAATTAACAATGTGGAAGGAAGAATAGCCCGACAAATTACAAAAATTCAAAAGGTTTTGCAGAAAAAATTAAGGATTTAAAAAAATAAAAGAGGTGTCAAATATTTTTGAACTGATCTGATATCAAAGTGGGATCTGAAAATACATTTTTTCAAAAGGCATTGCGTTCTTCAAGTTTTACTTGTAATAAAACGGTATACAATAAATTTCAGTGTATTTATCAAATATGAACAACTGGGAATTTAGCACGTCATACGGAAATCGTATTAATAATAAATTTTGTATTCCCGAAAATAACTTTGATAATATACATACTTGCATGTGCCCGTGCAAAAAAACTGAATTGGCAAATTGGTTTTTTTTTTGTTGTTTCCTTTCGAAGAAAGTAGAATGAAGCAGTTTGTTTTTTAATTTTGTTTTTTCTTTTTACCCACTTACATCTACAATTCGAGTCGGAAAGAACCCAACCAATTGTAGGGGAATGTAAGAGAAGATAAACTCACTATTGTTGGTGTTTTGTTTTGGCTTTGATATTGTTACTAGTAAGACTTTGAGTGTTTATAATTCTTATTCGCTTTAGGGTTTTATTTGTATAATATTTTTGGCCTTTCTAAAATCTTTGGAAAAGGTTTCCTAATGAGTTGGCTTAAGCAACCAGTGAAATGTGCATAGAAGCTAGCTTTCCCTCAACAATAAATTTCAGTGTATTTATCAAATATGAAAAACTGGGAATTTAGCATGTCATACGGAAATCGTATTAACAATCAAAAATTTTAATTAGTTATTTAATTTTTTAAAGATATTTAAATAGATTGAATTTTTTATATTTTTGTTTTTAGTTATACATATTTAAAAACGGTTTTTTATGGAAATTTTTTTAATTTTTAGTACATATTTTTTATTTTTTAGTGCATATTTTAGGGGTTTTAAAGCGCATATTTTTGATTTCTTAGTGCATGAAAATCTAATCACTATTTATAACAATCTTTTGTAAGGCGAAGGTAAAGCACCTTTACCTTTTTGCCTAAGATATATTAATTACACTGTTTTTTAAGGTTAGCTCTTATTTTCGAGATTTACCGTTATTTCGAAAATGTAGGAGGTTGCACAACATATAAAGGAGGTGTAAAACAATACTTTTGCTTAAGTAACTCAAAAACGGTTTAGTTTATTGAACAACCATAGAGGGAAGCGAACTGACACAAAAGTAGTCCCGTGATTATATTAATAAGTCTTATTCATTATATGAATAAGACCTATCACTTTTACATGGGGTTGTCATTGGAGGGGGTCAACTGACACCATTTGACCAGTCACAGATCTATTCTCAATGAACTTGCTTAGTGTCAGTTACTAAAATGTGGAATTTTTTCAATAAAACAAGTCCTAGAATAAAATTCAAGAACCAAATTTTAGAAAGTACAAAATAATGTGTCAGCACCGGTGAAGACTGTACTGTAATTCATTACTTTTTGTACCTTTTTGTTCTTTATAAATGGTTCTTCTTTCACTGGTCATCAGTCCTTTCTTTTCGTGCTTGTTCTATTTTCAAAAATCCCAGGACCTGTCTATTGGACCAATTGACACAAATTTCCCTGAAACTCCGCAATAAAGTGAGTAAAGTTAAACCTTTTTGAATAGGCGTAGGCGTTTTAGAAACATATTTTTTTTTACCAAAACAAAAAAAAACAATTTTTAAGCAAAATTTCGAAATTTTTATTCTTTAAAAATTCATAAAAAATTGGAAACCCTACACGTGTAGAAAAAAGTCTCAAGCAAAAGCAGCCGTAAATGATTAAAATCTGTCTATAAATTTTAATTTTATTTACAAAATATGAAAAGTTTTAATTAAACTTGAGAATTTCACAAAACGCCAATTTTTTTATCGTAGCGCCCCTAACCGGTGGTGATAAAGGGCAAGTATGTTTTGAGAAAATGTTTAGGACGACAACCTATGGATGTCGGTCAAACATTTTATCCCCCTAAAGTTTACTCCTAGGGAGTTATGGGACTTTTTCTAGCCTGTATTGAAAATTTTGCATGGGAGTCCCCTTAAGAAATTGAGATAGCGGGTAGATATGTAAGCAACAAATAATGAGGATAAAAAATGAAGCTGGGTTGGCCATACATCGATTTTTTTTTTATTTTTCAAACTTGGTCATAAGAATTTTTCTATTTTGTAATGAAAAATGGTTAACAACTCATAACTGGCTTATTAAAAATTATATAATTTTAATACTGAATGTCACTCATGTTGTTTATTTTTTAACTAAATTATTTTAATTGTTTTTCTAAAGTTGTGCGTTAATTTTTAAGAAGTTCCCATCGCCACTTGTTGAAATTTAATGAAATGAGTAAGTGGTTCATATAAAAGTGTCGTTGAACTGCTGTTTAATTACTTAAATTGTATGTACTAAACAACTAGTTTGTTCTAACTTACAAGTATGACATAAAATGTCTTTATTAACACAAATATTATCAAACACTATCGTACAAACTTGTGTGAGTAAGAACCTGTGTCTTCTTTATTTCTAATTTGCCGGAAAATTTGTTTATGGTTTCAATTTTTTTTTTTTTTTAAAATCCTGTATTTTAACGTATTCTGTAATTAAATTTGGTTGACTGTTTAATTTTTTTAATTACTCACAATGAACTTGGGATTTACTCATGATTTTGTTTAGGACTACACGGAAAAAAAGCAATTTTTTGACATGGTCACCGCTAACAAAATATTTTTAAGTAAAAATTTTCTTATAAAACGTCAGACATATTACTGTCGCAAGCAGTGATGCCAACCCTTCATTACTAAAAATGGCTAAATTTCTACACGCAAAGAAAAAACATGGTTGTGGTAAACATATTCTAAGAGCAACATATTATGATAAGATTCATGATTGTAGTCACCATATTACGATTGTTATTAAATCATATTATGACCAAATATGTTCGTAATATTACATCATAATATTTTTCCCTTAATCATATTGTTATCCTGTTAATCATAAAACGTTAAGAAGTTATAATATTACTGTCATGGTAATCATAATAAGTTAAGAAGTAATCATATTACTGTCATGGTAATCATAATAAGATAAGAAGTAATCATATTGTTGTCATGGTAACCACAATAAGTTTAGAAGTAATCATATTATTGTCATGGCAATCATAATAAGTTTAGAAGTAATCATATTATTGTCATGGCAATCATAATAAGTTTAGAAGTAATCATAATTTGATGCAAAGTGATATGAACTGTAATACATAAATTTTTTACATCATAATATGATATAACTTTAAACATAATATTTTTATTGGAAAAAAATACTTATGATAAAATAAAAAACATAATATAGTTACTGTAATCTTTTTGTCGTAGGTCGCAATTATTTATAAATTTTTTTATGGAGTTTTCATTATTTTGCTCTTAAAATAACACAAAACTTACCAGTAATGGTTAATATTTTGCACCAATATTTCACAAATTTTTTTTACCACTTTAAGATTATTAAAATTTTTTAGCAGTTTTTTCTTTATTTTTTTTTTAATTTCTTGTTTATTTTAATGGTTATTTTTTTATTATTTAGCCACTCACTAACAAATAATTCGATATGTTTATGTAAAACACGACACAACTGATACAAAATTATTTTACAAATGGCGATACCAAAATATTATTAGAGTAACGATATTTTGATTGCATCTTAAACTTACTATGATAAATGTATATAAAGTTATCATGTTATGGCTATTAAATATCATGTTATGGATGTGAGTAATATAATATGTTTTGAAAGTTATCATAATTTAGTTGTTAGAAAAATAATTATTTTTCGGTCAACAATACTCAAATTTATAATTGCGATAAACATTAATATGTTTACAGTAACTATAATATTGCTGATATTTAATAAAAATAACAATTATTTGTGTACAACAACAATATATTGTTACAATAAACACCGTGTGGTTGCCGTAACCATGCCCAACTATATTTTTTCTCTGCGTGCAGCGGGAAAATGCAATCAATAGGAATCGAGAATGTTATAGATATCTTGTATAATATTTGATTCCAGAATTCTTTATTCTTAACACGGAACATGTCCTAGGATTGTAATAAATTATTTTAATGCATCCTGCGGATGAATTAAATAATGCATCCTTTATGATCAAAATTTGTAAACGACATAAAATCAGCATTAAATAACGAATTTTTATCAAGCAAATATACAAAAACTCGAATAATAGTCACGAACAAAAACAATACATTCCTTGTTTTGCAAATGTGGGAATATACATACGTGGTAATCAATGCCAATTTATTTTGTCTGATAAAATTACCTTCTCGACTCCGATGAATGCATTATTATTCTTTCGGAAATTATACATTATTTTTTAAGTTTTCTCGCTAAGGGTGCGCGTATAAAAAATTCTCTAAAAAATTAACAAGGGAATGAAAAATACATAAGAGTGAGAACACAACTAGTTGTGAAGATGGTATACTAAGTTTGTTATTCCGTATGAAACTTTTTTATTACTAATCGGTCTTAAATATACAGTGTATATTTATATTCTGGGTCTTGAGTTTTTCTAAGTCGATCTAGCCATTTCCATCTGTCTGTCTGTTGCAATCAAGCTCACTCTAAAAGACTCAAAAGAAACGAATAAATGCTAATGTCTAATTGTGGATAGTTATCCTAAGCAATTTAGGATTGAGTTGCACCTTAATCGGTTTAGTGAGAAAATAATTATATAAAACAAAATTTATAATTTTATCACAAAAGCTCTCACAAATTGTGGCAGAATGCACTTATATAAGAGTTTGCACAAATTCGTTATAAATATATGGCTAGAAATCATGCCACAAATTCGTGATCATTGGTCAATAATTTACCATAGGCTTCAGAAAAAAGCCACTCGCATAAGACACTTAAGAACGCCAAGAACAGTTATGCTATTGTAACAAATTTTGTTGTCTGTCACACTTTTATATGACTAGAAATCACACTTTCAACATTCGTAAAAATTGGCAGATATAAAGCCCACTCCGTAAACTGTGGTGGAATATATGTATGTACGAAATGTTTTGTATGTTTATTTATTTGATAATATTGCAATAACAATTTATTGCAAATACAATCCTTTGTATTGGTACTACACATAAGTAAATATCACAATTCTTCCCTGCAAATAATAGGACCAGTCCAAACACGCGTGTAAAGAGTAGTCCACAAAGGACCAGGACTAGTCCAAAAGTAACCCAAACGTATGGAAAAAACCTGGTCTATTTAACATTACGATGTCCTAGGAGAGGATCATATAACCCACCTTTGGACCACTAAGGAGTAGTTTTAAAACTACTCCATGGTATATAACCCACCTTTGGACCACTAAGGAGTAGTTTTAAAACTACTCCATGGTATACTCAAGAGGATTAGTTTTGAAGTCGTTTAAAAACGAAAGCACGTCGTTAAAAAACGAAGACATGTCGTCTCACTACAAACACTTTTTAACAATGACATGGTCCATGCTTGCATTACATCGGACCAGTCCATGGAGTAGTCCATTTTATCAAAATGGGTCAGGTGGTCCAATTTTATTTGCTGGGTTTACACACAAGTAAACATCACAAATTTTCGCAGCATGCACGATATAATTTTAAAATACTAGGGGTAGAGAAATATTTTATAATGTATTGAAAGTTTTTAAACGAAACAAGTACTGCTTGGAGAGTATTTCTTTAAATTCCTGTACCCTCAAAACACCGTTTAAATAGTGCGACGAACAGTTACGCAAGAAAGCATTTGTCATTGTAGTTGTACACAAACGTTTTGCACACACATCTGAATTTATTGTTATACAGGCCTTAAATGATTACTAATAATGTTATTTTGCTTTTGATTAACCAAAACATTATGTTCTTAAAAAAGAGGAATATGTTATTGCTAAAATAACAACATTCTGTTATTTTTTTTTTAACTTGGTCTAAGGAAAAGAAAACATTTTGTTATGTGTATTTTATTTAATGTTTGCTTTTTTTTGTAAATACAAGAAGACAGTGCGTTCTTTATCTTATATTTTTTATTTATAATAAAAATTGTAAAAAAAAGCCATAAAAGTTATAATAAAAAATAACAACTTCAGTTAGTAAGTTTATCAAGTACGATTAAAGGTTTAATGCGTATGTACGCAAGTTAGAGTCTAACTCAGCTCAGGCTCTAGAGATTTTATCAACATGATTAATCATTTATTTCCATTAGAGAGGAATTAACAGTGGTGTTTGGGTGCTATGACGTTAGGCAAAGGTACTTTTTATATAAATACATATTATTATATTTAAGGAGGTCCATAACAAAACGCAAAAATTCCACTTTTAAAGTTTAATGTTTTATTTTACTGAATAATATTTTACATACTAAAATTCTTATAGTCATTGTTTTTACTTTGAAGCGAATCAAAACTCAACTATTTTACATGCAGACATCGTACTTCCTTCAATTCTTCTTTTTTTGTTCATTATCAAAAAATTGTAAAAGCGGAAGTGCTTAGTTTTGTTATGGAGCTCCTCTTTTGTATCCATAATCTAAGAGCAACATATTATAGTTGGATTTTACTTAACAGATTACTATATTATGGTTACATAATGGACCATATAATTTATAAATCAACCATAATATGGTAAAAATTAACAATAATTTGTTTAAAAATTAACCATATTTTGGTCAATATTAACCATGATAATGGTCACAATTATTCATATTATACTCAAGGTTTACCATAATATGGACAAACATTTCCAGATTTTTTACAAAAAGTTATCATATTATGGCCAGAATTAACTATACTATGGTCAAAGTTAACCATATTTTGGTTATTTATTTCATGCATTTTTTCAAGTTGCGTTTTTCTAGTTACATGTTAGTTCCGCTTTTATAAGTAACCCCCAGCCTTCGACGACCTTTATTAGCACTCTTTCTTTTTTACTGGTTCATAGTACTACATTTTTGTATTTTATTCAACAATTAATATTAAATAAATTATATAATTTCAAACATATTATTAATATTACATATTATCCATAACATGTTTGGAGACTACTATAGCTTTTGGATGGATGCATTTATCCCTAATATAGTTGACGTGACAATAATATGGTTTATGTAACCATACAATGTTTGAGTGTATGGTCGTATCTTTAGTTTATTAGGTTATTATATTGTTAAATTCAACCATATGTGAAGTTTCAAGGGAGGTTAACACTTTATTGTTAAATAGAAACAAAAAATTATTAATCTTGAAAAAAGTAAGTTAAAAATAACAATAATTTGTTTGTTGCCGTTGCGGGGATCATTATATGTTTCTTTAACCATACTTCAACCATGGTTTTTCTCTGCGTGTAGAACAATACTTGTTAATTAAAGATAAAGACATTTAAATCATCAACAATTTTTGATTTAGAAAGAGATTTTCTCTAGGGAAAGCTTGAATATAATTTTTATTTTAATTAACTTAATAAATAAGTATAATAGCGAAACCAAAAAAATATTTAATATTATGGTTTTTTTAGAAATTTCAATATGGCTCAGAAATTTATTTTGAATAGAGGAATCGTTTTTTGCAAGGATTCTAAGGTGGCATGCCATAATTTCCATGGACATTATGGCACACCAAAAGTTTCATGGACATGATGCCACTTTTTAAAGTGTCACATGGTCCACGGACATTGTGACATTTTTTGGTGTGTTATAATTAGGCCAACCAAAAAAAGCAAATGCTTCTTTTTTAATTTACAAGATAGATTTTTTTGATTGAAAACAAATTCCGATTTTTTTTTAGTTATTTTTGCAATATCGGCTTTGTTCTACTTATTTTGCTATTTAAGATAATTTTTAATTTTCCACACGGAAAAAAAACTTTTTTAATGAGTCGATCTAACGATGTCGGTGCGGCTGGCTGCTGGCTGGCTGGCTGGCTGTCTATGTAGCCTTGTGAGCAAACTACGAGTCGTATTTTTGAAGATAATTCAATGAAATTTGGTACATAGGTTCTAATTGACACAAGGGCGAATCGGTCTTTAATTTCATATATCCCCCATACAAGCTACTTTCCGGAATATGTTCTTTGTGACCACTATCAAACCATTTTTAATGAAATTTTTTGTTTGTTTATGTTTTCTCAGTCACACAGTCATACAATATTACTCTTTCCGTAACGTCTTTTTACCATCATATTTTGCAACGTCTTATTTCATTTAAAATTTAGTTTTTGTATAAATTAACGTCTGTTAGTTCCCCTACTCTCTGTTTTCAGAATAGTATCAGCTTTTTTAAATGTAGAAATTCTCTGTATATATTGGAATGAAAGTGATTTGCGGAACCAAATATTGTTAATTTCTGCAAATTTTCGGGTTTTTACGCGAAGTTGAAACAAAATTTGTATCAACAAATCTTTCATTGGTTTCCCAAGTGAATATACAGGGTGGCCCAAAATTAACGAAGGGGTTTGAATTCGTTATAACTTTTTATTTAACAAATAATTATTAATTTTTTTTTTAATACAGTATATAAATGGGGAATATTTTTAGTTTATTTATGAAAAATAATATCTCGCAAGTGGTGGCCATTTTCTGCTTCGCAAATCCGTGCTCTTTTCAACACATTTTCCATAAACTTTCGCAAAACTTTAGGTGTTATGTTGTTTATTTCGCCGCGTATATTGCTTTTTAATTGCTGGATGGTTCGTGTGCACCGTTCATCTTCTGCCAGCACCAGGATTATTCCTTACTGCCCTTGTTGTCGAAAATTTGCAACCAGACGGTTTATTGTTGACTCTTACGGTCCAACCCGCACATTAAAATAACGACGATATGCACGCTGAGTGAAAACAATGCCTCGTTGATTTGAAAAATAAAGCTCAATTTTCAATTCACCAAGTCTTCTTTATAAAGAAAAATACAACAAAAGTTATTAAGTAATTAACGAAAATTTGTTAAAAATATTTAAATATTTTTAACAATTTTCTTAATTAACGTGTTTGTAAATTGTCATATTAACAATTTGTTCCATTTGTAAAATAATAAGTATATCTAAAAAAAAAATTAATTTTGTGTCAAAAAGTTAAAAATATAACATAAAAAATTTGTATTTTCGATTTAAAATCTTTAAAAGAACAAGCGACACGATGGTTATTGCGAAATTTAATCAATCTATAGGTTAAGTAAAGTTAATATTTAATGATTCATAAAGAAATAATGTTAGATATCATGTGATTTATAATATACATATGTATGTATTTTACTAAAAAATCAATAAAAATATTCTATAAATGCATCTTCTGATTTAACTTAGTTACCAACAACATATTTTGTTAATATGACAAACTCACAGTAAAAATTATATTAAATTGTTAACAAATATTGCATTCAATATAACAAACTCATTGTTAAAAATATTTGTTGAGTTTTAACAATTTAAATTAACAAAATAATTTTTTATATTTACAAATTTAGTTTCTGGTGCATTTTCATTTAAAAACTTAATTGTATTGACGAATATGGTATTCAATATGACAATTGATTTGTCGTAATTTTTTTCTGTGTACAAAATACTGAAAAGAAAAGTAAAAAAAATAATAAAAAAGTTATAAGCAATTCAAACCGCTTCGGTAATTCTGGGCCACCCTGTAGTTATGGACAACGTAAGAAGAATGGCCGAGGTTCCAACCAAAAAATTTAAATCAGTTTAATTTATAAAGTTAAGCATTTTCGGTACTAAATAAAATAGGAATATTTTGGGAGGCAAGCGGAATTGTAAGTCTAGTCGTATGAAATATACTTCAGAGCAAATACTCAATTTCAACTATGCTTCCTTAGTAAATAGAAAGAACTGTTTCTATGTACGAGAACGTTCTGACTCCAAAAAGACAGAGTTTTCTTTTCGGAAATTTATTGCATCAATCTATAATTTACTGTAACAACGTATAAAACGAATAAAGTGGAAAATAAACAATAAATTTAAATTGCTTTTTTTTAAATTTTAACACCTTATTTTCATTTTTTTAAATGCTTTTTTAAGAGCTCAAAACTGTTTTTTAGTGTTTTTTTTGATTGCTCTAGTTATAATCAATTAATTGTTGGTTCCATTATTGTAAAACTCTGAGAAGAAAAACTCAACAAAAAAGCAAATAAATATCCCTAAAATTCCGAAATGTCAAATAACGAATGAGATGGACATTATGACATGCCACCGATTCTAAAACCAAACCCAAACAGATTCAAAGAAGCTTTAAAAAATATTTTGTAATGAACTTTTCTTAAGATACAATGAATACGAGACTCCTAAGGTATGTTCAGACCTAACAAATATTTGACGAAAAAATCCAAAAAAAAAAAACGTGACCAACAAATTGACCAATTTTAACTTTATATTTGACAATTTCTATTGATTTACCCAACTTTTTTTGTAAAAACATAATTGTAGGACGACAAATATTTAATAAGTGTGAACATAGCGTTACTTTAAAATATTCTGGAAATCGAGTAAAATTAAAAACGATGAAGACTTCCAGTTAAATTTTGTGGAAAATTGCCATAGCTGTTTCTGATTTTAAGATTTTTAAGCAGTGGATCGTTTTAAAATTTTGTACGATCTTAATTTCACTCGAATTCGATTGCCAGGTGTGGGGTTATAAACAATTTTTTTTAAATATTAAATGGAGTTACCACTAAAGGTTGCAAGAAATTAAAAACTATATATGGTCACTTTAATCATACCAAATTTTATCGTAACCACATAATCGCGTTATAATAATCAACAATGATGTACATTTTTTGCACCTGTTAACAATATTTTTTAGAGGGCCTGAGAGCCAAATAAGATTTTTATTCTACTTAAGAGCAAAATGCTTTGCAATTTAATGACAGGGTCGCCATAATATGGTTGTGGTAGTTATTTAGTGCTCCGATTTGTTCATTTAATGTCTGAGTTAAATCAGTCGTGACTATATAAAAACATATTTCTTCTCTGCGAGAATTCTTTATATTTGGTTAAAGAGGAGCTTTGTGCTTTAATCTGCACAAACCTGTCCACATAATTGTTCCATTTGAAGAGAGCAAATAAAAAAACTTGTTCAGAAAATGTCTAAGACGACACCAAACTCGCAGCTGTTACTTTTCAGCAGGACAATGTTTGTCCTACATTAGTAAATTAAAACATGTGCTTCATTAAACAGTTATAAAAAAGTTAAAGATAAAAAATAATTAAAATTGTAATTATTTTCTCTGTTTATTTATAAAGTTGTTTTTATCTACATACATCTATATTCAAAGAAACATATTCACTTAAAAAAATGTCCAACAAATCATTATGATTATTTCATTGTGGTCTTAATCTAAATATGATTTAGAACATTGTACTGATATTCGTCAAAACATTTACTTATGACACTATTTAATCAGCAAACTGTTTGCCAACAGCAGCGCCAAGTGTAGCGCTATAACAAAAACATTTCCTTTTAACATTATTCATGCAACCAACCATACAACATTTAAATAAGTCTAGACTAAAAACAAAACAAATTTTTGGCCAAAGTACCAACCAATAAAATGAAAACTGATTAATGATAAATCTTTTTGCTAATTGTGTGATTAAAACCAGTTTAAAGATCTTAAACAAACAGACAGAATGTGTAAGAGGATTGTGTAAGTAAGTCCATAAGTTAGAAATGTTTTGTATACATGGCTGGCGATTTACTCCAACCACTGCAGCCAGCAGTTAATAGTAGCATTTGCTACTTGCACAAGGAGATTTATTTAAAATTTACTTTTTGCTTGAGTAGCTTTAAACCAAACAAGTACAAGCAATTAGATGAACGAGAGAAAAGCTGTGATAATACTCAAAAATCATATACACATACACATTGTGTGATGCCATTAATAATAAATAATATTTTAAAGACTTACAAATATTTCTGTGCATAGCACCTGAAAAGAGAACGATATAGAGGTAAATTGCTTTAAGCCCATAAAAGAGAAAACGAGATAGGTAATCAAGAGTTAAACCTAAGTTAAATAAGTGATAAGCCATAATAAGAGTGCAAGTTTACAACGTACGTGCTACTAAAATACAAGGGATTTAACGTTATGTGAGGATTATCCGGGGTTAATGCAGCAGATATGAGTTACTAAAAGAGAGCCAAATGCTACCTTATCTGTATATGAAATATTTTAACTGCGCAATTCTCAACGGTAAAAAAGGATGACAAAAGGATTAAATATTTAAATCCAAATAATGCCTGCTTGCGTCTCTATATTTTTCGGGGGACAGACAAAGGCATGTATTTGGTTGGTATGATAGTAAACTAAGAGCAAGTAAATGCGTGCACTATTGAATGCTTGCGAGTATTACAGGAAATGTTTCGGTTAGGCATGTAAGCCCTTTATTGATTATAATAGATAAATATCTTTTTAAATGCCACAAACCTTTACTGCCACTCTTTTACATCTACATACAAAAACCATCCAATCCATCTATCTCTACACTTTTGAAGATCTGGTAAAATTTGCCTAAATGTTTGTTTTTTTTTTACCTGTTTTTATTTTGTCGAGTGTTGAACCAAATAATAGCACTACAAGTGTCAAGTGTCCCTCAAACAAATTTTTTTTTCAATAATTTTAGGTCTTCAACTGTTTTATGTCTCTAAGTATTTAATGTCTTAAAATCTTAAAAAAAAATTGAATTGTATTGTTTATTAACTGTTGTTCGGCTTTATTTGTTTGAAATTTGAATATTAAATTGAGAATGTCCAGAATATTTTTTAAAGATTAGCAATATTTTTTAAAAACTTATAATCGTCATTATTATCATTTTACATGTCTACTTGAGGTATCTTTAGTTTTTAATATTTTGTTTGGGTATTTGTTTTTTTAAAGGTTTACAATCACACACAAATAGCTATTCAAATCCTTTCTCTGGAATTATGACCGTTGAAAATTTTACAATTTGTAAAAAAGTCTGGGGATACTTTAAATAAGTAAAAAAGGATGTGCAGTTATTAACAAAGAAAAATGTGAAGGAGAAAAAGATAAAAAAGGTTTTAGTTTAGTATTAGAACTTTGGGAGTTTTTAGATCCATAGTTACTTATGTACATGCATTCAACTTTTCCTTATGCGAAAAATGAGCTACTTTTTATCTTTTATTGAAAAAAAAAAAAAATTATAAAACCCTTAAAGAACATAATCCGGGAGCCTAAGCCTTAGGCATAAACTTTAAGTTTTTGAAAATTAATGTCGAAGGTGAATTCTTTAGCCCTGTACCCATGTTCTGCAACTTTAGTGAGAACTGCTCGCTTCGAAATGATATGAAACAAAATATTCCATCGTTTCTCGAAAAGTGAGAAAAAAATGTGGCTGCAACTCCTGTCGAAAACTATCAAAATAGATTAGGTCGTTACATTATAAATGTCGTTATATTCTACTCGAATTTACCAAAATTGACAAAAGTTTAAAATTTTACAACGTCGCGACGCACAGTGAGACAACGCCGGCATTAAATACAAGGAGTCATTGTAGAGCTCTGAAATTTTGCACAGGTTAATTTTGAGAAAATTCTAGTTTTTTTAAAAAAAAAATTAAGAAAATTTTACGCCCACCTCCCATACAATCGAAATTTGTAAAATGCCGTATTGTCCTTAATACTTTAAGTATAACTTTAAATTTTGGTATACTTGAATGTTATATTGTTACATATATTATCGGAAAAAAATTTTGAACTTTGGCCCACTTTTGTATGGGTGGTGGGGTTAAACACCACCCATACAACCTCAACATAAAAAGTCCCATATTTTCTAAAATATTTTAGGTACAACCTTCAAATTTGATATTACTGTAATTAATATCATTTAAAATGTTTCATGCAAAAATTAGAATAACACGCCCACTATTACGCCCACCTCCCATTGAAATGCAATAAAAAAGAACAATTTTTTTTTCATTCTATCAATAATTTTTTAACATCATCATGGTATTCTAATGTTTTCAATTTCATTCTCATTCTAAATGAATTAATATAAGGATCTGATGATATTTGCAAATAGTGCATTACACCTTCATTCGTAAAAATATGTGAATTTTTACGAGAATGGAATAGCCTACAGTTTCTATACTCCTTCTTCATTGCTTCTTGCGCTTCTTCGGATAACATTCCTGTAGCAAAAAAAAAAAGTTAATTTTAAATAAAATTTAAAAAAATACTTTCAAAAAAAAAAATTGCAAACAAACCTATTGGCAATATAGCCTCAGATACCATTTTTCTGCCGTGAATGAGAACTTTATGGACAGTGATAGGCATGTAATACCAGCCATAAAGATCTACATACAATTTTGCAGTGTCCATGCAATACGTATGGAATTTACCAACATCTATATTTTTACTAGTATTTATAGTATTTAATATAATTTTAAATCGGTGAAGTAAGTCTACATTTACACCAGTTATGTCAGCGGTTATTTCTGGATTTTCAAAAAATCTTCTATAGACATTACCATCATTGGTTGTTCCCATGCCTTGTTTCTTTATATAAACTTGTATAAACTTGCACTCTCAAATAGATTGTGAATTAAATATAAATATACATATATTGCAATTACCATTTGTTGATCAATAATATTAAAAACAACAACAATTTAATATTATTTTACAGTTATTACGTATAGCGACAGAATGTGCGCGTTGCGTATTTTTTGTAGTTTTTTGTATTTTTAAAGTTCTTTTGCAAACTTTTGCTATATGTTCTTAACTTCAAATGAAAGCTGAGACTTCAATCTTTCATTTGATATAAGTCTGCACCTAGGGCGAGGGGCTGCTCTATATTTCCTAGTCCATTGAAAATGCAAAATGTTCAATTTTTACACCACAATTCTGCTGTTAAGAAATTTTTTTTTGTGTTTTTTTTTTAAATTTATTTTTTCATCTACTCATTCACAATAACTAAATTAATTAAAAAAATTAAAAAAAAAATTAAAAAAAAAATTATGTATTTTTTTATTCTTTGGAATATTGCATATTGAATTAACATATATCAAGCGCGTTGGCATCCCTCAATTTTGACTTGCTCTAGACCAAAAAATAATGAAGTAATGAGGCTGAAATTTAATGGAATTGTTACTCATATATCTGTTAATATACTGTGAAAATTTCATCCAAATTGGACGACACGCCAAAAACCATTTTTTGCCGCGGTTACTAAAGGGCTGTCTCACTGTGCGACGGCTGCAAAAATACAACCGTCGGCTATACCAAATAATGTAAAGTGCGACTTTAATGTTTGTTGTTTGCAAAAAAGCTTTAAAAACATGCGTATATCTTATAAAATTGTTAAAAGCAAAATAATTAAACAATAAAAAATGTGCCAAGAACAAAATTATTATAATTATTCTTTGTATTTAGCAATTTAATTGTTTTTTAGTGTAAAAATTTTTAAAAATGTTACGGACACATTTTTCTGTAAATTGGCGAGTAATTTCCTTACGTGACAGCCAAGGCGAATGGACTAGAAGGTGAGGTCAACCCCACAACAACACTGCTTCTGTGGTCGGGTTGTCAAAAATATTACTAGTAAAAAAAATAAGTTTGTTTACATAAAAAACTAGTTTGTATACAAACTTTGACAAGTCGACCACCGAAAAAAACACCATATGTTGACTTGACCCCACCTTCTAGTCAATTCGCCTTGGTGACAGCATGTACTCGGCAAAAATAGTTACGGACACAGTTTAGTGAGAAAAACAGCTGTTTGTTTAAATATATGGCGTTTTTGTTTCATTTCACACATTTCAATCGAAAATTTTCTCGACGCGAGACTTACAGAACTTGCGCACTAGATGGTATCTGTTCGTCGAATCAACAAAGACCATTTACACTTTGTCGTATAACTTTTTTATGTGTATTATTCAAATGACGCTCTCTTTTAAACAATGTTAGTTCATAACGAAAGAAGAAGAATATTTAATAAATAAATAAAAACTAAAAAACTAAAAAAATTTTTGTTGATTTCTTTACTTTAAACATTGTTCAGCAAAAATTTTTTTAATAGTTCGTCGATTCGACGAAGTGTAACCTAAGGAAGAACGGAACAAAATAACTAAAAAATAGATATCGTTCTTGGGTGTGGGCTGCCGAACGCTAAATAATGTATGTCTAACCTACTTTTTTCCCGTGACAGTGCGTTACTAAAAATTAATGCGTTTTAAGAGCGAGGGAGGCTTCCAAAGACCGAATCAAAATATACATTTCATTTAATCCAGTCGTTTCGCTTAAAATTAGGTTTGGCAAAAAAAAAACAGATACAAATTTCCTATAGTTGAGGTTGACTAAAACAAAACTAAAGGAATGAGACTATCAGCAAAAACATTATAAATTGAAATTTGACTCAGAAAGGCTCATTTAAATAAATGTTTAAAAAATAATTCATTGTTAAAAAAGAATAAGCGAGAACTTTTGTATTGTGAACTTAACTTGATGTCTGATCGTGATCGCTTATAAACGATTCAATAAAAATAAACATTCATGCAATTCACAAAGTGTTCTATCGTGTCATATTGTAATAGTTGGGATAAGTTTTATGATTGACACATTTATAAAATTATAGCATACACAACAATAGAAAACTTTGAGAATTGCCTAATTAATTCAATAAAGAAAAATTTTAGAAATATTTTCGCTCATTTGCCATAACTTACAAATATTTATTTTACGTTAAAAAATAAAAGTGAAAAATTGCGATTTTTGACTTATGAGGTTGTTGCAGCAAATATTAGATATGCATATATGTAGAGTATTCCGCTAACATAGCGTCCAAACTTTTAATTTATGTTTGAAAAAATGTTTTTTAACCTTCTTAATCTACCACATTTTGAGAAATAATTTAAATAAAATGTCTAGACATCGAAAATCTCGATAAACTTCACTAGGAAACTACAAATAATGAATAAAAATGTAAGATTAACACAAAATAAGAATTATTGCAAATTAGTATTACCTTAACTAAAATATCAAAGAAAAATAAAGAAGGCAAAAGTTTTTTGTAGTAAAAATTTTCTTTTAAAAAATACCACACAACAAGAAGAATAACTTAGACTCTCATACCTGAAAGAAAAATCAAAAGTTTAAAGGATTTCCGCTTTATTATTATTTCTTGCTACAGTCATACCCTTAAAGCAACAAGATCAGTAATGTTGGTCACATATTAAATAATACTTTGAAGTACTCTCTATCATTGTGGTTGGTCATCATCATTATCATCAGCAGAAGCACAACTTATCGCTCGCTATACATATGCAAGTAAAAGTAAATAATGACCAAGTATTTGTAAGATTAATTTACTACTACAATTTTTGCGCTCAATTAAAGTATCGATATCATTCATTGCGTGTAATTAGTACGTAAATATTAACATTGTCGAGACTCATTAGCTGACAAGGAATAACTGCACGCACTTTGTCATACATTTTAATTTTTTCTTATTTTCCGTTCGTACAATAAAAACTATCGACAGAAAAAAAACCTAAAGAAAAGAAAAATAAAAGTTAAATATCCACAGATGTAGTTACTTATGATCGCCAGTATTCGCAGCGTACGATAAAAATGTATGCGAGTGCATTAGCAATTATGCTCATTATACTTAATTAAAGTAAGTAGAGTTGTGGTAGTAGCAGTAGTAGAAAGACTTAACTAAAGTTTGTAGCAGTCTTTGATCACAAACTAGGATCTTTAAAAGTATTCAAAATCATACAGATTTCCTCAAGTGTATTGTAGCTGAGAGTTGGGGCATTGATGCATGTATCAACATTATCAGATAGCTAGATAAGTGCATGTATAGATGGACGGATGGATAGCTGACTGACTGGAAACATCGAGACTTCTTTATAACGTTTGCATGCTAATATATGATTTTACTCGTATAGACATTTTGCACTTAAATTTCCACAAGTAACGTTGCCAGGCAATGATGAATTACAAGTACGTAGTAGTTTTAGCCTGGCTGAGGATTTTTGCAGTCATACAATGAATTATTACAGTCTCATTATGTGCGATGAGTTATGTGCGGAGCATTACTTTTCGTCATAGAGCGTGTGCTCTTCCTTAACCACAGCAACTGAAACTACAACTAAAACAACAATATTTGCACTTGCTGCTATTACCACTGCAGCTGGCAATTGTTGTCGTTTGTACGCATACGCGCACGTACTTCGCTCTCTACTGACTGGATTTACTTTGTACTGCTACGTTAACTTAAATACGGTCACCTAAATCGAGCACTTAACGAATGATTTACATTCCAAAAGACAGCAAATACACCGCTTTATTGTATGTGATGCTATGCCTTGCTATGCGCGAAAAGTCATCATCATCGTCATTGTTGCTGTTTCTTTTGTCATCGCCATCGTGGACCATTATAACAACGTAATGGAAACAAAAACTAACAAAAAATATCTTCTTTCAACCAGCTTACAAATCAACTCAGACATTCAGCCAGCAATCCAACCAAATGCAATAATAAAACTTCATCTCGTACCACATACACGTTCATCACAAGCAAATTCAGTTGTTTGATTTAACCCTTTGAGGAACAAATAAAGTTACTGATTTTAAAGACTTGTGCATGTATTCATAAAAAATTTCAATGAATATTTTTGTACTTAAAAAAATGCAGTCAAAATAAAAAAAATGCTTTTTCTTCGACTTTTTTTTGAGAATTAAGAAGTCGAAGAAAATGCACAATTTTATAACTTTTACTAATTTGACTGCAGTTTTTTTAAACACTGGAAAATGTTCCTTAATAAACGTTTGTTGAATTCAATAATTGAAATATCAAAAGGAAAGCTTTGAATGGAAATGTATAGAAAGCCCAAGTAAATATTTTTATACAGGGCAAGTTTTTCGAAGGCTTAGCTTGAAGAACAGTTTTTCTATTCTACCGCAAAATAATTCCAGCATATTTTGCAATCAAGAAATCAAGTTCCTAGCCCAAATAAAAAAATTTTTGGAACTTGGTTGCAAGATTTGTTGATTTTAATACTTTTGCCAAATTGAGCCTAATTAGTAGAGTCTAATTTTCAATTCTCGATTTCTGGGGAATTAATTGCGAGATGGCCGGGAATTTTTGAACAAAAACGTTTTTACTATAATTTTAAAATTTCCGGCTTATTTAACTTAATTTTTACAAAATTTTTTAGTGTATTTTTCGATTCTAATGGAACTAAATAATACCGAATTTTAACACAAAAGCAATATTCGTTACGCTTTTAGCAATACAAACATGATTTCCGAGAGTGGTCCATATATAGAGCATAAGATAAATAAATAATCGACCGATCTTCACGAAATTTGGTGACATACATTATGATTTGGTTGTAATTTTGCCAATTTTTTAGAAGCAGTTATTCCACATATTTTTGATTCTAAAATACTGAACACAAAAATTTGATGATATGCACATACATATATTATATTGATAATTATATCGTTGGTATCATGCAGAAAGGCCCTAATTCTCTTAATTGCAATTTGACAGTAGAGGGTAATAATGTTAAATTGCTGTAAAACCGTTATTTTTATACACTTTCATTACTTTTTTGTGGCAAAAAGAAAAATCAATCCATCCGTACTTAAATCAAGACGTAGCGATTTTAAAAAACGGTAAGTACGGATTGCCTTTTATCAAGTACAAAATGCTCAGATTATTCAAGTGCCCCGTACTTTAAATAATCAAAAAACGGGATTGAATTAAGTGAAAGTGTTAATAAAATAAAACAGCTAACCGTGGTGGTGGTTTAACTCCGAATTTGTAATTGAAACATCTGAATGAGAGATTAATTTTAACCTAAAATCTAAGCCCCGTGACAGATAACACCCAAATACCCAAAAAAAATTGAGCTTCAGCAGGTTTGTAAGGAAGAAATGTAAGAGTTTCGCTTACCATCTCGCTTATGGAAGGCATGAATTTTATATGGTGAGTTCTCACTTTGAAGCAATACAGTTTTGATACAAAAAGCGCTTGATTCAACGCATATAAAAACTGGCGAACGTAGCGTTCAGCTGTACACACTGACGGTTTTTTACAGTTATTTTTTAGTATTCTCCCTTACAAACCTGCTTCGTAGCACTTGAAATGTTATTTTTTCTTTTATAAAACTTGTAAACGTTCCTTCAACTACTCTACTGCATCTCCGTATGTCTTGTTGCGTAGCGCATAATTGTGTACTTATTTTAATAAATGTACCATTAGTGCTTCGTAAAATGATACAATTTTTTATTGGTTATTGCTATTTACTTACCCGTTTTCACATAAGTTTGTTTAATTTTTTATTGAATTCCCCTTTTGCTTACTTAAGAGCTCCCAATAATAAGACACCAGCAACGTTCCCGATATGGTTTTCGTATTCATTCTACTTTGAAAATTTGATATGTTTAACTAAATAATTTAAAAAAAAATAGAATTCGGGAATTTTTGCATTTTTGTTTTACTTTTCAAAGATAAAAATAATGTAAATTTTTCTTCTTAAAGCGTTGTTGTGGTTTCTATACAAAACAAGCAAATCGCTTATACCTACTTTTGTTGTGTTGCTGTTGTTCCTACTACATACTTTTACAATCACGCATGCATGTATATACAGGGTGGGCCAAAAGTCAGCATGGGGTTTTCAAGTTTAATAACTTTTTCGTTTATATATATTTTTTTTCAGATTATATAAATAACACCTGTAGAAAGAAACAGAATTTATTATCTTAGTCAGCGATCTATTATTTTAACGGAAAGAGCATATCATCATCGACATTTGATCGTCACAATTTTGCCTTCTTTAGCAGTAATTCGCTACTTTGTTCATCGTTACCACCAATATGGCACCGTTAAAGATTTGCTCGAACCGGTAGACCACGTTTTATTCGAATCTTAAAAAATGATTGACAACTAAAAATAAAATGTGTAGAATTGTTGAAATTTTATTTCGCTTTCACTTTTAATCGAAATATCGCACACTAAATGATGAACAGGCCCAACTCAAAATTTATCAAAAATAAAAAAATTTTTTTTGGTAAACCAATACAAAAATCAAATCTAAAGCGATCACGACAATTTCGTTTTCGTCACTCTCTTTTTTAACATTATGGAACTCAATTTGATGAACATATTGCAAACATTTTTTAAAGCCAGCTTTCTAACTTTCCTAAACTTTTTTAAATGTTGAGTTGTACCTGTTTATGATTTAGTGTGCGAAACATGAAATATTTAAAAACTCTGTACAAATTTTCTTTTTAAATGCTTTTCAGAAAATACTCCTGATTTCAAATGAAAACTTAAACATCATGAAATTGATAAAAACATTTTTTGACAGTTTGATATAAATATCATCACATGTGGCCTTCTCCAAAAAAGGGACATAGTGTGTGAAAATGAAGTTTTGAGAAAAACGTATTTCATCTTATTCTACAACCTTTTAGGTAACAGAATCCACTCTTATGTTCAAACCCGTTTTTTGACACACTAGGTCCCTTTTCTCGGAGAAGGTCACATATATATTCTAAGAATATTTATTCCACAAAAAATCAAGCAAACAAATCAGCGAGCAATTGATCACTGTTTTTACAAATAGGTTTTTCTCTTTTATTTGGGGCCACACACTTTCAATTCGACCATTAATCTTTTAAGTATTTTTCGAATCTCTTATAGGCTCTTTACACTGGCATACATTTCGGAGGAACGCATGGAAGATGTTGAAAATGTGAAACAATCTTTCAATCAAAAATATCACCAATTGTGAAAAAAAAATTTTTTTAAATAACTTATTTTCTACAAAAGTGCCAACATTTTAAAGGAACACACAAAAATTTATTTGAAATTAATTTTGCAATAATTAAGCAATAAGAGACTTGCCAAAAAGGAAAACTAGACTGATGGTAACGCTGATTTCAAAACAAACGATGTCACAATGTAAAAATGTATTTAAATTTTAACATCTTCGCAAATTAATAGGAAATGTTAGATGATGGCAAGTGGAATCAGATTATAAATTGAACTAATAAACCAAAACCAAAAGTGCTATAAGTGCAGCAACAGGTTAAATCCCTACCTTTGCATCAAATTTGGTGCACTTATTGCAATACATTAATATATTTTTTTGTGCTACGAAAGCATACATATATTGACTGCTAAAACGCTTCCTCGCATAAATATCGGCAGCAATTACTCAGTCATAAGTTTTGCCGCTTACAAATACTCAAAAAATACTTAAAAAAAACTAAACAGAAACAAAGAAAAATTGCAAAAACTCACACATACAAACACACAAACAGAAAGGAAGAAACTTAAGTTGTATGCCACATGTGCACTCATAACTAAAAATATGCAACCGCCTGGTAACATGAAATGGTTTGCTTAGTTTTGCATGGATAATGTTATCTTTTTTTCTTATACGATTTTTATTCTCCTTTTAAAGTTTTGCTGCTATTGCAGCATACAAAATGTGGCATGTTTGGATGTAGAAAAGTGTCAAGCCGTTGGGCAAATTGTAACCACATACTCTTATTTACAAGCATATAAATGTCTGACTATCTATTTCTTGAGTCGTTGGTCCAACAACTCTGTCTGTCTGTCTGTCTTTCGGTAGTTTGTCGCTGTATATCTTTATGTTGCTGGTTAGGACGATAGATAGATAGATGTCTGGCTAGTTGGCTGACTGGCTGGTATGGTCAAGAGAGTTAAAATTATTTACTCTAACATTCATTACGGCCGCCAGTCATATTTTGATGCAACACACATAAACATGTACACATGTATGTATGCACATGCGCATAAATAAACTTTTAAATATTTACACCAGCCATGTGATGGCTTAGACATCCTTTGATGCCCCACTCACTAACCACAATGCTGTGTGTGTTGATGCGTCTGGGCGGTAATTTGTTAAAGCTTCTTTACTTTTCAACACTCCACTTTAGCGGCAACCGTTTACTAACTTGTTACCTTATTTATCCTGTTACTGTTACCACTGCTGCTGTAACTATTGCAGCAACTTTTGCCAGTGATCTTTATTCTCATACTTAAACTCGTTGTTGATACCAACTTAATTGTTGCCCTTACTGTGCGCCATCGCTTAGATGCTGGCATAAATATACGTAAGACATGTGTTTTGATGTTTGTGTACGTGCAGCAGTTTGCTTGTAAACTGCATGAATGTTGGTCTGCCTGCTTGTATGATATATTTTATAAAGTCTCGTCACATTCACATATTTGTGATGATAAAATATGCTGTTTTGCCAGATTCATTGAGTGCTTCATGTCGCATTTGTGTTGAACTTTTTATTGTAGCATTTTCTTTAGGTTTTTTGTTTTGAAATTTAATTTTTTTCCGTTGCTGCTGTGGGTCGTTACCAAAAGCCCAAAGCCATTCATAATTTTTCATTATATTGTTGAGTTTAAGTTATTACTTGTGGTTGAGTAGTTGTGATAACGTTGTATGTATGTATGTTGTAAAAATAAAATCATTATTAAAACAAATCTTTTAAAATTTATTTTAATAGCTAAAGTTAGATGTTTGTTGCATTAAAGTAAAGTGTATGCTTCAAAATTCATTTAATTAATCGTTTAAATTGTTTATATTTTGTGGCAAGTTCTGGAGGTCTTATCTGTTGATAAAGCTTTTTCTATAGTACAAAATTTAATGTTTATCTTGGAGGCAAAATTCGTCATTGTCAACAGAGTAATAAGTTAGAATTTTGAAAATAGGATTTAAAATTTTGGATTTATAACATAAGAAAACGGGAGAGCGTTTATGAGATCTTAAAAATCTCTATATTCTGGGTGCTTGAGTAAATCCAGTTCGATTCAGCCATATCCGTCCGTGTGTGTAAAACAAGCTCAATTTCGAAGAAAGAACAATATTGGTGTCATACAATCAAAAGCAAAATCAAACCATCCGTACTCAATTCAATCTGAATCAAGTACAGACAAATTGATTTAAGTACGAATTTTCAATCGCGAAATACTTAAATTATCTATCCATATTCAATCCCGAATTCTTACTTGAAATAATCCAGAAATGAGATTGATTTAAGTAAAACTAAGATTTAATCAATCTCAAAATGCGCTTAATTTAAGAATTATAAATGATTCAATCCCTAATTCGTAATTGAAATACTCTAAAAGTGATATTACAAGGAGAATTTATTATGATTTGTTTACATACCCGTTTTACACCTTTCAGAATTTTAATTATAAAATACCAGCATCATTCCCGGTATGGCTTTTACTTTAAAAATTTAATGTATGTACATATACAACTGAAAATATAAACAAAATGAGAAGCAACAGTTCTCAATTTTACTATTTAAACATGAAAATTATAAGTTTACGCCTTGATCTGTTGTTTTTGTTGTTTCAACACACAAGATCCAAATCGTTTTTTAACTACTTGTGTATTGTTGTTGTGGTGTCTACAGCAAACTTTGAAAAGTTAAATGAGATTAAAACTCTCACTTTGTAATTTTACGCTCAGAGTGGCACTACCAACAAAAAGTTTAATCGTTTTTTACTTGATTTAAGAATTTTGTACATATTTTAATAAATCCGGGTTTGATTTTCGAAAGTAATCCCTTTAAGGATTGTTTTCAGTACGTTTTGTGTTATTCTTACTTGAATTTTTAATAACGACTCGTACTTAAAGTAAGCATAAAAAACTTTATATCCCGAGCGTTTTTATTTTCTTAGCAGTTTGGAAAAGTCGGTTCAGTAGCTAAAGCGTTAAAAATCCAAATTTTGAACAACCACCTTAAACAATTAATTACTCTTTTACAAAAACTAATATAAATTGATGGCAGAATGCAGCGATTGGTAAAAAACTTTGCACAAACTTGTTTTATATGACTAGAAGTGACACTACCAAACTTCGTGAAAATCAGTCCATAGTTTCCGACGGGTCTTATAAAAAGCCTACTGTCGGAAAACCTTTTAACTCCTAAAAACCGCAACGATTAATGCTGTTGTAGTAAAAGTTGGTCTACCACAGTTTTGGAAGATCGGTCCATAAGCCCATTTCTCGAAAACACTTTAATATGGCCAAAACCGTAACGAATAATGATATTGTGTTGAAATTTGTTTCAGTTAAGTTATTTTTATATCAAAAATCATATTTCGGAATTTTGTGCAAACCTGTCCAGTACTTAATACGCCTGAAACCGAGTTTATGTCTAAATATAATTGTGATCGGTGATCGGCCCATAGTTAAATATATGACCCCGGCGAGCTGCGGCATGCTTCAACAACCCCATCATTATGAAATTGCCAAATTTTGTGGATTGTAGCTGTTATAGTTTTCCTTAAATATTCAAATTTATATAAATGTTACTCATACAAAATTCGGTGGATCTAGTTCATAGATTTACTTCATATAGAAAGTGTCACAAACATAATTGGTAGGTAGTGCCCTCATTTTTGTCAAAAATATTATATTGATACTAAAGTTACTCCTACAAAAATCAAGGATTCTAGCTGTAACAATTTTCAAAAATACTCATTGTGGTATTTAATTTAGAAGGGAAGTGTCACGCTCACTTTTTTTTACGCACCTACACTCACATTAGTATTACACTAACGGACTGTAGTTTATTTAAGAAGTATGCACTTCAGTCATTTTTAAATAAATAAACTTTTAAAATTCCAAGGAAATTAATTTTTAACTGATTCTGAACATTTATTCAAAAAACAATGTTCACATTAATAAGGATTTTCAGTTGCAGTTAATATTGCCCGTTGATTAAGTTAAAGTCTTCGTTTTGTAAAATTAAATAAAAACATAATTTAACCCTGGAAGGTTAGTCTTAATTTTAGTGCATTAAGGTTGTTCTTCGTCGAATCGACGAACTTTTTTAAAATTAAATTCTAGCGGAACGATTTTTAAGGTAAAAAATAACCAATAACCTTTTTTAGTTTAGCGTTTTAAAAAAAAATAATAAAAAAAATATAAAAATTAAAAATTACTTTTCTCTCTAAAATTCGATACGAATTTGAAAACTTTTTTTGTTTTTCAACTGTATAAAACATACATTGCATGCAGTTCACAACAATTATATAAAAACTTCATATGCGTAGAAAACCACACACGAGGGTAACTTACGTAAGTTCTGAAATATTTCCTTACTTAAAATTACTTAATTGATATTGCTAACAAAGCCAAGTAGTTTCTGTAGTGTACCTCAACAATTCTTTGGTTTATCATGTAGAAATGATCCATTTTGTGTGGTTTTTCACACAAGGGTGATTTAATAGTAAAAGATAATCAGTCGGCCTCATTTTACGCATTAGGCAAAAAAGTTCAATTTTATGTGCACAGCAGATGCTTTTATTGCATATATTACATGTACTTTTCGTCATTATGAGTTTGCTATGTGCCAAGAGGTGACAAATTTTACGCTCTTTCCATCATTTGACAACATTTTCTACGGATTCTTGTCGATTTGGTATTTTATTTTGAATTTTTTCCTTATTTAAGGTCTGCTAGAAACATAGGTGTCTCGAATCTGCTTCTTAAATAGGAAGCCTCGAGAGATTAATAAAGATTTTTCAGGTACTGTCGTCGATTTTCGGGGTTTCGATCTGAATTTAAAAAAATGAAGATCCAGCGTACGTCCACTCATTACAAGCTTTTGTTGTTGCCAAAAAGGGCGTTATTTGAACACTTAAAAAAAAACTTATATGATAAAAAGTAAATGAGCTTCGTCGATTCGACGAACAGTAACCATTTAGGTTTAAAATAACGAAAAGTTCATTTAATTTTTACTGTAAAAAATTTAAACGCGAATTCTGTAAAAACAAAGGAATATTCAGTTATTTTTTTTAATTTACCTACCAAAAAAAATTTTTGGTTATTTAAACAAACGCCTCGTGACAGTTCTGTTAGTATTCTGTGGTCAGTACACCAAAAGTAAAACAAACATGTGTAACGGGTTAAGTAATTTGCGCCCCACCATGAAATATTATCCACCAACAAATGTCAAAATCAGGCACTTGTGTTGAGGATGTCGAGAAATTTTGTTGCAATACGTATTATACGAAATTATTTCTGAAATTATTTTTTTAAACCAACGCCGCTACTAATAAAACTTTTTAAAGAAGTGTTTATGAAATTCTATTGTTGCAAACAGATGTTTTTTTGATTACGCTTTTGTTGTCTTTTGTAGCAAGTAAGTTGGACAGAGCTGTATTTGCATGCTTGTTTTGCATATTTTTATTTTCAAACTAGCGTTTAGTTTGTGGAATAGTTGATGTGGAAATTTGACAATGAATAAATGGATAACTATCGACAAGTCGATAGTTCTTGGGGCGCCTGTGAGAACGATAACGATTGACTTCGTGGCCAAGCTGTTAATCTTAGTAACCATTCGTCATTTAGTTAGTTTTAGAGCAGCAAAAGAGGAGATCGTTCGATTACAAAGAACGGAGCCGAATATGAAAAGTCGTAAAGAGCGCAGTTTAAAGGAAAAGAGTTATTTCAAGACAACCGCTTATAATAAGAGTGATTCAAAATCATATATTTTTCAATAATGCCGCATCAAAACAACTTTGAGTTTTTTGTACTCTCAAATGAAATTTGTTAAATTTAATTAAGTCAAGGATACTTTTTGGAAAATTGGTTTATAACTCAGCCAAGAAGCTGAATGACAGAAGCAAGCGGTCCTGAATTGTATAAAAAAATTAACTAGCAACAAGACTTGCAGCATTGCATTATTAATAAGACAACAAAATGAAACGAGCCAAAAACGTGGCGGTAAACATTTGACCGCATGCCAAAAACGCGTACGCGTTTTAAATATTAAAATAATCCCGCTGAGCATGACGAAGGTGACGACATCAACACCAATAACAGCAACAACTACAACAAATTTTTTACTACGACAACGAAGAAGACGACATAATGCAAATGTCTCTCTTAGACGAATTAGTTTAAACAGGAGATCGTGTTGTGAATATTCTGAGTCAGCTGGAGGCCACAATGTGGCCAACAGTTACGCTTTAATTAAGCCAACGATTATCGTAACTAATTTCAATTACATGGTCGGCTGGACTGCAAATATGTGACAGTTAGTGAGGAGCTAGGGAACCGTTGAGCGAATGAACGAGAGAGATAAAATTTTGATTAGAGAAATCTTTAGAGGTGGTTTTTTGGGCAAACGCAAAAACCTATCGTGTGGTTTCACTGTGTGAAACATAATGTACAACTACAATATAATCGCAATAAAAATACGCAACAACAACAACAAGAGATACACAAAGAAAATGTTTTCAAAACTTAAGCCTTGGAAAGAGATTTCATGGCTTTTACCAAGCAACAAACTAACTGCATGTTACAATAATAAAGAAGTGAACTCAATAACTTTAGCAAGTTAGCACACTCACTAACATACTGACTCACTCACTGACTAGCTGAGCAAAACTGACCTTTTTCGCCGATTGCTCAAGGAGTATTAATGAAATTGTCAAGTAAAACATCTGCGAAATTCACATTTTCATGCTCATAAAATAATCACATGCAGTATTATTATCAAAAACACCTACAGACGACTTGTGATGCATCCCAGTAACAAAAAGAAGGACACAGAATTAGTCGAGAGAAACAAAACAAAAAAAAAAAAAAAAGGATCGATCGTTAAACACTATTTACACACACATACTTGTACGTGTATGCTTAGAGGCATGTCATTTTGTTTGTAAAATAAACTTGGAACGCATTAAAGCACCCATTGTCATTTAAACGTGTTACACACTTTGATCACGTTCTTGCCACTCCGGACAAGTATGTATGAGAGGAATATGCTTGTAGCTCGTTATTCGCTATTAAATATGCTTGTCGCGTTTAGACGACAAAAGCAAATGTAAAGCACACGGTTTTGTTTCAGGTATGGAGATGAGATTATTCAAGACTGTTGTGCGTATCGTAGAGTGCAGTCAGAAGTGAGCAAACTCAGTGATGTTTAAGCTATAAATCAATTACCTTAGTGTACGTACCACCAGTACCCAGTTAGTTAAAGAGATGTTTTTATTGTTGTTGCTGCATTAGTAGTTGTAGTAGTAGTTGTTTGGGAAAATAAGAATACATTTACAAACACGATTATCGTACGTATGAAGTAGTTTAACAGGATGCTGCATGTGCGGCATAATTCCAAAAATGCAATTCTTGGAATGGAACAGCGCCTATATGTTTTATTTTTTGTGTGTTTTTATTGTCTTTTTTATATCATTCTTTTTTGTTTCTTTAATTTTAGAGTTTTTTAATATTTAAGAAAAAAATATTTGTATAGTTTTGAACATATTTTTGTACAGAAAAAATGTAATCCGTTGAATACTCATTTATACAACGTTGCAACTGGATAAAACATCACTAGATATTGAGGGGTTTTAAGCTTTAATGATTATAAAGCAAATGTAAGCGCTTTTTTATCCTAATTTTAAAAATAAAGCTCTGAAATCTTTTAGAGTTAAAAGACAGCAAAAAAAATTGCTTGATAAAATCTTTTATTCAAAAATTTAAAAGTATTATTTAAAATTTGTAAGATAAAAAAAACTATCAGCTGTATTCAAAATTTAAATTTGGCATGAAGTAATCACAAAGTTTATTCATCATATACTTACCAAACTCTGGCTAACGATTTGCTAAACTCTGGTAAACGAGCTGCCAAAATGTTGCCAACTTTTGAAAAACATCCGCTCTCTGTTATAGTCTTCACCGAAGGTGAGTTCCACAAAATTGATCCTACCTTAGGGATGCCAATCCCGAATACCGAAATCCCGGGATTTTTCTATAAAATTTAAGTCTCGAATCCGAGTTTTTGGATTTAGTAAATATATGGTATTTTTTATTAAATACAGCTATATTTAAATAAACGTGGGTCACCCTGTTAAAATTAACTTAAAAACTTTGATATTAAACCATACTGGCAATGAATCTAATTTTTAACTGGTTACAAAAAGAAGTCGCAAGTGAATAAATGTTACATGCAATGCATTTTGTTCCACAGAAAAAAAAACAGAAGATAAAGTTTGATGTGGTCTTTTTTCTAAGTGAATGGTAATAGAACTGTGCACGCACAATGCGCGTTTGGGATTCTACCAAAGGTCTTTTGACAAATATTTGTTTAAGTTTATTTTATTAAATT
This sequence comes from Pollenia labialis, assembly GCA_949318255.1. Taxonomy (NCBI): domain Eukaryota; kingdom Metazoa; phylum Arthropoda; class Insecta; order Diptera; family Polleniidae; genus Pollenia; species Pollenia labialis. The sequence goes on along the minus strand of OX439142.1, from coordinate 127,898,472 downwards.
TATACATCCATAGATATTTGAGATAAAATAAATTAATTATTGCTATATAGCATATATGTAGCTATTTATTTACGATACCACCCAGAAGTGTTTAAAGCGAACATTGTTTTCGTTGGCAGCATATGTTTGCAATAAAATAAGGTATCGATTATCAGACGCCATTAATTTGTTTTAGAAGCTTTTAAATATATAAGTTTTAATACATAATTCTTCCATATTACTTAAAAAGAATACATAATGAGTTTAATATTCTTCATGAATTAATTTGTTTTAATACTTATACATAAACATTTAATTCTAATTATGTATATGAATTTAAAAAATTGGCCCTTATATATGAAATCCCGAAAAATCCCGATCCGTCCCGGGATCCCGTTTTTTTGAATCAAAAATCCCGAATCCCGGGTTTCATAAAACCTGGTCCCATTTGGCATCCCTATTCTACCTACACCCTATAAAGTACATATATATATTCTGGGTCCTTATGAAAAGCGAAGTTGATTGAACGATGTCCCTCTCTTATTCAACTGAGAGAGTTGAGTTTTAAACCGTTAAGCGGTCAATAATTTATAATGAATTTTTTTGTATTGTAAATATGTATGTACAGGGTGGCCCAAAATTTACGAATTCGATATAACTTTTTGTTTAAGAAATAATTATTCATTTTTTTTAATACTCTGGCTAACTTTTTGTTATGAATTCGGCTGTATATTATTAGACACAGCATAAAATAATTTTAGCTTTTAAAGACCGTGTGCAAACAAAAAACCGTACAAAAACTATTTTAACAATAATTTTTAATTTAATATCATATTATACCATCATTTTTGATTCACTGTGCTAATGAATTTAAATGCTGTTTGTGCTAATAAGCGAGTTTTTATTTATACAATTCTCTTTTGATGGCACCAAAATAAGTGCATGTGATGAAAATCGATAAGCCGACATCTGTTAAAATTTATAACTAAAAATTTTTTTCATCCAATAACTTTGTTTAAAAAAAAATAGTATAAAAGGATATATTTTTACCAAAAATATCATTAATGCCGGAAAAATCGCCTTAACAGAAACTATTTCTTTAAATTGAAAATAAATATTGTTTAAGACGTAGAAACCATGAAAATTTTTTGGAAATACGAAAAGATTTTACCTCGAAAAACCTTTATAAATCTGTGTACACTTTATCTTATGTTTTTTAGTTGTGTTTTTGAATAGGATTTAATTGTTTTTAATGTGATCCCATTATTTCTTTCTCTTTTCACACGCACCTATCCCTCGATTCTAAAAAAATCGTGTAGATCGAAATTAAAGATTTTTGTATGAGAAATCGTGTAAATCGAAAAATAGATCCAAATACGAATAAATTTAAAATTTTGTTTAGAAAATGTTACACAGTCTCCTTTACATGGTCTATTTAAAATCTGAATGTTGGTTTCTAAAAATATTACTTTTCTTTTAGCCTCGTTTTATTTAATATTTTTGAGATGATAAAAAATATTTTAACAAAATATACACATATTACAAAAACAACTTCCCAATTATTTTTAAATTTCATATTAAAAAATGTTCCACGTTATCTGTTTCTAAGCTCTAATTGTACAATAGTATTTTTTTCTTACAAACATTACAAATTTTTCCCGTTTTATTTTTTGGTGCTTTTAAACGAGAACTGCATTTATAAAAACTCGCTCGCATTCATATATTTGGTAATTAAAAAAACTAGCTTAATTTCATCAGCATCATGAAAAAAGTTATTTTTCTTGAATCGAAATTGAATGAATAAATTCAAAGTATCATCAAAATTTTGTAAATTGGATTTGATGTAATAACTTTTATGCGTTTTTTTATTGTGTTTGACTCAAATTTGATGGGAAGATTACATGATAATTATATTAATGTAATAGTTCAACAAAATAACCACAAAAATTAATAATAATAATGTATATGGTAATTTCCCATGTTTGCATGCACCGATGTGAGAATAAGTGATAAATATTGTATTGATTTTTTAGTATATGTCTAACTATGCTTCTTGTGCATATGAAAAAAAAACGGAAAAATCCCTTTTTATATTTAATGCTAGTGGTACCATATAAAAATACACTTATGGAATAATTAAAGCTTATTTTTAATACCGCATAAAGCTTTTGGTGTAGAAGCAACGTGTGTAAAGGGTTCATAGTTCTTAAACGTTTATATTATAGTTATGAAATAATTTTTTTTGATAATTGTGCAGAATATAATTTGTGTAAAAAGAAATAAATTTTTCTAAAAATACTTTCTCAATTATAAAAGTGTAAGAATTGTCTTTATACAATAAATTTTCTCAGCGAATTTTTGTTGAAAAATTCGTCGAGTTTGGCGAATTTCTTTGTTGGTCCCAATTGTGTTCCTTGCATAAAGCATTATAAGAAACAATATTCTTCCCAAAACCTAAAGAAAAATGGATCTAAAGAGAAAATTAAAAAAAAAATTTGGTGAACTTGTCAAAAATGTATTTTCATTAAAAACATATTTTTCTTCTTTTTAAATCATTAAGCTGTAAGTGATTATTTTATTCATTATGATATTTACTTAAATGTGCTTATATGTAGTAAAATCATAGCTGCCATTTAACGCGAAGTTTGAATGCACATAGAAGCTAGCTCTCCCTCAAAAATAAATTTCATTGTATTTATCGAAAATAAAAATTAGGAATTAAGAACGTCATAGAAAAGTCTTAATAAAAAGTTTTTACCTTCAAATAATTTTTTGCATGTAAAATTTGCCAGTACCCTCTGTTGCTGCAAATATAACCATCAACTAAAAATACCCACTATTGTCTTTTTTTATATTTTCCTGATTTGTACAAAACTGTAAATAAGCAACAGACACATTTACATGACAAACCTTTTTTAATAATAGGGACATAAAATACTTATTAGCAACAACAATAACACGATACGTGCAACCAAAAACGATAAAGTTATTTCGTTGTTCATTTTATTATGTGTCATAAAATTGGCAGCCATGTACATACGACATGCTGACATTGGTAGCTGAATTAACTATATTCTCGCACACCACTGTGACTACTGAAACTCAAGTGAGTGCATTTCACCCAACAATTTCTTTTGTGCAAAATGAAAGTGTATGTAAATTCATCCTTTTAGTAAGCGAATGTTGTAAATGTGTGTAAGTACAAATGTATTTTGGTTAGTGTAACTACTCATATTTAAAAGAGCTGTCAATTGTTAAATTTATGACAGGTCATAAACATACATCGTCTTTTTTTTTTTTGCAAAAACTAATTGTTACTTTTACTAATCTCTCCTCTTTATACATTTTAGTTTTTCTAATTTTTCGCGGTCCTGCGTTTTTTTTCTTTTAGAGGCGTAAGTCGTTCACTTAAGCGTTTTGGAACAATGTTAGTGGCTTAGTGTGTTAAAAGGTCATATTTTAAATATAGAAAACTTAAGTATATGATGGGTTTCATAATGGTTAAACGACTGATTGAATTTTGGGTTTCTTTAAAAGAACTTTGTTAAGTGACAATTACAGTTGCCGGGCTGTTGTCCTTGTACCTTTTATACATTCATACATACAGTTGTAGGTAGTATTTGTTTAGCAATTATTTTAAGATATTTCAGCTTACTTTTCTATTGTTTACGAATTTGTTGACAATTGATTGTAAATGGTTTATTTCACTTTTTTGGAATTTGTGGAACATTTTATTAATATTCTTGGTTTTTTAAGATGAAGAAATTTTTGAAATTCACGGGAAAATGGATTAGTATTTTTTCAGTTTAGAAACTTCGTTTATAGGTGCGAGAGTTTTGAAAATATTGTAAAATCTTGGTAAGTTAGAATGGTAATTTCAGCGATTTCCCGTTCAAGAAAATATTCTGTGGTGTGCTGGAAACGTAAAACGCAAGAATTAGGAAGTTGTTTTTAATACAATTTTAATAGAATTTTTATAATTTTTGTTATAAAATTCTGTTTAATAGAAAAATATTTGTATAATATTAATGATTTTGTTATTCGTGCTTAATTCCCAATTTTTATTATTTGATAAAAACACTGAAATTTATTGTTGATGAGATAAGCTATTCCTATGCGCATTTCACTGGTTGCTTAGGCCAGATCATCAGGAAACTTCATCCATAAAGATGTTAGAAAAACAAAAGATATTAAACAAATAAAACTGTTAAGCTAATAAGAATTAGAGGCAAAAGCTTTACTTGTAACAATATCAGAACTTGAACAAAAACAACAACAATAAACAGTGAGTTTATCTCTTCTTACATTCCCCACTCTAATTGGTTGGAATTCTTCTAAAAAGCATGTTACCAGCTTATTTTTTCTAGCCGTGCACTTGTCAGTATAATATCAAATTATTACAAAAAACGAATTAGAACACGACTTTCAAAAGTTTTTGCGTTTGTTTTACTTTTCGATTTCCAGCACACCCCTGATTGTTATTTTGTATATATATTTTTCAATCAGAGAAAATCACGTTCAAATTTGGTCACCGCCATTAAAACAATTTTTAAACAAAATGTTAAACATATTATGAGCTTGAGAGATTATTGAAAGAAAATATTATGTTAATTTTTATTAAATTATTTTTATGAAGAAAGGAATTTTACAACATGAAATTAATTAAAATTTATTGATAATTTTTCATTCCCGACCGACCTGAGATACGAACCCAGGCGTTTTACGGACAGGTTACCTTTACATGTTTCGATTGCAACCACTCAATCTCTTCAGAGGGGTTTGCCGTTTAACACTCGCAGCCATCGACGACTGCTGGCAGTCAATAGTCAAACATCAATGTTTAAACCAAATTGTATTTAACCTTTGGTAGATCGAAATTTGCTTTGAATGATTATCTATCTTAATTGATTTTACATGTTCTTCCTAAATTCTGTTTTTTCGTACCTTTCGCCAAGAATTTTTCCTGAAGTCCAAAGTACATTTTTTGCTTTTTTAACTCTTCTTCGTCTTTCCCTTTTCCCGTTGCATTGTGGTTATTTTGTTGAACTGTTCTATGGTTTTTTAATCCAAATTTTGATATTTTAAAAATACTTTTAAACTTTATACTGCTAATCTTCTTAACGACTTCATTAGTAAAAAAAATATATAAAAAAGTCCCCGGTTCACATGGTATCCTTGCCCTAAAAATTTAATGCTTTCCATCCTTTAATTAACTTTTCAAAGTCAAAATAATTAACATTGCAAAACCAAGTTGGCCAAAAACTAAGAACACAATGACCAAAAATGTTACCCAAAGACCAAAAAAAGACAAAAAGTCTGTAGAGGTCAAGCAAGACCACCCAAAAAAAGATGACTTAATGTTGTTTTAAGCCAAGATGTTGCAACATTAATTTGTACAGTACAACAACAACAAACCAAAAAAAACTCAACAAAAACCAACAAACTACCAAAATACAAGAGTTCTAAAAAAAACAACAACTGAGGCATAAACCTGGTCTTCATCCACCGAACACGCTGAGTTTAAAATGAGTAACGTGCAGTGTTAAAAATGTTTCAAAATAAATAAAACAGCAGTAAATGACACATACAATAAAGATAAACGATATGAAAGACAAAAGAAAAAATTAAAAGGAAAGAAAAACATACAAATATTAAAGTAAAACTGAAATGGAAGCAACAACAAAACAAAAAATACATTTGTTGCAACAAGACATTTTTAGAGGCATACAAATGGGAGTAAGCATGACATTTATTATTTGCACAATATAGACAAATCTCAAAGGACAGCAACTATTAAAATAATTTACAAATATTATCCAAGTATAAAAAATTGCTTAATTATACAAGAAAATTAAGATACAGAAGAAAACAAATTTAAACTATCGATAAAATGGTTTGCAATGATTGAACTGATGGTTCCCATAATGTGTGGCAATGACAACAAATTAATAACGTCCTTTAAGAAATCATGTAAAAACATTAACTTCAATTGTAAGATTAATTAATTTTATGTGTTAACCTATTTTTTAACAAAACAACATCTGATTAATCATTTGTTATTTATTTTTTTAAATCCTTTTTTTTTTTTTTGATTGATAATGATGGAATTAATATTTACAAACATATTTGTTTGATTTGTTGTTTTTTTCATGTAGGGAACAAATACTTTACAGAAAAAAGTAACTCAAGAAAATTTTTAATAACTCAGTATGTTAAAAATAAAATTTTAGGTCAACAAACTTTTTATTTCATTCATTGAAAAATTTTTTCAAAATTAGACTTTGAAAACATATTTGCCGTATTCACAAAACCCCTTGTGTCGTTGTATCGATTGTATGTTGTGTAGAAAACAATAGTGAGCTATGTGTTCTAACACAATATACAATCGATACAAGGGGTTTTGCGAAATAATTATATATTTCTTTATATTCAATAACATGCCCATTTAGCTCATAATTCTTATTCGTGTTACAGTTTTACTTGTATTATATATTTAGTTTTGCCAAAGTCATTCTAAAAAGGTTTCTTGATGATCTGTCCTAAGCAACCAGCAAAATGCGCATAGAAACTAGCTAAGCCCCTCACAATAAATTTTAGTGTAATTAGCAAAAAATAAAAATTTGGAATTTAGCACGTCATAATGAGTTTGTTTGATTTATTCAACATTTCCAACAATTTATTTTAACAAATCACGTAAACATTTTCTTGAAAAAAAAAATTTTTTTTTGGGCAAGAACTTTTTATATGGACTCAATAAATTTGGTTATAGACTAAAAATTCAATAACTATACCTACAAACTTTTTTATCAATACCGCAAAAATCGTCATCGCAGAAAATTTTCGTATTCAAATATGACTATTATTTTTTTCTGTGTTCGCTAAAATTTTTAACATACTTATAAATATTACACACAGTTAATTTTTACAGTGGATATAAAACCACCTACTGTTGTTTTTGTATCAAAATTTTTATTAAAATTCTGTATAGAGTGTTGGCGCGTTTGGGGCATATGTTTATTTTCATATTTTTAAATTCTTTTTTAGAATTCCGTTTATAAAAATCGGTTCGCTCCATTAATTGCCGTGGGTTCGATGTCAACTCTCGGAAAACACTTTAATAATCTTAACCCTGTAAAGAGTAAAGTTTAAATTTTGTGTTTGGTGCACCAGTGAATTGTTTTGTGCATCTCAAAAACATTATTTTCTTTAATAAATTTTCTTGTTTAATTATTTTCAACACTTCTCACGTTAAAATTTCTTTGTTAATCAAATTAATTAATCAAATAAATATTAAAGATCAATATTGTGTTCCCTATCCTTTAATAGGGAATGTCATAATGAATTTCTTTTTATAATATATATATATAGATATGCGATAATTAATATTGGCATCCTATGGGGGGTACCAATTCCCCTGCCCCTATCGAAAAAATAAGTAGCCTATTTTATTTTTAGGGCTCACGTGATGTTACTGTAATGTTACAGGAAAATCGGTTCAGTAGTTTAGGAGTCTATAAGCCAAAAAACAAACAAACAAACATACAAACATTTTTAATTTATATATATATATATAGATAATAGATAATAATAGATAATACAATAAACCAAAACTAAAGAAAAATTTCATTAATAATACAAAGTTCTAAAAACGTAAACAAACATGCTTTTGAATGAAAATTCGTATGATTTACCAATTTTGTTTCAACCTTTTCTAATTTGCCTTAAGCTGTTTTGTCAAAGTGCCACAGAAATTATTTGTGAGTAAAAAATTAAATACAAAGAATTAGTGTGCGAAAAAAATAAACGATCAAGTAAAGAAATTATAAGTTTGTCCTACGATCGCGGTGCTACCGCCATGACAGTAATCAAAATAATAAGGAGCCAAGTATTTCATCTATCCAAGGGCTTATGGACGGCAATAACACTTTTTCATCTTTAAGCAGCAGTTATGGTGCCGAATATTTAGCTGACGGTTTATTTAAGTAAATAATGAATTTAAATTAAAAAAATATTTTTTTATTTATGTTGCACATTGTATTACAAATATTTGAGAATAATGCTTGAAAGAAAGTTTAAAATAAATGCATTTCTCAGTACGAAAATAATTTCCCCTTTTTCTTCAATAAACTCGGGCTTTCTGAAGTGGTAGTGTTTGAAATTTTTCCCGCTGGGTTGTACAATAATAAAAATGCCAGTGTGTCGGTACCTTCAGTTTCTTTTTAATAATCTGATCTGATTATCATAATGGATATATCGGCAGGTAAAGCTTTAATATAATATAATTTTCTCCTTATGCTGGCAGGTGTATAAAATTCGGTACAAACGAATAAAAAATTCTCATTTTGTTGAAGACACACAATCAAAAATTTTACATGTCTCATAATTTTTTTGACATATTTGTTGTATGATCTGAAAGATGATGTGGTATCTGCATATGCTTCTACTTCGTCGGTTTGGTTCACGTACGTAAAGTTTTTTTTTTTTTTGTTGATTTTATTTGGACGAATATATATATGTCTGGTTGAATGTTTGTTTTTTTAATGCACAAATCACAGACATAAAGGTACCGTCACAGTTTGTTTTATTTACTCTTTTTTTGTTACCTCCTGCATTTGCCTCTGTTACCAATCAAGAATAAAGAAGTGGTAAGAAAAATAAAACCTTATTAAGTTTACAAGTGTATAAGCAAATAACTCTTCATTCTGCCACATTATTATAATAACAAGATGAGAATAAAGGGCACCTTTAAATATGACCATTAAAAGAGGAAGATAAAAAAACTCAAATTAAAAAGTTAAAGTAACAAACACGATTTGACTATTCAAAGACAGCGCTCCCCCATTGTTTCATTATGTGGCATTAAAGTAGGCCGGGGCGCATGACAGTTATGGATCAAAGCAAGTACTTTTATAATAAAAACTAGAAACGATTATCATCATTGTCAAAAAATCTTAATGACACAATGTGTAAACAAATTAAATACATGTTTAAGAGCTATTGGACGCTAAGGCGAGTTGTTCTACAAGATATTCGAAGAACGTTTTTCAAAAAACCTTGGTTCTAACACACTAACAGCCGTATTCATAACACGAATTTAGCCACAATTTGTACAATACGTACAAAGAAACTAGAAATTAATTTTTAACCATCTGCTAACTTTTAAAAAATCAACTCTGAATTTTTATGATGCCACATTATATTACTCAAAAATGCAACACGTTTTGGACTCAATCATCGCTGGTTTTGCATTCTTTTGGGGTTTCCCTCGATATATAAAAATTTTAAAACAGTTTTTAAAATAAATAAAAAAACAAAACAAAATTGTTTTACATTAAGAGGCTGTTTTTTAAAAGTTGGAAAACATTTGGCAGCTCATTAACATTTGTTTAGCAAATCTTTAGCCAGAGTTTGGTAAGTGTATTATGAATAAGCTTTGTGCTAACTTAATGCCAAATTTTCATTATGAATACGGCTGTAACTTGTAATCGTTATATTTTAATTGTAAATTTGTTTGTTTTTATGAAATAAAACTTGTTTATGAAAAAAATTACAAAAACGAGCTTGAAAGTAAAAAATATATAAGTTTAAAACTTTTTGTTTACTTAAAAAAATATTTTAGTGTAATTATTTTTTCACAGTTTTTGGAAAATGGTTATTTTTGTCTAAAAATATACAAAAATAACTTTTTAAGAGGACCTGCATAAATCAATGGCATGCCTCTTAAATAATATTTAAAAAAATTGTTGTTTTGTTAAAGAAGGGGAGATAAGATACAAAGTCGCCCATTGACTTTGTAACTTATCTCCCCTCGCCCATTGACTTTGTAACTTATCTCCCCTCCTTTAACAAAACACAAGCAACTCTGATATAACATATCTTGTTTTGCTGGGTACTTGATTGGCCATAGTTACCAGATATGCTTCTCTTTTAATGCTGTGATGTAGGGTATCAAATGGGTTAGCTTAATTGACTTTACTTGCATTCTTTACTTTATGTTTGGCTTAGTTTTGCACAATTGTTTAAGGTTATTCCTTTAGTATTAAATTTGTTATTATTTTAGAAATTTGTTTCGATAATATTTAAGCAAATCTTTTATCTCTTGGATCCCTCTTTTTGGTATTTTTCAGATATTAAAGAATTTACGATATTTGATCGGTAAATTAGTCCGACTTTGTTATTTTGACCTTCCAAACTCTTTGGGAATTTCGTATGCGTCTTGACAAAGCACCCATCTTTATGTAGTGCACAGGTTATTGATGGGGATTCTTAAGGAATCCCGTAGTGGTTTTCATCTAATTTAAATTTCACCGACATTTTCGAATTGTTCCTAGAAATTTTTTTATTTTGAAATGCAATAAAACATTTTTTTTTTGGTATTGATTTTTTTGTTTATGTGCTAAAAAAAATTTTCGGAAATTTTAACAGGGCTAATCAAGGCCTAATCATCCAAAACTTTAATTAATAACTCGTATTCTTTAAACTGATAAGGAAATTGATAAGGAAGTAGTAGATGCACAAAATATTTAAATATAAGTATGTATGCACACTAATTAAGTATGTGAGGATCAAACTATAAGTAAATGTTAAAACTTATTCATAACTTGTATTTATAATTATACCCTACACTACCATATTATGGTATAATGCGTTTGTGCTGATGTTTGTTATACATAGAAGTATTGGAACTATATTTTTTAAATAGATTACGTGATGTCCATCTGTCTGACCGGTTTGTTCTGAATCCACTCTTAACTCCAAACCCGTTTTTTGACACACAAGGTCCCTTTTCTCGGAGAAGGTCACATATATGTACTGTGCAGATCAGATATTTTGCAAATAAGTTACTGAAATTTCTAAAAATGCTGAAAATACGTCCATATTTTAGCTCGTCATATTTAAAATACAGTTTTTGTGGCCCTCAGCCATTCTATAATGTTAGTATGTTATTAGATTAAATTCAGCAAAAAAATATTTTACTGCATCTTAACAAATTTTGTTAAAATCTATGTATTTAAAATTTGACTACAGCTCCTATGTAAAAAACAATATGAACAATTATAAAAATCAGAAAGTCAGAAACAAAATTGAAACACCAAAATTATTATGAACATGTAAAAAATTAAACACAGCTTCAGTTTAATAGAATATTGGGGTATTCACAGGATGTGCTATCAGTCATATTGTCATTATGTCCTATAATTTTACAATAGCTTAAAATAATTATTTCTGTGTTTCAAACAACAAAAACTTCTAAAATAATTTGACTTTTTATGCTGTGATTATTGATTTGTCATAACTACACAGTAGAAATATAAATTATGACGGGCTGCTCACTGCATTCATATTTTTTCTTGTTACCATTTTAAGACGTTTGAATTTATGACTACCTTGTGAATCTCACAAATACGCTTAAGGGTGGCTTTTAAGCTGAATGAGAACTTAAAATGACAACAGAAGTCAGAAATATTGTAAGAATGAAATTCTTTTTTTATAATCTGGTGGATAATTTTATGGAATTTATTTTTTAAATATGTTTTCCGGCCTTTTAGACTACTTTTTGGAATTTTTGGAACGAACATTTTGTCAGCTTGACTCAATTTCGGCGTCTTCTTTTTCAATTCTTCGCTCTACAGCATCAATTTTTCCTTCGGTATGCACATTTATTTGTCCTGTTGAAGGTTTTGAATCGAGTAGAGTAAAATTAGTGCCAAAACGATCAATATCTGCACGAATTGCTTGTTCACAAGGCCAATTATGTTGACCGAAAAATAAAGGAAGTGCTGTGTGAAATTCACGGTTGAATAAGGATAAAGCAGGTATTACCTCAATATGTTTATTTTTCCACTTTTTAGAAGAAATCGACACTTTACTTTTATTACTTTATTTTTGACATGCATTTAATATCAAATTAAATACTGCTATGCTTCTACTGAAAATGTTTAAATTTTGGGTTAACACCCTCTTTACAATCAAGTACGATATTCGTAATTCCAAAAATCAAGAGGTGTCTATAGCACACTAACTACAGATATTCTTAAATCAAGAACAGTACAAGCAGCTAATGATGGCGGTTTAACCTAAACTTAAAATGTCAACATACACATATTAAACAAAAAAATAATTATCAAAGTAACTTTTGAGATTACAAAATTTTAATTTACAAAATTTTGTTGGTCGTGCTTAATTCCCAAGTGGGGAATTTATAAAATGATAAACTCACTGTTTATTGTTGATGTTTTTGTTTAAACTTTGATATTGTTTCAAGTAGTTAGAACTGTTGCTTATAATTCTTATACGCTTAACAGTTTTATTTGGTTTAATATCTTTAGTTTTTCTGAAATGCGCATGGGAATAGCTTATAACATCAACAATAAATTTCAGTGTTTTTATCAAGAATACAAATTGGGAATTAAGCACGATAAACAAAATCTGGTTGAACAAAAAAATTATTTTTTTTTAAATGATATACATATTGCTAAGTACTTTTTTATAATTTTTCCTTTCCATATTTTTTCTTTAAACACAAAAATGTTGCTTTTATAAAAAGTTTTCTTTTGCGAAAAAATTTTGTCATTTATTGGTGCTCAGTATGGCAACATTACATGGTTTAAGCCACCACCCAAAAGTATCAATTCAATTGATACTAGTTTAGCTTAATTCTCAGATGAGCTTATTATAGAATTAAATTAACTTTTATCACAAACCCAAAAAGTGGTTCTTAGAGTCACATAATCTCTTGTAAATGTGCATGTAGACGACATGTTTTTTACATCCGACTTGTCAACTTTGTAAGTCATATGTAATTGTGCATGTCTGATTTTAAAAAATACACAAATTTATTATTAAAAATTTTTTTCATTAAATTTTGATAGGTTATGTCAAATGTAAGGTACATACCATTATGTGAACATGTAAATTAGAAACCTCATATAAAACTAAAATTTTGACATACACATGAGAACACATATGGGTAGAAAAATGACATTCCATATGACTTTTTGTGGACAATTGTTTTGATGCAATACATCAGAATCAAAGAAAAAGTCGATTTTTATTAATTGGTTAGTTAGGACCTTTCGCGTTTTGGGTAACAATATTTTTGTTAAATTACCGTATTTTAAATAAAACTTTGCTACCTTTTGGGTCTAAAAATTACCGTAGAAAACGGTAATTATATATATATATGTATATATATATATATATATGTTCCCGAAGATCCTATAAGGAGCATAGGGCCCCAGAAAACGGTAATTACCGTACGGTAAACATCACTGGTTTGACATGCTCAGCTGTCAAAGCACAGTTATCGATAGTTTTCATGCGGCAAAAATGCCCGATCTTAGTAGCAAATCAAACTCATTAATTTTATTTCGGTTTATGATTTACAAAACTTCGTATTCAAACACATGTGTTGTCCAAGTCTTTCTAGCCGTTTGGAAGACACGAGGTTATAAAGAAAATGCAAATCTCTTAGACAAAAAATGCGGCCTGAAAATACAGCTTTAATGCCATATCTTCCCTATAAATAGTCGTATTGATATAAAGTTTAAAGAACAAAATGACAATTTAATACAGATAGATCCTTAAAACAAAAAAATTTTACATATAGAACTTGATATTAACATAAAATTTTATTTTTTATTCTTTTCAAAAAATCGGTACGTAATACTCATATCTGCCCGCTCAAGAAAAATCGTGCTATTTGGTCTACTTTTTACTAATGAAACGGATGGCTTAAAACTTTTTTCATATGCCTTTAATGTTAAATTAAAAATGGTTTTCCTTCTACCGGAAATTTTTAATTTTGAGTTACTACCCTCTTCATAATCAAGTGCGATATATGTAAATATATGTAAATTTTAATTTCTAAAGGCCGTTACACACTATCCCACAAAGTCTTAAGTATTTTTCAAAAATGCTTCCCTGATCTAATTATTTTCAAAAAACAATAACAATTTATCATGACAGGTTTGTATTTTTTTCAAAATACGTAAGACTTGTGACAGTTATATGTAACATGCGGCACATTTAACTCTTACATATCGTCGGTCTCATGTATAAAGACCTTAACTCGATTTTTTCGAAATTGAGTTTTTCAGTGATTCCCAATACATTTCCCACAAATACACCTCGTCACAAGAATTAAATGCAATAGCATTAAAAATATCAGTTTAATTAGCAATCGAAGAAGTCATTTTACATTATAATACATACAGTTTGCCTTCTCCTGTAAAGTTGCAATTATGTGAGTTAGGGCCTTTCTACATGAGACCAACGACAAACAAAACTTAACCCCATAAAATAATTTCATTTCGGTAGGTCCATGCTTACCCATGGATCCCAATTAGGTTACTCTCTTAAATTTTTTTTTGTGAACACAGTTGTGTAGTGTATCATATGCTTAGGCTTGACCGATTAGACATTCTTATTTGTTTTATTTTTAACTGTTGTTAGGAAATGAATAAATGAACAAACGAGAGATTGAATGAATGAATAAATTGTTTTGATTACATGTTACTCTGTATTTATTTTTTTTACTTGCGCGTGCCCAGTGATTTTATGAATGAATTAAATTACTATGAATTCAATTGTATGTACAATTGATAACGAATTGGTAACATGTGTGGCAGAGTAAAAAATAAAATTAATGACGTTTTTCCAACATGTGAACAAGATTTTATGGCTTTTCTGTTTGAAGTACTAGTCATAATACACACATTTGTTATATTTATTATCAAACCTATGGAGTTGCTAATAATAGACATAACCAGTCATCAATATCAGATAGATTTTTTTTATTATTGCAAATTCATACCTACAGAGTTATACTTATGTATGTATGTATGTATGCTTACCACAATGTTGAAGAAAAAAAAACGCCAGTTAAAATATTTCATTGAATTTCACATAAAATTGCGAGAAATTGAAGTAAATTTCTAAGAAATTTTATTGAACAACTCATACGTTTACGATAGCAAGTCCAAAGTGTGTGTGTGTTTATGTAACTTTGTGTGTGAGTTTAACCAAAAACGGTAAACGTTAACAGTTTTATTTTTTTCAAAGTTGATGGGATTTTTTTTGTGTACAAACGACAAGAAAAATTATTGTTTTTTGTAACTGTCTTTTAAAAAGGTAAAAAACATGTTAAGGAATTTTTTGGTTAAGTTGTTACACGTTTGTATGGTAAAAAAAAATTATTTGAAAGGGTGAATACAAGACAAATTTTGTTGTTGTTATTGCCTTAAAATGGTTTCCGAGAAGTTATATTTTCTTATAAATTGTTCTGAGTTAGAAACCAACAAAATTAACCATTTTTCTTAGCAAATTTCCGACAAAATAAACATCAGGAAATGTTGTTATAAAACAATAGAATTGCTAATTTTCTCTTCTCTAAAAATAGAAACACGCTCAGAAAACAACATAAGCGGAACTCAGTGTTTGGTGCAAACGATGTTGCGTTAGAGCAAACGCAAAATATCGTAGCTCTTTTGCTAAATCCAACAACACACTACACAGAGTTTCAGTAAGTTTTCATAGAAGAGCTACGATATTTTACATTTGTTCTTCCGCACTCAACAGTGCACTCTGATAGTTCGATATGGTAAAAGTTAGGGAAACCAAAAAAATTAGCCCTGAAAATTGTTAAAAATATGTAAAAAAAAAAAAAAAATAAATAAAAATTGTTAACTTAAAAACATGATATTCAACAATTTAATAACGGTTGCATTTAATAAACACAAGCCTAACATTTTAAACGATTAAGCCCAAGCACCACAGAATTTACAGACGAATTTTCGAGATTTTACCTTGTCAAGTCACATGTGCCTATTAAAATCAAACGTGTGGTATTTCCGTTTTTGTATGTTTTGGTGTGATCTTTAATTGCCCATACACACCGAGACACAGAAAAACGGTATGACTTTCAGAGCACCACAAAATCGCACATGTGATTTTAAAAGCACATGATTTGAAATCATGTTATATATTAAATTAATATAGAAACTGGGAATTATTTCCTTCCGAAGGTTACTTTATATTATATTCAACATTTTTTATTATTCGAATTTATTCTATGAGCTAAATTTCAGTTATGTATTTTATAAAGCTTTTTTGTAATAGTCCTTTTCCTTCAATTTTTCAGAAACGACTTTATACACTACCAGAAAATACAATATAATAGTCTGGTAGTGTATAAAGTCGTTTCTGAAAAATTGAAGGAAAAGGACTATTACAAAAAAGCTTTATAAAATACATAACTGAAATTTAGCTCAAAGAATAAATTCGAATAATAAAAAATGTTGAATATAAAATTAATATATATAAAATTTTGTCTTACAATTTTCGAGTAAACATTAAATGTAGATGGCGAAATTGAAGCAACGCGTTGGGTATACAGGTTGACATTTAAAACAGATAAAGCAGAATTTCGGAATTTCTTACTAGAGACCATTAGCTCAAAAGTGGTGGAAAAACTAGTTAAGTTGTTCGTTCGTTACAATAATAGACAGACTACGTTACGCTACATAGAAACAAAACACTCATACTAAATTAAAGTTTTTTCTTCTTACTTGAGTACGAGTCGTACTCAAAAATTTAAGTATGGATAACACTTAAGAGTACTTAAAACAATCCAAATGGGATAACTTTCGAAAACACACATGCGCATACGCGTGTGTTAATAAAAGTTTGATGTAGACACAACAACAACACTTCCCATATTCTTTTTTAATTATTTTCTTTGGTTCATACATACAATTTGACTGTGTGCTATTTTTTAAGTCATGGCAAAATAACCATATACGGAAAAAAATGACCAGAAAGGACCAACAATTTCGAATTTTCGGGAAATGTTTCACTTTTGCGGCTACCTAAACGGTGCTAAGAATCTTTTCTAGGAAGTTCATATGCTCTAGCAAGTTATTTACTGAAATCTAAGGTACATTTTTGTAGTTGTATGTTTTCTTCAATTTTGAACGGTTTGTTACCTATGGACCTGAACAGGGGGAAAAAGTTAAACAAAATCGATTTTTTTTAATTTTTTTGCGATTTTAATCTTGAAGATGAATTTTTTTTTTTTGATTTTATATGTTCACAAATTTTGTTCTTTATGGCAAAAGTACCAACTTTGTTTCAAAGAGTAAATCAAAATTCCGAACGAGTTGCAAGATATGAGCCAGAGAAAATGATCCCTTTTGTGCAAAAATTACACCCAGGCCCCAAATCTTTGGTAGCCCATAAAAAAAGCGCATGGCTTTGGGCAAAACTGGGAGAGTTGCACTGTCTTTTGTAAACAGAATGAATAACCGGAACCATATTGGGCATGCTGCTGGTGTCTTATAATTGAGAACTTTACAGCAAAAGTGAAATAACGAGTAAGTAAGATAATAATATTCGCTATGGTTCTGTGAGGTAAGTGTTTAGGTAAAAATAAATCTAATCTCACATTCAGATTTTTTCAATTAGGAATCGAGATTAAATCTTCTTAGAAATTCTTTAATCAAGCAAAGTTTGAGATAAATTTTATTTTAATTAAGCCAGATCTGTTTTCAGATTATTTTAAGACCAAATTCGGGATTAAATATTGATAATATAAGTATTTCGCACTTGTAGAATCCGTACTTGAATCACTTGGAAATCAATGCTTACCGTACTATTGACACCGATTTAAGTTTGATTTAAGTACGGATGGATTTATTTGTTTTTTCAGTGTAAGTTTAAACTTAATCCACATTTCAAAGACCCGGAATTAAAGAGCTATCAAAAAGTTAAACATTTCATTAAAACAACAACATTATTAAAGTTTTTCTTGGGATTCAAAAATTAATTAACAAGGTTTCTTTTAAATGTGCTAAATTCCCATTTCATACTATTGAGAAACTGAAATATATTGTTGAAGCTATTCCTATGCGGATTTCACTGGTTGCTTAGGCCAGATCGTCAGGAAACTTCATCCAAAGATTTAAGAAAAGCTAAAGATATTATACAAATAAAACTGTTAAGCGAATAAGAATTATAAACCTCAGTTTTACTTGTAACAATATCAAAGCTTAAACAAAAACAACAACAATAAGCAGTGAGTTTATCTTTTCTTACAGTCCCGACTACTAACAGTTGATTTTTTTTGTCAACTCTAAATGTAGTTGTAAGTGGGTAAAGAAAAATCAAAGGCCCATTGAAAAGGTCTGCGCAAGAAGCCTGATGATCATTGTTTATGTTCTTTTTAGTTGTCAAAAGTTGTTTACATTTTGCTTACATGTGCACGTATACGTTTGTTTACGTTTATGGTATGCCACACATACACGTTTTTTCCTTTTGCTTTGTATATGAGGTAGTACATTTTTGACAACTAAAAATAATCGTTTTTTGTTTTTGTACAAGTAAGCAGACCTAATAGATGGGCCTTGGAAAAATCAAAAATAAAAACAAATTACTTTATTTTATTTTGCCAGTTCAGTTTATTTACTCTGCCATTTCGTAGCTTGTTCGAAAAGTTTTTACAATAAAGTGGGCAATCAGATAAACTATTTAAATTTAAAACATTAACAAGAAATGAAACGTTAAGCTTTATTATCTGGCTTTTTCATGTTTATCTCTTGTTTCTGATTTCCGATTCAATAAGATTAATAACCCTGGGGTCTAATCACCGCATACGATAACGAGCAAAATTTATCGAAACTTTTTATTTTGGTATAATGACTCTCGATATCGAATGAAATTTATTGAATTTGAAATAATAGCATTCGATATCGAGTAACTCGACATTACATTTCTCGAGTTTTCATTCGATACGTCAGTGTCTATCGTATGCAAAAACATTCGATAGTTTATTCAATACGATAGTATCGAATGCAGTGATTAGACCCCTAATCGTGGCTCGCAATTTTAAAATAAGCCAGCGACTGTTTGGTAATAGATTAAAATAAATTAGTACACGTTCTCTTTAATCTATTACCAAACAGTCGTAGGCGTTTGTGAATGGGAGAATGTGAGCGTTACAGTAGGAGTGCCAAAAACTCAGCCACTCTCTGAAATCGGTCTTACATGTGACGCGAATACTAGGGTGATCGATCGAATAGTATTCGACCGGTTTTAACCGGTTATTTTAGTTTTGCCCAAGTCGAATATTTTAAAATGTCCATTTTTCGAATATCGAATAAACCGGTTATTTTAATAAAATAACCCGGTTATTTGAGAAATGTGTAATTTATATACGTTTTCCTTACTTTTGTTATAAATGTACCCGTAATTTAATTATTTTTCTAATTTAATATTTGGCAAACTTAAACTTTTTAAAAAAATGCCAAAACAAAATGAAATAAAAGTCAAAAAAACATTATGAGCAATGTTAATACAAATCGCTTATATAAGCGTGTATTCTTGTAACAAAAACCAAAAACAATTTAAAGTACTACAAAAAAAGTTCACCTTAAAAAGTAATAAGTAATTTGACAGTATTATAAATACTATATAGTAACATCTTTATAAAGATGTCATCTCTTGTGATATTTTGAAGTGACTGAAAAGAAAATTGTGCTTAAACGGCCCTAAAATGATAAGTTGCAAAGGTTCTTTAACGTCAAGACTTATTAATCATTTTTAATTAGTCTACAAGCTTGACATAAATATATGCCAAGTAAAACTTGACCCTGTCCCAAGTAGTTTTTAAGACACTGCAAATAATACTTTTCTAAAATATGCTGATAATAATGAAAGAAAAACTCTTAAGTAGTTCAAGCATATCTTCATGCTTAAGACAAGAACATAAAGGCGGAATCAACGTTATGAGAAAATTCATCAGTTTTATTTATTAAAACACCAAGAACTTAAAACAAAATTGAAGGAATCAAACAATCTCGTGGAAGGGTTAAAATTGTGATCGACGAATTGACAGATATTTCATACAAAAAGCATGTTCATATTACTTTTGTTTCTATAATGCTGAAACAAAAAAATTTAAATATATAATCCTGGATAAGAGGCTTTGTTTGCCACTTTTCAAAAGTATTGGTGAAGTTTACTGCTTCATACAAATTAAAACTCATTTACAATAAATTTGGGAAAATATGTCAAATAATAAATTTATTAAATTCCTATATTTTTAAAACCAAAGTTTTCGATAAATTCTAAAGCTATGTTCACACCTATTTAATATTTGACTCCAAACTTAAACGCTAGTTTTCTTAAAGAATTGTTTGCTTTTGCAAAACGTTTGGCTAGAGCAAACATTATTTAACGGTTTCTTAACTACATTATACATAAATACAATTATCATCTAAGACATAAAGTTAAGCAAATAAATAGAAATTGTTTAAAATAAAGCTTAAGTTTAATCCATACTGGTCACGCTTTTTTTGATTTTATCGTCAAATATTTGTTAGGTCTGAACATACCTTAAGTCATATCTATGCATTGAGGCCCCTTTGCTCATGCTTGTTGGTTCCTTGCCTTCGTGAATTGTTTTGTTTTTATTCTAATTAACTTTTTATTACAAAATCTAATTTGATTTTGATTTTTTAATGTATTCGAATTAAAACCGGTTAACCGGTTATTTTTAAAATGCTTAACCGAAAACCGGTTTTTTTAAAATAGCAACTATTCGGAATATTCGAAAACCGGTTATTGAAAAAAGTCGAATAATCGATCACCCTAGCGAATACTCTTTATTTTATTTTACTACACGGATCAGTTCCAGAAAAGTATGACCTAAAACACAACGAATGTATTTTTTCTTAAATTTTAATGTTTAAATACGAAACTTTAAAATTATTATTTTCAGTCACTTTCAGATTTGTTGTTTGTGCACACCCTTTATTCAAAACTTGTATATATTGATGGATGCTTATGATCGTCCTCTTCGCTGAGTCTTTGCAGCAACAACAAAAAAGAGTGGCGCTTGTTGTTATTACGTGTCTTTTACAGATTTTTTCCTTAACTTTGAGATTTATTTTACATACAAAAATTGTCTTTTTCAAAATACATATTTTTCATCTCATCCCAAAAAAATGTTTTTTTTATTTGCTGCCAAGTACTTTGTTTGGGTCAACAACATTGTTGTGTTCTCACACATCTAAATGCCGTTTAATTTTTTTTTTTATATTTTAAATTTTTTAGTTCTTTTTGTGCGTTTTTTGATTTCTGTAAATATTTTTTTAAGGTGTAAGCATGTGTGTGTCAGTTTAAAAGTCCAGTTTTGTTTTAAGTGCAGTGTTTAAGTGCTTAAAAATTATGTTGTTGCGTCTTAGTTTTTTGTGTGTTCTTCTTGCCATATATGTGTCTTGTTTTTCTGTAAATATTGTTAACAAGTACCTTTTTTGCTGTACAAAAATATTTTAAAACCAAAATTTTTATTTTTTTTTTGAGTAATAACTACAACTTATCTCACCCAAGTTAAGTGAGTGAATATGACGTAAGGAGTTATGGGGGTTTCCAAATAGAAAAAATAATATTTTGAAAAATCTATATTTTTATAAGAAAACCTTTTCAAAAATGAGTTAAGATAGTTTTCTGAAAGGCAAACATGTTCTCTAAAACCAGTTGAAAACTAATACCCACATAGTTGTGAAGATAAAGAATAACAGTATTATTTAACAATTAAGATAGCATACGCGATCAAGCCCAACCGTATGATACTCCACACCACAGTATTAAAAAAAAAAGTTCTCGGGAGTGTACCCTTTTTGGGATAATGATGCACCCGCCGAAACAAACTAATGTTATGAGGTTAAGATTTATGTAAAAGTTCTTTTTGCCGAATAATATTTAGAGATCTTAATCAATATCAGCCGTATTCATAACAAAAAGTTAGCTACAGTTTGTACACTACGTACAGCGAGCTGCTAAATAGAATGCCAATTAAGCCTAGCAGTTTGTAAGCACAGAGTTTTTTTAAACCAAACTTTTGTCCATCTGCTAACTTTAAAAAAATCAACTCTGGATTTTTATGATGCCACATTATATTACTAAAAAATGCAACACTTTTGCATTATACATCCCTGGTTTTGTCATTTTCTTGTAAATTTTTGTTGGTTTTTTCTCCACATATGTATAACAAAGATAGAAAAATTAATGAATACAGTAACTTAAATAAAACCAACCAAATTCTTTAAAATTTAACAGCGGTTTTTCACAAGTTGGCAAGGGTTTGGCAGCTCGTTAACAAGAGTTTAGAAAATCGTTAGCCAGAGTTTGGTAAGTGTATTATAAATAAACTTTTTGCTAACTTCATGCCAAATTTTCACTATGAATGCGACTGCATAAGATATACTTGCCTTTAAGTTATTTAAGGAAGTACCTACAAACATCAAAAAAGAGAAGAGCAAAAAAAGATAAAAAAAAGTATTACAAAGCTTTAGTTTTATGATCTGAACATTTTTGCAATTTCAAAGCTGGGCAGACATCATTATCTGTTTATTTCTACACATATGTCATGCATACACCCATATTAACTCCTCTTTAATATTATCAAATACTCATACACAGGCGCGGATCCAGGGGGAAAGGGATAGTTTGCACCCCAAAATAATAAAA
Organism: Pollenia labialis; assembly: GCA_949318255.1. Taxonomy (NCBI): domain Eukaryota; kingdom Metazoa; phylum Arthropoda; class Insecta; order Diptera; family Polleniidae; genus Pollenia; species Pollenia labialis. The sequence continues at coordinate 127,875,966 of OX439142.1, read as the reverse complement.
ATGTTTTTTCTTTATTGCCATAATAAAAAAATTTTTGTTAAACAAAATTCTTCATCAAATCCAAATATGTGCCATCTATTCGAAGAGAAAACGCTTGACTTGAATGTGCGTGTGTTTGAAGTTATTGTTGAATATTGAAAATACATATTTCTTAAATCATATCAGAACAAGATCCCTATATGGGATCAAGGTTTTCATTTATATTTATAAAAACGAACGTCAGTATTTCAATGTGGCGGCTTAGTCCTACTTATGGTAATTTATTGACCGACAATCAGAACGTTTTATATTTTAATTTCTTGTCATATAAAAGTTAATTTGTACAAATATTTTCGAGAGAGAAATTTATATTCGCATTCTAAACTGTTTTCAGTGCTTTGTAGGAGGCCTTTGGTAAAATGTCGACCCAACTTCACGAAATTTGAGAGTGCGATTTCTAGTCCTTTTAAGCTGTGACGAACTAAATTTTATTACAATGTTACGGTTTTAGGCGTACTTAACTGTTTTCCGAGAGTATGATACATATATGGGGCCTATGATAAAGTATGGACCGATCTTTAAAAACCAGAATTGATCTTTTCTTTTGAGTTTTCGAAAGTGAGCGTGTTTTCAACCGACAGACAGACAGACGGACATGGCTAAATCGGCTTAGAATTACTCAAGAAATCAGAATATATGTATGTATATACTTAAGGGGTCTGAGATGATAACAAATAAAAAGGAGCTTCATGAAACAAGTCTCACAAACTTGCCCATTTGCCCAAATGACAATTTAAAGCGAATTTTTTGTTTTGTTTAAAAATAAATTTCTAAAAAGTTCGCCTCCACCAATCGGAAAAGCTAGATCCGCACCTGCTCATACAATTACGAGTATAAACTAAATTATACCGGATGAGTGTTTTATGTTAAACATAAACCATGTTGGTGGTTTTAAACTTCATTTTTTTAACCTTAAACATTTTTCTGTTTTACTTGTTGTCTTAATATAAATAATTATCTTTTTACTTAATTTTTTTCAGTTAATGACAAAAACTAATATTATCTTCCTGTGACAATTTGTTTCAACTAAAATATTTTCGTTCTTGTTTAATATTTTTTCGGGTTTAAATATCACAAAGCCGCTATAGTAATTGTATCTTTTGTTACTTAAACATATAATGAGCTCTGCCTAACGTATACATATATATGTATATGCATACATATTTATTTATTTGTATGTATCAGTATGAGAGAGTAGATCATCTTCATTTTCTGTTGGGAACACAATCTTTTTTTTTTGTCTAGAGTTAATTTTGTTTTTTTATGGAAATTATTTGTAGTACAACTTTGCTAATGTGTTAAAACAATAAACACCGTTTTTATCGTTAGCATACATTAGTAATAAAAAATAGTACCCGCTAGTATCCAGTGACAAGGCAAGAGGTCCAGAAAGACTCAAAGATGGTCAGCAGAAAAGATATGGTGGGCCCAGTGTGTGTTTATTTGCAGTACATAGTTGGTGGATTGTTTTTGTTTTGGCTCTTTGTTTCTTTTATTTTTCATACTTTTTTTATGTTACAAGTGTGTGAAACAGTTTTTTGTTTAAGTTTGGAGACAAAAATTTTCCTTTTGTTGTATGAAAGTATGCAGTTGTTGCTATTGTTGTTGACAATGTTAACAACAATGTTGTTTAAAATGTTAGTGTCTTGTGAATGTAGAATGTGTTTTTGTGTTGTTTGAAGACAATTCTAGTTGCATAAGGAATTTCATATGCATAATTTAACAATGAATGAGTTAATATTTTGTAAATATTGACATAAACTTTAAGCTAGAATAAAGGAAACAAATAAATCAAGGTGGTCTTGAGAATGGAATTATTATTGAGTGATAAAGTGTGCACTATGGCAACGTAGGATATTTCTTTTAAACGAAACCCTTCTTGAAAGGCAGTTTTTTTTTGTGAAAGAGTCTTTATTGTTTAGTCTAAAAATATTTTTTTTAAGAATTTTTGGAATTTCCTTCTCAAAATTTTTTAAATATTTTTTTTGTATTTTTTGTATTTTTTCGATAAATATTTTTAATTTAAAAGAAGCTTTGGACGATTTTAAAAATATAATTTTTATTTAAGTTTGTATTTATAAGTAGAGGATGGGCGCCATGATGTAAGTCCGGATAAAATAAGTCCCGAAACTTAACGAAATAAGTCCCCAAAAAGGTACGGAAAGCAGCAATAAGGTTTTTGGGACTTATTTCATTTCGGTATTGGGGGCTTCCCAAAACTCTGTAGTTATAACCTGTTATATTAACTGCATAAGTTTACCATACATAAACATGTCAGAAAGTATAGTCTATCAAGTCCGATCACCCTACACTATAGAATATAAGAACACATTTTTGCTAGTGTATCCTATTTGGGAACCATGGGCAATCATAAACTCGCATGAACAAAATTATGTAATGGAGTTTAAGATTTATAAAAAAGTTTTTTGTGCCGAATATTATTTAGATATCTTCATCTATATGAAATTGTTTTGCCTTTAAGTGATCTATCAATGTACAAACAAAAGATTTTATCAAGGCAAACTAACGTAAGAAAGTTATGGAATAAAAATATTTTTTGTAGTAGTATTTGTATTGGAGCTGTGGTGAAAATACAATTTATAAAATTTGATGAGGTGCTGAGGATTGCAATCAAATAAGGTTGGACCAAATTGTATATATGTACCAACATAATAATATGGTTTATGGGCACAAATACCCTATTCCGGAAAGAAGCTTGTATGTGGGCTATGTGCAATTATGGACCGATTCGCTCCCTATTCAATAGGCTTGATTCACCAAGGCCCTTTGTACAAAATTCCATCAAATTGTCTCCAAAGTTGGGACCTGGAAAGACATCGTTTATTATACACATTAAGTGATTCTGAGTCGATCGGTGGGTCTAGAATCAATATTTTAAGTTGTTGCAAACATTAGCACAAATGCATAATGCCCTCTCCACTATTATGGCGTTGCTATAAAAAATGGATAGTATCAAAGTTTCTAATTTCTGAATTCCGAAATGTCAAAATCAGGATTATTTTAAAATCCCGAATTAAGAAATCGGAGTCTCTGAACCCTGAACTTTATAATCCCGAGTAAAAATACCGAACCGCTGACTGCATAGCCGACTTTCGGCCGGACGAAGGGAGTTTCTTCTCTATTGTAAAGAAAAACAAGCAGTAAGTAATCAGTTAGTAAAAAAAACAGTGTGGTTGACTTTTTTTCAGTATAATTTGGCAAATGATCGTGTAAGGACTTACAGCAGAACAACGTTTACACCGATCGATCTGTTTGCAAACTTTTAGATCACTTCTTCAGCTGACGCAATACAATGGATCGATTAATGACCACAAACTGTGCCCGTACCGTACGTACAGAAGAAGCCATCGCCGCTGTAGTCATGAGCGTGACAGTGGACTCGAATTTATCGATCCGACGCCGTTTTGAAACTGCGTCTCTGCCCGTCCACAACTTGGACAATGAAAGATCTTAGCCTTAATGCATATCAATTTAGTACAATACTTAAAGTTATTAGACCCTCAACTAAGTCGCGTGCTCGGTGAATGTGTTGAGTATCAACTGGAAGTTGTTAATTATCGTCAAAACATAAATCAACGATGAGCTCAATTCTGGCTTAACGTCTATGTAACCAAGCAGAATCGTAGTTTTTAGAGAAAGCACAATCCTCATGAGACGCCTCTGTATGCCGAAAAAATCGAAATTTGGTGCGGTTTGTTTGCCCAAGGCGTCATCGGTCTATTTGCCTTTAAATCAGGGACCGCAAATAACAGTCTTCTAGAAAATTTTTAACTTTCTATATTAGAGGTTTCTGTATATAAAGTTTGGATAAATATTTTTTGTCAATTCGCTGTCATAAAATATATCTCTTATGATGAGTTTTATTTTTTTCGCCTAAAAAAAATAAATTCCTCCTCAACAAATATAACCTTTTTAAGGAGTTTTTTTTCGTTTAAAATGAAATTAATTTTGTTTTTTTACTTCTTGTTTATGTTGAAGACAATTTATTTAATAGCAATTCAAGCTGATTAGATAACACTTCTTTACAAATTGTCAACATAATCGTGAATGGCGAACTCTACAGGCAAATAATTCGTGTTTTTTGTATTCCATATTTTATTGCAAATTATTTGGAGGAGAAACTGTACCAACAAGAGGGCATAAAATGCTGTACAGCGCGTGTTACCATCACTTTGTTGTGCCAAAACCTATGAATTTGCCTTGCCTATTCTGGTTAACCAACAATGCTTGATTACTTAAGGCAAGTTTTGACACACTATTGATGAAATAAGACTGGGTATGCTCGAAAAAGTGGGGCAAAGTTGGACTGTTAGGAAAGCGTTTATATGGTGCAGTTACTAGAAACTAATATTAAACATTAAATGACAAAAACTAAGTAATTTCATTGAATTTCTTCTGTTTCATTTAAAAACTATTTTTATGCCTGTAACAAACACCGCCTAAACATACTTTTCGAATTGTTACTTCAACATTTTTTACCAGAAAAGAAAATTTTTTTTGGACCCATAGTGCTGAACCCAAGTTTATATTTTATTTACTTATGCATATATGTCTATTAATACTATGTGAGAGATTTAAACAATATTTTGCAGCCTCCTTGGTGGCCTAATTTTTTAAGTTTTTCTATCCATATTCTTCAAAAATAAAGTGTTTATCCACCAAGTTCTACTTGATATCTTAACTCTGGTGGCCTAAATTTAGTTTCTACGTATTTATTCCGGAAATGATTAATAAAAAAATCGAATTGATTTTGTCTTTTACTGAAACAAGAGGGTCTCTTTTGTATCCTTAATAAATGGAAAGAATTCACATAAAAAGAACAATACTTGTTTACAAAAAAAACTGTAAAGATAAATGCGCATAACTGTGTATTACAACTGTCAACCTCTTAATTCAGGTGTTGGCTTGTTGGATAAAGACGATGACATTACAAAAAACAAACGAAAAAAAACTAACAACGGCTTAGATTTGGTGTGACACACAAATACACGCACGGTTTATAAGAATGTCTTTCGATATTGAAACAAAGACTCAGGAAATGTCATTATATGTTTTAGTATTGTAGTATAAAATACTAAAGACATTTCTTTCCTTTTATTAATACAAAGGACTTTTACTATATTTTCCTCTTTTTAACATAACAGGACACATTCCATAGTTTTTAAGTTATTTAAGGATTTATTCATTCATACACATGCATGTGTAAATGCTGAAATGGAACTGAGATCTTTGGCTTTAACAATTAAAAGATTTTTAAAACTATTATTTTTTTTATTTAACTTTGATAATAACAATATTTTGGTTTAAGAGAAACAGAATATTAAAGAATCAAAAAGAAAATCAAATCTACTTTTTCGAGGTTAACTTGAAAAGCTGTTACAAAATTCGTTAAATATTTTTAAATTTATTTTTGTACCAAATTTTATTATACCAATGATTTTTTTTAAAATCATTTTTCGAACGGAATTTTATGGAACTTATGGCAAATTAAAAACTGATTTGACATTTAGTTCTCTATGCTACGGTGTTTGGTTAAACATACTATATTTACAATATATCCGAACCAAATATGTTTGAGTTCTCATGTGTTAGTCAGCTTGATGTTTTTACCAGTTGCATTCAAATAAAATCTAGTTCTGTAGGATATGATAATCTTCATCCAAAATTCATTAAAGTCATCTTACCGGTTCTCCTGCCATATATCACCCATTTATTTAACACCATTATCACTACAAGTAATTTTCCTGTAAAGTGGAAACATGCAAAAAAAATCCAATTCCAAAATCGAACACCGAATTCTTAGCTTTTTGTCGAAAGTATTGGAAAAGGTTTTGCACCTCCAAATAAGTTCCTACGTTTATGATAATCATTTACTATCCGATAAACAGTCAGGTTTTCGTCCTAACCACAGCTGCGTAACTGCTTGAGTTGAAGTCTCGGAGAATATACGGTGAGAACTTGATGATGGTTATATTAACTTTCTAGTTCTACTTGATCACTCTAAAGCTTTTGATATGGTAGACCACCAAATTTTATGCAAAAAGCTAAGGACTCTTTTTAACTTTTCATCTTCATCAACAAAACTTATTTCATCGTACCTCACTAATCGAATTCAATCGGTGTTCATAAACAACAAAGCATCTAATTCCTTATCACTGTCTAGAGGTGTACCTTAGGGATGCATGTCTTAGATAGTCGACAAATTAGCTTTCCGAATCATTAAACTTGCGTTAAAATGACATCGATTTGTTTTTGCATATTGTTGGATATATTGTTAAAAATTCATATTTTTGCATATTTAAGGTTTAAATGCATATTTTTAAATTTTTTGATATTTTTGATTCTTTTTTTAATTTTAATTTCCATATTATAAAAAAGTTCTTAAAAAAAATTTTAAATACACAAAAAAAATTTTAAAATCCATAAGTAAATTATTTTGCAGCTTTGCTTCAAATATAAGATTTTCAAGATTTCGACAAAAATCCTTCTTTTTTAAACCCTCCATGGTAAAGGTTTCCGATGGGTTAAACATATTTTAACCAAAACTGTTATAAATTACTTGTTTGTCACATTGGTTATACTGTGTTGCAGAGGAAATTAGAAGCCAATTCGATAATATTGCAATTTATAATGAAATGTAATTTTTTATATTTTTGTTTTTAGTAAAATTAAAAAACGATTTTTTTCTGTTTTTAGTGTATATTTTTAGTTTGTTAGTGCATATTTTGGATTTTTTAGTCCATATTTTAAAATGAAACATTGTTATAACCGAAAAGGATCAAAATAAAGGAGATACGGGATCGAAATTTAGTAGATGCAGGCAGAGAGTAAGTAACATATTTATCAAACGTTCTTTAAAATTGAACAGTCTACCATCGTATGTAAAATTAATTATGGGCATGTATCACATACGTACTGTTTACATACATAGATAACACACTCTGATTCATAATTAGTGTTACCAGAAGATTGAAAAATGCCCATTTCTTCTGACTTACAAACAGTGTTCGAAAATAAACATTAAATATCGCTCCTTTGTGTTCGGTTCAATCGATTTGTGGAAAATACAAACGCTAATAGTGTTTCTGTAGAAAATCATTAAAAAAAAAAATAATGTTTCCCTGTTAGTCATCTTTCGAACACAAAAATCATACTGTTTTTATCAAACTCAACAAATGATGAGACAATTTAATTCCGTTCGTTAATATCTACAAAGTTCATTGTGTTCGGCTCGGTTCATTAATGTTCGTCCGTCCCTTTTGGCTGGTTAAAAAGAAACCAAATATTTTTTCCATAAACAAAATATACATACGAAAAAAAACAAAAAAGGCAGCAAAATAATTTTACACAAACAAAACATTTACACAATGCACACACAAGCTGTTCGTGGTGCGGTCGTTGCTAAAATTTTGTGTTTGTTTATTCTTTATCAATGTAATAAAAGATGCATTATAGAACATTAAAATGTAATATTTGTCTACAGTATCGCTACAATTGTTCTGTTTTTTTTTTAATGAAGAACAGAACATTATATAATGTACGGCTTTTTCTTGAAAATTGTTACGAACGGTTTTAAGGGTTGTGTTCGTCTACACAATTACTAAAAAACGCTAAATCATGTACACACTCATAAAATATTTTATTAAAGAAATTACTTTTTTTAAACACGAATTACATACACGCAAAGAAAACACATGGTTGATGCAATCACAATCGCAAACTATCATTTATGTTTGTGGTTATGATTGTGTCAAACACGTCTTAAGTAACAATATATGTTTTTTAACTAGTTGTTGCCTCAAACATATTATTATGCTCAGAAGAAAAACGCAGAAGACCTTTCCAACCATGTTTCTATATTTCTCAAAATCATGCAAAATGTCTATTTCAATATTTTGTATGGTTCTCACAATAAAACCAATAACAAATATCTTCTAAAAAATTATTTTCTCATTAAAAATACATATCGAGCCTCAACCGCGAAAATAACGCAAGCGACATCATTTTCAACTAAAAATTTTTTTTAATAAATAACTCTATTGGAAACACTTGCATCATCTCCTAAAATATCATGGTCACGTAAGGTACCGTTACGATTTCATAGCAAGAACAATTTTATCGTAAGCCACAAAATTTATATGAAATAAAAGACAAAAGGAATAGCTTATCCCATCAACAATAAATTGCATTGTTTTTATCAAATAATAAAAATTGGGAATTAAGCACAAATAACAAAATCATTTAAATTTTATTTTTTTTAAAATACACATTGTTGTTTTGACAATAAATGTTTGCTCAATTAGAGAATGTGTTTTAAAGCAAACATTTCACATTATTTAATATGTTTAGCTAGATCAGAGTATTTTTTTCGGTGTAAAACACCATATAATATTATTATAGATTATTATAGTGAATTTAAAAATGTTATGGACAAAAAAGTTATTTAGGACTAAAATAAACTTATCAGGCTAAACATATTTGGCAAATATCAATAAAAATGTTCGAAGTGACCTCTAATTAATTATGTTTTTCCCTGCGTGTACATATTAAATTTTTTAAATACATATGTTTAACTCAATTCCAGGGGCAAAAAGGGCGAACCGAATTTTCTTGAGTGCGTGAGAATATTTAAAGTAATCACAATTCATTGTCAGTTTTTATTAACATGCTGTTTTTTAAATAATTTTCTGGCAACACTGTTCACAATATATGTTTACAATGTACATACTTTATATTATAAAGGATGATGTTTGCTTAATGTTTTGTCTCACTAACTGCATTATCATGGTTCAATGAATGACTGAAAGCCAGTCAGTATTTAAAAGATCAGTCTATTTGCTGTTGCTGTTGTTGTGTTCTCATATCACAAGAAAGTTGAAGTGTAGAAAATCATGTAGGCTTATATTGTTTTCTTAACAGATTTGATCAGTTTTTAATGAACTTCATTCATTCATTCATTCACTCTTTTTCATTTTTCCTCACTTTGATCCGAGCCGTGTTACATTTGTTTGTATTTTTAGCTGCATGTCAAAGTGTGTATTAGATTTTACTTTTATTTGTGTTTTATATTTTCTTATTTCATTATACAATTTTTATTAATTCACGTACATACAAACAGAAAATGTCAACAAATGTATGTTTATGTAAACAAATCTCAAGTACCCAAATTTTTTAGTTGCTTGAATTTAAGTAATTTTTTGATTTTTTGCTGAGATCATATATTTGGAGAGGTGTTGAAGGTTCTGTTTGACAATAAGGTTTAACTTGATGTACCTTAAAATTGTTGTTTATAATAAGTATTTCAAACTTGCAGATTTTGGGGAAATTACTTGCTATCAAACAATTTGTTGGAAGGATTTTCGATGTTTTTTTTTGGTTGTTATAAGCTGGAATACATTTGTACGTTTTCGAATATGTTTCTGAAACTTTGTAGAACTTGATGTTTATATGTATGATTTTATATATGAGGCTATCAGCGCAGTGGTGTAACCCCAGACTACTTTTTATTAGATAATGAGGAGTTAACACTAATCTTGCACTAAATTACTTAGCTGTAACGGCCCATGCAAAAACTATGTTTCTAGCGCCATCTGTTTTGGATACAAACATTTGGTTTACTCGACTATTGCACTGTAAAGCAGCCCATACACGATTCAACTCAATATTGAACTGAGTCGGTTGTTGTCCAAATGTATGGCTTTGTTAATTGATTAGTTTGACGGTTGTCGAGTTGGTTAAAGAAAAATTAAAAGATTTTGATTTTTTCAAGTTGACTACTAAGTCTTTCAATTCGATTTTACTGTGTGTGCTTAAGTATCAAGAGGTTGCTTAGGCCAGATCATTATTTGTTTACAAAAACAATAAAGCTAGTTGTTTTTGTTTTAATTTTGTTTTTTCCTAACCTACTTACAACTAAAATTAATGCTGGAATAATTCCAATCAATTGTAGTGTGGAATGTAAACTCACTGTTTATTGTTGGTGATTTTGTTTAAACTTTGATATTGTTACAAATAGAACTGTTTCTGTCATTCTTATACGCTTAACAGTTTTATTTGGTTTAAGATCTTTAGTTTTTCTAAAATCTTTATGGATGAAGTTTCCTGATGATCTGGCCTGAGCAACCAGTGAAATGCGCATAGGAATAGCTTATCCCATCAACAATAAATTTCAGTGTTTTTATCAAAAATAAAAATTGTGAATTAAGCACGAATAACAAAATCATTTAAATTAATTTTTGTATTCTCACTAAAATTATTTTGATAGTTAATTATTTAAAAAATTGTCTTTTATTTCATAAAATTTTAAAATTAATTTAAAATCTTTAAATTCAGTTAATGAAGTGTGTGGCCAAGCATCAATTCAGTTGAAAGACTCAGTTGACAATTGAATTAAAACGTGTGTGGGGCGCATAATGAACAGTGCAAAGAACATATCTTAAACCAGAACCTTAACCAAATTTAATCATGTGTGAATTATTTGTTTTGAAAACACAAATATTTCTCCATGCTATATAAATATTTGAATTATTCATTTCACCGTTAATAGGTTAACCGATTAATAATCATCCGATCAGCTAATTAAAAATTGGCTGTTTTCGATTAGCGATTACACCGGTTAATTTTAGTCGATTTACCCATGTAACAACATTTTTAATTTTTTAATTGTAACATATTTTTTTGTATTTTAAATTGTTTGTTTCGTCTTATTTACAAAATGTACATATGTGTTTAGAAAATAATTCATACAATTTCTCTCTGGAAATAAATTCCTAAATTATATTTAGTACAAAAACAGAATCTGAGGAATTTGGATATCAACTTTTTTGCAGAATGTTCTGTGCTGAGCTTTGTCAGTTATGGGTCAGATTATGACCTGCCAATAGAAGAAACTCTCGGTAGTAGCACAAAAAGTCTTTTAACAGAATTAACGGAAACAATTAGAAGTATTAAAATATTGAAAAAATTTAACTTCATTAATCGGTTAAATGATCAAAAACAAATTAAAACGATTACTAACCGATTAAACCAAAAGACCGATTAAATAAATACCCTAATAAATATGTTTCAGACTTTTGTGCAGAACTTGCAAAGTATGAGCAGTTTTTGGGTTTTTTTGAGAGCTGAAGATCTATATCAGATATTTTATTTTTGCGAACTGTTTTAACCCTGGGACTAACGTATACTTTTCGAAATGTTTAAGTTCTTTCCTTTTCGAAATGTTTAAGTTGCGTTGAATCCTAATGTTTACTTTTAATTTCATCAGATTTTCGCGATATCTACGCTTAAAGTTAAAAACCCCTGTCCTGAGTCATATTCGAAACGTTATAACTTCACGAAGGTTTCTATACTTTTAAAACCTGATATGCCTAAAAATTACCTTTAAAATAAATGTTTAACCTTTCTTTAAACTTTTGTGTTATCTGCTACTTCTCTGCGAATCTGAGTACAGATTCGTTGTTCTCTGGTCCATCGGCGAAACATTTGTTAGCCTGTGTTATTGTGTTTATGTTTTTCATTATTGTTATACACAACGTACATTATGGTTATGTAGCGACGTCAAGTATAATTAAAAGCATTTCGTGCCCCGGAAAGCTAGCTGATAGTGAGCCAGACAGCCAGTGCGGAGGTTGCGGGCTCGATTCCCACCAGTGACCCTGGTCTGCTGCAGACAAGCGTACAGCTTTGCGGGATTTGCTTAGGGGGAAAAAACATATGGTTACCTAGTCGATTATACGATAATTCTAGGCCAGTTTTCACAAATTACCGATAGATAAAGGTAAGATTTTATCGGCCGTACAAAAACTCTTCCACTATTAAAACGTTACTTCGACCTGTAGAAGGCGATGAGTTGCAGATAGGTTAAGTCTATCTGGTATATTAAAGTAAAGTTGCAATAATGGAACACTTTTTATGCGGCCGATGAAATTCTTCCTTTAGCTTACGATAAGTTATGAAAATGTTGGCAATCCTATTGGAATTAGAAAAGTTGGAGCAGGAATAATTATTTGATATGAAAACTGTTCCGTTTTTTTGATTATTTAATGTTACAGATCAGCTTCAGCTTCAGCTGTTTGACATAAGAAATAAAATATTTTTCTCTATGACCAAAAGAAAAATAAAAAACTATTAATTCTTAGAATTTAAATATTTAAATTACAAAGATTTTAGTTTCCCTTAAACATCAAATACATGCAGATGTTTTAATGTCCCAATGTTCATTAAAAAAAATAAAAAGAGGACATGTGTTTCGTTTGATTTTTCGCAACACTTGTTGCTGCTTTTAAAGATCTCACACCGATTGGTGGGACTAAAAAAAGTATTAAATTGCCACCAAAGATAGTAGAAAAAAACGACAACATCAATTGGTATCAAATTGCCATTATGATGTTGATGATGAGCGGTGGTTGAATGTTAAATAATGATGATGGTTGACTTACGATAAATCAATATGGCGTGTGCAAAAACCACAAAATTACGTCTAATTATTAACACTTGATGGCACAAAAATCAAGTGTGGATGATATTAAATATCGTGAGCGTTTTATGATTTTTAAACATGTTTCCTTTATTTTTGAAATTTTAAAATGGTGGTTGAGAAAAAGGGTTACTTTTTCTTGCTTCTAAAAGGAGTTGCGGGTAATAAACATGTTTCTGAATTTTATGTCATGAGAAATACTTAACAAAAATATGTTTATTGTAGTTGTTTTTTTTAATGTTAATATTTTGTGGTTGTTGTTAAGAACAGATAAATCCCATAATTTTTTATTAATAAAACTTTATCTAAACGAAATAATCAGTTTGTTTTATTTTTCCTTTAAGGTTCTTTTTTTATTTTTATACGAGTATTTTATTAAGTTAATCAAAACTACCATCCTTTTTTTATAAACTGTTCGTTTGGGAGACAGAGTGCGGAGATGTTAACCCTCTTAGGAGCTGCTAAGGTGCAAAGGTGTTTTTATACAGCCTGAATATAAATCAAAAATTTTTCTCAGAGTTAAGGTTCAACATTACTGTTTGAAACTCAAAACTTTTTTAAACATTAAACAGGGTTATCATTTCAGTGGTTTGAAATCCAACGGTCTGGCAAGCCTGTCAGCTGAAAAGTCATTTATTTAGTGAAATGCTTGCCATTTATGAATATGGATAATTTAACAACCAAAAAACGTGTTAAAATAGGGGGTGCTTATGAAGGTCATAATCGACCTACTGTACAAGCAATTGGCAAGATAATATAGAAATTTGAAGAGACTGCATACGTTACAGATGTGGTCAGGTCTGTGCATCATCTCAATGTTCGCACTGAAGAAAATATCGCTTCAGTAACTAAAAGTTTAGTAAATAATCCGAATTTATCAAGTGCACGCTATGGCCGTATGACAACCTATCTTTTTTGGCCTGTTAGTGAAGATTTTTAACTGGAGATATGTGGTGTTAATAAGACGGTGCCACAAAACACACAACACGAAAGATAGCTTAATTAACGTTTTGGCGACGTCAATTGGCAACCAATACCTTGCGATTTGACGCCGTTACATTATTTTTGAGGGGCTTCGTCAAATACCGTGTCTACGCAGATATGTCATATCGTCGCGTAGGGCTTCGCGGGAGTAGCTAACGGGAATAAATGTGCGAAAAATTGCGCGAAAATTACCTAAAAAGGATCGATTGCTACAATCAATCTAGAGGCGGCCATTTAAATGACATTGTCTTTCGTACGTATTGGCAAGATCCAAGCATAATAATAAAATACAAGCTTCATAAAAATCATGGCTTAGTGCTGTTCACACTCTTTAAGTTTTAGCCGTCAATTATTAAAACTCAAACTTGAAGGAAGAGGAAAAGAACCGGCATTTTCTTTTTCCCTTCTTTTCCAAAAGCTCAATACTTGACGGCTAAAACTTAAAGGCAGAGGAACAGATATGGCATTATCCACTAAAAGCTCAATGCTTGACGGCGAAAACTTGGAGAGTATGAACCAGCAGTTAATATGTGTTGTATTTAACTTTACTTTTGCAGCTGACAAATCTATAAACCGATACATTCGAAATCTGGTTGCTCAAAATCTGATGAACATTTCTGAATTTCAATTTGCGCATCCCAGTAAAAACTTCTCCTACAAGAAAATGTGTTTAGTAATCAGAAAAAACTAATAGCACTACTTACAATTCTACTCAAAGAACCGTTGAATTTTACAAGGGATGTCCCAAAATAAAGACATTCAAATTTAAGTCATTATTTATTTTTACCTACATACGTCCAAAGAAGTAGTTATAGAAGAAAGCTACTAAATAATGAGTGAAGGAAGCTATTCATTTTGAAAGAGTAAGCTAAGTTTTTACTGGAATGGTTATACTTTTTCCTATTTGTATTACAAACCTATTATATACTATTAAACATAGATGGGGGCAGTGCCCTCATTTTGCAGTTTCAACTCATAGTAAGTGATAGTGCAAAAATATTGCAATAAATTTGTTGATGTTGAGTGATGAATTGAAGATTTGCAGCCTCACTAAACATAAGTAATAATGATGTTAAAAATTGTGCACTCAAAAAAATTGTTTGATTTAAAAATAAGCAATCATCAGTTTATTGCAAATTTATTTTTTCTTCACTCATTTGAGTGCAACTAAAAATGTTGCACTAAATTTAAAATCAAAAACTTGTTTTTTCATGATTAGATCCAATAATAACACCGTTATTGACATAATTTCATTTTGTAAAAAAACTCAAAAACCATGCACATACAAAGTTAAATTTTTTAAAATTTTGTGAGACAATATTTGTATGCAGCTTTTTTGATTGCAAGTCCAAATTTTGCACTATTTGAATTGAGGGCAGATTTTTGCATTAAATCTGCGTTAAGTGACAGTGAAAAAATTTTCAATATCACTTAATTGTTTTGGTGGTAGTTAAAAAATAACAATCATCACTTAAAAACTCACTGGTAAAAAAGAGTGCAAACAAATTTTCTTGCAGCTTTATTTAGTGATAGTGCACTGATGATATAAATCAATATTTAGTGCACTACCCCCAACTATGCTATTGAACAGATGTTTTTATTATTAAACATATTTAAGAATAGAGTTTTTAAAAAATTTTTAAGGATTTTTTTTTTTTCACTATAAAGTGGAATCGGAAAAAGACACCAAAGGGACCATTAAAATGTTGTCATGGAAGCGAAGTGTCCTTAATGCTTGCCGGGACTAGGGAATTGCCGCTTAAGGAAGGTGTTCGTAAATAGAAATTGCACTGCACTGTATTCTACAAGCAGCTCCTGATCTTCATGTTGTTCTTTATTATAACTTACAGTCTTAACGAGTGTAAGATTTTCTACAATTCCCAATTTAAGGGTTAAATAAAATAAAACCAAAAAAAAGAAGTCATTTAGTTTTGGTACCGGTGGTTTAATCTGGAAGTTATAAAACCATTCAAAAATCCATTTCATAGCATTCCATTGAGTTTAGTAATGCCAGTGAAAAGGCAACAACAATAATAACAATACAGCAACAAGAACAATAAATGCAACTACAACAAAATAAAAGGTCAAAGAAAAGAACGCACGCGCTCTTATCTTGGTTTAATCAAACAATTGTTACTTAAATTATTTTAGTTGCTGTTCATTCTTTCTTTGGATAAACATACGGATGAGATGTGATTGTAGGCTCTTCATGGCATTTGATGCAGTGAGACTGTGAGACCAAAAGGAGTTAAAATTTGTATCTTCAAATTCTTCGACTCAATTCGTATGTATTTAATATGCAAGTGATGCAACTCTTACACTACAAAAAAAAAATAAGAAAACAATAAAGAAATTTATATACAAAAAAAATTAAGTAAAGTTAAGATGATTATCGCTAACTACAAACACTCTACTACTACGCACTGACACTCACACACACAGAATTCAAAACAAACATACCACTATGACAAATCGTTTGAGAGATGCACCGATTTCTTATTGGATTGTTACAACCATAAAAAAAGTTAAGAAACCATTGATAAAAAAGAATATGGAACGGAAAATTACTCCTATTTATATGATTTTTTTTTGTCTCATATTTTCATACAACAATTATTTTTTTTTATTTAACATATTCCGGCTTTTGTTGCTGACATGCTCGTACATGTATTTATAATAAAATTTATTTGTAGCATTTAGGGTGCCTCACGTACGCATAGATACGAGTGTGCATTGCTAGCTACAAGTGTATGTAACTGTGAGATATTGTTGTAATAGTTTTAATATCATTTTATGTTGTTTTACGATAATATCTGGTCTCCTCATCATAAGTTCATTTGACTTTTGGAATTGTCGCTATTTTACTTCATTTAGTAGTTTTTGTGTGTGTGTCTTATTATTAAATGGATAGTTATAGTTTCCTTTTTTAAGTTATTACAGATACGAAAAATAGGAATGTATAATAGGTTATTATTAGTTTTAAGTACTGGTCGAATTTAAATCACCCTTACGGCAAATTTCACCAAGGTCGGTTTTTATTAACTATCAGTTATAGCTGTCAAAACATATTGGTTACTGGAACTTTAATTAAAGGTTAGTTTAAACTGAACTTGGTGAAATTGGCCGTTAATGCGATAAGATAATTGGGGATATGAAAATTTTTCTTTCCTCAGAAGACGTGGTTTAATAGATGAATGAGGAAAAAATTAACCTCTGCTATTTTTTTATATTTTTTTTTTGCTACACTCGAATCGTCTTTTCTAGTTACTTCTAACGGCTTGGGTTTATGAAACACCCAATACGGTTTCAAATATTTTTAAATATGTATGTATACGATTTAAAATTGGGACTATAGACTATTTAGTGATTCGTCTTTTAGTGCACGGAAAGAAGTTTATTTTCTAAAGTAAACAATTCCGTTTCTTAAAACAAGAAAATCCAAAAATAATTTCATGATGTTAACTTATTTTGTTCGTATTTAGTTAAATTTTCTTAAATAAAGAAACATTTTCTCATGATAAAAAAATTTACGTTTTTGGTATATAATCAAAAATTTCTTAAAACAAGATATACAAAAGTAGCTCGTTCTAATTAAAAATAAGAAAAATATTTCTGAAATCGAGCTGTATTTATTAAATATTTGTCTGGTTTTCTTGATTTTTAAATTCAATCGAATTTATTGCATCAATAAACAAATGCTTGGGATTTCTTTAAATTTTTCAGAAAATGCAAAATAAAACTTGGTTCAATTCAATTAATTTTTATTTGAATCGACATATAAAGCAAAACAATCAAGAGGCAAATTAATTCTTAAGGAGAATTCATTCACGCGTTTTTAAAAACAATAAATTTTTAAAATAATGAGGTTTTGTATCAACTTGTTGTCTATTGGTTTTTCGCACTTTTGTACCCATTGTGAGGCATACACAAAAATGCATCATATTCACCCCTATCGCGAATGGTATGGGAATATGTTATATTTGGGAGCAAACCTATATTCCCATCCCTAACAAATCGGTATCGCAAACATTTTGGGATTAAAAATTTCTATTGTGAATAACTTGTCAGTGCTTGTATTGTGAAAGAAAATATACAAAGTAAAATACTAATAAAAATATAATAAAATGAATAGTGTTTATCTTCATTTTCTTTATTAAATCTGCTTCAATAAAAGAAAAAAAGCAATTTAATTTAGTCCAACCTTAGAAGATAAATTAAGATTTGCATGTTCCCTTCTCGTTCACATTAACACTTGTTGGGAATTTATTTAGTAAAAAAATTCGGGGGAATAATCATTGGCGATGCCAAATTTTTTATGTTTGGGAATTTATTCCCAAAAAATTTGTTGTGGGAATCATTCACAAAACGAAATAAAACAAATTAGAGTGCTATATTCGGCTGTGCCGAATCTTTAATATCTCTAATTAAGCATTTAATTACGTTCAATGAAACGTCTTTATTTATATGGACTTTCTTACGATCTTATTTATAAGAAATTAAATGGATTTAAAATGTATTTGTAGAGAAAAAATTATGGAAAATATAACTAAAAACTCAATTTAAACCTACAATTTAATTTTGTATAAATTCCGCAATTATTTATTTATGTACATATGTGTGTATGTATTTCACTTTAAAAAGTAGAAGCATCAGCAGAATGGTCAAACATGGGTTTCGTCATCATGCTACTTTGAAAACTTGATGTACTTTTTAACTAAATAATTTTAATTAAAAGAATACGGGAATTGTCTTCTCTTTATAAAATATTTTAAACATGAAATGTGTGTAGTTTCTGAGAGGCAGAAATTGCCCCTATCTCCTCTCGTGGCTTAGTCCTTGTGCCAATAAAAACCTATAAGCCAAATTTTATCAAATTATCTCCAAAATTGCGACCAAGGTTACATGAACAGCCAGCCAGCCGGACTTACATCGTTACATCACTTTCTGTACAATGATTTTTTTTAATATAACTAGTGGTTACGTGTAGAATGTCAAATACAGTCAAATCCCGATAATTCGTAATCGCAAGGGACCGGCCATTACTTCGAATTAGCGGAGTTTCGATTTAACGGGGTTAGAATAAAATAAATACGAATTAACGGTGTTTTTCAATTTATTTACTAAAACTAAACGTGTGTTTTGACATTTTTCTTTATTATTCATGTAACATACTGATCATAATGCTGGGTACACACAGTGCAACCTACATGCAATCTGTTTCAATGCAACCTCAAAATATCAAAGCGTTTTGATGTTGATGCAATCTGGAATGAATGAAAATGAATTTAATTCACTAGATTACGTAAATGTGTTGCATAGTGTGTACCCAGCATAAGAAAATAAACTCATACATAACACAAACAAAAACCCACAAAAAAAAAAAAAAAAAAAAATAGCGGTAAACAAACTATCATTCTTTCCTTGTTTATCTTGTTTTTATTACGAATTATAAGTGTTAGCAAGCAAACAATTACGATTTATAAGAGGTAAAGAAGATTTTATTTGGAAATAAAATTACGAATTAGTGAGGGGACCAAAATGTATGAAAATTTTACGAATTAACGAGATATTTTAAAGGGACCGAAAATTTATTACGAATATAGGGAATTACAATTTATCGGGGTACGAATTATCGGGATTTGACTGTATTTAATAGGTGTGATCATAGCTTAAGTATTGTAAAACTGATCTCTCGTTAAATTATTCTACTATACAGTTGTAGGGTATTAACATATGAATGAGTTCGCTGGAATGTTAAGTAAATAAAACCACTTAAGTTAAAAATATTTTTAAATTTTATTAGACAAACATGTAATTTAGTCTTAGTACTGTGCATATTGGTGTCACTTAGGTGGCGCTCAATGAACTCTTTTTAACATATTTTTTTTCATCATTTTCAAATGATCGCATATAAAAACAAAGGTGAACCAACCATGTTAGAAAAATATTAAATTAAAAATTGTTTTTGTTGTTAGTGTGTATGTTTAGTTACATATTTGATTATTATCTAATTTGTTTTATTAGTTTCTTTTTTCATTAGCCACAAATACGTGACTACATTTGCCAAAGAAAATCTCATAAAAATTGTTAACATGTTAACAACTAAACTTCGTTTCTTTTTGACCTTTTTCGAAAGGAGGCGTATTTTCGATCTATTTGGTCTTGACTTTATTTTTAGCTGCTTTTGTAGCATTTGAAGCGTATTTGTTAATATTTGATAACTTGAATTATCGATTCCGTTGGCGATGGAGTTATTGATAAACGAACAAAAAGAATGTCAACGAACAATTTTCTGTTACAAAATTATTAAGTTTTTTCATAAAGGATTAAATGTTCATTTCATTATTAATAATGACTTTTTCTTTTTAATCATTGATCTTAAAAGAAAAGGATTTTGTATGTGTGTGTGACAATATGTTGATTCTTTTAACAAATGAAAAAAAAATTAGAATTTACTAATAAAAAAAGGCGGAAGATTTTAAATACTTAAAAGAAACTTAGAGCAAAACTTACCTTTTTAAAATAAAAAAACTTGGAAAAATAAAGAGTATTGCAAAAATTGACCCTTTAGAAATTTTGGACCTAAGAGAACCAAATTTTGTACTGATGTTTTCATTAGAGTAACTTGCGCCAAACTTTCTATGTAGAACTTATAATTCCATTAAACTTTATAGAATGATTAAGGTTTGACTTCATAAACATCGCGATTAAAGGGTTAATTTTCAGTTAAAATAGCTTTATAGAATGATTAAGGTTTGACTTCATTAACATCGTGATTAAAGGGTTTATTTTCAGTTAATCCCCTTCTATGCTATTAAACACTTTCTGCTAAACTTTTTAGTATAATTATGACTGAGGAAAGATAATGTGAAAAAGTGAACTTTGTTTCTCGTACATGCAGTTTTAGTGAGTTCGTTATTGAGAAAGAGAGAACGCATACTTTCAATATACTAAAATTCATTTTAAAAAAAAGGATTGAAGAATATGTCTGCAATAAAGGTTTTCATAGCACGGGCGAGGAATATATCCTTGTCTAAGGGCAGGGTGAAATAGTGGATACATTTTCACCATTTCAATAGTCTTTATATTATGACAATATAAACAAATGTACCAAATTTCATAAAATTATCTCACAAATGCGAGGGACGGATTAGCATCGTTCAAAAAGTTATTCTGTCCATCGGTATACCAAGTAGTAGACCTAAAATCAATTTTTTTGTTATTTTTTACACTATAGCAATACATTTTTGTGCAGAAATGTATTTGTGTGAGATGCATAATAATAACTACGAAACGCAATTTCGTAAATAATACGAGACCAACGATTTGAATTTGTTTGGTACATTAGCACAAAACGCACAAGAATCAAGAAACTACGGAAGGAACAGTCCTGACCACAAGCATGGTTCTTTTTAGTCAGCACTGAGCCCAAAACAAAAGCCATAGTGTACACGCATAGAACAAATATCGTTGGGCAAGGTTACGGCGACCACACTATTGGGGTATTCACAAGGTGTGCTATCACGTTGTATTGTCATAATGTTCTAACATTTTACAATGGTTTACAAATTTGGTTGTTGCTTTGTGAACAAAAAGTGTCTTAAATTAATAGAACTTTGCTTGCTATGTTTAGTGTGATGTCGTAATTAATCAGAAGAGACCTGCGCTGAGCGGCTGAGCCGAGAAATATTAGTTTTTGTAGCCGTCGCCGTTGATGGTATAGTTTATCCGACTAACATCCGAAATTAACCTGCGGCTCGCAATTTTTGCAACAAAACACTTGCGGCGTCAAATTATATTACTTAGGACTCTGATATTTGATAAACAAACAAAATAAAATTTATTTGTGATTGGCGCCTACAAAATAGCAAATAGTCAAATAAGATCTAATTTCATTTGTTAATTCATGGATAAGAATTAAAAAATATTTTTATGTTAGGTAAATGTTTATTTTTTGAAATTTGTTTAAAATCAGCTGATTGAAATTAAAAATAGCACACTTAATTATGAGTGGTTGTTCACAACAGTCGTATTTTTTCATGTTATTATTTTAAGACTTATGACCAGGGAAACCAGAAATATGCTCTAAAAATGCTATTTATGCGCAGTAAATATGCAGTAAAAAATTGAAAATGAAAATCAAAAATTGCTTATTTAAAAAAATTTAATATTTAACAATTTAATAAAATTTGCATTAAAAATAAACAATCCTAACTTTATAATCGGACGAATTTTCGAGATTTTATCCAATTTGGAAACTGTGGGAAGTTATGGGATCACAAAAACAAAATTATGTTTTGCGGCTAAAATTCATAAAGGAAATGTTTGTGCCATATTAACATTCACATGAAACTTTTGTCTTAAAGGGATTTCAGTTACTATCGCTAGATCGTTTACTATGAACACCCCAAAATATGCACACTTGTTTTCTTCCATTGACTTCTCTAAAATATGAACTTGAGCAAAAGCTTTAAAATATGAACTGCCTACACAGTGTTAAATCAAAATCAATTCTTATTCAACTGCATAATAACTGGGGACTTCCCCAGTTATCGCTTTAAAATTGCCTTCAGTTGTTAATCAAAATGTTTTACATACACTTTTTAGTTAGTTCTCACAAATATGAATTAAAAGGAAAATGAAATACAAAAAACTCACTGTTAGCGGACACAGCAAATATCTGCAGATTTTTAACAGAGCGGGGCGTTCTTAGCCCTAGAGTACTAACATGATTTTTTTCTACATTAATACTAATTGTTAGTCAAATCGGCTAACATGAATATAAATCCGATTTTTTTTGTTAGCTTCACATGAAATAATTTTAATATTTTTTTAATTTGATAACTTATTTTGTCCAGTGTCTAAAAAAACAATAATATGAAAGTTTTCCAAAATAATAAAGGTGCTCTTCTAGGAACACTTTCGCAAACACAAATTTTTTAATGAAAAATATAAGTAAAAAAATTAAAATTAAAAATTTTAAATTCATGGGTAATTTAAGAAAACATGTCAAATAATACTGAAAAGGCAAAAAAAAATATTTTTTAGAGTTTTATTTACATTTGTGAAATGCTCCATTCATTCATTTTGACTAACATGACTTCAAAAACTCAAAAATAGCATTACTTACTGCAGCAAAGTGACCGTTATAAGCAAGAGCGTACCATCAACTGAGATTACAAAAAAATGAGATCTTTTCATAGCAGCAAAAAAAAGTTACACGCAAAAATAAAAACAGTGTTAGTCAAAATGACTAACATTAGTACTGCAGGGTTAAACTGAATGAACGATAGAAAATCACAGACTTTTTTGCACAATTTAAGTTAGATGTTATTCGCAAATATGAAAAATCTTGCAAAGTGCGAGTGCACTTTATCTAAAAATTGCACGTGTATCAAAATATGCCTTAAAAAGGAAAAATATGCGCTATAAACTCAAAAAAAAACTACAAAAATGCTCTTTTAACTAAATCATGCAAAGCAAATGCTGCAAACCGTAAAATATGCAAAAATATGTACTAACAATTCGATGCCAAAATTCATAAAATGATCTAGAACGGATAAATATATTGTGTCTGCCTTCATTGGTCGAACAAGGAAAAACATCCAAATGCATAGATGCAAACACAATATCTGTACTCTAACAATATTTTGCTATCGCCATTTGCAAAATAATTTTCAATCTGTTGAGTCGTTTGTTTTAAATATGCCTATCGAATAACTTGTTAGTGAGTGATTCAACAATTAAAAAAATATCCATTAAAAAAAACAAGTTGAAAGAAATTAAAAAATAAAGAAATTGTATTTAGATTAAAAAAAATTGTAAAGTGCCACAAATAAAAAATCGATACAAATAAATTTTTATTTGTTTCATTGTTGTGACAGCACCACTGTATCATAATATTTATAATTATTTCTTGATTTATTATGATTAACATGATAATAATATGATTACTTCTTAACTTATTATGATTATCACGATAATAATATGGTTACTTCTTAACTTATTATGACCATTAACACGATAAGAATATGATTAAGAGAAAAATATAATGATGTTATATTACGAATATATTTGGTCGTAATATGCTTCAAGAATAATCGTAATTTGGTGACTACAATCATGAATTTCATCATAATATGTTGCTCTTAGAATATGTTTACTACAACCATGTTATTTCTTTTCGTGTAGTAACAGATGTTGAAATAAATTTACATAATTACCTAGTGAACATTAAAAACAATGGCTGAAACCAACCATTAATCCAGCAAAAAATGTACACTCGCTCATTGCTGAAGCCGGCAAAATATATATATTGGGACATGTGTGAACCTAAAGGCAGCAACTTTTTTGGAGAGTTCTTGACTATGACTATTTTGTGAATATAAACTTTAATAACAAAGAAAGGGCAGTTAAAGTGATTTTGGAAGCGGATCTTATATGGGATCTACATGTAACTATATGAAGGTATATTCCAACATTCTATCAAAATTTTTATGTAACATGATTGCCATTTTATTTAATTTAAGTAACTATCAACACACATAAAATATTTTTCAGAACAAATTTAATAATCCTGAAAGACATATGCATTCAGGCTAGGTAAAACTGTAGACCAAAAATTTTAAATTTTTTTTACTGTAACTAAAGACGCTTAATCAAACATCCAATTAGCCAACCAGAAAACATTAGATTGATTAAGAAAGTTATTCTGAGTCAATCGCTATACTAAAGTTTTAAAACTGTTTTCGCTGACCTAATTTTACTTTAAGACTTTATGTTTTAATTCTCATTGAAAACAAAAAAAAAAAAAAAAAAAAAAAAACTCGCAAAAGAGCTTTTGTGATCTTTACGTTGCAAAAAATTCTAATTCTAATGAAATTTCAACACCTCTTAATGAAAACAGCTTAAAATCATTTTAATTTTTTTTTTCTCATGCTTTTGTAAGATAAATAAAAACGAATTCCACTTAATTTGCAATACAAAAAAAAATTAAATAAACAAAAAAAAGTATATTTGCTTGTTATAATACAATTAAGAAGCAATTTGTAATAAAATAAGATTTGTTGTGACATTTGAGTAAAAAGCACAGCGTGGCATAAGATAAGTGAAACAAATAAAATTTTATTTAATTTAAATCTAGTGATAACTTTTTTTTAAACAAATTCAAAAGAATCTGTCAAAAGAAAATAAATAAGTTTGTATGTTTAAAGTGATCTACAAACTAAAGTTTTCTAAAGTAATTTGGCGCGGTTGGGGTCAGGGAATAGATTATGCCCATTGTAGTCGGGCATATTATACTTATGAATATTTTTACAAATTTTGATATTTAATAAGGCTTAAGTTCATCAAATTTAATTTTCATTAAATTATTTTTATGAAGAAAGGAATTTTACAACATTAAATTAATTAAAATTTATTGATAATTTTTCATTCTTGACTGACCTGAGGCTCGAACCCAGGCGTTTTTACGGACAGGTTACCCTTACATGCCTCGATTGCAACCACTCAATCTCTTTAGAGGGGTTTTCCGTTTAACACTCGCAGCCATCGACGACTGCTGGTAGTCAATAGTCAAATCTTTGGTAGATCGAAATTTGCGTTGTTGGTGTTGTTGTTAGTGTTGTTGTTGGTGTTGTTTTTTTTTCTAAGCGTATCCCGCGAATCTCTATGATTGTCTGCAGGAAAGAAAACAGAGCCTCTGACGGGAATCGATCCCACAACCAAGGCGCTGATAGACTAACTCGCTACCAGCTAGCCTACTGGGCTTGTTTTTAGTTACTTGTGTAGGGTTGTCATTGTTGCATGCACAAATATAGAATGCAATAATTCTCGAAGTTATCCCATTCTCCACTCTTAAAGTACGAGTCGTACTTAAAAAGTATTTTAAATATGTGAAAAAAAAAACATAAATTAGTACGAGTTTTTCTATCTGTGTAAAAAAAAAAAAAAAATACTAATTAATGGCGAAACGCATTAATTAATTGTATGTCTTAAAATTATTAATTAAAATTATTTATTAAAATTATTCCCACTCCCGGATTACATTTTAGTAAGCCCAACATCGTGAATAATAATTTTGTTGTTGTAAATTTTGGTCCATCATAGTTTAATTAGATTAGAAATCACACTGCCAAATTTCGTGAAGATTGGTCAATAACTTACATAGGCGCTAAATAAAGATCAATTTCAAAGGTCACTTACATATGCCTAAAACTAAAATTAGTGGGAATTATGGATTTATTTATATATATCGAAATATAATCATAAAACCATGAGATGATCGGGCCATAACTTAACATAATAAAGTGTATTCTGGGAATAGAATTTAATAGGCCTAAAATCGGAACGGTGGGATTCTAAAAACGTTGGTTAACACTTTAACACAGATCCAATACAAAGTCCACTTTTGAAATATTGTAATTCTCGGCGGAAGGTATCAACGATTCGTTCATTCTTAGCTGAATGTAGCACTTTACTTGTTTTTTTATAAAGCTGTTCGACAAGAAGTTTAGAAATTGTTTTATCTGGAGAACCAACACAAGCAAAAAGAAAGTTTAAACTTAATTTTTAGCCTTTTCATCCAAAACTTTAAAGCAAGTTTAAAAAAGAAAAAAACTAAACTCAAGCATTAATGGGGCTGAGGCCCTTGGGCCCGCTGGATCAAAAAAATAAAAACGCCCACCCATTTATTGTGTGTGGATTCGCAAATTAAAGGTATTTTGTTACGTTTACAAATATGTATTTTTTTATTCGTTTATTATTTTACCCTCTACGTTAATTTGAGTATCTTTTAACTGCAGAGAAGCTTTAGTAAGCGAATCCGGTGTTTGTTGTTTAAACCATTTTATTTAAAATAAATGAATTATACATTAATCAATAATACGCTTTCAAAAACTTCTTTACCGGTATCTCTTTAATTTGGCACTAAAGTTGGATTACGGTTGTGTTAGATAAGATAATTATAGGTTTTGGTTTGTTGAAAATTATTTTTGAGTAGAAATTTTTTTTTGGCTTATTCATGTCGAATCTACTTGTACGAAATAAATTTTTTTTTAATTCATATTGTCTCTGTTTACTTTTTGGCAGATGTCGTGGAGCGATCCCGAGGCTATTTGTAGTCAATCTGGAAAATTTGACTTTTATTATCGATATATAAAGAAATTGTTTTCCAAATATAAAGAAATCTATTTGGTCTTCGTACGGGCGGTGCCAAGCCCATTTCTCTTATTCTCATATACTATTTATCGGATCTATAACTAAGTTTTGTGTAGCAAATGTGGACAATTTTACGCTTACTGTTCTCCAGATATAAAGAAATCTGTTTTGTGTCACGCCCACGCCCACGCCCACTTTTTTTCGATATTTTGTTTGTTATTCTGCTAGTCGGGTCGGGGACCAATCGAAGAAATCAGAGGTCATTATTTTTTTAAGCACACTTATAACATTATTACATTAACTGATTGTGGGTTATTAAATTCGTTTTCCGTACTGTTAAAATTGAATAAAAATACAGTTATTTTACGAATAATTTTATTTTTCAACATTTGTGTTTGTTATTAAAAAAAACAAACTACCAAAAAATAATGGTTTTCCGTACATATTTTGTTATGTAGTTTGAATTTTTTCGGTTAAAATATATTTTTTAAAAGTAAAAACTATTCAATTTTACGAAATAAGCTGTTTAATAAATAAAAAAAAATTAAAAATGAATGTAAAAATCATTTGTTTTAAATGAAATGTAAATGATCCGTTTTTTAAATGAATTTTAAGTTGTTTCAAATGAATTTGCGTTTCAATTTAACTACATAATTTTTTGAGTGCATATTTGAGTTAATTTTGTATTGATATTTACAGAAGAAACTTAAAATTACTTATATACATTGTAAAAATTGGGAAAAAAATTTCCTTTTTTATTTTGATAAAAAATATTTTAAATACAATAAAGTTATGTCACTATGGCAACATTTTTTTCGCTATGTTTCAATAAAGTGATCTAGCCTCATAAAGCTAAAATACCACTAGAATAATGAAATTTTAAATTACATTAACAAAAGTTTCATAAATTTGTGTGTTTACTTTATAAACGTTTTAAAGGAACGATAAAGTGACAAGTCACTTAAGATTCAAAAAGCTACTTTATTTAGGTGTTGATTTTTTAATTTTTTTTTTTAAATCCATGTATGTTAAATAAAGATGTTATAAATATTAAACCTTTTAATAAATTTGTTTTCTATAGGGAAGATGCTTGTTTTTTACAACAAATCAGCAAACTTTGTGGTTCTTAAAATAG
Source organism: Pollenia labialis (assembly GCA_949318255.1). NCBI lineage: Eukaryota > Metazoa > Arthropoda > Insecta > Diptera > Polleniidae > Pollenia > Pollenia labialis. The sequence goes on along the minus strand of OX439142.1, from coordinate 127,848,154 downwards.
TTTGGTTTATATTTTAAACTCATCGACAGTTCTTCCTTTTTATTTCTATAAAACAAGAGGCAAAAAATATTGTAAAGATATATTTGACAAGGTCAGATCATTTATGAGATTCGTATAAATTATTTTTAATCATGCGTCTTTTGTCTAAAGAATAGTAAGATATTTATCACCTTTATAAGAAATGTCCTTTAATTTTGTAGCAAATTTATAATAAAAAAAAAACCAATAATTCATCTACCATAGCGGTTTAACTTCAAAGGTGTAAGAGAAGGTTTGTCAATTTCAGAAAAACAAAACAAATAAAACGAAAAAAATCTCTTTCCCTTTTCATTAAATGTCCAGTACCCAAACACTTTAGAAACAATTGTTCTCCCAAATAAAAGTACAAATAAAAAAATTAAAGACTTATTGGTCATACACAGCACGTACTATCTACCCCCTCTATTACAGCAGATGATGATCGAGATGATCATCAGCACAAACATACAAACATACGTTGTGCACAATTTATATCTTTTATATGAATTCAATTTAATTCTGTTTAAGTAGGATCTATAACAATATAACAACAATATAATATTTAATTGTCAATGAATACAATGACACTACAATAAACAGATTGAAAAAGACGTACATTGTTGTACAGGACATAGATTTATAACGCTCATTAGAAACTCAATAGAATAACAATTTAGTGGATGTGAGGGGCATATACAAGAGGCACTTGAAAACAAGGAAAAAATAAAACATTTATTTTTATTTTAAACGTGCGTTTTTGTGTTTTAATGTTATTACATGTGTTCCTGGTGGCGCCTGTGTGGTCAAAATGGGTTTTCATAGGTGGGAAAAAAAAGAACGGACAAAATTATTCGATTCATAGACGAACATTGAGATTGTGTAATAACAACAGCATCTGTTTTTACTACAATTGTTATAAATTATGACATTTTTAAAAAAAAATTTTTTTTTAATTTCAAATGCAGCTGAAAATTATAGAAAAATGCTCGAATAACTATAACAAATTTGTAATTTTCCGATAACTTTTTTTTTAAATATTTAATTATTAATTTTTATTATAAACCCTCCCTAGCTAAATAATCTGCTTAAATTTTATGCACTTTCTTTCTAACTAGCACCGCTGCTGTGTACTAAAGACATCTATCTCAGTCGTTGCGTAGATCTTTTGTAAGGCACACACGTCGTGCGGTTTGTACTACCAGTTTCGAAATATAACGAGTTTGTGAGTCAAATTAAGGCAGATTAGTGATCAGTTTTCAGCAGAAAACGATTCTTACGTTGATAACTGAAGATTTGGATTACGAAGCTTTTAATTTTATTTTTTATTGCTAAACATATTTTAAATACTGGTGTTTTTATTTAAATTATATGTAAAAATATATAGTCCACACTATTTTGTTCCTATTTTGTGAACACAAAATGAATATGAATACTAAAAAATCGATTAAAATTAAAAACATAAGAATATTTCAAACAACATAAACTTTTAAATCAAAATGGAAAAAATCTTACACATCCCTTAAAGAAAAGGATGGGGCGCCCTACCAACCTAAACTTAAAAAAATTACTGCCGTGAGTACATTTTAATATTTCAGACTAAAAGAAATACAACCAATCATGTTTAAAGCTACGAATTTTAAATAATTGAGCATTTTGTTTCAAAACAACGCGCCCCACGCGTTTCTTTAAGCGATGTGTGAGATTTTTTCCATTTTGATTTAAAAGTTTATGTTGTTTGAAATATTCTTATATTTTGAATTTTAGTCGATTTTTTAGTATTCATATTCATTTTGTGTTCACAACTGATCAATATATCGACCCTTTTGCGCGAAATTATCGTATGTTACAAAAACCAAATTTTACAGGACAGCCATTTTTCTACTTTTCTCTGCGTTCGCTTGCAATATAAAAATAAAAATATACATTAAATTTTTGAAGCAACGAAGTGGAATTCGCCTACAATATTTTGTCAGGTGACGTCTCTTTGAATGTAGAACAAGATTGCATCAAAATCTCAATTTCAAAAAAATTGGCATATACGATAATTTCGCGCAAAGGGGTCGATATTAAGGCAAAGAAAAGCGTTTCTTAACAATTTTTTTGTTTTTATTTATTTTGTTACTTTTTAGTAACGAGTAACTTTAATTAATACATTACAATTTCCATGATAAGAAAATTTTTTTACATGTTTTGTATTTTATACTCATATAATAAAAGAAAATTTATATTCATATAATACAACTTTACACTTGTGGATAAGTATTTACTGTTATGATAAATGAATGTAAAGAAAAGCATTTAACAAAAAAAAAAAAAAAATTCTGCCCCCCTTAATTTCAACCTGGCTACGCCCATATATTCGTGTATTGTAACCGGGAGTATGAATGCCTGCAAAGTTTCTTCCATTTAGATTGAGTAAAAGGCGGTTAAAAGCTTTTTACAAAAAAAAATTCTGGCCACCCTAGATTTAATCCTGGCTACGCCCATGTATTCGTGTATTATCATCGGGAGTGTGAATGCCCGCAAAGTTTTATCCATTTGCATTGAGGAGAAGGCAGTCAAAAAAGCATTTTACCAAAAAAAAATTTGCCTCCCCCTTATTTTTATCCTGGCTACGCCCATGAATTCGTATTTTGTCATCGGGAATATGTATTCCTGCAAAGTTTCATCCATTTGCTATGAGTAAAAGGCGGTAAAATTAACGTTACAAGAATTGATTTTCCGAAGTGAAGCTTAAGAAAAGGTTTTAAAATATACAACAATATAAACAGGTTAAAAATCATAAACTCTAAAAGAGGTACAAAAAAATCTAATATTCATTGTTGTTCTTTAGAAAAATAAGCGGACACCTGTACTGTTTTGAAATTCGGGCCTCTTAGGAAGTAAACGGGTAAAACATATGGTTTGGTACTTTTTTGTAACCCTATCAATCTTTTTAACCAATAAATATAGAAATAAAGGTTATAGCGCAGTTGAAGCTTATCTAAAAAAATACGAATACGAATTTTTTGCTATTTCAAAATTCGAACGTTTTGGGGGTAAAATCGAAACTATTTTTGGTACTTTTTATACTTTTTTCTCCATTTATTGACAATACGTACTAGAGTATGAGCTCCCACTACAATATTGAAATTTTTGATACTTCAATAGGAAGAAAAAAAGTACAAAAAAAGGAAATACGGAAAAAAACACACGTATTACAAAATGTGGTACTTTTTGAATTCTAAAAATTATTGAACTTCGAAATACAAAATTATAGATGCAAGGTTCTGAAATTTTCAGAACTTTCGTTTCAAACCTAGAAACATAAGCTTTGGCATATAAATATGTCCATAAAAGAAATGATCCGGCCGCCCAAAAAGAAACAGGTTTAATGCATTTAACCCATTTAAGCCCAAACAAAAACTACCGGACAAAAAAAAAATATTTATTATTTTATTATTAAATTCATTACATATAAACAAAAAATCAAAAAAAAAAAATTGGCACAGAGGTCACTTAAAAAAAAAAAAAAATTTTCTGATGTTATACAAATGTCTGAACTTTTAATTTATCGAATATGCAACCATATATTGAATAATGTCAAAAACTTTGTCATAAGCCGCAAATAATGAACTGTTCCCAAATTGGCACAGCAAGCGTAAATGGGTTAAACATGTTTAAACCTAGAAACATATACATAAGTACACAAGAAATACACCAAAAGTGTTTTTTCAATCGTAAGCTTTTGTAAATGAATCCATTCCTAGAGTAATCTTAAATAATCAGGGCTGTGGAGTCGTCAAGAAATAGTTCTACTCCGAATCCATCAGCAGAAATTTTTTAAGTACGACTCCGACTATTACTGAATGCTTTATCTTTTAAATGGTTTAATGTAGCAAGTTAGTTATTTACATATCCCTCGTTTTTGCAACAAAATCATATCTCAAAAAAAAAAAAATCAAACTTGGCAAGCTGCGATTTAAGTTTTTAAAATGAACTTTTATATACAGATTAAATAAAATATGTTTTGCTTTCGGTTCAGTTTGAGATATACTACTGATATTTTTACATATAAAGAAGGTAGGTTAGGTTAGGTTCCATGGGCAGCCATCAAAGACAGCTCACTTGGGTCCCTTATTGGTCCCTTTGTGATACCCTGCGCCAATGCCCATCCCTTAGAGCAGTCACTCAGATGGCGTCACTGCAAAGTCCAACCACCTCGTCTTCCTAGTGAAGAGAAGGAGCGATTTCAGTTCCATCCCAGATAGATCCTCCAAACAGGCAAACACCGGTTCCCCCAGGCATTCCACCCTAATACCCCGCAGTCCAGGGCAATGACAGAGAAAGTGGAGCACAGTCTCCTCCTCCTCCTCGTTCTGACAACTTCTACAGTAGTCGTAAAATTCTAGACCCATTCTCCTAGCATGAGTCCCCACCGGCCAGTGTCCAGTTACAACCGATATCACAGTCCTAATCTGGTTTCTGCTGAGCCCAAGTAGAGAGCTAGTTCTCCGTCCATCATATCCAGGCCAAAGGATCCTGGATATCGAGCAGGTGGATTCACAGGTCCACCGCGTCTGCGCAACTCTATAGGACTCGCGCCCTATAAGTGATTTACAGTGAGCCATTGGAAGGCCAATGAATTGGTCAATGAATGCATCATCCATGCGACCACCCTGTTTGGCCAGCTCATCTGCTACCTGATTGCCCGGGCACCCAGTGTGCCCCGGTATCCATATTAGCGTTACCCTTGAATGTTTCGCAATCTCATCCAAAGACATCCGACATTCTACAGTTAACCTCGATGTCGTGTAGACACCCGCTAGGGAAGCAAGGGCAGCCTTGCTGTCAGTAAATATACGTATATCTCCCGATATGCGATGATACCTCAGCCAGTTTGCCGCCCACCTTATAGCCGAGATTTCCGCCTGCAGGACACTACATCCATCCGGCAGGCGAAAGGAAACCTTCACATCCAGTTCCTCTATGAAAAAACCTCCGCCGACCCTCTCATCTTTCCTCGAACCATCAGTGTAGACCCCTAGGGTCGGTTCACGGAAAGTATCCAACAGCACACTGCTGTGCGCCATTTGCACCACGAACCCCGCACCAAAGAATGGCACCGGGGTGCAGTAATCCACTACATCAGGGACAATCGTTCGTTTGATTATCCCGGCGTGTCCAAAGTCACGTGTTGACCAGCTATTCACCGCGTGCAGCCGCGTCGCCGAACAAAGAGCCAACTGTCTGGCCATTATATCCACCGGGAGCCAGTTCAGTATCGTGAACAGCGCCCTCGTTGGAGTAGATCGCATTGATCCCGTAATCATCAACGCGACAAGTCTGTATACTTTCTCAAGCATCACACGGTGTACGCCCCTATCCAATGCAGTCCACCACACAACGACCCCATAGTACAGGGTCGGCTTTACCACAGCCTCAAAGATCCAATTGACACACCTCGGGCTCATACCCCAGTTCCTGCCGATTGCACCCCTACACGCATATATGGCAACTATTGCCTTTTCCACTCTCATCCGGACATTTAGTCCCCATGACAGCCTGCTATCCAGAACCACGCCCAGATATTTCGCACTTTGAGATATCCGAAGCTCAATTCCATTCAACCTCGGAAGCCTAAAGTCCTCGGTCTTATACCTCCTCGTGAAGAGTACCAGTTCCGTCTTAGACGGATTTACACCCAGCCCGCATGATGCACTCCAGGTACTGAGCATCTTCAAAGCAGCCTCCATACACTGGGACATTACGCCCAAATGCCTCCCTGAGATGGCCACTGCAACATCATCAGCATACGCCACCGTTTTGATCCTCATGTCGTCCATCCTTGTTAACATGGTGTTCATAGTCAGGTTCCACAATAGTGGGGAGTACCCCTGTTCACCAGCCTCTGAATACTGGTTTCACCTATCGTAGAACAAATGACCCTATTCCGTAGTAGATTGTCCACAAATCTACATATGCCAGCGTCGATCCCCAGACTCCTCATGGACATCACGATAGAGTCCGGGTTGACATTGTTGAAGGCCCCCTCTATGTCGAGAAAGGCCACAAGTGTGTACTCCCTAAATTCGAGCGATCTCTCAATGGTTCCGACCAGAGAGTGAAGAGCCGTCTCAACAGACCTGCCCCTTGTGTAGGCATGTTGAGAGGCAGAGAGTAAGTCCCTTGGGATGGTCATCCTCAAGTGTATATCGATAACCCTCTCAAGAGTCTTAAGAAGAAAGGATGAAAGACTAATCGGTCTGTAATCCTTCGGCTCGGTGTGAGAAGCCTTACCCCCTTTGGGTATAAAGACCACCCTGCACAGGGTCCATTTCACGGGAAGATACGAAAATCTAGCGCATCCCCTATATATGGCCAACAACCAGGGTATTATCAGGGTCGAATTCCTCTGCAGGTCCGCAGGAATTATACCGTCCATACCCGGAGATTTGTATGGGCTAAAGCTATCGATAGCCCACTTAATCCTATCGTAGTCCAATGGTATGGACACAGGAATAGGAGTCGCCTCCCGCGACCGATCCCGCAAACCCCATTGGGAGTTTCCAGGAAAGTGATTATCAATCAACACTTCCAGTGTTTCCTGACTATTCGTGGTCCAACTACCATCCGATCTCCGGACGTACGTCGGGACAACCGGGCTCGAGGCCATTACCTTACGTAAACGGTTCGTCTCAGAGGATCCTTCCACGCCGCTACAGAAGTTCCTCCAAGCAACCCTTTTCGCCGATCTAACCAGATTTCTGAACCTATTCAATGATGACTTATAGTCCGCCCAGTTTCCATGGCGCTTTGCCACATTGAACAACCTACGACAGTCAATTCTTGCCTGCGCAATGTCAGGATCCCACCATGGTGGCCGGTTCCTACCCCTGCGCACCCTTGGCCTACATGCCAAGGAAGTCGCCAACTGCAGTGAGTTCGAAAGCAGATCCACTGCTGCATCGATCCCCCCGATATCATCAACCCCAGGAGGGTCAGATAGAGACCGGACCAGAGAGGAGTATTGAACTCCCCAGTTCGTACGTCTCCTGTTTAATATAGCCATCGATCCTGAAGACCTAAGCCCTAGCCTAAATTCCACATATCTGTGATCAGAGAGCGAACAGTCATTCGACACCATCCAGCCCTCGATCATATCGGTGTGGTCTATACTAACTAGCGTGACATCAAGAACCTCACACCTATTTGCAACAACAAACGTAGGCTCACAGCCCCTATTTACTACTCCTAAATTATGATTAATAATAAAGGAGAATAGTGACTCACCTCTTACATTTGTATCCGTACTGCCCCATATAGTGTGGTGCGCATTAGCATCGGCACAGATTATCACCGGTGTTCCAGTGCTCGCGGCCTTTAAAACTGCAGCACCTTCACCATGATCCATTTTGGCGACCACTGTGATGTTGACGTCCTCCTGGTCAGACTCCAGCAGCACGTCCTCATCAACCATATCACCCAAGTGATCAAACAAGTCACCCACCAATCCTGAGAGAGACTGGGTATCCTCTTGGTCGCTTGAGCCCACGGCATCGTCGCAAGCCATGCTTTCTACAGGTTGCTTGGCCTCACTTACCGATGGAGCCGGATTGCCCTTGTTGTCACTTCGGTAGACACGGAGCAAGATCGTACTAAAACCATAGTAGAGCTTGCCCTGCCTCTCCCTCAGTGGCTCCAAGGATTGCTGGTTAATAACCACAATCGCCGTCCTCGAGGACCCTTCAGCAGCTGAAACCTTCACTACTTTCCAGTCTTGTGTGGGTAGTTTAGGGTTGCAGCACTGAATGATCTTCAAGATCTCCTCAGGCTCAGATGGTTCGGCGGGGATGGTGGCGATTAATCTTGGCCTCCGTGGTATCTCTCCTACTAACACCACGTCAAGCCTGGCACCTTCCCAAACCTCTCCTAGTAGTTGGATGGCCTGCTTAAGAAGCAGCGCTGAGCGCTCATCTGCGAAAGCCATCAGCTTCACGTGACCCTGGTACCAGCCGGCGTCATCGCATTGAGGGGGTGGTCCTGGATTCTCCCTGAGGATCGTCCAGAACACACCCATGAGTTTTTGTTTTACCAGATCCCACTTGGAATGAGAAATGGCTCCATTGTCGACACTCCTGTCGATGATGGCTCGAACAAGGTGACCTTTGGCCACCTCGCTGAATGATTTGTTCATCGGTTTCGATCAAGTTTTGGGACGTTTCGTCCCTGGTTGCTGTTTCGTGGCTGCAGCTTCCTCCTCCGAACGTTGCCGTTTAGGCATTGTCACCTTTTCAGGGACTGGAGGAGTAGCACTTGGCAGCCCAGCTATGTAGGCTCTTGCCCATGCCAATGAAGCTTTCTGCTCATTGGTGAGATCTTCGGCTTTCTTGGAGTCGTAAAGATTAATAAAACGCAAGGCAGCACGCCTTGTGTTAGATGCCCTCTTTGTAGGGTTTTTGTGCCAAGGGGACTTTCTGCGGTCGCCGAGTTTGGCGGGGGGTGGTGCAACCTTGGGATTGGATGTTATCATCGTCATCCCTCCTTGCACAATGGACACATGGGAAGCTGCATTGTTGGACGACTTTGTCGCATTCAACTTGGCAGCACCCGAAGCAGGGGATTTATCCGTTCCAATGACGGAAAGGGCTTGTGCGGCTTTGGAGGTACTTGGAGCGAAGTTCAGGGGTACCTCGCCGCCGTTTTTAGAGCAGCCGCCTTCTGGTTGAGCTGCCTTACCAATTCCGATCGACCTGGGCCGATCTTCCTTGATTGCCTGGGCTGTTACAGCCGTTGGCTTGTTCGTCTTACTGTCCATCGTTGTCCTTGTTCTCGCCTGTTCGTCATCTGTCTTCGTTGCTTGTTTTTGTTGTGTTGAAGGTTTCATGTTTTGGTCCCACGAGTGTAGGGGAATGGAGAGGTCCACCACGCCATAGCCCCCGTTAACGTGGTAAGGGCGTGGTCTATTTGCTGAGGTGCCCAGGTATCAGCAAAGCTCCGTGATAATACAGTCGGTAACCCCTGACTGCAAACCAACCGATAGGCACGGGTCGCATGACACCTCGGTTTAGGGGATGGATAACCTTTCGTCGCCAAGGCCTTTAAAGTTCATTGCCTTCACCTCGGGAGTCGTCAGTTGCTGGCAAACACCCGGGCCAAGGCACGTACCACAGCCAAGACTTAAGCCACCACATCGCTTCAAGATTGTTATCCATAATGGTGGTGGAATATAAAGAAGGTATGAAGGAACACTTTTGCTTAAGTAACTTAAAATGTTCGAGATATTTCTAGTAGGTGAGATGCAAATCTCGTTCGTTGCACTTTTTTCGAATTTTAGAAAATCTTAAAAACCTACATCGCCCGATTAAATGATATGAATTCCTTGATTAATAACTCAACAGTTGAAAAATTTAAACCAACTTAAATATTGGTGAAAAATGAATAGATTTAACGGGGTGTAATTTTATATTGTATTTGGTTATTGAAATTGTTGACCGGCGCTAATCAACGCCACTGGTATAATGTTGTATGCTCTGATTTTTGTTTTTTTACAGGCAGTTCAATATGCCATAAAAAAATGTAAGAATTAAAGGCAGAACATTAATTGAATTCTTTATTGAAATTAAGTTTCCTTTTTTTATACAAATAACGTTATCTTAAAATTACATTTAGTAATAAAATAGTTGTTGCATGCAAACTACACTTTCATTACATTTCCAATAATCAATAATACATTAGGGTAGTGTAGATATGTACGAACAAGGTAAGCGTAATTCTGAATAAGGAAGTAACTCCAGGGGTTACATTAAACCATACAGAATACCAGAATCGCAGATGAAAGAGATAAATGATCAGGTGGACAAAATGTTGAGAGATGGGATCGTTAAACAATCGGTAAGCCCCCATAATTCACCACTATTAGTAGTGCCTAAGAAATCAACTGATGTAAAAGCGCAAATGGCGTCTGGTTATAGATTTTCGTAAGCTAAACGGGAAGATAGTAAACGACAAGTTCCCTTTGACGAGAATAGAAGATGTACTTGATAAATTGGGCAGAGCGAAATATTGTTCTATGCTAGATATGAGCAGTTCGGTCCACCAGATTTACGTCCTTTTCTACAAGAAATGGTCACTTTCAATTCACACGATTACCTTTTGGTCTTGAAATATCGTCCAACATTTTTCAGCGCATGCTATCAATAGCGTTGAGCGGCTTAAGCACGGAAGCTTTTAGTTTTTTCGTCATTTCATCTACATTTTCCAATCGATTTTGATCAAATTCGCATTGTTCAATAAAAAAACAAATGTTTTTGTCAGTATTCGAGCTAACGATAAGATTTTGTTGTGTGAACTGGGCTTAAGGGTTTCTTAAAGTCAGAAATTCGAATTTATTGTTTTGCCATCAAAGTTTACTTATATCTCGGGCCCTAAATTTTACTGTTGAATCAACTTTTAGTATTGTATGCACTAATTCGTTATGAAAATTAATTGATTAACGCATTTGAAATTGTTTCTATAGTTTTCTCGATGGATCTGAAAGTATGATGGGACATATGAGTCCCACTCGTCGTCAAAGGTGAAAATAAAGGCGAATTTGTATTCTTTTGTTTTGAATTTTATATAATTTGTTACCATTAAAAAACCAAGATATTATAAACAATTCATTAAAAAGATAAAAAACGAAAAATTTATTTTAAGTAACGAGATCCCACAACTACAATCAAAGTAATTTTTGGGAACATTTATTGCACACTTCAAAACAGATGGGAACTCCTCACTATCGCTAACCTTTGGGTCAATCAACTCATTTAAACAAAACCTACATATATAGTTACCAATATTTAAATGATTTAAATGTAAATAAAACAAAAATCATGGTCATGCAAACTATTCTACAAATTGATCAGCAACCAAAACGTATATTGCATTTGTTTCCAAATTTTTATCTTTGACGACAAATGTGACACATATTTCCCATGATTTTTCTCGCAGAAGGAGTAATTATTTTGAAATTTTCATAGCACTTTTAATCTTGAAATGTTGCCATTCCGAGCAAGAATCTGCACTAAAATTTTAAAAATTGTCAGTGGAAAATTCTTCGTCGGCAAAGGGTTAACCTGCGGCTAATAATTTTTGCAACAAATATGACTTTATGACACCTTGCGAATCCCCCAAGTATTAGAAGCATTTGTGATGCGGTCTGCTGTAAAGTTTGCAAAATGTGGCTTGGTGTAGTTTATATCGCACCAGCAAAGTTAAAAAAATTTTAATTTTTAAACAAATAAATGGCCCCGGCCACGGTCAAGAATGAAAGATTATCAATAACAATTTTAATTAATTTTCATGTTGTAAAATTCCTTTCTTCATAAAAATAATTTAATGAAAATTAAATTTGATGAACTTGAGCCGAATTAAAACCATAAATAGTTCAACAAAATAACCACAATTCTAATTTGTGATAAAGCTAAGGCACGAGATCTATGTGTACATTTGTCCTTCAAGTTGAGCTGGAAAAGGTCAACAAGAAAAAGAAAGACAAAATGAAAAAACAAAAAAAAAAAAAAAAATGTACTTTGGACTTCAAGAAGAATTCTTGACATAAGTACGGAAAAACACAGAAGTTAGGAAAAACATGTAAAATCAATTAAAAAATTCATAATCATTCAAAGAAGCAAATTTCGATCTACCAAAGGTTAAAAATACAATTTGGTTTAAGGATTGATGTTTGACTATTGACGTCAGCACTCGTCGATGGCTGCGAGTGTAAGATGGCAAATCCATCTGAGGAGATCGAGTGGTTGCGATCGAAACATGTAATGGTAACCTGCCGGCCTGGGTTCGAGCCCCGGCCACGGTCAAGAATGAAAGATTATCAATAACAATTTTAATTAATTTTCATGTTGTAAAATTCCTTTCTTCATAAGAATAATTTAATGTAAATTAAATTTGAAGAACTTGAGCCGAATTAAAATATTACAAATTTGGATTAAAACCATAAATAGTTCAGCAAAATAACCACAATTCTAATTTTTAATAAATTTAAATCTTTTTCTTCAGTGTACTCAAAAAATATCTTTTTTGTCTATTAGCATTCGCTTTAAAGATTGGAATTGAAGATGTAGTTCAATTAGTGCTTTCACCACAGGAGCTACAGCAGATTTATAGGCATATAAGTATTTATGTATGTATATGAACATAGCTATAAAAATATTTTTCAGTATAAGATTTATATAAAACAAATATGTATGTCAAAGCGAACTTGTTTACATATTTGCATTTTTAAATTCCCTAATTCGACTCTATTTCATCTACGATATCTAAGCGCACTTCAAACAGAAAATTTTAGAAAGTAAATTAGCGACTTTTGATACAGAAAATGCAAAAAGATAGTTTTGGAAATGTCTGGTGTGGGAAACGAACCAGTGTTGTGTCCAAATGCAATTTCAAGCCACATAAAAACATAGAAAAGGACATGATTCGTAACAATCTCTATAACTATTCTCATAAAGTGCTAAAAGATTTGTCAAAATCAATTGTTATCTCAATTTTTAATTTTTGAAACGAGTTTTGCAACTCACCTGCTCCTGGTTTTCTGTCTTAAATTTTTTTTTTTTTAAAACTTTTAGAAAAATTTGTATTCAAAACATTTTGGAGTCGCGAGTTTTTGTGGGTACTTTGACTCCGGTACAAAAACTTCAACGTCGACTCTTCAATTCCGACTCCGACACCACAGCCCTGCTTATAATTTAGATTCCCCCAATTCGTTGAACTGTGGTTTTTTATTTGTAAGTTGATTTATTAAAGTACGGATATGTCATTTAAACTTAATGGAGGATACCAAAATTGTATAAAATATAAATTATTGTGTTTTATTCATTTCTATTCGTACCTCTATTCACCTTTAGAATATCCTTTAATACACAATTATACAAGTACAATAATTCTATAACCCATTTAATAATATGCTTCTACTCACAACCATTTTATTTATTTAACCCTAAATAAAGTTATTTGTACTTCACATTACGCTGTTAAGTGTGATGGATTAAAAAAAAAACAAAACAAAAGTTGTCGACACAACAACAAAAACAACTATAATGGAAAAGAAAAAAAACGTATGTCAACAAAACCAAAAGGCGGTGAGCCAAAGTCCTTTAATTGTAGGGAATTTTTTTAACCCCTTTGTTGCTTTGTTTTTCTAATGCATACTAACAAAAATCCAACTAAACATACAAATATTCATTCAACATGCAACTTATATTTACCAAATAATTACTTGTGTGAAAAAGGGTCACTTATTAACGATCAATATAGACAAGACCGAAACAAAGAAAGTGAGAATCCTAAAATGTACGATCGAAAATAAAGAACGTTTAAAAGTTTTTGAAACAACCACTTGCTTCTCGATTGCATAATGCTCAATCGAATTGAACAAATATTGACAAACAACTTGTTGTTAAGGCGTAAAAATATTTGTCTAAATAATGACGAATGAAAACAATAAAAATTAAAAGAAAGAAAATAAATAAAGTTAATCACAAGGAATACAGAACCGGAGAAACAATTTAAAAAACATGGCATAAAAAATTTAACGAAACAAGTTTTGTAGCTCGAGTACATCAAACATTATTGAGTGTACGATTTTGTTTGATTAGTGATAAGAAAAAGACCAGTTATGTATTAAATTGAAAAATAAAATACTTCATATAAAAATATAAATATTTGTAAAATTTTCTTAGATTTTTTTTTGGGAAGAAAGGATGAACTAGAGGGTCTTAAGCTGTTATGAACAGCATAAAAAGTTGCGTTGAATTTCGATGAAATATTAAAAATTATTTAAAGTAAAAATTATCACAAAATTTTTTAAGAAGGCTTGTTAATATCAAAAAGTATAATTTCTGCTATATAAAGGAAATATATAGTTTCTGGGATCTAAAGACCATTATAGACCTAAGAAATAAGTTCTATTAATTCATTTAAAAGAGTCGCAATGAAAAAATTACAAATGAAAAAGACTCAAAAGAGCAAAACTTATATGGCGGATAAAAAAAACAAATCCCAATTTTAAGGACTAATAAAATTAATTAAAATTTATTATAAAAAAAATTACTAAAATTAAAAATTAATTTTTAATTCCCAAAAAGTTGATATTAATGCTAATGAAAAATCTTCAAACAAATGCGAGCTAATAGCCAATTGGCTACACCAAAAATTAGGAATGTGTTTCGGGCATTGGTTGATTTATGGATTGTCAACGAGGGAAAATGCTTCTTCCTCTTAGTTTGAGGAAAAGTGTGTTTATTTATTAATATTTTTTGTCAAAGCCCGCGGAAGGGTGTTCTGCTGTGAGAATTAAAAAGCGACTTTGCTTACAATAGTTGTATGCATATGAAAGAAAGGGCGCCTACTCTTACAAAAGTTCATTGTTGCACAGCAGGTCTTTGGCTAAAGGCCCAACTGTGTAAGCAAATGTGCAAATACATGTAAATCATATTTGGCAACCATATTGAGCTTAAGGCAACTTTTTCTTAAGCTTTATGAAACTCTGATTTGCTTAAGCAAAGTGCGAAACTGATCGCACATGCCGTACAAATCAAATGTTTTCGATTTTTTTTATTGTTTTTTTTTAAATAAATTTGAAAGGCTTTTTGTTAATTGTTGGCAATAGGTTAAGCAAGGCTATGCACATTATGCTTGGGCCTTAACCGATTGAACTTTCTCCTCTAGTCTTATTAAATGCGGCTTTACTTGCAATAGTTTCTTGAGCAGCGGCCTCCGAGCAGGAGACAGGTTTGGTCCTCTCAGCTTTTTTCAGGCTGTTTCTTACGATTTGTTAGAGTAAAGTCAAAAAATGTCGGTATGCGGCGGAGTTAGAGGGTTTTTATGTTCCACAAAAATATTTTCCATAACATTTTCTACAAGTTTTCTAAAGATACCCTACACCTAAGATGCAAAGGAAACATTGTCTTATATACCGATATGCTGCAAGAACAGGACAAAGCTGGGAAACTTTAACCGCTTCTAAAATAAAAGTCCGACGTGATCTTTCAAAACGCCGACATACGTATATTTGTTTTATGGCTTCCTCAAACGGATCCGTTGTCAGAACCCCGTAAATTTGGAAAAAGTTTGAAATTGTTGTACAGTGTTATTAGTTGTTATTGTTTGGCTGCAGGTTCACGCAAATAAATAAAAAAATAAAAAGCTCGTTATTTTTGCTTTTAAAGTTTTTAGTTTCTTTCCAATATATAATTACATAAAATAATTGCACTGTGCTAGTTGAAAAAACAGACAAGCCGGGCGCCTGGCATTTTAACTTCATTCGGGTACGCTGAATCCAGTGGTGCTGACAGTTTTTTTTAGGTTATCTCTTGTTTTCAAGATTTACAACATGTATTCGTGTAATTCAAAAAAGGTTTAGTTTTTTGAAATTACTAACTGCCAGTTCAACGATTTCGAACGTTATCGTTCGCATAGAAAATTTATATGAAAAACACTCAGTTTTAAAAATACTTTCCATATAAAATTCTATGCGAACGTCTACGTTCGAAATCGTTGAACACGCAGTAAGAAAACCGAAATTCCGTAATAAGCAAAGAACAAATAAAAGGCATTCCGAAAAGCCTATTCAGTCATAAAAACTTACCCTGCTCACGGGATGTGGGTGTAAAAATAAAACATCAATATGATTTGTCTTTTCAGCCGTTATTTATTTTTTATTTTACTTCTTTTTGTTTTCATTTAAAAATAAATATGCAAGTAAATACTTAAATGTTAATTACAAAACAATATCACAGTTTAATTTTTTGCAATACTAAAATAATTTCTTATAAATAAAAATAATATAAAATCATATAACAAAGATAAATACTTTAAAGAGATTCACAGCTTCAAGTTGATGCAATTTTTCATTAAATCGAAACTGTGATTGTATCTATTTAAATGAACGAGATTATTAGTAGGTATATAAGTATGTATAATTGTAGTGTAAAAAAATGGTTACAAGATTTGAAATAAATAGTGAATGTATGTATTTAACTCCTTTTTTCCTGAATCATGTTACTTCGCCTTAAAAGATTTGAAATAAAAAGCAAATGTGTGTATTTTACTAGTTTTTGTATGAATAATTTTACTTCGCCTTAAAATAAAGTAAGAATAGTTTTTCGGAGCAAAGTCAAATCATTTTCAAAATGAGAACCTCTAATTTCCTCAAAAAATATTTAATAATTATTCGTGATTTGAAATTAAGGAAATGTTTGAAAATGTGAATGGTAGTGTAGAAGAGATTTGTATTTTTTTTTCTTATATTTATGCACGATTTTATTCCTTTTTTTAAAACACTTATTCGAGTTTTTTCTTTGAATGTCTTATTTGTGTTAAATGTTGATTTTGAGTTTTTCCAACATGTTGTTGCTGTTGCCTTTGTTCCTGTTTTTGCTCACTATTTTGTTGCTTGCTATGTCCCTTTTTACCTAGATAAAGGGCCCCTGGCCTTTTCGTGTGTATTCTTAAGATTTTCATTATTTTACGTATGAAACCAAAATAATGAGATTTTGCAAAACGCAAATCCATTTCATACACTTCCCAATTTTTATTATTAGTTTTTATTTGAGGCAAATTTAAGGGTGATACATATTTTATGTTGGTGTTAAATTTAAGAATATTCTCCATTTTGGTGCGGCTTATGAAGAGAGAGTCAATAGTTGAGGCACTTTTACGAGTGGTAGTATTATTAATGGCATGCTCTATATTACACAATATATTACGGGCATCTTTCATGAGTTCATTGAGTTCGCGAGCAAAAGAACTTTCTTGACTATCTCTAACATAATCGAAGTGTAATTGAGCTCGACGGAGGTATTCAAAGGCAGCCACGTAGATTTGTAGTTGACGGTGCCAGCGACGAAGGGAGATCTGTAAGTGAAAGATGTTTATAAAGTTAATTAAGGTGGAATTGCAAAATAGAAGGTTTAATTTGCGTAGTTCTACAAAAAAGAAAATACGAAAGAAATTTTGATAACCAATAAAAATGATTGAGCATGTATCGCCCAGTTGCTGAAATGGCGTCATAGTAAAAAAATAATATTTTAAAGTTAGTGATAAAGAATTGATCGCTATGTTTTTCTTTGTATAAGCAATTCACAATGTGTTCTATTGTGTCATATTTGTTTTATTTGCTATAATTTTATAAATCTCACATTCAAGGATGTGGAGTCATCAGAAAAAAATTCTAACTCCGACTCCAACCGCTGAAATTTTTTGTGTCATACTCCAACTCCGACTCTTACTCTACCATTGATAATTAATGTATACGAGACTGATCATTATATGATATTAAACTCTCTTTTTTAATGCAGTACCTTTAAAATGGCTAAATATAGCAAAGAAATGATTCTGGAAAATTTTCAAATCGATATATTAAATATTGCATTGCCAATTTCGAAGAATTTTTAATTTTGGAAAATATTAAAAAATTTTTTTTAATATATTTTATGCCGAAAAATTTTCCAGTCAGAGTCGCGAGTTTTTGTGGATAAGTCGACTCTGCACCGGTACAAAAACTCATCTCCGAATCTTCAACACCGACTCCTTAGCCCTGGCCATATTCATGCAGTTATAGCATGTATCTATTTTAAGGGCCGATGTTAAATGTAAGCAACACCTTAGCGTCAAGTGTTTTCTGCATTTCATTTGACATTTCTCAATTTCAGATAAACTCAATTTGAATCATGGAAAGATACGCAATCGAGCAACGCGTTAAATTTACTTAGGCGTATTATCAAAATGGGCACTCAAATCAAAATGCATTTCGTGCATTTCATATTCAGTGACGAGACACACTTTCACCTCAGTGGATTCGTCAATAAGCAGAATTGCCGCATTGGAGCGAATGAACTTTTTATGACCCGAATTGGAAGATATGGAAGTGGACGATATGTGGTTTCAACAGGACTTGCCTCACAATTAACGAAACAATGGTTTTTTTGCTCGACAAATTCAATGGCCGTGTTATCTCACGTGGTGGCGATGCCAATTGGCCGCCCAGATCATGGGATTTGACACCGTTGGACTTCTTTCTGTGGGGTTATTTGAAAGAAAAGGTGTACGTCCATAAGCCAGCAATAATTCAAGAGCTAAAGGATGAGATGATTTGGCACATTAACGGCAAAGAACCTCAATTATGCCTCAGCGTCATCGAAAATTTGGACTATCGGATGGAGGCGGCCGATATTTTGTTCAGTACATAATTAAACCATACCAATATTATCATAATAGAAAGAAATAATAATAAAAATTTTCTAAATAATTTGTGTTTGATTCAAAATCACCATCGGCCCTTAAAATTTAACGACCCTTTACAAACAATATGACACAACAGAACACTTTGTGAATTTCCGAATTGTGCATAAAATTCCACCTTTTATATTTTATAATTTCCCCGTTTGTTATTTTTTCTAAGCGGTGCGAGCAAATCAAAAACTTAACACGCGTTAATTTCGAAATGTATTTTTTGTTTTGAGTTATGACGACGTTGCAGCAAGTAAGCAAAATATGTTAACGATTTTCCGGATTATGTATTTATTATGTATCTTTTTTATTTTAACAAGTTATTTCGATCAGTTCCAGTCCCTATCATGATCATATCGATCATTTGGCAAATAAGTTCTCTTACAATACAGTTCCCTAACAATTTAGGCAATTTGTAAACATTTTAGTTTTCAATGCATCAGTCATAGCATTGGTTGTTGGTGATGATTAATTTGAAATTTTAATAAACAAAGTTTTTGCAAAAAAACAAAACAAAATTGTCGAACAATTTCCTAAATTTCTAACTTAAGCTTTTGGTATGAGATTTTGTAATACAAATTAAAATTCAAATCAAATGAATCAGTACAGCAACCACGTGAAAACTTTACCTGTTTTACTAAGACATTATTTATTTTGTTAAATTTTTCTGTATAGGAAATTTTTAATAGTCAATTTTTTTCAATAGTTATTTTTATATCTTGTATTCAGTTGTGCCGAATATTTGATACCCTTCATCGACAGTTAGAATATTTCAGGAGTCCGCTTTATAAGGGACCTATGGTAAATTATGGGCCGATGTTAACGAATGTTGAGTGATTTCTAAGCATATAAAACTGTGAAAGAGCAACACTTGTTATAATAGAGTAATTCGTTACGGTTTTACGCGTAATAAAGGCTTTATATGGTGCCTGTTGTAAATTATGGATCGATCTTCAAAAAAGTTAGCAGTCTGATTTCTTGTCCAATAAAACTGTGAAAGACCAAAATTTCTAACAAGAGCGGTATTCATTGCGGTATGAGGTATACTAAAGTGTTTTTCGAGACGGGGCTTCATATAATTTAAAAGTGTAATTTCTTGTCATATCAAATTATGGCGAACCAAATTCTATTACAATATTTTATTCGTTACGGTTTTACGAGTACTAAAATATTTTTCGGGAATGGGCTTTATTAAGGGCCTTATGGTAAATTCTGGACTGATATTCATGAATTTTTTTTCATTTATTCTAGATACTCGTTTCAAGAACGAATTTGTGCAAAATCTTATGAAAAATATGAGCGTTGTGCTACCACTATTTTATAAGTTTTTGTAAAAAAATTATCAGTTTTTTAGGATGCTTGTTAAACATTTCAATTTAAAGCTTTTATCCTTATAGACAGATTTTGTTTGATTTAAATCCTAAACCACCAATATTGTCCTTTCTTTTGAGTTTTTCGGAAGTAAGCGTATTTTCAACAGACTGTCAGGCGGACAGACAGATGGACATGGCTAAATCGTCTTAAAATTACTCAAGGACCTAGAATATATACACTATATGAGGTCTGAGATTATCCAAAGGAAGTTTTATATCGACTGACAAACTTAGCATTCCCTCTTTGCAACTATGTAGTTGTGGAGGGTATACAAAAAGTTTAATGAACTTAAGCTGATCGTTAAAATGTAAAAAATTCAACTGGCGTTTGTGTAAATGTTAAATAGAAATATAGCAATAATTATAGAACTAATAAATAATTCATTACAAAAACTTAATAAAATTTGTTAATTATTGAAAGTGTTTCATAAAACCAACAAGAGGAAAATTTTTTTTAATTTCGTTACTGCAATATTGTTTAAATGTTTTATGCGGTAATAAATAAATAAATAAAAAATAATTTGTTGTCGCAGTCATAGCCGTCACTTTATATTAAAAAAGCAAAAAACAAAAAAAAAACATTTTAAACTTTTTAAACTACAGCAACAGAATAACATAAAATGTGTGACGTTTAGAGAGTAAATCAACAGCAACTAGTTCCAACAACACCTTGGTTGGAAACCAGAGACGACTTCAGGGTAGAGCATTAAATTAACAAACGAAAACAATTTCATTCATGCGATAAGTATAATATAAAATTATTTTTATCATACACTTGACACTCTATAAACATTATAAAAAAATTTTAATGGCATTTTAAAAAAAGTACCAAGTATCGTTGGATTTAAATGAGCTGTGTTTTAAATACGCACTTAAAAAAATAATTTTTTTTCATACATTTTCAGAGAAGATACTCTTTCTTAAATATTTTAACTTATATTTTAATAGACAGCTGTTTTAACAAAGCATTTTTTTGTAAATGAAAAATATTAATGTATAAAAAAGTACATGCTTCCATTTAAAAACAAGCATTTTTTGGAAAAGTTTTTTATTTAAAATTTAGTAATTGCAAAAGTTTTTCTTTAACCGAATTTATAAAAAGTTAATTTTTTAAAAATACCTTTTTTTAAAGTACCTTTCAATGTAGCTAATTTTTTTGAAAGCCATTATTACTTAAAGAAGAATGAAAAATTATTTTTTTTTAATTGCAACTAAATCATATTCGTATTAAAATTCGTTTACAATAACGCATTTAATTGTTTTAAAAGTACACTCACAATATTATTACAGTAACGGACTGTAGTTTATTTAAGAAATATTCCGTTCAGTCAATTTTAAATAAATAAACATTTAAAATTCCAAGCAAATTTATTTTTAACTGATTCTAACAGTTATTCAAAAAACTAAGTGCATATTAATACGGATTTTCAGTTGCAGTTAAAATTGTCCGTTAATTGAGTTAAATTCTTCTTTATGTTAAAGTAAATAAAAATGTAATTTAAAGCAACGAAAAGTTCATTTAATTTTTACTGTCAAAAATTCAACCGCGAATTCCGTAAAAACAAATCAATATTCAGTTATCTTTTATAAATTAATTGTCAAAAAATTAACTACATATTCCGTAAAAACAAATAAATATGCAGTTATTTTATAAAATTTTACTGTCAAAAATTCAACACCATATTATATATATAATTTTACTACCAAAAATTAATTTTTACTTATCTATAAAAAATTAATTGCTTGTTTTGTGTAAGCAATTCCCATTTTCTATTTGTTAAAATAATTTAGTTAAATACATCAAATTTTAAAAGTAAAATAATTGCGAAGCCATATCGGTCATGCTGCTGGTGTCTTATAATTGAGAGTTCTTCTGTAAACAACGTGGTCAGTACAACAAAAGTAAAACAAACGTATGTAACTGGGTAAGTAAATAAAAATATTCTCCCTCTCTCGCTTATAAGAAAAACAAGCGGACAGGTGTCTGTCTGGTATATTTTAGAAATTCGGCTCTTTAGTGGAGTAAACGAAAATTTAATAAAATAACTGAATATTTAATTGTTTTTACTGAATATGGGGTCAATTTGACAGTAAAAAATTGACAGTAAAATTTGAATAAATAACTGAATATTTAATTGTTTTTACTGAATATGGTGTTGAATTTTTGACAGTAAAATATTACAAAATGACTGAATATTTAATTGATTTTACGGAATATGGTGTTGAATTTTTGACAGTAAAAATTAAATAAACTTTTTGTTAAAAATAAATGAAAAATAGGTAGGCCGGTTTTTAATTGAACTTTCTTTTTTTTTATTACAATTTCAGTTAATTTTACGTACAGAATATTGTGAGTGTATTATTTTAATATACAACTTTTATTTATTTAAGACACCAATATGTTTAATTGCTTAAAAATACACAACATTGTTTTAAAAATTAGAGCTTTTATAAATGTTTCTTTTTTAAGGCATTTTTTAATTCATACTAAAATTTTATTCTTAATCAAACATACAGGGTCCGCAAAATAACTTTTTTTTTTGAAAATGCTATAAAAAAAAACTACTGAATATTTTCTCAAATTTCTTTTTTTATTTGAAAGTACAATCCTTCCGGTTAATAATGGAAAATAATTTCATTCTAATGGC
Source organism: Pollenia labialis (assembly GCA_949318255.1). Lineage (NCBI taxonomy): Eukaryota > Metazoa > Arthropoda > Insecta > Diptera > Polleniidae > Pollenia > Pollenia labialis. Next base: position 127,825,848 of record OX439142.1, on the reverse strand, counting down.
TGCCTCGGCTTGCCATGCAGTAGCCTACACGATCGGTCCAATTTTTAAGCACATTATCAATTGTGTGCAGCTGTATGGCTTCACGAATATTGTCCTTTATGCTAGGAACACAACTAAGACGAACGACGAATTTTTGGCCGCGAATATTCGTCGCCAAAAATAAAAAATATTTGTGTATATGAAAATGCACACACTCAGGGCGCTGACGAAAATTCGCCGGACGTTGCAAACTTTAAATAGATTTAATTCTAATTCTTACGCCGTCGAACGAACAAAATAGTAAGTGTTTCAGTAAATAAAGTTACTTTTTACTTTTGAAATTGTAAAATTTTAACTGAATATCTTATAAAATACAAATTGACAACAAAATAGCAATAAAAAAGTATTTTAGTTAAGTTGTTCTTAATGTTTCATTTGTGAAATATTTTTTGTTCATATGGTAACACTATTCCTTGTTTATACAAAATTGTTTATTTTCATTTTTTTTTCGTCGTTATTGTGTTTCATACGCCGAACATCTACAGCGCATTTCTTCCGAATAATTCGTCGTGCTGGACGAAATTCGTCGTTCGTCCCAGTTGTGTTCCTATCATTAAAGCGTCAATTGTCTCTGGCTTGTGGGCGTAATACTTATCTTTGACGGCACCCAACAAATATTAGTCTAGTGGTGTCAAATCGCAGCTCCGAGTTATATTTTAACTTAGGCTTAAGTTCATCAAATTTTATTTCATTAAAATTTCTCGATTAAAGAAAGGAATTTACATAATGATATGAACTAAAATTTGTTTGATAATTTTATTCTAGACTGAACGACGAATGCTCTCGGGTCGAACTTACATGTTTCGAGAACAAGCACATTATAATCTTCAGAATTCTGTGCAGTTGTGCACTTTCCGCCACTGCGATGGCAGTCTATAGTCAAACGTCAACCTTTTAATTAAAGGTATTTCGAAATTTACTGTAATTGATTATATATTTTTTATTTATTTACATGTTTCTTTTGACCTGCTGTTTTTTTTTCTCGAAACTTGTAAATTCGACCCAAGTTCAATTCCCCGTTCAGTAAAATAAAAATTATCAACAAAAAAAAAAAAATTGAATGTATTTCGTGTTTTAAAATTCCTTAATGAATCTGACATCTAATCTTTAGGTAAAATTGTCAGCTGAATCCGAATGTGAAGTCAGAATGGTCAAAAGTAGAACAATTTTCGAGATATGTCAAAATAACCGTTATCACTTTAGTTAAAGTATATTAACTGAATATTTAATTGTTTTTACTGAATATGGGGTCAATTTGACAGTAAAAAATTTACAGTAAAATTTTAATAAATAACTGAATATTTAATCGTTTTTACTGAATATGGTGTTGAATTTTTGACAATAAAATTTTACAAAATAACTGAATATTTATTTGATTTTACGGAATATGGTGTTGAATTTTTGACAGTAAAAATTAAATGAACTTTTTGTTAAAAATAAATGAAAAATAGGTAGACCGGTTTTTAATTGAACTTTCATTTATTTTATATTACAATTTCACTTAATTTTACGTACAGAATATTGTGAGTGAAGGCATGCATGTTGTTAACCCAAATAAAAAAGTCATGAAAAAATCCAGTTTAGCTAAGCCCGCATTTAGATTATGCAATTAACGGCGAGTTTTGTTTTCTTTTTTCTTTTAAAGTTGCTACGAAACTCTTTTCACATTTATATAAAAATTTTTTTCAAGCATTTTTTCATTAAAATGTAAACAAAACAACTCTATTGCCAACCAACCATTTTCTATAATTACTATAGGTAGAAGTACATAATTCGTCGACGTTTGTCGTGCGTTTAAAAACGTCAGCGCATGAAAAAAATTGCAAGTTACACAACGCGCGTTACAAAAGCCGTTCCTGTCATCTTTTTTTTATTTGTGCATTGAAACCGGATTCGAAAGTATATCAAGATTTTTTTATTTTATTGAAATTATTCTTTTTATATAATAATTGTATGTTTTTTAAGCTCTTCAATAAGTTTTTCTTTCACAATTCGTAAATTTGTTAGAGTCAAAATATTTTGCATGTAGCTTGTTCTATTAAAATGCACTAGTTTAACTTTTTTTTGACAAAAGTCTACAGAGCGCGCGCGCACTAACTCGAGTTATGTACTTCTACATTAAGCGATTAAAAATTCGGCTTAAATCTAGTTTTTCGACGCAGCTTCAAATAAAAAAACAAGTACCTAGGGTGATAGAAAATTGAAAAATAAGAAGAAAATATGAAGCGAAAAAAGTGACGCAAACGCATAGTTTTCGAGTGATGGACCTCTAAAGTTTTCATATAAAAATGCGATTTACCACATTGCTGAACGTATAGGTCCAATATTGGTATTATTTTAAAGCTCTTGAATAGATTTTTCTGAATATACAAAATTTTCATCAAAATGGTTAACTCCCATTACAGTTTTTACAAAATTTGACATAAAAATAGGTTAACATATGTTTTGATTGTAAAATTAAATAATAAAATGTCTATCCATGCGTCGTCGTGCAAATTTTTCAACCCCGTTTTCTTCCCTACACCTCTTGCTAACAAACAAAATGTTGCATGCAAAAGTTGCGGCGTTAGTTGCATAATGTAAATAAGGTCTAAGCAATTACTTAGCAACAACTTTTATTTTATTGTAACTCGAGGGTAAAGTGTAAGTTTTTAGAATTCAAATTGCAAAAAAGAAAAACAAATATACCTTTGTGAAGTGTAGGTAACGAAATTCAACTGTATTCAATGTTATATGTACTAATGTTTGTTTGCCATTAAAAATGCCCCACTCAGCGACCCTCCCCCTTCTATAACTGTTGGGGGATTCCACAAAAAAAAACAGTATTTTGCTCACTCAAACAAAGTGTTTTTGAAAAAGCACATGCTATGGGAGAAATGACTGCTGTATGAATCACTATTTAGTTCAGTGTTGCCAGTGCACTTATCGAAAAAATACCTACACATGCTAATACAGATCCGATTTTGCCCTACACGTTGAACAAATTTCCCCTACAAAAATCTCTACGCATTATTATCATTAAAATAGAAGAAAAAACATTAGTTACACACAATAAATTTTATTCGAATATGTACATATATTAAAGCTTTGACAAAAACTTAGTACAATTTAGTGTTTCAACATTAGGTGTGATCCCGTACTCAACGTTGGAGGCTCGCGGGGTCACAATCTTACCGAAATCTGTTCCCGTACTCAAAGTTTGGAAAGGTGGAGCTTTTAAGAAAAAATTATTCTTCTTCTTGAACGCAGTAGCTCGTACTTTTTTTTTTGCAAATTTATAAAATTGTTAAACAATTAGTTGTGTCAAAAATACATTAAAACCTGCAATCGAGTTAGCCAAAATAATAAATATAAGAAATATTTTTAAAATAAATAATAGAACATGATGAAATATGTAAGTAAATCAGGAACCGAAAATAACAGTTATTTTTAAAATTTAAAATCAAAAAGCCAGGTGGATATAATTTGTCTATCAGATATTTGAATACAGCATATTGATGCTGTTATGCTAAGGAATAATTATTTCTGACCGAAAGAATAAAAGTCAAAAAATAACTATTATATTTTGACTTATTTTAAAAAAGTCGTAACTGTTACTGTCCCAGAAGTAAATGCTTGAATTTTTATTTGATGCACGTTAATGTGGCACTTATGTATGTTTTTATTTAAACATATTTCATATTAACGTTTTCTTTTGGATCAGAAATTTGGTTGTTATTGTTCCCGTACTTTTGTAAATTTTTGTCTATTAGTGAGAGAAATATTTGTTTACTCTAAGTTTACCGAACTTTACACAACAAGTACGGGATCACATCTACATGCACATTAGTGTCGCCAACTTTTTAAACAAACAACTCTGGATAAATATTTTGAAGCTCTTTCAGGGGAAACAATTTTTTCAACCGTTTTGGACAATAAAATATTATTAAAAACATTTTTTCAGCATTTATTTTATGAATAATACGATATGACGAGAAATCTCTACATTTTGGAGATTATGAAAAATCTGTCGAATTTCCGTACGCTTCTATTTAAGTATCAAACATACCTACATGTAGGGATTTTCCCCTACTTCTGGCAACACTGATTTAGTTGCTTAAATAATAAAAAACACGGACAATTGCTAAATTTTGCTGATTTTTGATTTGATTTCAAATGCATATGTCGATAGTACTAAAGTGTGTGTGTTTTTGTAAAATGTATGCAGTAGGTATTGTATGTATTGTATGAGGGCGCCCTGGAAGAAGGGTTTTTTTTGTGGTTATTCAAACATAGTTAGAATTGACGTCAGTTTGGGTTTTCGAATTTCTCTGAAATTCCAATTCTAGATACTTGACTTATAATCATTAAGTTAGTGTGTGAGTTTCATCATTGAATTGGTTTTTTATTAAATATTGTTTTATTGAATTTTTGTTCTGCTTAGAAAAACAAAAAAATAATTTTAATAAAATCTTTCCAGTCATCAAGTTTTAAAAACAAAATTTGTACAAGTAAAAAAAAAAATAAAGTTTATTTACAAAATAACAAAGCAGCAAAAAACTCAGGTCTTTTGAAAAGAAAAAACATTTTTTTTAATAAGTGTATTTAATTAATGTACGAGTTATAAGTCAAACTAAAGATCTAATACATGCGATCTTATATTTAAATTCTTTGATGGTTCGTTTAGAATCCCATGAAACACCAATTTAAATTAAAACAAGTAAGAAAATTTAGGCCATTGTATACAACTAGTATTCCGACTTGAGAGAGCATTCCCAATTTTTGATTTCACCTATCACACATAACTATACGTTCTGTATGAATTCAACACACGTAAAAACGACAAAAACAAAACAAAATTTAACATTTTGCAATCTCAAATTTTTGACAATACCTATAACGATAATTGATAATTTTTACCAACACATTTTTCTTTTTTTATTTTGCAAAATGTTTTTATTTTATGACACTTATTTTTTTCTGATGTTAACATTAATTAAGCCAGCAGAGCAGCATTTTCTGGTATGAAAAAAATATTTGAAATTAAGTAAATATGTGTTATCCAATATTGCAGAATAAAAATTAAACAAACATTGTTATGAAAACTTTATGAATTTTATTTTAGAAGTAATTTTTTTGCCACTTTCTATACGATTTTATGCAATTATGTTTAGTGGTAAAAATTGTTTTAAAAAACAATACATATGAAACAAATCATACTAATACAAACATCTACTAGGTACTTCCCACATTTGAGTTAGGTATCTGTCATAGAGTCGGTATACTAATTGTAAACTATGGTTTAGGCAGTCTATTCAGACTATTCACTACTGTGGATTGGGAAAAACCAAAATTTTTGCAAATATCCCTGCGGGAAATTTGTATCAGTCGTTCAAGAGAACTGGTTTGTTAAAATAGAATTGGGACAAAAAGAAGAAACTAATGTCCAGTCAAAGGAGAACTAATCACTTAAGTGATATATTAAAAACAAAAAGGTAGAAAATGAATTGAATTAATTTGTACACGTTTTATTGGAATAATACCATGGAATAGCATTGTAGTACCTTACACTAAACCCGCTCATTGAGATTAGGTGTAGAACTTTTGAAATGCCCAACAAACACGAAGTCAAACCTTTGATATGAAATGACTTTAACATTTGACATCAAACACAATTCACAATCGTTTTTCAATTGTTTGATTGGATATTGATATTGATTTCAAATAAACATTTGACGTCAAATCAGTATTAAATGTTAAATTCAATGCAAAACTAAACTTGGCAATACCCCAACAAACACGGAGCTTTCATTTGAAATTGAAAATGATTTGAAATGAAACGTTATCTCAAACGACAAAAAGGGGAAATCATTATCAAATCGAAAAATGCCCTTATTTTCATCTTGCTTTCAAACGTAATTCTCAAATGTTTTTCAAATGTGGATTATAACACAATGTGGAACATAATTAAAAATATTTTTTTTTTAATTAAAATTCATTTATTATTTAACAAACTGTGAGATAAACATTCGGCAACACAGCTAATTCTTTCAAAGATGAAATAATTGGGTCCTTTTTACTTTGAGGATTGTAGCACCACGATCATACAACAAACTTATAATTTGTTCACTTTGCCGTTTATACCAATTTATTTATGTTTTTAATTCATATTCTTAATCATTGTAATTACCCACAAGTAATTTTAATTTTTAATAAGAAATATATCGTTCACTTGCCAAACACATTTAACCAGAAATTAAAAATTTAACTAATCGCCATTTTTAATGCTAACATTTATTTTTCGCTTTACCCAACAAACACGGAGGTTTGATTTCAAATAGTGTCAATTAAACCCCTATAATGACTTCCATATGCAAACGTGATATTACCAATTCATATAAAGTATTATGCAACCCATTCAAGTTTCAATCCAATTAGTAACTGAGTCGGTTGTTGTCCAAATCATGCCATGTATGGCTCTGTCAATTGATTAGTTTGGCAGTTGTCAAGTTGGTTGAAGAAATATCAAAAGATTTAGATTTTTTGCAAAATGGCTAGTAAGTCTCTCAACTCGATTGTGCAGTGTGTGTTCCAGTCTCCTGATCAGCTGTCAAAGTTTTTGTTTATAGTTTTTTTTTCTTTTGCAAAGAAAAAGTTAAGTATTCTTGAAATTGTCTTTAATTTTAAATAAAAAATATGAAAATGAACGGTTAGGGGTTTTTAAGTTCCCTTATTAAATTTTCATTTTAATTTTTATTCTTGTTCTTCAACCATTCTTTTGACAAAATTCTTCATCGCTTTGCTATTTTTTCATCATAAATGCATTGCAATAGAATTTTTTAATTGTGAAAAAAATAATAAATTTGACAGTTGAATGAAAATTTTTCAATTCAGTTTATGAAGTGTGTGGCCAAGAATCAATGCGATTGAAAGACTCAATTGACAATTGAATTGAAACGTGTATGGGGTGCTTTAGAGCTTAAACCAGTCTCTCCCAACAAGGAAACTATCACGGCACTACTTTTGTGTCAGTTCATTTCCCTCTAGAGATTTTCTAGATCTGCAATAGGAATTATTCAGAGCGCCGTGTTTTCTCTTTTATAACGTACGTGTGCATACACATTGAAGATTACTTAACAACAACATTTTTGGAATTTATACAATCGCAAAATGTAATAATATATGTTGCCTATCGTTGATCTAGATATCTACAACTATATGAGATTTTTTAATTGTAAAGTGATTTTAACGAGGGAGTTTATGTAGGACCTTCCTGGATCTACCAGCACAAAATTATGTCACGGCATAGAAGTTATTACAAGAGTCGCCAAATTTTATGTCAATACTAAGATTTATAAGGAAGTTTTGACATTTAAAGCTACTTTCGGTAGTGGTTTTTGTATTGGAGGTATGGTAAATATTGATCAATAAAAAAAAAAATTGGTAAAATAATTTACTAAATGTTGCAATAAAATATTTTGTGCAAAATTTAATCATAATAACAACATAATTAGATGGTCTGTTCCGGGAAGAAGTTTGTATGGGGGCTTTATAAAATTAAGAGCCGATTGTCATCATTTTTCAAAAACTTCGTCCTTGTGATAACTAAATTGTGCTTATCAAACTTCATCAACTGGTCGTCAAAATTGCAATTAAGCTTGAAGCACACAATACAACAGAATCCTCGTACAAAATTAATTTTTTACCAAAAAATTGTGTGGAAATGGTTGTAATGAATAACGACAAAGCTTGTTTTACCATTTTATTGGACCATCTATTTTTAAATCATATTTGCATTATTCCGTACTTTTAACTTTCCATAGCCAATGCATTGGTTTACAAAAATCGAGATATATTTTTCTTGGGCATCCATATTTTAAAATTTTGTATTTTTTAAGTTTATGCCTTGACGATTTAACTTAAATGAGCCAACTTTACAAGACACGATTCAAATATGCTGGTACAATCATAAAAATATCCAACTGTTTTTGCTAGAGCACCAGCAGCTGGCACAATCACACCAAAAGCTCACACACGGTCAATTAGCACTTGATTCCACAATCATGATGGTGTTGTGTATGGGCCCTATAAGTCTAGAGCCAATATTTTTATATGTTAGACAATCCACACATACACGCAATACCCTTTGGAAGAAAATCTGTAAAATTATTTTTCAAAGATCTTTCTCGTGCGATTTGGGTGGTATTAAATTGTAGTCCAGGGCTTTCGTTCTTCTGTGCTGATAGTTTCCATAGACCATATTGGAGTTTGCTCGGCCAAAATCTACCAAAGATCTGCTATTTGTAAGCTTAGACAAGTCGGAGGAGTTGGCAGCACTTATATTCCATTGAGATTTGTTGTTTTTCTGCCGTTTTGTTGGTAAATCAAATAACAGGGAATTATTGCTCTATACTGTTTTTGCTGACCTTATTTTTGAAGAACTAAGAGTTGATGGTTGTATATAAATTGTTCTACCCATAAAAACCCAAAATATACTTCAGTGCCTTAAAACCAAGTCCTTTCTCTTTTCCCTAAAACCAACATATTTAAACCTTTTTTCATATATTTCATTTCCTAACAAAAAAAATAAAATGACTACTATTTATGGCGGCATTCTTACAAGTTTATGGCTTTACATTTCGAACTACTTAAGAAACAACTTTTCACATTATAAAATATAAAAAATTCGAAAAAAAATATTAAAATAAATAAAACGCTCATTAAAATATGCCAAAAAGTGTACGAGTAGAAACCCCAACGTCGTCATCGTCATTAAAGAGGGCAAAGAAAGGATGAGGGACAACTGCAACAATAAAAAACTGATATTTAACAACTGGTTAACAAGACACCTAAATCATAAAACAGTAAGAGGAACTCGAAAAAACGGATACATTCATTCCACCGAGTGCATGTGTTTGTGCGAAAGAATGTGACTGACTGTCTGCTGGTATATGCGAGTTTATTTCAAAGATAAATGATGATGTTGAGAGAGAATGAAAGAATAAATTCATAAACTACTCAATCAACGCCCCCAGGGTAACGTGCCAACAATTATGGTTTGTAAGGTAAAAAAAGAAAAGAAAATAAAAATAAAAATAAATAATAACAGCAACCAACAACTTTGTATCTGACTTAAACAAAGAAAAAGATCGACTTGAGTTTTGTGTTTGTTATAGTTTCTTTGTGGAATATCGGAGGCAAAACAAGTGGTATTTTAAGCATCCCTGGTGAAAAAGATTTGTTGAAATCTTTCAGTTTTATAAAAACTAAAAATCAGTACAAAAATAGTTAGATATTGTTCCTTAATCCTTTTTTCATCCTTAAACTTACTAAGTATTGTAAAAATAAATTGAAAATAAAATAAACTATTTAAACCGCTATCGTTTTTCTTGTCTGTGTTGAATTCTTTATTAGCTTTGTTTCACATTCAGAGAAATATATCTTGTTTTTATGTAAACGACTTTTTTTATATTTTGTTTAATTAAAAAAAATAATAATAATTAATACTTACACTTGAATTGGTATTGAGTTTCGGCAAAAATGAATATTTGTCAGTTAAATCCCACTGTTTCATGTTGCGTATATTGATGGCGTGTAGGGTGTCCTTAATTAAATTATAATTTTTTGCAATGGTATTTTGAAGTTTTCTTAATTCCTGAAAACAAACATAAAAATAAGAAAAAAACATTAAGTTACACGGAATGTATGGTTTACTTAATATGGCTTGAACCAAGAAAAGTTTGCATGATTCTCGTCCAGGTCAAAAATTACTTATTCTTACTTACTAAAAGAACATTTTTCTTTATTTAAGAATATTTTACTAAATTCGAACAAAATAAGTATGTATTAAGAAACGAAATTGATTACTTTAGGAAATGGTATAAAATCTTAAACCTTATTTTCCATCTCTGATTTGTTGAAAATGGTACCATTGTAAGTTGCATTAATTTCGTACATCTGACACTTAAACTGATTTTAAAATATCTTGCAATTATCTAATGCTATGTTCACATTTGGCTTCTTAAACACGTTTAAGCAGCTCGAACGTGATTAAGCGTTAAACACTTCAAAATCGAGATGATTACCCATACATTGAAGTGATTTGTTAATCACTTCAAAATGACATGATTACAACTAAATCACTTCATAAACCACATAGAATCCTGTGAACATACCTCAAACCAAGGCGAATTTAAATTCGTCTTGCCTCAAACTGAAAAACGGCCACAATGAACGTACCTCTTTCACAGAAAAATTTTTTTTTTATTAAATAAAAAAAAAGTTAAAATATAATAAAAACTTAATGGATTTGGAAAAGAAAAAAAGAAAGAAGCCTTGGAGTCAAAAGAACGAAGAGATGCTAGTGGAAGTGTGGGGTGAAAGTAAATAATCTGCTGATAACTTTATTAATGTATTTCTTTCCATTTTTAATGTTGTCAAGAAATAACAATTTGTTTGTTCTTTTTTGTTTATCGATCAGCTGTTTTTGCTGTCAACTTAATCATCTCAAATGTAATGTGAACGACTTTGATTAGCTAAATCAACATTTTGCTTAAACGCGTTTAAAAACCTTAGTGTGAACTTAGCATAACATTGCTCACAAAAGCTGTTGACACGATTGTTATATCCCGGACAATATTGTTGTCTTGCAGTGAACTTGCAAAGCTTTTCTTGATAAAGTCGTCAGACAAAAATTGCCAGTTCACACGGTTGTCACACAATTTTAGTACATTTTACTGACAATTTTGTTAGGTCTGACAACCGTCTGTACGTAGGTTTAGATTGATCTATAAAGGTTAAAAAAGCTTTTAGCCAAAGCTTAAAATTTATACGAAAATATTTAGTTATTTATAACAACAACAAAAAGGGGTTCACTTAATAAAATCTGTTGCAGATATTTAAAATAAACTTAATAGCTGTATATATTAATCATTCAAGGACCATTGTAAATTCATCTCGTTAACTTTCCCTCTTACCTGCAAATAAAATACTACCCAGCGGGAAAATGTAATCAATAGGAATCGAGAATGGAATACATATCTTGTATAATATTTGATTCCAGAATTCATTGTAATAAATTATTTCAATGCATCCTGCTAATGAATTAAATAATGCATCCTTTATGATCAAAACTTGTAAACGACATAAAGGCAGCAAAATATAACAAATTTTTATTAAGAAAATATATAAAAACACGAAAATCAGTCACGAACAAAAACAATACATTTCTTGTTCAGCAAATGTGGGAATATACGTGGTAATCAATGCCAATTTATTTTGCCTGATAACAATTAAAAGTTCTAATAATAGTCCTTGGTGGCTGTTATAAACTAAATTCGATTTTTCGAATTAGCTGATCGAGCGAATTTTTATTTGGTATTATGGCGCTCATTTTGTTAATTCACAAAAGTACATTTTCATCATTCAGCTGTCACTTAAAACTAAAAATTTTTGTTTACAAATTTAAATAATAAAATTAAAGATAAGCGTGACCACGGCGGAGTTATGTCTATATTTAGCTTCAGTGGGGTTTTATCCCACTTTTTTACATGCTGAACTTTGCTGCAAAACATTTGGTCAAAAAAAATTTTGTTCCATAAGGAATATGTGCGGTTCCAATTGCTGTTTACGACATTAGACTTGCATAAAATGAACAAAACTGATAAAGAATATGGTATTTGGTATACGAACACAAAAAAAAAAATTACAAATACAGGGTGGCCCAAAATTAACGAAGGGGTTTTAAATGGTTATAAGTTTTTTATTATAATTTTTTTCCCCCTTTCTTTTTGGTATTTTGTGAAGGAGAGTCGGGGAATTAATTATGAATAGCTAAAAAAATCGAACAACACACAAACATAATTGAACCCGATTAATTATTTTTAAAATGACTTGTCTTGGGTGTTTGAAATTTAGGGTGGCCCAAAATTAACGAAGGGGGTTGGAATTGCTTATAACTTTTTTATTCAAATTTTTTTTTTCTTTTCTAGTCACTATTTTGTGAAAACGACTTGGGGAATTAATTGTGAATAACTCTACAATCTACAAAAATAATAACATCCACCATTATTTTAAGAAAACTTATGGAAAATATGCTAAAAAGATCACGAATTTGCGAAGCAGAAAATGGCCACCACTTGCGAGATATTATTTTTCATAACTAAACTAAAAATATTTCCCATTTATTTACTGTATTAAAAAAAAAAATATTTTATAATTATTTCTTAAATAAAAAGTTATAACGAATTTAAACCCCTTCGGTAATTTTGGGCTACCCTGTAGTTACAAGTATTGTACATTTATTTGCACCGTCGAAAGCAAATTTGTTTTCGTTGGAAAATTCGATGCACAACGAAATTTTTGACAGTGCTGCCAACTCATAATACCAAATCAACATTCGATAGTCGATGTTCGATAGCCAGCGAAAATCGTTTATCGAATGATACTCATAATAGGGGCATTAAACATATTTTTAAGACTTACCTTTTTAATTGGTGGAGGTCTCTTTCTTTTAACCGGCTTTTCCTCCATTTTTGAAATGCCACCACAAGGATTATACCAATTAATTGCCTGAGATTGCATTATACTATTGTAATAATCATGCCAACTTATTTCACGTTTATGCAATCTCTCCTCCTCATCGCTGTCTTCGCTATTAATTTCATTCACTATCAAGTCAGTCTCCAATTGATGTTGCCGTAGAAGCTGCCGCAGATGATGATTATGATTAAGATAATTGTAATGATAATCATGTTTATAATGTAGTTTTTCAGTTAGCAAGATTTCCTGCAATTGCGAATGATGTAGAGTATCGTATGGTAAATTATGTTGTTGCTGCTGACGCTGCTGTGTTTGCCTCAGCTGGTATTGCTGTGGCTGTTCCAAAGGTGCTGCCATTGTAAATGTTGATGGCTGTGCACTTAATACTGTTAATAACATGGTAATCAAAACAAATAGTTGTTTATAACTGTCTGTTGTTAAGGTGGTAATTTTGTGGCTTTTATGCGTGAAACTTTGCGTTAACATGCAACAGCAACTACAACAATCACCTTCGTAGCAATAGTTGCAATTATGACAGCAGCTGATAGTCGTTTTTAATTGCTGTTGCTTTTGTTTGTGTTCTTGCTGTTGCTGTAGTGTTTTTACCAAGCCGCTGTTTTTTGTTGTTAGCTGCCTGCTTTGTTGTCTTGTTCTCTGCTGCTGCTGCCTATAACTATAATGTTGCAATTGCAGTGGCCGTGTTGGTGGCAACGGCTGGCCTATTGGAAAATGTCGCTGTTTTAGGTTGGCCGTTTTGTTGATATCTCTTTGTTAGTTGCGTTAGATTAGCAACTAACACCTGTTTAATTTTTTTTTTGTGTTATTGTCAAATAAGAAGAGTATTACTTGGCTATCAAATATTATTTATTGCTAGTTTGTATTTATGTGTGCAATTTTTTTCTTCTTCTTTTTATTTAGCAAATATTTAAATATGTAATTATTTTTTTAAAGTTGTAAAATAGGTTTTGTATATTTTTTAATGTTAACTCTTAACACAAATTGAAATGACAAAAAGAAAAAAAAAATTCCTTTGTGGAAAATTTTTGCAAATAAATATATTTTTTGTTGTTTTACTTTCAGTTAATAACACTGTGCTGCAAAGTAAACAATATTGAATACATTAAAAATTGATTTATTGCAGCTTTCTGGGCTGGGCTGAGTAATTAATTTTAAAAAATATCTGGAGTTATATTTTATTTCCAGCCAGTGGAAATATTAAAACTTTGCAAATGCATGTATTTTATAACATTTTTTGTTAATTGCTTATCATATTTATGATTATTTTTAAATATCTAAAAATTATATTTTTTTAATCATTGATTTGCTTAACATTTCAATCAAATTAAAAATTTTAAAGTTTTTTTGCGTTTACTTCAATTGGAAACCTTAATTTTTTTAAATAATTTATAAAAAACTTACTTGCAACACTTCAATTCATCTCTTTTCTAATAAATAGTTTAAAATAGACATTGAATTAAGGTAAATTTTTGTTTACTGTATTTTAAACAATTTTTGTGAAAAACCCCCTCATTATTGCATTGGGTTTTTCCAAATTGAATGAATGTTGTTTTACCAAGTGTTGAGTTTAGCATTTCAATTCATTAGTTTTTAATACTAATGGCTAATTTCGTTTTAAAAACAACTTATTTAGAAAGGTAAATCTCCACTTTACATTTTATTTAACTACTATTATTTTATTAGCAACATTTTTTTCCGATCATGTAAATCTTTTTAACTTCTTAACAAATAATAAAAAAAAAAAAAAATTGTAAAATGACATTTGAGGAATTCCATAACAAAACAAAATTATTCAACCTGATTAATTGATGCAATAGATCAGGTTCTAGGAACTGTGCAAATCGTAGAAGTAAATAATTTTTCTGGTGTTCAGCGTTTTCTTATTTTTTAAGAGGACAAACTATAATGTGTTTCGTCGTATGATATTATTTTCCGAAATGCAAAAGTTTTCGGGGATTAAGACAAACTAGTGCATCTTATCTAATGGCAAAGGCAGAAAATATAAAAGGAGAAAGGGAATAACCGCCAAACTTGTCACGTGATAGTTCTAAAGTGGTGGGGACCGGTTCTAGTTCAAACACTTAATATGAAGGGAACTTGTCCCTTTAACATGGCGATATTCTAGGAGGTTTCTAATTGGTACATTCTTGACACTTTGTAAAAGGGTTTGAATTAGCGAAAATAAACACATTCAATTTCGATTTAAATCATCTCTGTCGCTGATATTTTGCCGAGTAAGCCCCTCCATATAAATTAATAGAACCGGAGAGAATCAAGTGACTAATTCTCTTTAAACTGTCTTCAAAAAAGAGGTATTGTAAGGAATTTCAATAAACAGCTAGAAATCTAGAATTCGCAGACGATATATGTCTCAGTTTAATGGTATGCAAATCAAGGCTTATGACCAAGTAGATCTTTAAAATCGCGTACGTTTGGAAATCTTTAATACAAAAACAATGGCAATGCGTATCAATAACTTTTCGGGCAATTATATCAGAAAAAAAAATCAAACCAGTGGATATATAAGATCTTTTTGCTATCTGGACTCCATGATGTCGACCCGAAGAAAATCCAGAGCTAAATTTGGACGTCCAAGCAAAAATATCGGTCTTCACAGATCTTACAATATGCAAAAGAATGAATTGTTAAAGCTTGTGTGCAATCAACACAGAAAACTTCTCGTCATTTTTTATTAATCGAAATTGAAATCAGTTAAATTTAAAAAAAAATGTACTTGATACTATTGTGTTTTCTGGTGCAAATTTAATACATTTAAAATAAAAAGTTTTTTCGAGCTCGAGACCAAAAAACTTTTTATTTTAAATAAAAAAAGGTCGAAAAAATAATAAGATTTAATTTAACACATTTTTTAATTACAATTACAAATTTTTTAATGGAAATTAATTTTAATTTTTTTCTGAATACGCTCCTGTACTGAAACGAAACCTGGCAAATGTCAAACAACATAGCCTAGAGACTGCCAGCATTCAGTTGTATCCCTAGAAGGAAGCTAACTGACACCAAAGAAGTCCCGTGATAGTTCTTTGGTGGTAGAAACCGGTTCTTGCTCTAACACTTTATATAAATAGGACCTATAACTTTAACATGGGGTTGTCATTGCAGGAATGTGTCTGCGAATAATGTGTAGAATATATTGGCCTAATATAATATCAAACTTAGAATTTTGAAAATATCGAGTAAGTAACCATCCCAATATCTAGACAAAAACAGCACTAGTATGGAATTCTCAGGGTTGCCGATGTCGCGGATGCCCAGTGAATACCTGGAGAAGAATGGTATTGAATAAGAAAACGCAAACAAAACAACTCATCTTATCGGCGATATCCATTATCAATATTGCACTTTCTTTGCCATGCAAATTTTGATATGAAAACCAAATATTTTGCATATGTATTGATACTGCAATTCTTATTTTGAGGCAACTCTTCAGCATATAACAAGTGCTCAATAATGGACCATCTTCCCACTAAATTCTGCAGATTCATAATTGTGTAGTTTAAATAAAAATCTTGTTTTCATTGTATTTTTAAAGTTTTCATCATATAAGACCCACTACGTACACGCAAAATTTACTTTGCAATATTTGTGGGAGAAAGGGAAATAAGAATAAAGGTATCGGTACTAGTCCTTTATGCATACTATTCGACTTGGAATCACTTTTTGAATCGACCTAACCTTGAGCATCCGTCCGTCCGGCCATCTGGTTGATTGTTCATGTACCCCTTGTGCATAAAGTTCAGTTCGCAATTTTGTAGATACTTTTAATTTTCACACCTACTAAACATGTGGACAATCGATCAGTAATTTTACAAAGCCGCAAACAAGTTTATTTCCGGAAAAGAGTCAAGGCCAATACTTATTTAATTGGAATCAAAATCATCCTACCAAATTTTATTAGAATCGGTCTATATTTGACCATATCTCCCATAGAATTATTATTCCAGAAAATAGCATTAAAAATGCTTGACTATTTTAAATGCTTTCGTTATTGCTGAACTAAATTTTAAGAAAGAACACAGCAAAAAAATAATAAGGTAGGGTAAATAATATTCTTAAACTGTGTATGTTCTCTGCTTTAGTAGTCAGCAAAGTAACCACTTTAAAGAGAATAGCTGCTACTATAATTTTGCTGCACTTGATTTCAGCATATACTAACTTCTTTGCTGTTGCGTGCTGTTAAAAAAGAGCGAAATTAAACTGATGATTCTCTTTCTAATAACATGAAATAATTGTTATTAAATGAAATGTAATCAGATTATCTATGAAATTAATACATTTTAACTTTTCAATTGAATTCAACAAACAATAAAGAAAAGGCAAAATAAAAAAAATGAACAAGAACTTATTACTAACAGCAAAGTGGTTGCATTGCTGACTGTTTAAGCAGAGAACATACACGAAGTGAGTTTAAGAATATTATTTACTATTACTTTCCAAAATTTACCATAGGTCCCGTATAAATCCCCTTTCCTAAAATCACTTAATAAATAATAATCGGCTCAAATAACTTTTATATGAAACTAAAAATCGATTACATAATTTTGTTCTGGCGGGCCCAAACAGGGCACTCTTGCAAAAATATGTTTTTATATACTGTGGTGTAGGATACCTCCACAGTCGGGATTGACCGACTATACTTTCTTGCCTGTTTTATATATGCTTTTAATATTGAATGACAGAAAAAGTTTGATCTCCGGTATGTTTTATAACCATCGAATTATATTAGAAAAAAACTTTAAATGTTCATTTATATTGTTTTGTTATAGAACTCCTTATTTTATTTTATTAACAAATATATAAAATGCAAAGCTGCTAAAAACGTCACTGGTGCGAGTATTAAACTATTTTATTACAACACGATAAAACTCCATCTATGAAAATTTAAAATATTGTTAAATCACAAGTTTGTATTTCAATGGGTGCTTATTACAAACCCATAATGTATGTACATATTTCACCTGATACTATACTGATTTTCTTTTACAAGCCGTTAAGTAATTTTTTTGTATTGTAAACAAACAAATACTATTCTGACAGCCGTCTAAATGTCTAGGGGATTTTTTTTTATTTACTTTTTACATTTTGTTTAAGATTTATTAGCTTATTTTATTAACTAATTAAAATGCTGTTAAAAGTTCATTAATGTGAGTTAGTAAGTGTTAACTTTTTTTAAATTACATTAATTTGTGTAATGTAAATGATTTTTGAATGATTAAATAATGTCAGTAAAGTGTCGCAGGCCTTTAATAGAAAAAAATAAAGTTTAGTAATAGTAAGTTTAATGGACAATTAAGAAAAAAAAATATATATTTAATACAAAAATGTTTAATATTACTTTTGTATGACATATTTAGGCAATTTACAAAATGTTCTGTTGTGTCGTATGGGTTGTATTTGCTTAATTGCCAATTTTATTACAGTTGTAAAAATTTTGTTTCAATTTTCATAGTTTAATATTATATGACAATAGAACGTTGTTGCCTATGTCTTTGCAGTGTGCTATTTTTCCATTTTTTTAAAATTTTCATTCATTATTATTCGTTTACTGTTTCTTTATTCACGTAATAAAAATAACTGAATTTTCATATTTTTTGTTATTATTATTAACGTTTACAATAATTTATTGTATTTTAATATAACAGACTGTTCACAACAGTGATATAAAAAAGCAATTAAATAGTACTTTAGTACTTAGCACTTTAGAACACTTTGTGAATTAGCTAAAAGCTTTATATTAGTAAACTTTTGAAATTTTAGGCAGAATAATAATAATTTGTAGTTTTGTGTCATTGATTTCGGTTAAACTGGGTTAAACTTGTTAGCATATGAATGTGTGAAATGTGTAGGTGGCAATTTATTTCTCTAAGAGAAATTTAAGTCTTGTTCTCTTTCATTTATTAAAAGACATATGATTCTTTAATTCGCAACGTGGCTTTAAAAGTGTTGTTCTAAAGTGATTTTGCATTTTAGGGAAATAAATAGTTATTTAAAATAATAAAAATTTTCAATTTACTAAAAATATATCTGCTACAAAGGAAAAAAATTATCAAGATTTTTAAGCAATACATTGATTACTTGTCTATAAAATTGGATTAACAATGAGTAAAAGTAAGGTAGGGAACTATCAAATAATAATTCCCAATAAAAATTTTTATCATTTTGCGAAGCACTAATGGTACATTTAAAAAATAAGCGCACAGTTATGCGCTACGCAATAAGACATACAGAAATGCAGTAAAGTAAGTGAAAGAACTCTCAACCACTTTTATAAAAAAATAACATTTCAAGTGCCACGGTATTCCCTTACTACGAAGCAGTTTTGTAAGGGAGGATACTAAAAAATAACTGTATCAAAACATTCAGTGTGTAAAGCTGATCGTTACATCCAAAATTTTTTATATGCGCTGAATAAAGCGCTTCATGTGTCAAAAATGTATTGCTTAAAAGTGGGAACTCGCCATATAAAATTCATGTCTTCCGTAAGCGCTATGGTAAGCGACATGAATCAAAGAAACAAGATTGCGCATTGCGCAGGTCCGTTATTTGTGTGTGTGACGAAACAAAAGACTTTGTGTGTGTGCATTTGTGTGTGTCTTACATTTTTTACAACAAACACTCATATTTAGTCTATGATGACGTAGATGCGCAGTAGAATTTTTTTTTGTTCGGCTGAGTGCGCAATCTTGGTTTTTTGATTCATGGTAAGCGAAACTTTTATGTTTCTCCCTTACAAAACTGCTTCGTTAAAAGCTTAATTTTTTTTTGGGTTGTTTACGAAAACTACTACTTTTAAGCAGCTTATTTATATATTATGAAAAAAGAAAAAATGTGCAAAAAGCTTGAAATTTTAAAGTTTAGCAAATAAGTTGCCAGACGGGTGTCAGAACTGGCATTTTAAGTTGGCCTGCTTCTTTACTCTCGTTTAGGAATCCATCGGGATTCCAACTTGCACGAAAAGTATTCACGCACTTTAAATTTGTGTAAATGAGAGTGCTTTTGAGAGAATAAAATTCTTCTTTTTCTTCGTGCAAATTGCGTGAATTTCCATACAGCTGTTCGTTCATTAAGAGAATTAATGTTTATAAAGAGAATTAGTTAAATCCTGTATAAAATAATATTTTAAACAAATTAAAAGGATTTGTTTAAAAAACGCATTAAAACCGTTTGACGTTCTACTATTTTAATAAGGTGGTTCTTTTTTGTGTTCCCGTACTGTTGTCTTTTTATGAGAAAAGTTTGTTCTAACTCTAAATTTCACGAACTTTACCCAAAAACCAAGAAACAGAGGTGTTAAGTGGGGTACAGAATAGTCGCTGTAGTACAACTTTACGAATAGCGCTGCAAGCTGTTAAATGTTAAAAACGGAAGTTTCAAAGTACTGTCAACAGAATAAGTAGTTGTAGTAATCGTTGCAGTTGAAGCTGAAGTACAAAATTCAAATTTTTGAACTTTGTCGCGCTACAAAGCATTCGTCAGTTTCAGCTACTACTACAACTTCTTTATTCTGTTCCAGGCCTTATTATTTGTACTTATTTGCTTTTAATTAAAAAAAATCAAGCAAGAAAACCAGCTGAACAAATATGTAATTGGTGAATCATGGTTCAGTTCGGGAATGCACAGCCGAGCGATTTATATGATCATTCACATTTTTGGACCATTTTTAATCTAAAGCAACAGCTCCCGAACAATATTAAGTGTTAGAATTTTAGAGAGATCGCCAGAAAAAAACTGGTTATAACCATTGTAAAATAAACAGGTGGCAAGATAACTTTTTGTTGCTCTTGCGTTGTTTGTCCAATCTTATGTCAAAGTTTCGCTTATGTTTACAAAAAGTCCGC
This sequence comes from Pollenia labialis, assembly GCA_949318255.1. Taxonomy (NCBI): domain Eukaryota; kingdom Metazoa; phylum Arthropoda; class Insecta; order Diptera; family Polleniidae; genus Pollenia; species Pollenia labialis. The sequence goes on along the minus strand of OX439142.1, from coordinate 127,805,413 downwards.
ATTTTTTGTTGCGATCAGTCAAAGTTTTTGCAATTTTAATCAAAAATAAATAAGATAGTGACCATGACAAAATAAAAATTGGCCTAAAATTGATTTATTTAATAACGTTTAGCGCCACGCTTTGATTTTTGTTTAAAATAATTTTTGACTTATGCTGAGACAAGTTTCCATTTTTGTTGTAATGATTCTAACCAAGGAATATTTATAAAACATATGGTTCAGAAAAAGGAAGTTATGATGGCTGTAAAATTTGTTTGAAGTTATTTATTCTAAATGTCAAACTTCATGCAAAAAAAATGCAGCCGGAACAACTCTCTCTGATCCATATACCGTATAAATGTGCCTTAGTTTTAATTATGGTTTACATTAATTTAGACTTATAGTTTTGCAAATCGGGGTTTAAGGCCGTTGGAATGACTGTAAATCTAAGTGACCCTTGCAGTCTACAACGAGTGTTTAATCATGATAATCCTTCATTTTAAATCCCGATTGCATGGGTTGATAACTGAAATTTCAGAGAACAACATCATTGAAGTCATCAGTTGCAAACTCCTTCTCTTGTGGAATTTCTCGAAGTGCTTATCGCAAATAACACCACCACATTTGGGTTCCCTTCATAATAAATTAATATCATATCTTTTTTGGTTTTGCTACATTTTTCATAAATTTCTGAAAAAGTGAAAAATCATATTCCAGTATTATAATAATGTTCTAAAGAATATGAATTTTATTAAAAGGAATATTTTTTTGAAAATTACTTAACTGAATTTCCCAAAAACAATTTAAAATGTTTCGATATTTAAGCAATTTTATGCCTAGTTCGATTTTACTGCTAGTCTATAGCTACAATTGGTCCTAAAACAGAATACAATTGGTCCGAGGTATAGCCGTAAAAATTGTATGTTCTTCGGAAAAATCAAATATTAGCAAATACATAAGTCCATAAGTTACGAACAGCAGCTAAAATTTGCGAAGCCGAAATGGGGTTTTGCTAGTTTCGATAAGTTCTTTGAGAAAGTTTACAAGAAAAGGAGTATGCATTTTCTTGGGATTCATAGTCATTGATCTTTATGGGTAAACCAGCATCTTTATATGTTTCAAATCAATATCTTAAAAAATTAAGTTCCTAAGAGAAAATTATACGCATTACAGTTTTTATACTATGTCTTATTCAAAGTTGTATCACAAAAATTTATTTAAAATCTTTTAATCGTTAAAAAGTTACAACAATTTTTATATTTGTATGACTTGATAAACGAAATTTTTCTTTATTTACTTTTTACTGAAATAAATAATGTAAATCATAAACCATCGATTATTGTTATCAATTTAAAAATCAGCAAATAAAACGTTGGTAACGAAATATTTTCGAATATTGATAAGAGCTATAATATTATGCCACAAGAGATATAATTATAAACAAAGTAATTCTAATATTTATATCTATGACATTCTTTACAAAATATTTGACTGGCTCTTATGGCAATAGATTAGTCAGACATAGTACTTAAAACGGCTCTGATATATGTAAATAGTTCAATTTATTAGGTTAATATTTAAAAATAACTGTGGAAACTTGTTTCCCTAAACCAGACCAGGACAGAGATCCAATCGATTTCGATTGAATTATTAAACAAAATTTACTTAAATTGTAAACAAAGTTCACATGTTGTTTTTGGCAAAAGTTTAGAATTTATAATATGTTTACTAAGTACATACATACAGCATAAACTATATTAATTAACAAGGCGGTTTGAATTGTATTTGGATTTTCTTACTGCAAAAAAAAATGGTTACTTTAAGTCAGTTAAAATGTTTAAAGACGTAATCAAAAAAGGTGTTAATGGTTTGCTGTTGTTTTCCAAATTTTTTTGTATTATTTATGTTATTTTTGGCTGTTTTTGTTATGACGATTTAGACTGGTGTTTATTGTTATTTTCGGTGCTTTTGAATGTGTGGCTTAAATGACGTCAGATAAATTGAAGGCTTAAAAAACAGAAAAATATTTAGTTGCTAAAACTTTTATTAAATCTGTTGCCAAGTCACTTCGAATTTCGTGATTTGTTTTATAAATAAAACGACTTACAAGCGATGAAAATATGTGGTTTTGTTTTTTTTCAAGTAATTTCATCATTATTTGAGGGGGAGCAATAAATTATTAATTTTTTTGTTGTTCAGATGTAATGGCTCATTTTTGTCAGCAATTTTCTTTTAATTAAAGGGTCTAATCTTAATAAGATGTTAATAATAAGAAAAAAAAGATCATAATTGAATTAACGTGACCATAAGTAAGTGTTTGTTTTGTGCTACCACTTGTAGGATTTCATCTATATTTAATTAATAAAAATAGAGCGACACCGGTTTAAAATGACAATGTACAAAGTTGCTTTTAAAAAGGACGTTTTTCTGGAACTCAAAATTGTCGATAGTCAGAAGCTAGCAAAAACTGCATGCCTTTACTATTTTCAATGCCTTCAAAATTCTCAAGTATACCCTTTCTTTTGTGGACATATTTATATGCCAAAGTTTATGTTTATAGGTTTTAGCAATAAAAGTACCAAAAGTTCATATCTTACAGATTCTCATTTACTCTGGTCCCTGCACCTATAATCATATCTTAAGTTCAATATACATAATAGCAAATTTAAAAAGTACCTTATGCAGAAGGGAAAACAATAAAAATAATGATATATAATTTCTCCCCATTGAAGTAGTACAAATGTTAATATTGTGGTGGGAGCCAATAATTTAATTTGAACATAAATGGCAATGATTGAAAAAAAATATTTTGTTGAAAATGGACCAAAAATAGGTACGATTTTTACGCTTTAAACGTTGGAAATTCAAAAATGTACGAAATTAACATATATTTTTTAGATAAGTTTTTTATTTCTTTGTTTATTTGCTTAAAAGTAGTTGATGATACAAAAAAGTTCCAAAATACAGGTTTAACCCGCTTACTCTTCAAAATTGTCGAGTTTCAAAAAAGTACCACACACCTGTCCGCTTTTTTTTAAGAACAACTTTTTTTTATCTAGTTTAGTTCAGAAGATAGATAGAGAAAGTAAGCGAATTTATACCATTTTTACCTTCTTGACATTCGAATTTCCAAAATCCCGTCTTAGTGGATCGATTTGCCGAGAGTCTAACCTCCGCTCCAAATTTTAATTGCATGTCAGCTTTAAGCGTTTAAGCGTTCAATCAGAATTTTTAGTTTTCAGGTTATGAAAGATCATCACATCTTTCTTATATTACATTACGAAATTAAGCGAAATATTTGCATTCTTTTTTAAAAGTACATAGAAAAAATTAATAATTTATTTCTATTAAGAAATTTGTGGTATTAATTAAATTTGCACCTGTAAACAAATCAATTAAATGCTTAATTCACTTGATTATTCGTTCAATTTACTTGACTAAACGTTCAGTTCACTTCATTACATTTTTAATTAAAACTGATATTATTTTTGCTTAATGCTTTAATTGGCGAGCAATTTTGGAAATTTTTTTCTGTGAAACTAAACACCAAGAGGGCAATGAAATAAGATATGCTTTACAAAAACCATAAAGAAATTTCTGATTGCTCTTATTGGTAGCATTATTAAGCGAAAAATTGGTGACTCATTATTTGTTGCAAAGTGTTACAGCAAAAAATGTAGGTTCTTACTTTAAACATTTCAAGCAATTTTGACATTTTAAAATCAAATGTTCCTTAAATGTTGACTCATTTTATTAAAAATAAATCATGATCCAGAAAAACAAAAACAAGTTGTGATAAAAAAAATCTATTGAATGGAAAACTGTTATAAAGTATAGGAATATATTTATTTTGAAACTGCATCAAATATTATGGTTTTTTTTTCAAATCGATTATCACATTTCAAAACTTTTATAAAATGAGTGTTTTGGTGGGCGAATTTAAACATTTATCGAGTTGTGGCACGACAATTCTTTTCAACGGGCGGACAAAGTAATTTGAACAACTTTTTACCTCACTGGACCTTTAGGCCAATCATACATAGAAAATTTTACACTACTTAAAACACTTGCATATGTGTCTATATTGTGAAAATAAAGTACTTAAAAAAAATTTTAAAATAAACTTTAATTAAACACAAAAAACCAAAATCTTTTAAAACAGATAAACGAAAACAAAATCACAAGATCAAATAAGGAAGCTTCGGTTTATTTCGTCAAAAATTTTGAAAAACAAGCATAATTGTAAAAAGAAACTCACGTTAACCAAAACAAAATACACAAAACGAATTTCACAACAAAATTGCACCACAAAAAAGATTTTTTTAAATATGATAAGAAAATAATTAAACTTACCATTAAAAATGAAGAAACAAATATTAAAATCATAAAAAACTGATTTAAAATGAAAATAAGTTTCCAACACGATTCTTTTTTCGTCTTGAGAGTTTGAAAATCGTTTAAATCCGTAAACGGAATGTTCTATGTGTTCAAGTATTTTAGTAATCTTTCCAAACACTTAACACTTTATGTTAAACAATTTTACTTTTTTTCTTAATTTCAAATTCACTTAACACTTTTTATGTTTCAACAACTATACATTATTTGTTATTTAATTTTATTTTAAACAATCTTTTGAAAACGTTGTTAACACCTCAATAACTTTTAAGATACTAAAAAATTTGCAACAATATCAAATACTCAATGTTTGAGTGAGTATCATGAATTGAATACTGTTTTTGTGCAAAAAGCTAAAAGAAATCATAAAAGTAACAAAAAAGAGAAAGAGTATTTAATTTAAAAGGTGTCTTGAGTAGATTTTGGTATATTTATATACAATTGTTCTCCTTAACAACACTCTTACTCAATTAAGTTCAATACATTATTTATATTGTCTCTTTTAAAATGTTTGATTATGGGAAATATTGTTTTGTTTTTGTTTTCTTTTTTTTCAAGAGTGTATCCATCCATTCATTGTATTGAAATGGTATGCGTTCCAAATTGTTTCATTAACTAAAAAACCCATACAACCGCCCCAACAGCTGTCCGACTGTACGAGAGTCACAAAAATATACAGAAAAATGCCGGCAAAACATTAATGACGTTATGAGAAAAACAGCTGTTTTTGTTTGATACCCGTTTCTTCTCAACGTTTTTGTTTATTTATTTTTGCACAGTAACAAAGAAAGGGAGAGAGAGAGAAAGAGATTTATAAAACTTGATGAAGGTGACGTAGCTTTAGATATATTTTGATTATAAATTTTTGGACTCACTGCCTATTTTACTAAATGCGAAAGAACTCTTCCCTTCGCACAACTACTTACATTAAAAACAAATTGTAAAAATTTTGTTTCTATTTCAAATCGTAAAATTGGCCGTTATTAATATTATTTAATGATATGATATGTTTTTAACATCTACAAAAGAATTTTTAAATTTTTCTTCAGACCACAAATTTAAGTTACGTATTTTCTCAAACAAAAAAACCGAGATATTTTTATCTAGTTTTTTTGCTAAAAAGTTCGAGACAAATTTCACGTTAAAGTAATCGATTATGATTCAGACATCCCACTGAGCGCATGCAGGGCTGCTGTTGAAAAGTTAAAAAAATAGCACAAAAAGGGTATTTAAAAAAAAAATTCACAAAAATGGTATTTTAAATAAAAAAGGATCAAGTTATTTTAAACAAGCAAAAATAGTGCGGGTAGTAAAGAAAAAAATGAAAAACTTCGGAATAATTAAGCTGAATTTTTGCACAACATCCTGAAAATCCCCGTTGGTCCATGCGCCACTAAAATTATTACGCGGGGTCAAATGTCAAGAAAAAACGTGTTTTCGTAAAATTATCGCTAAAGAAAACATTTCTCGAAAAAAATACTAATAACAAAAACCGATCTACAAATTTGAAAAAATAATTGACTGCAGAAACGAAGCATGTTTTTACTTAAATTACATGAACAAAATCCCGCTTAAATGCGTTCCTCATTTTAATGATTCATTATTTTTGTCCGAAATTACATACATTTTAACAAAATAAATCCCTTAACTGCATAACCAAAAAATTGCGTTTGTTGTTATATCCGGCAAGGCATTTATAAAGTTACTAAAAGTAATTTTGTACTTATATGAATGGCAACACATATATTTACATATTTAAATAAAATATATTGAAGTAAACAAGTAAATTTCTCTTGAATTTCGAAAATCATAAAGAATAATTTTAAAGAGTTATCGGAATCTTCCGATGGTGAAGAAAAGGCATTAATTGAAGCTCGAACTTATTCACAAGTTTTAAGTGCAAAAAAATAAATGCACCATTGAAGAAATACCTAATAAATGGTTTTAATAATATTAACACGGCGTTAACATTTGCCAGTAATGACAAGACCGTAGCAATACATGCAAACTTTTTCACTTATCCATACACACTTTTTCAAATGTTTTGTTTTTGCATTGTTTTGACAAACTGATATGTTTATACCAGTGCTCAAAAAACACTAAATATCGCTCCTTAGTGTTCGGCTCGGTAGATTTGTGGAAAACGCAAACGCTTAAAATAAAATTAAACAAACCATATACACAATACACGCACAAGCTGTTCGTGCTGCGGTCGTTGCTAAAATTTTTGTTTGTTTATTTCTTTATCAATGTAAAAAAAGAAACATTATAGAACATTAAAATATAATGTTTGTCTACAGTATCACTACAATTGTTTTGCTCTTTAACGAAGAACAGAACACTATATTATGTTCGGCTCTTTTTTGAAAATAGTTCCGAAATGCATTAAGGGTTATTTATGTTCGTCTACACAAACATTAAAAAAATAGATACCGTTCCTGGGTGCGTGAGCCGAACGATTAATAATGTACTGTACACTGAAAAGAAAAATCAATCCATCCGTACTCAAATCAATCCGAAGCGATATTAAAAGTTCGGATTTTCAATCGCAAAATACTTAAATCATCCATATTCAATCCCGATTCCGCACTTGAAATAATCCGAAAATGAGATTGATTTAAGTAAAACTAAGATTGAATCAATCTCAAAATGCGCTTGATTCAGGTGTCATAAAGTTGTTTTTATCTCAAATAAAGCCTGGTACTCTGTTCAACATATCATGTGAAATGTTGTCAAAACGCATATGAAAAAAAACTTGTGCGGAATATCTATGAAATAATGTTGATTGAGTTGTACTCTGATTATTTTGTGAAAAAGTTTCGAAAACGTTACTGGCAATATTTTTTACAACTGCGAAATAATGTCAGTTGCAGTTATTTCACGTGGAATTTTAAGCAAAGCAAAAAGTATGAACTGATTACTGAATAAGACATAAAAAAATAAAAATAACACAACTGGTAACAGTTTTTTTTTTATCCATATTCACTTTCTTTTTTATTTAATTTTTTATCAAAAAAAAAATAATTTTTAGTAAAATACATGTGGGGTTTTTTAACATACGCAAAACAATGTCGCATACTTTGCAGAAATAAAAACGTTAAATTGTACAAACTCGCATGATAGGTAACAGTGATACATGTCAAAATTATCATGTGAAACAATTAATGTTGCTCAACATTTTTTACAAATTTGAACAGAGGCTTTAGAAGAAGGCTTTAGAAAGAAAAAATTATAATGATTGATTTACTTACTCGTATCACATCTAACAGTAAGATAAAACACCAACATCATGCCCGATATGGTTTTTACTTTAGAAATCTTATGTACATACATATTTAACCAAAAAGATAGACTTAATGAGAAGCAAGAGTTCAAATTTACTTTTTATCCCTTCGTGGTACACAGTCTGGCCAGCCCTTTTTTAATGTGTAAAAATTATCAAAAAATAGGTAAGCCGGTGAGTTAAACACAACGAAAAATTTAATGTTTCTTTTGCTTGATTTAAGAATTTTATACATATTTTAAGAAATTCCGGGATTGATTTTCGAAAGTAGTCCCATTTAGGGTTATTTTGAGTTCTTAAAGTAATTAAAGTAATCATAAATAACTTGATTTATCCCGAGTGTTTTTCTTTCGGTGCAGTGGCAAATGTAAACGCCATGTTATAATCAATCAAAAATTACTGACTTTTTAAACGCTGGTTATAAAAAAACATATATACCAAGTATTAAAAAATTGCCGAGTTTAAGGTCTTTTTTAAAACTTTAAATGTTTATTCAAACCAATATTTCGGCACTTCTTTAAGTGCCTTGTTCAGGGTTTTGTTATGTTTTTCTTTTCTTATTTTATAAATGGAAAAATTGTAGCAAGTACCGAAAATTATATTTTGAAATTTAATGTATCTTTGAAAAAGTTCATTCTGTAAGTGATATCAAATATCTGCTTCTCACATACTTGTTTTTTTTTTTAAATATTTTCCATAATTTTTTTTGCAAAATTTCGAGTGTAATTCATTTTGTATGATAATATAATTTTTTATTTATAATTAATTCTCCAAGTCTTAATACAAAATGCTGAAAAAAACAAAGAAAAAATAATAATTAAAAATTAAAAAAGAATTCAAACCATATAAACCATTTCGCGCCACCCTGTATATACCACTAGTATATAGTTATACAATTAAACAAAAAGTTTTTAAACAATTTTCTGACCTTCACCATAAAATTTTATGCGTTATTTGCAATATGGCTTAATATGTGTTTCCATTAAGCATTGCTTGACAAATTACATATCGTCGCGTTTCTTCTTAAACCTGGTTAGCTCCGTTTTTTGGAATTTGAATTATTTCATTTTTCACATTTGCACTTGATTCATCATAACAACTCTGTAAAAAAAAAAAAATTAAAGCCATTTCGAAAATTTCGTAGGCACCATAAAAAAATACATTTTCATGCAAAATATAATGTTTTTTTTTTATATTTAAAGTTAGAAATGTGAAAGACTTACCGCCATTTTTTTTTGTTTTAGAGAAAAAAATATGAAAAGTTGCAGGACACTCGGATCATTCTATATGCATCAAAAATGTTCCTCGAGTCCCCATTATTTTATTGAATGCAACTATTTTTCTTGTCTTCCAAAGCTCTATCTCGATATCGAAACATGGCTTCCGTACAAAAAACCGTTCTGGTCCGAAATTCGGGGGATTAAATTCTAAGACCTACCCCAGCTAATTTTCATAACCAATATTTCTTTTAAAAGATTTAAAGGTCTATATCGGCGTTGCGAAATATGGCCCTAGGAAATAAATGAAAATTTACCCCAAATTTGGGGCTATTTTTCATAATGCAATATGACCCCATTTTTTTAATGAAAAATTACCCCCAACAAAATGAAAAATAACCCTAAAAATAAAATGAAATGAAATATGACCCTAAATTTGGGGTAGTTCTTCATTACTAAAAATCACCTCAAAATTTATAATGAGCTTTAACCCCAAAAAGGAACACAAAGAAATTATATTAAAAATTTTTGGTGGAGTTCATATGCCCGAAACTAAAAATCCCAAATTTAGAATTCCGATTTCAAAATCCGAATAATTATACAGTTTTGGCTTTAAAAATCGTATAATTGATAACATGGTTTGGCTTTCGGCCATGTGCAAGGATTGTTTCATCTATGGTATAACGAACACTGGCTTTGCTTACTAAAGTTTCCCTACAAAGCCGGCCGTCGGACTGGCACAAGGATTTTCTTTTTTATGGTATAACGAACACCGGCTTCGCTCAGAAAAGCTTCTGTTAATAGCCCGCCTTCGGCCGGTCGCAAAGATTTCTCCCTCCATGGTATAACAAACACCGGCTTCGCTAACTAAAGCATCTCTGCATAACAGACACCGATTTTCTCAGATTTGGTACAAGAAATTTGGTATACGATTTTGATACTATCCCTAAAAACTTTTACTTGAAATTTGTGTAAAAATGTTTGGGGTAATTTTTCATTTCTTAAAATTTGCATTTTTTATTAGTAAACGAAAAATAGCCCCAAAGTAAAAAAATATTTGTGTCATTTTTCATTGCACTTAAAATGCAAAACCACCCTAACGAAAAAATTAAAAATAAACAAAAAAATTCCCCAAAATTGCGTGTTGTTGTGTCACATGTACAATTTTGGGGTCATTCTTCACTTTCCTTTTGGGACCATATTTCCTTTGGTAATTTTGCGCACCGCCATCTATAGCTGCTCCTAACAGGAGCTCCCATACAAACCGTAAAATGTATGGAAAGAACAGTAAATTTGTCAATTATGAGTGATTTTTGAAATTTTTCGCAAAAGAAAATATTTCACGGTGCGATTCATAAAACTTAATTTTTTAAAATTAAGAGTCATAATCTTGGGGACATAGAATTTGAGAACTTGATGTAATTTTTTAGCAAAAAATAATAAAATTAAAACTATATTCAAAAATTTAATTAAATTGGAAAATGGCTGTTTGCCCCAAAAATAAGTAAGCGACAAGTTTGGCAGGCTACGGTTACTTAAAAATAACGATTTTTTGAAGAAATAATTCTATACCCTTCAGAGAGTCGCAAAGCTAGATTTGTTATTAAAATCAATATATAAAAGTTAGTGCGCTTTGTCGATATCTGATCAAATGATGAAGAAAGTGGCAATGGTACATAAAAGGGATAAAATTGCCACTTTATGATCACAACGGCTACGCTGAGCGCATATTATATTGAAAGTGCTTCATACGGCGTAAACTCTTTCAAACCCTCTTAGTATATTTCATTCCTACTTAAAATAAGGAAAGCTACAGTTTAGCTTCTCTTTCACCACACAAGGTATGAACACTTTTAAAAAGTCTAATCTCAGTTGAAGATTTCGAAAGTCAGATTTATATGAAGAAATTTAGTTCTCAACCACTGGTGGGTCACGCATATACTTTTTATCATGCGCTAGCATCTGCAATTCGTCTTAAAAGATTTTTCCAAAAAAAAGACATTAAAACGTCAATTTAATTGTCGAAGTTGCATAAGCACAGCTTGAGTCCCGAGAAACTAAGAAAGCGTCCAAAACTGTTGCGGATAAATCGTTGCAAAATCGCAGAACTAGTTAAAACAATTTACGGCAATGTCTTTAATACAAAGTAAAGATTATAAAGTTCCTTTCACAACAAATTGTTGGAATAAGATTTTAGGCTTCAAAAGCTCATTTTTTCAGAATTTTATACTGATGGCAAAATTTGTAAAACATTTAAATCATTAAGGCCCATTTTCACAACTTACCGATAGCTAAAAGTATACTTTAAAAGGTCTTATGAAAAGAGTTCCATTATTAAAACTTTACTTAAACCTAAAGAGAGCTATAAGGTTTAATAAGTTTCGCTTACCATCCTGTTCACGGAAGGCATGCATTTTATAGGGTAAGTTCCCACTTTGAAGCAATACATTTTTGCCACAAAAAGAGCTTAATTCAACGCACCTACAAACTGGTGAACGTAGCGCTCAGTTTTACACACTGAATGTTTTTTACAGTTATTTTTTAGTTTTCTCCCTTACAAACCTGCTTCGTAGTAAGGGAATGCCGAAGCACTTGATATGTTAATTTTTCTTTTATAAAACTCGTTAATGCCTAATTTTCAGGATAGTATTTAAATCTATACTAAGTTAATTTTCATATAAACTTAAATCGTATTTATATACAGATTGATTTTTTCAGTTTTATTTTAAAAGTCTTATTTAATTAAGATAAAAGTATGGCATTACTACTAAACACAAAAAAAAATATCACAAAAATGTTTATTTATGTTATTTCTTTGCCTGTTGTATTGTTGTCATATTGAGGCCACCTTGCTAAGTTATTCCAAAGGAAACCACATTGGTCAATAAAGTTTTTTTACGTAATTAGTGAAGAAGAAAAGTTTGTATATAAAACGATTTTAAACATAAATGGGCTTTAGTAACAATCCTGAAAATTGCGCATAAAAGTTCTTTCACTTACTTAACTGCATCTCTGTATGTCTTATTGCTTTGCAAAATGATAAAATTGTTTATTGGGTAGGTTAAAGTAAAGTTGTAATAATGGAACACTTTCTTAATGTTGAGCTAGAGTTGCTCAGGAACCTAGAACTTTTTCCCTATGAATAAAAAGATTTGAAACCAACATATTTGTTTAGAAATATCATCAATATATACACGATTTCATTAATTTTTTTAAAAAATAAATTTTTTACAAATTATTTTATATTTTTTATTTTAAACAAAATATTTTTATATATTTTTTATATAAAAATTTGTTTAACTCATGACCTAATGCCGAACAAAATTAACAAACAACAAAACTAAAGGTCAACAATTTATAACTTAAAAAACAACATTTTAAAAAATTTAAATGATTTTGTTATTCGTGCTTAATTTCCAATTTTTATTTTTGATAAAAACACTGAAATTTTTGATTGATGGGATAAGCTATTCCTATGCGCATTTCATTGGTTGCTTAGGCCAAATCATCAGAAAACTTCATCCATAAAGATTTTAGAAAAACTAAAGATATTAAACCAAGTAAAACTGTTAAGCGTATAAGAATTACACCAACAGTTCTACTTGTAACAATATCAAAGTTTAAACAAAATCATCACCAATAAACAGTGAGTTTATCTCTCCTTACATTCCTCAAATTTTAACTTTGACGTTCCTTTATTTTTACCGATATTTGTCGTTGGTATTTCTAAACAAAAATATTTATTTATTTAAAATAGAGAATAACAAATTCATTAACGCAACCGATATTTCTCGTTACTTAACGATATCGGTAGTTGAATTCAAATATTTACAGAATTGAGGTACAGGTATGATGAACCTATCGCTTACTTAAGGCGTAAGTTCAGTTGTAATAACGAAACACTTTTTATACGGCTGATAAAATCCTACCTTTAGCTATCGGTAAGTTGCGAAAACGGACCAAAGGTAAATAAATATAATTTGCTTGGAAATATGTGTATACTTTCTTAAAAACTAACTTGTTTTAGCAAAATTCTTATAAAGGTTTTTTTAACCGCAACCGCTATTGGCATTTGATTACAATAAAAATTCTAAATAGTCATATGATTGGTATCTTTTTGCCATTGAGGCAGCACCAACAACAAACTGCCATGTTAAATGCTGTAATTTCCGTTAAATTTCACCAGAAATTCATATTAATCATACGTCTAGGCGCCCAAGAAAGAGTAGACCCCAACAAATGTTTCTCTCATTATGTTTGAATAAAACCCCACATTTTTCCGTTTTAATTCACTCACAAATTTTTGCTCTTCTACTCATTTATGGTGCTCTTTGTTTCGCTACAAGTTGCCTTCAAGTGACTGCGAGTAAAATAAAAAAACGCATGTAAAAGCAAAAAAATTCATTCATAAATAGCAAAGAGATATTTTAGTGTTGAATCTTGTAGCAAAGTATTTTCTACTGATATTTTTCGATTCATCTGTATTGTTGTTTCTATTATTTGAATGTAGGCCAGCATTTGAAAATATAAAACACTGTACTATTGAGAGAACTTAAGGAGAAGTTATAAAAAGAGTTGTATGAGTCAGATTTAGAGAAATTTTGTTGTTAATAATTTGTTAACAATATTATTAGCAGCAACGAAAGTGTTGAAATGAGATTAATAGGCAAAGATGAAGTTTTATTGCCCTAAACCATAATCTTTTTCATCACTTAGATTTACAAAACTTGTTTAACACACAAGTTTTATTAAAATTTGATTATCTTAGATATATGTACTTGGGTATTTAAAAGACAAATTTACGTCCTTATTTTTTAGTAACGATTTGTTTTGATATCAAATTGTAAATCGCCAGCTTATTGTTGGTTTGCCCTACCGACCATTTTGAAAAAATAGAGTTAGGTATGGGGTATATATGTATGTATTTGATAACCCATTTCTGCTTCACAAAATTTTTTATATTTTCTGCGGTATTAATTCCTGAATAACATTAATTTTGCTCCATTTAACCTATGTTAAAGTTTATTAATTATTGTTTGCTCTACACGCCGCTGTTTGGCGAATGCTGCAAATTCCTCATACATAAACGTACACAAAATATTTCACTCTTGCTTAACTTCATTTCCGTAAGAGCAGTTATAGCAAAATAAAATGTCAAGAACTTAAAGTATTCGTATGCAGCACAAAAAGCTACTTTTTAGAAAAAAAAAATCTAAAAAAGTGGTGTATGCGGCACAAAACAATTACTTTCGCTTTCAATAAAATGCTTTTTACTTCTAAGTTCGTTCATTAACGATCACAAAAATTAAAATTTTTACTCAAAACATATGCCAGAAGCAGTGGTGAAAATACCAAAAAAATCTGTTGGGTATAGTTTAATGGCGTTTTCTTTTCTGAATAAAATTCTGCATTTATTCTGCCTTTTACATTTGTTTATGTTCTTTTCTGAAAAACATGTGTTATTTTAAAAGTGTAAAGCGTTCTTTTCTGATGATGTTCCCTTTAAAATTAAAAAAAATGCTACATGTTCAACACTCATTTTAATTAAAGGGGCATGAGTGCAGCACTAGATCAAGGCGAATTCAGTATAAGGTGGTGGCAAGTTTCGAGCCGTAAACAGTAACAATGCGATACAAAAAACATCTGTTGTTTCTGTTGGCTTTAGATTGTTGTAGTCTTGCCACCACCTGTTATTGAATTAACCTTGCGCTTATTGTACTTTATTGTTTGATGCCGAAATTTGTGTTCTTTTGTAAACGTAAAATATGAAACACTTCTTAAAAATTAGGGGAGCATTTAAAAATGTTGTCAAGTAACATGTAACACTTATGCAACATATTTTTTTTAGAAAAGAAAACGCCATAAGAAAACCCATATGTAAACCTTCATTGTCGTTTTTCTCCACTACGACTTTTTGGGATATGCACCAAACCAATAATTAACTGATGAAATGTTGACAAATACTCTTTAAATGAATTTTAATACAACACCATTGTTCTTTATTATCTTAAGTGGTAGGTAAACAATATCAGCTAGGCTCCATATAACGCTTACAACTGCAGTCTATTTTCGTTTAAATATTGCTTGCAAATCTTCACAAATGGTTAATTTTTTTAATGATTGTCCATTGATTCGGTAGATTTAGGGTGGCGCATAAGTGACGTTATGATCGCCAAAAAGAGCCATATTTGGACGAGGTATGTGAAGTGTGGTTCCATTTTACTCGAACTACAATTCAGGATTGCTTTCTGCCTCGGCCCTTGAAAAACTTTCAAACATTTTCTAAAGTTTTTCCACACCATACTGAGCATCTCAGTGTGTACATTTGATGTTCAGCAACTATTCTTGGATTTTGGGCGCAAAATAAATATCACAGTTGGTCGGTTAAATAAGTTAAAAAAAAAATAAATTTTTAATATTTTTAATCAGGCTTAAGTTCATCAAATTTAATTTTCATTAAATTATTTTTATGAAGAAAGGAATTTTACAACATGGAAATTAATTAAAATTGTTATTGATAATCATTCATTCTTGACTGACCTGAGATTCGAACCCAGGCGGCTGGTTACCATGACATGTTTCGATCGCAACCACTCGATCTCCTCAGATGGATTTGCCGTCTTACACTCGCAGCCATCGACGACTGCTGACGTCAATAGTCAAATATCAATCTTTAAACCAAATTGTATTTTTAACCTTTGGTAGATCGAAATTTGCTTTTTTGAATGATTATCCATTTTTAAACTGATTAAAAATATTAAAAAATTTGGATTAAAAAACCATAAATAGTTCAACAAAATAACCACAATAACCACAATTCTAATTAAAAAAATAAATGGCTTAAATAAATAACCAATAATATGGTTGATATTGACCATATTGCTATATGTATTGAACAAATTATTATTAAATATGACCATATTATGGTCGAATCTTACCATATTTATCTACAAACATTAGCAATGTTAAAAATTAACCATAGTATGTTGCTGTTAGAAAATGCTAACCTCCAACCATATATTTTCTGCGTGCGAATACTCCTACGTTATAAAAGGAGCTAATTGAATGTTATTGCATGTGTTTTTTTCACACAGATACACCAATCGGCATGCTTCATCATAAGGTTTACAACAAAAAATACTAACTAAACTTACATCATTTAAGCCAACCTAACATGCGTTTTGGCTTTAAGCTACCACTATTACTTAATCACCGAATCGTCTTCTCCAAAAGCAGTCTATTGTAACCGTACGTTTAAAGTGGCGAAATGAGGAAGTCAAAATTTTGTCTTAAAATATAAGTCCGTCGTTAAGTGCGACATTCGATATATTTTACCTAATTTTGAAATAAGTTAGAGCTGTTAATTCGATAATATTATGTTTCAAGACAAACAAATAGTCAAAACCATTTAAAAGGTCAAAATAAAATAGAGAACTCAATTTGGCAGATACGAAGCAATCAAATATTACTTAACCTGCATTTAAATATTCTTACGTCAAATTATAAGTGGTTATT
Organism: Pollenia labialis; assembly: GCA_949318255.1. Classification (NCBI taxonomy): domain Eukaryota; kingdom Metazoa; phylum Arthropoda; class Insecta; order Diptera; family Polleniidae; genus Pollenia; species Pollenia labialis. The sequence goes on along the minus strand of OX439142.1, from coordinate 127,789,024 downwards.
TTACAGGAAACAAAATTATATTATATACAGCTCGTTAAATATATTTTCAAATAAGTAACAGATTTAAACTGGCAATTTATCATACTTCCCCATCAAATGTAGGGTATATAAAACATGTTAAAAGTATTTGAAATTAAAAGATAATTTTGTTGGCAAAACAACAACATAAAAATGCCTCTAATAATTTAGTATTGAGTCAGGTTAGGCTTTGCCAATATGAACTTAATTAATATTTCATCACATTGGTAAGATCGAAGTAAAAAATAATTCATAAATTATACAATTTTAACAAGAGTGCTTTTTTATCTGTAAATATCTCTATTTCCTAATAAAACAATTACTTTATTTTATTAAATTAAAACCTTTCCTAAGGTACTTTTTATTGTTTAGCGGTGATGCCAACTTTTTGAGAGCAAAAAGCACTTTAAAATTAAAAAAAGCACTAAAAAGAACTATTTCGAACAAAAAACAAGCGTAAAAAAGCACTAAGCCATTTTTATAATGTAATAAAACACAAAACTAGTTGCATTTGGCTGTGCCGAATATAATATACCTCCAAAATTTAAAAAAAGGCGAGTATCTTTAAAAAATAATAATATCACCCAAATCATTTCGATCATTATCAGCTGAGTTTTAATTTTCCACAAAACAGTTTTAAAGTAATACAGTGCGAGCTCGATTTTCGTAACTCGAAAAAAATCTGGCCTGTTGCAATTTCCGAAAATTTGCAATGACCGACCATTGTTTATAAAACTTACTCACAGCCCATATTTTACTATTTTACCGTTTAAATAAATCTAAATTAAAATCGTGCAAAGTTTAATAAGAAAATTAGCGTATCATGCAAAAAATTATCCAATTATTATCTGAATATACCACAAATAGAAAATACATGTATGTTTGTATTCTGATACTTATGGAGTTTTCTTTTCTACAAAAAAATGTGCCTTTTTTAAAAAAAAATGCAACTTGGTGTCTTTTTCATAAAAATTTTGCTACCGAAAATGGTGGCTTGTTTTATTCTAAAAAACTCATTCTTTTCGGGAGCAAAATTTTTAAGAAACAGACACCAAGTTGCATTTTTTTTTAAAAAATGGCACATTTTTTTGTAGAAAAGAAAACACCATTAGTAAAACCTTTTTGCAATAGCACTAAAGGCAGTAGTGCACAACACTCGGTTATTTGGTGACGAGTGTCGTGCGTTTTAAAACTAAAGCGCATTAAAAATGGTAGGTTACACCACGCTCTTTATAAAAGCATTTTCTGTCAACTGTTTTTAATTTATTTTACACTTAACCAAGTAACGGCTTTTTTTGTTTTTAAAGTTTTCGTTATCTTGTACGGTTTTCGATTGCATGTTTTTTAACTTTTCAATACGTTTTTTCTACATGACTCAAAATCGTTGTTTATTTTCATTAACAATCGCCAATATTTTCCAAGCAATTTTCTATTTTTGAAACAGTAAATACATTATTTTTATAAAGATTACTAAATATAATTAGAATTGTGGTTATTTTGTTGAACTATTTATGGTTTTTTATCCAAATTTTTAATATTTAAATCAGGCTTAAGTTCATCAGATTTGATTTTCATTAAATTATTTTTATGAAGAAAGGAATTTTACAACATGAAAATTAATTTTAAATTGTTATTGATAATCATTCATTCTTGACTGACCTGAGATTCGAACCCAGGCGGCTGGTTACCATGACATGTTTCGATCGCAACCACTCGATCTCCTCAGATGGATTTGCCGTCTTACACTCGCAGCCATCGACGACTGCTGACGTCAATAGTCAAACATCAATCCTTAAACCAAATTGTATTTTAACCTTTGGTAGATCGAAATTTGCTTTTTTGAATGATTATCCATTTTAAATGTTTTTCCTAACTTCTGTTTTTTCCGTACTTATGTCAAGAATTCTTCTTGAAGTCCAAAGTACATTTTTTGTTTTTTCATTTTGTCTTTCTTTTTCTTGTTGACCTTTTACAGCACAACTTGAAGGACAAATGTGCACATAGAGCTCGTGCCTTAGCTTTAACAATAATTAGATCAGGCTTAAGTTCATCAAATTTAATTTTCATTAAATTATTTTTATGAAGAAAGGAATTTTACAACATGAAAATTAATTTTAAATTGTTATTGATAATCATTTATTCTTGACTGACCTGAGATTCGAACCCAGGCGGCTGGTTACCATGACATATTTCGATCTCAACCACTCGATCTCCTCAGATGGATTTGCCGTGAGTAGCCATCGAGTCCAAGTTTTATAGCCCAAGTAAATGAAAAAACTTTTTAAACACGTCGGCATATAAATCTGTCAAATCGGCTAACAAATGGTTGAGTTATAACCAAAATACTGAAATCCTAAAAATTACTCTTTTTTTATTATAATTAAGTTTGTTAAAATATATATTTAGCCCTAGTTAATGGTTAATTTCTTTTTCAACACGTCGGTATATAAAAATATTAAATCGGACAAGTTATGAGCAAAATACTCAAAAATTGGGCTAAAAACATCAACATTTTTATAAAAACCTAATTTTTAGGTCTGTAGTGTGACCTATGAATACAGCTTGTATGTCATACCATAGATCTTTCTGAGTCCCCAAAGTAAATGGTAAATTTCTTTTTAAAGACGTCGGTATATAAGTCTGTCAAATCGGCTAAACAAAGGCTGAGTTATAACCTGAATACTGAAATCCCAAAAATTACTCCTTTTTATAAAAAACTTTGTCTTATAAAAAGTTTCGTTTTTTTCCAAAAAAAGAAAAGAGAAAAATTTTGAGTTAATACACTATTGTTGAACAAGTGCGATATGTAAATCCAAAACAAGATTTCCAAAGGAAATGGAAATATTAATACCAACAAAAAAAGTTAGAGAAATAAAAAATATTAAAATTTTTTTTTTTTTAAAGAGAAAGTGATTTATTTATTTATTTATTTATTGTTATTCCTATACAACAGGACTTAAAGTCTTATAATTATAGTACAGGATAAACAATTCGTAGCAATTTCTGATTTTAATCTTAAAGAATATATAAAAATATGATAATCTTATTACAAAAACTTACATAACTGGGGGGCGAAATGCACAAACTGATATATGATTTTAAACAAATTCGGTTTATATGACTTAAAATTACGCTACTAAGGCCATAATCATGTAAGACGCAACGAAACGCCAAAAAATTACATTGAAAGCAAAAACAAAGTCATAAATATTTTATAATTTTAATAAAAGTAATAAATCACACTGTCAATTCTTGAAACATTTTTATTTTGGGTGGAGGGTATCAAAGATTCGGCACAACAGAATGTAGCGCTGTTGTTTGTTTTTTATTTCAGACATAAATTTTTATCACTGAATAAAATTTGCATTAATAAATGTAACTATTAAAATTCGCATATTTTAATTTGTTACTGTGAATTTAAAATTTGATCATTATTGTTTATTTAATTAAAGTTATTGAAACAGAAAATTTAACGAAGTCGTAAATAAAATTATTATTGATAAAGAACTCCAAAAATAGATTTTGTAAACTGCTAATGACCAGGGCAAGTTAAAATATGCACAAACATTTTTTTAATATGCATGCAAATATATATTTTTTATATAACTTTGTTTTTTAAATACTTTTGAGAGGCTTTTCGCTAATTTTTAATATAAACTTAAGCTAGCTCATGCATATTATAGTTGGGCCTTAACATAACTTTGTGAAGTGTTGTGAACAGTTTCTTTAGCGTCTTCTATGACGGAAAAACTTTAATGTAACGTACATGGAACAGTACAACAGATCGGATTTTAATAAATATTTTGTACTTTCAATATATTGAACTGTGTCTTTTACGTATTTTATGACGGAAAACGGAAAACCTTTCATACAACAGAACGGAACAATGCACTCTTAAAGTTATTGGGTTATCTTTCACCAAACGAGCATTAGGCCCTTATTCCGTGTAATAACTCAACTCAGTTGAGTTGTAATTTCTTAATTTTTGTATTATGGATTACAACTTTGTTATATTGCGGTGAACCAGTTGTCTTAATTACAACTCAAATGTGTTGTGTTGTAAACCGGAATAGGGGCCTAAAGGCCCAACCAGAACATGCATGTATTAGCTTAAGCAACTGTCAATAATTAACGAAAAGTCTGTCAAATGCATAAGCAAATAAAAAAAGACTTTTAGGTGGCCATTATGTACTTAATATCAATTTAACCATTGTTGTATATTTGTGCAATATTTTGTTTTTTTTCGAGTACTTTATACTAAAAAGTACCAAAAAGTTTTATTTTTGTTTTTTTTTTATGCTAATTAATTTGTAAAGAATTTAAAAATAGATAATTTGTGAGTGTCTTAAAAATATGGAAAATAAATTAAAATATGTAAAAGTCTATTTTAATTTGTTTTATTTTTTATTGTTATACATACACAGCTGTTTTCGTACGGAATGTGCGTTCAGTTTGGCACTTTGCTTAAGCAAATGACATTTGACGAAACTTGACGAAAGCCATCATGAAGTACATTGTAGCTTACCATATATGTTTTATATGTATTCGCACAGCTACTTAAGTTGACTTAAGCGACCTCATTCATGTTCTGGTTGGGCCTTTAGTCTTTTTTAGTTTCCCAACAAACACGATGTCAAACCTTTGATATGAAATGAGTTTATCATTTGACATCAAACAGAGTTCGCAAAAGTTTTTCAATTGTTTGATTTTATCATTTATATTCAAATTGATAATGATTTGAAAATACACAATTGACATCAAATTTTTTATCAAATTGGTATCAAATGTTTAATTCAAATCAAAACTAAACTTGGCAATACTAAAGCGAATAATAAATGTAAACATTAGAAATGGCGACTATTTCAAGTTTTACTTCGTGATTAAGAAAACAAACTAAAAAAAAAAATATAACGGGAAAGTGAAGAAATTATAATCCCCAAAATAAAAGGGAGCCAATTATTTCGTCTTCGCAAGAATCAGAGGACGGGAAGAGCACTATTTTATCTTTTAGCTATGGAGCCGAATGTTTATCTTACAGTTTATAATTTTTTTGATTTGACAATATTTTCCCCTTTTTGTTGAGATTGCTATAATTTTCAAAACGTTTGATTACAAATCATTTTCAATTCGAAATCAAACCTCCGTGTTTGTTCGGTAATTTTGGCATTTTTTAGTGAAGCCCTGTCAATAAGGAAATGCATATCGCACCTGATCAATAAGAGAGTATTAACTCAAAATTTTTATTAAATCACTTTTTGGAAAAAACAACACGTACTATTCATATCTACCTGCTGTAAAATTTATGCAAATGCATATTTGTCATGCAAAAAGCTTTAAAAACTTGCCCTGCTAATGACGAATAATGTGTATATGTGTTTTCATTCAGGTGTTTAGTTAAACAAAATTTGAGATCGTAGAATACTCGACTCTGTTTACAAGGGCTAAGACTCCAGTAGAATTAATTTCGAAATGCTGCCATTTTGATCCCTTTTGGAGGTAACGCAAAAAACATTTGTGTTTTTGATATTTTTATTTGGCTCTTCACAGAAAAAATAGAAAATCGACTTCAATTAAACAATTCGTTCAGACAATTAAATATTTAACTAATTTTGCCACTGCAAAGGAATTGATCATATCAATTAACGGATTTGTATTTTCGAGTCATGGGACACAAATTTAGTCAATTAAAAAATTTATTGTATAAACAAAAAATACACCACATATACACAAACATTTAATTTTATGGGTTTTGATTAAAAAAATTAATTGCAGCAAACAAAAAATTAATTGAATAATTAATGTACACCAATTAATTATTTAATTGAATAATTTTTTGCAAAAATGTTTTCTGTGTTATAATCCAACCTTAAAAAATAATTAAACGGTTTCGTGTTACTAAAAATTAATTTCTCAATTTCAACAAATTTACAAACATTTTATTGAAATAAGAGTGATTTTTAGAAGTGGAATGTGTATAAAGGCGAAAATAGGTACAATTGAAATAGATCGCTTTAACCGCCACCGAGTCTAATTTGTTACTGTACCCACATTATTGATATTAATTTGAGCATTATTCTAATTGATTTCACAACAACATTTTTTATTGCTCTCTATACTAACAATAATTCCAATTATTTTAATAACGCCATAAATTTCCATATGATAAGCAAGCATATGAAATTTATACTTTTATTTATACTGTACTCCTTTCGGTGCAACTTCTTTTCTAAAGGTAAAAAAAATAAAGTATAGCCAATCATGGCCCATTATCCAGTGCAGCAACAAACATCAAAGTGTAAATTTGTTAACGCTTGTGGTAAGAAAATATTTGCCCATTATATGGATAATTTCACTTGTGAACTCCCATTAAGTTGCACAGAGTGCACAGGCGCGCATTAAAACGTGTGATGATTATTTGGCAACGCCCCTGCCGACATAACGAAGCGCCAACGTACACCAAACATCAACATCATTCCCTTCTACATTGAAAGTAAGCTGTATGAATGTTTGTACAAATATTGCCACAGAATACTCGAACTTCACTTCTAAATATCAAAATAAATACAGAAAAAAATCAAAAGAAAAGAAACTTATAGACAACGAATTCCCTGCTCATAATGATGCATGTGGTGTTTATGGCGATGGTTGTAGCAGTAAGATGGTGTTGCACTTAATGCTTAAGTCTTAAGAGGCAAAAAGATAATAATGATGATGATGATGTTGAAGAGGATGATTTTGATAGTGCTGTTGATACAAAACGTAGTATATTTTAATGAAGGGAAAAAGAGCCACAAGCAATATAAAAACAAGCCAAACTCAACCAGACTACAGAGTGTTCCAAGAGGAGAAAAATACGAAGTTGAAAAGCCACAACAAGAATTCCAAACATTACAAAATAAAGTAAAGAAAACAAAATGAGCCAAATCAAGCCGCCATAAGTAACCAAAAAATGCATATTGTTCTTTCCATAAACGACTTCGTGGTCGTTTTATATGTATGAGGAAAAGCAGCCAGTGGCATTCAACATCAGCACCAATATATTATAATAAAAATACCAAGAGAACACAAATTTTCAGTAGTGGCAGTGGCATCCACATCTTCTGCTAATCAATCCAAAAAGTTAACTTGTATCGGCACTAAAATCAGAAAAACCCCATAAAAACAACTGCAAAAAAAAAAACAAAATCAACTCGTTAACTCGTTATCCCTTCTCATACAACCACCACCAACTAACCTAACTTAATGCAACGCAATGTTGACCGTGAGGTTCTTAAAAATACTTTCACACAGTTTAAAAACGAAATTAAATCCTTCGTTTGTATTCCTGTGGCGGTCAACATCAAAATGTAAATTTCTCATACAAAAACACACTCATTCATTGAGATCTTTTCTGCCGTATGAATGCAAAATTACAGACAGCAACACTACGCAATAACAACGCCGACACCGATATCAACACCAACACTGACATCGACATTCAAATCCCAACAAAAAATCCCTTTTCACATCTAACCAAAGGGCGTTCGCACATTGTGGTGTGTTGCAGTATAAATTTCCGTCGACAATTGTTAGTTTCAACCCAAAAGGAGGAGGTTTGATGATATGCCTCGAACATTATATAAAGCACTAATACCGACTTTAAAAAATCAACTTGGCTTTTTTGTTTTTTATGAAAGTACTACCAAAAATATATGGAGCATGTTTATTTTGAAGTTTTGTTTGTAACATCGCAAAAAGCTACGGGATCCATAATAGAAGACACAATCGTTCTTACCAAAATATGCGACATCTGATTGGTATTAAAAATGTGCCAACTTAAAAACATTTTAACTTTTTGTATACATATTTGGGGGATTCGCAAGGTAATCATAAAGTTGTAAAGTCATATGTCCTAAAATAATTACAAGAAATATATATGACTCCTGTGGGCCACCGCTTATAAATTAGATTTCTACTGTACAGTAATGACGAATCAATGAACACAGCATTACATTTTTTTTGTTGTTTGAAACACAACAATATTTTTTTAACAATTGTAAAATATTACTTAGTGCAATATGACGATATGACTTAATACCACACCTTGTGAATCCCTCATATATGTATTTAATTTCCATATAGTATAAAGTTGAGATTTTAAGATCTGCTAAAGGGCTTTAGGCACCATTTGGATAATTCCAACAAACAACTTATCATGATTCAAACAATATTATGATTTCAATATTTCTTAGATGTGTACAATAGGGGGGTCGACGAATGTCTATCTGCCGAATGCAAATGCGAAAGCAAATAATGATATTAAACTTTTGCGAATATGATTGCATGCAATAGGTTCGTTCGAATACTTTTACAGTTAAATCACTGATGACTGAGTAAACTAAAAAATTACTCTCAAAAAAAACTGTTGCCCAAGCCAGTACGCGAACGAAAAATCGGTAAATATTCGTAAAATTAAGGAAACTTCTGATGACAAAAAATGTATTTTTGCTAAAGTTTTACACTATTGCCTATTTAACTCTTTTCTATATCGGTAATCGATTAAAGTTTTTTATAACACGAACATTTTATGAAAATACAAACAAATTATTTTATGTATTCTTTCCTATTTTTTTGTTTAGTTTATTTGATTTTGATAATTTGTGTCTGGTTAAATTTTTTATTTTTGCTATTAGCTGCGTTTGTTTACCCCAAAATTTGTACAAATTTGTACTGGATTTTACTGAAATGCGTTCGCGTAAAAATAAATTTGTAAAATTTTCATATAACTCACCTACTGGATTTTACTGGTATTTTACTGGAAAAGTAAACGAACGCACAGATTGATTACTTAAAAAAATGTAAAAGTAAATGCTTCATTGACAAGTTTAATAAATTAATATTTATTCACTTTTTGTTTCAGTTTTTTGTTTTTTGTCGTTTTTTGTTTTTAAACAATTTTTCCACATTTTTTATGCTTTTTGTTGGTATTAATTTGGTTAATCGATTAGCCGATTAATTCTACCCGAATAACTAATCGGTTAATTTAAAATTGGCATTTTTCGATTAACGGTTAAACCGGTTAATTTCAGTCGATTAACCGATTAACCGATGGAACAAAATTTTGAATTTTTTGTAGTATTAAACCATATTTTTTGTTGTTCTTAATTTAAACTGTGCTCGAAATTGTTCCTTTTTTTAGACAAGCTGGGCCGTTTTACAATAATTCGGGTACGCTGAATCCAACTAACTGTTTTTTTTGCGTAAGCTCTTGTTTTCGAGACACACCGTTTTTTTCGAAAATAAAAGAGGTTGCACAACATATATTCGCGTAACTGCAAAAAATTAGTAGCCTTTAAATATTTTTTTCATATTTTACATAACAATTTACATTCCCATATTTATATATGTAAAGTAAATTAAAAAAAAAAACATATCGTCGGATTAATATGCAACCCTGCTAAATCGACTTTTTAAGTGAATTGAGATTTTGATGCCGTGTGAGAAAGATACGCCTCGTGGACCAGCAGTATTATTTTTTCTGTAATTTGAGTCTTGAAGTGTGTCAAATCAACTATATTTTTGGTTTTGCTCCCTACCAGCAAATATGAAAAATACAAAGTTATTCCTGTAAAATTTGTGTTAAACATTTAAAATAATTTAAACAGGAAAACTGAGAAATAAGATATTCTTTATTATGGGTCGCTTTCGAGTTCTCCAACAACCAAGATAGCTGAAACAATTTTTTCCAAGTCAAGTTTTATTAAAACTAAAGAAAAGAATCGCTCAATTTCTAAACATTTAATCCAATTTTTTTTCCTAAACATTATTTTATAATATCTTTTTAAACTATTGAAGTAATTAATAATTTTATCTCACAGTCTATTTTTTAGTAAATACATAATATGTATTAATTAAAAAATATTTATTACATAGTTATTAATTATTTTTTTGTTTGCTCGTTTTAATTCAAGAATTGTTATGTTATTGTTTTTTTTTTTTCTAATAAACTCCAAATAATTAATAATTTTTATATATGAAATTACTTAATTTATAAAAAAAAACTTATTAACCGGTTAACCGACCAAAAACAAAATTAACCAATTATTAACCGATTTAACCAATACCTCGATTAATTAATCGAACAATTAACCGATTAAAGCAAAATGCCGATTAAATGAATACCCTATTGTTTTCCTTTTGAATCATATATTTTTTTTGTTCTACAAACTTTAACTGCTAAAATGTCTGCAGTAAAAATTTGTTAATACTCAGTCACTAACTGTCACTTTACTCTCTCAAGTTTGCGTTTTAATTTACTGTATATTGTGCACCCGAATAAAATTAATTGAAATACAGTAAAGTTAAGTAAAAAATAGTACAAACTTTTGGGTTCTCGAAGTTAGGTTTAGGTGCTAATCTAGTTAAAACTCATATTCAAATTAATTTTTATTGATGTTAACCCAGATAGAATTTTGTATCACTTTTAGGAAACAACTTTAAGAACAAAATAACTGTATATGAGAATGAGCAATATAATCGCATATTTAGATCATAAATTATGTAACCAAAAATGGTTTACATTTACTGTTTGTAGTTTATTTTAAAAGTTTACCGTTTAGTTCAAAATTATTTTTTAACTTTTTAGGCACAATGTTTAACATACAAATTACAAAAAACGAATGAATTTTCGTTAATTTAAAATATTCATTAGAATATAACTTAGTACGTTGAAATTTTTAATCGCTCATGTCATAAATCAGTGGTTAACATTTCATTAAGGTGATTTCTACAAGAAGATATCACTCAAATGCTAGCTGGGATATGTACATAATTTACATACAAACATAGTTTTCAAATACAGAAGTACATATGTTTAAAATAGAACATAAATAGCTTGAAATATAAACTTGATCCTATAAATAAATTAAAATTTAAGGGTTATAGGCGTTTGATACTAGTCAAGATCTACAATAAAATATGTAGAAAATGTGAAATACTCGTTTACATTCCCAGCAAAAACTTTGCTTACAAAATAAGCAGAAACATAATGAGAACTTGACGAGACAAGTACTTACTTTTCTACTAGAAAAAGTACTTAGTTTTGTTCGCGATGTCCCAAAAGTAATCCCTTATAATTTGGCCAATTATAACCTAAAAAATATTAAGTTTTTTTATACTTAAAAGTTTTATAAAAATAGTTACAAAAAGAAGACAAGAATAAGTTATTGCAAATTAATTCAAAAAGGTTAAAACACACTAAATAAAATTGCTCTTATATGCATGAAAGTGAACACAATAATTAAACAAAGAGTGTTTCGGCTTCACAAAATCATTTATAGCTCTACCACTGTAATAGAAATGTGTGTAATGCAAATTTTATGTTGTTCAAAAAACATCGTTTACATTAGATCGATATAACTACTAGTGTTCTAAAAACAAAAATATACTGTGGGGATTTTTTTGGAACATATTTACATATGTATATAGTTTCATACATTTGATTGATTTTTGGATCTTTCATGGATTTCACATCAAAATTATTGTTAAAATTATTTAGTATTACCGAATGTCTAATAAATATTAATGGAATATACTACAAATTGATTTAAATAATTATTTAAAATCGTATAATAATAGCTTATCCACATCATTATATAAAATTATTTTTATAATGTATAATTATATCTTATTTTAGATATAATAATAAAGTTATTATTTAATATATAACTGATAATCCAAAAAGTGGCGAATAAAGCTACAAAGTATTGAATTCAGGAAGTCATTAAAAGTAGGATTGTAAGTAAAGTTTTGGTTGTTCACATCTAATAAAACAAAAATGCCACCATTTGAAAAAAATTAAAAATTTAATAAAACTTTTTCTACAAAGGGTGTGTGTGAAACGGTAGCAAAGTACTCATGTAAGTAAAATTTTGACACTGTTTAGATGAATAAAATTTCACTATCCCTGGGGGTTAGTATAAAAAAGTGCAAAAAATTATTAAACAACACAACAAAAATATTGTTCAATTGTTCTAAAATATAAAAAAATATTAAACAAAAAAAAAAAATTAAAGAATGGGAACCTTGACTAGACAAATGCTAACTTCTTTCAAAACAAAAGTCTTTTTTAATAAGATGTAGTTTTGATGTGCTAAATTCCCAATTCTTACTATTGATAAACTGAAATGTATTGTTAGTGGAATAAGCGCATTTCACTAGTTACCTAAGCCAAATTATTAGAAAACATCATTTAAAGGTGTAGAAAAGCTAGAGATATTATTCAAATAAAACTGTTAAGCGAATAAAATTTATAAAACCTCAAAAGTATTACCCGCAATAATATCAAAGCTTAAACAAAACACCAACAACAAACAATTGGTTGGTTTTTTCTCAACTCTTATTAAAGTTGTAAGAGGAAAATAAAAAGAAAAAACAAAAATAAAATCTAATTACTTTATTTCATTGTTGCCAGTACAGTTTTTTGCACTGCCACTTGCATATTTGTTTATTGGGAGTCAACAATTTCATTAATATGATTTTTGTGTATGATGCCACAATAATAATAGAATTTATTGCCACTTTTCTAGTGATGACACTAAACTAATCGAAAGATGTAGAATGGAATAATATGAGATAGGCACATCGTGTCAAGATGTTGATTTTTAGCCCTAAATATTTCTAATGGGAATATGTTTACATCTTCGCAAATTGAGGGTAGATGTCGATCAGTGGATAGAGCCTATTGAAAGACAAAATATTACAACAAATTGAAATTATAATAGTTAAAATAAAAAACTTATCAGCTATTAAAATATTTTTAGAACAAATTGCCATATAAATCAGATATAGATATACTATAAGTAGAGTTTTTTTCCCCGGAGTTTTTCGATTCCCGGGAAAACGGGAAATTTATAAAAATTTCCCTGGATCCCGGGATCCCGCTCCATATAAATAATACAAAGTAAATTTGTTTTAAATTAATGAAAAAAACTTTTTTTTTAAAAAAGAGCAAGGGAACTTGTTTACAAAGTAAGTAAAAGAAATGCCTAAATACTACAAAAATGAATTAAAGTTTGAAAGGGAAACTTGAATTATTATTACCTTACGCTTTTTTATGTAAATTTTTCGTATCATTACGCTCTAGATACAAGATAAAAAGATAACATAAACATAACAATTTAATTCATAAAACAATAATAAAAAAAAACAAAAATTATGGCACTCAAGTTATGAGATCAAAAATTAAATTCATAAAATAGATAAAATAATTTAAAATAAATATGTTTTATAAGTATATACATTTTAAATAAATATATAAACATTTTTTAACAGCTAAGGAAATACCATTAAGACACGCTCAATGCGTTTAGAAAGTCGGCAAAGAGTATATTTCTTATTTTATTTACTAATTACCATGTTTCCGAAACATTTCGTTCTTTTTTTTACCGAGATTGAACAAATAGTTTAAAGTGCAAAAGTTTAAAGTGTTGCATATTTCTAATTCACAGTCCGAAGTTATTTTTCTTTTTAACAAACAACGTCTATATCAGTCAAATGTATGTCAAGGTTGATGCAAAAAATAGCATCAAACTTACTTCTTCTTACAAGATCCACCTGTAATCTTTAGGACAATGTGTTTTGAAAATTGCATGTTGTAGTATCTTACACGAGTTTCCATAGTTTTTTTTATTTCGGTTTCCCAGTACTTCCCGGTTATATAAGCCGTCACAAAATTAAACAAATTTATGTTTATCACCTTATAAACATATCATCATATCTCAAAATTTCTTTTTAATTTTAAGTTAATTAAGCAAAGTGTTCCTTCATACTTTCTCGTTACAAAAAATCGGTATTTTATCTTAAACTGAACCGAAGTTATAGCAAAATCGTAACATTTGAAAACTTTAATCGCATTTTGCCAAGCTCAATTTTTTTTGCACTAATGGAGCGATATTTTTGGATATCTCCTATTTTTAAGACTTGTCCATGGACAATTAAAATTTACTGCCTGCATCTTATTTTGAATTTATGTTCTTTATTAACTCTTCACTTAACTAAATTTATTAATATCTACTGTTGCACGGCACATTCTGCTATTGGTAGATTTATTGCGTCAGTAGACATTGATTTACGAACGTACTCACTTCTTGTTATTGATCTAATCGACAACCCATCAACAGATGCTAATTTTTAGAGAATATAAAACTAAATTTCAAAGTATAAATAGCTTTTTTCTACTATGAGGAACATTTATTTTCCGGGATCCCGCAACAAAAATCCCTGAAAAACGGGAAATAAAATAATTGAAATTCCCGGGAAAACCCCTAACTATAAGCCAAACATAATTTATTCCCAAATCTAGTCCCGCAAACCTCTACGCTTGGCTGCAATGTGCCCATCAGCAAAAAAAAGCTGTATAAAACGTAAACACAAATCAAAAAAAATTTTTTTTTTCAATTACACAGTTAATTAAAACAATTACAAAACTGTTTGAAACTTTAAAATATTTTGAAGTTTGTGTGTATATTTTCAAATATGAATATAAAATTTAAGGTAAATTAATTGGAACAATTTAAAAAATTGTTTAAAACAGTATTTTGATTGAAAAAATGTTGGTGAAAATTTCTTTTTTGTAGGGAAGCCAATCGAAATTGGTTTTTTTGGACTATCAGGCTTTTTGGTAGTCGGGGTTTTTTAAAATAAAAGTATAAATGCTGTTTAGGATATTTATAAAAAAATGTCTTTAAAAGAGGTAGATAAACAAAGTTTTATAATAAGTTTAATATTACAAAGTTAAATAAAATTAATTTGTATATTTTATGTATAAACGACTGTATTAATAATAAAATATAAGAATACAGCAAAAACAAATAATAAATTCGAAGAATCTAGCAAACAAATTAAATACAAAAATATGAACAAATTTACATATTGTGATTTTTATTTGAAACAATGATTAATTTAAATAAAAATATAAAAAAATCAGTGCGATTTCAAACAATGTGTTAATTGATTCAATTAAAATATAATTACCATAAAATCAGTTCTCTTAGTCGCTGCAAATTAAATAAAATAAAAAATGATTAACGGCCAATTTCACCAAGTTCAGTTAAAACTAGTAATTACTTTAACTGCCAGCTAACTATATGTTTTTGACAATTAGAACTGATAGCTAATTACACTGTGCTAGTTGAAAAAAAAGACAAGCCGGGCGCATGGCGTTTTAAGATAGTTCGTGTACGCTGAATCCAATGATGCTAACCGTTTTTTTAGGTTAGCTCTTGTTTTCGAGACAAAGCGTTATTTCGAAAATGAAGGAGTTTGCACAACATATGTTCGCGTAACTCTAAAACGCTTTAGCTTATTGAAAAAATACCGCAATAAAATTTCCTTTAAGAAAAGTAAACGTTTTTTTTAAGATACGCATTCGTTTTGGAAACATAATTTTGTTTTTGGCAAAAAAAAAAATAATTTTGAAAACCATAATTGGCTTGCGGTTACCATATAAAATACTTACTTACGAGTACCTATAGCATAGCTGCTGTAGTAATAATAAAGTTGCAGTAAGCCAAATGAGGACGAACAAGTTAAAAATATCTAAAGAAAGCCTTAATAAATTAGCTGGTTTTAGGATTCCTTCTCAACACAGCTATAAACAAAATTTTGCTATTAAAATCATGTCTTCCACTTCTTCACTTTCATTGATGATGATAGTTAAAGTTAGTTCTTTTTCATTGTGTGTTTGTGGCAATCACTGTGGTGGCTGGTAATAGTATTGGTAAGCTTATTACCCTTGTTACTAACTTATTTATAACCACTTAAATTTTACAATAAAGCTACACACGATTAAACATGACCACTAGCCATATTGATTCTACAATTCCCACAGATATCAAATTCATAGCAAAACTTGATTCTCAGACGAACACAAAGAGCAGTTTGCAAAACATTATTGGAGTGGAATTAATTTCCGCATATTCTTAGCAGCTTAAGCGCCATCATGAAAAGTTTCAAATTTCACAAGGCATTGAAAGACAGTTGACAGAAACGTTTGACAAGAAAACTAAATTTGGCAAAAAAAGAGTTTGAAAATTTGGAAAAGATTTGGAACGTATGTTAGGAAAATATGAATGTGTTGTTAAAAAATAAACAGGAAAATAAAGAACAACATATCAAGAAAGTGTATAACCACGAATTTATTAAATTTATTTTGCCAGTCTATCATTATTTTAATTTTGGTTGGAATAGAAAAAAATTTACATATTTATTTGATTTTAAACTCATAAATAATTTACCTTATTTGTTGCTAATATTTTGTAAATGTTATATTCATACGTACGTATATATTTTATTTCTTAACATCAATAATGCCGCATTTGTGCGTTTTTTTATAACATTCATTTCACAAATATTACCAAAAATATCTAAAATACAAAATGACCATAATGATGAGATATTTGTTTAACTTTGTTTAAATTTTAAAGCCCGCAAAAAGATATTAAAAATATTCCGTTTTGGTGTGTGTTCAATTCAATCTTGTTGAAAAATTTCGCATCTGTTTTATGGGTTATAAAAATATAAAATTTACGACTTGGATGTTTTTAAATTAAACGATAACTATCTAGGGTCCACTTTGTTTTGTTTCGCATTTGATTTATACGGTAGTTCTTAAATAAAACAATATGATGCATGTAAATGATTTAAATACCTATTTTGTGCGCAAAAAAAAGTTTTTTTTTTTTTATTTTATTATTGTTTTTTAAATATATAAATATTAAATAGGACACAATGGGACTAAAATATAGAAAATATGTATTCGAAAAAATCGTTATACAATAGAAAAATATACGATGGGCGAAGATGTTCTAACAAAGTTATTTTTGGGAATGTTGGCGGAAAATCTAGTTCCTATGCGTATTTCACTGGTTGCTTAGGCCAGATCATCAGGAAACATTTTCCGAAGACTTTGAAAAACTAATAATATTATAAAAAAAAAAACTGTAAAGAGAAAGAGAATTACAAATATTCAAGTCCTACATGAAACTATATAAAAGCTTTGACAAAAAACCAACAATAAGAACTTTTTGCTAAAAGTTAAAAAAAAACATATTGAGAAAATTTTTCTTAAACAAAATTTTATATCATTGAAGACTTAACTTTCTCTATAGAAACTTTGTCAGAGAGTTTTTTTTTTAACAGCAAACAATCCGAATAGTTTTTTAAAGAAAGTTTTCTTTACAAAATGCTTTTCAATTAAATTTGACAGTTTTCACAATATAAAAATTCCCTATGAAAGTTTTTCAACAGGAAACTGTCCAAACCGAGTGTTCTTAACACAAAACTTTCCGCAAAGAGTTTTCTCATTAGAAAGCTCTTCAAAGAAAGTTTTGTCAATGAAAAAAAACTTTCACTAAGAGTTTTCAATATGAAAAACTGTTCTATCTGTGAACTATCTGATGCGAAAGAGTTTGTGCTGATGTCCCCAACAAATAAAAATATTGGTTGAAAGCCAGTTTAAGTATACCGATTAACTCATAATCACTTTCCGAATCAATCTAACGATGAACGTCCGTCCGACCGACTCGATTTCCATGCACACTGTATCCGAAAATTTAAAACGTAAAAAGAACGCAATTTTAAAGATAATCTAATGAAATTTGTTATATGAAGTTCTATTTGTCACAAGGAAGAACATTTTGATATTCACAACACAATATTGATGAGGGTATTATGCATTTGTGCTCATGTTTGTAACTCCTTAAAGTATTGGTCTCACCTATACGTATCACTTTCTGAGTCGATCTAACGATGTCCGTCCGACTGGCAGGCTGCACATGTAAAACTTGTGCGCAAAGTACAGGTCCTAATTTTAGTGATAATTTGATGAATTTTGGCATATAGGTTCTAATTGGCACAAGGACCAAGCCACTTGATCGGTCCATAATTTCATATATCTCCCATACAAGCTTCTTTCTGGAATAGAGTCTTTGAGCTCAGAAAGAAACTTATGATGTTGCTATTAAGATTACATTTTGTTCAAGCATATTTTATGCAATTAAATTCATCTCACCTAATAACATTGGAATCGGTCCATATTTGAGCATAGCTTCCATACAAATACTTCTGGCGAAAATAGTTTTTAATGCAATTAAAATTGGCGACAATGACTTTTACAATAGCTACTTTGTCGAAATCTTGTGCAGGTGGGTCAAAAATTAACCATAGGTCCCAAAAAACCCCTTCCTAGCATTATTTAAAGGAAAGCATATTCTATATAGATGAAGAAATCTAAATAATGTGCGGCACTGAATTACAGAATTTTTTTCTGGGAGGTCCATGATTGCCCATACACTTTCAAAAAATTTTTCTTTTATTCTGTGGAGGAGGGTCTCGTTTGGTTAAGCTAAATTTTTATTCTCTAATGTTAGTAGTAGCATGCAGAACAACATGCAATTGAAAATCTTTGGGAAGAAATAAAGCTATTAAATGATGTGGAATACGATGGCCTTGAAAAATTTATAAACTTTGTCCCTTTGCAATGATTTTTTGACTAAACTTTAACATCTTAATTCAACATTTGTCCAAATTAATAGTGATTATTTATATACAAGGCCTAGTTTTATGAAAAAATTATATGTAATTAAAATTTAGTATTAAATAAAAATAAAAACATATGTATGTATGTATATAATCAAATTAAAATGCTTACAAATTCACATTAAAAGCCTAGTACTCTGTTCGAACTTGCGAAAAATGTTGAGCAACATTGATTATTTCACACGAAAATTTTGTCATTTATCAATATTGTCTATCTCGCGGTTTTTAAAAACTTAACGTTTTTATTAGTTACAAGTATACAACATTATTTTTGAAGGTAAACAAAAACCATAGCTGGGGGTAGTGCACTAAATTTGATTTAAATCAACATTGCACTCTTACTTAATAAAACTGCTTTAGTCATGATTCGTTTTTTTTTTCACTAGCACTAAAACAATTAATTGGCATTGAAAATTTTTTCACTATCGCTAACTGTGATTGTATGCATAAAATCTGCACTCAATCCAAAATTGTGGTTCAAAATTTGAACTTGCAATCAAAAAGCTGTACGAAAATTTAATATCACTAAAATTTAAATAAATTTAATTTTGTACGTGCATGGTTTTTAATTTTTCCGATGATGTGCACAAGCAAAGGAAATTAAACTAAATGAAATTCTGTCAATAACGGAATAATTCTTGGATTTAATTTTAAAACACAAGTTTTATATTTTAAATTGTGTGCAAAATTTTTAGTCAAATAAGTGAAGAAGAAAAACTGCAATTTACTGATGATTGCTTTTTTTTAAATTAAACTATTTTTTTTTAGCGCAAAATGTTTTAACATTACAATCACTTATGTGTAGTGAGAGTGCTAATTTTCAATTCATCACTCAACATCATCAAAATTATTGATTCATTTTTAAACTAGTGCACTACCTCTGTCTGTGACAACAGCATGTGTTTTTATAATTGTCATTAAAAAAGTAAAACAATTTTATTTTAATAATTTTCTATAGTAAAAACAAAAAAATTCAAATTTATTAATAATTTTTGCACTTTTCTACATTTTTCTCTTTGAAACGCTTGTTATAAACCCCACCTCACACATACAAAATAAAATATTACAAAAAATGATCAGCTGTTGCTTATAATTCCGTGCGAAATAATATCAGCTGCACTAGTTTCGCACGGAAAATAAAAATGTTGCTAGAAACATTTCGCATGTTATTCATAATATAAACAGAGTACAACTCTATCAACATTTTTTCGTTTGTTTTTCACAGAAATTTTTTTTATATTGAGTTTGAAAACATTTCGCACGAAATACTGAACATGGGTCTAATCACCGCATACGATATCGAGCAAAATTGATCGAAATTATTTATTTTGGTATCATGAATCTCGATATAGAATGAAATTTATGGAATTTGGAATAATAGCATTCGATAACGAGTAACTCGACATTACATTTCTCGAGTTTTCATTCGATACGTCAGTATCTATCGTATTGAAAAACATTCGATATTTTATTCGATACGATAGTATCGAATGCGGTGATTAGACCCCAGAGTACCAGGCTAAAGATGTTAATACAATTTACACATTTTGTCTTATAATTTCCAAAAGGAATTTGTTGCCTTTTTTAATAAGTGGCAACGATATTTTAAATATTTACAAAAAACAAACTTCAACTAATTCCGATAAGCTTCAAAAAAATAATTGTGAGAGAGAAGTGGAACTACCTTGTGTATTTGTATCATGGAAATATGTGTTTGTACAATTTTTTTAACAACTTCATCCAACTGACATTTAAAACTTCAGCCCCCTCTGGGAAAACCCTTTATTTCTTATGTGTTGATTGTTAGTGTGATTAAAAATTTGACGTTGTCGGTGCCATATAATTGATTTCAAATAAAATACTTTAACAAATGAAATTAAGTTAAAAAAAAAATATTCAATAAATATAATACGATTACAACTTTTATAATAAATAAATAAAAGACTTACAAGACAATAATGATAAAAACAACGATGATAATGAAGATTTTCTAAACGATCACAAAGTGTACAATTTTTCATTTAAACGGCCAGCAATTGATTTGTTCATGTGACGGCTGCTGATGCTGCTTATAAGACTTAAGCACTATTGTATTGATGAATGAGTTGACATTAATCCTCTCTACTAATCTTGTGCCGCCAACAGCCACAAAAAAAGTGAAATATTTCGAAAAGTGTACGATATGTATAGAAAACGAATAAAAGAAATAATAAAAAAATCTTTTAAAAAATAATTAAATTCAATTGATTTACAGATGTTTGATCTTGATCTCACTCAAATACACACACATGCAAAGATATTAACGAAGGAATGGGCATTAAAATCAAATAAAACACAATTTTTGATCTGTTGATATTAATCTTGCCCATAAAAAATATAATCCTTATTGCAGCATCACACACAAAAAAAAATCGAATTTTTCGTTAAAATATTCTTTGTTGGCATAAAAACAAAACTGTTTGAGTTTGGAAAAGAGACAGTTGTTGTCGATGTATTTCGGCTGGTTTTTAAATAAATCTTCAAAACTCAAAATCGATTTATAATTAATGTTGGAATGTTAAGAAAAAGGTGATATTTTATGGGCGTTGTTATTTACACATCCATACATACAAATATGGACTGGACCAACAACCCAAAAAGTCGAAACATTTAAATTGACACTTGCAACTCTGTATAAAAAAAAACAAGAAAAATTCCTGAAAGAACAGAGATCGAGTGCAGGTTTACTTTCGATCCAAAATGTTTATTATAAATGAGTCTCAATTAAATTATTACATTTTTAATTTTAATGATTGTTCCCCAATGGACATGTGAGTATATGTGTGTGTGTGTGTGTGTATGAAGAGTTGGTGCATTGTTTGTTTGACCGTTTGTCTGTTTAGTGACAAAATAAAACATGTAAACTTTTTATTTTTGGTTGTTTTTTTTATAAGATCAGATTAAAATTTAAATTATGACTACATTTTTCATTAATTCAGAATAAATAAAAAGATATAAAAAAATTGGAATAAACGAAACGATACAACAGCGACCACCGACACTGTCAGTGATTGCTTGATTGGGTTTTGTTTATGGCTGCGGAGCACATTTATTTTCTTGTAGGCTACACAAGTCAACAACACACCTTTAAAGGACTTGTTAGAGATGAAAATGTTGGCTTTTAATCAAGCATTTTATTTATTCATACTTTAAGAATGTTTTCATAAGGCGCCAAGTAGACGATCATTTTTCTATTTTTAATTGACTCAGGATGAGCTTATTGAAAATCTATCCTTTAATAATTATTTTTAAGCTCTACCAATAACCTCGACCATATTATAAAACTTTTTAAGCGAAATTTTTTGGTTTGATGGTTATGAGAGAAAGATTAATGGAAAAGTGTAACATTGTTTAATTTAAATCACTTTTTACAAGTTTCTTTTTGAGCGGAGGAAGAAGAACAAAGTGAGAACGCGTACAAAATACTTATGGGTTTGTGCATCTGTCACAAAGGTAAGATCAGTTACAAGTAACAGAGCAAATAAGTAGAATGCATTCATGTATCAAACGCATGAAATAGGTAAACTTTTCACTTTTGCATGCGTCGCATACATCGTGAAAAAAAGTTTAGAAAATATCAAATTAACTTATCAAAAATTATAACGAAAACTTATCCTAAAGTCCACATCTATATAAAAGCTGCTCTATATGCTAGAGGTAATGCCCCATTAATAGAAGACAAGATTGGGTTCTAAAACGGTCCCTACACGTTGTAAAAATCAATTTTTTTTGTTCAATCACAAAACCAGACTTTATACAAATACGGCGGTTTAATGAAATTCTTAATTTGGCCTATGGGTCAAATGTATGATTAGCCCCACTTTATTTTTCATCCTTAAAATTACTTTCTAACATAGCTTTACGTTACCACCATTCCTTAAAGGGGGCTCTCATACACAATTTTTAATACAGGCTAAAAATATATTGAAGAAAAAGCCCCATAACTGCGTAGGAGTCGCCCCATAGTTTTTGTTCTAGACATTTTCTCAAATACACTTTGCCTTTTATCTCCACCCCTTAGAATATGAATGGGAATATATGACGCTCTATGAAATTCCAATATTTAATTAAAATGTTTGATATTTTGTGAAGAAAATATAAAGTTGTAGACAAATTTTAATCATTTACGGCTTGTGTTATTTGCAGCTTTGTTTTTCTATACGTGGAGATTTTCCAATTTTGTATGCCGTTTTAAAATACAAACATTTTGCTATATTTCTTAAATGAGTGCGCAAATTAAAAAAAAAAATATCTTGGCTTAAAGCGTATTTAAATAAGGTTTACTCGCCGGGTTTATCGGTCCAACAAAATCCGACTTTTAACTATTGGCAAGTTGTAATAATGGCCCTTAGTAAAATATTGTTCTTTTTAAAAATGAAGGAAATTGATGCATATCAGTGAAATAATTGACGAAGGAGTAAAGAAAAACGAATTTTATAAATTCGGGCGGCCAAGGTATTTATTTTTATAAATTCCAACAATTTTATATGGCATTAATACCTTGTGTTTACGTACTTATTGTGTCTCATTTGACGAATTTTCGTAACAAATTCTTAACGACGAATTCGTCGAGCTATGCGAAATTCCTTCCAGTTGTGTTTATAGTATAAAACATAAGAAATATTTTTTCTTTGTTAAAATTTCCCGATCGGAAATTGACATGGGCAGTTTTTTTCACTGAATATAAATTGTTAGTTAAATGGACTTTGTTTGCTAAACAATACGACTTTTAAAATATTTATAAATGTTATAATGAAATTTACTAAATAAACTAGACAGCAAGGTCTGCAACCAAGGCAAGGTCATTATTTTTAAAGTGTATTTTCACTGTCAAACTCTAAAATCCAGTATTTTCGATTTATTGTCAGATAATAACTCTAACTCTAAGACTAACGAAAAAAATAACCTAAAATTCAAAGTTGAAGTAAATAATTTTGTATTTTTTTTTTTTTTTTTTTTTGTAAATCTTTAATCTCATTTCAATCTTAAAAATACTAAATGAAGATGTCAAAAATATTTATTGATATTGCGGCAATATGTCATCATAATAAATTTAATGGTCAGCGATTTTTAAACACGTATTCTTGATGTATTTTCTTCTTTATTGATTTCTTACCTAAACTGGCGAATAGTGACAACAAGAAAAATAAAAATTATGATATTGATATCTGGGTATAATTCAATTCAATTTTTTTCAATATCCATACATACATATATTTTTTTGACAACATCAACGAAAACAGTATTTTATATGATATCGCCTTTTATTGTCTCATCAACTGTCAGATTTCGAAAAACCAAAAGAAGAATAAGAATACGAAACATAAAATATGAGTGTATAAGATGATTGTACCCTTTTTATAAGCCTGGATCATGAAATATAAAAAAAATGTAGAATTATGAATTGGCATGTTTTTTCTACTTTAGTGCTCGTTTTTTTTTTTGGTTTTTTTTTTTTGATGTTTATTTATGCCAGAAATAAATCGGTGCCACCAGACTCAGGTGCGGGAGGTCTGATCGCTTACACCAGGACTTGTGTAGCATAGGAATACAACATATTTTTGATGTGATTATTGTAAAGGAATGTTGAGTTTTTTTTTTGAAATTCCTTTACATTAAGAAATGCAGTACGACTTTATTTTGTGTTTACCTGTTGTGCAGTATTGAAGTGTTGAATGAAATCTGAAGGAAACTGCGACATGTACTTGCATGCCTTATTTGATGGTCACTTTTTGTTAATGTTTACAAAATTTTTTTTTTTCTTTTGTGAAGAGTGCTTAAGTTTTTCTTTTTGTTTTTTATTATTGTTTTCTTTTGTGTAATTGTACACTTCAATATGACAAAATAATAAAGACAAAAAAAAAATGTACTATAAAAAGGAATAATCATTCAAAATAAATACCAGGTTTATAATAATTGTTCTCACAAAACGTTCAACTATGAGACGAGATTGGATGAGATGAGCTTAACTGTTCACATCACACCACTTTATTTTTTAACACTGATAATTATTTAACTGTGTGGTCCAATTAGTAATTCCTTTTATTTGGTTCATCACAGAACTTAAGATGTGTGGTCTTGGCTTTGGGTCTTGTTTTCAAATTTAACACTGATCGTACTTTTTAGCAGACGCAGTTTTATTATTGTCTTCAGACTTCAGATTGAAGGCCATTACTTTGGCATTCTTTTTGTTTTGAAGTCATTCAATGAAATGCAATTTTTGCTTATTTTATATTTAATTTTTAATGCTCAATATCTGATAGTTAAGTTTGAAATAAGTTTGTTTTTGTAATCATGCATTTTTTAAGTTTATTCAAAATCTCAATAGGTAGAGTTTTAAGATTTTTTTTTAAATGTATCAGCCATTTTCTACAATTCGTTACAAGTTTGAGCTGAAATTTTTCAGTAAATAAGATTCTTAAGCTCAGTATTTTTTTTCAAATGCTTTGATCACAAAAGTCTTTGGCTGATAACTACTGAAGTAAACTAAAAGTTTTTCGTATAATTTTAATTATTATCGACCTTTTCCAATTTTTATTGTTATGTTTTTT
This sequence comes from Pollenia labialis, assembly GCA_949318255.1. NCBI lineage: Eukaryota > Metazoa > Arthropoda > Insecta > Diptera > Polleniidae > Pollenia > Pollenia labialis. The sequence continues at coordinate 127,763,840 of OX439142.1, read as the reverse complement.
AGAAAACTCTAAACGGGCTGATTAAGGTCTTGTGTTTTATGAAAATAAAAAGATTATAGAATAATTTTTTCTTCCGACGTTTCGTTGGAGATTCCCAACATCTTCAGGGAGATATTTTTTTTTCGATTTGCGATCCACATCCATAGCCATCTAGTGAAAGTAAAATCTAAAAGATCTTCTCTAGACAACCACAACGGAAAAAATTGTATATTTAAAATCAATGATAAGAAAAATGTAAACATTACCCATGTTCTATAACTTTAGTGAGAACTTCTCGTATGGAAAAGATGTCGAAATGTCATGTCGAAAACTATCAAAAAAGAATACGTCGTTATAAATGTCACAACTTTGCACTCGAAGCCGATATGACATTAGAGGTTAAGAACGCCAATAACACATATTGTTGAAGGCGAAAAAAATTTACTGAAATTTAAAAATGTTCACGACGGCGGCGAAAATACAACCGTCGGCTATACCAAAAAATGTAAACTGTGACTTTAATGTTTGTTGTTGGCAAAGCAGCTTTTAAAACATTCGTTTTTTTTTTAAATGTTAAGAGAAAAATAATTAAACAATAAAAAAATGTGCCAAGTAAAAAATATTATTATTATTCTATGCAGTTTTAATATGTTTTTTAGAGTTTACATTTTTGTATTCGTGAGTTTTTTTGACAGTTCAAAGCGGAAATTTTCTCACAGAAATTTTACAGACACACTTTTTCTGTAATTTCCTAACGTGACATCTAATAATACTCGCCAAAAATGTTACAGACGCAGTTAAGTGAGGAAAACAGTCGTTTGTTTCAATTTATGGCATTTTCGTTTTACTCACATTTCAGTCGAAAAGTTTCTCGACGCGAGAGTTACAGAACATGGGCACTGTTCTTTCAAAGTGTTAACTCAGAAACATCAAGTTTGACTTGTCAAGTCTTAACTTTAAGGCGAGAGGAGAAAAGAGAACTGTATGAGGCGCATGCTTGACCGAACTAGTCAGTCTATTTTTTCCATTTGGTTTTGTGTTTATAAAATTCAAGGGGAGTTCAAAGTTTAGGATCGACGACACAATTTGACTGCTTATGAACCAAGGTACATTTACACAACATAAACTCCAATTGTCAAATTTCGTATGTATGAGGCTTTGCATGTGTGCGTTCAATTGTTTTTGCTTTATTTGGAGTAAACTTGAAAAGTCGGGAATTTTTGTATTTCTCTCCCAAATGAGTCTACCTTGTGTAAATGTGCCTTGGCATGAACGTTCAAGAAGGTTCCAAAGAGAATTAAAGAAAAACTGAAACTGGTTAACCTAAACCTTACGTGACTAAACTAGGAATGTAACGATACGCCTTTTCCGATGAGATACCAATAACGATACTAAAAAATATCGACGACGCCGATTTCGATGCTCATATTTAATTTCATTTCAAGGAGATAGACGATTTCACGCACCAGTTTGAAGCAGACCTGCAGTGGAAAATAGTCTCTCAGACGCAAAAGAAATCATTTGGAAACTTAAATATTTCTGCGCCATTTCTTTCAAGTTTAGGTATAACAAGACCTTGCACCATTAAACAAGCGGATCTGCATCCCAAGAAATATTAGGAGATTTAAACTATCTTCCATTTCTTATTCAATAAAAACAAGTAAGAAAGTATAGTCGGTCAAGCCCGACCATATGATACCTTACACCACAGTATTTAAAAACACATTATGCTTATGTGGGCATATAGATATGGATTTATCTATGGTTTAAATTTCATTAAAATCGGTTTGAGAGGCAGAAATTGACCTTATCTTCCCTCGTGGTCCTATTTTTTAAAAAATTCATACGTTTTGTGTCCAAATAGATATGATTCTATCTACACTCACAATATCATTACAGTAACGGACTGCATAAATAAACATTTAAACTTCCAAGCAAATTTATTTTTAACTGACTCTAACAGTTATTTAAACAACTAAGTGCATATTAATACGGATTTTCAGTTGCAGTGAAAATTGTCCGTTGATTAAGTTAAATTCTTCTTTATGTAAAATTAAATAAAAGTGTAATTTAATATAACGAAAAGTTCATTTAATTTTTACTGTCAACTGCGAATTCTGTAAAAACAAATGAATTTTCAGTTATTTTATACAAATTAACTATCAAAAAATTAACTAAAAAATAATCCGTAAAAATCAAAGGAATATTCAGGTTTTTTATATAAATAAACTGTCAAAACATTAACTACATATTCCGTAAAAACAAAGGAATATTCAGTTATTTTTTTGTAATTTAACTACCAAAAATTTGATTTTACTTATCTTTTATAAACGATGTGCTTGTTTTGTGTAACAAATTCCCATTTTCTATTTGTTAAAATGATTTAGTTAAATAAAATTTAATTTTTAAAGTAAAATTATTGCGAAACCATATTAGTAGAGTTTTTTTTCCCGGAGTTTTTCGATTCCCGGGAAAACGGTAAATTTTTTAAATTTCCCGGGATCCCGCTCAATATAAATAATACAAAGTAAATTTGTTTTAAATTTGTTTTAAATGAAAAATTTTTTTTTTAATAAGCGTAAGGGAACTTGTTAACAAAGTAAGTAAAAGAAATGCCTAAATACTACAAAAAATGATTAAAGGTTGAAAGAGGAACTTGAATTATTATTACCTTACGATTTTATATGTAAATTTCGTATCATTATTTCGTATCTAGATACAAGATAAAAAGATAACATAAACATAACAATTTAATTCATAAAACAATCAAAAAAACTAACAAAAATTGTGTTACTCAAGATATGAGATCAAAAAGTAAATTCATAAAATAGATAAAATCTTTTAAATAAATATATTTTATAAGAATATAGAAATATTTTTAATATAGAAACGGGGAATTATTTCCTTCCGAAGGTTACTTTATATTATATTCAACATTTTTTATTTTTCGAATTTATTCTATGAGCTAAATTTCAGTTATGTATTTTATAAAGCTTTTTTGTAATAGTCATATTCCTTCAATACAATGTAATAGTGTATAAAGTCATTTCTGAAAAATTGAAGGAATATGACTATTACAAAAAAGCCTTTTATAAAACCTTTCTTATGATACCCAATTTGTATATGGTGGTAAGGAAACTAGAAATGGGCAAAAAATATCCATATATCAAAATATCGACATTTAAAAAAAATATAATCGATATATATCGCCGATATTTTAAATACCGATATATCGATGTATCGATATTGAAATACGACTATAGAATTCGATATTTTTTAAAGTCAGTCTTCATTAAGAACTCAAAATTTTAGCCGTTTTTCAAACAATATGTTTTTTAAGAATTGGAATCATTGCATGCATCATATGCTTTTTTAAAAAAATAAGAAGATCTAAAATAATTGGCATTTATAAGAACCAGTGCCGGATACTAGAAGCAGATTGTCTGGAGTGCACATAAAACAGAGAGTGCTCCTGATGTCCATTTCTGATGATTTCTGGTTTGACTAAAACCAGTTGGTACTTTTGGGGTGCAATTCAAATTTTAAGGAAAGTTGGTACTTCCATGACTTATTTACTTCTATTTGAATTATTCGTAATTTATTTTTTTTTTTGCTAATGGTTATTTTGTATTCTTCCCTTTTGTTTTTGTTATAATTAAAGTTTTTGTTTTGATTAAATTTTTTTGTTTTATTAATTTTTTTAAATAAAATAAAACAATAAAAAGTAACCATATAATTACATATAATTAATTTGTTCATACATATGTTTGTAAAAAGGTATACTGAATTTTTTAATTTGGTAATAGTTTCAGCAAAATACGTTCGATATATCGATATATCGATATTTTTGAAATAATAAATATCGATACTCTTAAAAAATATCGATTCGATATATATCGATATATTTTTTCAACTTGCCCATCCCTAAAGGAAACAGAATCTCAAATTAACAAAACATGCAAAATTAGACCCTTTTTCAAAATGGTCCAGCTCACGAGAGGTTAAAGCTGGAGCCGAAATATTTAAAATGGTATCTTAGAAAAGTCCAAGGATCATTTTTAGGAGGGTACATCGAGCAAATTTTTGGTGAGTCGGTCTAATGTACATACATATCTATGTAATTAAAAATTTAATTCAAATAAAAAGCAGTTCTTATTTTACATAAATGAATAATTTTTAAATACAAATGCTTCTTTTATCATTCCAATGATATTTTGGCGATATGTTTCTATTTTCTCATCAGTGGCTATCTGGCAATATTGCTAGCTTATCATCTAGAAGAATCGCTTTGGTATTGCTTAGGACTATTGATATCGATACACGTTTCATCCCGAAGAAAGTATCTTCCGCAATACGAAATCGATTATTGCGGCAATAATATTTTTTATCTGAGCAATACGTTTGGCAATACATATTGAGTATTTATGTGTTTGCTTCACCGAAAGAATTATGCTTCATAAATCTAATGAATCAATTTCATTAAATTTTTTTCTTTAATCTAATAAAAAATTTCATTACAAGAATTAAATTTAACAAATATTATAAAGAAATTTTGTTAACACTACGAAAATTAATTTCGCAATTTCGTTAGAATTTTTCATTAAATTGAATAAATGACAGCTTAACATCTTTTTCAAAAGAAAAATTCAACTAATACTTACACATTATTTCAACTGGATTTTTGAGATTGAAAATGAACTTAAAATAAAAATTCAAATATTCAAAAATTTTTCAGTTGATGAAAAACAAGGAATCTATTAACTTCATATTTTCCATGAAAATAAGATAAAGTTCTCTAACTTCAAAAAACTTATTAGAACATGTTGTTTTCCTTTAACTGTTGTGAAAACGTATGTCAGATTCCATTTTTAGCGATAGACATGGAAAAATGGTAAAGTTTAATGTTTCATAACATCAATGAGAAAAATATATTACTATTAAGAAATACTGATTATACCTAAATGTTAGTTATAGGTTCAAAAACAAACAACGACAGAGAAAAAACGAAAGCAAGTAATTCCCACATTCTTTTTTCTTTAATTGTTAATTTAAGTACACAAAATTTACGTAGTAGTACAAGCCAGTAAGATGGAAAGAAGGCAGATGAAAGTCGTCGCTGGCTCGAAAATGAATTAAATACAATTTACTAAAAGGAAAGGTTATGAAAGAAGAACATAAAATGATGCAACAGAAATATAAAAACGAAATAAAATTAGCATAACTTGATGATTTGAAGCAGGAAGAAAAATGAAATTCCTAACAACTCAAAACGAACATTGAAAAAAATGGCTGAAATAAATAATCATAAATATATAACAATAACAATCGTTAAACTAATAAAAGACTGTCATAAAAATTACAAACCTTAATCATTAATTTAATGAATTAATGTCATTAAACAAATTAAAAATTTCATTCAAATATAAAAAAAGTAAACAAAATTTTTTTAAACGTTTGACTATTAAGCATTATGTTAATGAAATGTTTCATTAATGTGATGACAAATAGTCACAGTCTTTTTAAATTTTCTGACATTAAAATAACGCAAAATGTTCATCGACTTTATGAAACATTTCATTAACGGGGGTCTTATTAAACATTCTTTAATCCAATAAAGAGTAACATAGGTTGATTTGTAATGAAATTTTTCATTGAATTAATGTCAAAATCCATTGGGTCTGTGAAGAAACTTGTTTCAGTGTGGAAACAAATTAAAATAACAGGAAAATAAAAATTCTTCATTCATTTCAATGTTTTAAATATATGTACATACATGCATGCGCTTTAATTTAAATTTATTTTACTGTAATATAAAAAAAATAATTTTAATTTTATAAAAGTGTGTAAATAACCGTAAACTAAAAGTTTTTTTTTGTTCGTAATATTTTTTGGGGTGCGTAGTACCGAGGTACGCATATATAAGAAAATTTGTCTATGTTAGGGTGCCAATAATTAGCGATAAATACTGCGTTCAAAAGAACAACAGAATTTTTAATGCTTCAAAGTTCTTCGCTGTTTTCTCACCTAATTATTAAATAAAATCAAAAGTTGCACAGAAATAAATAAAAATTGGGTTAAATTGAAAAACGTTTTATATTAATTAACAAACTGATAAAATTTGCATTAGTTAACAAATAAATAGTATCAATTAAATATTTTTTGATATTAAAACATTTTTTGCAGTAATGTTGTGAATATAACTAAACGTTTAATTCATTTAAATAAATTTTAAATTAAAATTTATTTAATTTCTATTAATGCACTTATTAACTTATTACAGGTAATTCGTTTTCCGTACTATTAAAATTTAATAAAAAAAAGAGTTATTTACGAATAACTTAATTTTTTGACATTTATGTTTGTTATTAAAAAAACAAACTACCAAAAAATAATGGTTTTCCGTACTTATTTTGTTATGTAGTTTGATTTTTTGTCGGTTAAAATATATTTTTTTTAAAGAAATAAACAATTTAGTTTTACGGAATATGCTGTTTTATAAACAAAAAATATAAAAATTAATGTAAATGATCCGTTTTTTAAATGAATTTTAAGTTGTTTAAAATGAGTTTTCGTTTGAATTTAACTACATACATAATATTTTGAGTGTGGTTTAATTGAAAAAAATTGGAAAACAAATTTTCTGTGTTAGTTAGTTTTAATAAATGCATTAGAAAGCATCCCGAAATGTGTAAATTATGAAATGCATATACATACATAACTGATTTTTATTGTACTTGTATTGTCCTTGACAAACAAAATTAGTAACATTTTCCTAGTTGGTTAAAAAACTAATACGTGTGGGCCACATTCGCACTTAAAATTAGGCAAAACATTATGCCAGATAAAGTCTATATATTAAAGGCCAAACAATAGTAATGCTTTTTCATTAGGTTATACTGCAAGAAACTTTTGTTTTCCTGGGTTCTTTTTGCTTAAACAAATGTGTATAACACCTTGCCTTTACTAAAAACGAAAAAACATTTTCGAGTCTTATATTGTTTGTCATTTTAAATTTCACACGTGGCTTAATGTCTTAATAAATTAATTCCATTATATTGATTTCGTGTGTCATATAATCAGTATTGGCTTTTAATTTAAAAGTTGTAGTTTTATAAACCAAAATAAATTTTAGGTTGTCATACTGTTTTTGTTGTTGGTGATGATGATTATGTTGTTATATGAAGTGTTAATTTGCTGATATGGCGCCAAAAGGTATTAAGTTTTCTTTCATTCTTTTATACAAGTTTTAAAATTTAATGAAATTTAAACCACCCAAAGCCCAACATTTTATGCTTTTTGGATAATTTTGTTTTTCTCTTTTTTAAAGCTTCAATATGCAACGCCATTTTTAAGGCTAATCAAGCCATATTTGCTTAAAATCTACACGTTTTCATATGCAAAATGTGCACAGAGTGGAAATACGTAAAAAAAATTATCTAAAAAAAACTTCCCACAATTTTTAAGCTAAACTTCAGTGAGGTCTTAACAAACGGCCATATTTATTAAAGAGGTACTCGTATGCAATGATACCAATTTAAGGCTTCTTTCTTAAAGGTTTTTTTCCTAAATATTTTTGGCACCACCATCATCACTTTTAGTTTATACCAAAAATTAAAAGAACTAAAAAAATATCCTTGTGTGTTATTTTTATTGTGGCTGGATTTTTTCCATAGTCATCTTTATTGTCGTACTACGACTCATCCCCATCACCAGCGTCTTGGACTATGTCTGCGTCTTCGTCATCATTGTCGTTTTCATTTTCTTTGTCTCTTCGGTGTGTGTCTTTTGTTTTTTTTTTTTTTTTTTGGTATGTTATTCATATATAAATTTTGTGGAGATGGCATACTCAAGATTAACCACATTCATCCAAAAACCCAAAACCATCTTTGGCTCAGCCCAAAAATAATATAAGCTCTTTTGTTTATTTTTGAAATCCAGCAATAACAAAACTCCTCATGTGTCTGTCTCTTGTAGTTTTTTTTTCTTTTTGTACAATTTTTTATAAGAATTGAGTTTTTTGTCGGCTTGTTGTCTTCTTTTAACTTTTTTCTCCTTTTTGCGTATGAATGAGTTATTTTTTCTTTAAATTTTAATCAAATTTTTGCATCACCTAGCCTGGCATCATCATCGTCATCATCATCATCATCAGGCATTTAGAGCCTACAACACATTAAACCTTTTACTTGTTTAAGCATTAAACTCCTTATTGATTCTACTCGTACCTTCTTTTACTTGTTTGTTACTTGTCGTATGTATTTGCTTGCTTTGATTGAACTTCTCAATGAAATATGCAAATTTTTTCGCTTTTTTTTTTGTCTCAAACTCTTAGAGTTCTGAACTTTTGTTGTGCGAACTTACATTTAGTTATCTTGAAGTATTGAGTTTGTCTCTTAACTACCAGTTACTTCATATAAATACAATTCGAAAGCAAAGAAACTTAAAATCGCACATTCACTATCAGTCTTAAATATGGGTGATTCCATACAGTCATAAATATTTAAAATTAAACCTGCTGGACTGTAAATAAAGAAGAAGCTTTAAAATCAATTTTCTTAACCGTCAAACGCATAACCGGGTGCCGGTGTGTGCACTACCACCTTCAACATTTCTAGCTTCAAAACCAATACTAATAGAGTATTGGAACTTTGGATCTAGAAAATTAAAGGCTCAGGTAGTCTTTACATTCTGTTCTGTTACGATTCAGCTGATTTGTTTTTGTTATTTAAAAACCTGTGAAATTGATTAGTTTTTCTGTTCTGTTGCGGTTCAGTTTGTTAAAATCAAAAACTCGTTAATTAATTGTAAGTGACAGCAAAATAAATAATAAAAAATACATATTTATATTGAAATAAACATTTTTTTGATTTTAAGAATTCATACAATTTAATTTCTTCAAATTTATGTGCAGTAAAGTTATTGAAATAAAACAATGGACGGTGCAAAACTAATAATTTTGTCATAAATTGCTGATAAGTTGCTATAGAAAAAGTAACTATTACAATTTCGTAACAAAACGTCACGGAAAAAAACAGAAGCAGTAAGTAAAGACTAGTTCTGCCTTAAGTCTTTTTTAAAATTTCATGAAATTTGATTCAGCGATTCCATACCTATAAGCTTCCAGAGATGACACCTACGCAAACACATACCGGGGACGCGTATACCGAATAGTTTTTATATGAAAAAAATGAGCAAAAAAGAGGATGTTCAAAGGTTTTTTTTGTTATTAAATATATTAAATTATTTAAACAAGTGTTCACGTCTGAACCGAAGGCAGCGGCTTTCCCATCCCTGGTTTCTATTTTGAATGATGATATGCCCTAAGACGAATTGACGACGTGAGGCGCCACTATCATCATGTATTATATTATTAATTTTTCTTTAATTTTTATGTATTTGTTTTTATTGTTGTAACTTACAAACTTTCAAGTCGAATCGTTGTTTTAAAGCCATATTGGACGGCTGTTTTTTTTTATACTCGCGTTTTAACTTAAATTGTTTAGAAAGTTGGTATTTTGCAATAAATTTTGTATTTTGGCAATAAATAAATGGAAGTTTATAATGTTTTTGAAAAAAACAGGAAAGTGTTTTTATATGGTTAAAGGTGCTTTTCTTTCGTTTTAAATATCTGTGCCTTTTTCTAGTTCTCTTTTTAGCCTTTATAATACCACCAAGTTGCTTGGATACTTGGTTGATATTTTAGCGCTGAATCCCGAAGCCACCCAATATACTCCACGAAACATATCGGCGTTTCGCCCGGACCACGCAATCGGCGTTCTCTCGGGGAATATACCAAGGTGTTTGGATCCTTGGCTGGTATTCTGGAGCTGTAGCCCAAATCCACCCCTACATACAGTCCACACTCCACGAAACGTATTGGCGTTTCGTCCGGACCATTACAAGACGTAATCGGCGTTTTTACAAGTATCAGCCTTATGGTCGAAATTCAGCCATACTTTTTTTTGATATGAAGAAAATATAGTATATCTAATTATGTATATATATAAATTTATATGTTTCGAGCACTCATTTTTTCCGTCTCAGTGGATCGATTTGGCGGCGGACTAACCTGCAATTTATATGTTATGTTCCACGTGAGTGGTTGACAATCAAAGAAAATTGTCGTTCTTAACTGGTTTGCCTATGCCGATTTATATGGTCGAAATATTCGAAAACCGGTTTCTAGAATATGTCGAATAACCGACCACCATAATTTTTTTATTATTTGATAATTGGAAAAAAACAAAATTTTTATTTATGTGATTAACTTATCGTCTTCCGAAAGTTTATGTGCTCTATACGCCATTTTGACGATTTTGTGTTAAGGATGCCACCTTAGGTTTTCGACTCCAAAATTTTCAAATCTGCAATCCATGTTCGGTTATCTTGTCTGGTGGCTGGGATAAATCGTGTCCATTTTGCTCTATATCCTTCAAAACAAAATTTGATTCCGAAATTTTGCACTTTTGTATAGAGCAAAATTTCAATACAAAACATGGAAATTGATTGCTGATGAACATTTTGCTCTACGTGGAGTTAGTATTGTATTGCAAATATTATTCAGTATATTTTCTCTTAAAAAGAATTATTAAGAATACATTTTCTTATATTATAAATTAATAATACAAAATAGTAATAAAAATAACTAATGAAAAAAATGACACCTCGACTAATGAACTTGTGATGACAATTTATATATCATAATCATTATTTGGTTGTTAAGTTTCAGAAGCTCTATTTAAGAATGTCGTTTGTGCGATTGCGTTCACAGTGCTTTAGACAAGTATCTGAAACGTTTAGAAATTCACAGTATTTTGTCACTTGTTATAGAAATGGAATTCTCAGATTTTGAGAATTTTTCCAAGATTTCTAAACAATTACATTTTTTGTTCTTCCATTTAGTTAAATAAAAGTTCTTCAATACATAAAGAATAACTTGTTTACAATACAATTTGAAAACTCAATATTGCAGCCTCATTTCCAAACAGCGACTATTATAAACAGAGGTTTCCGGAATCAGTTACCAACACCGTTTAGTTAAATATTTTTGAAACTTAGTTGAAAATATTTAAGAAAAAAGAAAATTCAAAATGAAAAAATTGCCGATCTTAAACTGTTATTCAATTTTATATCAGAAAAAACAATATTGTTAAAATAACTTTATAAAATGTATCTTATAATATCTTATGAATAGTTTTTTTTTAATTTTTTATTTTTTCAAATGAGTATACTGTTTTTTATAAATTAAAATCCTTTTTTTCGACCTTATTTATTAAATTTTATGCTTTAATAAATTATTCAATCTTAAAGTCACTTTTTTCAAAAATTAATTAAAATGTTTTTATTCATTATTTCGATTTCCGTTGGAAATCTTCTTCAGGAAATTTTTTTTTAAAATAAAATAAAATTTAACAATAAATGGAAAAATAAATTTTTAAATTTCAAAAAACAGAATTATCATAATAAACTTAAAATTCCATAATACAAACTTTAAACAAAAAGACAAACAAAAAAGAAGAAAAACTAAATTTTTAAATATATTCAAAACTTATAAAACCTATTTTAATATCCCTTTCCGTCAATAGTCATTTTCATAAAATAAATGTTCACCAACTGAGCTATGCCATCTGAAATTTATTTTATAAACAATCAAGGACAAATACCTATTTATAATTATCCCTTCCATCAACCTATTTATTTTTATTCAATAAATGTCTATTAATCTGAGCTAAGCCCTCAGTATCTTTTTTAAAATTAATCCGTTTCTCAAATGGAACATTATTTATCTGCAACATTTCTAACATATATCTACGTTTCTTAAAACTTTCGGTATTCAAAATTGATGTGTTTTCAAAATCAGGATAATGATTAAAATCCCTACAATGAGTTGATAACGCCGTTCCATGGGCTGAATTATAATTCCTATATTTTTGGTCATGTTTGTGTCCTGCTAATCTAATTTTCAGTTTTGTCCCAGTTGTTGACAAAACTGAAAATTGGATTACAATGGAACAAAATAATAGCTTTATTTTACACTCAATAGTAATGTGTATTTAGAGGGTTTAATATTGAATGCAAAGTTTGTACGCGATATTCACCACGGTTTTAGCGATTTTCAAAATTTAATTTTCTTTGAATTCCAATAAGCGTTAAAAACACTGGTTATCAGTAACTAAAGTCAGCTGTTGTTACAAAAAAGTAAACAAATCACAAAACATCACAAAATTTGCACAGAAACAAGATAAAAGTTAATAAGAAGAAAAAAATATTATCGCACACTCAATTAGAACTGGGGGTAAGAAACGGAACCAATTTGCCATTTATTTTTGCAACATATTTAGAAAGGAAAACGACAACTTCTCACACTTTTGCATATTTTTTTAGAATAGAACAAAAACCAGCGCGAATGGTAGCATACATGAAACATGATTGCCAGAAAAGAAAACACAATTAGGTGTAGGAAAAAGTCTCATTTTACTGCGAGTGTAAATAAGTCAATGGGTAACGAATGTATAAAATTTGCCATCCCTGAACGATAAACGATTTCCTGAAAGCCAAATTAAAAGATTTGGTCGTGCAAGATGTATTGTCTTGTATTGCCAACGAAACAGTAGATACTTATTATGGATTGTTTCATGCTACTATTGTTATTTTCCGCTGTGATGGCATAAATGGGCTACAACGCTGGTACGATCAGGTCCCGCCACATATTTTTTTGTAGACTTTTCTGATGTTGTAATGAAGAAAACATTCAATCGATAGATTTCAGTAACCTCAACACGAATTACAGATTTAGGAATCGCGTGCTTTATAAATATTTGTTGAAATAAATTTTACATATATTTGGCAACTACATTTAACTGATTCAAATTTAACATTTACTATGGAATGCCCCTTATACCAACATAAAAAAATATCGAAAAAATAATAATATATATTTAATTTAATTCGAACTTAAGTTCCCTTATAAGATTCAAAAATATTTTTCATTTAGAATTATATCAAAATTTTTACTTCTAAAACCGTTATGTGAAAAAAATATATCTTCCCTAAAAAATTTTCGCTATAAAAATTAAAAAATATATACATGTATCACATTTTCTGTTAGAACGTTGTTAGGAGGTACATTTGAACTTGATGTTTGTACGTGGATTTTTTATATTTTATAACTTGTTGATATTAGAAATAACATTAGCCATATCAAGAGTCGAGTGATTAAGCAAATCGGTCTACATTACCAAAGTATTATCTAAGGTAGTGTATTTGAAGTTCATCTTAAACCATCAATTAAAACCATGCCCTGCATCAGCGTTAAGGTGTAGCATATAAAAAGGCTGCGTGGTATGTACGAATATGGGGAGGAATTACTCGAATATGTTGCAGTTAGCATTGTTAAATTTGCATCATCTTCATCATTCACATTGCAACTATTGTCGTCTTCGTCGTCGTTGTTGTCATCATCATCATCGTCATCAGTATTAAGCATCAGGTTGAGGTTTATGCTCTTTTGGGGCATCTCAAATATCCTGCTGGTGGGTAAGATTTTTTCCATTTTTTTTCTCTATATTATGTTTTGTTTTAGTGATTGCAAGTTTGGTATGCAATATTTATCTGGATGCTGGTAAGTCACGTTTATTTCTTTAACAGTCACAAAAATCCAAAAATAAAAAAAACAGAAAACAACTAAACGAAGAAATAAATATTTCTTATTGGGAATATTTTATTAAGATTTTTGAAATGTTTTACACAAAATATTTTTCAAATAGACTCAATCAAGTATAAAACTTAATAGAGGGAAAGAAAGAAAGTATTATTTAAGTCCTTAATTTAAAATTTTCAATTATTTTAAACATATTTTTAAGCCATTTAAAATTTTAAACAAAAACAAAGTTTAATAAAAGCAATAAATAAATATGTTTTGTAAATCCTAAAATTTTCATTTCTAAATGTAGTGTCTAACTAATTATTGGAGTTTGTTTTATAGTTTTGCTACCTAATTTTTTATACACTAATACATACTATTTATTTTTCTATCGTATATGTTTGTTTGGTTGTTCGTATTATAAATTTATGATTGCTGTCAATTCCGGTCAGTTTGGTGGTTAATTACATATATTTAATTTTTTTTGTGTATGTAATTTATAAAAGTAAAACAAGATCTTTTTATGAAAATAAATGTGGTGATGGTTAAAGTCGATCTTATAATGCCTTACATGAAAGCACTTTTTATGAAAATATAACTGAAAGGTATCACGAGTTAAATTTTTATTTATTTTAAAAGAAAATAGGTTTCTGGATAGAGAAGAAAACTAATTTTAAAATAGCAATAATAAAAAAAAGGCAGTCAATATCGACCACAGGATACAATTTTTAAAAATGGAGATTTCAATTGTCTCCAGGACATTTTGTGTATCAATTTGTGCTTACATAAGGGTTATCCTTGGCTTACCATTGCGGTTATAACAGGAAGCTAAGCTTTTAATCATCAATTTTCTTAAGTGAATTTTATGGGTGATTCTCATTTAAAGTGCACATTTTCTGTTCACTTTTTTTAACTTTACCAATTTATTAATTTAAAATATCAAAAGGTAAGATTCATTTTAAAGTTACCGCCTCATTCAATGGATTCTAAAATAAAATTATATATTTCGATTTTTTAACATTTTTGTGTCTTGAGTGTTACATTTGCTTTTACGGTTGTTCTGGGAATGATTTTCACGAAAAGAATAATCGACCAACAATTGAGTATAATGTTTTAAAGAACTAAATATCTCATTTCCAAAAATGAGCTTAAATCAATTGGCGCCCAATTAAATTGCTCCAGTGGGAGTAAGAGAAATATATATAAATAATCGTGGGTGAAAATTAAAAGTAATGAAAATATTTTTGGTTTTGACCTGGGATCCAACGGAAAAGTTAAAAATTAGAATTTTTAAAAATACTTTTTTCCAAAATTTACAAATGCTTAAATGGAAGGTAATATCTTCTTTTAAATAAAACTAATTTTATTAAAATCGACCGATAATTTTTGTGTCAATGCCAGCAGTTATAAGGAAGTTATAATATTAAAAGCTATTTTCGGCAGTAGCATTTGTATGGGAGCTATGGTCATCTATGGACCTATTCCAATACAATTTTACGCTACGATGAAGATTCCAATAAAATAAGTTTGGACCAGATTTAATCTCAATACCAAAATAATAAGATGGTTTATGGTCTCAAAGACCCCTCTTCCAGAAAGATGCTTTTTAAGGGATTCTTTAAATTATGGATCGATTCTCACCAGTTTCAAAAACCGTGGGCCTTGTACCAAATTCCATCAAATTATCTTTAAAAATGCGACGTGTACGTTGCCCACAAGGCTTCCATGGACAGACAGCCTGTCAACCGGACGGCCCAAAATCAATAAATCGTTCAAAAAAATAAAAAATTATTCGCGTCAATAAACAAATATATTGTTTCTGCCTTTCTGCTGGTGTTAAATAGTTTGCCGTCCTAAAATTGACATATAAAATATATGTATGTATATAAAAATGTTGTCAATGTAACGCTCAGTAAATTTTTGTACGAATTTAATTTTTGTACAAAATACAAATCAATGTTGAATTTATGACAATTGAGGTGAATAAACTTTGATGCGTTTTAGCATAAAATCCCGAATAATACACTTTTGGTCATCTGGCCATTTCCGATCGATTAATCCTTTTTCAATGTAACAATATTTTACAAAACTTTTAAACATTTATGGCCGTTTTCTCATTACACGATTAACTTTTTTCCCAACGAAAAACTGCACATTAAAGAAATTTGGTTTTATCGATGTCTCATTTGCTTCTATTCTGTCGCAAAGCTAACCAGCACTCATATGCCGATTATTTATTTTCCTTTTATTTGCCGTACAGATAAATTCAATCAGCCGACTCCCAACTTTTACATGTATTTTGAGAGGTGTTGCCAGCTTAAAACCATGTTTTTTGTCGGTATATTGAGAATTTATGTTGACATTAAGTAACAGGTAGTTTGACGGTACATTGAGAAAATTGCCATTAGAATAACAAACCGACGCAATTCTAGCTTATGTTGGAAATGACATTTGAACAACTAAACTGAATAATGAAGCATAACACTCAATACACAGAACTGCGGACAACGACAAATGATTAAAAAATAAAATAAGTATTATTTTCCATACATTCGATGTATAAAATAATAAAAATTAGGCTAGTTTTCACAACTTATCGAAAGCTAAAAGTAAACTTAAACCGGCCTTATAAAAAGTGTTCCATTATTAAAACTTTACTTTAGCCTAAAGTAAGCGACAAAGTAAATTAAGGTTCATCCTACCTGGTATGTTAAAGTAAAATTGTAATAATGGAACATTTTTTATACGGCCGATAAAATCCTACCATTAGCTATCGGTTAGTAGTGAAAACGGTCCTTAATCTAAATATTTTAATACCATATAAGATTGTGCTTGTCTTGCTTGATTCCGAATTTTTTTCTTAATAAAAACATTGAAGTTTATTAGCAAATAAAACTCCAAAGTGAATAAGAATTGCAAACACTCAAAAAGTCTTATGTAGGCTAAGAAAAAAACAAAATAAAACCAAAAACAAATTTTCCACTTACAACTACAATGAATGTTGGGAGAATTCCAACTAACTGTAGTAGGGAATGCAAGAAAAATAAACACACTCTTTATTGTCGGTATTTTGTTTAAGCTTTTATATTGTTGCAAATAAGACATTTTGAGTGCTTGCAATTCTCATTCGCTCTGCAGTTTTATTTGCCAATTTGCTAAATTTGGGAGAATGTTGCCTGTTGCGCATAGAAACTGGTTTATGCCCCAATAATAAATTTCAGTGTTTTATCAAGTTAATCGGGAATTAAGCGCGACAAATAAAATCTTATTAATTCAAAATGTTTTTTTTCCCAAAAATTACTTTAATAATATTTTAATACCGTTATAAATTTACACTGGTTGTTCGTAAAATGTATAGTTTCTTAATGTGGAACAGGGAGATCAAGCAAAACGGACAAATCATTTCATACGTAAGAAGTAACTAAAGTATTTTTTGTGCTGAAGTATTTAGCACATAATGGTCATTCTTACACTAGAAAACTTAAAAACATGAATTTATAATTAACCTCTCAGATCACCGTAAAGCGGTTATTAACTAGTTTATTTTATAAATGAGAATTATAAATCTTAATCACTTTATAGATGGAAAATGAGTTTATTTTCTGCAACAATTAGCGAAGCCCCTGTAACAGGTCGAGGAAGATGAAAGAGTGGAAAGCTTTCTAGTATGAAGGCATCAAATTCTGATTTGATAGAACGCAAGGTTAGTTTTTTTTATATCTTTACAAAATGATTGCTGCTCTTTTTAAGATTGGCCTGCAATGCGTTAAAAGTTCTTACTAAAAACTTATTTGAAGAAAGTAATTTTTTTTTGCCTAATGTAGGGTAATGCAAATTAACGTTATCAAAGGCAGCAATAGACTTTAGTGAACAGAAATACAGTTTACTTGTTTTAAAGATCAATTGAATTTAAAAATGTTTTATTTTAGTTTCTAACGTACAAAAAAACAGAGTTCTAAAGGAATTACCTCATATTATTCAAATGACAATGAGACAGACTTTGCTGCATAATAAAAAAATATTGAGCTATACAAATTTTCAGACTTTCTGTATTAATGCAAAAAATAAGAAAAGCTCTAAAAGAATAAATTACTTTAAGCAACTGCCCACAGTGCGAATGCAATGATATTTTCTCATTTTTATTTTTTCGCATCGAAGCATTCGAATTGTAGTTGTTCATTTTTTTTTTTTGTTTCAATTGAGGAACTAGCAAATCACAAATATTATTACTTACATATCTGACGTGTTTACATATAATTATGACAATTGCTTATTTAGATCTTTTTTTGTATCGACTTTTTATTGTAACCAACAAAATGTAAACATGCATACGAGGATATGCTTCTATATAGAAATACTTTATTGATTGTACGATACCGATCACTAAAAAGTATCTCCAACAACAATTGGAATGTAATAATTTGTTTTAGTTGTTACATAAGATTCATGATCATCAAAACAAAACAACAATTGTACTTATTAAATACCAATTGTTGTTACTGGTTTTTTTAAATATATTTTTTTTTAACAATTGCCAATTTATTACAGCTGATTTTCTTTGTCTCTTATTGCCATGTGTTTGCAGCAATTGGTTTCAGATGATATTTTTAGTGTTGTACTATTTCTTTTTTTTTTTTGTTATTTGTATTTAAAAATTAGAGATATGTATTTAATTAATATTTAATTGTCTCTAAACAGTTGACTATTTTGTAGTACAATTAAAAGTGATTTGTAAAAGAAGCCGCCTTTTTGTGAACTTTTTTTATTGTGTAGTTTCGAGTTTTGTTTAAGATAACAGTAAGTTTTAAGGATTAAATAATTTCCAAAATAAAAAAGTATATTTGTATGAACACAAATTTTGAAAAGAAAACAAAAACTAGAATTTTTATTTGAGAAATTTTTTGTTTTGGAAGTATTGTTGTTTACTTTTTTTATACTTTGATATTTTAATGTTTACTGAATCTGTATGTAGTAAAATTCTTAAATCTAAAAATTAATAAAATCGGCTCTTGGTAGCCTTGTTTGTGTATGAAATTTAGAATGGTACCTTGCAAGCTGATTTGGATTGACGAAATTAATCTTTTAACAGAGGAATTTCGAAATCCCTATGGATCTTCTCATTTCTTATACACCACGGCGCTGCAGTTACGGTTTTAAGAATTTTCGATTGTAACCTCTGTATAATACTGAAATTACAAGCCTTTCTCCATAATTCAAAACGGTTGTATACATAATGTGTAAGGTCTGCCTATTCAATATTAGATTTGGCACTAATTAACCAGTGAAGTCAAGAGGCTGTTTCTAAATATAGAAACCAAGTCCGCCGCCTATCCAAATGTATTCCAAGGTATGTAAACAAATCGGTAATGGGGTATTGCAACAGTGTAAACGTAACGAGTTTATTTCTTAGTCTGTTTACTTGAATTCGCCAAGTTTTCAATCTGTATCAACCGCAAATGTGGAAATCCTAGTTATTTAGTTTACCTTAAAAGTTATTGAAATCAATCATGTAGTATATGCAAGAAGCTGGTACATTGGAAAAAGGTATATTTTTTACTACTAAATATATTTTTTCCTATTAAACTTCATTTCTTTTCTATACAAATGCTTAAGACGAATAACCAAGATTTGCTTAATATTTGTGGGATGGATACAATTGCTGTTGAGACAAGGCGAAGAAAGTGGAGGTGGATTGGACATACGCTTACAAAGGACAATACAGACATTGCTAAGGTCTGCTTTCAATGGAACCCACAAGGCCTTAAAAATACACGCAGAAAAAAAACAGGTTTAAATATGGTCACCTCCAACAAAACTAGTATTAAAGAAAATTTAAAACATATTATAGTTAATATAACCATATTATTGTCCTACCTACAACCATATTATGGTTAAATTAGTTCTCCACCAAGAATCACAAACAACCATTTAATGGTTGCCTTTAAACATGGTATGGTTATATATGACAATAATTTGTTGTAAAATTTACAATAGCATTTTCCTCTTTTCCAAGAGCAACATGTTTTGGTTGAAAACCAACCATGCTATTATAAGTGCTTAACATGTTTTAGTTATTTTTGACCATGGCGTGTTTGGAGGCAACCATAATATGGTTTTGGCTTCTTGATGGAGGATTTATTCAACCATAATATGGTTGTCGGTGACAATAATATTGTTAAATGAATCATAATTGTTTTAAATTTTCTCTTAAAATTGTTTTGTTGGAGGTGACCATATTTAAACATATTTATGTATGTGGAAATTATTGTTATATCTGGATATAACGAATCAGAATAAACGCAGGTTCAAACGTTTTACAGAGTTCAAAGATTTTTTCATGTCGAAAAACTTTCTTCAGCAGCCGAACAGTTGAAACAACTTTTACATTTTAGTGTACTTTCCTTTGGTTTTGATAAGATTGGATTTTTTTAACTGACATATCTTATGAAATATTACAGGATGCCAAAATTCAAAAAATCAGTTTAAATTCTAGGTTTTTTTATGAGTTTTGGATTAGTTTTTTTTAAACCATGTTTCTTCCTAAGTTTTATGGTTTTAACCAGTAATTCGATGCATATGGTACTCCATTAAGGTAAAATTTTAAAGGTAGGTTTAAACGATTGCATATGGTTATATATGCTACTTGCAGAAATTGTAAATCGATACAGTTTTACGACGCCAAGCCATTAGCCAATTCGAAATTGAAACCAAAACGCACGAAAGGCCGGAAAACAATATAATGACAACGACGCGTGCTTCTCCACTCGGAACAGTTTTGTGTGGTTAAGAATAATTTTGAATACAAGATGGGTTTTTTTGCATACTGCATACCAAGTTTATCAAAAAAAAAAAAAATAAAAAGTACCAAGGTAAAATTCTTGACATTCACTAAAAGAAATCTCTTGATTTTTAAAATAATTCTTGGCAATTAAAAACTTTCTAAAGTAATATTTTATGAAAATAACACAGTTGTAAAAACCAGTTAATAAACATACAAGTAAATTAACTCACTCTACGTACCCAAACTTTCAGCATGCTTAAGTTTTGAGTCAGCTGTTTAACTTTTTAAATTGAGGGGCTGAAAGCAAAGTTAGATGCACAATGAAGTAATTATTTCTGTTATTTTACAAGCATTCAGACCTGTACAATGGCCTTAAATTGCGCTATTTCGATATAAAGTTTTTAAGTATACATATATGCACTTAAATCTAACAAACAAAACTTAAATCTTAATTACTCAGAAATTTTATTTTGACACTTGTTTTTTTTTATGAATGTTGAGTTCAGAGGAAAATGCATTAAAGTGTTGATACGGGGGTCTAATCACCGCATTCGATGTCGAGTAAACTATCGTACTTTTCTGCATACGATAAACACTGCTGTATCGAATGAAAAATCGAGAGATTTAATGTTTTTGGTTACTCGATATCGATTGCGTTCATCTCAATTTACGATACATTTCATTCGATATCGAGTGTCATGATAACAAAATAAAAGATTTCTATTAATTTTGCTCGATATCGTATGCAGTGATTAGACCCCGGGTTTCAGTTTGAAATTAGCATTATTGAGTGCTGAATATATAAAAGAAGCGTAGTTTTGATAGATTTTGAAAACAAATAAACTAAGATAGAGCGATGACATATTTACATATTTGCCTTTTACACAGCTTTGTTTCAAGAAAACTGTTAGCAAATTAAAAAAACGTGTTTTTTGGTTGTGCTGTGAAAAATATTGACAAAACTATTTTATCCCTTCAAAAGTTACCTGTACTTTGATCAAAAAGGGAAAATAATCAACAATTTTCCCAAATTTTTCCCAAGATTTCGCTTGATTGTCACACAAACTAAACAACTTTCTTATTTATAATATTGGCAGGATTTGCTGACTCTACAGCCGTATTCTGTAATTCGTTTAGCTAAAGCTAAGTCTCGATCGCTAAAATGCCTTAAGGGCCAAATACACTTGACAAATGCTTGTCCAGCCGGCGAATTCAACGTGTAGGTGTGCTGGACGTAATATTGGCCATTTTATTGATGAAATTAAAAGTTAAAATTGCGGCGAATTAAATTTTTATTACAATGCCAAATTTAGCAATGCACGTTACAGTATTGCATTCGTAGCCAAAAATCGCTAAATTAAGTTTTTAGATTTTTAGCGATAGAGATTTAGCTTTAGCGAATTACAGAATACGGCCACTGGTCTGAGCTTTTTAGCAGATGTTTAAACTTAGAACCATGTTGGCATTCTGAATGAATTTATTGAAAACTCTAAGCCCTTTTCTTATATTAGTAGATATTACTTATAGATATCTTTTTATATTTTTTTCCCAACGCTAATACCGCGAAGCTTTACTCTTCTCTGCAGGAGAACAGAGTCTCTGGGATGAAACGAACCCGCAACTCCCGGACTGAAAGACCAGGTTCCTGCCAGCTAGTCTATCGGGACCCCCATTTAGCTATAAATAAATCGCTGAGAATATAAATTTTTAGATTACAATTTTTAAATTGCATTAAAAGTTTTGTATTAAGAAGTAAAATTGTATCTTCATAGCTTGCAATAATTTAAACATTCAACAATTAATTTTAAACAAGTAAAAATTCTTAAAATATTTCAGACCTGTTCAGTCGAATTGGAAAATACAATCAAATTCTAAAAGAACAAGCAACATTTTTAATTGAACCTCTTGATTAAACATCATTGAATAAGAAAATAAAAGAACGTCAACCACCAAACATATTCGGCTAAAACATTTTTCATTCAAAATTAATGATGTCTTTTATATAATTTTTTGCGTCCGTTTTTAGAAATACAACTTGAAATTTGCATAAAATCAAAGTACAAAATCATTAGCAGCACATCTCGCTCGTACTCGAGCTCCTTCTGTCCTGTGTGTGCAACAGAATCACAGATTCATAAACATGAACAAACATGCTTACACTTTAGGCTGTTAAATGCAGTTAACAAGTGTCACGTCGGGCATATATATTTTTTGTTTTGTTTTTTCTCATGAGTGTTTTTTTTTTTTTTTGTTTTAGCTGAATAACAAGGATACTACTACTACAAATGATAATGAAAAAAAAAACAAAATCAGAACTTTAAGAAATCTCCAAAAATTTAACATTTGAACAGGCAACCATTCACAAAAAACAGTCACAACATGAATAAGCAGCAGTGAATGATCAGAAGTGAAAAACAGCCAAAAGACAAGGTAAAGAGATAAGATTTTTTTTTTTTGGGCTCTAGTCATATTTTTCTTTTTGTTGGTTTTATTCTTCATTCATTGGGCGAACACCATGGGGCAACAAAAAATTTAAAATTCAATTCGTAGATTTCTCGATGTTTTAAACAAGGTTGAAAACAAGGTTGTGATTTTGCTTTATTGTTACTTCATGTTAATTTAACATGATTTTACAAAAACTTGGGAACAACATTTTTTTCTTTTAAAATAACTATAATTCATGTTAATTTAACATTGCAGTAAAGTTAGAGCAAAATGTCATTGAAATTGAAATAGCAATCCGAATCACGTTGAATGAAAGTTATTTCAAGATGAAACAACGTGAAAATTATGTAGACTCAAATTGGTTTGAGTGTGATATAACAGTGTGAAGAAGCTTCAGAGACAACATATGCATTTATTTAAGAATAATTCAATTCACTTACCCCTGTAACACATGCTTCACTTATTTTGTATTCTCCTTTGTTAACAGAAGCATCAGCAGAATGGCCCAATATGGTTTTCGTCATCATTCTAATTTGAAAACTTGATGTACTATTTAACTAAATAATTTTAATTAAAATAATACGGGAATTGTCTTATTTTTATACCATATTTTAAACATGAATTTTAATTAAAATAAGGAAATTCCGTCCCCCCCCCCCTTAATTATAAAAATATGTTTGGTTTATCTCGATAATACAAGAGTTCCCAATAATAATATTTTTTTATATGCACAAAATTTTAGGAAATCCCAGCAAAGTTTTTTTTGTTTTTTTTTTTTATTGAATCTAACGAAATTTTCAATAAATATCCAAATCTTAATTCTAATAGTTCTTTATTAAATATTTCCTCTGATGTCAGCAGAAAATGGAGCTGTTATAAAATTCTGGACAAATGCAAAACAAACGCCTTGCTCTTCCCATAAATCAAACAACTCAATTTTAAAAAGCAACAAAGTGCCATTAATACAATAAATTGTATCATTTGTTAAAAAAAAACGACAAATTTTTTTAAATATATTCATCCCAAGCGAAACACAGTTTTAGCAAAGTATTTGGGAGCCAAACTCTCTACATTATGCGAGTCAAGATGATTGGACCGTCACGACTCAATTTTACACTTTGCAACAAGTGTACATAATATTGTAGAAGCTTTGGAAAAAATATCTGAGTGGAAAGGTAGAGATACTTCATCAAAGGCCTTATATTAAGGAACTCGCTTAGTACTTTTGAATTCATTTACGAGATAAACAGATTAAGTGTGATACTTATTGTATCACAGCCGCTTAGTATCATTTTACAAAAGCACGATATAGATCTTCAAAAAGGATCAGGCCTTATCAAAATTTAAACATGGGCCTTGAAGAGAAAAGAAATAAAGTGATTTTGGAAAAAGTTAAAGTTATCTGCGTTCAAATCGAGTTTCCAATCACATTCACAATGTTGAAGATTACTACCGAGTGGTAGGTTACATTCCTCTTATTGAATTTATTTTAGAAGATCTCAAAACACGTTTCCCAATAGATATCGTTAATGTATTGAACATATCTAAACTTCTACCCCAAAGTGTAATCAAGTCAACTACAAATACAAAACTTTTAAAATCACAACTAGCTGATGAGCTGATTATGTTTGATAAAAGAGATAGATAAACACTTTCTAACATCTAAAGTTGAGTCTGAACTGTTGCATTGGAAACAAACATGGAAAATATCTGAAACTCTATTAGAAAACGTTGTAGATGCTTTAATAAACTGTGATGAAGATATCTACCGAAATCTAAAAAAAAATATTTCAAATTTTCGTTTCAATGCTCGTCAGCAGGGCAAGTTTAAAATGGCACGAAAAAGTATAAGAAATGGCACGAAAAATGGCAAAAATAAACATGTTATTTAAGAAACATTTATTTTATTAAGTTTTTATTGTAAGTACAATAGTATGTTTCTTCAAATAGTCAAAAAAAAAAAAAATACTGTGGGGCAAAACGCAAGAATTTGGAAATTGTTTTTAATACACTTTCAATCTTATTTTTGTTATAAAATTCTGTTTAATAAAGAAATATTTTTATAATATTTGTCATGAAATTTTTTTATCAGGGAAATCTTATTTAACAACGACGTTTAAAATTATTGCCTTTTGCGTCTTCGATTTCTAGAGCACCCCCGATAATCTCCTGTTATCACATAAATCAGTTCTATAAATGAAAAACACTCTTTCAACATCGCAATATGCAACTGGAGCATATTTGAACACTAAAAGTTCAGATGGAGAAAGGTTGTCAATAAATTCATCCGTCTCACTTTCATTAAAACAAAATTGTGAGAAAATCGATGAAAACACTTTTTTAAAATTGAAAAGCCAAGCCATATAAATTTTTCAGGAGTATTGAATATTTCACCACACGTATTACGATCTAAAACGTTTTTTAAACTTTCCAACAAAATCTTTTTTACTGACATCTTGTATTATTTTCCTTAGCACTGTCAATTAAGCCAAAGCTTTCATTCATGGAAATCCCTTTCGTTTGTAACTTCAAAAGGCTTGAGCAGATGCGTTAAAAGTACTTTTTACGGCCGATTTTTGCATTATTCAGTTAGCATTTCGAATAGATTCTGCCTCATATTCGCTAAGCTTATTTCAAAATTTTTTTCTCGGTTGCAAAAAGGTATTCTTTGGCAAGCTGGACCAAAAATTGGTTTTAAAAAAAATAATTGAAGAAATGGCAAAAATGGCATATGCCATAAAAAACTTGCCCTACTCGTCAGTAATGCTACGAGAGAGAGGTCATTTCCTACCCGTCGTCTAATAAAAACATGGCTCGGATCAACAATGACAGAAGAAAGACTGTACTGCCTAAATTTGCCTCACAAGGAAATCATAAATTGCTTATTTAAAAAAATTAATTTTTATTGAACTGATCTTATTTTTCATTTAACCTTATTGTTGAGTTTTTTCAATGTATTGTACACATATTAATAAACTTTAAAAAACAAATTTTTTACTTTTTTGTATCAAAAAAAATTCCTCCCTCCCCCCTACGAAAAGATACGTTTATTTTTAAAATAATTGAATTTAAATTATCGTTCGATTTCAATTTCACTTCATTTCGATTTCAAGAACATACTCGATAAATTAACATAAATCTTTCAGTTAACATACATACCTACTTTTGTCGTTTTTTCTTTTGTGAAATGGGTTATTAAATTTAGTTGAAAAAAATCAACAAAAATTTAAGCTAAACTACCCATTAAACATGACTGTTTTTTGTATTCTAACGGACACATGCATTTGGCTGTTCATTCGACTGAAAACTTTAAAAAAATTATACATTTAACAGAAATACTTTACATTATTATTATTATCGATTAATCGGTATTAATTCATCGATTAATCTTTTAATCAAAATTAGCCATTTTAAATTATTCAAACAATTAATCGTCTAAAATTGTTTTATTAATCGACTAAAGAGCCTACCCTACCTATAATGACTTAATCTACCCGTTCATATGACTTTAGATATAATAATGAAATCACACATATATAAAGATAGCAACCACAAACCTACAGATATGGTTGCTGCAACCATTCATTTATGGTTATGGGCAAAATTAAGAGCGTAAATGATCGAAAATTAATTAGCAAAGAGTTGATTCAAAAACGTTAGGATGACTGAAACAACCTTTACATTCAACGACTTAAAGAAACCTAATTTTAATACCCAACCCACAGTGCACCTTAAAACAAATGAACATAAGTTTATACATTTAAATATGCATACATACATTCATATATAAGTATGTTTGTATGTATGTACCAAATAAAAAAGGGTTATATAAATTGGACCACAAACGTTATAAATATTAACCGCAAAATAAGCTTATAAGAACAAGGGTACAAACATGAAAAAAGCGACATATAACAGACACAAGAATTACAAAAAAACAAACAAAACAATAAGTTTGTGTGTCATGTTGTTGCATGTTTTACTAACCACAACAACTAATTCCGCGACGAGGACAACATCAACTAAAAAAAAAAGAAGACGGTTGAGAGGACGACGAAAACAATGCGCGAATGTGTGAAATCAAATTGTTAAGCAGACACATCAGAACAACAACAAACAGCAGACTCATCCACATCAACATATACAACAACACTGCAAGAAGACAAAAGAATACACCAACAACAAATAAGTACAATATTCATTCATGTTTTCGGACACTCCAAAAACACACACAATTAATACTCATTTCTTGCTCTTCATCAAAAGTCCCTGCTCCTTTCTTTAAATATTTTACTTTTGGGGTCTGGTCAATACCATTTAAACTCCAATATTTGGCAATTTTTTTTTTTTTTTTGTGTTTATTTGTCATTTATACACATAAATGTGTGTGTTTTTTTGTGCGTTTGAAAAAGTCTTGTATGCCGCTTCTTGTTTTAGGTACATACAAAGGATTATAAGGGTTTTAGAATTTCATGTATGTTATTGAATTGCTCCTTCAAAACTAAATGCTTGGTATTTTATACGGGAGTTTTGAGACAACAATAAA
Source organism: Pollenia labialis (assembly GCA_949318255.1). Taxonomy (NCBI): domain Eukaryota; kingdom Metazoa; phylum Arthropoda; class Insecta; order Diptera; family Polleniidae; genus Pollenia; species Pollenia labialis. The sequence goes on along the minus strand of OX439142.1, from coordinate 127,736,450 downwards.
ACAAGGCCGATACGAAAGAAAAACGAACACATTCCATTGACAAATAAAACCAAATATTTTACGAAAAATTTCCAAAAAAAAAAAATCAAACCTTAAGTTTCACATACATTTGGCAATACCTTAATGATTGTCGAAATTGGTATATGATTTTTTAGTGCTGCTGTGCTTTAAAGACACTTCATTGTTATTGCTCTTTTTTTAAAGTTTTGTGATCGAAGAATGTGGAAAAATTGCTGTCAACCTCATGCCAAAATATTCGCGAAAATATTTTAAAATCCTTGGTGAAATTATGGTGAGGAAAAAATGGATTTCATCGGAGTAGAATAGATTTCTTAGGACTATTCACATACTTTTAAAAATTTAATTAAAAATTTAATCAATTATAATAAAGTTATTCGCGTCAAAATTGCATCCTTGCGAAAAAGCAAAAGTGCAAAAATATAACAACAACTAAATAGACAATTTTTTCGCACAAACGATGCAAAATTGTCAGGGTCTAAATAAGTGCAAGATTATTAGAGTAACAGAATAAAATTTTCGCAATTTTTTATGGCAATGCCATATGAAAAAATGCTTGAAAAGTACTGATGAAATAAACTCTTCACTATACAACAGCGCAAAAATACCATTTTGACGTACACTTTTTTCTTTGAATTGAAAAATATTATAAATTGTAGTGTTTGTTAAAAAATAAACAATTAAAAAAGAAAAAAAAAACGCAAAACAAAAAATGGAAGAAGCTGAAATATTAAAAATACTGGAATACTTATCTGAAAATATTTTCATGTAGATAAGTTATTAATTCGACTTGTAAATTAATAAAATAATTCATTTTGTATAATTTTCAAGAAACTTTCTACCCTGTAAAAACTTCGCCTACAAAATATTGTGTTAAGTAAGCAGAAAAACTTTAAAGTTCTACTTACAATTCTACTGAAAGAACCAATGCATTTTACAATGGATGTCCCAAAATTAACACATTGCCAGGAAAAATGTCAACAAACATATCAAGTATGCAAAAACTGAATATTACACCAAACGTTTTAGTAATGCAACTAATTCCCAACAAACTTGGAATACTATTCGTGAAATAGGAATTGGTAATGAACACGGCAATATTGACCACCAAGTGGATGCAAATATGTTTAACAGAACGTTTACTAAAGCTCCTGTTATCCAAGCAACACCTTCTTTTTTAAATTTTTCTTCGGACACTCTAGATACAGATAATGGGATAATTGGGGAACACTTCCAATTTTCTTGCGTTACTCAATATGATGATTTTTCAACGTGCTCTTTAATAAAATCAAACGCAGTAGGAAGAGATAACTTAAATCCAAAATTTATAAGATTTCTTTTGCCATTGATTTTGCCATATGTTACTCATTTGTTTAATACCATCATAATGTCAGGTATTTACCCGTTAAACTGGAAGCATGCAAAAATTGTGCCATTACCTAAGTCGAGTGAAGAATACATACCTATAGCCTGTGTTTCTATCGAAAGTCTTGGAAAAACTTTTGTATAAACAAATGATTACGTACATATATTAAAACTCATAGTTTGGTATCCACCACACAATCTGGTTTTCGTCAGAGTCATAGCTGTGTAACGGCTCTTGTGGAAGTTAGTGAGAATATACGGCAAGGATTTGAAAATGGAAATATAAATTTGTTGGTGCTTCTTGACTATTCTAAGGCTTTCGATACGGTAGATCATGACTTACTCATCCGACAACTTAAACACTTTTTTAGATTTACGAACACGTCAACCAAACTTATATTATCCTATCTTGCAGAACGCACACAATCGGTGTACAATATATGGTCGGATAGCTTATCCTTGACTGGGGGAGTGCCTCAGGGTTCTATTCTAGGTCTGCTTTTATTTTCATTATATGTAAATGATTTGCCAAAACAACTCACTAAATGTAATATCCATTTGTATGCCGATGGCGTGCAGCTCACTTTAAGTAACCCAGTTCAAAATATTGCCTCGGGGATTTCCTACCTAAATAACGACTTAAATAGAATTTACCTTTGGGCTAGTGCAAACGGTCTCTGTTTGAATCCTCACAAATCTTTTATCACGATTGATAATATTTTGTTTCTATTTAACAATAAAGTGTTTAACTCCCTTGAAACTTTATATAAGTATGGTTGAATTCAACAATACATTGTTTTAATAAAATAAAGCTACAACAATACACTTAAACATATTATGGTAACCTTAACCATATTATTATCAAGGCAACCATATTATGGTTAAATTCATCCACCTAAAAGCTATAACCATATTATGGTTGCTTCCGAACATGTTATGGTTAATTTTTAATATCAATAATATATTTGAAATATTGTATGTTTAACTTTAAATTTTAAATAATATGTTTAATAAGCACCAACATTCTGGTCGTTTGCATTTTACTTGGTTTGCTTAAAATTCTCATTCATTTCATTTTGATTATTGATTAAAACACATTAATTTCCGTAGAAAAAATAGTGAAAAAGAAAAAATGGTAATGAAGGTCGTCACAGGTTGTAATATGAATGAAAAGGGGATTTTTTGTAAAAGTGGAACATAACACCATTCAGGAATAAAAAATTAAATAAAATTATAATTTGACACTACAAACAAATAAAAAAATGGATGAAATAAGTTACCATAATATGATTAACATTGAACATATTATTGTTAATTCTGACCATAATATGGTTACTTTTGGCAAAATTCAGGAAAATTTTCACCATATTATGGTAAATTTTAACCATAACGTTGTTAGTTTTGATCGTTATTATGGTTGATATTAACCCAAAATATAGTTAACTATGACCATATTATGGTTGATTTCGGGAACATTTTTGTTGATTTTAACCATGGCATGGTCATAGTTAAACATAATATTGTAAACTGCAAACATAAACATTGTTAAAATCCAACCATAGTATGTTGCTCTTATAATATGGTTACCTCCAACCATATTTTTTTTCTACGTGTGTAATATGTAAAAAAAGCTTAATTCCCTCCATATCTGAGGATATTGTTTTAAATGGCGAGAAAATTGAAATTGTTAACAAAGCGAAAAACATTGGTATCATTTTCAATGGCAATTTGACCTGGACTGATCATGCTAATTTACTGGTTGGTCAAACTTATGTAAAGTTACGAGCTCTCTGGTCCACACAATATTTCACACTCTTAAGAATAAGAGCCTTACTTGCTAAATCATACTTGATTCCTTGCTTGATCTGTGGGTGTGAATTATTTGGAAGCTGTGACTCAGTTAGTGGGAGAAAATTGAATGTCTTGTTTTATAACATAATAAGGTATGTGACGCCAATAATCGTCATGGAGTATCCTTTGAAAGTCTGCTAAAAATTCGCACTCTTTCTTTTTTACATAAAATAATCAACATTCAAACACCTAAAGATATATTCGTTAAAATACGTTTTTTCAATCGCCACGAAATCGAAATATTGTAATACCTCGACATCATTTACTTGTATCTGAATGGCAGTTTTATGTACATGCCGCTCGTCTTTGGAACAATCTTCCACAAAGTCAACAACTAAACAGCAATGCTAAAAGTTTCAAAAAATTTTTATCAAATTTTTTAAAATAATTTTTACTTTTTTAATTTTAATTTATAATTTTTGAACTTTGTTTTTTTTTATATAAATATTGTTATATTTACTTGTATCAAGTTTGTTTCGTAACGTAATACGTTCCTGTGCTATAAATATAAGACTCAGACTTGTTGTACAGGAAATGGAATCAATATATAAATAATATAAAATAAAATAAATAAATAAAATAAAAATTAAGCCATTATTTTTTTTACCTACACTCAAAAAAAAAATCAATCCATCCGTACTCAAATCAATCCGAAGTGGTATTAATAGTACGGTGAGTACGGATTTTCTTGAATCAAGTACAGAAAGATTGATTCAAGTACGGATTTTTAATCCCAAAATACTTATATTATCCATATTCAATCCCGTTTTCGTACTTGAAATAATCCGAAAATGAGATTGATTTAAGTAAAACTAAGATTGAATCAATCTCAAAATGAGCTTGATTCAAGTAATATAAAGTTGATTTTATCCCGAATTCATGATTGAAAAAAACAAAAAAAAATGAAATTACAAAGAAAAAATGATAATGATTGATTTACTTACCCGTATTACACATTACAGAATGATATAACACCAACATCATGCCCGATATGGTTTTTATTTCAGAAATCTTATGTACATATTAAACCAAAAATATAAACTAAATGAGTAGCATGAGTTCAAATTTTGAAAAAAAAACTTTGAAAAGAAATTAATTTTCAAAAGTAATCCCATTTAGGATTGTTTTGAGTACGTTTAAGTGTTATTCGTACTTGAATTTTTGAGTACGACTCGTACTTAAAGTAATCCCAAAAAACTTGATTTATCCCGAGTGTTTTTCTTTCTGTGTACATACATCCAGAAATATGTAGTTATGGAAGTTGTTATAGAAAAATTTATAGAGGAAAGCTACTAAATAATGGGTGAGAAAAGCTATTCATTTCAAAAAAGTTAGCGAAGTTTTTACTGGGTTTGAATTTAAAAAAAAAATTGCTTGAATCAATCTTTGAATATTGTCAAATGGAAGATGCGTTGTTTAAAAAATGGTTTCGGAAGTGCTGAAAAAAGAAGGTGCAAGCAAAATGTGTTGCTCACGTCAAATAAGTGCAACTATGCTTTTTTGCACAGTTGCAAATTTAAAAAAAATTTGCGTGAATACCTTTAATAATTGCAACTAATTTACTAAACTGGAAAATTATATTTTCAAGTATTTAAAACAATTGCAGATTACACTGTGCCAAAACAATTTTTGCGATCGGTATTTTTAGTTACAATTTTAGTGGTAAATTTTCAAGGCGAGTAGACTTTAAAGCAAACAAATTTTTCTTAATAGTCTACTAAAGTTAGTTTTCGATGCTTATTTGTATAATTTCGTTTTGCAATTCTTGTAACATCCCAGTAAAAAAATTACACATTACCAAAAGAACGTCTTGCCATATAATGACTAACTTTTTTGCTTGCTAAGTTTTATCACTCGATCACCAAAGGCATTACATTAAATAATTAAAATACGAAGTAGGAAAACATTTAGGTTTTAAAATTTTATAAGAATGAATGATGGAAATTTTTACTGTTGAAGAAATTATTAAAAATTATTAGAATTTACTGTGAATTATGCATCATTGCATTTTTAACAATAAGAAATAAAATATTGGAAAAAGTTCAAAACTCTAAAATTTGTTATCCTAAAAAATTAGGCAATTTTTGCACGAGCACTTACAAATTTTAAAAGGCATGTAGACCTCAAAAGTATTAAAAAATATCTTAAATATTTAATTCAAACCAACTTTACTAACCTAAATATTTAACCGCAAAATTTCTTTATAAATATTTTCTAAATACCATAGTAAAATACTAATAATTATTTTTAAGTATCCCCATTATGACACATCGTTAGAGGGCATAAGTATTTCATATTTAAACTACTAATGAAATACTTATTAATTCGAACAAAAACTACTCTAATTCTAACACAGTTTGATACCGGAAATTCTCTGCATGCCAAAGAACCCCAAAAAAATTTAACAAGAAGTTTCGGAAAACAAGAACAAATATTTTAAAAATTAAATCCTTTTTTGAACTTGAATGTCTTTCTTTTAATGCTTTTTTTGTGGTTGTGTAACCACAACAAGCAGCAGCAGCAACAGCATCATTGGCAGCAGCTTGTTCTTTTTATCACTATAGTCAATTTTATTACTACCTCCGCTTAGCTTCTGCTTTAGCTGCCGTTGTGTTTTCTGGAGATGCTCCTTATTTTTTGTTTGTTTTTTTTTTTCATTTTATTTTTGAAATAAGATCAAATATGATAGCGCCAGCCATGATTATAGCAACAACAACAACAACAATAAACAGTAAACAGTAAGGTAAAGTATAAAAATACCAACAACACAATGGAAAACATGTTTAATCGTATTACTTACCTTATAAGGCCCCACAAAAAAGTGAATCTGTATGTAGCAACAGCTACAAACTGTAGCTTGTGCTTGTTTTGTTAACAAGCACTGTGGAGCTGGAATGGAAAAGGAATAGTTTGATAAGTAAAAGTTAAATATAAAAATTTAGTAAACTTTTTAAGAAATATACACAGAAAATAGAAAAATAGAACTTTTGCCGCAAAGTATGAAGCATCTTTTTATATGGAACTAAAAAACAAATGTGAAATCGATAAATTTCGAAAAAATTGTCAAAGAATTGAAAATGAGATTTGACAAAATAATTTTGGTTTTTAAATCATTTTAGCCCACTGTCTGGTTTTCTCAATTGTTGTTATGGATGGTGATTATGGCGATGTTCTGTTGTACAGACATACAGACATCTTACAAATATTGATGGCGTTGCTGATGACGCTGTTTTACCACTATAATAAGTATGAAAGTAAAGTAGAGTGTGATGTGTGATATTTGTGTTGTACTGTTTGTTGCTGATGTTGTTCTTATTATTGTTGGTATACAAAACGTTCACGTTTGTTTCTTAAGTCTTTCGTTTTTATTATAATTCATTCCACAGCTTGTCAGCGAAGTGAAGGAAGGAGCAGCCGACAGTAGTGGCTCATGGATACAACTCAAAGCCTGTTGATGACTTTGAATGGCTTGGTTTAGTTTGCTAGCGCTGCGTTCTGCCATGACCCAAAACTCTTTTGTTTAAATACATCAGGAAATAAAAAAATAAGAAATATTTTATGTGATTTTGCACCATCTATTTAGCCAACCATCCACCTCCGTGATTTTTTTTTTAATTTTTTTAATACGCAAGGCGCTCGTCTGTGTTTTACTTATTTTTTTTTTATAAGTTTGTTAATCGTCGTGTGAAGTTGGTCCGCATAAAAATCCTCTTGTTTAGTAATATTTTTTTTTTTTTTCATTTTATACTTTGCTTTAAATTTTATTTGAAATTCTTTGGCGCTGTTTTTCAATGTTGTTTGACATTCAATCTTTGATTTGTTTTTTGTTTTTTGTTTTATTTTCTTATTGCTCGATTGCGTTTGTACTTTTAAGTATTATTTGAAATCTTTTGTGTTATTTTTTTTAATACATTCAAATCCTTTTTTATAGTTGTCTTTTTATTTCGGTGCAATTCTTTTGATTGGTGTCAAGTTTAACAAATATTTAGTTGTTTTTTTTTATATTTTATTCATAATGTCTGGAATGTCTTTTATTTGCACTTTTTTAGATTTTAAGATATATTTATATATTATTTTTAATTGAATAGCTTTCGGTGTGTGAATGGCATGTGTTTGGTCCTACACTTTTAACATATTTTTGTATAAAAAGAATATCATGAACATTTTTGGTACCATTTTAATGTCGAATAAAAATTTCAATATGCAATTTATGTATAAATATATGTATGTAAAACGGTAATTTTCTTGATATCTTATGTTTTCGGTTTTTATTTTAGTTTAAGATCCTGGTGCTTGCGACTGCCAGAAACGCCTACAGACATTCATTGGGCAATTTGTTAAGTCATTGCAGTTCTTAGGCTAATTCCGCCCAACATCGGTCGGCAAAGCCTTGTCGGCTATCGGCAGGATGCGCTACGCATCACAACCCATTTAACATCCCGGCTACGTAAGACAAACATCAATTTAGATTAAAATTTATTATTAACATGGTGTTAATAAGCTTTAACATTTACACATTTGTGTTGGAACTCAATCAAGTCTTCAACTTAAGATAAAAATTTTTAAGCTCATAATTAAAACTTCGGCAGTTACGTCAATTTCTCAATGTGCCCTTATTTTATTGTTTTAGTTTTCTTATTTTTTTTTTTGTTTTTTCTGTTAACAAAACGTTTAAAATTTAATTAAAGTATGGTTTCAAAATAATAAGAGTGGATGATATAGAATATCTAGATGATTTTTTCGAGAACCAGAACCTGCACTAACGTTTTGATCAAACTGCTTATTAAAATTTTATCTTCAAACTATCTTTCTCAATTTTTGATACCTAATATCATATATAATATATCATATTTAACGTCATATTTTCTTATATAGAAATTAAATATCTCTTTTCAAATCAACTAAAAATTTATATATTTATAATTCCTTTTTTTTCTTTTCAAAATATATTTTTCGTGCGTTACTCGTTCATTATTTTAAAATTTATCAATAAACAATACTCATAGAATTAATGTTGCGAATATGGTGAGAGTTCTTGCCAATCAGAGGAGAGGTGTTAAAATATTCCATATCAATGCCCAAATCTTAAAGAAAATGATTGACGAATTTAGATTGATCTTTGAAAACTCAGGTATTGAATATTAATTTCAGATTACTCGAAAAAGAATTTTTTAAGATCAATTGGATTATTTTTTATTATTTGTATTCAATAGATGATCAACTTTCTTTTCTGGAGCAAAACCTAAATTATCTTTTCGATCTAACTGGACAAACATTTTTGGTAATAAGCAAAAACCCTGGGTTTCTTCGGAAATTAAGGGTTAAATCAATCAAAGAGATTTGGCGTATGCACGTTGGAAAAGATTTAAGACTACAACATTATATGAGGATTATCTGACTACTAAAAGAAAAACAAATAAAATGATTTAAACGGCCAAATCCGTTTTTTATGCTGAAAAGTTTTCTTTCGCTATTGGCTCCAAAAGAACATGGCAAACGTTACGCGAAGTTGATATCGACAAATCTACAAACCAAGAACCATATTCAATTGATGCCGATGCAATCAATAAAAAGTTTTTAAATGTCCCCATTGCGGATCAAAATTATTATAACAAATTTCAAACGAACAACAATACTGACTCCTTTTTTCTTTTGCTGCAGTAAACCAATGTGATGTTTTATCTAGACTTTTGCCTATAAAATCCAACTCCATGGGAGTGGACGGCATTAATCCAAAATTTCTAAAAATTCTTTTACCCCAACTTCTTCCGATAATCACATTTTTCTTTAATAAAATTTTAACCTCAAGTTACTTTCCCTCGAATTGGCAAATAGCTAAAATCGTTCCAATACCCAAAACTGGTTCCGATTTTACACCAATAGCCATTCTTCCATTTCTCTCTAAAGTATTTGAACGTATTATGCATAGCCAAATAACCTGTTTCTTGGATAACAATAACTTGCTAACAGATCGTCAATCTGGATTCAGAAAGAACAACAGCTGCATAACAGCGTTAGTTGATGTTACGGAGGAGATTAGAAAGAAACTTGATGATGGTGAGACTACTTTTTTAATACTTTTAGATCATTCAAAAGCGTTTGATACCGTGGATCACAACATTCTTTGTTACAAGCCTAGTAATTTTTTTAATTTCTCTTCGACCGCTTTTCAGTTATTGTCAACATACTTGGGTAACAGATATCAGTATGTTGAAACTGGAATCCAGAAGTCCAGGGCACTGCCTGTAACAAGAGGGGTACCACAGTGGTCCATTTTTGGGCCACTATTATTCTCACTATACTCTAATGACCTCCCAGCTGTCCTAACAAATTGTAATGTAAGAATGTACGCGGATGACGTTCAACTTTATACCAGTTGTAGAAATGCCTTAATTGACCAGTGTAATATCACTGTTAATGAACAACTTCAACGTATTTATACGTGGGCAACGGCAAATGAAAATAAACCCTAAAAAATCTAAATGCATAGTTATTCAAAGGTGATTTAATAAACGAAATATTTTTCCCAATATATTTATAAATAGCCAACAAATTGAAATAGTCACATCTGCTAAGAATCTCGGAATATTTTTTAATGACACTCTTACGTGGTCGAACCACATAAATTATGATTGTGGTCGCACCTTTTCTATGATTATAACTCTTTGGCGGACCCAGCATTGTACACCTTTAAAAATAAGAATACTTGCCAAAACTTATCTGATGCCCATTTTATTATATGGTTGTGGGCTATTTGCTAAATGTGATACAATTAGTAGAGCAAAATTAAAAGTGACATTTAATAATAAAGTCCGTTACGTGTATGGACTTAATAGGCCTTCTAGTATATCTTTATTTTCATCTAGGCTATATGGCCTTTCTTTAGATAATAAACAGAACATGAGAGTTTTAATTTTTGTACATAATATAATATATTCCCACAAACCTGATCATCTGTACGGCAAACTTTATATTTCAGATATGAGCAGGTGAAAATAAATAAGATCGTTTGGATAAAAAAGTTTAATTGCGAAATGGCATTTCTACATATTCTCAATATCTCTCTGGAATTCTATACCCCATAGTTTTCAACTTTTAAGTAACGCACGAAAATTTAAGGAAAATATTTTTAAACTGTTTTCAAAATAACAATTTGAAACATAATTATTTGAGATAAAAGTACATATGATTAAATTATTTAAATATTGTTTGATTTTAATTGATTTGCTTTATATATATTAAACTGTAATTAGTTATTAAGTTGTTGATTAATTAATGATTTATAATTATACACATTCTCAGTTCCATACTGCAAAATAAGACTCGTAAGTCTTGTGCATGGAGCAGTTCAATTAAATAAATAAATAAAAAATAAAAATAAAAATTGGGTAAATAGTTGTCTATATGTTCTCAAAATACAATAGATTTTATTTCACGTCGGCTTTTTACGACAAATTTTATGGAATACGTGGTCTCGATGCCGTTCAGTTTGAAAACTTTTTCGTAAAAACTTCGTTTTAAATTTTTTATGAACCACATATATTTCAAAGTTTTTCTTGGGATTCAAAAATTAATTAACAAGGTTTCTTTCAAATGTGCTAAACTCCCATTTCATACTATTGAGAAACTGAAATTTATTGTTGAAGGTATAAGCTGTTCCTATGCGCATATTTCAATTACGGATTACAAATTGAATGTAATTTAAATTTAACCTGTATAGTTTGTGCCCATGTTCTTGTCAAAATTTTCCTGAACTTCTAAAAAGTCAATATAGAGCTACCATAAATAGCTACCAATTCAATTCTATGGTAATTGGCCAAAATTTTAACCAAAAATTGGCTAAAAATTTGGTCCATGAATGTTGATTTTTTTTTAATTTCTGTACAATATTGAAACCTTTCAACTGGCTCAAATACAAACCCAAAACAAATTAAATGCTAACTATCATTATGTTAAAAACTTATTTAGCATTTATATAAAAAAATTCTACTGCTTGTTTAATTTCACTAATCTACAGAAAGACAAGACGGAAGTTCACATTGTGGTGCTAGATCTAGAAAAAATCATCCTTTAACTGTACATCCTGCAAATTTTGAGGTTTCATTTAAAATATAAAAAACAATGATGACCGAAGTGACACTGTGACTCTCCAAAAAGTTTCATAGTGTGAATGGGCATTAAGACACTTTGCAAATTGACTTTATGTCATTTTAAAACATGTCATAAGGAAGGATCGTATTTGAAGCAAATTTTAAGATAAACAAACATTTATGTTACCTGCCTACAAGTCACTTAATCATTGTTTTGTAACGTTGCTGTTTAAGAGTCGGCCGCCGTTTATTCTTGATTTCTTTACACAATCAACATGAATATAATAAATTATCTTCACAATAATTTTAGTTACCAATGCTCTACTTCCTTCACTTAATACTAGATGAAATGTATTTAAATTTATTATTTTCACGGAATTCAACTAAATTTTCTTATAATAAGAGTTGGTAATAATATTGAATGATTTATAGTCTGAGATTTAAGGAAAAGAAAAATTTGTTTTTACAATTGATGATGATCTGACAAAGTAAAGGTTTAACGGAATCTTTAGCCAACAATTTCAGGATTTAACGAGTAACCCTTTTAAGCAAAAAAAGTAAAAGTTCACATTAGTTAATCAACACATTGAGCCCAGCAAAAGTGTATGGCTTTATACGTGTTGGTTAACTAATGTGAACTTTTAATTATTTTGCATTAAGGGAGCTAATGAACAAGCTACGATTTAATATTTTTTAATTTTCAGTTCTTTATTAAAAAAATCTAAAAGAAAATACAGAAGTAAGGAAGACCATGTATATCAATTAAAATATATAATCAAATTCAAAGCTAATTTCCATCTACGAAAGGTAAAATACAATTTGGTTTAACGATTGATGTTAGACTATTGACTGCCAGCCGTCGTCAATGGCGGTGAGTTTTAAATGCAAACCCCTCTGAATAGATTGAAAGGTTGCGATCGAAACATGCAAGGGTAACCTGACGGTGCAAGCCTGGCTTCGGCTCCCACCTCAACCAAGAATGAACAATTATCAATTAATTTTAATTAATTTCATGTTGTAAAATTCCTTTCTTCATAAAAATAATTTAAAAAAAATCTAACTTGATGAACTTTAGCCTAATTAAAAATAACAAAATTTGGATTAAAAATCAAATATATTAAAAAATAAGTTTAATAAATTTATATTTTGTTAGGTAAAAAAGTAGGAGGCTTGTGAAAAAGATAAACTCACTGTTTTTTGTTGTTGTTTTTGTTTAAGCTTTGACATTGTTACAAGTAAAACTGAGGTTTATAATTCTTATTCGCTTAACAGTTTTATGTGTATCATATCTTTAGCTTTTCTAAAATCTTTGGATGAAGTTTCCTGACGATCTGGCTTAAGCAACCAGTGAAATGCGCATAGGAATAGCTTATCCCTTCAACAATAAATTTCAGTTTCTCAATAGTATGAAATGGGTATTTAGCACATTTGAAAGAAACCTTGTTAATTAATTTTTGAATCCCAAGAAAAACTTTGACAAAAATATCAATAGTTTTCGTTAATGGCTCTTTTTTAGTAAAGCCGTTAAATTTTTTATCATGAAAATATTTTAATTAAACTATATTATTACAAGAAATAAAATATTTATTAAAAAAAATCATAACTCTATGAAGTTAAGGTGAAATTTTTTACGATTATCCAATTAAGCTTTGTTCAATTGTTTTATCTAATCAATTTAATAATTTTATTAGAATATAAAAAGCGAAAGATTAACCAAACAAACTTGAGAAAAAGGAAAATAGTTTTGTGTTAACGTGTAGGTGTCCCAAGTCTTACGTTTTCTGCTCTTAAAACAAAAACCACTCGTTTAGAAATATAAAATTAAATATTTTTGACTGGCGCCAGAAAAGCCATAAAAAATTCATCTTTTGTCTAGTTTAACTATTAGCAATTTGCAAAAACTTTTGAATTTTTATCTATTTTATTTTATGACAAAAAAAAAAAGAAGACATTTTCGTAATAAACATGCAAGAAATGACCAACCATAAAAATCAACAATACAAAAGTATTTAAAATTTTAAATTGAATAGAAAGAAACACTTGTTAAATGCATTCGATCTAATAAAAAAAAAAGAGAATCTGTCAAAATACTCTTAAGGCCTGGGAAAAATATTTACACTTTCTTTTCTTCCTTCTCACTCGTTTTACGCTGCTTCTTCGATTGTCGTAGGTATCTAATTGATACGGCTGAGAAAGATGTAAGGAAAAACTAAAAATCCTAGTTAAACAGTTATGTTGTGTATTGTGTGTTGATATCCTGTAACACATGATCAGACAATAGATACAATATTTTTTTCCTTGGATGAGGTTTGAAAACTATTGTATTGAATTTCGAATTTCTACAAGCACGTACACCTACACGGAGTTTTGTTGGTGTGAGTGAATTATAACCCAAGTTAGTTTGTGAATATCTTTATTTTATTATGAGGTCTTGTAAGGACACATTTTACTGGTCATTATTTTCAATTTCTCTTTTTCTTATACAAAGCATCAGAAGACAAATAGTCGGCAAATCTATTTCAAAATTAAGATGTAGTTGTAGTTTTGTGTTGGTCTTTTCAAATTTTTATATTTTTTATAAAATTGATTGTGTTTTCCAATTTACGTGTAAAAATGTGGGAAAGGAAATGTTAAAACAAAGAAACTTTGAGAATATTGCTACTTTTTTTCGTCTTTCCCTCAATATTCTTTGGTTTATGAGTATATAAATTGAATCTAATAATTTTACTTTCTTTATGTGGCTTAATATCAATCAGGGTGGCAACAGTCAAACACTTACAAAATCTGTTCTTATAAAAAACAGACAAAAGAAATGTCGTTTAAACAACGATGTCTATTTCTTAATAAAGATTATATTCCACGGAATTTTTTCGGCTTCTAAGTGGATTCATTCTTGAGTTTATGTTATTGTTGTTATTAAATGCATTATTCTGATTCTTAAAGAAGGAAAACCTAAAACAAGAAGAGGTAAAACATACAATTTTATAGCAGTCGCCACCTTTTGTAGCTTCTTTAAGACAATATGGATTATTATTTCTCTAGATGTATACATAAAAAAAGGTACCCATAAAACTGTTACAAGTGGCAAATGATTAGTTGCCTCCCAAAATTGAAATGTCTATGACAATAGTGCATTGCTGTCCCCTAAACCCTGTTTTCAATGTTATTAATTTGTGAGGATGTCTGCTTGACTGAACAAGTCTCTGTCTATTAGATTTTTTATTTCTCATACACATTTCATTGTTCTAGAAGTTTTAATGAATGAAATTCTTAAGTTTTTGTACGTGACAGGAATTTGTCATTTTGTTTGTGATATAGATTTTAACTTCAAATTTATTGATGTTTCTTTATGTTTTTTTAGGGATGTTTTTATTGGAGGTAATTGATCGAGTGATATGAAGTTAGTTATTAAACTGTTGTTGTTTGATAAGGTTTATTTTTTTTATTAAGATTTTAATTTTTTTGTTCATGACAAAATTTTAATACGCTTCTTTTTACGTTGTAACATGAAATACTTTAAAATGGATATGCTGTTAATCTTCTTTAAACAAAACTGTTATTGTTCAACATCTTGGAACTGAGAATGATATATGAAGTCTAATGTTAATGCAAAACATAATCAGGGGTCCAACTACTGCGTTCAATATCCATTGAAATTTGTATTTAGGCTTTTCCAATTTTTACAAGCTCTGTCGTATGAATTATTGTTTAAAATAAACGATTTTTTGTCTATGCACTTGTGAATAAACAGATTTGTTTTATTGTTTATTTGTCGTATTGCAAAATCCCAAAAATAGAATATATCAATTCAATGTACTTTATCAATTTACTTTGAGTAAACTTTTACAGGAGACTCTCAAATTTCGTTTTACCAAATAATAAAAAAACATAAAAACCAAATTATTTAATTTAACTTAAAATTTTTCCCTTCACTCTTGCGTTTAAAATATCTTTCTTCTTCTTTAATAAAATTTGCCATTTATATTGGGTGGTACCATGAAATTAAGCCAGTGATCATGTCCTGTAACTTCACCGTCGAGAAACTTTTCGATTGAAACGTGAGAAATGAAACAAAAATGCCATAAATTGAAACAAACATCTGTTTTTCTCACTTAACTGCGTCTGCAACTCGCCAATTTACAAAAAAAAAGTGTTTGTTAAATTTTTGTAGGAAAGTTCCCGCTTTGAACTGTCAAATATACTCACGAATAAAACCGGGGTGAGAAAAAATTTTTAAACTAAAAATTTATTAAAAATGTTAAATGCAATGAATAATAACACGGGAAAGGTAAGTATCTTGGTACTGGCTGGTTTTTTCATTGTTTAATTATTTTGCTTTTTTAATTTTTGAAAAATATACGAATGTTTTCAAAGCTCGTTTGCAAGCAACAAACATTAAAGTCGCACTTTACATTACTTGGCGTTCTGAACGTCCGCGATTGGCTTCAAGTGGAATATTATGACATTTATAACATAACCACGCAATCTCTTTTGATAGTTTCTGACATGAGTTACAGACGAATTTTTTTTTCTTACTTTTTGAGAAACGGTGACAGGGATGGAAATCATGGTACAATTGTACATTTTGGACCTCTTTGAAACTGTGGTACTACCGCAGATTACTTGGTACAATTTAAAAATCTCAAAGTTTCGCTATTTGGCAACATTTATTTTGTTCTTTTTAATTTTTTGGGCATTTCTTTTAATGATCATCTTTTGTATTGTAGTTGCAACGTGTTTCACGTCTATTATGATTTTATGCGGTGCAAAAGACTTTCCCAACTTACCGATAGCCAACGGAAAGGATTTTATCGGCCATATTTAAAGTGTTCCATTATAACAACCTCAACTTAACCTAAAGTAAAGGATAAGTTAACGAAAGTTTCAAGGTAAAAGTACAATTGTAATTATGGTACACTTTTTATACGGCCGATAAAATTCTTCCTTGGGCTATCAGTAAGTTGTGAAACGGGCCTTAATTTAATAAATTTTACAAACAAAGTGTAGATTTTCTTAAAATTAAAACACAAATTATTCAAAAACTTAATATAAAGCAGAACGAAGATTAAATTCTTTAAAAATTCACACTATTGTTGGACAAGTTATATTGTACCACTTCAGGAAGAGTGGATCAAACAATTTCCTTGGTTAGAAAAACATGTAGTTACGGTCTGAAGTATCACAGATAAAAAGGGTTACTTTTAAAGAGTTATAATAGGAATTCAACCTACCTACCTGTCAATGTCAAACGAAAATTTATTTTATAAAGTATTTCTTCGAATTTGTAGCTGTCATAGATCACTGATCACTAGATGACTTATGTAAACTTATATATATATATGTAATTTTTAAATTTTGTTCTGAATAAATAATAAAAAATTGTACCGTCATGGTCTACAAAGTACATTTTGTTTTCATAGTTCGTACAAAAGCATAAAAGCTATTTTCCATCCCTGAACTGTGGACTATTTGGTTTCACATCTTTTCGATGCGAGAAATTCCCACCAAATTTAGAGATTATGGGCACAGGTATGGGAGTCTTAATTTAGATGAAATGGTTATAAGAATTGAACTGATAACTACTTTTAATTAAAAGAGTTCAGAAATTAAATGAAATGAAATTAAAATGAATTAAACATTTATTAGTCATTTGGAAGGTTTTAATTTATGATAGTAGTTATTATTAGGAAGATCGAACGGATAGTATTCGACCAATTTTAACCGGTTATTTTAGTTTTTCCCAAGTCGAATATTTTAAAATGTCCATTTTTCGAATATCGAATAAACCGGTTATTTTGGAAAAATATACCGGTTATTTTTGTAATTTGTAATTTATATACGTTTTCCCTCCTTTTGTTATAAATGTACCCGTAATTTAAGTATTATTTTTCTAATGGATTATTGGGCATAACCTTTTAAAAAGAATGTCAAAACAAAATGTAACAAAAGTCAAAAAACATTATGATATTTGGAACTGATTTAAAAGAAAATGGTGCTTAAAGGGCCCCGTAAATGATAAGTTGCAAAGGTTCTTCAACGTCACGACTTATTAATCACCTTTAATTAGTCCACAACCTTGATATGAATATACACCAAGAAAAACTTGACTCGGTTCCAAGTACTTCTTAAGAGACTACAAACAATACTTGAGTAAAATATGCTGCGAAAAATTAATGAAAAAAAAACTGTCACCACAGCACACCGGTGGAATCAACAATATGGGAAAATTCATTTTATCGTAAAATTTTGTTAGATCTGAACATACCTTAAGTACAAGTCTATCTATGTATGTTGTTGGTTTTTTTTACCATCGTGACTTGTTTTGTTTTCATTCAAATTAACTTTATTATAAAAACTAAATTGATTTTTGTTTTTTTATGTATTCGAATAAAAACCGGTTAACCGGTTATTTTTAAAATGCCTAACCGAAAACCGGTTTTTGAAAATAGCAGCTATTCGGAATATTCGCAAACCGGTTTATGAAAAAAGTCGAATAATCGATCTCCCTAGTTATTATATTCTAAAAAAGTTTTAACAATCTCACCATAAAACAAAATCTAACATTTCCAGGCCTGACATATAAACGAAATTTTTTAAAACAGAAAAAATTCAATCGTATAATGAGACAATTTTTTTTGTTTGAAAATTACCAACAAGAAATATAGAGTATTGGTTAATTGTACAACGAAATCGACAATACTACGAGCTTGTGACTTGTACAACTTGGCTTCAGATTATTTTGTTTACATGATTTTTTTCGAGAACAGTTAGTTGAGTGCACCTGCACCAGCAATTTTAATACAAGCAAAATTTGATATAGACAATAACAATATGTATTAGTTAAGAACCATTAAAATTAAATAAAAATTTATATCAAAGCAATTTTTTGGGAATACAAAAATTTTCAATTTACAAGATTTTGTTTGTCGTGCTTAAAAAAATATTTTCTTTAAAATAAGTAGTTGGACATAAATAAAAAAAGCCCCTTTAAGGATTGTAAAACAATTAAGGTAACATTTTTTAATTAAAACTTTTGTTTAAAAAAAAAGCGTTAACAATACATTCATTCGCCACAATTTTAAGGTCAGACTGGCAAAATTTTTTCATTATACAAAGAGTTTAAGTCAATTGAAGAGATTTTTTATTGCAAATTGCATTTTTTTTGTTGAAACTTCATAAGCCTTTGAAGAGGATATCCGAGGATATGATTATTTGTTAGGCCTGCGCTTATAAACTTGTTTATGTGTAAATTTTTTTTTTTTGGAAATTATCAGAGAGTAAAATAATTTAAGTGTCGTATCTCCTTAACAAGTATGCAACTCAAGACAGCAATATTAAAAATTAAAATTTTTTTTTCTGTTGTAACGATTCAAATTAGATTCAGTCTATTGGGAACGGAACTACCTATTAATTCGGCAATGCTCGTCGTTTGGATGGGTGTGGTATGTTCCCTTTCGAAAGTAGTTAACGGAGTTACGAATCTATTACAAAAGATTTAAGTTTAAGGTAATCAATTCAAAACAACAGGAAAGCGACAAACAAAATAAGAAGTTGATTATTGGGTCGATGTTTGTTGTGTATCTCTAGTTGGAAGTTGGATGCACAGATCCACGCCCGCACTCCATGCTGACATAATTATAATATCGTATGTCCCAATTATAAAATAAATAAAAATAAAGTTAAAATTTCCTAACCACCCCATACATGTTTCTTCTCATTTCCTAAAAATTAATAAGAAACTTAAAACTTCATGTTTGAAAAAAAATTAAATCTACTTAACAATATTAAAGATAAGTTAACTCAGTAAATTAAATAATAATAATAATAAATTAATAAATAATTAAAGCGTATGATGTAAGTTGTAATAGGTTTGAATGAAAGTTAATGTGTGTTTGATATCTGTAATTAGTCTGTATGTAGGACCATATGCAATTTGGAGTTTTGAGAATTTGAAATTTAGGAACTTATAGGATTAGCAAATTAGATATTTACTGCCGTATTCATAAATAATTAAAATGTATGAAAATTTTGCCTTACAACAGATTTCAAACTTATTTCATTTTTTATGAATCTGGCTGTTAAAATTTAGTTAATTCAAGAATTTTAAAATTGGAAACAAGAAAAAAATTTTAAGTAACCGATGAAAAATGAATGTATTTCTAATTTGAATGGTGATGGATTAAAAAAAAACGATTCAGAACCAAAGTGTAAATATTAAATTCAGCTTAAGTCTAATCACACGAATAAAAACTTGAATAGAAAGATTGCTCTTCGTATTGCCTTGTTCGGTATAAATGTCAGGTTCTTATTATTTTCACATGATATTGGCTTGTTTGAACGTTGCCACAGCATATTCAACTTTTGCCTGTGTATATTGAGTTTCTTGAGCTATTTAGCCAACCAAAATTCACAATACATTAAAATTTCTAAAACTTTTCCGATATAACTTCGTTGTCCACCAAATTAAAATAGACTACGAGATCCTTACCAATAACATTGAATTATTTTTTCCCTGCGCTCTTACAAACTTTTCAGAAATCAAAAAGAATTCGCACAGGCTGAATTATTAAAATTTCCAAAGTATTAATTTTTCTGCGACTGTTCAAACTGTTTTATCGATTCACCAAAATGTATTAACAAAGTTGCCTTAGTACTACAACAATGAAACAATAGAAAAAACTACAGACATTTTGTTGCTAGAATTGAGACGGCAAATGTCAAAATGTCTTTATAAAAAATGTAAGTAAACAAAAAAAAAAATGACGCCAAACGTCACACACGAAGACAATCACTGCAAAGAGCTGCACTTGTGGGGTTACTTTATTAGAACCTTCTGTCGATTCAATATATGAATATGAATTTTTTCAAGTTTTTAAGTAATAAAAAAAAGAATATTGAAGCCTATTTACCAAAAAACATAATAAGGGTCCTCATGATATCGTTAATAAGTCTCGTAATCTGTGCAAACTGTGCATTTTTACGCCCTCGTAAATGAACTGTCAAAAATTGTATGAGAATTCATTTACACAAACTTGGTAAATTTGCCCAACAATTTTGTCTCGTAAACTTGCGCTGTTCAATTGTGCATTTATACAAACTTTATACAAATGATTTTAACGTCGTTTTCAATGAAAAATCCAAGTGTCTATAAATAACAAACAATACATTTTAGCAATAATTTCAGTAAATTGGTCTTTTGGCTTTCTTTGAGCATTTTTAAAAGCAAATTTCTCATACATATTAATCACAAATTTAAACACAAATTTTTATATTTTTGAATTTTAATTTTTAATTTATTTTTGTATTGACGTTTCTTACAAACTGACATTAATTGTTTAAAATTAAACAAAAGTAAAAAAAGGGGCTTCATGAAACAATACTCGTAAGTTTGCGCATTTGCACAAATGGCAATTTTAAGCGACATCATGAGGACCCTTAATTATAATATAATTCATAAATTCAATACAGTAAAATGCAGTTTCAAAGGGCCGTCATCACACTTTTTTAACCCATTTCCCATTTTTTGCTAATATGTAGTAAATATTTGTTTAAGGCTTAGTTGATGAAAAATAAGAAAGAAAAAATTATCAGTCTAGCTCATTATTGGTTTGACCTACAAACCATTTATAAAGAAATTGGGTAAGGTATGAGTTATATTTATTTTGAATACCCCCCTTTCTGAATCCAAAATCTGTTTCACGAAATTTTTTAAGGTTTCTATGATATTAAGCATTAATTTTGCTCACCTATCATGTATTTCAAAGTTTTTTAAGTTTCTTTGTGATCTACACGCCACTGTTTGGCGATTGCAATAAATTATTCCTACAAAATCGTACAAAATAAATTTCCCTCTTGCTCTGTTGGTCAACGCAAAACGCCTGCTGATTTTTTGCAAAATTGTGTTTTTTCAGAAATTTTTTTTGACATCTTTATCATGTTATACAAAATACGTGTTGTTTATTCTATTGTTGTATTTCGTCATAGGCCTTATAATTGGACCATGAGCGAAATACAGAAAAATGACAGCAGAAAATAAATTTGTTAAAAATAGTTTTATAAAAAAAAAATAAACATGTATTTCAAAAAGAAAGCAATACTAAAATTTATAAAAAAAGGAACTGTTTTTGTAAAATAAAACCAAATAAAAGAAAAAAGTTAATCGTTGACTTTAAATTAGATGGTAAATATAGAAACTTTTATATCAACAAAAAGTAACTCAATACGCAAGCAGCACAAAAAGTTAGTTTTTAAAACAAATTTTTAGAAAAGTGGCGTTAGCGGGCCAAACTAATATTTTTCACTTTCAATTAAATGCTTATAACTTCTTACTTTATTAATGCAAATTCACAAAAATTTAAATTTTTCTTTGAAACAAATGCCGGAAGCAGTGGTAAAAATATAAAAAATTCAGTCGGGTATACATGTAAACAATCTTTGTTTATTTTTCATTTTGACTCTTTCGCATGAGCGCCTTACACAGAAAAAATAGAAAATCGACTTTAATTAAACAATTCGTTCAGACAATTAAATATTTAACTAATTTTGCCCCTGCAAAGGAATTGATCATATCAATTAACGGATTTGTATTTTCGAGTCATGGGGCACAAATTAAGTCAATTAAAAAATTAATTGCATAAACAAAAAATACACCACACATACACAAACATTTAATTTTATGGTTTTTGATTAAAAAAATTAATTGCAGCAAACAAAAAATTAATTGAATAATTAATGTACACCAATTAATTATTTAATTGAATAATTTTTTGCAAAATTTTTTTCTGTGTACCAATAATAAGCTGATGATTTACAGAAACATATGTGAGAGTGTTTCATATTTGGGATCCACGTGGACCCAGTTAAACAAAATTATGTTATGAGATTCTGATTAATAAAAGAGTTTTTTGGGCGATTATTATCCGAATATGAACATTAACATATATAAGAAATTTTTGCCTGGACCTACTAGTCCAAAATTTGTGCAACACGGATATACATATGTAAGGTAGTTATGGCATTAAAAGCTATTTTCGACAGTGGGTTTTATATGGATGCTATGTTTAAATATAGACCGATTCCTATGAAATTTGGGAAGATAATAAGAATTGCAATACTATTTTTTTGGGTCAAATTAAATTTTAATATCAACATAATAAGATAGTTAAAGGGCCTCTATTCCGGAAAGAATAGCGTCCTATGTGAAATTATAGACCGGCTTTTTAATTTAATCAGGTTATTATCAATATGGCGAGCATTACTTTGTTCACAAGTTTTAAAGGGACTTATACTGAGACAATCAGCCAGTATACCAGTCTGCCAGTCGGACGGATGGACATCGGTATACTTTGTTTCATATGTACATCAGCACAAATGCATAAACCTCCTCCAAATGTAGATACAAAAACAAATAAAAATTAAAAACAAGGAAAAACTGTTTGTTTTTAATGTATGTATATTTGTGGGTGACTTCAACACCTTGTCTAAATTTGATTGCCCAAAATGTAAAAAAGGAAATTTTATAATAAAACCAAGACTTCTTTCTACCTTTAAAAAAATAAGTACTTAAACTAAATGAAGATAAACATCTGTAAATATCAGAAAACAATAAGCAAAACACTAACAAACTTCAACTCCTTTTAGTTTTTAAATGCAAATAAAAACAAACTGCAACACAAAATAAAACTCATGTTGAGACTTGCAGAAAAAAATCGCATTCTAGAAATAAAATATTGCTAAATAAACTACGAAGAAAGATGCAAAAATAAAAATAAACATATAAAACAACAATCACAATAATAAACAAACAATTATTACATGTCGTATTGCATACAACAAAACAAGTTGCAATAACAATAATAACATTTGTAGCATCATTGTAAATGCCTAGTAAGCACAACTCAATAGTGAAAAAAATAAAATGCAGATCTGAAAGGGATGATGTTGGTCGACATATTCAGGTAGTACCAGACAGTGGTTATAGCTATAAACACAGCAAAAATTTTTGAAAAAAATTGTTCAATTAAAGAATTAATTGGTGGGCATTAATTATTCAATTACTTTTTTGTTTGCTGCAATTAATTTTTTTAATCAAAACTAGGGATGCCAATCCCGAAATCCCGAATACCGAAATCCCGGGATTATTCTAAAAATGTAAGTCTCGAATCCCGGGATTTTTTATGTAAAAATACCGAGATTTTAGATTGAGTAAATATGAGGTATTTTTTCTATTTAATACAACTTTATTTAATTAAAAAATAATTTAATATAAAATCATACTGGCAATGAATATATTTTTTAAGTTGTTACAAGAAAAAAGCCGCAAGTGAATAACTGTTACATGCAATGCATTTTGTACCACAGAAAATAAAATCAGAAGATAAAGTTCGGTGTGATCTTTTTTCTAAGTGAATGATAATAGAACTGCGCACGTACAATGCAAATTGTGCAAAAAGGTGTTAAAAACTTTAGGGATTCTACCAAAGGTCGTTCGACATATTTGTTTAAGTTTATTTTATTAGATTAATACTTGCATATGTATATATTTGATAAAAAATAAATTAAATATTGTCATATATCACCCAGAAGTGCTTAACGCGATCATTGTCATATTACTTTAAAAGAATACATTAAACTGTTTTATTTTGTAATGATTTAATATTCTTCATGAATTTATTTGTTTTAATACTTATACATAAACATTTTATAATAAATATGCATATGAATTCTAAAAATTGGCCTTTATATATCAAATCCCGAAAAATCCCGATCCGTCCCGGGATCCCGTTTTTGTAAATAAAAAATCCCGAATCCCGGGTTTCAAAAAACCTGGTCCCATTTGGCATCCCTAATCAAAACCCATAAAATTAAATGTTTGTGTATATGTGGTGTATTTTTTGTTTATGCAATTAATTTTTTAATTGACTTAATTTGTGTCCCATGAATCGAAAATACAAATCCGTTAATTGATATGATCAATTCCTTTGCAAGGGCAAAATTAGTTAAATATTTAATTGTCTGAGCGAATTGTTTAATTAAAGTCGATTTTCTATTTTTTCTGTGAATGTAACTAGAAGCAAAGATGGGCATTGTAAAGAACAAAACATATTTTGTAAATTTTATAAATAATGCAGGAGCACTCATTTCAAAGTAGAATACTCAGTTTATGCTGATGATATTTGTTTAACGGCACATTAATTGGAAAACATGCAGTCAAAATTAGTGGGCATCAAAACTAAATTAGCCAGATGTGGTCTGAAAGTACATATTTCAAAAACAAAATCCTTAAGAATTAATGCATCCAACAGCCGCCACATTTGCTCTTTAACGACAACATTTTAAAGACGTCACATCATTCTGTTACCTGGGTAGTTTAACAACTACTGGCTACTCAAGAGAGGCCAATGCGAATCGCATAGCTGAAGCCAGTAAATCTTATGGTTACTTGAAGCATGTTGGCAAATCCCATCATGTCTTCAAACGCACTAAAATGTTTATATTCAATAATTATGTGAATATGTTGCGTTATATGGTTGAGTATTTTAGAATACAAGCCGCAGCGTTCTAAATTCAGCACAAGTACTAATCAACAACTTCCTTTGCCGCATACTAAAACCTTTTCTGGTCAAACATTATCAACAACGAGAGACTATGGGCCGAAACTGGGCAGAAACCGATCCGACAACATTAAACGAAATGTATTCGACTGAAACCCACAGTGAATACGGAGAAAAGTCAACGCAAGTCATACCATACGTCGACAACTGGACATCGAAGCAGCCAATCCAACAGATCATTAGATAAGTTGCAAAATATCGCAGCAGATAAACGTGAATGAAACAAAATCGTTATAGCCCTATAATCCTCATAGCAACAAATGGAATTTATAGATGTTTACATACTCATTACACGGTAATCTGTGATAGCGATTTTTTGCATTACTTTATTTATAAAAAAATCCTTTCCATTACGTAGCCAAGTTGGATGAAATAAATAATAAAAACAGTTTAAGAAGGTTGTAACAACCGCTTTTTCAAACTCATACTTCTTACTAACTTAAACAGTGCGCCCAAAAAGTTTAACAAAATATAGTTTAAACAAAGGAATGCAAAAAACGCTCTTTTATTTGATAAATTCTTAAACATTTTTTTTTTTGTTATTCTTTTGTAATTTTTTTTGTTTAGTTTTATTGCGTATTAAAAATATCAGCAAACAGTAAAGCGAGTGCCAAGAGTAAAAGATGGGTAATCGGTTAAAGTATTTGCGCCATGGGGAGCCACAATATAACCCTCTGACAAGCTTTAGCAATACTCATCTTTTTTGACTTCTTTTATTTTTTTGTCGAGTTAAAGACACAAAAAACCAACACCGCCGCCACTCACTCACTGATTCACTCACTAACTGAATAACTGACTTTTCTTGTTGTTAAAGATCGTTAAATTGATATGCATACGCAGACTGAAGAAGAATGTTAACTGGTGTACCGAAACATATGTACAATACTGTACAATACATAATGTATGAAACAAACACAAACATACTGTAGTAGAAGAATGAAATGTTGTTAAACAATGAACAGCAGAAGTTTTTACATCTCTTTGTATAAAATTATTTTTTTTTAGGTGATACTATGCAAATTTTTATAAATATGTTTTAAACACAATGTTCAAACATTTGTAAGCTTTTTTTTTTTGTTTTTAGCTTTTGTTCAAAATGATGCAACAACAAAAAATAGGGGGCTTGCATGCTTTAGCATGATAAGTTGAATTGGATTGGTTAAATATTTTGTGTGATCAAGACTAACGGTGGTAAGTACTTGTTGTCTTAGCAAAACATTATTTCATGTTTCAGTGTTATTTTTTTTTTTTTTACAAAATTTACCAAATAAATGTTTTAAAGTTTTAAAAGTGTGGACTACCGCTGTGATCTCATAAAAAGCATTAATTTTATGGCCACTTCTTTTTTCCCTCTTTAGTGGAAGTTAAAATAAGGGCTTTTAGCTTATGTATTTTTATGTATGTACAATGTACATACTTATTTATAAAATTTATATTAAAAAAAATAAAATCATAAAAATTAAAAGAACATAAATCCGACAATTTAATCAAATTGTTGTGATACCTGCAAAATCATTTTAAATTTATATAAATTATATTGTAAATTTAAAAGTCGTTTGTAGGTTGGTCAATAATTAAATAAAGGTGGATTCATCCATGCGTTCCGAACAATATTTTCGTCCGGAGAATAATTTTTGTACTGAAAGTGTTTTGCAGAATGATTCACCCTTTTCGGAAAATTTCTCCGGAAAACCAAAACTACCATAAAGTTTACAGATGCAAACAATTAGACAATATTGCAGCACAACTAGCAAACCACTTACTTAAAATTGTTTTCTAAAAGTGTGTTAAAGAAAATGGATGAAAAAGAAAAGAGATGTTATTATGTTCAATTATTGAGCAAAAAAACAATAATTTCAAATTGTATGTACAAGTTAACAAAAATTGGCAACTCAGTTCACTTTGTGCTGAACAAAAATTAAAATTAAACCAATTCAAGAAAAACTTGCCGAACCAAATAATTTTTTCTCTTTTAAAAGTAAGACGTCAAACTCAATATAAAAAATGTTTGTCCAAACAAAAATGTTGTTCGAAACGCATGGGTGAATTGCGCCTAACAACATTTTATTTAACCCTCAAAGATTCAAGGATTTTTTTGGAGCTAAGTGGTACAATTAGGTATGCGTAGACCTACATGTGCGGATATCCTAAAATTGTATGTAAATGATACACTTTTTATTTTTTGGCACGGTTTGTGCAAACCTTGCGTTTGTAATCGCGACTAAAACTAAACAAAAATACATGAGCAGTCTGATTGTAAGTTCATTTTGTCGGCCGTATCCGCTTTTAAAGCGTAATTTTGACCTCATCACACAACACTAAATAGCCATTATGGCTTAGAAATGACATCAAAATGATATCAGAACCCCAGGCGCATGTGGCTTTTCACATTCCATGTACTTAATAATTCATAGACAGATTCGTCTCTACATGCAAAAAAACAAAGATTTACACAACAGTCTGAACAGACTTGGTAGACCCTCGTAGGGTTAATTGAGCAAATATTCTTGGGAAGAAAAAGTACATTTTAGTAATGGAAAAAAATTATTTATACACGCAAAGAAAACATATGGTTGTGGTAAACATATTCGAAGAGCAACATATAATGATAAGATGATTGTAGTCACCATATTACGATTATTATTGGTTCATATTATGACTAAAAATATTTGTAATATTATATCATAATATTTTATCCTGTTTATCATAAAACGTTAACAAGTAATCATATTGTTACCATGGTAGTCATAATAAGTTAAAACGTAATCATATTATTGTCATGTTAATCATAACAAATCTAGAAGTAATCATATTATTATCATGGTTAAGAAGTAATCATATTATTATCATGCACCACTTTCACAAAAATAAAAAAAAAATTAAAATTTGTTTGCATTTGTTTTTATTAGGTTGCACTTCACATTTTTTTTTATTTAAATACAATCAGCCTTATTACGGTTCCCGATATCGAAAACGACTCTGTAGTAGATTAATGAACACAGGTTGTGCGTTACTTTCTTAAAACTTTCTTTTTAAATTTGTATTTTTTTTTTAAACTAACTCACTTAAAAAAAATAATTCGATAACCATATTTAAATCAAACGACACAACTGATATCGAAATTATATTACAAAT
Source organism: Pollenia labialis (assembly GCA_949318255.1). Classification (NCBI taxonomy): domain Eukaryota; kingdom Metazoa; phylum Arthropoda; class Insecta; order Diptera; family Polleniidae; genus Pollenia; species Pollenia labialis. Next base: position 127,708,378 of record OX439142.1, on the reverse strand, counting down.
GGCGGTAGCAAAATATTATTAGAGTATAGATGTTTTGATTGTATCTTAAATATATTATGATTACGTATAGAAAATTATCATGTAACGAAATAATTATTTTTCAGTCAACAATAATCAAATATTTAATCGACATGTTTACAGTAACTATAATATTGCTATTAAATGAAAACTAAAAATTTGTTGTGTACGACAGCAATATATTGTTACAATGAACATAGTGTAGTTGCCGTAACCATACCCCTCCATATTCTTTCTCTGCGTATAGCATATGAAAATCCTTATGAAGCCTTTCTGGATTTGATTTGATATTGGCTGTTTCCGATAATGGAGCGATTAACTCAAAACAGCATAACATTGACACTGGCGCTTTTAACACAAAGCCACAATGTTATACCCAGCGGGAAAAAGATGTAAAAGGCCTGCTCGCTCCATTCCATACTCATATTTTTGTACACACGTTGTCATTGCGGAGTAGGCCTTCCGATCTCGCTTCTTTAGCATGCACAAAAGAATTGTAATGGAATCAAAAAAAAATAAATATTTTGCTTTTGCATTATACTCCTTCTCTATTCCCTTCTCATAGAAGCGAATGTGGAATGTGTATCTTATCTTTTATACGAAAGAGCCGAGGCCTTCTTTAACAGTTAGACAAGAATAGTAATTGAATTAAAACTTATTTTAAGCAGGTCTTTAAAAGGCCTGAAGTAAGAAGGCCTTCTGAATTTTGCCCCTGGAACATTTGCCAAATTGTTATATGAAATAAAATACATTAAGTAACAACGCTTTTTTTATTTTAGATGGTGGTTAATTTACAAAACCTTTGCTAAACTAACTTAAAAGTTACAAATTGTTTTGAATACTAAACAAATTATAATTTATTTTAAAGTTTCAAATAACGAATATTTTTTCAATATCCGTTTATAGGTATTTAGGTATTTATATACACAGAGCAAAAACGTTACAAACTTGTCGACCGAATGATATAACACAGTAACGAAGTGTCGTCAAATTGACAACTACCTGTTGTTAAATAGAAAACGTCCTTTTGCCATTATTAATGGTTATTATTAGGCCAAGCAAAGAAAAAACAAATGCTTCTTTTTTGGTTTACAAGATAGAATTTATTTATTTGAAAACTAATTCCGATCATACAAAACCAAAAAAATTAACTTGATTTGTTAGGGCTTATTTTGCAATATCGGCTTTTTTATTGTTATTTTTGCAATATCGGCGTTTTTTACTTATTTTGCCATTTTGAAATTATTTTCAATTTTATTTTACAAAAAAAAAATATTTAAATAAATTTTTGTAAAAATCGTTTTGTTTCTTTTTAATGTGGCAACTTTTTTTATAAATATTAAAAAAATTAGGCCTTTGTGTGCTGTAGCAACTCTAGTTAAAAAATACCGATCAAAAGTATGGAAATATTTTGTGTTTCCCTTCCGTGCAAATAATATTGGACTATCTGATCCATTTTGATCAAACGGACAACTCCCTGGACTGGTCCAATGTAATGCAAGCATGGACCATGTCATTGTTAAAAAGAGTTTGAAGTGAAACGACATGTCTTCGGTTCTTTAACGACAAAGCTTGGAGTGTTATGCATTTGTGCTAATGTGTGTATCAACTTAAAATATTGTTCCCAAAGTATCCCGATCGACTCAGAATCTCTTTTTGAGACGATCTTACGATGTCCGTCCGTCTGGCTGTCCATGTAACCTTGTGCGCAAAGTACAGATTGCAATTTTGAAGATAATTGAATGAAATATTGTACATAGGTTTTAATTGGCACAAGGGCGAATCGGTCCAAAACTTCGTATAGCCCCCATACAAGCGGCTTTCCGGAATAGAGTCTTTGTGCCCACTATTAAACCAATTTTAATGAAATTTGAAACAAATCTAAATATGCATTTTTTTTAAAAATAGGACCGCGAGGGGAGATAGGGGGCGATTTCTACCTTTCAGTAACTATCAAACCGATTTTAATGAAATATAAAACGTAGATAGATCCCTTACGTTCTCGAAAATATGTTTTTGAATACTGTGGCGTAAGTTATCATATGGTCGGGTTTGACGAACTTTACTTAATTTTTCGTACTCTGTCTTAGCGGTAGTGTAACGACTTTTTATATTGTTGTATACATTTTTTATGTGTTTAAGTTTTTAGTATTAAAGCTGGGATCACACGATTGCCGCAATGCACCAATTTTCACACTTTTTAATACCCCAATCGTGTGACCGCACAACCAAATGGCTCATGTACCAATCGAGGACAATATTGTGATTGCTTTTACCAATCAAATGCAACCCTGGTGCGGCAATCGTGTGACGGTTTGCTATGGAACCGCGCGTCAATAAAAATAACAAAAATGCACCAATATTTATTGTGTTCTTGTGCGGCAATCAAACAACACAATACGCGCCAATATTTGCCTTTTTTTATTAGATTTACTTTTTTGGGATTCTTTTAGTAGGTAATGAAAATAAATATGTATGTATTTATTTATTTTGCATTTAGATTTTTTTAATTAATTATTTTAAGTATGTATGTTCTCAAGCATATTTAGCTGTTCTGTGCGAATATTTTTATTAAAAATATTTTTATTCGAACCTAAACATACGAAATTGTTGAACAGACTGTTAATTTTTGGAATATCTTAAGAAAATTAAATTAAACTATTCAACAATAATTTGTTTAATTATATGATACAAATTTAATTTTTTTCAATGAACAAACCAACAAGAACTTTCAAACAAATAAAAAAGCTACCACAACAGCTGTTTTCGCAATTAATTTAAGTAAGAACAATCGTGTGACTGTTCTGCGGCAATTGTTGTAACCATTTCGCTTTGTACCAACTAGCGGCAATTAAATTTGTATAAAACAGGGCAATCGTGTGATTTCAGAAAATTTGGTTGGGGCAATTTCATTATTGTGCGTCAATAAAGCACAATAATAATTGTGTCATATTGGTGCATTTGCGGCAATCGTGTGATCCCAGCTTAAGACTCTTTATCAACGTATTTTATTATTTACATGTTTAAGTTCGTTTCTCTCAAAAATTCCAAGGTGGTATTCTAACGATCAAATCCCTCAGTCACACAGTCACTTCATACAACATTACTTTTTCTTTAAAGTTTTTTTTACCATCATAGTTTGTAACGTCTTATTTCGTTTTAAATATAGTTTTTGTATAAAGTAACGTCTGTTAGTTCCCCTTCTCTCTGTTTTTGATATAGTAACGTTTTTTTTTTTGCTTTTTATAGTTGAAGCTATTAAGAATTTTCCTGTATATATTGGAATAAAAGTGATTTGCGGAACCAAATATTGTTCATTTCTGCAAAATTTTGGATTTTACACGAAGTTGTAAGAATTAAGTTAGTGACAGCGTAAGAAAAATGTCTGGTGTTCCATGGGATATATGTAGGAGACAAAGTAAATGAAAAATTTAAATCATTTTTTTTAAAAATTTAAGGATTTTCGGTAGTAAAAGATATTGGGGATATTTTGGGAGGCAAGCGGAATTGTTAGTTTAATCGTATTAAATATACATACTTCAGAGCAAATACTTTATTTTAAATATGCTTCCTTAACATCTGTAGACGTAGAAACAACTTTTTCTGTGAACAAGAACTAACGACACTAAATAGACATAGATATCTTTTCGCAAATTTATTGCATAAATTTATAATTTACTGTTTAAATTGTTTTTTTTTTTAATTTAATCATAACCACATTATGATTAAATTAGTCCTCCATCCAGAAGCCAAAACCATATTATGGTTGCCTTAAAACATGTTATGTTAAAATATGACAATAATTTGTTATATAATTAACAAAAGTATTTACCTCTTTTCCAATGGCATAATACTATGGTTGAATACAACCATGCTTTTATAAGAGTTAAATACATTTTAGTTATTATTAACCATAACATGTTCTACGGCAACCATAATATGGTTGTGGCTTCTTGATGGAGGGCTTTTTTCTTCTAAAATAGCTTTGTCAGTGGTGTCCATATTTAAGCATGTTTTTTCTCCGGGTGTGTGCATAGAAATCTATGGTGTAAAAGCTGTCATATTTTAAAAGAAAACTGAAGGTTAAAACATCAAGGCTAAATAAATGTTGAAATAGGTTAAGATAACTGTAGAAATTACGGGCATTAATATTTGTTGGGTTTTTATGAAAAATGTTATCTGTTACTTTAAATAAAAAAGAAAAATTTTATAACCAATTTTTTTACCTACCGAATTAAGTTTGTATGTACTTTTGGATATATGTTTTGTAAAAAATCATAAACAAAATATATAACATAAATCTATTCTTAACATATTGTATTCTTATTTTATATAGCAAAAACTATCCTTACTTTTTTATAACTCTTTAGAAATTCATAAAATATATTGGCAATAAAATACATTTTAATCATTCCTTAAATAACATCACTCCAATATTGCAACAAAATGCTTAAAAGAAACGAAAAATGAAAATAAAATATATAAAAAAAATGTTAACGACTACACCCTCTTCCTATTTAGTATATAATTTGATTAAATGTTAACCTTGCAGTTATCGATTTAATGTTTGCTAATAAAGACCATCAATTTAAACAAAAAATTAACAACTTTTTGCATTCATATCCTAAGAGAATCCTCCTACTCCAACATAAGCATAATCCAAAAAAATTTCATTCATTTGATTGTTAATTTTGGACAAAAGACTAAAAAAAATCGAGTTTAAAATCAAATAATAAAGCGGCAAACAGGCAGCAGCAGAAAGAAAAACCTTAAAGAGTATGAAATGAAATGTATCCCATTATTTGCGTTTTTTTTTTCTTTCTTAAAAGTCATTTTTTGTTACTGCTGGCGTCCAAACTTTAGTGAGGCACAGTGTGAAGATATGAATATAATGAAATGAAAAAAATAAAAGGAACAGCAGTTGCGCACTTTTAATAGATGTTTTCCGCCACAACGCGCCTTCTATGCCTCTGATATCTACCAAAGAGGATTAATAATACATGGATTTTAACGATATCAGTAGCTCGTTTCTGTATTTTTCGCATAGTAAATTTTTTCACATGAAGTGTGAAACAAAAAATTCCATCGTTTCTCGATTTGCGAGAAAAAAGTGTTTCTGTATTTAAATGCGAAAACAGACAACACAGATTCAGTTTTAACTGGAATATTTCCAGTATTAAAGTGTCAAATGAAAGCGAAACGTCAACAAAAGAAATAAATATACTAAAAACAGGGCTGCCAGATTTGACGATTTATCTTTATTTTGCCGATTTTTGATCCGAAAATAGCAAAGTGCCGATTTGCTGATTTTTTCTAAAAAAGTGACGAAAGCAAAAACAAAATCAACTATATTTTATAACTATAACTACATATATTTATTGTAGCTTTCTATAAAAATTCATATTGAATTTTTCTATTTCAAACATTTCATATTTTGTGGCATTGAAAATTTAAAAAAACAATATGAATTTCTGAAGAAAGTAACAACAAATTTATATATTTAATATTTGATATTCTTAGCTTATGTGGACACTTTTGTGCCAAACCAATATTTCGGCAAGAAAAAAAAGTTGATTGTCTATAACCCGTTTTTTTATAAACCAATATTTTCAATTTTAATTACCTAAGTCTATTTCAGGTAGAAAAGAAAAAGTAAAGTTAATAGTTAATAGGTTAATTATTGATTTAGGGGTAAAAATTAGAGGCATTTGTGAACCGATATTTTTAAATTTCAATAATATCCTATTTGGACTACATACGATACAAATTTAAAACAACGTCGTCAATTCTAGGTTTTTCGCAAAAATAAAAACAATAAATATTTATTATACTGTCATTTAAGCGGATTTAGTTTAAACATTTTTAATTTATTGGTATTTGTATATACATATACAATTTAAATAAGTTTGTATTTTTATTTTATTAATCTTGACTTATTTTTGTTTTTATAAAAATATTTATTTTATTTTTTGGTAATATTTATTTTTAATATGATATTTTGTCACGCCTTCAGGAAAAAAACAATTTTAAATTGTTATCGGATCAAAGAAAATAAATAATTTTATAAAAAAAAGACCTCAAGCTTAATAAAATAAATATAAATTAAAACAAATTAAGTTCGAACAATAGACAATTTATATGTACAGAGATGTATGTATAAAATACCCATGAACTTTGACTATGTTTTTGTTTGATTCAAAAATCGACTAAAATTTGTTTATAATTAATTTTAAATTGTCCGATTTTTTAAAACAAAAAGACGATCTTTTTATTTTTCTCAAGAAATTGGGGATGTTAACGCAAATTTATCTGGCAGCCCTAAGTAAACCCAAAACAAGGAAAGGCTAAAAATATAACAATGGTGTTTTCTTTATGTTCATCATTTAAATTATGCATTCATAATTAAAATTCTTTTTATTTTTTATTTATATTAAAATAATAGTAGTATATGGGCTACTTCAAATTTTTTGAGCACCTGCTGAAACCGACATACTATGGCTCTTATTTCGTTAAGTTTTGTGAATTGAAAAAAACGTTGTACAGGGTTTAGATGACTATACTTGAAGGATATGACGTGCAAAGTTTTACGTTGAAAAGTCCTCACCGTAAGAATTGGTGGTCATCTAAAATTCGAAAAATTAAAAAAACGACTTGAAACTTGCAAGAGTTTTTTCATTCATTCCGTTTTCTTTGTAATAGTTTTAAGATTTCAGATCCAAAACCCATGCAAAATATAGTCACTAGACTTGGAGGATATATCCACTAAAAAAAAATTTTGATATCGCTGCTGGGTGAAAAGTTGCATGGTGTTTTAAAGTGAAACCAAAATTTTCCGAATTTTGAAATTTTTGAAGATTTTACATAGAGTTTTTGCGCCGTTTAATAAAAATGAGTTTTAAGCGCAGAATTAAAAAAACTGCGTAATTTTATAAAGTTTGAGGTGTATAAAGTTGGTGTCAGTGCACCAATAACGTATCACGGACATTAAAAGAAATTAGCGTAAATTTTTTAAAAATGTATCTTTTTTGCGTCTGACAATCTGAATTGCCTTTTAAGTTGGCTAGTGTATTGCGTGATGTGAGTAACTTCGTAAATGGCACCTCCGAGGCGATAACGCACTTTAAAATTTTTAACCGTAAAAATTTTATGAACTTTTAATAATTTTTGCAAAAAAACAATTTATTTTTAAGCTTTTTTTTTATATCAAAACATGTCATGAGAACATGTTTAGGTATCTAAGTAGATTCTTCGCGACGGACTATACTGATAAAGTGCAAAAAAAAATAATTTTTTTCAACCCTGGCGCGTGCAGCGGCAGTTTTTTCCAAACACATTTCGCTTTGTGACAACTGAAGCGCTGTATCAATTCCGCTCAAACGTACATCGAATAGAAGACTTTACGGAGCTTGATACTAAAATTGAAAACGCACCAAAAAATTTTAAGGATCTAAAATTTTATGGAGGAAACAAAATGTTTCTAACCTCAAAAAGCATCCTTGTATGAAATATTTGATTTGGTTTCAGATTATACATTTTAAAAGTTTTTTTCCCAAAATATTGCAAATTATGTCTTATTTAAATGCCAGATAATTCTCGCAACGGAAGGATACAGAACACTTGTGTGAGAAAAACTATTTTTTGTTTCGTTTTGCACTGTATCTGTCCCGATTCACTGGTTTCATGCAGAAAATTTTACGATGCGAGAAATACAGAAACGTGCTACAGAATCTCTTACCTTTTAACTTATTTTGATTCTTTTAATGTATTAAAAATTTTCTTAAATATTTGGTTTAAGCACTATTAACAAACTGCCAATTATATATGTAATTATGATTTCCTTTTTCTTTACACAGAAATACGTGTTTATGTATTTAAATTTTATTTTAATAATGCAATATTTTATTACTGAATAAAAAATATTGAAATTTTGAGTATAGAAATTTCCTGGCTAACTAAAATATATATTTAATTTTTATATAAATCAAAATGTATTAACAAAGTGACCTCAGCACTACAACAATGAAACAATAGAAAAAACAACAGGCATTTTGTTGCTAGAATTGAGACGGAAAATGTCAAAATGCCTTTATAAAAAATGTAAATAAACAAAAAAATTTCGACAAACGTCACACACGAAGAAAATCACTGCAAACAGCTGCGCTTGTAAGGTCACTTTATTAGTACATTCTGATATAAATTATAAGCTGAATCAAACCTCACAGTTTGTTGAATAGAATCCTGAAGCATCTAACAAGGCCCCCATCTTGGTTCTACTGACTGCAGTGCAAGTGGAATCAAAGGAAAACATTTCATTAAAAATTACAATATTATCAAATTGGCTTTTAAATTCCTCTGCAACGCTTTATAATCCATGTGCCATGCAAGTAACTTGTCACCGTTTTGGGTAAAATATTTTTAACCTATTGAAAGCCTTATCTATGTAAGGTGCTGCCTCGTTTTCAAAAAGAAGGATCTTTTGTCGAAATCTTAAAAATCTTGCATTTAAAGCAAAGCTCCAAAATAATTTATTTATTGATTTTAAAATTTTTTTGAAAGGTTTTTTGTTGTGCATTTAAAAAATTTTTTAAGAACTTTTTTATAATAAGAAAATTAAAATATCGGCAAATATGCATTTTCAAATCGATGACATTTGAAAGCAAACTTAATGATTCGGAAAGATAATTGGTCGGCATCGTTCTTAGACTATCAACAAAAAACATGCATTTGCATGTTCATGTCAAAAGGCGAAAACATATTCTTTCAATGAAATAGTTCCGAAAATTCTAAGATTTTAAGAAAAATGTTAACCTTAGTGGAAAACTGAAAAAAAACTAAATCAAATGTGGATCTATAAGTAGCGTTTTGCATGGGACCTAGAACCAATTGAGTTAAAATCAAGGTCTGCTTTTGTGAAAATACTTCTTTTTTCGACTGACACTATTAAGATCCGAAAGACACAATTTAAAAACAAATGATTTTTCTTTAATTAAAAACTTATTCTTTAAAAATGGAACCCAAAATAACCAATTAATGGCCGTTTACAGGGAACGTGCAATAAAACTAGTTCCATAACATTCGATTAATATGACACCGACATATTTTTATGCTTCTATTTCGGTTTCGTTTCACTGTTCGATGCAAAAAATAATCATTTGTATGTGTTTTTTCTTTCAGTCATTCAGTCAAGTCAGTGCTTTTTTCATATCTATAAAATGCGGTGATTGATGAAGCCGAATTAAGCCAACCCTGCCGCTAAATCCAAATCAGAAAAATCTACAAAAATTAATAAAAAAAATATATAAAATTATTCTACCAAAAAAAGTTTATGAATCTTCATCATCAGCACACACAATGCAGTTTAAGTGGCGCGTATGGTATGATGTGTGAGAACTTCTACTATCATGGTCAAAGTTGCGATGAGGCGCATGCGCGCAGACATAATAAAACTGTTGGCTTGTTAAGCCAACTTAAACAAAGGCGCAGTCAGAAAGAGGGTTTTACCTTTTTTGTTTATTATTACTGTTACAGCTGCTGTTGCTGCTGCTGCTGGTAAAGCTACGACTGCCTTTAGAAAATAGTAAGTTGTAGGGCAAAGTAGAGATGGTGTAAGTGTTATGATGAAGTTTTGCACTCTTTGTCCGGTGTTGAAGCAAACTTTGCACTACATCTAGAGACAATTGTTATAAAACCATAATGATCAAAACGAAAGATGATGATATGATTTTGATGTTTTTTTTTGGAAGCAGTAGTTAACGTTGTTGGTGTTTTTGTGGCTGCTGAAGATGTGCTAAAGATCTCCTTTTAGTACTTTTCCTGTAGCTTTTTTTTTTTTTTTTGAATTGCTGTGTTTTATTACGGAGCTTAAATAGCTGTGGGAAACACTACTTATACCAAAGGTTCGTATTCATATCCCGGTTTTATGTATGTATACATAACATTTATAGCACGTACGTGTTACTGGTATATGCAACATTTTTGGTTTTGGTTGTTTTTTTAGTCTTATTTTTGCCCTTTTCTCGTGCTTTTCAATTCAATGGGTTGTGACTTGTGTTGTGTCTTGTTATTGTTATAAATAAGTTAATAATATGGCGGAAGATTGTCTTTTGTTATCCTCGTAGCCGTCATTTGTTTTAAACAAAACAAAAAAAAAAAGTATAACTAAAGTTTACACCGCCAATACAACAAAATCCTTCCCTTCTTTATGGCATATTTAGGCTGCAGGCAAAGGAAGTCACGGTTTCAAGACACTTTTTGTTTATTTATTATTATTTTATTTTGGTACGTTGCTAAGATTAACAAACTCAGACCTTTATAGCTTAAAAAGCACAATAAAAAAGTATATATTAAAAAAAAAACTAAATTCCCTCATAAACAGACCACCTTAGTACGTGCAAAAAGGATAATGATTACCAAAAAAAATAAAAAGTTTTTTTAATGTTATAAATAATACTGTTGCAATTAAAATAATTATAACAAAGTGTTAATTTAAAATTTATTGCAGCTTTGTTGTTTTTGTTTTATCACAATTTGGATGAATACTAAATTCAGGTATGTGTCTTAAGTCTTTTGTTTTTTTAAATGCTTTATTCACTCAACGTATCGAATTGGAAAGTTTTGTTTTAATTATTATTTGTATTATTTGTTATTATTGCTTTGAGGAAAATTAAAATCCCACCCACCTACAAAATACAGTGTTTAATATCTTTGGCATTTCCGTAATAATTGTGGTTTTATTTCGTTTCTTATGCCCCTTTTATTGTGGAAGTTTTTAATACACAAATATTTAAACCGTAAATTAGCGTTACTTATGGCATTTAATGAATTGTTAAGCAAACGTGATGCCGCTTATTTTTTTTTTTATTTGATTTGCAAAAAAAACCCCCAAAAAAAGTATTTCAACACGTATAAATCTTGATATTTACGAATATATGTTTATGAATCAAGCAATGTTAAATTTAAAAAAAAAATAAACCTACAAAAATATCAATAATATCATTGTGAGTAATATTTTGGTTTTTAATTTTATGAACGTATTAAATAATATTAAATGGATAAATTTTAATTATCTTAATTATACATTAGACTGAAATTAAGCAACAGTAAGAACTTTCAGATTAAAATTACACGAAAAAGAGTTTGTTTTATAAATCTTTTCTTTTCTGTTAATTTAACTTCATTTTTAAAACAAATTTCTCTTTAGTATTCTATTATTGCCTTGTCTTTTGATTATATATTAATTTAATGCTTGCCTCAATTTTTTATCTTAATACTTAATTGTTAAACATGTTTCTTATCTTGTTTAAGTCACCCAAAGACAACAATTTGTGTTGCATTTAAGGTGCTGCCTTGTCCTTTTCATTCTCACAATCTGAAACATTTAAATGCCTTGTGATAACACAATTTAAATACCATTAAGATGAGCACCCAATTATGATCACATAAAATAAAATAACAATCTCAGCCAGTAAAACCCGTAGGTGAACAAGACCGACCAAACGCAACCCTACACCAAAATATTTACAGGCAATGTTTTAAAGGTGTACCTAATAAGGGCTTGATAAGAACGGAAGAAAAGTTGGACTTAAGACACGCGTAAATAAAACAAAACTCTTGCGAATTGGCACCATCAACTCAACTACTTTTTCTCTACATTGAGCCATAATTGAGGAAGTGGACTCTTTTTGCTATCCGTGTAGTCGCATTTCGAAGGATGGCGGTTTTGGTATGGAAATAACGGACGGCATCAAACAACCAAGGAGACATTTCACTTGCTTAATAAAGTCTGGCGAGCGAACAATATCTCTATACCCACAAAAATTAGAATAAATAATTTCAGTGTAAAATCCGTCCAACTCTACGCCTGCACTTCATAGTGCAGGCCTTAGACAGAATAAAAACACTCCGGATAAATCAAACACAACACTAGTTTAGAAATACAACAACAGAAAGCAACAGAACAAGAAGAAAAACATATGTTATTTTCATGTTTAACCCTCCGGCTTGTGCATGTTTTGAGTTTCTATACACATTGAAAAAAGGCCTGTCCAGACTCATGTGCACCACGAAGGGTTAAAAAGTAAATTTGAGCTCTTGCTTCTCATTTAGTTAATATTTTTGGTAAAATATGTACATACGATTTTTAAAGTAAAAGCCATATCTGGTATGGTGGTGGAGTTTTATCATTCTGTAAGGTGTAATACGGGTAAATCAATTATAACACATTTTTCTTTATAATTTCTTTTTTTGTTTTTTGCAAGCACGAATTCGGGATAAAATCAACTTTATAATACTTGAATAAAGCGTATTTTGAGATTAATTCAATATTAGTTTTACTTAAATCAATCTCATTTTCGGATTATTTTAAAAACGATTTCGGATTAAAACAATTTTATAATTCTTCAATCAAGCGCATTTTGGGATTGAATAAATCTTAGTTTCACTTATGTCAATCTCATTTTCGGATTATTTCAAGATCGAAATCGGGATTGAATATGGAAAATTTAAGTATTTTGCGATTGAAAATCAGCACTTGAATCAATCTTTCTGTACTTGATTCAAGAAAATCCCTACTCATCGTACTTTTAATACCGCTTCGGAGTGATTTGAGTACGGATGGACTGATTTTTCTATTGAGTGTTGACAAATTCTGCGCATATTCTGAGCACATTGGGTGACTAATGTACAACTTTTGTACATGGCCAAATGTGTACCGATTGGCCATATTCTACGAAGGCCATTTAATGAAATCACCAGAGATGCACTCTATTAGAATCCGCAAGAAATCCTGCCAAGTCGCCAATAACAGCACTTGGTTGAGGATGGCAAGAAGATAAGCCAAAAGTCGTGGATCCAAGTCAAAGCTCTAGCTAATGATCGTTCCAAAAGGAGATCATTTACAGGCGCACTAAGTTTAACATGAACTTTTATATACTTAAGCGATAAACACAATATCAATTCATTTATTTAAATAAAAGGAAATTTATCTATAAATATTAATAATTAAGGGAAATGGTCCCACCAAATTATATGTGGTTAAGATTCAAGTAAGAGCTTTCTGTACTGGAAATTATTTAGAGATGATCCTCTATAAGCGATTTTTCATATAAGAATGATTTTCGAAAGAGAGCCTAAAGGCACTAATGGTATTCTAGATTTCTTTTACACAATTGTACAATGCTAGAAGTAAATTGTTCTAATAAAGAAGGTATATTATCGCCAAATTTTATGTCAATAGTTCTAGTCAAATAAAGCCCAATTTCGGTAAAATATGAAAAGGGGATTTAGGTTGTATTAAATATTATTGGGTGGAATTTTATCAAAATATAAACATATTTTTTTTGGATTATAAATTATTAAATAAAATAAAATATAGAAATAAATAAATATATAAAATAAATAAATAACAAATAAATCTTTAAGCTCGAGGTCCTTTTTTTTGTATAAAATATTCTTTATTTTATTTACTCCAATATTTCGTTATTCTTTGAATAACATAAAATAAGTACATTTTCTATAGAAAAATAAGTAGTCTTCTTGTAAACTTCTTATTATTTATCTGCTTATTTTGCAAACAACGTTTTTGCTTTTATCATATTATCAATTTTTTTTGAATGTGCTTCCTTGAATTGGATTTTAATTTATAAAGAATTTAACTATAGTCCCTCAATATTTAACATAAAAAATAATGAAAAAGCTATAATTTCCACATTCTAAAGGTTGGTTAAATTTTAAAGGCTGATGTTGATTTTGAATAAAACACAAATTATTTAGGAAATTATTGTCATGTTATATGTTGGAACAAAATATCGGCCGAATGGCCGCTGCGACTCCATCCGATAGTCCAAATTTTCGATGAGGCATAATTGAGGTTCTATGCCGTTTATGTGCCGTATTATCTCATCCTTTAGCTCTCGACGTACACCTTTTTTTCAAATAACCCCAAAGAAAGAAATCAAACGGTGTCAAATAACATGATCTTGGCGGCCAATTGGCACCGCCACCACGTGAGATAACACGGACATTGAATTTGCCGCGCAAAATAGTCATTGTTTCGTCAGCTGTGTGGCAAGTGGCACCGTCCTGTTGAAACCACATATCGTCCACATCCACATCCACATCTTCCAAGTTGGGCCATAAAAAGTTCGTAATCATCTCACGATGGTCACTCTTTGTGGGTGCATTGGTTTTTCGACAATCACTCTTGGTGCCGGTTCACTCACTCAGTTTGACTCTTCAAGTCTTGATCTTTTAGGAGAGAAGGAAAAAGAGAATGCCATTTCTTTTCCCCTCTCTCCTAAAACCTAAGGACTTGACGAGCCAAATGCGTCAATTCTGCTTATTGACGAATCCATTGAGATGAAAATGAGCCTGATCACTGCAGATGATTTTCTTAGAAAATTTATCATTTCTTGCCACCATTCTGACCTTAGACGACGATTGGAATGGTGAAGAGGCTTTAGTTCTTGTGCAATTGTTGGGCACGACGAGCTGTACGAGCATTCACTGGTATTTTCACATCTCCTACAGACCCGATTTGCTCACATTTTTACGACTTTACGCACATTTGACGATTAAATTGACCGAAAAAATCACGAAGTGCACGATATGCATTTTGATTTGAACGAACATTTTCATAAAAAGCCTGAATAACTTTAACGCGTTGCTCGATTGTGTATCTTTCCATGGTTCAAATTAAGTTAGTCTGAGATTGAGAAATATCAAACGAAATGCAGACAAAAACTTGACGCTAAGGTGCGGATCACATTCCACATCGGCCATTAAAATTTAATCACCCTTTTATTGTTATAATTAAGTTTTAATTTTCCTTATAAAAGTTAAGGTATATGTGTAAAATTTTATCAAATTATCACCAAAATTACCACCTGTACTTTGCAGATAAGGTTACATGGATAGACTTGAACACAGTCGGACGTACGAACATCGTTAGATAAATTCAGAAAGTGATTCTTAATCGATCGGTATACTTAAAGATTTAAAACTTATTTATCTATGTATTAAACTCATCAGGTCAAACGCATGATATCCTCCTCACTCATTTTGGTGAAGGGTCTAAGAATTAAAAAAAAAAAATAAGAAAACAGAACTTTTGCCGCTTTGATATATTAATGATCATTTGCTTTGTATTTATATACGTCCATTAAATTTGATAATTTCCTTGTTGTTCCATTTTTAAGCAGGTGCTTAAACAAGTGAAGTCTTTTTTTACGCATGAGGATACAACTTGAAAAAAGTTAAATTCAGTTTTATTTTGTATTCTTTAAACATTTAGCAGTGGCATATTTTTTTATATCTATATATGAATGTCCCTGGTGGTAGTTTAAGCATAAAAATAATTTAACTTGAAAAATTTTGCAGTCTAAGCAAAAAGTACCCAAAAATTCCCTCTTTTAAACCCTAAATGGCCGAATGTGTTGTTAATGCGACATGCCACCGTTCAATCGAAATTTTTAGTTTAGAATCACAAAAATATATTTGAAAAAACGTGTTTGCAGAAAGTACCAAAAGTGCGAATTTTTAACCAGTTTTGCCTTTTTAGCTAAAATTTTTCGAACTTATGTGCCTGGTGATACTTAAAGTATAAAACCAAATGAGATTAATTAAAAAGTACCCGAAATTTCCCTTTTTAACACCTGAAGGCCACCCTTAAAAATTCACTTTTATTGCGATAGGCCACCACAGTTGTAGCAATTAATATCAGCAATAATTTTTAATTTATGATCGCAAAAATATTTAAAATAAACGTGTTATAAAAAGTACCAAAAGTTAAAATTTTTACCCTGTTTTGCCTCTTAAAATAAAAATTGTCCAAGCCCACATCCCTGGTGGCAGTTTAAGATAAAAAATAAATAAACTTTAAAAATTTTGCAGTGTAAATGGGGTTAGTTAAAATATTCCTTGAATTCCCCTTTTTACCCATTTTTTTATCCCTAAAGGGCGGATTTTAGAAATGTACCTTTTTGTTGATATGCCGTTGTAGCTATTCGTATGAAAAAATCCGGGAAATATAGCCTATCGTACCAAATTCATCAAAATCGATTTAACCATTTGGGACCTCATTTTTACAATGTACATATGTATAAAAGCATATTAGGATTATACGTTGTTTTATTTTGGATAACACTCTTCCATATGTGGCGGTTATCCATTTTAGATTTGCTTTATTTCAATTCTCCGGAAAAGTTCGACTTCGGTGCCTTCAAAATTGCTAAAACACTTTCTTTGTTCTTGTTTTCATCTTTGGAAATCTCTTCGCAGAAAATTTGTTAAAATAATTCGTTATATGCATAGAAAGCAGACTGCTCGGGTTAAATCAAGTTTTTTATGATTACTTTAAGTACGAGTCGTACTCAAAAATTCAAGTACGAATAACGCTAAAACATACTCAAAGCAATCCTAAATGCGATTACTTTCGTAAATCAATCCCGAAATTTCTTGAAATAATATACAACACAAGTGACTGGACGTTTCGTGAAATTTATATGAAAAGCACTCAGTTTTTTGAGTGTTTCCATATAAATTTAACTACACGTTCAGTCACTTGTATTATGAAAACAGCACATTTATTTTTTTGGTTAAATATGTACAAAAATTCTAAAGTAAAAACCATATCGGGCATGATGTTGGTGTTTTATCATTATGTAAGGTGTAAATCGGGTAAATCAATCATAATAATTTTTTCTTCCTAATTCGGGATTAAAGCAACTTTATAATACTTTAACCAAGCGCATTTTGAGATTGATTCAGTCTTAGTTTAACTTAAATCAATCTCATTTTCGGATTATTGCAAGTACGAAATCGGGATTGAATATGGATAATTTAAGTGTTTTGCGTTTGAAAATCCGTACTTGAATCAATCTTTATGTACTTGATCTAACAATATCAGTACTCACCGTCCTTTTAATTCCGCTTCGGATTGATTTAAGTACGGATTGATTGATTTTTTTTTGAGTGTGGTGAAAAAATTGATGAAACTCAAATCTATAATTTGACAATTTGTTTTTTGTAATGAAAAATTTACGATATGGAGCAACGGTGCGCTATCGCTCTGCATGGGAACTGTCGATATCGATATGGTGTGGTTTATGCACGTCATTATGAATTATGAAAATTTGTTTAAAAAAAATCCGATAAGTACTTAGAGCACTTCGTCTATTTAACGAAGCGAACATGGCAAAATTTCCTTATTTGGAGCGAAGACAATACTTAAGCCATTAAGGAATCAACAATACATCAATTAACATTTACTGTTTGTTGCAGTTTACACCAGGCTTTCCAAAAGAACTCCAATTAAAAGTGCCAAATCGACAAAAAAAATGCTAAATTGTTCTACAGTGAATAACAAAAGTGCTAGTTTTGTAACATTGATTTTTTATGAATTAAATAAACAATCTACATTTGAAATTTGTTTAAATATTTATTTTGTTTAATATAAACACTTATTATAATGTAACATTATAATATATGTTATGACGATTTCTTTTCTGAGAAATATGTTACATAAATGTAACATGTTTCTACATTTTTGTGTCCATTTGTACAAAAAATGCAACAGCGGGCAAAATTTTCAAGTTCTTTTTTGAATAAGTTGATGAAAAACTTGCAAAATATGTTGCATATTTTACTCTTATCATACTCCCCTGTTATACAACTGTGGTGTTACTTTCTTTGTCATAATTCATACCGCTCATAATTTTGTAAACAGATTGTTTAGAAAAAAAATATATAAAAATATTTACATAATAAAATGAAAAAAAGTCTATGTATATTATAATCGTTTTAATTTTTCTAAGCCATTACTGATGCAAATAATTGTTGCCAAACCCGAAATAGCGTGCAGAAGCCGCTAAAAGAAGGCTTATGAAGTATATTAATGATAAAAGTATAGAAGTTGTAAATAAAATCAGCTTATTTTGTTCTATTGAAGTTGCACAACATGTAACTTGTATATACTGTAACATATTTTTCTCAGAAAATAAATCGCCAACTGTTAAAAATTTCAATTATGTAATTTTCATCTTCCTTACACAGTACAACACATGATTTCGGGACGTAATTCAGATAATTGGTTATGAAAGTAGACCCAAAAAGAAGAACTTCTGCATCATTAGTTTGGTCATGGTACATCAAATAATATTTGTTTTATAACTGCGAAACCGTTGCTTATGTAGCGAAACGTTGTATGAACAGATTAAAGGAAGAGCCTAAAACGTGACAAATTCCCCTATACAATACTTACTAACTTCAAATTAATTTTTAAACTATTATTTGATGTACCATGACCAAACTAATGATGCAGAAGTTCTTCTTTTTGGGTCTACTTTCATAACCAATTATCAGAATTGAGTCCCGAATCAATCACTGAAAAGTGTTGTACTGTTTTATATACCAACTCATTTCGGTACTTTTCAGATGAACCGATTTTTTTTACATTATCGTCCGATATGTATAAAGTGTGGCAACAAACGTTGCCTAATTTTGTACCTTCTTTTATGTGTATAACTGAACATAATAGTTCTGTTTTCATTCTAGTTCTTAGCAAGGTCTATCCAATAGTTCTTTGGTCCAATAGGAGGTTGCCTCGCTGAACTTTCTCTAAAGCCCGACAATGATTTTTATAATGTGGCGAAATTATTTATGTTGATAGTATGATCAGAAAAGCAAACTTCGCTCTAAGCGTTATATACAAATTTACAAATAGAAAATAATTGCAATTGATATTTCGGAATAAGTATAAAAGACAAAAGTGCCAGATTTCCAACGAGTATTACTGAGTTTCGGCATTGCTATTTGGTAATTGCGTTTGATGCGAAAACTTTTATGTGATTTAAAAAAAAATATATGCTCTATTCGACTATGCTATGCCATTTTTCCTATTTGCAAAAACTGTAAAAAGTTATATGCCTTATATGTGTGTATTTTTCTTGATACATTTAAAGCATTGATTATTTACTTGAATTGATTATGTGAGTTTTTAAATGGTTTTGGGATCTAAAAAAAAGTGCTAAAAATGCTAAATAATTAAAAAAGGTGCTTAACTAGAACTAAGCACTTTTTTCGAAATTCTTAGTGATAATTCAGAAATAATAAATCTAGCACTTAAAGTGCAAAACTGGTAAGCTTGGTTTAAATGATCATTCGAAATTAGCAAAGATCTGCCGGACTTCTAATTTGACATTGTTTTAGAGAGAGAGAGAGAGAGCGACGCATTACTTTTTGCCGTGTCCCCAAAAAATTAAAAAAATATCCCCAAAAATCCCCAAACTAAAAATCAAAACCTTAAAAAGTTAATATTTTCTTTTGTTTTTTTTTTTCTGAACAAATTTTTAATCTTGTTAATTAAAAATTTTAAATTTTTTTAAAAATAGTAAGAAACATTTTAATAGGAAATCCCCAAAAATCCCCAAATAAAAATTTTTAGTAAAAAAATTATTTATTTTGTTTGTATCGACTGGTTTCGTCATGTGTTTAAAATCTTTTTTATGTAATTCCAGTGAGGAATTACAGGCAGAGCAATATGCTGTTTTTGAAGACATATGAGCCAATTTAAAAGAATTTGTTCAGTCGGTTTTAGCCATCCATAAAAAAAATACATAAATCCGTCGATTATTTAATACTTCGAAGCATAATAAGTACTAACCAACGCATTATTTTGTCCATACTTTATTATATTGTCTCTTATATTTCGTCACCTAATACGCAAAAGGCCCTATCTAACATTTTGAAACTTTCACAGCAGGAGTAAAAACTATTCAAAATGATAAATTAATAAATCACCTTAACTGTTTATACTTAAATTTCTTTTATTTTTCTTGTGAAACATTCCAGTTGTTTTGGCAATTTGCGTATTATGCAAACTGTCAGTTAGGCCTTTTAGCGTTTATCATAGTATCTTTTGTAGATATGGCCTTTTGTTTTTTGATAATAATATCGCAAATTTTAGTCGAAAGATTTTTTTGTGGACTTTTTGTTGATGCAATACATCAGAATCAATGAAAACGTTGATTTTTAATTTTTCGTTAATAAGTTCCTTTTGCGTTTCAAGTAACGATTTACTAATTTTTGGGAAAGACATGTTGGCTTGAAAATTGTCTTTAAAAAATCAAATATTGTATGTGTTGTCAACGGTTTAAGATTGTTTTGTTTTAATTTTTCCTTTTTTAAACACTCACTCAAAATTTTTTAAGCTTTTAAGCACCTTTTACACACTTAAGAAAAATGGTAATCTTAATTAAGACGCTCTACACTGTATAAGTTGTTGATAAGAGTAAGGTAAAAGTTTTGCTAATTTTTTCATATTTTAAGTACGAAACAAAGAAAAATAATCGTAAATAATAAAAGAAGGGAAAATTATATTTAAAATGTATAAAATCCCCAAATTTTTTTTTAAAATCCCCAAATGACTTTCTTTGTCCTTTTTGCTCCCCATTCTGGCAGCCCTGCCCAAGTTTGTATTTAACTAAATACAAATTACAAAACACATTCCTTTAAAGTGCTTTTTTGAAAAAGCAATATTGTTTTAATTTTGTTTTTTTTTTGTTCTCAGCTCGAATGATGATCTTTTTATGGCGCTAATTTAAAATTATTGCTCTGTGGTCAGCAAAAATAAAACAAATTAAATTTTTGTTTCCAACAACAAGGCGCCAATTTAAATTAAAAAAAAAATAAACTTGAAAGGAATAAGTTAAGGAATTGGAGAACAATGAACAAACGTTTAAGTTATATGCTGTCATTTATCCTTGTTAAAAGAAAAACGTTTAATTATACGCAATCCCAAACAAACATTTGAGCAAAGGGCGTTTCATAAGCGATTTTTAAAATTTAATTTTAACAAACATTTTATTTTGCAAAAAAATGGGATAATGAATTTCAAATAAAATGTGTTAACACAATTATTACATCTTTAAAAATAATGATTGTTCAAATATATTTTATTTACTTTGAATATTTTTTTTTTTTTTTGCTAAATTAGAAAACCCTGCTGGCTATGAGCCACCAAAAGTGTGTGTTATTGTTGCTACTAGTCTACCCTAAAGGTAAATAAACAATATTCGATACCATTGCTAAGTATTTTCTAGATCCAAATTATTGTTACTTCAAGTACACACTCTGTATTATTGTAAGTTCATGTCATAGACACAAATGTCAGCCAGTCATTGTCATTCAGTCCATCACTCAATTCTCTCGCTCAGTCAGTCAGTCAGTAAGTTAACGCTTGTTAAGTGTCGAAATTTCAATTGGATTTCTTTTGCCACAGCTGTCAGTATGAGAGGTCCGTTTCCCAATCTGTATGTCCCTTTTACCTTCATCTATCTATCTGTATCACAAAACTTACTTGTACATACGCCCGCGCACCTGGGCTTATGTCTGATCTCTATTGTAATGTGCTAAAGAAAGAAAGAAATTTAAAAATAAAAAAAAAACAAAGACCTCACTTGAACGGCCACTTCAACATTTATTTTTAAGTATTTTATAGAACAATAAGAAAAATTGTGGTAACAAAAGATTAAGAACACAAACACAAGTAACAAAACTAAGAAATACACAAAAAAAATAGTAAAAAAATCAGCAGAACATGCGCCAAAAAAAAAAAATAATATGTTCGACAAATTGAAACACAAGACACGATAAAAACACAAGGTGTTAAAGTAATATTTACTTTATCTTTGTCCATTTTGCCAACTTTACCTACCAGGTGAAATTTTCTTATTTATCTCTCTCACACAAAATCTATAATCGGATTTGGTTATTCTAATACCATAAACAAAATCAAGGGATATACATAGTTATTTCCCGGCAAAGGTCATATAAAAGAACAATTAATTAAACCATTAAGGTATTTTACAATAATTAATGTTTTATTTACTAACATCTTTAGATCTTATTAAAACAGTCTTGTCCTTGCGGTTCCTTAATTTTTTAATACTTTGTTATTATATTGTTCAGCAATAAAGATAACCATTAAATGATGTTTCGGTTTCGTGATTTTTTTACAAATCATAAATTTCCACTCAATAAAGAAACCGCTTTATTAACAAAGGATTGTTAAATTAAATGTTTGTTGTAAAGTTGTGTTGCGTCATTAAGGTGCGTTCTGTCACGTAAATTTATGTAACAATATTAACCTGTTGTAGAAATGGTGGAACTAGAAGATGCATTTATATAAACTTTCAGATAAAACTAGCTGTTTTAAATATACCCTTCACCAAAGGTGGAAAGGGTTCGGTTTTGGAAATATCCCAATCCCGGCAAACACAGAAATACACCCTATGTATTGCCAAACGTATTGCCTGGATGAAAAATATTATTGCGGCAATAATCGATTTCGTATTGCGGAAGATACTTCCTTCGGGAAGGAACGTGTCTCGATAGCAATACTCCTTAGCAATACGAAAGCGATTCTGCTAGATGATAAATCAGCCAGATAACCACATATAAGAAAATAAGAAGATATCGCCAAAATATCATCGGGATGATAAAATGAAGATTTTGCATTTTGAAAAACATTCATTTTATTTAATATACATTTTTTTATCACAAACATGCATATACATAAGTAAATTATACTTACAAATAAAATAAAGTAAAATAAAATAATTTTGTTATTTCCAACAAATTCCTTTAAAATTGCATCCATTATGAGGGTTGAGTAATATCTGGATTAAGTTGAAAAGGAAACAGATTAATTTAATTATAATTTTTTGTAAAAATCACCTAAATGAGTTTTCTAAGATCACTTTTGATGATTACAAGCTGATTTATCACTTGAGCTATTGAAAAAGCATTCATATATTATTTAATCATATGAAATCATTGAAAAAGGGCTGACATATGATTAATTCATATTTTCAAAAAGGAATCAGAATATTGTATAAAAAAGGATTCCTTGGGATCATTTACATTTACATTTTACATATTATCAAAAAATGAGCTCATATGCGTTAATTTTTTTTCGTGAACATTCGATTATGATAAATTTTTAATCATATTCGAGTCTTCTGAGCGTAGAAGTACATAGCAAGCGTTAATTTGTCGACGTGTGTCGTGCGTTTAAAAACTTTAGCCCATGAAAAATTTCAAGCTACATTTTTTTTTATTTGTGCTTTGAAAACGGATTCGAAAATATATCAAGATTTTTTTTTTATTTTATTGAAGTTGTTCTATTTATATATATTGTATGTTTTTTAAATCTTCAATATGTTTTTCTTTCATAATTCACAAATTTGTTAAATTATTCTTTTTTATGGTTTGCTGATTACTTGTCAAAAATTCACAACGAGTTAAAAAGTTAACAAACTTTCAGGCGCAAACGCCTCAAAATATTTTGCAAGCAACTTGTTCTAAGAAAAAACACTAGTTTAACTTTTTTTTAACAAAAGTCTAAAGGTATTAAATTGAAGAGCTTAAAAAACATACAATATTTATATAAAAAGAATAAATTCAATAATATACAAAATTCCTGATATACTTTCGAGTCCGTTTTCAATGCACAAATAAGTAAACAAATAAAAAAAACAGCTGACAGGAACGGGTTTTTTAACGCGCGTTGTGTAACTTGCAATTTTTCATGCACTAAAGTTTTTAAACGCACGACAAACTTTGACGAATTAACGCGTGTTATGTACTTCTACCTTAAAGAGCACTTTGACGAATTAACGGGTGTTATTTACTTCTGCCTTGACTCTTCAGAGCGATAAAAAAAACAGACTATTAACTCATTTTATGATTATAAAAGATTATTTTTTCTGGAGAAAATGGTACCATACCCGCGACTCTTCTTAATGAGTCATTTATGTAGTAACGATAGAACAGGCTAATACAAACCACATTGCGACAGTGCCCAAGGCAGACAATAGAATTTTAAACCTAACTGTCACTAATGCGAACCTACGCCCTCTACTGCACGCAATGAAGAAGCTCCAAAATAGACTTTGAAGTTGTACCCCATTCTCGGTAGAATATTTGTGTTGGAATTATTAAGGAGTGCAGTATCTCTTACACGTTTTTTAAAACCCGAGCCATGTGAATGCTTCTTTCGATACTTTGAATAAATGTTTTATCCATTGGAGATCACTTTGTATTTTCATGCCCAAAACATCAAGGATTCTTATTTGCGTTAGCATGCAAAACAGGTTCTTTCCGGCTTTAAAGTCGATCATATTCGCACGACCGCATTCGATGATTACATCCAGGCCTCGACCAAGCGTGTCATTGATGTTTTGCTCTATAATTAAATATATATAAATGGAAAAGGTTGCTGTCATCTGCAAAAGAGAAGGAAGGTTTGGAAGTTGGGGCTAGTTCAGTTCTGGTTCAGTTCTAGTTCAGTTCAGTTTGAGTTTAGTTCAAGTTCAGTTCTAGTATAGTTCTAGGTGAGTTCTAGCTCAGTTCAGTTCTAGTTCAGTTCAGTTCGAGTTCAGTTCTAGGTGAGTTATAGCTCAGTTCGAGTTAGGATCGACTTTGATTCCAGTTCAGTTATGGTTAATGAAACAATAGCACAAATTTAAGCACATTTTAACTACGAATTTACAGAACATCATTAAATGGGTTAATTTTTCAAAAGGTAAAGAACCACAAAATATTGCTGTATTTACAAGATTCATTTAATGATAATTAAAAGTATAAATAAATGGGTTTGTAGGGGAACTTTTTTGTATCATATAAATTGTAGATTAATTCAATTTTAAATGATGGAGAAAAAAGTATAGCATTTACTGAAGTACTTGTTTTTTAATATTTTATTAAAAATTTAACTCACAATTTTGTGAAAAAAAACCAAATCACGTAGGTTAATTCTACAACCATAAAATTTAATTTATTAATAATCTCTACAACCAATTGTTACTATGCCAGTCAAAACCGCTTAATTAAAAATGATCTTAACTCTAAGAGAGTGTATCGTGTACATTTTATATTGTTAATTAATTAACACATCAATTGTAATTGTGAAATTTAAGCGCGATAAATATTATTTAGACTATTAACGCTTTAATACAAATAAAATAGCTAAACAAACACCTTTAAAGCGCCAGCCATAAAGCACATGAATCAGTCACGTTATTAATTACAAATGTCCAACAACAACAATGGCTGCAGTCATCAACCGTCATAGAACTAAACAAAAACAAATTAACAAATAATGTTATACTTATGCCTGATAAATCATTTCGTTTATTGAGGAATGCGTGGTGGTGGCAGACAAATACGGTAGTCAGTTATTGAAAAATTGCCCCTAAAAGGTAAATTGACTGCAAATGTAAGTTACAAATTAAACAAGTCATAAAATGATAAAAAAAAAAGATATTGAAAATACGCAACTTAAGAACGTCAGTTTTAACAAAAAAAAAAGGCGAACACAAAACGTCACTTTGCCAGGAATCTATAGATAAGTAAGTACATATTGTTGAATGTGTTTGATATTGAAGTCAACAAATCGATATGCAGACAACAGTTCATAAAATATGTGTACTTTAATAGAGTTGGGGTTAACTTTTGTAAATTTAATCTCGGGAAAGTACTTTGATTGTAATATAATGGCTCCTTATATAACAGAAATCTAAAGAATTTGTAAATCTTAAGCAATAAAGAAAAATTTTACAATTGTTTTAAAATAACGGGATTTACATGGGCATGGGATGTACACCAAAAATTACTTTTTTATATCAGATATCACCAGAGGGTGAGTCTCTTCTCTTCTGTAGGTTTATTGGCCTTCTCTATATACAAATTTACGTACTTAAGACAATAAAGATAACTGCCTGGCCCAAAATATCGAAAAGAACATAACATTGAATTCAAAAACAAATTTAAAGTTTTTATTACCGTTTTATTTTATTAAATATACGAACAAACATTTTTTTCGAAATTGTGGTGGAGGCAGTTATTTGCACTGTAAGAGTCAGCTTCCCTTCTTTTTGTAGGTGTGGTGTATATAACAACAGGTCCGTCCGACAGATACAACACAATATTCCAGCAAAATATTTGTTTTGATTTTTAACTTAATTAAAAAAGGCATAAAATTCCTGTCATATAATAAAGTTCAAACCTTTTACTGCAATGCTAATTTTAAACTTAAATCATTTTGTTATAGATTAACAACGATTTTCTTAAAAAACGCACGATTTTATAAGAAAATATCGAATATATTGATTTGATACGAAAATCCCCATGTAATACGATAATCTTGAATTAAGCGAAAATTTTGATTTGATACAAAAATATCGATTTCATACGAAAATCTCGACTTAATGCAAAAATATCGATTGTATACCAAAATTTCGATTTTATAAGGAAATATCAAGTTTATACATATATATCGATTTTATACGACAATAATAAACATAATGGATTTTATACGACAATATCGCTTTTATACGAAAATCTCGATTTTAACGAAAATCTCGATTGTAACGAAAATCTCGATTTTAGCGAAGGTCTTAGTTTTATTATTTTTTCGATTATTTCGATTTTATAAGAAAATTTAAATTCTATACAAAAATATCGATTTTATACAATAATCTCGTTTTTAAACGAAAATCTCGAATATATTCGACACTCTCGATTATCTTGAATTTATACGAAAATTTTATATTTTATACAAAACTATTGATTTTATACAAAACTATTGATTTTATACCAAAATCTCGATTTTATAAGAAAATCTCGCTTTTATACGAAAATCTTAATTTAATATAAAAATATCGATTATCTCGATTTTATACGAAAATCTCGATTTCATACGAAAATTTCGATGATCCCAACATAATAATTCTTAATGTGCGTAAGCGCATATAGTAACACACACCAGAGATGGCAAAAATGTTTATAAAAATACAAGTACACCAAAAAATATAACATAAAAATAATAAATATTGCACACACAGAAAAATTATAATATTGAATACCATATTTGTCAAAACAATACAATACTTATTAATTGAAAAAGTTGTTGCGGCTCAGAATTTGTAAATAATAAAAATTATTTTATTATTATTATTATTATTATTATTATTATTATTATTATTATTATTATTATTATTATTATTTATTTAAAATGGTTAAAACTCAACAAATATTTTCAATAATAGGGTTTTCTCTTAATTAATATGTGCGTTCGTTTACTTTTCCAGTAAATTCCAGTAGGTGAGTTAAATGAAAATTTTACACATGTATGTGTACGCGAACGCATTTCAGTAAAATCCAGTACAAATTTGTACAAATTTTGGGGTAAACGAACGCAGCTAATGCTTTTATCAACATTTATGTAAATATTAATTTTTATTATCAAATTGTTATAATATCAAACTATTTTATTGCTAACTAAATTGAAATAAGAGATGCACTTAAAAGTTGTTTTTATTATTATTTTTTTTAAGTAAAATTTATTAAAAATTACATCTCCAAAAGCATTATAACTTTTTTTAACCAACATATATAGATGGATGTACTATGAGGTTCTGACATCCACACAAGACGTCACCTGTCATCATTTACGAAATTATTTGAAAAATTAGAATTTATAACAGACTTGTTAAAATGTAAATCATTAAATAATAACTTTGCTTTCCAAATAGATTGATTAAATTTGAGAACAACCATCACATCGTTTATTATTTAAAAGATTTTTAATTAAGAATATACAGATTTTTAAATGTGTTTAATTTTTTGCTCTAAATAATTTGTTTTATGTTAAACCTATTAATTAATATTCTATAATTAACAAAAATTTGAATCTGAAAATTTACCCACATGTAAATTTTTAAACAATTTAACAAATTTTCTTCAATTACTTAATACACAGAAAAAATTATTAGTAGTTCTTCATCAATTAAAAAAATTGCTTAAAGCGTATACTAATGTGATAATTGAATAAATTTTTTTTTTTAAAGAAAATTAAAAATATAATTATGGTTAAATTAACATTTCACTTGTCTTTAAATAAATTTTAAATTAAAATATTTATTAAATAACAAAAAGTTATTTCGTTTAAAATAAAATAATTTAAACTTGTTGTTTGAAATTGTCAAAACAATCAACGCATTGTTTGAAACGGCAAACTTTTTTGATGAAAAATAAAATATATTCACAATTTAAAATTTTTAGTACTCAATATAATCATTTTGATAATTGGTGCAAAATCAACAAATGGGTTGCTTGATTCTATGAATTTGGTGATTAGAGACAATTTTTGTTTTTTCTGTGTAACTTTTGATATTTTTTGATGTGTGCAAACATTAGCCTTTGCAGTTCTAGAGATCAGTAACAATAAAAAAAATTATTTATAAAATTTTTTTAGGTAATAAATTTTCTGTCATTTGAAAATTTATGCAACACGAAGTTATTGACTTTAATAAGTCTTTAGTTTTAATAAATTAATAATCAGTAGGTGCATTTCGTTGATTTGTTTAAATTTCGGTTTGAAAACAAAAAATATGTTTGACGTTGTCCGACGAAAACTGGAATATTTCATTAACTCATTTTTTATCTTGAAGCTAAATACCGTAAAGCATGTGTTTTAATATGAGCCAAACCATCGTACTATTGCCATTTTGATTTGTACTCCTTTTTCCTTTTCTAACTATTGAAATTATTTCATCCACTCTTCCCAAAATTGTACAACATACGGCTTTACTTGCTTATAGATAATTTGTATTTTAAGAAGAAGCTTCTTAATGATACACACACCACAATAGAGGAGAGAGTATTTACATTTGTAAGACTAAAAAATATTGGCCCTGGACCTCATAGTATATCGACCGACTTGGAATCACTTTCTAAGTCCATGTAACGATGTCCGTTCTACTGGATGGCTGGTTTTCTGGCCATGTGACCTTGTGCGCAAAGTACAGTTCGCAATTTTGATGATAATTTGATGAAATTTAGTACAAACGTATCAATTGTACTAATTAGAACGAATTCTACCGAAAATGGCGAGAATCAGTCCATAATTTTACATGGCCCTCATACAAACTTCTTTTCATGTTGGTATTTACATAAAAATTGGTGCAAATTTATTTTGTTGCAATCTTCACAAAACATATACTTCAAAATTGTTCACCAATTAAAGCATTAATCAAAAATGAAATCAGTTTTTATTACAAATTTAATCAAGTAAATAAAACGTTTATTCAAGTGAATAAATCGTTTAATTTACACTATTAAATTGTTAGCTGGTGTAAATTTAATTACTTTTTTTAATTTATATCACAATTTTTTTAATTGAACTCTTTTTTTATTTTTTTCTGTGTTAAACATCTAACTAAATTTTATTGGTATTGTTCCATATTTGACTGCACCTGCCTTACAAATACTACTCACGATAATAGTTTTTAATTGGATAAGTTATCTTCTGTGATGTCATGACGAAATTCCAAAACTTACCGTTGGTCCCATATTAATCCCCTTCCTAAAATCACTTAAAGGCAAACAAATTTCATAAAGTGAAGATATCTTAATTATAAATAGAACAAAGTCTAAACATTTTTTTTATTTTGTAATAAATGTCAAAATGAATACATGTAATAAAATTTTAAATTATTTTGTATTTTTTAATGAATTCATAAGGAATTTTATGTAATTAATGAATCATTTAGTGGCGTACGACAAAATTTGACGTCACTTATTGTGATATTTTATGAATGAATAAAAATTCGAAAAGAGACAATAATAAAAATACTTGTACTTTCACATATATATTTAACACAAATAGCAGTTGTTTGCCTTGTCACACTTTTAATATTTGCTCGTATAAAAAGTGTGTAGGATCACACAAGCGCAGATGGATGTATGGAAGTCTAGAATTCATAGAATGTTATATTCGATCATTTCAATTTAAATATTAAGTGATAAACGGTATCCAATGACAAGAGAGAGTGTTTGATTGCGAGAACAGCTTTATTTGGTGTGATCGATGGCATTTTTTTTGTTTTACTCACTAAATAATAAATATTAGAATTATTAAATACTTAACAATTACTTGATGTTATTAAAAGTATTTAAATAAAATTAATTTCTAAACGTTAAATAAATATTAGATTAGTTTATTTTAACAAACATTTTCACTTTTTCCCCTTCATCGAAAGTAAAAAATTATAACGACGAATGTCATTCTTTTTGTAATTTCTAGAATGTTGATGTTAGACTATATAAATTTTATATATATGTATATATATATATATATACAATAAATATTCTGGGTCCTTATGATGAGCGAAGTTGGTGTAACGATGTCCCTCTGTGTGTGGGTCCATTGAAATGGGATTTCCTAAGACCCCAGATATTATCAGCCCAATTATAAATAAAAATTCCCTGGGAGTTTTCTCCCTTCTCACAAATTTGAAATAGAAATTACATTGGAAAAATGAGAGAGGGGAGAAAACTCCCGGGAAATTTTTATTCATAATTTGGGCTGTATGTAGAATGGTTGTTAAATAATGATATAACGTATAGTTTGGAATTTTGCTATTAAAATTCAGCCTAATCGATCCAAAAATGGCTAAGATATGAGAAGAACACCAAGACTGCCGTCTTTGTTATCAATTAGCAACCTCTCTTGGAAAATGGGCGGGATGTACAAGTTATTTGTGCCGAATATTGTATAGATAAATATGAGATTTGTTTGCCTATAAGTGATTTAAAGATGTCTATATGAGACCTTTGGTTTTATTTTATCCCCACACAGAAAAAAATATCTCAAGAAAATTTTGACTAAAAATTCAATAACTATGCCTAGATACTTTTTCATCAATACCACAAAAATCCTCATCGCAGAAAACTCAAACATTTTTTAATTCAAATATGAAAAGTATTTTTTTGTGATACCATTACAATATTTTGTCCTGATTTAGTCAATACCAATATTTATTAAGAAGTGATGGAATTAAAAGCTATTTTCCTAACTCATACGCGTGTAGAATTTTTCGAAGTACTTATCGAAACCATCAAAAATCTTTTGGACTTTGCTAGTTAAGCTGACGTTCGGATGTTATTGCCTCATGAAAATGTTGGCTAAAACTTGATATCTCCGAAGAACAAGTAGTTTATCTCATGTCTATATCACGGAAACTAATTGAAATTTTGTTTTTTGTGTTCGCCATAGTTATACATTGGCAAATAAGAAAGTGTATATTAAACTAACCCGATGAAACTGCATTTAGTGCATAAAATATTCCTAAAATGTCGAAAAATTAATAATTTTTATAGCATTTTTACCATTTTTAGCCCATAGCTCAAATTTTTGAAGTAGCTAATCGAGTGCAAAGGACTTTTCGTGTGGAATTTTTTGCAATATTAAAGCAACCAACAAAACGCATGACTATTTTGGCTAAAACTTGATTTTTCCAAAGAACATGCAATTTTTCCCAGGTCTGTATCTCGGATACCAAATGGAATTTCTTTTCGTCTTCGCAAAAGTTCTAGCTACAACTTAGGAGAAAAAAGTAGAACAAACTAATCTGAAATAAATAATGTCTCAAAGTTGCTAAAACTGTCCAAATATTTTAATTTATTTGAACTTTTTCACATTTTTTGGCCATTATTGTAAAAAATATAGAAAAGTTACATTGAGAAAAAATATTCCTTTTAATACAGTTCATAATTCCTCAGAACATTATATTACTGTTAAATGCCTTTTTCACATTTCCGTCTGTATTTTACATCGATACTTCGGGAAATATAGTATAGCAAAAGAGAAAACAAATAAATAAATCGGTATTAAGTTTTCATAAATCTCGAATTTTCAGTGTTAATGCAGCTAAATAGTGTAAAAAAGCATTATAATATCCTGAGGAATTTTTAATTTTATTTATTGTCATGGATTTATATCGATATATATGTAAATCGGCAAATGCCAAACAGTTAAGGCCTAACCATAATATGCATAGCCTTGCTTAACCTACTGTCAAAAATTAACAAAAAGGCTCTCAAATGTTTTTAAAAAAACAAAAACAAAAACAAAATATAAAAACATTTGATTCCGTACGGAGTGTGCGATTAGATTCGCATCTTGCTTAAGCAAATGACAGTTTCATTAAACTTTGCAAAAAGTTTCCTTAAGTTCAATATGGTTTGCCTCATATAATTAACATGTATTCGCACATTTGCTTAAGGCAACTCAAGCACATTATGGTTAGGCCTTTAAGAACACTTTCCTCTTCTGATTGTCTACCGACTTGAACAAAAACGGGTAAATTCCTTTGATGGAGTAAACGGGTATAACCTGTCTTTTGGAAATTCTTTGTCATCTCATCTATCCTTTAAGCCGAATTCGTTACTTTATGCCGAATTTGGTATTTTTTCTATATATCTAAAACAATGTTTTTTTTTACTCTTTTTTCAAAGCATTTTTCACCATCCACGTATTTTTTGTGATTCATAAGAAAAATTAGTAGACTGGTGACTGGTACTTTTTTGAAATCCGGTCCTTTGATAGAGTAAACGGGTATAGCCTGTACTTTGGAAATTCTTTGTCGTCCCATCTATTTTTTAAGCCCATAAATATATAAATAAATACTATACCATTCGTTGATTTAACTATACCGAATTCGGGGCTTTTCGAAATTCGAACGTTTAAGTTTTATCCAAACCAATGTTTTTTTTGTACTTTTTTCCAAAACACTTTTCACCATTCACTTATTTTTTGATATTCAACTGGTACTTCTTCCAAAAAGCATAAAATTAAACATGCAAGGTCCTGAGTGAATGAGAATCTCTAAGAGGCATCACCTTGGTACTTTTTCGTTCTTTAACTAGAACTTTTTGATTTTTGATTTTAATCTTAAAACATAAACTTCAACATGCAGAGTCCAATCTGATTGAGAAACTATAGGAGGAGAGTTTTTCATTCAATTGGTAGTGTCTGATTTGTTATATATTATTGAACTTACCAAATAAAATAAACTTTCACGGACTTGAGGGCAAGATAACATATGGACCATTTTAAAAGTATTTACGTACAGATGTGCACAATATATATTTTATTAAAATATGTTCAATATTTTCCGAGTTTTATCCCAGTGGTAACTAGAAGGAGTAAAGAGGCCTAATAGAAGGCCTTATTTAGCAGTCACAAGCCCTTCTCGCCGCATTCCACACTTATTTATTTTTTACACAGATTGTACAGGCCCTTTCACACTGCCTTTAAAATTAACTTCGATCCCTTCCTAAAGAAGGAAGTAAGAAGGGTGTAGCAAATGAGTACTGAATATTTTAGAAGGTCTAGAAGGCATACTTCTGAAGGCAGGATATCATGCCAAGCGAATCCTTTCAAAATAAGTAAAGAGGCCTTCAGAAAGACCTGCCACCAGCGGTCCTTTTAATATTTACCGCTGGGAAGCGTTCAAATTACCCTGCAAATAATATTGGACCACGTTATCCAATTTGATAAAATGAAAATGAAATTTAACGAACTTAATCCTAATTATAATTAGTAGATTAAAGTTGAATATAAACTTTTAATTGCACATGACACATTTTGAAGCTGTTGTAGTATTTTAATTAAGAACTCATGAGTAATTAATAGTTGATTTTATACATATTTTTATTAATCAAAAAAATGTTTGAATACCGAGCAAGTCATAATAATTAAATTATTTGCATGAATTTCTAAATCAACACACTTTAAATAAGAGGCGCTTAGAAATAACTAGACGAAATGATCTAAAATAAAATCTTGTTACCATGGAAAAAAGACAACATTTATAGAAATAAGACACAAAAAATGTGCTTCTCTTTTCGGGATGATGATGCTGTGATTATGATGATGTAGATGATGATGCTACCTCTAAAGTTATTGCCGAATGCTTTTTTGGTGAATCAACATATTTTTTTTTTCTTATTTAGTATTGATATTTAACCACCGGCATCAAAAACAGTCAGCAACTCACTACCACGCATCAATTTAATACTCAAAATAAAAACAAGCTCAAAAAAGTATAACTACAAATTTAATCCGTTTAAGAAGATGCGAAAAACAAGAAAAATTCTTCTTTTTGTTTTGTCTCTTGTCTGTCTGCCGGTGAGCTTTGTTGTCTGTCCTTTTACTCACGATGACTTTCAAGAGTTTCTCAGTTCATTTTGATCTAAAAATTGTGTGTTCGATATTAACGTACAAACAACTCGAAAGGTGTTTGTTACAAGTATGAAAATAAACACTCAAAAGTGTATACAAATTATACATTTATAGCTTGATTTTTGTATAACTTAAGAATCTGTTTCCGTTTGTATGCAGCTACGAACTACAGCCAGAAACAATGGAATAGAGAATTCGAAAAATGTGTAAAAAAAGCTGAACTATTTTCAATTGTTGTTTTGATTTGATGATTAATTTTTGGGAACAGCTCTACTACAAATGATTCCGTATTGTACCCTATTGAATATTTTGTAGTTGCTTTATTAACAAAATTTTTATTTATTTTTCTATTAATATTGCCAGCTTGAAAATGTAAGGGCGAATTATGATTCATAAGATTTGTTCATTCTTCAATAAGTTGTAGAAAACCGATAAGACATTTGAAATTGAATAGCAGTTAGATTTCCGTTGGGATAAAATTTTATTGTGAAGTATTTAGTAAACTTCATAAAAAAAAATGTAAATATTCTAGTTTTTTATAATTATCCAGGGTTGTTAGAATTTTTTCTTCAAAAATCGTCAAAAGTTTTAACAAAATTCGTCAAAATCGTCACGAACATTTAACAAAATCGTCAACAAATCCTCAAATATTTAAATTTTACAAATTAGAGACAGTTATTTGCATTGATTGGTTCAAAAATATAAATTTTTAGCAAGAAATTCTATTTATGATGAAGAAAGTTATATGGTTAAGATTTCTTCTATTTATTTCAGCAATTGGGCTGAAATATATTTATCATTTGAAAAGAAATACATAAGAAAAAATATATTTTCATAAATGCATAACAAACATTTATTTATTTCATTTATCCATATCCACAAAAAGATTGAGGTTTAGTAGCTTGGGAAATAAAAAAAAAAATTAAAATCTCATTTGCTATTAACTCGAGCTATCTTTAAATGATTAATTTTTAGCGCTATCACTTTTGCAAATTGTTTTTACTGTTGAAGGTGCTAAACCAAGGGTTCTGTCTACATCAACAGTCTTTTTACTTTACTTTAAACGTTTTATTACGTCCAATTTTAGTTCCAAACTAATTAAGTGCTGGTTCACACTCTTCAAGTTCTAGCTGTCAACTCTTGAGTTTTTAGGAGAGAGAGTGGAAAATAAATGGCATTCGATTTTCCCTTCTCTCCTAAAAGCTCAAGACTTGACGCCTAAAACTTGAAGAGTAAGAACGAGCACTAATGCATTGACTTCTCTTTACACCCAGTTTTCTACACATCTTCTTACTTCCTAACACGCAACTATATTTAGAATAACTAACCTAACAGAATTAAATGGGAATTCGCCTTTTTACACGAAAATGGAAAAATTCTTCATCGAAAAATGCAATCGTATGTAGAAATCGAAATCGTAAAAACGCAAAGCGGATTTAACCAATTTTTAAAAAGCGGACCAAATAGAACCGACGCAAATCAGGGCTATTTTTTGCAGTATAGATGGCATTTATATAATTGTTTAATTTGAATTACTAATGCTTCTAATGAAAGCCACTTGATTTGTGATGGGGGAAGAATTTTTTTTGTTTAATTTCCAAAAAATTTTTGTGTTTCGAAAAATGGATTTTTACGTTTTGGACTGTTCCCAATATAATTGTAAATATTTCTTGTAAGTATTACTTTTTTCAAAAAATCGTCAATCGTCATTTTACTGTATTTTCTCAAAAAAATCGTCAAAATGACGAAAAATCGTCACATCTAACAACCCTGTAATTATCTTCGATTAAAAAAGCTAGTTCAGTTAGAAATACTTACTAATGGTAAAATGGTAAATTTTTCGAAGACCGTTTGATGACCGTTGATGGTTAATTAAAGTTACTGGGAGCTTATAATGAAATATGCACACTAGGGTGGTTCTTAAAATTAAAAGTTGGATTTTATCAAGTCTCAAATTCTAAATCGGTGGTTATTAGTAAAAAATTACAAAAACAAAAATTTTTGGTCCATCAGAGAAGATTAAGGCACGTCGCCAGCCCACCGAAGTTTGAGAAAATCCTTAATTTTTGGCTAAAATTTCAAAAATTAAATTATACTTTAATAAATATTTACTTCTTTATTCATAACAAATATTTTTGGTTTACTAATAGCTTTTTGACATATCCTGCATAAACATATCGTCACCCAAAAAGCAAAACGCCCTAACTAACAAAAATACCAATATTGATATTTTAACTTACTCATCAAGAAAACTCGTTATTATCGGATATCAACAAATTTAAATTCAACTTGTTTATTTTTATTTTACTAAATATTATAATTTTGTTTTCATGCTAGTTTGTTATAGTTTTTTTAGTACATCCGGGATATTTGCGTCTATAATCTTGGAAAACTTTTAGTACATATTGTTTTTGCTCTTCATTTTTTGTCAGTAATGAATTATATTCTTCCATTAGTTTGACTCCTCTTTCCGCAGTGTCGTTGACTACCCTAAATTGCCCAATAATTTCTTTGTCTTTAAAAAAAGAAGCAATCCCATCCCAATCTTCAGAGCATGATTTTAAGAATTCTTGATCTATAAGGAATCTTTCGAAAAAGTTTTGTTTCCATGGACACAAATTGTTCCATTCCATTGTCTATGATGGTTGAAATATTTTGATTAGCAATAATGGGTCGCTTTATATTTTGATCAACGTCACCAACATTCTTAAGGGCTTCAACCATTTTTGCTTTAGTGCTGTTCGGTACTCTTGAATCAAAAAATGTTAGGGCAACGGTGAATTTTTTTACATTCCTTGTTAAAGTTAGTATATTTACATTATTAGTTGCTAAGAGATCGGAGTGCAACCGCATACATATACACTAAAGCATGCATTCATATACATTCTTTCATATGTTATGGCCTTATGAAAATCTAAAGAACACTGTTTGTGAAGCAAATGGGCATTTTATGAACATGTTAATATAAAGTAAAGGGCTTTTTTCGATAATTTGTAGTTTATTTTCTAAATATACGATTGACAGAAAAGTCGTTTAGAGCTATGTTGTTACTAACATAACGGACAATAACTTTTTGAAGTAATTATTTTTAATAAAATTAATATTTTTTAAATTATGAGACATAAATAAAAAAAAAAATTTTTTCAAACATTGGAGGGCGTGGCGACATGTCTTAATCTAAACTGATTCGTCTGAAATTTTTTTTAGGATAGTTTTTCCATAATACCAATCGATTTGGGATACGAGAATATGAAAAAATCAGGAAAAAAATTTTTCGATATAGCTAATAACCAACCTAATGCACACTCAAAAGAAAAGTCAATATATCCGGTATTTCAAGCAACGATTATTTAAGTGCCAAATACTTAACTTAAACCATATCTAATGCCTGATCCGTACATAAAATAATCCGAAAACTGGATTGTCTTAAGTAAAAGTGAGATAAAATGAATCTTAAACTGTGTTTGATTCAAAAATTTCTTAGTTAAATTAATTCAGAATTTGTTATTTTCTGCATCAGAAGCAGAAGCTTCAGATATAATATGTGTAATTATTTTAAAATAAGAGACGGAATCTTATTACTTAATTTCCTGTTACACATGTTTCAGATTTGTTGTATTCGCCAATAAGACACCAGCAGCATAGCTCGATATGGTTTTCGTCATCAATCTACTTTTAAAGTTTGATGTGGTAAACGATGCAGGGTTAAACTAATAGCAATCGGGAATTTTTCTTTTATTTAAAATTTTTTTTTTATTTTTTAAACATGATAACAAAAGAAATTATATTTTTCTACTCGTAGTTTTGTTGTTGTTTCTACAAAAAAAAGATCATTGTTTTTATCTATTTTAGTAGTCTGACTGGTTAAGCTGAATGTACACGACATGTTTTTGTCATCTGACATGTCAAATTTTCATGTCTAGACGAGCAATTGGTTTGGCAATTATTGATGTAGCAACTATCAAATTCTATTGCCAACACTACAAGATATTAACGTGTGGACTGCATAAATATGTATTTGAACCCATGTTCAGCAACAAATGTTATAATACATTGCTGAGCAATTATCTTTTAACACAAGCTGTCAAAATCAATTATCAGTAACAGAAAAGAACAATACAAAATTTATAAATTAATAAAAAAAAAAAATAATTAAAAATAAATTGGCTGCCAAAGAAAATGTGAGTTACTATTTACATACCAACTCATGTTTTGTGTTTAGACATACGTTTACTCCACTCGGAAAAAATATTAAACATCGAACATTTCTGTGACGTCATTCTGCCGACGTAATTGCTTATCTTAACAAATACAAATTGCCCGTATAGACGTAGGGTAAGGTTTATAATACATATTCAGCCACAAATGTGCATGTAATTTGCTTCTGACATTGTCTCTGTTTTTTTAATTGAATAGTTATTGCAGAAACCAAAGTATTTATCGGTTTGAAAATAACGTGCAGCCGCCACAAACATTTTATTTACGCCTTAAAAGATTTCAGCCATCTTAAAAATGTTTTCTTTAAATTCGAAGATGCCAATTTTATATACAATAATGAAACATTTTTTATATATGTATGCACATTATTTCTATTAAAAGGTTAAACATACTTTATCGGTATTGTAAAATAACAATCTCAGCCGGCTAATGATACCGTCAATAGTGCACTGCCGCTGCCGGCTTACAAAAAATATGTAATTAAAATATTATTTAAATAAATAAAAATCTTAACCGATTTTTTCGATTATGATTAAATACTTTAAACTTGTAAAATCCGATATTTTTTATATTGGATATTGTTAAAACATGAGCTTTATCTATCAAAAAAATGTTACTAAAATTTTTTTTTGGTAATTTTTGTAAAAATATGCGTTTAAAGTTTTAAAATCTGAGAAAATACCAATAAAGCTTCTAGATTATCAGAGTTATTATTAGAATGGTAATAACTTTGTACTTTATTAAAAACATATCCGAAATAAAATATCATGACACATTTCTGTTTAAGGCATATTTAAGTGCTTTTCGGAATGCGGCTTAATGTACCCTTATGGCAAATTTTAAATCGATTTCTAGTCTCAGGAAACTTTATTTTTTAGTTTTGGACGTATTAACGTGATTTCCATGAGCGGACTTTATATAAGAACTATGGTAAATTATGAACCGATCATCACAATATTATGGGGTGTTATTTCAAGACATACAAAACTAAATTTTAAAATTTTTAATTCAAATTTATATTTAACATTTTAATTTTAGAATTTCAAAATGGTCGATTAAAGAAAACCAACTTTTATTATAAAGAAACCCAACTTTTATTTTAATTTTAATTTTACATTTAAGTTTAATTGTTTGCTTAATGCAATTACTTTTTTAATTATATTTTATCAATGTTTTTTTTGTGAATACAAAATGTATTATTAAAGAGATTTCTCTATGACGTGCTAAATTCCCAATTTTTTATTTTTTTTTTATAAATAAGCTGAAATTTATTGTTGAGGGAAAGCTAGTTCCTGTGCGCATTTCACTGGTTGCTTAGGCCACATCATCAGGATACCTTTTTCCAAAGATTTTAGAAAAGCTAAAAATATTATAGGTACACACAGAAAAAATTAAAATTATCTCTTATCACCAAATTCATAAAATCAAGCAAAAAGTTTGTTAATTTTGCATCTATGTATTACCAAAATGATTTTATACAGGTAGATTACTAAAAATTTTAAATTGTGAAAATTTTTTTTTTCAATAAATGATATTTTTAATTTTAATTAAAAAAATTATCGAAAAACTTTGTCGTTTCAAACAATGTGTTAATTGATTTAATGAAATATAGCTCTGGTTTTTACAATTCCCAATTACAATTTTACAATTATTTATTTATTTAATAAGAGTTACAAAAACAATTGCAAATTATATTTAAATTAATTAGCCGAGCAAAAGTAACGTAGACCTTCAGACCGTTGTAGGGAAACAGACCAGAGTTTCTGGCTGGAATCGAACCCGCAACCCCCACACTTATAGATTTTGATTTTTTTGTTATCTCATAAATATTTTAATTAAAAATTTATTTAAAAAAAACTAAAATGTTAATTAAATCAAAATTATATATTTTATTTTCTTTAAAAAAAATAAATTTATTCAATTATCACATTAAATTAATTGAAATAATTTTTAAACAATTGTTTTAATTGATAAAAAAAAATACTGATAATTTCTGTGCAAATTTAACTGTAAAGCGAATAAGAATTATAAGCACTCAAAGTTTTACTTGTAACAATATCAAAGCTTAAACAAAACATTAATATTCCTTTACAATTGGTTCGCTTTTGAATTCTAGTTGTAAGTGGGAAAAAAGTAAAAAAATAAATTGCTTCATTTCATTGTTTTGGGAATTTAGCACGTCATATAA
The DNA here is from genome assembly GCA_949318255.1 of Pollenia labialis. Classification (NCBI taxonomy): domain Eukaryota; kingdom Metazoa; phylum Arthropoda; class Insecta; order Diptera; family Polleniidae; genus Pollenia; species Pollenia labialis. The sequence continues at coordinate 127,667,870 of OX439142.1, read as the reverse complement.
AAATTTTACTAGTAACAAATTTTGTATTCCCAAAAATAACTTTAATAATAAACTTTCATTTGCCTGTGCAAAGAAACTGAACTGGCAAATAGGTTTTTTTGTATTCTTACGAAAACAATCAAATGAAGCAATTTGTTTTTTATTTTGTTTTTTGAAAGCCAAAGTTCCCAAATTAGGTTCAAGCATCTGGGTTAGCAATACCAAAAATAGACTTATTTATATCTAAAGAACGGTAAGAGTAAAATTGTCCAAATTTGGTACACATAACTGGGTTATCGACACAAAAAATCTGCCAAGAAGAAGGTGGCAGTGTATTAGTGGACGTTGTTCCTCGTATTCAAAGGCAAAAGAGATTTCAGTACATATTGGGAACGGTAACAGCTAAAGTTTCAAAAGCTGGTACAAATAGCTTGGTAGTCAATACGCAACATCATTAGATAAGTGGGCGTGGCTCAAAATAGAACACAAATAGACCGGTAAGTGTTCAGGTGTATCAAAATGAACCCTTTAAACTTACAAAAAAGTCCGCCATTTTGAATTTTCAAAATCTAATACCAGAGTCGTAATCTTCACCCCAAAAACAACCAGGCAACGAGTTTCAAGCATTCAAGCGCATCAAAATCGACTTGTTTCAAACAAATCCAAATATTCAACCATATTCAATCCGCCGTTTTTAGTTTTAAAAATCCAATACCAGGTTCGTAATCAGCGACCCTCAAGACCCTCTTATAACGGGTTTCGAGCTATAAAAGCGTTCAGGATTTTCAAAATTAGCTTGTTAACTTCAAAGTCTTTTTCTTCAAATTAATTTTTTGCCCATTGGTCCCTTTTAACTGAAACTGACACATATAATTTTAATGAGGGTAGCGAGGCGTCCTGGGTTAATAGTAATAGTAGTAGTAATAGTAGTACATATAATTGTACAGTTTTGGTACAATGGTTGGCAGCTGCAAATAAAGGTTGTTTTACTAGATCTCACAACCGTTCTTTTTAATTATATCATTGAAGAATTAGTCAAAATAAGAAAACCAAAAATCGCCCAAAAACGTATTCGTATTCATAAATAAAAAAAAATTGGCCCGCAAAAAAATATACTGTGGTTGTTTTATAATGGTTTTTTGGAGATTATTTCATATGAAGTTATACGAAAGGGCCTATTCAGAACAAGCTGAATAAATTAAATTTAGCTCATATACTTTCGATACATGAGATTTGTTTGGTTTGACCAAAATCAATATCAAATCAATATTTCAACTAGTGCCCAGACGAATATGTTTCCGGAAAGAGGGGTTTCACACGACAGCGCCCATATCATTTGATCTAACAAGCAACTGTATTTTTGATACTATAGTGAAGGGTATATATGATTCAGCACACCCAAACATAGTACTTTTGTTTAATAATCATAGTCTTTGTTTAAACAATAGCTTTAACAAATTCTTAAAAATGTTTTCAAACAATACCAGCGGCATGGCTTTGATTTAGTTAAAAAGGTCCTTTAAACTAAAATTATTAAACAATTGATAAATGAATCCTGGAAAACATTTTCTTCTTGTGTGTTTTCTCAATCTCAGCGGTGCAAACAAAACATTTAATTCAAAGAGTAAACAATTCATTTGTCACTTTCACCAATTGAACGTAAAAAGTGTCAAGCCAATTTATTGATGAAAAAATATGAAAAGTGTCAAAAGAAAAGAACTCAATTTAAAAAATCTTTAAAAAATTGCTTCAATATAATTCTATAACAAAATGAATTACTTCCGGAATGCGAAACAATTTAATCAACTTAATACTAAAATTAAAAATAAAACAAAAGTAATACAGTGTCATGGTCAATGATGGAGAGTGTTTGTTTTGTCTGCTGCCCAAAATACAGGCGGCAAGCGGCATAAATAAAAAGTGCAAATTCTTAGTAGGACATCCATTCAAAGATTTTCTTTTTTTCCTCTGTCTCTCTTATTTATAATTAAGAAAAAAGAAACAAAACAAAACAATCAATTTCTATACTGCTATATTTCTTATCTCATGAATGGCCGTAACAAATTCTCGATTTTATGCTCAATTGGAATTGTTCTTTTAGACACGTTTTTTTGACCAAACAACAACTGCTTTTTAGTTTCAATGTGCATGTGCACGAGCAGGGTATCCTTGATCCTGTCAAAATGTTTGTACACTTTTAAGTTTCAACTGATTTTCTGATTTCACGCTTATTAAGTTGTTATTGTGGCGATTTTAATGTTTTGCTTTATTTTCATTTTCTTTAAGTTGATATTGTTTTAAAGGCGGTATTACGCCTTCAAAATGTGCTGATTTGTTTACGATTTTGAAGATTTATGATTGTGTCAAAACATCACTTTGGTTTTTCGAAACAACCATGCAATTGTGTGAAATTAATACTTAGAGATATACTTAATTTGTAAAAGTAAGTAGAACACAAAGTATGCTTTAACAAAGTTAACTAAAATGTAATTTTATTTAAAACATGTTACCATTTTCAATACTTATTCAATTTATCACACTTTTTAAATTCTTTAGCAATTGAATTTCTTTTTCATTTAAGTCTATTTAAAAATGGCTTCTAGGAAATCAATTAAATTTAATTGTATTAGCACAACCCTATCTGACATATTTTGTTAAGATATATAAATATACATAAGTAAGAGGGCTAGTATGATTCCTTAGTTGACTGCCCTACATTGCATCACATATTCAACAAAAACCGTTTTCAATAAGAAATCTTAAAAGAAACGACTACCATTGTAGATTTTTTTTTTTGTACGTATCAACACATATGTATCGGTACTAAAACAGGTGTTTATTATCGAGCAATTACAACAGCAAAATCAAAATAAGCACAACGAAATAAAGTGGACGGACAGACATACAGGCTGGGATGCATGCCTGCCTGTCGCAGCATTTTATTTTACTATTAGAATGTGCTTAAATGTATGAGTACTAGAATTTATGTAGTTGTTGCAGCGTTCATGCAAGTGCGGAAAAATGTCAATCATGCAAAAATTACGATTATTAATTTTCATTATTGTTATTGCTTTTCAAGACTGCTTTAAAAAACTTACAAAAACAATAAAAAAAAATTAAACAGCAACTAGCAAAACAAATACCACCGACAAACGTTGGTTAAGCAGAGGTGGACTACATAAAATAAAGAGTTTAGCAAAAATTTGTTGCTTTGGTATGAAATGGAAATTTCAGTAGGAAAAGTCAATTTTGTCAAAATAGTGCATATTTAGTTTGCTATCACTTAAACTTGAATTTTGTGATTTTTTGTTGTTACAAGCTCATCCAGTGGTGTTTCTGTGGAAGTCATAATTTTTATTAGGCCTTTCTTCTGTTAATGCTTCTAAATCTTTTTTTACCTGGTTCTTTTCAATAGAATTCGTGTGATAAATAACGAAATGCTTCTTGGTACTTTAAGATGCCACAATTGTTATATCAATATAATCCAATTTGTAAATGTTCGCTTCGTCCATATTAATCTACATCAATAAAAGTAATAAATAATTATTGTTTTTATTTTTTATATATGTATATGTATACATACTTTTTGTAAAAAGTTCAGTGGAGATCTTATGTTTATAATATACTCACATAAATACGTTGTATCTTTATACTCTATCGAATAGTTTTTAATTTATTTTAAATTCAAAAATTTTCACAAAAAAATTTCCAATTTAAAATAAAAAAATCAAATAAACCTACATACACACATATATTAGTAATTATAACAAAAATTTTAGGCAAAACTTTTTTTATAAATTACTAATTATCTTAGGCAACTTAACTTAGCTTTTTGTTTTTATATAAAAATAAATTACCAATGAAACAAAACTCGCCAATTTACAGAAAAAGTGTGTCTGTAAGATTTTTGTGAGAAAGTATCCGCTTTAAACTGTCAGATAAACTCACGAATAAAGTGGGGCCACCGTAGGTGATTTTGTATACCAGTGTCAAGCTTCAATGCGAGATTAGCCTTCAACCATTGATCCAGACTGTCGCGATTTATTTTACCCACTTTGGCGTTAATAAAAACGTGCAATACGACGAAATTAGTGGGGCCAAGTCATGAATCAAAGAATCAAGATTGCGCATTCCGCAGGTCCGTTATTTATGTGTGTGACGAAACATTAGACTTTGTGTATGTGCATTTGTGTGTGCCTTACATTTTTTACAACAAACACTCATATTTAGTCTATGATGACGCACGTAGAGAAAAAACATGGTTGAAGAATGGTTAAAAAAAACATATTATGGTCCCTGCAATGGCAACAAACAAACTTTTTTTGTTTTTAAAAAACTTTTTTTCACGATTGATAATATTTTGTTTCTATTTAACAATAAATTGTTTGCATCCCTTGAAACTTCAAATATGGTTGATTTTAACAATATAATGTTTAAATAAAATAAAACTCCAACCATATACTTGAACATATTATGGTTACCTTAACCATATTATTATCACGGTAACCATATTATGGTTAAATTCATCCATCCAAAAGCTATAACCATATTATGTTTGCCTCCAAACATGTTATGGTTAATATTTAATAACAATAATATGTTTGAAATTATAATATTTTAAAACATTGTATGATTAATTTTAAATTTAAAATAATATGTTTAAAAAGGTCGTTTGCATTTTACTTGGCTTGCTTAAAATTCTCATTCATTTTATTTAAATTATTGATTACAACACATAAATTTACGTAGAAAAAACTAGTAGAACAGAAAAAATGGTAATATCAATGTCGTCACAGGCTGGAATATGAACCAAAGGGGATTTTTTATAAAAGTGGAACGTAACACCTATCAAGAATATAAATTAAATAAAATTATAATTTGACACTTAACAAACCAATTGAAAAAATGGATTAACCATAATATGATAAGAATTCACCATATTATTGTTAATCCTGACCATAATATGGTTGCTTTTCTCAAAATTCTGGGAAATTTTGACCATATTATGGTTAATTTTGAACATAATATGTTTAGTTTTTACCATTATTATGGTTAATTTTGACTAAAATATGGTTAGTTTTGACTATATTATGGTTAATTTAGGGACGAATTTTGTTGACTTTAAACATATTATGGTCATATTTAAACATAATATGGTAAACTGCAAACATAAACATTGTTAAAAACCAACCATAGCATTTTGCTCTTAGAATATGGTTACCTCCAACCATATTTTTTTTCTACGTGCGTAGATGCGCAGTAGAAATTAATGCGCAATCTTGTTTTTTTGATTCATGGGGCCAAGTCAGCCTTATCGCGCTTGCTTAAACACCATCACCCAACCCTTCCTAGTGGTGCAATTATATCGCAGTTGGTTCTCATTGTGCAAATATCCCATAAAAAATTTTATCATTTTGCGAAGCACATTTAAAAAAATAAGCGCTTCGTAATAAAACATACAGAGATGCAGTAAAGTAAGTGAACGAACTCTTAACAAGTTTTATATAAAAAAAATAAAAATTCAATTGCCACGGCATTTCCTTACTACGAAGCAGATTTGTAAGGGAGAATTCTAAAATATAACTGTAAAAAACATTCAGTGGGTAAATCTAATAGCAACACTCACCATATTTTATATGCGTTGAATTGAGCATACTGGCCTCCTAGAATGAATTGCTTACCGGGATGGTGTCCATTTTATTTCACTATTGACTCGTCTTAAGGAATTTGTATGTAATTTGTTCAATAAATGATTTTTCTGATGCTATATCAGATGCTATGTTCAACATTACTGATTTCGTAGACTTTAATAGTTATGTGAGTCATTCCAATACGATTTTATTTACAATAATTTAAAAATAAAGGGATTTATCGGGCCTGTTCTGGAAATCACGTGATTTCAAATCACGCGCTTTTAAAAATCAAACGTGGTGTTTGGTGATGTTCTGAACATGACACCGTTTTTGTGTTTCTCAGTGTGCTTTCGTAGTTGAAAATCACACCGAAACACACAAAAACGGATCACAAAAATATCAAACGTGTATTTTTAAAAAGTGATTTTCAGAACAGGCCTGTATGTTTCATATATAAAATATAAAACTTTTAAGGCTATTATGGCCAATTTCAACATTTCCATTTAAATATTAATTCATATGGGTAATTCCATATTTAAGCGACCAAGACAAGGTTCTTTTAACCTATAAGGATCATATATGAACGAAAACAATTTTAATTTTATTTTTTTCACAAAAGTTAGTCATATTCAAAACGTTAAATATGCATACGTACATGTCTGTGGAATTTTGGCAAAACATCTTAAGTTGAGTTAAGATAGCAAGAAATGGGTTTAATAAAAACTCGGTGAAAAAATCAATTTTATTAAAAAATAAAATAAGCCAAAATTAAATAAAAATTTTAAAAATGTTAACAAAAATGTTTTTTGAATGAAAATTCGTATGAATATACACCTTTTTCAATTTTTAAAAATTTGACTTAAGATGTTTCATATAATTTTATTGTTATTTGCCATAAAAACCGAATTTTAAACATCACCATTTCAAACTTTTTGATTTGAATTCCTTCTAATGATAAATATTAGAAAAATTACCGAATGGCTTTATTAACAATAAGCACATTATTGTTGTCGACTTCTTGTCAATCAGCTGACTTCATCATGATATATTTATTAAAGGTTTTGATAAAAATCCCCCAACGTATTGGAAAATATATAGAAACGATACCCACCTTAATTGATTTAATTGTTGAGGTGCAATGTATCTGATTGCATTGTTTTTATATTCTATAATCGAAATAAAAAAAAATTATGAAATTGTTTTATTTACTTGTTATGACATTCATACCTACAAATCTATTGTCTATGGAAGCATTATTAAAAAAAACTACCATTTGTATAAGATAGAGGTTTTGTACTTTACAAAATTTTTTATCAAATAAATTTAACCGGTTTAATTTTTTATTTTCGAATATTAGCTTAGTAAATTAAAACATATCTTATGCATATCTTTAAACATTTAAATAAAAACTGCATCCCAGTGAAATTGTTTCACCATATTTTCTTGATTATTTTTCTTAAAAAAAGCCCTGTTTATTAATTAATTATCTAGTGATAAAGACAAACGAGTTCCTAGCACTCATAAAATAAAAATTATACAATTGTACCTAATCTGCTGAACAAGGGACAACAAATAATCCACTGTCGTCAGTTTTAGAAGTTTTAAGATGAAATTTTTGATACAAAGTTAAAAATATTATTTTTTTGGTCCTTCTTGTACGCACACCATTTAACTAGCAATTTGTTCATCTCTGATATATGACTATGTCGTTCACCATAATAATTTTTGTAATACTGTATCGTATTTCTTTGCACTATTCCATACAAACAAAAAATAACCAAATGATTTTTTTTCTTCTCAAATTATTATTATTTCTTTACTTCAAGTGCAACAAACAGCCTCAATTGGTTTGTTCTATAGAACAAACTTCAATCGTGCATTTAAAGTTAAAACACAATTAATGTTTTACATAAAAACTAAAATGAAATAAGAGTAAGAATAAAGTGGGCTAAATGATTTTTACTACTATTTTAGTAACCATAAGAGCAACAATAAATGAAGTATTAAATAACGAAAAAACAACCGAGCAAATACCGTCAAGTGTTCATAATGTTGTTTATGCTGTCAAATCTAATAACAATAAAATAAAAAACAAAGGCGAAGAAAAATTTTAAGTAACTTAAAGCCAACATTTTGTATTTGCCTTTTTTACTTGCATTGACTAAAGAAGAAGAAGAAGTCATTACCAGAAGACCATGTCGCATTTAGTACTTGCGGTGAGCTTGATTTTTCTTGTTATACACTCCTTTCTTTAAGTATCATGTGGTAGCCAGTATATTAATAATCTTACTTTCTTATACTGAAAATCAAAACTAAGCGCCTCAAATTTCAATAAGAAAACGTGCTACATGTGCCGCCAACTTGTTTACGTAATGCTTGCCACAACATTTAAAAACTCGTACAACACAATGCTAATCTTATTTGCATAACGCCTTTGCTAAAGTCTTATTTTTTCATGCATTAATTAAAAAAAAAAAAAATCAGAAAATCTAACAAAAGATTAATAAGGAAAAAATAATTTTTCCAAACATAAATATTATTTGCAACATTTGATTTCATTTGCATTCTTGTTTTCACAAAATTTCTCTAGGGAATTTAACTATGTCAGCGTACTACACCAACTTCAACTTAAACTTCATCATCTCATAATTATCGACACTCCAGAACAGACTTGTTGCTCTACTTGCATAAGAATTAGTCAAAATGCTGATTTTGCATTTTATTCAAACCGATTTTTATCGTTCCCAAGACACATCTGTTAGCTGCCGTGAAAACGACAACATCTACGAATGGTTGCATCTGATACAAGTTGTATATTTGTTTAATGTTTTTTTCGCAATCTTTTTTGATATTGCTACACGAGTTGTGTTTTATTTTTCAGTTTTCTTTTCTAGTTCTTTTTTTTATATTGCAACAACGGCCAACAGCAGCAGTAGCCACCATGTCTACGATGGTGGCATTAATCGTTTTGTGTGAGTTTTTTTTCTAGCTTGACTTTTTTCGTTGCAGTTGTTGAACATGTTGCGTATCAGTTTACAACCTGTGAAAATTTCAAGATTGTTAATGCCATAAAGACGGTTTTTATGGTTTGATGAAATTTAAACTTTTTTTGCAGCTTAGATCAATTAAGAAAAAAATGCGATTTGTTTATTTGTGACAGTTTGTCCCTTTTTATTTGTAAATTATATGGTTTTAATAAATTTGACTTGATTAAAAAAGAAAAGTTCTAAAGGTCTAACCAAAAATTACTCTATAGACACCTCATGCCTATATGGACCGATGATTTTATGGCACACTAAACTGATATTTTTATAGATGGTTGTCAGCAAAATCGCACAAAGCAATGTGTGAAAAATTGCAAAAAAGCAAAAAAAATCAACGTAATTTATATCAAAAAATTGTTAAAAACGCCCAAAAATATTGCAATTTTTTTTTTAAATGTTTATTTAATAACTCTTACAAAGTAGTTTTAAACATACATACTTATTCAAAACTTTAAATCTTAGAATAAATTTATATTTTTTTTTTTTAATTTATTTATAGTAAACCTGTGTAACAAGACAAAAGTCTTAAAATAGCACAGAGTTACTTTTATTTCTTATTGAAGAATTTGTCAAAATAAGAAACCGAAAAATCGACCAAAAAATGTTTCGAAGTCATGGTAAAATTAAATTATTACCCAAAAATAAGGAAAAATCTCCCAAAAACGGAAAACATTTCTTAAAATAAATCCCACAAAAATTTTCCATACAAATTTTAGACTTTCACACATTGATTTGGATGATTTTGCTTTCAGCTAAATTCACAGCTTTTAAACATTTAAGGGTTGCTCTTCAAATTAAATGGTCAAATTGGTCATTATGTAGAAATTAGTCTACGTAAGTCATTATGTAGACAAGCACAACCCTTAATACCGTTCGTAACTAATTTCAAGAAAGAGCCGAACATTATATAATGTTCCGTTCTTCGTTAAAAAACAGAACAATTTTTGTGACACTTTAGACAAACATTTAACATTTGAATGTTCTATAGTCTTTTCTTTTTTACATTGATGAAGAAATTAACAAACAAACAAGCAACGACCACAGCACGAATAGCTTGCGTGTGTATTGTGTGTGTATTTTATTTTGTAAAATTTTTCTACTCCCAACAAACACGAAGTCAAACCTTTGATATGAAATAACTTTACCATTTGACTTCAAACGCAATTCTCAAACGTTTTTCAATTGTTTGATTTAACATTTAAATTCAAATAGATAATGATTTGAAAAAAAACATTTGATATCAAATGTTTTATCAATTTGATGTCAAATGTTTGTCAAATGTTAAAATCAAATCAAAAATAAACTTGGCAATACTAAAGCGAAAAATAAATGTAAGCATTCAAAATGGCGATTAAAGTTGCATTTTTTTTTACTTTGTGGTTACATGTGTTTTACTATTCAAAATAAATTTTAATATAAAGTGAACAGTTTATTTCTTGAAAAAAAATAAAAATTATTTGTGAGTAATTACAATGATTAAAAATACAAAAAAAAAAAAGAAAAATAATAAAACGGGAAAGTGGAGAAAGTTTGTTAAGCGATCGCGGTGCTACAATCCTCAAAATAAAATGGTACCGAATTTCTATCTCAAAGTTTATTTAAATAAATAATAAATTTAAATTAAAAAATTAAATAGCTTTATTTATATTCCACATTGTATAATAATCCACATTTGAAAAACATTTGAAATTAAAGGCATTTTTCAATTTGAAAATAATTTCCCCTTTTATTTGAGAACGCTATGATTTTAAAATGTTTGAATTCAAATCATTTTCAATTTGAAATCAAACCTGCCTCTTAATTTTTGTTCGTATATGTATTTGGTTTTTGTAAACTATTTTTTGTTTTGTTTTACCAGCCAAAAGGGCGCTAAGCACAACTGAAACGAACGAACACTAATGAGCTGAACCGAACACAATGAAGTTTGTGGTTGAAAAAAAAGCCAACGGAATTAATTGTTGTTATTTTTTTGTTGAATTGGATAAGAACAGCATTATTTTTGTGATCGAAGATGACAAACAGCGAAACGCTATTTTTTAATGATTTACTACACAAACTCTCTTAGCGTTTGTATTTTTCACAAATCGAACACTGATAAGAACGAATATTTTAGATGCTGTCATGAAGGCTTTGTAAAGGTAATTAACACCATGGTGGTTACACAGAAAAAACATTACGACAAACCAATTGTCATATTGAATATCACATTCGTCAAGGCAATTAACTTTTTAATTGAAAAGGCACCAACAACCAATGGTGTTTTCTTTTCTACAAAAAATGTCACATTTTATTTTAAAAAAATGCAATTTTGTGTTCGTTTCTTAAAAATGCTTTGCTCTTTAAAAGGGCAGCGTGTTTTATTCTAAAAAAATTCACCCTTAAATGTCATAAGGCATTGCACTTTACGCCCCGTATAAAACGAGGGTGTTGATAATGCCCTGTAAAAAGATGACTTCTGTTTATATATAAGGTTTTCAGACGAAGTTGGGGAAAAAGTCGCCTTTAAACAGGACAGTAAAAATTTTAAGTTTTTATAGTTATTTTTTCTATTATTTTATAGTAAAAAAAAAAAGAAAGCATTGTTAATGGTAGGCTGTCAGAGATATAAAATTAAATGGATTCGGTGTTATAAAATTGGTTTTGAAAACCAACGTCAAAACAAGAAAACGTAAAAACTTGATGTTAATAAATCGGCAATCTGGCAAAGGTATTTTCTTGTTTACGTATTTAATGAAAAACAAACTAAAGAAATTGGAATTTCATCATTCATTTTGTTCATTTATTTATTTATTTAATATCGATCTATTAACAAATTTTGGTGTATGTATATATTTTTATATTTTGAAGAACAAACTTTTTGTCAGCTGTTAAAAACAGGGCGATTCATTTTAATGTTTTGTTCTCGTCAAATAAAAAATTGCGGTATTACATGTTCGGCAAGACAGTTTATACATGCACCTTTTAAAATGTGGTATTTTTTTTTTTTTGTAGAAAAGACAACACCATACATTTGTAAATACAAATAATTATTTTGTTAAATTAAATTGTTAAAACTCAACAAATATTATTAACAATGTGTTACCATCATATCCTTGCAACCATGGTTTTTAAAAACAAATTCTTGTACAGTTACAACTTTTTGAAAGTTTTAAATTTGAAGTGTTAACTAGTTTTTTCAACAGATCTTTATGGTTGATTATAATCATAATTATGAGATTACCGGCTAATTTGTAGTCCATGGATATTTAAATAGGTAAAGTAAAATAAATTTACTTTACATTTAAGCTTTATAGTTCCTCTGCAGTAACTAAAAGAGTTTTTCCTAAAAATGATTTGTTCTTAAAAAAATTGAGTACTATTAAAAAAGTTGTTATTTTTCAACAAAAGCACTAAAATTTACATCTATTTTTAAGATAATCAACTATGATTCTTTGAACTTAATTTTAATTATGTAAATCAAATATAACTTTTTTTAAAATGTCGTTTTTCAAAACAAAATTAAAAAATATTAAAAACGAACGTACAAACAAAAAAGAAATAAGTTCAAAAAAATAGACAGAAGTTTATAAAGTATTTGGATTTTTGTCAGATAATAGAAATTTCGAGGTAAATTTTAAAAATTAAATTTCAGGAAAAATTAACAATTAAACGTTTCTTGGAGAAATATAAGATAAGTGCTACTTGGGATACAGTTAAATGGAAGGTTCGATCTTTGAAAGCTAGTTTTGCAAAAGCTGAAAGTTGGAGAAACAACGCCGGTGCTGGCATTCTTACCCATTCTAATCTATTAATATTTTTATGGATGATAATGTTTTGTCCCTGAAAGTATACGTTATGCCCCTGTAAAATCTCATATTCGCAATAATTGCAAATAAATGGGGCAGGATTTTCGTCAATAATATTGATAAAATTAAGTCAGTGACGGTTTGTCTGTCGTAATGAGCTTTCACACTTATATTCCCCTGGTGTTGTTTAAAAAAAAATATCAATAACCTTTAATTTAATTTTAAAAATAAACTTCCGATTCATGCCAATTTTTTTTAAGGTAAAAGTATTTAAATTGTAATTTAAGAGATGTTCGTCATTTCCCTGCCATCATACCCCTGGTAAAAATATGTACATGCTGTTGGACTTATTTTCATAATGTTTTATAATTTGGTTTAGTGTTATGAAAATAATGTGTACCTACGATAATTGAGTACACAGAAAAAATGTTCACCAAAATTTTTTCAATTAATTCAATATTGCTGTTTCAATCAATTTTTTTAATTGTTCCAATTAATTTGCCTTAATTGAAAATAAAAATTATAACGTTTGTGTGTATATTTGCAAATACGAAAACATACACACAAACTTCAAAGTATTTTAAAGTTTCAAACAATTTTTTAATTGTTTCAATTAAATGTGTTGATTTAAAAAAATATTTTAATTTGTGTTTACGTTTTATGTAACCTCTTTTGCTGGTGGTCACATCAATTAAACCTATTGATTGTAACTGAACAGCAAGAAGAGCTCAAACTTACAAATGTGTTAATTGATATGATCAATTTGTTTGCTGGCGGAAAATCAGTATGGAATTTAATTAATATTAATTTCTAACAAATTCGTTAATTGAAGTTGATTTTAAATTTTTTCTGTGTAGCTCGTTTTTGAAGGATTAAACTTACCTTTTTAAAAGACTAAATTTAAAAGCTTCAATCCCAAAAATTATATCGTGATTAGCCCGTAATATCAGATTCAAAGTTATGTATGTATTTTTTTCTTTAATTGTTTTTTGTTCCAAAAGTTGTGCCTCTGCGAAGAAAACATAAACTTTGTTCTATTTTAATACTAAAAATCATATGCTTCACTTCCTTATTGGGAAAATATTTGCAAATATATATACGAAATATTTATCTAATTAGCCAACGATTCAAATCGATAAAAATTTATTATTAATTAATAATATTTAATTATAATTTGACATTTACATTAATACTAGCAAATAAACTGAACACCTATTGCCACCAGAGCATTAATAAAAAGTAATTTCAATAACCGGACAAATCAACCAGCCAGAAAACAGATGGAAAAACTTACAATCAAACGTCATCGTTAGTGTAATTCATGCAAATATTCAAAAACTAGTAAAATTGCTATATCCAGTTGTGACGAAACTTTGATACCCTCCACCGAGCGTTCGAATATTGCAGTAGAGCACCTTAAATAAAATCTATAAATTATTAACCAATCTTTATCTTTAAAGTCTATTGCAATAAGTATCATCTAAAACTTAATTGGACACAATTTTAATAGAATATCATTATTTTAGAAATACTAACGGGTTAATTTTTCTGTTTGAAAAGTAAAGCTCAATAAATCGCACATAAAGCTTTGATTTAGATTGAACTTTTATTTCGTTTAATACTTGAACATTGCCATTACGTAGTACGCAGCACAATTCTTAAAATTATATGATCGCCTCTACACCCAGAGAAAAAACATGTTTAAACATGGTCACCTCCAACAAAACAATTTTTGAAGAAAATTTTAAACATATTATTGTTAATATAACAATATTATTGTCAGCGGTAACCATATTATGGTTAAATTAGGCCTCCACCAAGTAGCCACAAACCATATTATTGTTGCCTCCGAACATATTATGGTCAATAATAACTGAAATATGTTAAGCACTAACAATAGCTTGGTTGGTTTTCAACCATAGTATGTTGCTCTTTGAAAAGAGGAAAATACTATTGTTAATTTAAAAACAAATTTTTGTAATATTTAAAAATAATATTTTTAGAGGGAACCATAATTTGGTTGTGCTTTCTTGAGGGAGGCCTAATTTAACCATAATATGGTTGCTACTGGCAAAAATTTGGTTATATTAAACATAATATGCTTAAAATTTTCTTTAAAAATAGTTTTGTTTGATGTGACCATAGTTATACATGTTTTTTCTCTACGCGTAGAATGACCCAAATTTAGAGGATTATTTTCGTATACTCTTTTTTGACGCATCGCATGATCTTGGTGGCCAATTGACGTCGCCAAAACTTGAAATTAAGCGTTCTGGAAACTTCCCAAGCAGTACTGCAAAAGTTGGTCGGGTTGTGTGACTCGTGGCACGTTTGTTGAAACCACGTATCGTCACAACAGAGCATGCATTGCGATTGTGCACAGGTCTGACCACATCTGTAACAATTTCAGTCTCCTAATATTTCTTTTAGTCTTGCCAATTCTTTGCACAATAGGTCGATTACGACAACCGTAATCACCCTGTAACTTTCAAAAAGTCACATTTGAACCAACACTTTGAAGTATGTTTTGAACATTTCTTACGCATTCTAAGGTTGTAAAGTGATACATATTATAAAATGGCAAACCCTACACATTTCACATGACAGATAATAGCCTTGCCAGACTGGCGGTTTTAAGCCCACTAAATGGATAATCGGTTATAAGGCGTATTTTTTTGATTGTTTGGAGTGGATTTTATATTGCATCTATTGTAAGTTTTGGATCGTTCATTACAAAATTCCGTAGACCGATTTCTAGTATCCAAAACCCTTAATTAGAACAAATTTCAATTAAGTAGTACAATTTGTTCCCCCTTTTTTTTGGAGCACCAATCTTCACGAAATTTAGCGCTGTGATTTCTAATTAAGGAAACTATGGCAGACCAAATTTAATTAACTAATATAGAGCAAGTAAAATTCCTGTATTCTTTGATACTGTCTACTGAGAGTTTGAATAATTGAGGAGTGGGCCGAGAACCGATTTCGAGTCTTATCAAGGATCAGGAATATATATATTTATATATGTATATATACACTTTATGAGATCTGAGTTGAATTTTTAAAAAGTTTCACATGAAATAACAAACTTAGGACACCCTAATTCACCACAAGTAACGCAGGGTATACAAATGCATTTAAATGGCCATAAAACACACGTTGCATGTCATGGCGTAGGAGTTCAACATAATAAATTGATAAGCGTCAATTATAGGAATAAACAAAGAGGTAAGTAATAAATAATTAATTTTGCAACAACAATAAGTTCAATTGGTATGCAAAAATACGTAAGAAAATTTAACCTATCAATAGATATATTAAATATTTGAGCAATAAAGTTCATTATTAGAAAACATAAAATAATAATTAAGGCCTTCTTTTTTTGTGTGTTGGTGGTGGGCTTGACACGTCAGAACAAATCTAATGAAAGTGATAAAACTTGAGAGACATCACAGTAACAAGTTTTTGCAATATTTTTTTAAAATTCGTACAAAAGTACTAAATGATTTCATCACAATTAACCAGGTAAGAAAAACGTCCAATCCTAAACGTATTGAAATTTTTAAACGTACAAATCAAAACGTTTTCTGTATTTTCTGAGAACTCTGTAAGCGGGGAAAATAAAAATGTAAATTTTAATATTTCGCAATCGTTGAAACTGGAAATTATTGTAACAATTTTATTGTTTATTTTAAAAACTTTCTTGTAGGTCGGGATTTTACCGAATTCGCTGTTGAAATAAGCAAGAAATTTATTCTAAAGAAATTTGATGTTAAGCGATGCAGGTTATTTAATTATGGATTTTTTGTTATGAAATTGAGCGGCTTAAGAGATAAAAATGAAAAGTATTAGGAACATACTGGCAAGAAATACCGACAAGATTTCGTGTTACATCCAAGTGAAATGGCAGTAAGAGATCTAAAGGCACAAAGTGGGTTTTCCATAGATAAAAGATGAAATTTGTGTAAAAGAATGTAATCTTGGAAAATTTGTGTGTATGCATGTAGGTGATTGTTAAAGGTTGTAGGAAATTTTAAATGAATGTTAAGTGCAGTTCGTAGTAAAAAATCTTTATTCGAGAAAGGCATTTGTATGCCGCCTCTCTTAAACAATGGGCCAAATTTCATCATTTCATGATTTTCATGATTCTGAGTTAATCGGTGAAGATTTATATGAAATCAAAATCTATGTGGTAAAAAGCAAAAAATTTTCGGAGGTTGGCTTTAGCTTAATTTGAGGAAATGGCACCTTTGAGATCGAAATGCTTAAAAGTACGATTTCTTAGGAAATTATTGCAAATTTGCTTAGTTTTATACAATGTGCATTAATATTTTGAATAAAAACTTAAGTTTACTAACGATCTGTGACATTAGAAATATTTGGTAATAAAAACTTTAACAAAGCTATAAACGCAGAGAAGTGATGTTCATATTAAAATAGGATTAAATTTTCAAAAATCACCCTTAAAGTTAAGAATTTCTCTCCTACAAAACTAAAAAAAATAGACTTGAGCACTTATCATTTTTGCCGATTTTTATGTGTTGCAAACATCACCAGAAATGTTTAATACCTTTCCGATCTTGCTGTGGATCGTATACAAAAAAAAAAAAGATGATAAAGTCGTAAGCTTATAAGATTGCCAACCAAAACCGTTATTAACACCAAAAATGCTTAAATACCGTTTAAAATATCAAATATTTTCATACCAATTTTGCTAACGATGCCGAAATTCGTTTCTGTTGCCAACAAGCATATTTTCCATTAACACAAGTATTAAAAATTTAAATTAGTTTCTACTCTAAAAATTTATATTTTCAAAAAAAAATATCAATTTTTCTAAAATAATATAATTTGTACAATATTTTATAGAAAAATGCCTATGACAATTGGCACCATGTAAAACATGCGTTGCCTTAATTATATTTTATAATTCTTTTTTTCTACATTCTGGTTAGGTTAATTAAATTGTAGACCCAAATATTCCTTAAACGTTATAAGAGTTTCTGTACCGTTATACTGACAACGTTTAAAATGCCGATGTGGATATAACACATATTCTAATACCGGTATTGATACCTATAGATACTGAAATCCTTTTCATTTTGCCAATCTATAAGGACTTCCTTATTTTGAGTTTGCACCTTAAATGACTATGTCCAATTCTATATCTACCACTTAAATTTTTTTAATACTTTTGGTTATCGATTTTTTTTGAAATTTATTTTATCAGCTCTAAAGGAAATTTTTTTTAGGAAATCACCGTAAATATTTTTAAAAATCGCCACCCGTTCTTTGTGAATAAGATTAACGTTGACAGCCAGACGGACAGATAGCTTAAGTCATATATTTTTTTTAATACTATTGTTTTACCATAAAAGGCCTAATAAAGCCTTTCTATCCGGCTGCACAGAAACAATTCTCACCATTTTTTTTCAATTAAAGCATTAATCAAAAATATTTATTGTTGTTATTTTTGTTAAAGCTTTGATATTATTACAGGTAAAACTGAGGTTTATAATTCTTATTCGCTTAACAGTTTTATTTGTATAATATCTTTAGCTTTTCTAAAATCTTTGGATGAAGTTTCCTGATCTGGCCTAAGCAACCAGTAAAATGCGCAAAGGAATAGCTTATCCCTTCAACAATAAATTTCTGTTTCTCAATAGTATGAAATGGGAATTTAGAACATTTGAAAAAAACCTTGTTAATAAAATCAAAAATAAACGTTTAATCAAGTTTCTTTTTTTTGCAAGTTAAATTAAGTTTTTTATAATATCACTTTTTAATTGAAATGAATTTTTATTTTTATTTTTTTTGTGTGACATAGTATTAAATACTAGGAATGGTCAAATTGAAAAAATATATCGATATATATCGAATCGATATTTTTATGAGTATCGATATTTATTATTTCAAAAATATCGATATATCGATATATCGAACGTATTTTGCTGAAACTATTACCAAATTAAAAAATTCGGTATACCTTTGTACAAACATAAGTATGTATGAACAAATTAATTATATGTAATTAGATTGTTACATTTTATTGTTTCATTTTATTTAAAAAAATTTATAAAAACATAAAATTCAATCAAAACAAAAAATTCAATTATAACAAAAACAAAAGGGAAGAATACGGGTTTTTTGAATGTGAAATCCAAAAAAAAAAGTAAATTACGAAAAATTTAAATTGAAGTAAATAAGTCATGGAAGTACCAACTGACCTTAAAATTTGAATTGCACTCCAAAATTACTAACTTTAACCAGAAATGTTTTTGATTGTTTTAGTCAAACCAATAATCATCAGATATGGACATAAGGAATACGACTATCGGTATTTCAATATCGATATATTGATATATCGGTATTTTAAATATCGGCGATATATATCGATAATTTTTTTTATATCGATATTTTGATATATCGATATTTTTTGCCGATTCCGAATCATCCAGTTACCGACAATAATAAACATATTTTGCTCGTGCCAGAGTTATCTTGTATATCACAAAATCAAAAAAAATTAGATAAGACCGTTTCATGTGGTAAATTTAACAGGTCTATCGATCTGCGCAAACCTCATGTCTCTATCTCTTATGGCTAATGGGATATTACGAAGCCAATTTGTTGTATATCTACTTTTGCGAAAAATTAAATGCGTTATAATGTCGTATGTAACATAAATGTTGATATAAAACAAAAAGCATATGAAAATTTACAATTTAAAATATCTCGCGATATCTTGGTGTATGTGAACAAAGTATATCAGGCATATCAGACAAAAAATAGACTATCTTATTAAAGAGTTTTTCGTTCAAAGTCGTAAATGTGCCGAATTATCTAATCCTTTAGCTCTTGAATTGTTTTTAGCATATTGACGTTGACTTTTCATTTTCAATATTTCCAAAGAAAGAAGGCAAGCGGAGGAAAATCACATGATCGTGACTCCCAATTTACATGATCAATACATTTTTCGTGCAAAAGAGCTATTGTTTTGTTGGCTGTGTGACACATTCTGTTGGAACTACTTATACACTCACAATATTATTACAGTAACGGACTGTAGTTTATTTAAGAAATATTCCGTTCAGTCATTTTTAAATAAATAAACATTTAAAATTCCAAGCAAATTTATTTTTAACTGATTCTAACAGTTATTAAAAAAAACTAAGTGCATATTAATACGGATTTTCAGTTGCAGTTAATTTTGTCCGTTGATTAAGTTAAATTCTTCTTTATGTAAAATTAAATGAAAATGTAATTTAAAGCAACGAAAAGTTCATTTAATTTTTACTGTCAAAAATTCAACTGCGAATTCTGTAAAAACAATTGAATTTTCAGTTATTTTATACAAATTAACTATCAAAAAATTAACTGAATAATCCGTAAAAATCAAAGGAATATTCAGGTTTTTTATATAAATTAACTATCAAAAAATTAGTTGAATAATCCGTAAAAACAAAGGAATATTCAGTTATTTTTTTGTAATTTAACTACCAAAAATTTGTTTTTACTTATCTTTTATAAACGATGTGCTTGTTTTGTGTAACAAATTCCCATTTTCTATTTGCTAAAATGATTTAGTTAAATAAAATTAAATTTAAATTCAATTAAATTCAACCGCGAATTCCGTAAAAACAAATAAATATTCAGTTATTTTATTAAATTATACTGTCAATAATTCAACACCATATTCAGTAAAAACAATTAAATATTCAGTTATTTTATATAATTTTACTACCAAAAATTAATTTTTACTTATCTATAAAAAATGAATTGCTTGTTTTGTGTAAGCAATACCCATTTTCTATTTGTTAAAATAATTTAGTTAAATACATCAAATTTTAAAAGTAAAATAATTGCGAAGCTGGTGTCTTATAATTGAGAGTTCTTTTGTAAACAACGTGGTCAGTACAACAAAAGTAAAACAAACGTGTGTAACTGGGTAAGTAAATAAAAATTTTCTCCCTCTCTCGCTTATAAGAAAAACAAGCGGACAGGTGTCTGTCTGGTATTTTTTAGAAATTCGGCTCTTTTGTGGAGTAAACGAAAATTTAATAAAATAACTGAATATTTAATTGTTTTTACTGAATATGGTGTTGAATTTTTGACAGTCAAATTTTACAAAATAACTGAATATTTATTTGATTTTACGGAATATGGTGTTGAATTTTTGACAGTAAAAATTAAATGAACTTTTTGTTAAAAATAAATGAAAAATAGGTAGACCGGTTTTTAATTGAACTTTCATTTATTTTATATTACAATTTCAGTTAATTTTACGTACAGAATATTGTGAGTGTAGTCTAGGTCTATTTCCTCAATTTTTGGCCATAAGAAGTTCCTGATCTGCTCGCGATAGCGAACACCATTCACAGTAACTGCTTGGCCGACCTAATTTTCGAAGAAGTACAGCCCGGCCCGATAATATTCCGCCTGGCAATAAACCGCACCAAACATGCATGCACAGGCGTTTTCACATTTCCTGCAGAGCCGGTTTGCTGACATTTGCGCATAATTCTCCCGATTGTGGACACAAAAATCACGAAGTGCCCGAAATGTGATTTTGATTTGAACGTCCATTTTCGAAAAAAGCTTCAACAATTTTTCCAAATTTTTCGTTATGGTGTGACTCACAATTAATATTAAACCTAAAAAGTTTTCATACATAAGAAAATTTCATAACAAAATATAAAAATTATAAATATACATCACTGGATATTTTTACATAAAGCGATAAAAAAAAACTTCAAACACAAAATCTGACAAAAATATAGGACAACTTTTTTCACGTACATTTTTGTATGAAAAAAAAAAATTTTGTGATATACGGCAAGATAACTCTGGCACGACGATATGTTTCTTTTCTCATTAAGGGAAATTGATACTCGTAAAAGCACTTGATAATTAAAAAAAAATTATACTTGACTTAAATTGAAAATCAAAACACATTTTTAATGGTATCTCAATTCAATAGTGAAATTTTACAATTTCTTCCTGTTTCTACTTCCTGCCCTAAATCAATCAATAACTACTTGAACTGATAACTAATAATTAACAGCAGCAATTTAAGTTTGAACAAACTCTTGATAAGGAATTTTGGCTAGTTTTGCGAACTTTGTTAATTTAAATGATTGTCACCACTTAATTTTACTTTCGATGAGTAAAATAAAAAAGGTGAGTAAAATTATCAACAAATATTTTTGTTAATGTTTAATGTGAGATAATTTATTAATGACTAGCTGACCTGGCAAACGCTATTTTCCCATATAATTAATTTCTTTCAGATGTTACAGTGTCTGCATGCCAAATTTTAAGAAAACCGGTTGATTATCTAAAAAGATAATACAAATGATAGTTCTTTCCAAATGTTACACTACTTGTCTGCCAAATTTCAAGAAAATCAGTTGATTAGTTAAGAATATATAGTGAAGGGAAGTTTTTACCCCTCTTGCTTTATTTCACGCCCTAAATAATAAACACTATAGGTTTAAAGTACTTTCCAGCTGTAACATTATTAGCCTGCGAAATTTTAAGAAAATCGGTCGATTAGTTAAGAAAATAATAGTGGGGCGAGCTTTAACCCTTCTTGGCATATTTCTCATCCTATTTCTTATTTCCTTTCAGATGTTCAGTGTCTGCATGCCAAATTTTAAGAAAACCCGTTCATTAGCTTAAAATATATAAAAAATATATTTTACCGCTATTACCCTATCTCACGACCTATTCCCTATTTCCTTTCAGATGTTACAGGGTCTGCATGCCAAATTTTAAGAAACCCTGTTGATTAGTTAAGCAGATATAGGGAGGGAGAGCTTTTAATTTTAGGCAGTAGTTCTTTCCAGATGTTACACTATTTTCCTGCAAAATTTCAATAAAATCGGTCGATTAGTTAAGCAGATATAGGAAGGGAGAGCTTTTACCCACCTTGCCCTATTTCACGCCCTACTCCTTATTTTCTTTCAGATGTTACAGTGCGTGCATGCCAAGCTTTAAGAAAACCGGTTGATTAGCTAAGAAGACATAGGGAGGGGGAGCTTATACCCTATTTTGCATCCTCTAGCGATATAAAATATACTTTACGACCTATTCTCATACCTAACAAATACACATACAAAATGTCATAAAAATCAGTCAAGCCGTTTCGAAGGAGTTTAAAATGGAGGGCATTTTGTTGATATTGGGGAATATATAGCAAAATCTAAATGCCATATCTGCGGAACCCCTAACCGTTTTCGTGTAAACTTAACTTAAACATCTACAGACTATCCCCAACGTACCCTGAAATTTTGGTTGAAATCGCTCGACTGCTTTTTATATATACCCTGCGGGAAATTTGTGTCAATTGGTCCAAGCGACTGGTCCTGGGATTTGTGAAAATAGAACAAGTACAAAAAGAAAGGACTCATGACCAGTGAAAGAAGAACCAATCCCTTAACTGGTTTATAAAGAACAAAAACGTAGAAAAAGTAATGAATTACAGAACAATCTTCAGCGGTGATGTGACAAATTTTTTGGTAATTTCTAAAATTTGGCACTTAAATTTAATTCTTGGACTAGTTTCAATGAAATAATACTACATTGTATTTAAATAATGCTGCATATTAGTAACTTACACTAAGCAGGTTCATTGAGAATAGGTCTGTGATTGGTCAAATTGTGTCAATTGACCCCCTCCAATGACAACCCCATGTAAAATTGATAGGTCTTATTCATATAAAGTGTTAGAACTGGAACCGGTCCCTACCACCAAAGACCTATCACGGGACTACTTCAGTGCCAGTTCGCTTCCCTCAAGGGTATAGATAAGCTTAATTAATTTAAATAGGATGATTAAATGGGTTTGCTTTGTTTCTGTGCAGCTCTCAAACAATGGGTCCGCCACCAACTGAACAAATACAATTTATTTTGGTGGTATTAAGTCTCAATTTGCATACAAAAAGTACATTTTAGATTTTTCGACTTTTATTTTTGGCTTTTCTTCTATCTATCGAGTTTAAGCAGACTAATCCACTGCAATTAATGGTGGAATGTAAAATTTGCATACAAAATACAAAACTTTTTTTTTGGCCTTTTTTTAACTTTATTTTTTCCTAAACCTTCCTCGTGATTAGAAAAATAAAACAAAAAAATCATACAAATCGGTCAAGTAGTTCTCTCGAGTTTTAGCGAGTCTAATGTGTGGTTTATAGAACACGAGAGCCCAACTCATCCGTTTAACTTACATTTAAAACAGAAACAAAATTTCGAAATTTGTTCTTCATCGATTGACAGCTTTTAAGAATACGTGTATGCGTTTAGCAAAACCTTGTTAATATGATCTTAAATTGGCCGGATTTTATAGCCACGGTCACTAACATCTGCCTTATTGTTATCGCAAAAGTGAAGATTAGCTGTTATTTCTACAAATCTGAGCCGTGGCATGACACCTGCTATCTGAGCTTGGTGAAAAGTTGGGTCAGTTGACCAATACAGACGTGTTAATGGGAGCATCACTAAGCTCATTCGTATGATAATACCCATATAAGCCTTAAACTCAGCCACGGTCAGAGTGAACATACGCCCTTTTTGCAAAGCATATAAGTTGGACTGCTCCACTATCATGAAGCACATCTCTAAGATATATGTATAAAAACAGTGAGTCAGCACTAACACAAAATATCCAAATATTTTGGTTTTATAAAAACTCACCTTCGAAATTACAAACACTGTTGAATACTTCGTATGCTGATGGGATTTCTTCATGCATATGCACAACGGGCTTTAAAATTTGGGAATATGTGTATTCGCTATTCTCTTCACATCCGGTAAAAATATGATTCTTGTAAGCAAGAGTCTGTCTAAAGCGGATGTTTTTTTCGGATGGTATGAACAACGCGGTTCTTGTTGCCTCTTGCGCAACATTTAAATTCGATGTTATTGGCTCATTTGCTGCTCCAAATGGCTTATGGCCAATACGTCCTTTTCCATCAAATAATTCGACCTGCTAAGTACCCTCAATGATTACTTCTACGGGCTTATGGGCAATACGTCCTTTTCCACCAAATAATTCGACCTGCTAAGTACCCTCAACATTTTGCATTTCCATGACGTCATTTTCAAGAAATAAGACATCTTATTTATCCAAGTTTAAAACAGCTTCTTCGTCATCATCACTGGAAGTAAAATGTGTTCGATTTACTCTGGTCGAAGGAAAAAGAAACGATCTCGGCCTGATCCACTCATTTTAAACATAAATATTATTTTCTTTTACTTTTGTATACAGACTGATGCAAATAGTGCATGAGTTTCAAATTTCAAATAAACACTGTCAAATTACTTACATGTGTTCACATGCATGTACATACATACTATGCAATTTGGTGATTCCTCTTTTTCGTTTCAATATGTAAATGTAAAATACTAAGCGCATATATGATTTTTCAGTGTTAAACATTTCTTTTATAAAAAGCGCTCAAAAGCTAGAAACTTAATTTGAAATTAAAGATTATAGTTGTAGAGGGTTTTACGAATGTTAATTTTCGCTTCTCCCCATAGGCAAACATAATTGCCAAACATAATTTGATTAGCTGTAGGCAGCTTGGAATTTACGTAAACTTCTCCATTTGATTTTCTAATAGATAAAGTCTGAATCCAAAACATAATTGAATCTCAGCCCCTTGCGGCCTTTTTTTACCCCGTAGCAGCCCTTGGTATAAAGCCAATTGTTTGGCCAAATTCGGAGCCTTGTAGGCAACAAGTGGGAACAGATAGGCACTTTCACTACACTACAAAATTGTTGCCCCAATCGCCTTCTTTAAAACAGTCTTTAACATATTTGCTCTATCTGTTACCTGGACTAATATATAAACTAAAAACCCTCGGGCAAGCATACTTGCCTATGGTCGTCAAAGGGTTAAATGTAAGATGAACGGACGAGTTTGGCTCTCGTGTTCTATAAACTACACATAGGACACAGCGTATGATTTTTATATACATATAACTTAAATCAGTTTTTAAGGCCATGGAAATAACACGTGCCTGTATAATCTATTTAAATTGTACCACCTGTTATCTGCCCCTTTGCAAATATTATCAAAGCATTTTAAATTTTATACAAAAAATGTTATCGAGTATTTTTTTATTAGTTTAAACAAACTATGTATTAATTGATAAAAAAAATTAATACAAAGCAAAATCGTACATGCCTAAATTTTGTTTTAAGCATTTGTACAGAGTGTAGCAAAAGTAATGTTATGATTTATTAAGTGAATTAATCTATTTTGAAATTTTTTTTAATTTAGAGTTAACTTTGTAAAAAGTTAAAGACTCAACACGGAATAAAGAACCATGGTTTTTCGATTTTATTTTGAAAATCATTCAATTTTTCATTATTAATCCTCAATGGACAGGTAAATAAGCTAATTTGCAGAATATGGGGCATGACATAACTTTCAGAGGAATTTCGGCTGTGCAAAAGTAGATTAAACCAAAAACCTTAAACAACTTCCCACCAAACAAAAAGAAACGGAAATTGATGAAACATTTTTTAAACATGACTTTTACTAAAATTCCTTAGAATCTCCAAAAAAAATAAACACCGAAAATCCCTAACAAATCATCCTAAAATATGTGTTTATGTACGTAAGCAAATGCAATGATTAGTTCCAAATATGGTATGATAGTTGGATTGGTATTTTCAAATTGACGTCATTAAAAGAATGCCCCCAATGTTTTGGTTGTGCTACTCGTATAGTTTATATCGATTTAAAAAAAATTGCTGTGGTTTTGGTGTCTTATAAAAAAAAATAGGCTGGCATTGCAGAAGTACATAAAAACATACTTAGGCTTTAGTGCAAAGTAAATAGAAACGCTACAAAAAAGGCTCGAAATAACATGAACTTAAAGAGAATAATCGAAAACTTGAAGTGTGAATATAAAAATCCCCACTAATAAAAAGTTTACTTTTTAAATACAGATAAAAAGAATATTTTTTTTTTTTTTCATTAGAAAGAATTAAAATTTTACACAACACAAAGTAACGTAAGTGTTACTTATGATGATTTTCCCCCAAGTTCTCCAACTCCAGCCTGGAAAGAGAGTAAGAACATAATACTGTGTGTGTGTGTGTGTGTGTGAGTGACTGATGTACAATTTGTATATTCTTTCTTTCTAATATTGAATTTATGCGCGTGGCATGGATGCCTGTGTGTGTGTGCCGGTATGTTTTTACGTATTAAGTTTATTTTATGGGACCTAAGCACACTCGTACATATACATCTATATTGAGATAGGACAATAATTTTTCTTATCTAAATTATACGATTATTTTAATACAAACGTTGTACAACATGCTTGTTTGTTCGACAGCGAGTATTGATAGCCCTTGTCTGTGTTTTTAAATATTTTGCTGGCTGCTTGGCAAAAAAAAAAAAAAATACAATTCACTATATATAAAATCAAAAGTATTTCGACAAATCATGATCAGTCTTCATTTAAGCATTCAACTAACTACTAAAATCAAAAGTAAAAGCTAACAAAAGCTTGTAATTTTAATTAATAGCACAACAAATCCAATAGTATACAAATCAGTATAAGTGAAAGCAAGCTTCTAAAGTTATGATAAATTATTATTAAATAGAGAAAATTAAAGAGTTAACAATTGAAATTTTTGTATCAAGAGTGCTACATTTTTGCAACAATTGGAATATTTAAAACAACAAGAGAAAAGTAAGTTTTGTTTAATTAAAAATTGTACTTAAATAGTTACAAAACAAATTTTCTACAAAAATTCTACTGAATAAATGTTGGTTAAATTTAAAAATCGTTTTTGAATACGGGGATAAACGATTGTTAAATTCAACAAACGTTTATTAGGTAAAATTTTCTTAGAAAATTTGTTTTGTATTTTTTTTTTTTAAATATTAGCTATAATGAATACAGCAATTATTGTTTAATAGAATTCTTGGATGACTATCTACATCCAATATTTTATTATTAAAAAAAAAATTATATTTGTACTTTAATTCAATCCAAGTTACTAATAATTTGAATTAATCTGATTTAAAGTCTTATTTGTTTTAATACAAATTATTTTTATGTTCTTTAAAGAACTTAAATAACAATTTATATTTAGCCAAACTGGTTTCTTGCGAAATAAAAAAATTAAATAATAAATTTGGTATTATGGACATCCAGTTCTTTTTATGCCCACAATAGTGGAGAGGGTTTCATGTACTTGTGCTGATATTTGTAACATCTTAAAATATTAGCTAACATTTTATAGTCCTTAAAATATTGGTTCTTGAAGTTTACCGATTGACACAGAATCACTTAACGGGCCAATCTAACGATGTCCCTCCGTCCGGCTGTCTGTCCATGTAAACCGTGTGCGCAAAGTACAGGTCGTTATTTAAGAAATAATTTTCTGAAATTCAGTGCCTATAGGCTCTAATTGTCACAAGGACCCAGCCTATTGAAAACTGTGAGAATTGGTCCATAAATTTAGATAGCCCGAATAGAGACTTTGAATAGAGACTTTGTGCTTATAAACCATCTAATAGTGTTGGTGTTTAGATAAAATTTGGTCTGAACTTATTTGATTTCAATCTTAATCATCTTACCAAACTTTATTGGAATCGTTGCATATATGACTATATAAATTGATGGCATTAAATTTTAGCTTCTATGTCATGGTAAAATATTAACCATAGATCCCATATAAGCCCCCATCCTAAAATTGCTTAAAGGACAACAAATCATGAATCCTAACCTTATCAACATAATTTTTGTTAGGTGGGTCGGGTCCATGCTTGCCCATGGGTCCCAAATAGGAAACTTTGTGGAAAATTTGTTTTTAAATACTGTGGTGTAGGGTATCATATGGCGGGCTTGACCGACTTAACCTTTCTTTCTTGCTTATTTTAGAACACAATGGCACGAATCTAGTTAATTTTAAGCGCTGCTTTAAATTTTAGTTTTTGTTAAATCTTCTTGCATTTCAAAACATTTTTTATCTTGTTACAAATTTTTCTACAAAAAATAGGTGGCCCTTTTAAATTAAACAAACGGGCGTGATAATTAAGTACAATTGTATTTTTAGAACTCTTTTGTAAATAAATATTCAAGTAAATCTATCACTTTATTCGTAAACTCAGTTCTACTACACAGAAACAATTAAAAATTGTCTTATCACCAAATTTATACCCAAATCATAGAATCAGTTAACAATTTGTTGATTTTACACCTATTACCTTATTATTTTTGATTGATAGATTACTAAAAATTATTCAAATTAAAATATATTTTTTCCAATAAATTCTATTCTTAATTTCAATTAAAAAAATGATCAAAAAACTTTGCCGTCTCAAACAATGTGTTAATTGGTTTAATTAAATAGGCTTTGACAATTCACAACAACAATTCTAAAAGTTTAAATTATTTTATTTTAAACCAAAAAAAAATTAATAAAGATTTTTTGTTATTTAATTAATTTTTAATCAAAAATTTATTTCAAAACAACTAAAATGTTAGTGAAATCAAAGTTGTATTTTTAATTTGCTTTCAACCAAAAAAATAATTGCTTGAATTTTCAAATTAATTAGATTGATATAGCTTTTCAACAATTTTGTTAATTGATAAAAGAAACTACTGATAATTTTTTTCTGTGTAAAAAGACTTTTATATTAATTTTATTTACAAACAAGCTAATCTCCTATATTTGGCTGTGCCGAAACTTATATACCCCTCACTGTAGCAATGATATGACAATTGTACCCAAACTGCTATGGTATGGGTGCCATCGTATTAAAATTCCTTATTACGGGAGTATATTTGTACAAGCGCTAGGTGAATTGATGAGTCGATTTTGCTAATTTCCAAGTAAAAAAATAATGTTCAAAGATGATATAAATGCATATAAAACAACCTATTCCACATCATACCTAACTGTAATCTTTCTTAAACCTATTTCAACCAACAAACAGACGGATGGACAGACGAACATCGTTAAATCAACTTTTCTACTCATAAAGATTATATCTGTGGAAAAAAGAGCTTATGTAGACTTAAGCAAAAGTTTAGTTTATGGCACCTTTGTAATTAATCTCCATGTCTAAAAGTACCCATGGACAAAGTTTTAACTATTGTATACGATTTTTTTGCAAAATTAATTTGTACGTATTTTTCTTTTAACGAGCAATAACATTTGGAATAAAAACTTAAGGTTACTTCCGATCTGTGACATTTGAAAAAATTATAAACAAAAACATAAAAAAAAAATAACCGAAGAGAAGTGAGGATTTTATTACAATAAAAATATAATTTAAAAAAATAAGCTTTAAAGTTTTAAATTGTTTTTCTAAAGAACTAAATAAAAAGACTTAACCACTTTTTCCTTGTTGCCACAGAACTAAAGATCGATATTTTAGAAATTTCAAATGGAATGACAAATTTATACCCTTTTTACGTGCAGTGGCGGATAAAATTTAAGGCTCATAATGAGGGTTCCCTGTCTCATAACTAAAAATTTTTATCAATTAATTAAAGAAAATCAAAAGTGATTATTAAGTCTAAACAGTACAAAGTTTATTTTCTATAATAACAAATTATTCACAATTGATTTTTAAAATAAAGTCCCTTTTAATTAACATTAAAACGCAACGATAAATTAAAAATATATTACAAAGTTCAATAAGGAGAAGGCCACACTTTTAAGAGGGGTAAATAGCTGTCTTCAACTGATCACTCGCTTGTTCGTCCGCTTACTTTTAAATTTAAATAACAGTTTATAATTTTTATTAGCTTTAACTCACTGAAAACACAAATTACCTTATACAAAAACCAAATTTATAAATAAATTATTAGCAACAACTATAAAAAATACAAAAACACAGCTTATCGCATTTCATTTGATATCAACAACAACAACAAAAATGCTATACACATTTTATTATTCTGCTTAACTTGTATACGAAACTGAAATACAAACTGACCTGCCTCAACAGAAAAATTATTGAGTCTTTACTAACGAGGAAACACAAAAAAAAAAAAAATACAAAATAATAAAATACTTCAACAACCGGCAGTCAAATAAAATAAGCACTTTTGTTTAGACTTCAAAATACAATAACACACAAGTGGCGATGTGAGCGGGAAATATGGGCAGAAAGGAAAAAAAATAACAAAATGAAATAAAATTTATTTCAAACGCCTACACAAGACATTCAACTTGACAGAAATGAGATGATTTTTAACTAATGCAGACATATTAGTCAACACTTTGGTGTTTGTTGGATTGCCAGATTAATAATGCGACAAATATTTTGTTAGCTATAAGCAAAAAGGCGCTAATCACACACCCACTTGTTTTGGTACACGTCTCTAGACTGGCCAAAAACTAGACACACAATAAACCAACAAATAGAAGCAAGTGCTGATGACTTTGCTAGATGAAAGTCAAGAAAATTATATTGCAATTGATTGAATTCGAATTCATCATAAAAATCTCCCTTTTTTGTTAATACATACATATACATACATATGTACATACTTACATATGTACATACATATTAATATGTAATATTTTTTCTTTTCTTTTGAACATTTAGACAAAACAAAAAACGTGCCAAATTGCTGGTCAACGTTTTGTGTCTGGGATAAATTAAATGTTTCATTTTACAATTTCATTCATAAAACTAATTAAGAAATAGAAACACACAATATCTAATGCAATTAACCCATTTAAGATCATTGAATTTTTTATTGCTTACATAATTTTTGTTTTTTGAAGTCATCGTCGAGACTTGAGTGTTTATTAGTGAGAGAGGTGAGAAGATTTGCGAAGGGTACTCATGTACTCTGAAATTCTGTTTTGTTTTGTAATTCTTTACAACTTGAAGTTAGTTCACAGAAAAAATTATTGGCAGTTTCTTTTCAAATAATGGGGATTTTTGAATTTTAAAATAAATCTAATAACGTTATTAATTGATTGAATTAAAAAAAAATTTTTTTTTCAATTAAAATTTTACTTGATTTTAAGCTTAATTTTAAGTAAATGTTTAATTGAATCAATCAACTCTGTTGTTTGAATTGAAAACTTTGTTGAAATAATGCTAACACAAACATAGTATAAGAACGTAGATATTACGTTTATTTTCATATAAGTTGAGTGCGCCGGTAGGCTAGCTGGTAGTGAGCTAGACTATCAACGCCGGGGTTGCTGGTTCGATTCCCGCCAGAGACTCTGGTTTCTTTTCTGCAGACAAGCGAAGAGCTTCGCGGTATTAGCTTAGGGAATTAAAAAAAAAGTAAAAAAAAATTTCTGTGTTGTAATCAATTACGTCAGTAATTCATTCAATTAATATATTGATATTTTTTTAAATACTTTGTTAATTCATTCAATTAAAAGATTGTTTAATATTAATAATTTTTTCAATTATTTTTGTAATTGAAATATAAAAACTTTTTAATTGGAAAAAAATCACTGTTTTGCAATTTTTGCAAGTTTAAGTAATTGGTATAATCATTTCGGTGATAGGTGCAAAATTAAACAATTTTTTGCTTGTTTCAATTATTTTGGTGATTAAAACCGGTTTTTACTTTTTTCTGTGTTGTTATTTATTTAAAAAATTTTAAAAAAGGGGAAGAGGTAAGACAAGATAAAAATAAAAAAATTCCAAATATAGAATTTCATAATCAGGACACTTATGCAATTAAAAAGCAGAATTTTAAAAAAATTGCAGGTCTTGGCGATGACTATGTGACGACCTTTCAACATGTTACTAAAAATGATAAAAATGATGATTTTAGAAAATACTTGTTTAAATTTGTTATCAAACATTTTTCTCAAGGGAAATAAATATTGATTGTAATAATTTTTTAAGAATTTTTTTAATCTTTAAATTATAAAAAGAAAACAAAAAACAAGTTTTAGTTTTTATTCGATAGAAATAAATATTGATTGTAATAATTTTTTAAGAAATTTTTTAATCTTTAAATTATAAAAAGAAAACAAAAAACAACTTGTTGTTTTTATTCGATATTTTGAAACGAAGAAACTTTCTTCAGTTCTGTTCTGAAACTGAATTCGTGTCCTTACAATGAAACTTTTGTTTTGCTGCATTCAAGTATTTTCAATGGGTTCATTCTGTCTCTTCTACTTGATTTTTAATAGCAAAATTTAACGACACAGAAATACTTTTTTTCTAGATCCAAAGTTTCAATATTCTATAAGTACTAATTTACCAGCAACACACGTTTAAAGTTGTAAGTGGACACACGGGTACCCGGTTATGAATTTAAGGGTTAAGAAGCCCCTTAAACATTCCACAAAGTTTTGTTTTTAATAAAAAAATTGTTAAGAATTATTTCTGTAACTTGAAACAATTTATATGTAATAAAATAGCAATATTACAAAAGGTTATTTGAAGGAAAAAATCTTTGTAAATGATAATTATAGGATTTATCATATTGCAACTTTTCTTATTTCTTCTATAGACAAACGAAACAAACAAAAATGGGTTAAACTAAAATAAAAAAAAACTAATTGATATTTCTGCGGTGGCTACAAGAAATAAATGAAATGAAAAAAAAACAATCATACATTTAATAAATAGCGGAAATTTTTGGCGCAAGCATTTTTAAATAACTCTTATGACTAATCGTTATTTCGAATGAATTTCATAAAAATTGGTAATTGCTGGCAAAGCGTGTACGTGTGTGTGTGTGAGAGAGAGTTTCCCACACACAGCACATAAAAAGTAAACCAACGCGATGATATCTTTACCGCGCACAAACAATAATATAAACAAACAGCCAGTTAGCCGAGCAAGCACAATCAAAACCTCTAAAATTGTTATGTTACAAACTCGTCTCTTAAAACCAATTTTACCTAATCAATCTAAGTAAAACGAAGTAGATATGGTGCTTGCTACCTCCCGCGCGGCAAAAAACTCAGATAATATTATCATTAAAAAAAAACGTTGATAAAAACACAATAAGCTTTCGCTCTCACTTTTCGTTAAACGATACTTTTTGCTCGTATCTTATTTAGCTTTAGTCGCGTGCTTATTTATAAACAAGCTAAACAAAAACAAGTACGAAAGTATAGTCGGTAATTTCCGACCATATGACACCCTACACCATAGTATATAAAAACAATTTTCGCTATTTGAGACGCCATCATAGACCCGCCTGAAAGAAATTATGGTATGAGGTTAAGATTCATGTGAAATTTGCTTCGGCCAAATATTATTTAGATATCTTCATCTATATGAGATTTTATGATGTAGGTTTATATGCGAGCTATGCTTGGTCTTGAACGTACCAGGCCAACATATCTATTGTCATGACATAGTATCTATCGTAAAAGCAATAAACTGCAATTGTTATGTATATTTAGCCATTTTCGGGACTTGTATTTGTATCGGAGCTATGGACCGATTCAAATAAAATTTGGTAAGATGATTTTTATTGCAATAAAATAAGTTTGGACCAAATTTTATCTAAATACCAACATTACAAGATGTTTTATGTACACAAAGACCATATTCCAGAATAAAGCTTGTATTGAGGCTATGTGAATTAATGCACCGATTCGCCCGATTTTCAATAGGCTTGGATCTTGTGCCAATTAGAACATTCTTATGTGCCAAATTGAGACCTGTACTTTGCGCACAAGGTCTACATGGACAGGCAGCCTTCCAGTCAGCCGGACGAAGATGGTTAAGTTGACTCAGAAAGTGATCCTAAGTCGATCCGTATACTTAAAGGTGATTAAGGGACAATATTTGAAGGTGTTACAAACATCAACACAAATGCATAATACCCTATCCACTATTGTGGTGTGAGTATAACAACAAAGTTGCTGATAATGAAGTACACATTCATACTTATACACGGCTAAAGTTAATTGTAACTGTTATTTAAGCTCTCGTTTTTTTTTTCGCTCTCATTTAGGGTATACAGCATAAAGTCAACGAACCTATTTGGAATTTTTTTTTCAATTGTTTTCATGCTAAATGCTCTCCTCTTGTTCACCCTTACTCACCCCTTCAAAATTAGGTACCGAACTTGGAAAAAGAAAAAGCTTTTTGTAGAGCAAATAAGTAGTGTAATTTTTAACAAGAGAGGCCTAGTTTTGTTACACTTGAACTTGATTTACATTAATGTAGTATGTACGATTAAACAAAAAAGTTGTGACGTAGCATTTGTATGGTTTTGTTTGTAATCATCGCATATGAGTAATCAGTCTGCCCTAGTCTGCAATTTAATATGAGACATTATAAATTGATGATATTTAATTCGCTTTTATGGGGAAAAATATAACAAGTGATGTCATGTTTATCGTTATAAATTAATGTGATGATAGTATTTTGTATTAATAACTGTGGTCTTTGCGGACACAGTTAGACTATTGTATACATACAATTATATTTATAGGGCAAAAAATTGCATGTTCAAATAAAATGTTTACAGTCAGTTTATAAAGATTATAAAGGTTAGAGAAACAGACTCAAAGGAGAAGAAACGCATTAAAATGTTTTTAAAAATCTTTGCAAAATATTTTGTTTTATTTAAATTCAGTTTTATTTTCTCATAATACTTTGCATTTTTTGTTCACTTTAAATCTTCCTACATGACTTTCAGCTGCTCTCTTACCTTTCCTGCATTACCATTAATCAACTTCTATTAGATTATGAATTGATGACTTGTGATTGGTTATTTCAAGATGATACCAAATATATACATACATACAAATTTAAACTCCCACACCAAACTGTATGCCTTTGAAACCTACACAAACAAAATTTGATGATTAGACAGTTGTGTAGACAAACCAAGAAAAGTCATAAAAAAACCCACAAATTTTACCAGTAACAACAAAAAAAAAGAGCAGGAAAAACTCTTAAAATTTATAAAAATTTTACAAGAGACTATAGAAAAACTACTCAATCATTTGTAATGAATTATACCACAAACAAATTACACAAAATTACTCAAACTGAGTAAAATTATGCGTTAAAGTTTATACTCACAAGCACTCGGATACTGATACATAAAGACAAGTTCCTTATTCCTTAATTGTAAGTGGGATAACGGAAAAGAATTTTAAGTAACTATATAAATTTTTAATAAATCCGATTATTCACATACATATAAATAATATTAAGCAAATATTAAAAATCTGGGAAATCAGTATACAATTCGAATTTTTATTAGATTTTAGCAGAAAAAAAAATTATTTTTTTCGATTTATATTGAATTTTCAATATCGATAAAGGACGGGACTCAATAGCCTAATCAATCGTTCGATTCATTCACACGAAAATCAGACAGAACTCTCTCCAACGCCACATTATCACACAAAATAGATGAAAAATCATATGACTCAGAACCTTTACAAGAAAATGCAACTGTGATCGCATAAAATCTATAATTTTATGAAAGTTTTTATAAACAGTCGAATAATTTTAGCGAAAAAGTCTGCCACTCAACTTCATTGTTAGGTCACACTTTTATACTCTATGAGCACAAACGATTTTTTTGACAAACCAAACAACTTAATAGGCTAGTGAATCCATCGGCTTAAAGGGTTTTGTTGAGACACTTAGCTGTTATCTACATCTAAAAATTTACTAAAGCCAATAAAAGGTTTAATTTAAAAAATATTCAATCAAAAACTAGCCCTATTCTGTTACTGTTTGCAATCTAAGTTTACTGCTTAGTAGACCTGATATAGAAATTACTTTTAAAAAGGACTTCTTAGCTTGCCCTCGTATTACCCAAACAAAACAACATAAAACAAAAGGACATGTACTTCTTTTCTTGCTTTGAGCGCACTTGTTGTTGTGGTTACAGACATACACAACACTAAAACTAAATGCACCAGCATACAAAACACATGGTTTAGTTTACATCTAAGTATCTTGTAGTTACTTTCAATGTTGTTGGCGAAAACTAAAACCAAAACATTTGCGCTTGTGCAGTTAAAACTTCAACAACCAGAAGAAGACAAAAAACTCACTGTATTTAGTAGAGAATAATGTCTCACGTAAACATTTGTGATGATGACGATGACGACAATGACGTTGTGCTATCAAACACAATATCTACACTATAGTGTTAAATTGTGTGTACAAGTATCAGAGTGTGTGGTTTTTTCAGCTCGCGCTTAAAAATAAAAGCAGAATCGTGTTGTATTTGTGAAATAAAAATATAAAACAAATAAAAGTTTACTTTTGTCATCGCATTTGTTAGTTAAAGTTAGTTCGATTTAAACAGGCATTGAGTTAACAATACGCTAGCGATTGTATTAACATATTAATACTAAACGAATTTAATTTAACGAACGAAAAAAACTAAAAAATTGCTAACGATTGCCTAAATAAATCTACCAACTAGCTCTCTAAACGAATTTGAAAATAGAAAAACGAATTTAATAAAACTCCCGAAAAAAAAGAAATCTTATCAAATTCAAATAAAAACAAAAACAAAAAACGTAATCGAACACTCACGAAAAAAATCGAAACACCTTAATAAGTGTAAATACAATTAAACAATTAACTAAATTTAAATTATTGAATTTTCACGGCAAAAAAAGGAACCAACTGTTGTCTTTTCGATAAACGTTTATGTAGATTCAAAAGGTATGTGATCAATTGTTTAAACAAAAATTTAAGTAACGAATTAAAGTTATTTGGTTTTCATCTTAAATTTAATTTTTTATTTAAGCAAAAATTTGAAATTTATCTATTGACTTAAGTTTATGGAATTTAATTAATTGATAAATTTGCTTAAGGCATTTATTGACAAGTTTTGTTTTGCTTAAATTTAAAAGTGGGAACAGTCTAATTTAATGCAGAAAATAAAAAACTGTTAAAAACAGAATCGGATATTTTATTTGGTATAACTGTTCATATATAACACACAAGTGAGAAGAGTTTTAAAGCCAAAACAAATTTTGTTAAATTAAGAGTACTTTTTACTATTACACAAGTCTTACTTATTTTGATGATAATACAATCCTCTCATGGTAAGTTTTTATTGTTTTTTGAAACTTTTCAAACAATAATTAGATCAGGGACGCATTTTCTTCAAAAAACGAAAGACTTGTTTGATAGTGTAAAGTACCCTTTAGTAGTTTTGAAATCGATATTTTTATGGTAATTAATTTAAAATTAAAGTTAATGTTAAAAAGATTTAATTAATGTTTTGCTTTAATAGTATACAATTAATTTTTCTTACTCTTCCCAATTAAAATAAAAGAACGTATTAATATAAGCTTCAACACTCAAAATATTATGTAGGTAAAATCAACGGAAAATGAAATAGAAAACAATGAAAATTCATTTAAAACCTGGTCAACTCATTTTTCCTTTAAATACAACTAAAAATCAGTTTATTTTTAAATGTCGGGCCGAAAGCCATAGCTAGCTGCTAGTGCCCTTACCTCTTTTTAATTAGTATTATTAATTGTATTTTTATTACTTATAAATAAATAAATAAAATTTTTATATTTTTTAAAATAACTCACTAATTACAGTAAAAATTACTAATTTTAACTTTTGTTTCAAAATTTTTACTATCAAAAAACAAACTACAATAATAAATATAAAATACATACATATAAATTTATTTTTAAGGAAAAAAGAAAACAAATTAATATTTTAAATGAACGGAAATTCATTCGTTTTTTGTAGTTTGTTTTTTAAGCAACATGCCTAAAAAGTTAAAAAGTAATTTTCGTTCTAAAATTACTATGTATATTTTGGTTTAATTCCGACATAACGGAAAACTTTTAAAATAAATTACAAACAGTAAATGCAAAACTTTTTTAAGTGAACATTTTTAGAAAATCGAATTATAATCGAAAAATCTTAATGTTTGCTGAAATTTTATTGTGCAAAGGGCTGATAAAGATCTTTGATTTAAAAATAACGTTAAAAACAGCATTTTAAGCAGGGAACATTTTTTTTTTATTCGAGGAATGAAAACTTACCCCGAAAAATCAAAATAAATAAAGCAAAATTACACGATTGTTGTTCTTTTATTAATAAGATCATTTTTAAATAGTTAAAGTCCATTTAAGGTGTTTAAACAGATTGTTTTTTTAATTACTTTGAAAATTAGTTTTTCTTTTTGTCAATAAATGGAACACATTTTAAAAAAATTATAAATACCAACTTAGAATAAATTAATGCAATGTTCCAACTGTTCCAACTTACAAATTTGCTGTCTTTGTTCGAACGTTTCCAATTTTTAAATGTCTTGCTACTTAAAAATGTTCTATAATGTTTACATTTTTACTAGAAAGAAAAACTATTAGACTCTAAATTAACCAATCCGTTTCCCATTTTTTTTCTTTCAGTGGATTGCATGGCAATTTTAAAGAAACAACAGAAAACTAACAGCATCAGCAAACCAGCTAATTTGAATATAACTCCACATTCCATAAAAGCCAACATACGTTGTTGTTTATGTCTTCAGCATAACAACAGCAAGTGCAACACTAACAGTAAGCCTATGAAACAGAATATAACCAACAACAACTGCCCCAACAGTGGTTGTACAACTGATGACAGAATTTCAACAAATTATAATTACAACATAACAATACAAAAGCAACAACAGGCAACTAACAAGCAACGCCCCTTAACACTTAGTATAGCCGTAATAATAATGTCGTTAAGCATTTTATTAATACAAATGCCAACAATGGTCCAAAGCAAATCTATTTATATAGAAACAGATACAGCTGATTATAGAGATTCTTTGCCAGAAACATCCGCCCAATTAGAATCAAAATTATTATTATCATTGCTAGCAGAAGCGCAACCCAGCGAAACAGATGAATCCTCATCATCGGCCTCCATCGATATGCTGACATCTTTAGATGTTCTCAGACACATACAACGAACACAAGAACATCAACGAGAACGTAGAATGCGTTTGCGCAAACGTCATACGGGAGATTTAATAATTACTCAGTATTTGCATGAAACTGGCCACAATTTGGAATGGAAAAATCCTTGCAATGTGATTCGTGTTAATACGGAATTGGAAGGGGCTCGTCATGTCACCAAACAGCAAGTTTATCAGGTTGGTTTTCAAATAAACGATCTCTTAATAGAAAAGTTCAAAAAATACGATTTTATTTTTTTTTACCAAATTTTAGTATTTAAAGAAATTAGAACGTGATGTGGGAATGGAACATCAACTGATCAGTGCCACTGCAAATAACATCAACATAAATGACATGGCTGATTGGAATAAACATGATGAAGTGTATAAATTCTTGCCCAAGTTGAATGCTAATGGAAGTGTAAGTATTTCTTTAACAAAATAGATACAGTTTCATATCAAGTTTAAGGTTACCAAAGCAAACAAACTTACTAATAATAAAAAAATATATTTAACAATGAATAATAGAATATGACACATTTGGTCAATGATTTCCATACTGGTATATATTCATAACAGAAACTTTATGAATATAAAGTTTATTGCAGACCCATTGTGTGTTGATGAGTTTTGTGCTGTGGGGGCTTTATAGCCAACTGGCTGACTGACTCTCTGACTAATATGCGAGACCACAAAACACAATTGAGTGTGTCAACTTGTTTAGCACGCTTTAAGACTTTTCTTTTATCTTCTGCTTTAACGTCATTTTTTTTTAACTAAAGCTTTCATAGACTATCAAGTAAAAAAAAAATTAGCTTAAGTCATGTTTGTCATGCAAGATCATGTCTTCCATTATGGTTAGTTGAGGTCTCAAGACGCTTTTTATTACCAACAAATGAAAAAGTATTGCATTTTGCCGCTCAAAGTTGTCAATAATTTGGGTGCAGTTTTACACGTGCTGTTGCATTTTAATATTGTTTACTATGTTGTTGTAGAGCTAGTATTGTTCAAAATTTAAAATTATTATTTATTTACTTTTGCAATTGACCATCAAATAGGAAAAAATTATGCGATAATTTTATTGGGGATGTACAATTATTAATTTAAACAACATTATCAATCTTATCAATTAACTTTTGTTAGCGATAGTATTTAAGGTAATTCCCAGTGGAACATATCAAAATAATATTTTGTAAATACTTAATAGATTACGATTAAACCAGGAAGGTTTGTTTTGCTTGTTTAAATCAAACCCTTCGTAAAAAAAATATATATAAAAAATGTAGTAGGGGATACCCATCGTATGCTTCAAGGATCCACTCCCCTGGTAGTCCTATTTTTGAAAAAGTACATAGCTTCTGTGTCTTTCTAAAAATGGATCTATCTATATTTTAAATTTCATTAAAGTCTGTTCGATAGTTTCACAGAGGCAGAAATTGCTCCACATTGCCTCTTTCTGTTCCTAATTTTTTAGCGCTTTTTTAAACCATCTGTGAACGAAGAACTTTCCAACTCATATTTCGTTAGTTTATTTCTTTGATAATATTGCAACAATAATTATTTGCAAAACCAATTCTTTCTATGCGTACAAAACAACGCAAATTCTTTACATGCGTCCGCTACATACCTACGACTCATAAGTAAATATCACAAATTCTCGCCGACTGAACAAGGTAATTTTTTAAATACTAGAAGTATAGGAAAAAAATGTTTTACTGTACGGAAAGGTTAAAAAAAAACAATTACTTACTGTCTGGAGTGTTTTTTATTTGAATCATTGTACGTCCATAACACCCTTCCATTCTGCTTCACCCTCAAAGTCATATGTTTCCGCAGCAAATGTTTCAAAATATGTGCGAGGACTTTCAAAGAAAAACGGCTTGAAGTTTTTGGTAATTAGTGATATTTTAATACACACACCGCAGACCAAATTAAGCTTTTTTGTAATTCAAATTGGATCTTTTCAACGCTTTAATTTAACTAAATGTAATTCCATAATTATGTATTTTATTTATTATGTTCATTTGAGTACATTTAGCTTATTTGAAGCTCTGATAATAATCAATTTGTTTAGCAAAAAGTACAATTTGCAGTGTAAAAGGTTCAATTCGCTTTGTAAAGGGTTCAATTTGATTTTCCAAAAGTTTAATTAGGACCGCCAAACCCGATTTTAAAAATTTAAAACTTTTTTAAAACATTTCGTTATCATTTTCAAAATTAAAATATTTCTTTAAGACTGTAAATAAAATCTAGTTAATCGTTCTACAATTCAAACAAACAAAGAAACAACTTTAAGATAGTTCCATATTTCTTTTGATAGTGATAGGTATATAAGATTCGGTGCAGCCCTATACAAAACTTAACCTGTTGATTTTCCTTCATGGTCTGCAGTTTTATGCTGCGCTAACTTGACAATCACCTCCCTCAGGGCTTAAAAAAGCATGACAGTATGATAAACAAGTAAAAAAGTTTCATAAAAGCTGCCATTTTTGTCTGAATACAACTTACAACAACACTGAAAATCTCCTTGTGGTCTTGAGGTACTTAACATTACAGCTGTTGTTAACAGGGCTTTCATAACAATGGTAGGTGGCTACAATAAAGCACTTAAAAAAGAGAGCAAACTAGTTTCTCCCGGGGATTCTATACTCAATAAACTAAAAACTGCTCGTACAAAAAAAAAGAAAAAATTTAAAACACTACAGGAAAATAAAAATTTGCATAAAATCAACATATTTTTATGCTCCCCTTTTATCAGTAAGACCAGGCATCAGAGAGTGGTATATGTCATGTTAAAATATATTTCAAAGATAAATCAATCAATCATTGTTAACATTTTTTTTTTTTGGTTTCCTTGTTGGAAGCTTGAGTATGAAACATTTTTTTTAATACGATCTTATGATGTTGAAATATTTTGTTAAATTAATTTTCATTAATTGTATTCCTTTCCCTCTGTTTTTATATTGCAGATTGCTTTAAGTCGATGGTATCGCAATATGCAAGTCTATGTGGCCTCATTTGGTTATTTAGCTCGTTCCCAATACAAATTCGACCAAAAAAAGCGCATGTTTACTGGCAGTACCTCGGATGAATTAAATAAACTACTCGCCAGTGCCCGCTATCTTTTGTGCGAATTGGAGACCACAATTAACGGTTCGGCACCTAACAACAATCTGAAGAAACTGAAGACTATAAGCCGTAAAGCCATGAACAATCGTTTAAATTTTGTTACCAAACATCAGTTGGCAAATGGTGGTGTTGTGGCCGCCAATACAGTGGATTTGAAATTTGCCAAATATTCCTATTTTCAATTTTTACAAAATTTGGAAAAAATCCTCGATAATAAACTACAAAATAAGGGGAAAAAGTACGGCGTTGTAGATAGTTCGGAGGATAGCAGCTCATTTAACAGCAATAGCATAGTAGTGGGAGATGATACTAGCAGCTTGGATTTTAGTTCCATCTTTAAAAGTGATTCCAGTCTAAGTGTGGCTGAAAGTGTTGAAATTCTATTGAAAACCACCAAGAAACCTCACGCGCAAAGGCGCCGTTTACAGAAGAAAAAAAATGCCAAATTAGCAGAGGCCTAAAAACTTAAAGGAAAAAGAAACACATACACATGAGTAACTCTTCCAAATTAGTAGTTCCTAAATAAGAGACAAGAAAAGTATCATTCCACTTCTTTCTTAAAAGAATCTTCAAACCCCTTTAAATATTTTATCCAAATGTACTTAATTTTTTAAAAAGGCCGCTTTAAGTGAGAAAATTTTAATGTTCTTTACATTCGATTTAAATCGAATTCAGCTGCCATAATTTGTTTATATTTAACATTGTATCGAACATTTTTAATTTTCTCTATTGCAAATCTCCCCTTTTTTAGATTTAAGTCTTCGCTTTAATCGCTTTTCATTTAATTATTTATTGCATTCCATTTTACAAAAACAAAAAAAAAATATTTATTGAAAATCATTTCATTTAATTTTAAGTATTAGTATTAAAATTAGTATTAAAAACAAACCGATTTACTGTGATCAATGTTAGATAAAGACCGTGTGTATAAATCTAATATTTTTAATTTATTTATTTATTAAATCTGAAAAAAAAATGCAAAAAGTATTACCGAAACGAACAAATCAATGAAATTAGCATGTAAGCTTATAGAAAACAATTAACCTTTTCAAAAGAATTGAATAAAATTTAAAAAGAGTCAAAATAAAAAAAACCACAGTTTGATTTCAGAAATAGAACTTTTATGTTGCTAAAATTTGAGAAACCAAAAACTTGGAACAGCTTAGAAATGTGTCACAACACGAAAATAAGAATCTTAATTTTTACATTTTGCAATACAAAAATAAAAGGATTGCTATATTCGACTGTAACGAATCTACACAGAAATCAAATTTATTATTTAACAAGATTTTGTTTGTCGTGCTAAATTCCCAATTTTTATTCTTGATAAGCTATTCCTATGCGCATTTCACTTGGGCCAGATCATCAAGAAACTTCATCAAAAGATTTTAGAAAAACTAAAATTATTAAACAAAAAAAAAAGCGAATAAGAATTATATGCAACTGTTTTACTTGTAACAATATCAAAGCTTAAACAACAACAATAAACAGTGAGTTAATCTTTTCCTTACTTTGATAATAAACAGCTGCTAAAATGGCCTAAATAACTGAACTGGCAACTTGCTTTATTTTTTGATTTTCTCGCGAAAACTGTAAAGCAAGTTGTTTTTATTTTGTTTTTTCTTAACCAACTTATAACTACAATTAATATTGGGAGAATTCCAACCAATTGTAGTGGTAATGTGGTGGGGAAGTTCTATTCTTGATAAAAACACTGAAATTTATTATTGAAGAGATAAGCTATTCCTATGCGCATTTCACTGGTTGCTTAGGCCAGATCAACACGAAACTTCATAAAAAGATTTTAGAAAAACTAAAGATATTAAACAACTAAAACTGTTAAGCGAATAAGAATTATAAGCAACAGCTTTACTTATATCAATGTCAAAGCTTAAACAAAAACAACAACAATAAACAGTGAGTTTATCTTTTCTTACATTAATTATTATTGTAAGTACGTTAAAAAAAAAACAAAATGAAAACAAAAACAACTCGCTTTATTGTTTTCGCAAAAAATAAAGCATGTTGCTGTTTAGTGTTTTTAGCCGTGAACTTTTTTTTTAAATTTACAAGATTTTGTATGTCGTGCTTTAATCCCAATTTGTATTCTTGTTGTTGATTTCTACAGAAATTCA
The DNA here is from genome assembly GCA_949318255.1 of Pollenia labialis. Classification (NCBI taxonomy): domain Eukaryota; kingdom Metazoa; phylum Arthropoda; class Insecta; order Diptera; family Polleniidae; genus Pollenia; species Pollenia labialis. The sequence continues at coordinate 127,623,285 of OX439142.1, read as the reverse complement.
TATTGAATTTTTAACTGCCTGGCCCATAATTTACAGTGCCTGAACATTAAATTTTATTGGCCAAAAGTCCAATTTTTGTTTGTCACCGATTTCCAAAATTTTAATTTTATTTAATAGTTAACATAATAAAACTAAGGTAGCCAAAAAATTAGGTCAAAATATTGGTAATTGTGGTCGTGCCATGTAGTTAAATACAACTTTTCTTTTAAATTCGGAAATTTTTATATTTAATCCGAAAGAAATTATCATTGCTCAAAAACTTTCATCGATAATGACCTGCTAGCTTTTTTGCTTGGTTGGTAGTCTTATTATCTTTAAAAAAGTAATATGTGCGACTATTGTGTTATTTTTATTTGAGATGTTAAGACATATTTTCTAAAGTACTATATTTTTGTGAAATTTAAACTTTAGTAGAATGGAACTTTTGCGGATCAAAAGGGATTAAGAAAACCACTGAGGGAAAGGTGGAAGTGTTTTCTTTAACCCTGTATTTACTCTTGTACCCGTTTGGACCCGTCTGCTTAACACTTTTTTATTTTAATGAAATAACTCCAAAATAATTTTTTTGTTTGAAATTTTTTTTAAAATTTTTTTTTTATTCCGCAAAAATGTTTGCAGAAGTAACAGAAATCATGTGCTATTGCCTTCAAAATTTTATGATCGTGATCGAACAGAATACAAGAAGTACATATAAACATTTTGATTATTGTTACACAATCAGAAAAACGCATAGCTGCCCTAATTCATTCTTATCCTTTACACTACGTTCACACAAGCGTATTTTATGGTAGAAAGAGCTTGAACACGCGTGTACGCTAACCAGGTATTTTGTGAATCCCACCTTAGAAAGGATTTTTAAATTTTTCTTGTTTCTTTATTTTATCTGTTTTTATGACTCAAATAATATTCTATGACCCTATAACTATGCAATGCGCTGTTAAATTTGTGTCAGGTATTTTATAGCATATAAATAGAAGAATTTTAAGTTTTTTAATCTTTTTTATTTATTATATTTTTTATTATTATATTTGAACAAAAGTATGAAAAGGTTTAAAAGCAAGAGACATTCGGATGTAAACTCAGTCGATATAATATATCTGAGCAATAACAACGTTTTTCATAAAAATATGGAGAGCTTCAGCTATAAAGAATTGGTCGGAGAGTAGAAACAAAAACGAGGAAGATGTTAAAAATAACATTCGAAAAAAAGGAAACTTAAATACAACTGGACTTAGAAAATAAATTACCTGTTTTCATCAAAACTTTAAAACAGCGATACAGGAAAGTTGATTACAGCAAAGATAGATTTTATAAGAGAACGAACTTTCTGTCCAGATCGCTTCAGAAACTAGAAATTAAAACGCTCGTGGGAGACCACAAAAATTGCTGGATAACTGTAGCGATAGATCTAAGGATATCAATGAAAAAATCGGATATGAAAATTTTCAAGAAAAGAGGATATCATTGAAAAAGTTGTTAAAGCTAGTCCACTGAGAACAAAACGGATTCTTAAAAGTATACGAACTCCGAGCGATGCAAAACAATGGATAAATGAGGAGGCATTAGCATTATTTCCGGATTTGAGATTAAAAAAACAGCAATATATTCAGCCCAGATTGCGTGCGATCGAAAAAGGCTCAACCCTGTATCCAGCATATCATCACAAAACAGCTGCTAAAATGGACTGTTTGCCATTAAAGGAAACTATTGCAATCACACCAATTTCGGCAGGTACAACTACAATCTCTACTTGATCGCACAGCCGAACGCTTGCTACAATAAAAACAGGAAAATGAGTTAAAGAAATATGGAAACCCAAAGTGAATTCTTTTTTGTAAATTGGGATGTGATGGTTATTCCGGAAAAAAACAATACAAGCAAGTAGTATGTGAAAATATTTCGGACTCAGATATGTCCACGGTTTCATTTGAAGCATTGCGATTACAAAAAGATTTTGGGAGATTCAAAGCCTTCGACCAGTACAACGCAAACAATGGATATTTGGAAAAATGTGACACCATCTTCTTCGAAATACTGCAGGCCTATCAAATTTGAATTCAAAAATGAAACTCATGATGTCATTAACAAATAAGTTAGTGATATCAAGGCAAAATTGCAACACTACAGCCAGTACAATTAGATTTAGATGGGGAGCAAATTGAAGCTAGCTACCAATTAGTGCTAACAATGATAGATGGAAAAGTAGGCCAGGCTTTTACTAAGACAAAGGCTGCATTAAATTGCATCATATGCCATGCAACATCAAGCCTATTAAACCAAGTCCCGACAAAATCATTAGATAATACTAATGCATATGAATTTGGATTATCACCACTACATGCAAGAATACGACTAATGGAACACATACTAAAAATCAGTTATGATTTGTATTTCGGATCTTCAAGATCAATAAGAAACAACGAAATCAAGAAGGAGTTAAGAAGTTCAATAAGGAAACATGTTCAAGATGAATATCGCAAATTTGGGTTGATTATAGATCTTTTCAGATTCAGAAACAGCATCTGAAATAACAGGTGTTCATTTTAGCTTCATTTTTAGGTTTTAAATAATCCTAGAAGTACATGCGTGCAATGAAGAAATTGACTCTAGAAAATTTGGAGATTTTGCTAAGGAAACTGCAAAAATATATACAGCCAAGTACCCATGGAGAAATATGTCTGCTACAGTTCACAAAATCCTTTATCATGGAGAATATGTCATTAAATATCAGTTGGTGCCACTTGGAGATTTATCAAAGGAAGCTGAGGAAAGAGGAATAAGGATTACAGATTTTACGGAGACACAATACTAGAAAAATTTTACGAAATTCCTGAAATGAAGATTTATTTAATATATGATTGGCAACGTCAGGTCCGTTCATCTCCAATATTCGAAATCAATGGAAAGTGGAACATCGGGATTTAGATGAAGAAGTCAAAAAACTACTAAAGAACAGAAATAACACCGAACAGAATATGGAATATTTGCAATAAATCTTTCATTTAAATGAACAATAATTATAATTCATTAGATCTAAGACAGACATTGTATTAGTAAAAAATAACAATAAACAGAACATCGCATTGTTACAAAAGCTATTAAAATATATTGCTGCTTTTATTTTTAAAAGGTTTTTTTTTATCCACATATGTATGAAATGTTTTAATAAATAAGAAATATTCCAAAAATAAATACCTAAATTGTCGTATCAAAAATTTTAAAAAAATCAGTATTCAGCGGATTTCTTTTGCTAATATTAACAATTTTTAGAGCAAAAAATATTCTTTCTGTCAAGACTTTGTCTTGAAAACCTGAATACATTCGTTTATTATATTTTTTTAAAGTACAATTTTGATTTTAGTTGAACTGTTAATTCTAAATTTCTTGATATTCTTTAGGTAGGCTTGAGTTCATCAAATTTAATTTTCATTTTAATAAAAATTCCAAGTTGTGAAAAAGTTCTTGCTCAGTGAAAATAATTTTATGAAAATTAAATTTTATGAACTCAAGCCTAACTAAAGAATATCAAAAAATTAATTTTTTTTTATGTTAAAATGTTTACATTAAATTTTTTTGAGTGTCCCATTATAACAACAAATTTAATGATTATTTTTTAAATTCAAACATGGCATTTTTAAATAAATTAACAAAAAACACATTTCACGCTAATGTTAAAAAAAAAATCTAAAGTTCCACTTTGCCCTCAAATTCCCTAATAACTACTCAGGCGATTTTAATAAAAATTGAAAGTGAAGTAAAGTTTAAGAATCTATCCGTCGATTAAAAAAAAATCACTAAAATATCTCCTTCGGTTCAAAAGTTACAGAATTTTGGCTAATAAAAAACGATTTTCAGCCACTGTGCGATGTCAACAAGAACATTTCTTTCGCATAATTATATTAAAAACAAATTTTAGTTTTTTATTATTGCTTTTAATATTAATATGCGAAAGAAATGTTCTTGTCGACTATGTGGGGCTAGCAGTAAATTTCAAACACTTCATATTTTGTGGCTTTGAACATTTTAAAACAAAATATGAATTTCTAAGCAAAAATAATTTTGAATTTGTTTTTGCTTTCAATGATGTTTTTGTGCGCTGCGTTGCGTTTAACGGAATAAGGCACTAAGCTTTAATAAATTTTTTTATATAAGAAAAGTACAATGAAATTCCTCTATATTTACATTTCTTAGGGACCATTTTAATTTAAAACAAGTCTTAGGACATGTTTATTGGAAATTTATTGGAACCAATGACTAGCATTGTAGTAACTAACACTTCCCTGACAACCCCATGTAAAAGTGATAGGTCCCATTCATTAAAAGTGTTTTTACCGAAGTGTACTTACCGATAGTTAAAAGAAGACTTGAATGGGTCTTATAAAAAGTGTTCCATTATTAAAACTGTACTTTATTCTTAAATGAGCGGTAAAATAAATTAAGGTTTATCCTACCTGGTAGGTTAAAGTGAAGTTGTAGTAATGGATAACTTTTTAAACGGCCGATACAATCCTACCTTTAGCTATCGGTAAGTTTTGATAACGGGCCTTAAAGTACTTAAATAAACTGTTATTATAATATGCTTTTGACCTACTATAGACAAGCAATTACACTTTATACGTTCGATAAAACTGGATTTTATTTTAAAACTAGCTGAAGTTATTTTTAACTCATTTAACAACACCACATCTTCTGTTTATGTGAAGAAATTTACGTTTCATTATTATTCAAATGTTAATCACAAAATAAATATCAAATATGTTTTTTTCCTTTTTCATTTGCTATTTTCTTTTTTTATTTGAAGGCTGCAGAATTTAGTTTGTTCGTTTTTTTTTTTTTTGTTACAAATTGTATGAAAATAATTCCTAAATTTGATAGGTGCCTCCACTTAAATATGGTTCAACTTAAACCCTACTTTTAGTTTGACTATAGAAGGTAACAAGTTAGGTTAGGTGGCCGGCCATAAAGACCGTGTTGGTCCCTAGCGTTACCACATTATACGACAACCCCTACTTGAAACGGTTAGTTCGATGTGATGATATCCAGAGTACTCCACAGCCTCTTGGCGAATGCTACACTGACCAAATTTTCTTAACAATACCAATGAAATTTAACATTAATCCCATGAAAAAAAAGGAACCTATGCAGCGCTCCGTTGGTTCAATGAAACCTGTTTCATTAAAATATATTTAATGAAACATTCCATTAGACCTATGAATATTATTCATTAGATAAATAAATATATTTTTATTAGATTCAATGATTTTATTTCATAATATTCATGATACTATTCATTAATTTAATGATAAATATACAAGATTTTAATGACACAATTTCATTGAAAATAATATTTTTTATCACTATTTTAATGAAGGCTTTAAATTTTTTTTTATTTTTTATTTTTTTTATTTAATTAATTCCCTAAGCTTATCCCGCAAAGCTTTACGCTTGTCTGCAATAACCAGAGTGAGTCTCAGGCGGGAATGGATCCTGCAACCCCTGCGCTGATAGACTAGCTCACTACCAGCTAGCCCACCGGGGCAGTGTTGTTTTTCAAAAAAAAATTTTAAAATTTGAGATTAAATTTTGTCCATAACAACAATAACAGCGTCGATTTTTTTGCTAGCGTATGTACATATTAAAGAAAACTAAATACATACATATTTATGGATTGAAAGTTTTTATTTCATTACTATAATGACATTTTTCATTGTCATAATAAAAATTGTAATTTATGAAGGCCTGCTTTTTCGAAATATTTTTATACTTTTAATAATTGAGACTATAGAGTAATTTGAATGTTAAAAATTTTTTTTTTAAATTATTAAAATATGTTGCTTTTATAAAAAAAATTTTAATTTTATATATTTAATGGCATATTACATCAGATGTATGAAATAATTAAATCTTACCTTTTTTTATTAACAATAAAACATATTTTTAAGAAAACTATAATTTTGTATTAATTTATGAATATAGTTATGTGTGTATATTGCGTTTGTATGTTCCCAATTAAAATTTTTTGTTTAAATTGGATAAACTTAAGTTTTCATATATCCAATGAAAATTTTTTACGTAATTACGATGTCCAACTTCTTTAGTTTCCCTAAGTATAGTAGAGTCCGTATCTCTCTTAATTTTACGAATTGGACCTGTAATATCAATGACTCTTTTGTACGGTAATTGAACACCCCGTCCCGCCATTCGTCTGCCACTTCGTTACCTTCTACGCCCTGGTGGCCGCGAACCCAGTAGACGGGTACCCTTATGTTGGCACATAGCCTATCTATTGAGTCCTTATACTCCTGGAATCGGAAAGCTTGCTTTTAAAAATAGCCGACTTTATTGCCATTAAGTTTAATGAATTGATTGTAACCAATTCAAACGAATTTAAACTTATCCGTTATCTCGATGTTTTTCGATTCGCACGTTTCTAAATTTTAAAGATAGTTTTCCCATCTTGATATTGCCAGAAATTAAGCCATACCCGCGCAACAGAAAAACCGGCTAGAAGAGCTTAATTAAAATAACAAAAGTTATACGTTTTTAAGTTTAATCTAGTACATTACTGGTACGCTTTATACGGGGCCTAAGAAACTATAAAAAGAGTCCTTGGAAGGAGTTATCAAAATATGTCAAAATTTAACAGGAAGATCCTCTTGAAGTGTACTAAAAAAAATCACAAAATTGGGGAAAAGAAAAAAAATTCTTTAAGCCATCCGATTTGGCGTGGAATACTCCGTATATATTTTTTAATAAATACATGTTGCTTTTTTCGAAAAATCCCAGAAACTTTATAAAGAGAAATATGAAAAAAATGTTGCATGGACTTGCTTTTTCTCTTACAGGATTCTGCATAATACTTGAAATTTCTACGTCTTTTAAAAGCTATTTCTATGGGTCTTTGGCGAACAATTATAATTTTCATTTTATGATTTATTAAGTTTTTATTGCAAATACGTTTTTAATATTTAAGAGAACATCATAGTATCCTTGCAAAATCATTTGTTTGTAATAATTTTGCCCTTTTCATAACGAATATTCTAACAACAGACTAAAAGACGTAAAATTCCATTTTGACAAATGTAGTAAAGTTTTTGCTTAATAACATAAAGTGACCACTTTAAAAGGGCTTTAATTGCATATTAGCGAAAAAAATTCCAGAGATATCAATGAAAATTTAAGCTTCTGATTAATTGCATTAACAATTTTTTTCCACTGTAACTTTTTTATATAAGAATAATGTGCACCTGGCAGACTGCAATAAGTTCGACAAATTTTAATCTAAATGATTTAATAACCGGTTTCTGGTATCGGAAATATATTGTTAAATTAAGTTTTTTTACAAATGCAAAAAATTTTCATAAAGAAATGTTGTAATAATTGTTTGTCTATTACTGTGGCAGACCTAAATGACTCAATTTAATTGAATTTCAAAATGATTCAATAATTGAATTGTATACAATTTCATTTTGAAGTGTTTATAAACGCTTATTAAGTAACTGAAACAAAATATTTTGATGAGAGATGTGAAGTGCTTGTTTTCATGACCGATAAAATAACATTTTTAAGCAGTACTTTTTTCACGTTTTTTAAATCTTAAACAAATAACTTAATAACAATTAATAAATTAATTGTTAATCTTTTAAGGGAATTAGATGCGGTTGGTTGAGAGCCCTACAAATTAATTTTATTTTGAAAAACGATAGGGTGCGCATATTTGGGAAAAGGTACTTTTTTTTAAGAACCCCTCTTAAGGAAAGGTACCTTATAAACGAGTATGTTTAATTAAAGAAGGTCCTTAGGAAGACTATTTTTAATAAATATTGTTTAAGTTAATATTTTTTTTCAGAAAAAAGAAAATATTTTTTAGAAAGTTCCTTTTTAAAGAGTACCTTACCTCTAAAAAGAGAAAGTCTTCTGCCATTGCTTATTTTATAACGTGTTATTTTTCAATGTATCTTTTTTTAGAATAAGTAATGATTACATCTGTTTGTTGTTCTTTTGAAAACACTATATGTATTTGATAAAAATTATTCCAAAAAAATTTTCTTACATGGTCTGAAATCTATTTAAGAATGTGTTCGAAGAGAAATATTTTGTTCGGATTAACGGTAAATTTTTATTTTGTTTTAATCATTATTCAGTTAAATTATCATGGAAAAAATTTCACGTTCGAAATGTCACGTATCGACCCAGATTTTAGCTTAGAAAAAAAAAACTTCAGAAGATTTTGGAATCAAACAAAATAAATTTTAATGTTACATTGCTACGTAAAATTCTGAAAGTAGTTTGACTAAAAAATTGTGACAGGTTTCGCTGAATTACGCCTTTTTATACATGGCCACAAAAACTACTTCTATTTTTTTCACGTTCGAACCGCTACTTCTTTTGCCATTATCTTTGACCTAGAATCGCGCCCTCCATAAACTTTAGCATAGATAACAATGCTTTCTTAGTGCTATAATTGAAGGGTTAAAAAGACTTAAAAATATTTGTTGTGTAAAATATTATTGCATTTAAGATGCGTACGACTGTCATGTTCAGCACTTTGGAATTAACCATATGCGTTGCGTCTCTGGAATATCCCTCCTCAAACATAACAACTTAATAGCAACGAAACTAGCTTTAAGAATTATTTTTTTAAATAGTTTTCGCAATAGGAGACTATAACTATTATTAAACAATTTATGTTAATTTTTTCTAAATAAATATGTATATTAATAAACATTTGCCTTATTATAAACTTATCGGTATTACCTTCCTGTACTCTAAATATAAGATTAATTCTTGTTTTACAGGAAAAAAATTATAAAAAATTAATAAATAAATTAATAAACTAAACAAAAAAAAAACGATTAATTTCAGTCGATTAACCGATGTAATAAATTTTTTTAATTTTTTGTAGTATTATAAGAAATTTTTTTTTTTTGTTTTTAATTATTTGTTTCGTCTCATAACCCAGCAAGCAAAATACTACGACATTGTCTGAATCAGACATTTCGTACAAAATTTCTAACTTCATTCTTAGAGACTTCGTTCAGATTTCCGTCAGACATTGAATATACTTACAGTCTGGCCGATTTCTGATCGATTTCGCATGGATATATCGGGGGGAATTTATGTACAGATATGTCTACAGAATTCCGACGGAATTCATTCAGGTTTGTCTAACGAGACTTATTATTTTTTTAAAATAATGACAATTGTCATTCTGTTGGAAATAATTTCAATTTAATTTTATTTGTTCAAGATAAAAAGCATAAAAAAAGATACGTACGTGTAAAATTTATAATTATGTACATATTTTGCAATAAAATTATTTCTTTCAGCTATCAGTTCGAAAGCAAAACAAATCTCGGCTAACACATCAGAACTTCCCATGCCTTTTTGATTAGATTTCTGTTAGATATCTATCAGAAATGCCGACAAATAACCAAAATTTCCCACGACATGCCTGTCAGAATTCGTGTCAACCACTTCATACGATTTTGGGTCAGAAATCTGACAGAATTCGTATACGATTCTGACTTTTTTGCCGATGTTTCTCTCAGATATCTGAACGACGTCGGATTATTTTGCTGGCTGGGAAGGTATGTATTTTAGAAAATATTTGTTCATACAATATATAAATGCAGTACAAAATCATAAACCAAGGAATTCGGAAATAAACATTTTTTTGCAGAATGTTTGGTTCTGAGCTTTGCCAGGAACATAACAATAACCTGACAATAGAAGAAACTCCCGATGGTAAACAAACAATCTTTTAAAAGAATTAAATGAAACAATTAAAAGTGTGACGTATTTTAAAAATATAAGTCAGGACTCTAATGGCAAATTTAATATGTTTAGAGAAATCCAGGAAAAGGTTGTAATTCTAAGGACAAGTTGAATCTAAAAACGACTTTTAATAACATTGTACGTTACATTTACGGCCTTAACAAATTTGATCCCATATCTCAGCATTCTCTTCGTATTTTCAATATAACGTTTAATAATTTTTTATTGATAAAAAAAACTTTGTTCTACTCTACAGAAGTAGTATGACAAAAATACAAAAGTACTTATTTCGGCATAATGACACGGCATCTGAAAATCACTTTTACATATTAACAATTCGTCTTTGGAACCAACTCTCTGCTAATTTGCAAAATACTTGCAACGCAACTAAATTCAAAATTTATTTTTAAATATTGTTTAAATTTCTTTAATATCATTAACTATGTATTAATCACAATATATAACTTACATTTGTCTTATTCTAATACTTGAAATTATAAGATATTATGTCTTGTTGTATTAGAAACTCATATCTGACAGCGCATAGAGAAAGGGATCAATAAGGTAAAGGGAACAGTAAAAACCAACTACACAAAACAAGAGGTAGGGATGACCTACGCGCGTTCTCAAGGTTGACCAACACGTTTCTGACGTCATGAGATGTATCGCTTTCAAATGAGACCAATACCAACACGCTCAGTGATGGTACAACAAAGACGTATTTAAATCTTAAAAATGGCTCTCCTGAACAAAACCCTTAGGTACCTTTTTATTTTGCGCGTCACATATTGGAAATAAATGCAAATACAAATGAAACACAAATACTGAGAAATTAGACATTCGACAATATAAATATTATTGTATACATCTACGATAAGTGAAACAATTTTTTCCAAGTCAAGTTTAATCCAAACTAAAGAAAATAATCGATTAAATCCTTAACATTTAAACCAAATTGTTTTTCGATATTTTAATTAGGCTTAAGTTTATCAAATTTAATTTTCATTAAGTGATCTTTATCAAGAAAGGAATTTCACAACATGAAATTTATTGATAATTTTTTATTCCTGTTTGCCGCGGGGCACGAACCCGGGTTTTCTCAGACAGGTTACCCTTAGATGTTTCAATCGTAACCACTCAATTTCTTCAGAGGGTTTTGCCGTTTAACACTCACAGCCATTGACGACTGCTGGCAATCAATAGTTAAACATCAATCTTTAAGCCAAATTGTGTTTAACCTCTTGTAGATTGAAATTTGCTTTCGAATTATTATCCATTTTAACTGACTTACATGTTATTTCTTACTTCTCTGTTTTCGTACTTTTTGTCAAGAATTCTTCTCGAAGTCCAAAGGAATGAAAAATTATCAATAAATTTTAATTAATTTCATGTTGTGAAATTCCTTTCTTCATAAAGATAATTTAATGAAAATTAGATTTGATGAACTTTAGCCCAATTCAAATATCAAAATTTGGATTAAAAACCATAAAACAGGTCAACAAAAATAACCACAGTACTAATTACAAATTGTTTTTCTTAAAGATTATTTTACAAGATCTCCTTAAACTATTGAAATACATAATACATAATATATATTAATTAAAAAATATGTATGACATACATACTACATATTTATGAATTATTTTTTTGTTTGCTCGTTTTAGTTTAAGAATTGTTATGTTTGTTATGTTTTTGTTTTTTTTTTAGCAATTTACTCCAAATAATAATAAGAAATTATTAATTCTAAAAAAATCTCTTTATTTATCGATTACCCGATCAAAAATAAAATTAACCGATTAAGCCAAAACCTCGGTTAATTAATGGAGCGATTAACCGATTTAAGCAAAAGTTTGGTTAAATGAATACCCTAGTATCTACATATCCAAATGTGTAGGAACTTCAAGTTAAGAGGTTATGGAATTCACTAAGCTCTTTTTATTCAGCCAAAGTTTTAGTACTTTGTTCAACTGGTTGATGTCTGTAATAAGTGCAACACTGTTTTAGCTATAATATGTTCTAAATAGGCGGATAATTGTATCCCACGGATACTGTTAGTCGTATACAGATACAATTGTAGAAAATGTTACCATGAGATAAACTATCTTTTCACAAATTCTAAATAAGTCCAAATTTATAAAATTGTAGATAACGGGATTTTTTTAATCTCAAACATTTAAAACATTTGAAATTACATTCGAACTAGGAAAAAAGCTTTATGTTTGCTCACTGTTAACTTTATTTTTTTATATTTTTACGGCCAAGAAATACGGTAAATTTGTGTCCATTTTAAAAAAAATTATTTTTTTATGAAATCTGTAATGACTTACCCCCGTATTTATAAACGATTTTTAAATTTAACAAACGTTTATTAAGGCAAAATTTCATACCAAATTTGTTTTGTAATCGTTTATTAAATTGAAAATTAATTTTATAAATACGGTCGTTAATATGTATTATATATGTACATATTAAAAAAAAATCAAAAAGTTGACAGTTGATGAAGTTAATCTACTTTAAACCTTCTTTTTAACAAATTCTGATAAACTAAATTTTATTGTAGAAAAATCTATTACAAAAACTGTTAGATGCAGTTTAAAATATCAACCAAACGGCTGTGATGAATATTTGATACCCTCCCACAGTATTATAACTAGGGATGCCAATCCCGAAATCCCGAATACCGAAATCCCGGGATTATTCTAAAAATTTAAGTCTCGAATCTCGGGATTTTTACATAGAGATTTTGCATTTAGCAAATATATGGTATTTTTTTATTGAATACATATAACTATATTCAAATAAACGTGAGTCACCCAGATAAAAGTAACTTCAAAAATTTAATATTAAATCATACTGGTAATGAATCTAATTTTTAACTGGTTACAAAAAGAAGTCGCAAGTAAATAAATGTTACATGCAATGCATTTTGTATCACAGAAAATAAAATCAGAAGACAAAGTTCGGTGTGCAAGTTGTGCAAAAAGGTCTTAAAAACTTTACGGGATTCTACCAAAGGTCTTTCGACAAATATTTTGAATTTATTTTTAATTAATTAATTATTGTTACATAGTATATATGTAGCTTTTTATTTACGATAACACCCAGAAGTGTTTAATGCGAACACTGTTTTCGTCGGCATTAATTTGTTTTAGAAGCTTTTTAAAATATAAGTTTTAATACATAATTCGTCCATATTACTTTAAAAGAATACATTAAACTGTTTTATTTTGTAATGAGTTTAATATTCTTCATGAATTATTTAGTTTTAAAACTTATACATAAACATTAAATTATAATTATATATATGAATATTAAAAATTGGCTCTTATAAATACATGTAATCCCGAAAAATCCCGATCCGTCCCGGGATCCCGTTTTTTGTTAATAAAAAATCCCGAATCCCGGGTTTCAAAAAACCTGGTCCCATTTGGCATCCCTAATTATAACCAAGTGCAACGAAATCGGGTCATCGCCACCAGCCTCAATACTTGCACTGCAAAATGAAACTAGATTACTGGTAGAGCAAATCATCCAAAGTTTTTTGGATGGTTTTGAAAAGTTAGCTCGGGCTTTCGAAATTTCGGCACTAGAAGTTTTTGAATATTTTGGAAAGGCGTTTGGAATTAGTCAAAAAAATATACTAAATGTACTCCTTAACTTAAAAATTATTCAAATGTCTGCAATAGAATTGTATTACGATTCTTTTTATTAAATATATTAAGCATCTAATTTTTGTCCTTTTTCGCAACATGCACACAAAAGTATATTAAAACGGAACTTTGGGATATTCACAAGGTGTGCTATCATGTTATATTGTCAAAATGTTCTAACATTTTACAATTGTTTAAAAATATTGTTGTTGCTTTGTAAACAAAAAGTGTCTTAAATAAATAAAACTTTGCTCGCTATGTTTATTGCACTGTCGTAATTAATCCGAAAAGACCTGCGCTGAACGGCTGAGCCGAGCCGAATTAGTTTTTGCAAGCCGTCGCCATTGATGGTTTAATTTTATTTGGCTAACATCCGAATTAAACCTGCGGCTAGCAATTTTTGCAACAAATCACTTGCAGCGTCAAATTAGATCGGCTTAGGACTCTGCTGTTTGGTAAACAAATAAAATAAAATTTAAAATAAAAATTTAAAAATTGAAAATAATCAGGTACGATCTAATTTAATTTATTAATTCATGGATAAGAATTAAAAAATATTTTAATTTTTAGTAAATACATATTTATTTTTTACATTTGTTTTAAATCAGCTGATTGAAATTAAAAATAGCACACTGAATTATGAGGGGTTGTTCGCAACAGTCGTATTTGTTCATGTTATTATTTTAAGACATGTGACTTTATGACACCTTGTGAATACCCCAATTGTTTGTTTTTAGTCTTTATCTGATGGTCCACACCACGCGTTCTATGTGTTTGATGCTTTCTTGACCTTTTTACGAGACGCATGCAAATTTGGAAAGTATATAATTGTACTTAATGCGTTCTATACGTATATCCATTATACGAGTTTGCTGTGTAACTAGTAACTTTACACTGATTCTACTTTTTTGACAACCTCCAACTTTAGCGCCGTTTTGCTTTGCACCCAGGAATGCCACAAAATTTTGGTAACAAATCGGCATATTTTCAAAAAAAAAATTGGCATTATCGGCATTTAAATTTAAAAGAATCAGCAAAATATTGGCAAACCAAAAATACCTATTTTGAATACAGCAAAAAAAATTTTTATTGGTAAAAAATATCAAAACAGAACAATTTAGCTTAACCTTATGTTAAACGCACAAAAATGAAATAAATTGTAATTAATTAGGAACAAAAATTTATATGTATTTATAATCTGTACTTTAGGGAGAATTATTTTAAAGTTTTGTACTTCTTGTTAATATAGATACATATCAACTTAACATTTTTATTAAATCTTTAATTTTAATATCAGTTTCAAAATAGTTTAAAATTTTTTATTTGAAATAATTTTTAGAATGTAGAATTCTTTGCAAAGATCAATTTTGCATGGTTCATAAAAATTTTGTTTTATTTAGGTTGACTTGACTAAAAATTTTTTCACATTGACGGAAGAATGTGAGAGCATCATAATTTCTTGGATATGTACCATCTGAATTTTTTGCCAAAAAGTTTGTAAATTTACTTGACTTTCTTACAAAAGATTGCAATTTCGAGATATTTGCGAAAGTCTTGTTTTGCAGGAGTTATATTAGATATTCTTACTTGTTTTCGAAATTTCTCCCCTGATATCTTTTCATTTAAAAGATTTTGTTTGTCGTGCTTAGTTCCGAATTTTTTTAAAGGCGTTTGGAGTAAGCCAACAAATATCTTCAAAGCTAAAAATGACTTCGGTTGTCTACAGGGTATTCATTCGGTTATTCGTTGATCGGTCAACCGATGAATTACTACCCGATTAACTGCTCGGTTAATTCAAAATTGGATATTTTCGATTGGCGATTAAGCCAAACAAAGTTTTTAATTTTTTGTAGTAGTTATTATAACAAATTTTTTGTTTAGTTTTTATTATTTATTTCGTCTCATTTAATTTTCAGAGGTATGTGTTTAGAAAAATATTTTTTCACACAATAAATATCCTTCTCGCAATACATTCTGAAAATACTGTACAAAATCAGAGAAATCCAGGAAAAGAACTGATAACAAAGATAATCTGCAATTGGGTTTCTTTCGATTTCTCCAACATCTTCGATTTGTGAAAGAATTTTTTCTAAGTCAAGTTTTATCACAACTAAAGAAAAGAATCGCTTAACTTCTCAACATTTAAACCAATTTATTTTTCTGTAAGATTATTTTATAACATCTCCTTAAACTATTGAAATAATTAAATAATTAATAAAATTATATCATAGTTTATTTTTTAATAAATACATAATAATATTATGTATAAATTATAAAATATGTTTTACATACATATTTACTCGTGTTATTTCAAGAATTGTTTTGTTTGTTATGTTTTTTTTTTTTTTTTTTTAACCCCAAATAATAAATTAGTTTAACCGGTTAACCGATCAATAATAAGATTACCAGACTATAAACCTAGGTTATTTAATCGAGCGATTAACCGATTAAATCAAAAGCCCGATTAAATGAATACGCTAAAATAAACGGTCTAAATCTCATTTATGGGGTCATTCTTGTCCCCAAGCGGCACTTTAAAGGGTTAAATTTCAGTAGGGGCTTAAAAGAACAAAATTCGTGTAATGTATGTAAAATTAAGAAAAATTTAAAGGAAGCATATATTTTAATTTTTCATAAAAGTAGTGGTAATAAAGTCATAGCAGTGTAAAACATTTCTAAGATAAATGGCTTATTAGAATTCATAAAAAAATACAGGCTTTGGCATTGGCTTACCCAAAAATGTTCTGTCCTTAGTCTCTTTTGCAACCTTGTACTTTACAAATCCATCTTAAAATTTATATGATGCTACTTTCAAAGGTTGCGAAAAAAAATCATAACTTAAAAAAGAAAAAAAAACACCTCCTTCAAAGTTTTAGGATTTTTAAAGAAAAAAAAAAAACCAGCCGTTTTTAAGATTTAATATTTTGCAGATATTACATTTTTCCAATATACGGTTTGTAGCCTCTTTAAAATGGCATTAAAATCATCTTCGTATGTACTTTCGAGATATTGAAGAAATGAACTCAACACATTTGACTATTTCGGCGAAATTATGACATTTTGAAGATGACATAACTTTTGAAAAAAAAAATTAAAAATTCTTTTTGCTCATATGTATATGTTCCTAATAGGATAAAAGGAACCTTCTCACCAAATTTCATTAAAATCGAAAGGGGTCGTGTCCCACTCCTTTTGTTGTTGATCAAGTAGCTGGATCTACTCGTAGTCAAAAATATGATTCCTGCGAATAAGCTAACCAGTGGTTACAGCTATAAGAGGTAAAGGGTGGGCAAATTTTAAGGTCCAATGTTGATTTTGAGTAAAACACAAATCATTTTGGAAATGATAGTCATTTCTTTTTATTATGAAAATTTTTGTAATGGTTCAATTATGTATGGAACAAAATATCGGCCAAATGGCCGACGCGACCTCGGCAGCTCACCTCCATTTGATGGTCCAAATTTTCGATAACGCTGATGCATAATTGAGGTTCTATGCCTATAATGTGCCGAATTATCCCATCCTTTAGCTCTTAAATTGTTGCTGACTTATCGATGTACATCTTTTCTTTCAAATGACCCCCAAAGATAGAAGTCTAACGATGTAAAATCACATGATTTTGGTGGCCAATTGACATCGCCCCCACGTAAGATAAAACAGCCATGGAATTTTTCCCGCAAAATAGCCATTATTTCGCTAGCTGTGTAGCAAGTGGCACCGTCCTGTTGAAACCACATATCGTCCACATTCATATCTTTCAATTCGGGCCATAAAAAGTTCGTTATCATCTTCGATAGCGAACAATATTCACAGCAACTGACTGACCGGCCTCATTTTGGAAAAAATCGGCCCGATGATGCTGCCAACCCATAAACCGCATTAAACAGTCACTCTTTGTGGGTGCATTGGTTTTTCGACAATCACTCTTGGATTATCGTTCGCCCAAATGCGGCAATTCTGCTTATTGAAGAATCCGCTGAGGTAAAAATGTGCCTCATCACTGAAGAGGATTTTCTTCGAAAATTGATCATCCACTGTTGCCAATTCTTGCTACCATTTTGACAATTTACGACGAATGGTCAAGAAGCTTTAGTTCTTGAGTCAAAGGCACCACTGTAAGCGTGTAACTGCAAGTCTCTATGCGCAATGTTCTTCAACGACGAGCGTGAGAGGTGCAATTGTTGGGCACGACGACGTGTTGATGTGGATGGCTCTTCAGCCACATTATCGCGAACAGCAGCCATATTTTCTGCAGTACGGCCATGCACTGCTGTTTTCACATCTCCTTCAGACTCGTGTTTCTCTAATTTTTGCACAATTTTTCTGATTGTACAACACATTTGGACGATTAAATTGACCGAACAAATCACGAAGTGCACGATATGCATTTTGATTTGAACGCGCAAATTCATAAAAAGCCTGAATAACTTTAACGCGTTGCTCGATTGTGTATCTTTCCATGGTTCAAATTAAGATAGTCTGAAATTGAGAAATGTCAAATGAAATGCAGATAAAAACTTGACGTTTAAAATTTAAGCACCCGTTATAAATAATGCGGCATATCCTATGACTAGCGCTATTCGTGTATATGTGTCACTAATGGCAGTGGTTCTTTCTTATACCACTAGGACCTCTTCAGATTTGTTTGTATGGGTATAATTAGTATGAATTGCACTTTTTAATATTTTAAATATTTAGAATCATTTAAATATTTTTAAAAATAAAATACTATTTTTCTACCACAAAATAATTTTTAATAACTGTTTTTGAAATATTCTAAATACATATTCTTTGTTGCTGTTGTTAAAGTAAATTTAATTAAAACTTTTTCACAATCTTTGTATATGCTACACCAACACAGAGTTACAAATAAAGAGCAAAAATATATATTAAGTGCATAGATTAACATTAGACCTCGTAACTTTTATTCGTATTGAAAATGTCTGGCAATAAATTGATAAATTGTATTATGAATTTTCTATTAATTGTTCAAAACTCAAAGTTTTTCTATTGCAAAAGTTAAACGTCTTGTCAACAATAAAGTCATTCATTATTTTTGTTGCAAATACAAGTGTTGTAGAAGAGGGCGGGAAAAGTGCAAAAAATTTTACACAAAACACAATTTAAATCGATTTAAATATTGTTTATAAACTTTATGACATACGTATGTATGTATGTATGTATGTATGTATGTATGTACGTTGAGAGTTCACTCAGTGAAAGTGTCATGGTGATGGAGAATCAGAACTCTTCTGTTTTTGACTTCTATACAATGGGGAAAGAAAGAATAAATATATATAAAATGCACACAAACTTTGAACTGATGAACTGTTATGGTATGATGGGAGTCGTTTAAAACTTAAAGTGATTAATTCATTTAATAAATAAAACAGTTGGGAAAATAAATTATAAATGTCTTTATTTTAGTCAGTTTAAGTTTTAAAGAGAGTAGGGCTTCAGCGAAATATGAAACAAAATTTCAATACATGTTTGAACTTAACTTTTTACTTATTTTTACTTTTTTTATTTTTGGGTCTAAAACAGTGACGGAACTCTTTTGCAAGGTCAATAACAGCGCTGTGTGCATGCTGTCTGATTTTTTGGGGATAAAAGTTTGATATATAGATTAGAGCCTTTGTTTAGAATGTTTCTAATGGTTTGTAGTTTTTTGGCGACTTTTATTGCAAAGTAATTGCAATTTTTCTTTAAGTTTACCTTATTAAAATACAGTATGTTTAATTTTATTTAAAATGTTTCATTAATTTGATGAATTAAGTTCACAAACATTAGCCCATGTATTTCATAATGTTTAATTAAGACTATTAAATGCCAGAATTTGTATTAACCCTGATTACCAAAAATTTTATGATTTACATTGGGGAGCTTAACGCACAAGGGGTTCAAGTGATTAATATTCAGCCCAATTATGAATAGAAATTCTTCGGGAGTTCTTTCCCTTTTCCCATTTTTACAATTCAATTTACATAGGAAAAATGGGAGAAGGGAGACAACTCCCGGGTAATTTTTATTCATAATTGGGTTAATTAAACAATGAGAAAAAAGCGGTTTAATTGCCATAAAAAATTTAAGATTTTATCTGGAATATTATTTTCAAATAATGGAGATCCTTAGATATATTTTAATATTATAATACAATATTAAAAAATTCCATGAACAAATACCCAAAAATTACCTTAGAATAAAGGAAAGTCGCACTTAGCCCCTGGTGCCTCAACTTTTTTTGAAAATTTCTTAATAAATAAACTTTGACACATTTTTAGTCGTCAAAATCGAATTCCATGGCATCATCCTCACCTTTTCTTTTAATTCTGTCAGGAATTTCGTCATTCTATCATAAGGAAGAAGTTTGAACCGTTCATGGTAAATTGGTGGTTTATAGTAAATAAGATACTGAAGGCTCTTAAATTTCTCGAACTTTATTGTTTTGACGCTGATTTGTGGAGGTAGTTGTGGGAGTAACTGGCTCAAAATCACCAAGATTGTAAATTCCAAGATTGATTTTCTGCCAGAAAACATTTAAGCTATAATGATGGCTCTTAGTTTATACTATTGTAAAATTTGTATACGAACAAATGTTAGCAGAGCAGCGTACACAAATCTATCATTTTTTTTATAATATATCTTTTTAGTGGACATTTTTCAGAAAACAATCAATTCGTGAACGTTTTTTTAAGTTAACAAAAACAAAATTCATAACTTAAGCATCGTTTAATAACATGGGCTTATTATGAATCTATATTATATAAATATAAGTAAAAACAATACATATAAAATCTTCTACAAGCTTAAATCGCAAAAAAAAAATCAGAGAAGTTGCTATTATCGTTCATAAAATTTAAAAATGTTCAAAATAATTTCAATTTTTGGGAATACAAAATTAAAATTTTACGTTTAACAGTTTTATTTGGTTTAATATCTTTAGTTTTTCAAAAATCTTTATGGATGAAGTTTCCTGATGATCTGGCCTAAGCAAACAGTGAAATGCGCATAGGAATAGGTTATCCCATCAACAAAAAATTTCAAGTATTTTTATCAATAATAAAAACTGGGAATTAAGCACGAATAACAAAATCTTTGGAAATTTAAATTTTGTATTCCCAAAAAATGAAATTACTTTTTGATAATAAACAGGAAGGTGCACGGCCTAAAAAAACACTTAATTGACAACATCTTTTGTAATGTTGTTGTTGTTTTTATTTTGTTTTCCTTAACCTACTTACAACTACAATTAATGTTGAGAGAATTTTAACTAATTGTAGTGGGGAATGTAAGATGAGATAAACCCACTGTTTATTGTTGATGTGTTTTGTATAAACTTTTATATTATTACAAGTAGAACTGTTGCTATAATTCTTATACGTTTAACAGTTTTATTTGGTTTAATATATTTAGTTTTTCAAAAATCTTTATGGATGAAGTTTCCTGATGATCTGGCCTAAGCAAACAGTGAAATGCGCATAGGAATAGCTTATCCCATCAACAATAAATTTCAAGTATTTTTATCAATAATAAAAACTGGGAATTAAGCACGAATAACAAAATCTTTTGAAATTTTCAAAATATTGATAATTTTTATGATCGAATTAACGTTACATGAACAGAATGAAAGTTATGTAATATAATAAGTTTTGTATTTTCTAAAAACATCTCAATTTAATACGCATAAAATATTAATGTTCCCGGAAATGAGCAATCGTTCCCGGAATGACAAAACTGTTACCGAATTGATGATATTGATATTATAAGGTATAGGTAAGGAAATATTTGAATTGGAAGGAACGGTTTAAATATTAAAGTTATTTCTTTATACGATACATTAAACAACTTTTGACAACTAAAAAGAACATAAACAATGATCATCAGGCTTCTTGCACATACCTTTTCAATGGGCCTTGCATGAAACAAGACTCGTAAGTTTGCGCATTTGCACAAATGGCAATTTTAAGCGACATCATGAGGACCCTTAATATTTTTAATTTTAATTAAAAATATGATCAAAAAACTTTGCCGTTTCAAACAATGTGTTGGTTGATTTTGACAATTTCCAGCAACAATTTCAAAAGTTTAAATTATTTTATTTTAAAAATCAATTAATAAAAAATTGTAAGTAATTGCCCAAGGAAACAATAATAATAAAACGCAACAGTCATTTCGGGAACGTGGTATCATATTCGGAAACGTTCCCGAAATGACCGTTCACGAAATGACGATTTCAAATAAATGCGCGCCTTGCTTATACAGCGGCCATTTGAAATGCGACCGACTTTTTGAATAGTAAAATATTTGGGACTACCATATTATTTCTTGTCATGCAAAAGAATTTCATCTATAATTAAATTTAATAAACACGTCCCCGAGATGACGGGCTACTGATGTACGCTCTACGAATAATGAATTGAAAGTTACTTACCACTTATATATAATTTATTTGACGATTAATGCATTGACAGCTGGCTTGTTATTGTTTTCTTCTTCTACTAACGTTTGACACCTGATGGCTGTGTTAACTTACAATTATTATTTTTCGATTATCGATGCATAGTTCACTGAAATAACTTGTGCACTATCGGACAAACTATTTTTGCATTTTTATAATAAGAAATAAAAAATTTTTAAGTATCCGTCTTAAAACTAGATTTTGAATAATAAACTTTACTCTGGCATTCGCAGTAAATGTGCATTTTTAAATAAAACTCGTAAAAGCCCGCCAAAAAATCCACAATTCTGTAAATAAGACATTCAGCAATTCTGTTAACATTTTTCTAGCAGTTTTGCTCTTTTAATTTACGGGAGGAGAAATACAGACAAAATTTCTCCTTTCCAACATATTTCGAAGGCTCTTTTCTCACAATAAAATCTATACATGTGTGAAAGAATCTGTGTAATTTGCACATACTTAAACATATAACAGGGTGTTTTTTTTGTGGTATTAGGTTTTTTATTTAAAATTGTAAAATGATAAATATTTTTAAATTTCTAGAGTAATAAACTTTTTAAGAACTTTTTTGAAATATGTGTTTAAATTTAAAAAAAAAAAAATAATGATTTTTTAAAGAGTCTAAAACAATTCACTGTCTTTTCAGCAATTTCGAACGTAAACTTTCTTAAAGAATTTTATATGGAAAATATATTTAAAGCTAAGAGTTTTTCATAGCAAATTTCTATGCGAACGTTAACGTTCGAAATTGTTTAACACGACCTTAGTTTTTATAGCTCATGAAAAATTAATTATTTAAATGATAATATTTATATGGTTGATAGCGTTGCAATCGTTCAAAATTTAAAAACGGCAGTTTCAAAGTTACTTCAAATTTTAATAGCAGTGTACGATTTTTTCAAGGCCCCTATTAGTCGTGAGAGATATAAAATGAAGAAAATAATTGATTAGTTGAAAAATATGCACATAAGGGAGATAACCAAATTATGGCCCTGGCACTAGCGATAGCGAATATTGTTTTATTTACGAAAACAATTTGTTTAGGTCGTTTGAAAATAAAAACATCACCCACAACAGCGATTTTCTAAAATCCCTAAAGAAAAAAATTCAATAAAAAATTTTTAAATATTTTTATAATATTTTGAATGTATTTAATTTTAAGCTCCAGGTCTTTTTATATAAAAATATTTATTTATTTAATTATTTTTTCGATATTTTGCTAACCTTTAAAAAAATAAATATTTTTATTTAAAAAGACCTGGAGCTTAAAATTAAATACATTCAAAATATTATTGAAAAAGATCAATTAAAACTTAATTTATATTTTTATAATACATACATGAAAAAAGAGGTAAAAAGTTTATTAATTATTAAAGGACATGAATTTCAAATTTAATGTGCGTGTTGTTTTGCTAAAGTTTTTCCAACTTTACCGCGTTTTGTGGGTGACCTTTTTTGAAAACCGCGAAAAATTAATATCATTTTTTTTAACAGTTTTCAATGAACTATTCGACTATACTAGGGACATTTTTTAATGGAAAAAAGTGGGCATGAGTTATATCCGTAATGCAAATGCGTATGTGTAAGCAAAAACAAAATATATATTTTTCTAAAAATTTAGAGATATGTAATTAATCTTTTTTAAGCTAAAATCTATAAAAAACTTGACTTATAAACTTTGGGAAATCGTATGTAAGATTTTATAACATAAGAATCTGCACTTTAAAGTAATCACCCTGTAAAAAGACATTATTACAACCACTTGTATGGGCCTATCAAAAATTCTAATGTTCTTGTGTGTATATTTATATAAGTTACAAGTATAAATGATTACTGTCAACTGAGGTGAGGAAAGTAAGTAGTACGTACAATTGTCCAGGTCTCATTGCAAAAAAAACATATAGTGCTTTTACCTTTGATTTCAACTATTTTTGCTATGTTTATTTTTAGTTTCTTTGTTTACATTATGACGCTATACTGCGAATTAACTGTCATTGTACTTGTACAACCTTGTAGGAAGAGACGCTTAATGGCAAACAATATAAACGTCATTGTCTGTTAGCATGAAAATAAAACATTTTTTTTTATAATTATTAGTTTTTTAATGGATTTCTTCGAACACAAATTTCAATATTTTACATATTAATTTTGCTTTGAAATTAAATACCATAAGGAATGTAAAAAATTACTACATTTAATACTTTAAGGACATGTCTCGATTTTATTTATGTGTCGTCGTGAAAATGTTATATGACACAAAGGCGAATTTCAAACTTCAACTTTGATAAAACAAGCCACGAATGGAGTTCCCAAACCGATAGAGACATGAGAATGCTCAGATCGACAGATCTATAAAATTTACCACTCGTAAAGGACTTATATAATTTTTTTAATTTTGTTATGTACGTGAAGATAACTTTGTCACGACGTTTAATGTATCTACAATAGAGCGTACCAAATAACAAGGACAACAGTTAGCCATACACACACTAATATACACACAGAAAACAAAT
The DNA here is from genome assembly GCA_949318255.1 of Pollenia labialis. NCBI lineage: Eukaryota > Metazoa > Arthropoda > Insecta > Diptera > Polleniidae > Pollenia > Pollenia labialis. Next base: position 127,598,887 of record OX439142.1, on the reverse strand, counting down.
TGGTTGGGAAACGGTTGCAGTAATAAAATATTGATCAAGTAACATAATTTATTATTGCAACTATTAAAAATGTATAGTTCTAACTGATTTTTAATTCTCTTGATTATTAAAACGTTATTCTAAATGAAATATGATTCCTTCAATTCTTTTATTAGTTATGATAACTTATTTGATTTAGTTCTAAAAATTAGTACAAATGGTTAGAATCACAACCGAATTTAATAGAGGGCAATACTGAATATTGGTCTTTGCAATTAATAATTTGCTTTCGTCAACAAATTTTGTAATATAAATGTTAATTCATTTATTGCAGCTAATTATCGATTGCTAGTACAGTTTCAATTCGAGTACAACAAATGAAAATATAATTATTTGGTATTCACAACCAAAAAAAAGTTATGTGTCCCAATTGTTTACTAAATTTTCTGTCAAAACATTAAATATAATAAAATAATTTTAAATTTATATTAAAATAAATAATTTTGCGTTCAAAAACTCAAAAAAGTGCAAAAACTTAATAAATAGGGGTAAGTAATTTACGTATTTTTATAATTATGGTATGCACGTACTTATTTATGTATGTATTATATTTCTTATAAATACATACATACATATATGTACCCAGCTAGCATTTTCAATCGAAAGAATCTACTGGGAATCTCATGAAGAGCATTAATCGTCGACGAGCGCAATTTTTAATCGTAAAAGATTCCTCGCACGGGAAAAACTGTTACACAAGCTGATTCCTCTGAGAGATACTTCTACAACACAGTGAAAGACGCTTATATCACAGTGCAAAAAAAATTCGGATCATTGCCGCCAGCCTCAACACTTGTTATGGAAATGAAACTAGAATACCGGTAGAGCAATCTGCCAAAGGGTTTTGAAAAGTTAGCTTCTTCTGAGCTAAAATAATATTCCAGATGTCTTCAGTAAAATTGTATGGTGATTCTCTGCTTAGAATATTAAACCGTTTTAGTATACTTTTGCTGGGAAGTTAAAAAAAGGACAAAATGACCCTTTAAAATTAGTGTTAGAGGGCTTATATATTCTAAGCAGAGAATCACCATACAATTTTACTGAAGACATCTGGAATAGTATTTTAGCTCAGAAGTACATTTAGTGTATTTTTTTTGGACTTATACCAAACGCCTTTTGCAAAAAATTCAAAAACTTTAGGGGCCCATATTTCGAGAACCCAAGCTAACTTTTTAAAACCCTTTGACATATTTACTTTACCAATATTCTAGTTTCAAGTATTGAGGTTGTTTTTTTGTTGCACAGTGTATTGATCGTAGACGAATTCGTTTGAGATTTCTGTAAAGATTTTCTAATGAGGCTTTCAGAAAGCACATCAAGAATCTTATTAGACTCTTGTAGGAATTCCCTTACAACTTGTGGAATGCTTACACATATAACTGAGCCATCAAGCATCAAGCTTCTTTTTCATACAATTTATACGAAACAAACCTTTTGATCAGGTCGGCTTGCTTAAATAAAATTGTATTAACTAGTGAATTTTCATGTTTTAAAAACGCTCTTATTTAGGTAGCTCAGTAATTGTAATATGACTCATAAGGAGAGCCGCAAAAGGTTCATTCCAAGATTAAAAGACAAGCGTGTCAGAAAATGTATAAAAACTAATAAATAAAAAAAGACCTAATAACCTATCTGCAAAAATTTCAAAATTGATTTTTTTTGGGATTTTTATTCCTTATATCATAGCGCATATGTGTGCAAAATTTTGAACATATAATATTACAAATGACAAAGTTTTTCTACCTAGAGGACCGTTACGCACAAAAAATATCGTTTATAGTTCCAATTTTATAACGTTTTGTCCCTCTCCTGTAAACTTTTGAAAACTGCAGATAGGTTATTTCGTCTTTTAGGTGACGATATACAAAGTAATGAAGTAGCACTATATGTATTCGGAAAAAAAATTACAGTAATCGACGCTAAGGATTTGCAGATATGAGCAAAAATCTGCGCTGGCGTGACGTTAAAAAACGGAAGTGGGTTTTGACTTGCATTACAAAACAGAATCAGACTGCGAATTGAGCAAGATGTTTTATACAAAACCTTTTTTAGTAAACTTAGGGCTTATATAGATTTATTTTTCAAGCTATAAAATGTATAAATCTTTGCTCGTTTTAAGGTAAATATGGGAATTTTCCGAGAAAAGTCTAATATTTTTAATGTAACGCCATGTTGTTCAACCCTTAATCCTTTTTTTACTTAATGTAGAGCTAGTTGTGCTTTACACCAAAATATAAAAAAGTTAACTATACATATAAAATTTTTTGAGAAACAATTTAAAATACTTCTGGCGTTACGTTACAAAAAGTAGACTTTTCGCTGGAAATGCCCATATGTACAATACATATTGTTTATATTTTCCTCCGCGTGTACATTGGTCAAACAAATATGTTATAAAAACATTATATGAAAATCGCTCAGTTTTTTAGTGATTTTCATATTAATTTACAGCTTCAATCACTGTTCGTACACTAGAACAAGACGACATTGATGAAAGAAATTGCATTGAATTGAAGCCAAAGATTGTGTTTGTTGGTTGTGGATGATGTGAAAAGCTGCATGTAGGTGTTTGTATAAAATTTAATAAGTTGTAAACTGTACATAAAAATATTAATTAATAAATATACTAACAAAAATGGAGTTTAATTGAATTATTATGATTTCCTATCTAATAAATCGGGAAAATGGTTTATGTAACCGGTTAAAAAAAAAATATTGATAAAGACAATCAAATCTTTTGTTATGAACATCAAATTTGTATGTATTCAGTTGCATCTAGCATATATTCGGGTGTAAGCATATTTTTAATTTCTAATAATCATACTTACAACTAACAATATCTGTTGTTACAACTGATAGTGTACTAAAATTCAAATGTTGCTATCAAAAATATAATGTTTAGCAACGAAATTTTCAGTAATTGTAACCGAATTGTGTGATAGTACATGCAACCGACGAAATTCGATTGGCGCCAAATTCGGTTGTGATCACGAATCTGTTTTCTCTGTGTATATAAAGTAAAAACAATTGTAATTTTCTGATTAAATTGTATAGATATCAAATAAAAAAAAGTCTTTGAAAGGTCTTTTTTATATTAATTTTCTACAAATAAAACTTTTTTAAGTCGAGATAAGATAGCAAAAAAATTTAAAAAAATTCGGCGCAAAAATCATTTTTACTAAAAAAAAAATATGCCAAAATTAAAGAAAAATTTCGTTTACAATACATAATTTTTAAAACGTAAACCAAAATTGCTGGCTTAACATGTAAAGGCTCTAAGTCCATATTTAAAAATTTTACAGGAGAGACAAAAAACAATTAAAATACATGTGATGAAACAATTTGAGAGAAATGTTTAAACTGTACTTTTAATTGGGACTTAGAGCTTTTTCTTGTGATAAATTGGACTTAGCGGTTTTGCTCATAACTTCAAAACAACAACAAAAAATGAGATAACTGTAATTTTTTCTTTGTAAACAATGTATTTTTACTTATTGCACATTACTGCTTTAAAATCTTAATTTCTTAAAAAAGTGGACTTAGAGCCTTTACATGTTAAGCCAGCGAAATGTTTTATGAGTGCAAATTTCGAAGGACTAACCACATGTTTTAAACTTTTTCAATTTGACTTAAGATGTTTTGTCAATAGGCCATAGAAATTAAACATATTGTTAATAACATTTTACAAATAAAAAATATTAGAATATTTTTAACCAATTTTCTTAAAAATTTTACTGCCGGTTCAAACGTTAACGTTCGAATAGAATTAAATATGGAAAATATTTTTAAAACAGTGATTTTCGTAAAGATTTTTGTGCGAAAAAATAAAATTATAAAAAAATTGGTTTTAACCACCAAATTCCTAAAATCAAGCGAAAAGTTGATGTTGTACCATTCAACATAACGTAAAATTGGAAAATTATGTTTGTTTCTTAATTAATTATTAATCAAACTAAAAGTACGATCAAACAATTAAGAGAACTATATGCGGATATGTCGAATCGTGTGTACGCTACACCATGGTGCGATTAGGACAGATAGTTATATGAAAACCGTTCTTTAATTATTAATAAATCTTTGTTTTGCCACGCCCACTTTTCAAATCCCGCCCATATTTTTAGAGAGGTTGTGTATAGATAATCCAGCCCAGAGAAAAACATGTTTACATATGGTCACCTCTAAGTAAATTATTATTAAAGAAAAATTTAAACATATTTTGTTTAATTTAACAATAATATTGTCACCGACAACCATATTTTAGTTAAATTAGTCCTATATCAAGAACCCAACAACCATATTATGGTTGCTTCCAAACATGTTTTGTTTAATAATAACTAAAATATGTTTAATACTTATAATAGCATGGTTAGTTTTCAACCAAAGCATGTTGCTCTTATAAAAGAGGAAAATACAATTGTTAATTTAAAAACATATTATGGTCATATTTAACCATAACATGCTTAAAGTCAACCATTATATGGTTGTGGCCTCTTAATGGAAGACTAATTTAACCACAACATGATTGTCGAAGACAATAATATGGTTAAGTAAATTAAACAAAATATGTTTAAGTTTTTTTTAAAAAAAAGTTTTGTTGGAGGTGACCTAATTTAAACATATTTTTTCTTTACGTGCACTGCCGCCTACATTTTTTAGGATGTTGTCCATTGTTAACCAAGATGCTAGTACCTAGTTCAGAACCTTTGGCTCTTCTCCAGATATACAAAAATCAGCAATGTCTTTTTATGGAAAGTGCAATGGTGATGTTAACCAAAGTCGCCCACATTTTTTCAGATTTGTGCATTGATAGCCAAAATTTGGAAACCTTTATTGTTCCCGTTATCAAGATATATAGAAAATGGGTTGTTTATGCGTTAAATTAGGGGCAGTCATGGCTTTTGCGAAATTGAACAGAGCATATATGACAGAAATATATACAACAGAGATCTCACCGTATCTGTGGTCTGCGGAAAACTCATAACCCACTTAAACAGACAGACGGCCACACGGACATCGTTTAATCAAATTTGCTACTCATAAGAACCCAAAACAAATGCACTCTATAGGGTATCAGAACAATATTGTAGAAATTGCAAACGGAATGACAAATGAACGGAATCCGAATGCGGCAAAGGGTAAAATATGCACTAACAAATTAATGCTAAAATTAATAAAAAAAAAAAACACTAAAACGGATATATATATATTAGGGCGGGTCGATTTTTTTTTTAAAAATCGTATAGCAAAAACGTAATCAACATAAAATTCTAAGAAAATTCTCCGAAGAAACCATGGGTAGAAACAAAATCCTAGTCCGTGCCTCTCGACTTGAAAATTTGGCTGCCCGCCTTAAAAAAACAAAAATTTTTTGAAAAAATAGCTTTTTCCAAAAAGAAATTGAATTTTTTTTAATAAAATGGTTTAGTAAGGTTATTCTTTTGCACTTTATATTTTTTTACAATCAAAATTTTTTTTACATTGAAAAAATTTTCAACCAAGTAAAAAAATTTCAAGTCGAGAGGCGCGGACTAGGATTTTGTTTTAGACCCATGGTTTCTTCGGAGAATTTTCTTAGATTACGTTTTTGCTATACGATTTTTAATTTTTTTTTCATCCACACAAATCGACCCGCCCTAATATATATATATTGTTTGTGCCTTCATTGGTTGCTCGCACTTAAAAAGTGTTGCAACTTTGTAGCAAATGCTATAATGAAAAAGATATTTATAACTAGAAATGGAAATAGCTGACTGCCTTAAAAGGATGTTGCATATTAATATTTTGTATTACTCTTGCCTTTGTTTTTTTATCATGACATGCAACTAGTCTACCACAACACTCATATACTACAGAACTACTAATGCTCCTATTAAAAATACAATTACATCAAAGTGCTGAATTGTATTACACATTCGGCAACACATATATTTTTTGATAGATTACATATTTTTTTTTTTATTGATTGTTGTCGCTTATATTTCATATATTTTTTTACATCAATCAAGAAAATCACTTTTTTTGATTGAGATTTACTGTCGAAAATAAATCTTTTTATGGTTGGCTGAACTAATGTCTCCCATTTTTTTTTTAAATTGAAATTGCAGTTGTGTAAAACTATTTTTTTAACTTCTTATTATTTTTGTTGTTTTTTGAAAAATGATTACAAAACATATTTAAAAGTTTGTTGTTGAATGAATGAAATATGAAAAATATATTTTCTGAAATGAAAACTGTTGGAGAATATGTTCAGACTTTATTTTTTAAAGCCCCTGAATTACATATCGCACTTGATCATAAAGAGTGTATTAACCCAAAATTTAAAAATGTTCAGGGCAAGTAAGACAATTTTTAATTTAATATTAAAGGGATATGAAATAGAATTTTTAAACCAACTGTTTTATTACCCAAATTTTGACAAAATAGTACGTTGTTTTTTCAGATTTTTTCCACAAAAGTGACAAAATAAAAATTTTTAGTAAATACCCACTTAATGATCAAGTGCGATATTTGAAATCAAAAGAAATATGAAAGTATAGACGCAAATATATGTAAAGAAGTAAGATATAATAGTTTTTACTTAAACGCTTATATACTGAGTACCTACGAGATATATTACAGTATTAGGGATATCGATGATAAAATTTTTTAAATAACCGGTTTTCGAATATTCCATATAGTTGCTATTTAAAAAAAAACCGGTTTTCGGTTAAGCATTCGAATGCATAAAAATACAAAAATCAAATTAGTTTTAATAATAAAAAGTTAATTAGAATAAAAACAAAACAACGAAGGTAAGGAATCAACAAAATCCATAGATATGACTTAAGGTATGTTCAGACCTAACAAATACTTGACGATAAAATAAAAAAAAAAGCGTGACCAGTAAATTTATTAAACTAAAGCTAAGATGATAATTGTATTTATGTAACGGGTCCGCCATTTAACGTTTTTTTTCAACTAGTGCTTATTTCGTGAATGGTTACACTTAGCTCATGCCTGATATGACAGATAATTAGTTTTATCCTTCCGCTGAACGAATATGGTTGTGTATATGCACCCAAAACGAGTCACTGTTTGGTGCGGATTTCGGTCCAGAGGCATAATTGAGCCATTTTTCTTCGAAAATGAGCAAGGAGTGGCCGTTACAGTCAATGGCGATCGTTATCGGGCCATGTTGAACGAATTTTTGTTCACAAAAATTGAACAGAAGGATATTAGCAACATTTGGTTTCAACAGGAGGGCGCTATGTGCCACACAGCCGAAGCTACACTCGAAATTTTGTTCTTGAAGATCGCACTATCAGCCGCAGAGCTAATGTCGTTTGGCCACCTCGGAGCTGCGATTTGACACCGTTGGACCATTATTTGTGGGGTGCCGTCAAAGATAAGTGTTACGCCGACAAGCCAGAGACAATTGACGCTTTTAAGGACAATATTCGTGAAGCCATTGGTGAAATACAGCTGCACACAGTCGATAATGTGCTTAAAAATTGGACCGATCGTGTAGGCTACTGCATGGCCAGCCAAGGCAGCCATTTGAATGAAATTATTTTCCATTATTAACCGGAAGGATTGTACTTTCAAATGAAAAAATAAATTTGAGAAAATATTCAGTAGTTTTTTTTATAGCATTTTCAAAAAAAAGAAGTTATTTGGCGGACCCTTTATAATGTAGTTGGTCATTTTAAAATATTCGATCAGTCCGAATTCGTTTTTTTGGCTTTTAACATTTCATCTTCCATTGGCTTGCCAATTTAACCATATGTAATCGTTCTTAGCCTCACATTTTGAACGTGTTGGTCTGGTTGAGAGCGGTACAAAACCGGTACAAAACCATTTAAAACTCGGCTTGATTATATGCGGAGTCTAAAATACTCTGGAGTGGATTATGGAAGTTATCGGCTTCCTACACGAAGCTTTAGGTCGACCGATGACTTTTCGACAGGGCTTTAATTTTATGTAACACCTTGGCAATATGACTGAAACTTTTATTTTCTTTTATTTCATATTTGATATTTTGCACCACAATAAATAAATAAAAAATTTGCAAACTTGGGACACATAGCCATTCACGGGCCCGGCAATACAAGTTATGTTACGATGTTCAACATTATGAAGGGTGTTTTTTATAGAGAAACACAAGTTTAAATCAAAATAAAACAAGGAAATATATTTTAAATATCAATGAAACGCTCTTTATGGGAAAGAAAATTGTATGAAATTAATGTTTAATAGCCTATTTCCGATGTTCGAAACAATTCTTTCTTCGGATGGCGCGTAGAAGGCGCAATCTGGAACACCAATTTTCAACAACTTTTCGCATTCTGACCACATCGTTTTTGAAGAGATATGAGCCAATGACTTCGTCAGCCCATAAAGCGAACCAAACTGTAATTTACTGTGGATGTAATGGTGTTTCGACAAAAGCTTGTGGATTCTCCCCACCTAAAACCAGAACTGGGCTTCATCGGGAAATAAAAGTTTGAATTTAAATTCAAAATCAATATCAATTTGTGCTTCAGCCCAATCGCCAACAATTTGCTCTGTGTCAACAATTTGCTCTGGTTTAAGTCGATTCATAATGAAATTTCAAAGCAAACTAAACGAAAAGCAACTTTCAGCTGTTAAAGCAGTGATGCCAACTCAAATTTGTGACACTCTAACAAAAAAAACCTTTATTAGAGTCTTTGTACCAAAGCGAGAGAGGTGGTTTATATAGGACATACCCAATAAAAAATGTTCTAGTTTTGCGAAGCAATAATGGGTAATTTTAAAAAGTAGGCGCGCGTTTATGCACTCCGCAATATGAGATACAGAAGTAAGTGAACGAATTCTTAACAAATGTAAACAAAATATAACATTTGAGGACATACGACATTCCTTTACTAAGAAGCTGATTTGTAATCGAGCATATTAAACAATAACGCTAACAACCAAAAAATTCAGTGTGTAAAGCTGATCGTTAGTTACATTAACCAATATTTATATGCGCTGAATAAGGCGCTTTTTGTGTCCAAAATGTATTGCTTCAAAGTGGAAACTCGCTTTATAAAATTCATGTTTTTCGTAAACGATATTGTAAGCGAACCTTTTCCATTTCTCGCTTACAATCCTGCTGCGTTGGAAGCTCCATTTTTTGGTGGGTATGGTCAATGATAGACCTACCAGCATACATTTTTGCCATGAAATAGTAGGCGTTTTAGAAGTTATCGTCAATTTCCACTGCCTGATCTCTATTTAGGAACTCTGGACAATTATGACAAACTTACTTACTGGCAATCTTTATTAGATTTATATAAAAGTAATGTGTGCCGATCTTTTTAAATAGCAACACCTGTATGCGTTTTTTTTTTTGTTTTCATTTAATTTATCTGGAGGGAGCCTACATCAAGTCATAACCGCAAAAAAGCTTAAGCGACAAACACAAAATTTTACAGGAGAATAATTTTTTTTTCATTTTATTTCATAAACATTTCGTATGAAGGTTGTCGCTTAATATAAAATTATTTTTGCTATACAATCGCTACGGTACCTTATGTGACCATGACATTTTAAGTGTTGCCACTTAAGTAATTTATTAAAAGCAAAAACGAAAATTTAAAATAATGTCGCTTAAGCTTTTTTTACTTAATACGGAACTTAGCAATCAGTCGTCGCAAAATTTGTCGCCATTTTAGTAGTGATTATAACAAAATTTACTTTTACTTACATGTTTAAGAATCTATACCAGTAAAAGAAATGTTCGTGCATCGTACTTGATCGGAAGTAATGGACAAATATAAACCGACACTCATTTAATTTATTAATGTGATTACGGTAAAAATATTTCATTTAATTTAATTAAAAAACGAAAATTATTAAAACGTTATAAACATAAATGCCTAATTTGTATGGGGGATAGGCGAAATCATTGAGCGATTCTCACTGTTTCCTTTGGCCTAATAAAAACGTATAAACCAAATTTCATCAAATTGGTTTTTGACAAGCAGTCTTAGATTATCATTCGCCCAAGTGCGGCAATTCTGCTTATTGACGAATACACTGAGGTGAAAATGTGCCTCATCACTGAAGATGATTTTTTTTGAAAATTTATTATAATCAATGAATAATTATGGATAATAATGGATAATAAGTGGATAATTATCCACTGTTGCCATTTATGGCCACCATTCTGACCATTGGCAACGTTTGGATTGGTCAAAAGCTTCAGTTCTTAAGTCAATTGCAACTTGTAAGCGTGTAAATGCAAGTATTTATGCATAATGTTCATCAACGACGAGCGTGAGAGGTATAATTATTTGGCACGACGACGAGTTGAGGTGGACGGCTCTTCAGCAGTATGAACTGCAGGAGCATGCACTGGTGTTTTCACATCTCCTTAATACCCGGTTTTTCTCAAATTTTTGATCAGATTTTCCCTACACCACAATTTCATAAGAAAAATGTTCGAAAAGAAATCCTTTTTAGGAATGATGCGCAATCATGGACTCGCCAAACATAATTATGTTATGATGCTTAATTTCATTAATGCCACACATTATCTTGATACACGCAGAGAAAAAATATGGTTGGACATGGTTACGGCAACAACACTATGTTTATTGTAACAATTGTAATGATTCTTTGCGATTAGGTGTATATATTTGGGAACAGGGCTACCTAATAGATGCGGCCTTTAGGTAGCATATAAACAAACAAACGCGATACACTATACCGGGGCAGTAGGAAAGCAGTGCAGCTTGAAGATGAGTGGGGTGTAGCGTAAGATGTTAATTGCCACACCTGGTCTAAGCCCTCCCTCCATGCTGTCAAACGTTAGGATTTGGTTGACAGCCCAAAAAAAAAAACAAAACTTTACCTACCCCTTAAACCCTACTTCACCTTTCATAATAATGAACAACAAAAATGAATTCAATGTTTTAATATAAATCGTTATAAATGTGATTTTTATTTTATTAAGTTAGTTATTAAGTTTAAATTGATTAAGTTGAATAATTAAGTTCATAGATTAAGTTTAATATACGAAGTAATAAAATATAATAAAGTAAAACTCGATATTAATTTGAGAATGGTCACCCTTGAAATTGGGATTAAAAATGGTGAAATTAATTCTGATTATTATCAATGAAAATTTAAAAAGATTTACATACATACGTATAGTATGGAAACGTTTAAAACAAAATCTACGCGAGTTAGGTGTATTTAAAAACCAAAACAACATTTAAATGTAATTTATGTATGAATATTTATATTGCAAATTGGAATGAATGAGAGTGTAATTATGGCATGGCTAATATAATAAACATAAAAATAAACACTTACAGTTTTATTGCTGCCATCAGGCGCCGGAAGACTTGCGTAGGTAGATTATGCTTAGCCAAATATTACCGTTACGAGAGAAAGAGAGTTTGTATGTGAATTTTGGTAACTATTTGGATTGCATAAAAAACAAGAAAAGATTGGTTGCTTATGCTTATTATACATTCCACATACTTATAGAAATAAATGAATGTTTATGTATGTGTTTATTAGATTAAAGAAAATGCGTTTTAGTGTAATGTAATGGAATAAATATTTAAAAGAGTAAATTCATATTAGAGGCTTAAAAAAAAAAAAAAAAAAAAGGTGACCATTTCACGACTTTAAGTTATCAAATAAAATTAAAATTTATGAAAATGTACAACAAAAAAAATTAATAAAATTTAAAGTTAGTTAGTATTTTAGTTTTTGAATTTGGGTCTTCACCTTTTGGGAGATTTGACTTTGACTAGGCATTCTAGTCCTCCCAAAAGGAATTTGAGTGACATTCATTTTCTTTTCTTTAAAAAAAAAATTAATTAAATGAATTACACAATTAATAAGTGAAAGGGAGGGGAGGAGTTCGGTAAACGATTAATTAGGTGATGTGTTCGGTAAACGATAAATTAGCACCCAATACTACAATGATGTTTGCCCAGGACGAGAATATTAACGAGGATATTTAATAATAATGCCAGCTTAATGGCAATGCCCAATGGAATTGATCTTCCAACGAAAGTGTCCTGGACTCCCGGACAGAGAAGCACTATGTTCAAAATAATGAAAATTATAGAAAGTCTGGAACAAAATCCACTAAATAGTATTTCCGCTTAAAGAATTTTCCCAAATAACTGAACTGTTTTATAAAAATTTTAGTTCATTTGAACTGACGACACAGAAATTATTTTTATCATGAGGAAAATTTTCATATTTTATATGACAAATGAAATCAATGCCTACTATAATTTAAAAAAAAATAAAATGTAGAATTTGAATTTAATTTTGAAAATTAGCAACTATCAAAGTCAAAACAAAAAAAATAGTATTTGTTAATAGATAAACAAGAAATTTAGAAAGTCGTCCTCACACAATATATTGTTGATGTATGTATATACATACAAAATTTTTATTTTTATTAAATAGCAGCAATATTATAGTTACTGTAAACATGTCAATGTTTATCGCAATTAGAAATGTGAGTATTGTTGACTGAAAATAATTATTTTCCTAACAACTAAATAATGATAACATTACAAACATATTTTATTATTCATAACCATTTCATAATATTTAATAGTCACAACATGATGACTTTCTATACGTGTAGTCATAGTATGCTTAAGAAGCAAACAAAATATATTTACTATAATAATGTTAAAATGTTAGCGTCATCTGTAAAATAATTTTGAATCAGTTGTGTCGTTTGTTTTAAATATGCTTATGGAATTATTTTGAGTGTAACCACTCACAATTAAAAATAAATACTCATTAAAAAAAAATAAGTGTTAAGAAATTAAAAAAATATATAGAAATTGTATTTGCATTAAAAAAATTGTAGTGCCAGAAAATAAAAAATCAATGCAAAAAAATTTCAATTTATTTTTTATTGTTGTGACAGCACTACTGTATCATAATATGATTACTTCTAAAATAGATACCAGAAAAGTTATCGCCGTCAACTTGTTTATCAATACCAATTTGTATGGCATTTAAAGATTTTTATGGGTATGTTAATGGTATGGAAGCTACGGTCAAAATTAGCCCGATTTGTGCAAAATTTGATAATTTTTGAACCAAATGCTATCTAAATTCTAACATCAGAAGATGGGTTATGGACAGCAATACTCTATTCCGGAAAAACAAACTCCATTTCGCCATTTTCAGTAGGCTTCGTCCCAATGACAATTGAAAAATATGTACCCAGTTCATCCAATTATCTTTAAAATTGTGTCCTGTAATTTGCGCACAAGGACGAACATCATAAGATTTACTCAGAAGCGTATGTTCTAAGAGAAATGTTTGTATGTGTTACACTCAACAACGCAAACGCTTAGTATCCTTAATATCCTCTCCATTATTGTTAAGTGGACATAAAAATAAGACATTGTATATATGTACATGTTTTGCTTGTTCATCTTTAATTTATTTATTAAACTTCATTTATTTATTCCTTAAAAATGCAATTCATTAAAACAAATTTATGTGCTACCATCAGGTTTTCTAGTCTTGTTTCTGTTTTTAATTCTGCGGCATTTTGTCTAGCCTCCAGCGTAAATATTGCGCTAAGCAAATCGACTAAAAACGTACAATTTACCACAAATTACATTCAAAAGCTCAATAACATTCGATTCATTTCTTTTTTTCTTTTAGAGATATCTATGGGTTACACCCCAAAAAAGTGAAAAAATTCCATTCTAGTTGTGAGAGTGTGTGACATTTAAACTGGAAAAATACACAAAGTTTTCTTTAAACTGCTGTGTCTGCAGTAGTTAAACATTGTATCTATTTGATGTGGTTGTCGTTATAGTTTTTTCCTGGGATTCGCATTTCGAAATTTCTCGGGAAATGTGATTGTTTTTAAGGCGTTGCGCAAAATGACCCCAGGAAATATGGCCCCAAAAAGAAAATGAAAAACGGCCCCAAAATTTTACATGAGACACAATAATACGAAATGTTGGGGATATTTTTTTTTTTTTTTTGGGTTTGTTTTTCATTTTTTCGTTGGGGTGATTTTGCATCTTAAGTGGAATAAAAAATTACCCCGATATCAATTTTTTTTTATATCTTTACCAAGTAATAAGTCAACTCTTACTCCGACTCCGACTTTGACCTAGATGGTAAATCTATATGAGACTGGTCTTTATTTGACTTTAAACTTTTTTTAATGCAGTACCTTTTCAATGGTTAAATATAAAAAATTATTCGATCAAAATCTTGTAAATTAAAATTTTGTATTCCCGAAAATTACTTTGATAATAAACTGGCAAGTGCTTGGCTTAAACAAACTATACTGGCAACTTGCCTTATTTTTTGCGAAAACAATAATACAAGTTGTTTTTGTTTTTTTTTTGCACAACTACAACTACATAAGATAAACTCACTGTTTATTGTTGTTGTTTTAGTTTAAGCTTTAATATTGTTACAAGTAAAACTGTTGCGTATAATTCTTATTTGCTTAACAGTTTTATTTTTATGATATCCTAATTTTTTCTCAAAATCTTTGGATGAAGTTTCCTGATAATCTGGCCTTAGTAAACAGTGATAAAATTTTGTATTCCCAAAAATTACTTTGATGATTCTATAAAAATTTCAAATCGATATCTTAAATATTGCATCGCCAATTTCAAAGAATTTTTATTTTGGAAAATATTAGAAAATTTTTTTAAATTTTTTATGACGAAAACTAACTGAAATATTGGGAATAAAAATAAAAATATTAAAACAAAAATCACAAGTTTTTATTTTTATTTGTTTACTTGGACCTGCAGCCAAACAAAAACAACTAATAATGAAAATTGTTAAAGTCAGAGTCTCGTATATTTTGGTTAAAATTTAACAATTGGCTTAAAATTTATTTTATTTATTTATTCACATATAATCGTTAGCCAATATAGGCCAAATTGATTAAGTTACATTATTTGACAATTTAGTTATAAAATACCAATTTAACTTATTTTAATAATACATTTTTAAATATGTTTTACTATCCCTATCACGAATATGTGTCCCAATTTTAAAGTAATTTATTCCGAATGTTATTCCTGTTATTTATTGTGACTTATGGTCAGTTTTGGATCTTTGTCACACATTTTTGTACACTTGTATAGCAAATAATTACGGATTCCCATTTATTTTTGTATTATGCAATTAAAGTTGAAAAGAAACATGTTCGGGTTTAATTAAATTAATTAAAAACTTTATGCACAGATAAGGCCTTTTCCATTCGTTTTAAAAAAAATTACAAAACCGTAACAAATACATAAAATTAAACAAAAACTATTAATTTTTAATAATTTTATATTAAAAACACCTTTCTGCCTGTTCAACAATTGCGAAAGTTAACGTTCGCATAGAAATTTTTCAGTTTTAAGACAATTTTTCATATAAAATTCTTTATAAATCTGTTCGAATTTGTTGAACAGGCAGTTTGTCTTTATCAAATTGGAAATGCGTTCGATGCAGTGGTTTAACAACTTAGCCACTCATCGGTAATAAATTGGACAATATAACCGAAATGCATGGGACATTAAAAAAAATTCGGAGAAATTTATTCAATAATTTAGGATGTGAAGCTAAAAAGTTTGATATCCATTGTTAAACACGGTGAAAAACAATGTTAAGCAAAATAAAGTTTTACATGAATATTATTAACCTTATAACATAATTTTGATCTGGAGGGACCCTGGACGACCATCGCACACTGGTTCATATTTTGAAAAGGCGGCCAAAACCATTTTTAATGTTCTCCGATTTTAATATTATTTTATTCATATGAAAGTAAACACTAGAAAGCATCGGGTACCACAAGATGTCGACCCTGTTTCAACTATTTCATTGAGAACAGGGTTGTCCAAATTGGACTTTCTCAGTATTTGACTATGGTTATGAATTTCTTAGTCAATTTTTAAAGTTAAAATGCTCATAACTTTTTGTTTTGTTAATTGGCTTATCTTATTTATTATAAGTGGTTTAAAGCATTCAACTCTGCCACCTGTTTTGTAGAACTTAAAAGGAGTTTTATGTTTCAAATAAGCGGCAATAAAAGGATATTTAAAAACTTCTATCAAGAGTATAAAAATAATCGATGGAAAAGTTCCACAAGCTTTAAACGAAACAAAGTCTTCGTCAAGCTGCACCATATGCCAAAAAGCATCAAGTCAATTATGCCAACCCCGTTAACCTTTACAAGACCATAATTTCAATGAAGCATACGAATTTGGAATGTCCCCTCTTCATGCCAGAATTCGTTTTATGGAGCATATTCTTAAATTAAGTTATGGCTAAGAAAATGTGAAAAAGATGAAGCAAATTCAAGAAAAATACCTTCAGCTAGGCCTAGTAATTAACCAGCCAAAACCAGATGGAAATTCAAGAAAAAAGGAACAAGGACTACAGATTCTTCTGCGAGCATAAAACAAGAAAAATTTCCAGATGTTGTACTACTGAAGATCTAATTACTATTTTGTTAGGCACATCAGACCCATATATGCCCAGTATTCGACATAAATAGAAGAAATTTGTTCTAATGTTGTTTAATTTAAAGAAGTTTAAGGATTATAAATTGTTTCTGATTTAAGTATACCTATTTGAATTAATACATAAAAATAAAATACATACATTTGTGTATGACGTACATATTAAACAAAAAATAAAAGTTGAATTACTTGAAATTTTCAAAAATGTACTTTTTCAGTTTTGTACTTATAACAACTCGTCTTGTCCCAAAAAAGCCAACCATTGGCCCCTGTGAATATTGGGACTAAAAAATTTACAGAGGCCAAATGTTGGCATTTTCTGACAGGATCTTAAGTTAGTTAATAAAAAAATAAGTATTATTTGTAAAATACAAGAGAAGCAAAGATAAATTATAAAAAAATTCTATTTGAAATATTAAAATTTTACACCGAAACTCAAAAAAAAAAAAAAAAAATTAAAATGCATTTTAACTCCCCATAACTGTTGTTCCTATTAGTCAAGTTTTACGTTTTATAGCGCAAATTAAAGGCTAATATCTCAACTATCAACCAAAACACACATGAAAAAATAGCGATTCAGTCAAAAGTTATAGAATTTTGACCGCCTTCTCGTAAAATTTCCCGCTGAGCATCGGTCCCAAATTGTATTTTCAAATACTGTGGTGCAGGTTATCATATGTTACATGTGTGTAGGTCATTATATACTAACCCCCATATTCATAAAAAACATTTCAGGTTTATAAAAAGATTTTTCTATGGAAATTTGTTCAATAAAGCTTTTATAAATCAAATCATATTTTTATGAATGCGGGGGTAAAACTTTAAATTTTAAGATACAAATTTATCAAAAACTTAAACCCTAAAAATCTTTTTTCAATAAACTTTTTTTTATTCTTTTTAGGAGCAAGAGTTTCCATATTCCAGTTTTTACTGAATGTAAAAAAGTCCTGGGAAAACCCTAGTAAATGTAAATTTCTTATTTTTTTCATTTACGAATTGTGTTTTTATGCTGGTACATGCTGCTGTTTGGTGTAACTTTTGGTAGAACTAAAATTAGGTCAATAGGTTTTATTCCCTTTTTTGCGTTTCTTACTTATCGGTAGCAAACAAATAGCAAAAAACATAAAAAAAGAACTCACAGAAACAATAAAGCCATTTAGACGTTAAAAAAATATTTTAATGTTTAAAACAATTAACATACATTGTTTATAGTCAGCATAAATAGTTATTGTCAATTTCTTTTTGGAAATAAAAGAAATGTCTTGGAACTTTTCAGACGATTTTATTTTTGTTTTATTTAAAAAAGGTCTTTATACGTTTTTTTTTTGAAATGTCAGCGACATTTATAAAACTTTCAATTTATTGTTAAACTGGGTAAGAGGGAATATTTTTAAATTTGCGTTTAGACTAAGAGCAAATAAAGAACACGAGGTGGCACTAAAATTATGTTTGTGTTCCAAATGTGTTAAGAGTTTATATGTAGTTATTTGTTATAGTGGCTTAAAAAAAATTAATTCACATTAAAAAAAGAAGAAGTATATTATTTGTATAAAATCTTTAGCTTTTCTAAAATCTTTGTATGAAGATTCCTGACGATCTGGCATAACCAACCAGTGAAATGCGCATAGGAATAGCTTATCCCATCAACAATAAATTTCAGTTTATCAATAGTATGAAATGAGAATTCAGCACATTTAAACGAAACTTTGTTTAAAACAAAATTTTAAACATCCCAGGAAAAACTGTAACGTAGTTTAAATTTTATTAATAATCACATTGAACAATATTTGGGAGAGACCCAAATTCTTACCCATTAAGTAAGAATCGCAGCAACAGAAATCCAACAATGTATACGGCCTCTTAGTTGTCTACAGGAATTACCTTGTAAATCAAACAACCACTAAGTAACCACTTACTCTAAGCCTTACCTTCAATTCGTAAAATCCAAAGTTTTTCATACTACACCAGTTCAAACTGGGACGAATTGATAGAGTACTTTTCGCTTATAGTCCATTCCTTAAAGACCAGAAACGGATTTAAGCCAAAACTGTCATATTCGCAATTACATAGGTATGTACATACATATCGTTACCTAAAACGCAAAAGGCCCTAACTAACCAAAAATTAAAAATTTACTTTTTCATCTACTCTGATGTATTGCATCGACACAAATGTCCACAATAAATTTTGGAATCTTTTTACCAAAATAAG
Organism: Pollenia labialis; assembly: GCA_949318255.1. Taxonomy (NCBI): domain Eukaryota; kingdom Metazoa; phylum Arthropoda; class Insecta; order Diptera; family Polleniidae; genus Pollenia; species Pollenia labialis. The sequence goes on along the minus strand of OX439142.1, from coordinate 127,580,144 downwards.
CGATTTTATTTACAAAAAACAAACGGCCCTATCTACAAAAGATTATATGATACGCGCTAAATGGTCTTACTAATGGTGTTTTCTTTTCTACAAAAAAAAAAATACCACATTTTAAAAGGTGCATGTATAAAATGTCTTGCCGAACATGTAATACTGCAATTTTTTATTTGAAGAGAACAAAACACAAAAATGGATCGCCCTGTTTTTAACAGCTGACAAAAAGTTTGTTCTTCAATTTATAAAAAAAATATGTTTTGAATAACTCACCTTTTATTTATAAGTGTGTTATTCAAAACATAAAAAAATATACATAAGCCCAAATTTGTTAAAAGATTGATATGTATTAAATAAATAAATACATTACCAAATTCCAATTTCCTTAGTTTGTTTTTCATAAAATATGTAAACAAGAAAATAACTTTGCCAGATCGCCGATTTATTAACATCAAGTTTTTACGATTCCCTGATTTGACGTTTTTTTTAAAAACTATTTTATAACACAGAATCCATTTAAATTTTATATCACTAACAGCCTACCATTAACAATGTAATGCTTTCTTTTCTTTTTACTATAAAATAATAGAAAAAAATAACTATTAAAACTTAAAATTTTTACTGTCCTGATTAAAGGCGATTTTCCCCAACTTCGTCTGGTAACCTTATATATAAACAGAAGTCATCTTTTTACAGGGCATTCCCAACACACTTGATTTATACGGGGCGTAAAGTGCTATGCCTTGTGGCATTTAAGGGTGAATTTTTTTAGAATAAAACACGCTGCCCTTATAGAGAGCAAAGCATTTTTAAGAAACCAACACCAAATTGCATTTTTTTAAATAAAATGTGACATTTTTTGTAGAAAATAAAACACCATAACAGTTTGCATAATATGCAACATTGTCAATTGTCAAAAAAACTGGTAGGTTTTACAAGAAAAATAGAAGATAAATAAATTATAAACAGTTTAGGGCAATTAAACAATTAACATTTTTAATTATTATTATTATTGTGGTTATTTTGTTGAACTGTTCTATGGTTTTTAATCCAAATTTTGATATTTTAATTAGGCTTAAGTTCATCAAATTTAATTTCCATTAAATAATTTTTTTGAAGAAAGAAATTTTACAACAATTTATTGATAATTTTTCATTCTTGACTGACTTCATCTGACAATTTTTTGCCATAGAGCAATTCCATATAAAAACGATCTAAATTGGCAAATTTTTGGACGACCCCTCTCCGATTTTAAAATAAATAGTCTCAATCGATTGCCCAGCAAAAAATAATGTACCTACATATTTTATTTTTTTTTTTATAGTGACTGGTTTAGTGTTGGTGTACACCACTGTCATGTGACAAAATTGAAGAATTCTTCATAAGGGACCTCATTGAAAGTTGTTTAAAAAAAAACTACTAAAGCGATCGCAACGAGTGATAGCTCGTTGGAAAGGTATTGAATCAGGCTTTAATTGAAAAATAAAATTTTCCTAATTTTTCTTAGAAATTTACCTTTAAATTTTCCCATGAAAATTAAATTTTCCGATTTTCCACAGAAGCTCCTAAATTTTCCGGCTAATTTTTTTTTTGGATTCCTCATAACTTTTGCTTTAAGAATCAGCAATAAAAAAATGGGCCCCGACTCCTTGTTTGGACAGGAGAAGAGGATTTAAGAGACCACCTTGTTAAAAATACATTTTAAAAATTATTTTACAGTTAAAAATACATTTATGAAGAAAAAATCTTTCTTATTTTGCTGCTTATACTTAATTACAATATTTATTAAAAATTTCAAATGTCTTGGCATCATTATAAAATTAAAGTAACTTTAAATTTAGCACGTAGGCAGACGAAGAGTACCGCTTTACATTAATTGACATATCAGAAATATTTGGTATGAAGCAATGAAACTTTTGCGTTCCAGTTATAGTTTTTACATTATTATATCTGTTTTGAATTCGTCGCTCTATGGCATCGTGTTCTTTTTGAGTGCATAAAACTGTGTTAATGGCAATTTCCTTGCTTTGATCTGGTCAGTATATGGCCTTTGCAAACTTGCCTTAGTCGCCATGCGTTTTAGGGTTCCCCCTAACGCATCGCATGGGCCCTTACCGTGGGACGTCGCGAAAAAGTGCCACTCGACCTTGCAGTTTTATTCTTCTTCAATTATGCAAAGATTGTAAAATTATTTTTTATTCTTGTACTGAGTCGATTGTCGATTGCATCGAATTTTGATCTTAAGAATTCAAACAGTTTCATTTGAAATAAATAAACGGACACATAATTGTGAGCTAAACTCTCCGCGACAACAACAAGGCTTACGGTCTGTAGTTCGTTATCTTCGTTTTTGAAATAAATGCAAAAAGGATGCACCGTGCACTGGTCGTTTTCCCAGTGATAAGCCTGAATTTCATCCTGAACGAGAAAAGTGTAATTCTCGGCAAAGTCGCTTATCACAATGAATTCATTTTGGGCTAATTTCTCCTTACTTTCCTTTAGAAATTTCGATTGCATCTCGGATATGAAATGGTGCGCCTTCAGTTCATTCAACTTGAATCCGAATTCCTCGATGAATTCCGGAATCTGCTTTACCACGGTCTCAAGGGAACATCTGCCGCTGCTAATTATCCACTGTTTGAAATGCACCTCCTGAATTAACAGCTGTTCAAACTTTTCCGCCAAATATTACTCTAGCTCGTCAATCTTCGGACAATTGTCGCATTTGGACAGATGACAATTTTCCGTGGGGTATGCGCACAACGACTTCGACAGGAGGTCCCTATATGTTTCAATTTCACCGTGAAATACTTTCAATTTCTTGCATGGAAAGAAAATTAATTTGATGTTTTGATGAAACATGCAAACGCAGACTGAATGCGTTCCGTGCCTGTCTAATGCCAGCACGCATTCTTTTGGTCGTAGGATGGCAAACTTAGAAAATCCCACTTTTTCTGCTGGGTATTTCTCATTGAACTGATGGTATGCTTCGGATAGATTACATAATAATAATCTGCACTGCTTGTGTACTTTTTCTCCATCTTCACGTGTGATAACATAGTCACGTGTACCTGGGCAGGCGCGGCTGTTGTCATCATTGCAGTAAAAATTTTGAATCAATTTCACCGTTGCTTCGCTGAGGGTCCTTGAGCCAAATTTCTTGGTGGGAGTCGCCAATATGCCCTTCTGTCGAACTAATTCTTTGCTTCTTCTCGCGATGTAAAAAGATGTTTGAAACTGTTCAGAAATCTTGCGTATAGACCATGATTGAGGCAGCACAGATAAAATGAGATATTTCTCCGGAAAAGTGGTCGCTAAATTGAATTTTCTTTTCAACTGCTCAATCATTTGTTTGCCGTCATCAACGTCATCTGCTTGACTGCATTCGTTATCAGAGCCTTCATCAAATATTGCACTCATAACCTTGCCTTTTTTCTCTTTCCTGTATGTTTCACTTCGCAACTTTCTTTTTCTAATAGGCGTTTCACCTAAAGTGGTAATAGCCTCATTCAAAGGACTCAAAGACATATTGACCATCGGAATGTCTGCCTCACTATCAGATGAAACATTTTGTTCACTTGTCATTTCACTCTCGGATTGTGGCTGCATTTGTTTCAATGCATTTGCTTGTTGAGACAAATCGATTTTACACTTGGGGCAAATGAATTCTGCTTCTTCACCGTATTGTATATTTAATTCATTCATGTATCGCTTCGAAACACCAGTTAATTTTAATACTTTTTCGAACGATTTATTTATTCATTTTACTTTAAATTGTCTTTACAGCTTCACTCTTTACTTTACAAAAAAAAAACACTTTACACTTTCACGTTTAGTATTCAACTAAAATTTGACTCAGAGTGTGTGAAGTATTTATATTTATTTTTTGGTAAAAAATAGGTAAAAAAAATAAGCGATATTTTCTTTTCTTTAATAGGAAAATTTGCGTGAACTACTGGTCATAAAATGTTTTTTAAAGAGGGACTTAATTGGTTACTGCCAATAAGCCGACCACAGGTCATAAAATGTTTTGCAAATTTTTTAAATTACCAGGTAATAAATATTTCGCCATATTTATGGAAAATCCGTGTTTTATGACTTGTTTCTGCACGTGTCATTTTAGGCGAAATATTTATTACCTGGTAATTTAAAAAATTTACAAAACATTTTATGACCTGTAGCCTCAGTCGGGTTTGGTGTGCCATTACATTTTTAATAAATATTGTAATTAAGTAAAAGCAGCAAAATAAGAAAGATTTTTTCTTCATAAATGTATTTTTAACTGTAAAATAATTTTTAAAATGTATTTTTAACAAGGTGGTCTCTTAAATGCTCTTCTCCTGTCCAAACAAGGAGTCGGACCCATTTTTTTTATTGCTGATTCTTAAAGCAAAAATCGGAAAATTTAATTTTCATGGGAAAATTTAAAGGTAAATTTCTAAGAAAAATTAGGAAAATTTTATTTTTCAATTAAAGCCTGATTCAATACCTTTCCAACGAGCTATCACTCGTTGCGATCGCTTAAGAAGTTTTTTTTTAAACAACTTTCAATGAGGTCCCTTATGAAGAATTCTTCAATTTTGTCACATGACAGTGGTGTACACCACCACTAAACCAGTCACTATAAAAAAAAAAAAAAAATATGTAGGTACTTTATTTTTTGCTGCGCAATCGATTAAGACTATTTATTTTAAAATCGGAGAGGGGTCGTCCAAAAGGTGATCGCTTTCATATGGAATTGCTCCATAATAAACGACAAACTTGATACCAAAAAAAAACCCCTTTGACGTTTGGTATAACAAAAAATTTTCAGGTGAAGGCCCCATCTAAAGAACCAATGAAATTGATATTTATGTTGTGTTTGATCTCGTCTTCCAAAGAATCTCATTCTTGTGGCTTACGAAGCATTGAATTTATTTACATTTTTGTTTTTATTGTAAGCTTTTAAATTAATTGAATTAATTTATAAAAAAGATTTTTGTTTTAACTATTTATTCAAATTAAATCAATAATTGGTTATGTCTTAAATAAACTTTTCTTTTGTTTAAAAAGCATGGTTTTATTGAAGAAAATAATTTTTATAGGTATAGTCCAAAATGTTGATTATACTAGGCTTAACTTATTATTCATAAATTGGCTTATAAAAAAATCGGTTATAGTCCAAATTCGCATATAGTCCACAAAAGTTGTGCGACTATAGAAGTGGACTATAAGCGAAAAGTACTGTATGATTAAATATATTGGTCTCCCAAACTGGGAATGATATATCATAAATATATTGGTCTAACATCGATGAGTAAGTAAAGCGCTAAAGCTGAAGGCTCAGAAATAAAAAAATCATGAAAAATTTCCCGACATTTTTTTTTATAAGATGCGTATCGTTCTTGTTATTTTTACTGGTTGGTAAATTCTCGTGGCAATTTACTTCGCGCAAATAGTCAAATAAACTTAAAAAGGCTCTGTTTTGCAAGGCCACATGTGCACAAGCTTCAAATGTGGTAGCAGATAAGAGCCTGCAGCCGGAGATTTTTTGTAGGTCATTTAGTCTGCTTAGTTGAGCATGAGCATTCACAGGGATAGTAGTCGTTAAACGAAAGTCCGTGTCGAGCATATAGCAAAGTACCGTTAATAGAGCTAGCCAACTTTATATCTCCCATCTGTTACTGGTTGTAAGTTGCACAGCGAGTTTCTGAGCATAAGGTAGCTCAGCACTTTTATTTATTATTCTTTCAATCGATACTTAACGAATCGAAATTATTTTTTGAGTGTTGTGACATCTCAAATAAATTCTTAACGCGATTCATTAAGTAGCGACTGAAAGAATTATAAATAAAATTGCTTTCGAATCGAATTCGTTCACGACTGCCAGAATTAGCCCCCTAGTCCCCTTTGGAGAAAGAACATGAGATTCTAAATTTAATAAGACCCAGCAGGATTGTGGCACTGTTTTTGAGGTATTCAAGCTTTTAAGATATGATTCTGGCTTAATCGTCTGCCTTAGTCGCTCTATGCACGGCAAGTCAAGCTAGAGTAATATTATGCAGACAAATCTGAATGGTTGGTAATATAAGAAAACAACAATAAAATTCCACTTGGGACGCCATGGCACGCCAATATCTTGGACGGAGCCAAGTAATTATACCGTGGATTGTTTTTTGTATATATCGCAATTAAAGGTGTTTCTGAAACATCAAAACGATGAATTATGTAATTGGTTGAACAAAATCCTAACGCTTCTTATTGGTTCCGCTTTATTTATTGATTTCTTAACCCCGGACGAACTGAAGAATTTTACAACGCTAAATTACTTAATTACGAAGTAGGTTCAATTGTACCTTTATATTTTTATTACTGAACTTCGCTTATGTTTTTTCCAACTAATCAATTAACTTGAAATTAAAATATCTATATTAAGGTTGTCCAAAAAAGTTGTGCTAGTCAGCCCCTAGAATGAAGCATATGAAAATGAAGTTTCTTAAACAGGAAAACATTTTTTTTTTGCTACGCCCTAAGACAAAGCGATATTTGTTTTTTCAAGCATCCGATCTCATCATATCGCATAGCGTTGTTCATGACTGTACTAAGGATTACTTTTTGGCTTTGGTGACTTTATAATCCGATATCCAATTCTAGTCGCCACTTATGTCATCTAGGCTTCTTCCCCATAATGACCAATTTTTTTGCACGAGCCAAGTGAAAACTTTACCTACGAACTAATGTGTTGAGTAATCAGAAAAAATAACAGCAATACTTACAATTCTACTGAAAGAACCAATGAATTTTACAAGGGAAGTCCCAAAATAAACGCATTCAAAAGTAAGTCATTATTTTTTTACTTAAATACATCCAGAAAAAGGAGTTATAGAAGTTGTTATAGATGTAGTTATAGAAGAAAGCTTCTTAATAGTGAGTAAAATAAGCAATTCATTTTGAAAAAGTAAGCGATGTTTTTACTGGGCCTATCACTTTAACTAATTTTTATGACATGCCCCAAAATTGAGCCCCTTTTTTCTTGTAATCCATGGACTTTAGGCTTAAGTTATCGAAGTCGGTGTTTGCATACCACAGAGGAAAATATTTTGTATAACAAACACTGGTTTCGTTAACTAAAGATTTTCTTGGATCAGGTCCAACTTTAAATGACAGCGCCACATATAAAAAACAAAAAACGCTATATTTTGGGGCGTGGCAAAAATTTGTTTTTCCTGTTTAAGAAATTTCATTTATTGAAGGGGGTAAGTGGTTAAAGTTTTTTTTGTATGGAGGTTTTAATGGTCACTGACAAAATTAAAAAATAAATTTGTTTTAAATTAATTTTCTAGTGAGGTATATTTTCCTTTTTTTTAATCAAAAATATTAAATTTATTTTTTTTCAATATTTTTGTGACTTCTTCAGGGAAAAATAATGAATTTCCTCAAGCTTAATTAAAAAATAAATATAAAATTGTAAAAGTGTTTGTTTTATTTCTGTAATTTTATGTTTTTTTATAATCATTTTCTTCGGAACATTGTGACATCGATGTATGTATGTCTACAGAAAATTACTTTTGCAATGGTATCAATAGCGGTTAAGTTATTGTGGGGTTTGATACAAAAATTTGAAAATCAAAATATCGATTTTCTTAAATTTTTAAAGTTTTATAAACTATTATTGACCTAATATTAGCCGATTCAGGGAATTTATGTTGTTATTATTGTATGATTTTTGTGATCTGGAACAAATTGTTAGTTAAAAAAAACCGAAAATATTAAACAACAACAAAAGAGCCTTTGACCCTGGTTATCAAACTCCTAACAAAAGTTTTTCTTTGTGTAAAAAAGAGCAGTGTAGCGTTTGTATTGTATTAGATTCATCAATGAAAGCAAATAAATGTGCTTTTGGGGTTTTTTCTTTTATCTCCACTAACCGCTACAGTATTTACCAAACCAGTTAATATTTATGTACATAAAGGTTTAAGATAAATTTGCTCAATTTTATTTGATCCTTTTTTTTTTTTGAGGGTCAGGGAACATTTTTGTCAAATATTTAAGGCTTTGATTACAACCTGAGGCCTTGTGAAACAACAAAACTAAATAAATATAAAAATTTCTATTAGTTTTATTAAAGGACATAAGGAAAAGCGAAGAAATTTGTTAAATAGGTTGAAGAACACGTAAAATAAACAATAAAGTAAAAAACAAGACAGGCGTAACAAAAAAGAAGAAAACAAAAAAAACAGAGCACTTGTTATAAAGCTATTGACCTAATTTTGTTTATTTCTTGTTTTTACTTTTGTTGTTTTTTTTTTGCTGATATTTTTAGCCATTTGTAGTTGAATTTTTTGTAGCGAAAAATGAAAAAAAATAAAAACATAAAGGCCGGTATGATGACTTTAAGACAACTAAACAGAATATCGGTTTGAACAATAATGTAAAAGTTAAATCACCAAAAACTTAAATCTTTATAAAAATTCTTGCTCACATAAGAAAACCATTTTTGCTTTGCAATAATTTCTCCTTTTTGTAAGTTGTTTTTTAATTAAATATTGAATAATCATTATGAGGTTCTTTTTTTAATTGTTATTTATTGACCAAAAAGTTTCTTCTAATGTTGCACGCATTAAAACTTATGCTTTTACCCACAGAAAAAAATCAGTGCAAAATCGTCGAAAGCAATGTTGGTTTTTTCCAATAAAAAATTGAGCTTCAAACGAAGCAGGTTTTAAAGGGAGTAGTGTAAGAGTTTCCCTTACCATCTCGTTTACAGAAGGCATGAATTTTTTGTGGTAAGTTCCCACTTTAAAGCAATACATTTTTGGCACAATGAGCGCTTTATTCAGCACATATAAAAACTGGTGATTGTAGTTATCAGCTTTACACACTGAATGTTTTTACAGTTATTTTTTAGTATTCTCCCTTACAAACCTGCTTCGTAGTTAGGGAATGCCAATTCAATTGAAATATTATTTTTTTCTAAAACTTGTTAAGAGTTCTTTCACTAACGTTACTGCATCTCTGCATGTCCTGTTGCGTAGCGCATAATTGTGCGCTTATTTTTTTAAATGTACCATTAGTGTTAAACATTTTTATAGGGTTAAATTTAACATGATTTTACAATAACTTTCGAATAACATTTTTCTTATAAAAAGGATTTCCGTATGACGTGCTATATTCCCACTTTTCTCATATTTGATAAATACACTGAAATTAACTGTTGAGGGAAAGCTAGTTCCATGCGCATTTCAGATCGCCAGGAAACCTTTTCCAAAGATTTTAGAAAAGCTAAAAAAATTCTTACTTGTAACAATATCAAAGTTTAAACAAAATAACCAACAATAAACAGTTAGTAAATCTTTTCTTACATTCCCCTACAATTGGTTGGTTTTTTTTCTGTATCGAATTTAAGTTGTAAGTGGGTATAAAGAAAGAACAAAATTAAAAAAACACTGAAATTCATTGTTGAGGGAAAGCTAGCTTTCATGCGAATTTTACTGGTTGCTTAAGGCGACCGTACACGACACGTATTTGTCATCTGGCATGTCAAATTTCCCACTTCAAAATACATACATGTCGTGTGTTACCTTTTTAGCTTTGCTTCTGTAAAAGTCAGACGCAAAGTCATCTGACAAAATTTCAATTAGAGCGTGCTCTATTTTCTTCTGACAAACCATCTGACATCAGAAATCTATGCCGGAAAAAACCGGCAGCGGCGTCCACTATTGACGGAATTTTTAGCCGGCTGAAGTTAATATTTTACAATACCGATATATGTATTATAAATTCAGCATTGAATAGAAATTATGTTGATATATTTAGAAAAAACGTTTCATTATAATATCCTAAATTGGTATCTTCCAATTCAAAGAAAAAAATGTTTAGATGGCTGAACTCATTTTCGGCGCAAACAAAAATTTTATGGCGGCTGCACGCTATTTTAAAACCGAGAACTACTTTGGTTTCTGCAATAACTGTTCGAAAAAAAAGCATAGACAATGTCAGAAGCAAATTACATGTACGTTTGTGACCGCATATTAAAAACCATATGTAAAACAGCAATTTTGACAGACATGCACAATTACATGTGACTTGAAAAGATGACAAGTCAGATGTAAAAAACATGTCGTCTACATGCACCTTTAGGCCAGATCGTCAGGAAACCTTTTCCAAAGATATTTTTTTTTCAAAATAACTATAATTTATGTAAATTAAACTTTTTAGTAAAGGTAGATTAAAATGATATTCATATAACTAGGGATGAGATTTTCATGCACTAAAAAATCGGCTTCAGAGACAACATATTTATTTTAAAATAATTCTAAAAACTCACCCCCTGTATCAGAGAGGGAAATAGACAGCGAATATAATTATTTATTTTCCTGTTACATGTTTCCCTTTTGTTGTATTCCCCTGTGTTTACAGAAGCTCCCACAATAAAAAGACACCAGAAGAATGGCCCGATATAGGTTTCGTCATCTATTACTTGGAATATTTTATCGGGCTGATTCATAAAAATTTCTTGTTTCAGCTTTAATGCTTACAATAGTTATCAAACTCTTTTTGTTTTATAAACCATTATTAAAAAGTCTGATTTATAAACGCTTAATAGGAGCGGATTAACAATTAAACGTTTATATTACTTTTGTATTTTTATGTTGGCAGCAACATGTTATTATAATTGTAATTTATGTAATAGTGATGCATACAACTAGGGATGAAACGATACAACGAACGAATTTTAAATGAATTTCTGTTTGGTTTTCAATTTAAAATGAATTTTTGTTTTTTAAAACGTTATATTTTAAATAATTTTGTTTTTTTTTTTTTTGTTAATAAAATACATACAATTGAAATAGAAGCGTAATATGTAAACCATTTATTAACAATATCAAATTGTTACTGCTCAAACTCTCTTGGTTCTAAAAGAGATAAAACAGCTTTATGTTTAATGAATAATTTAACCAATTTTTATTTTACATTACTCAGCTGTTTTGAAAATAAAACCTCTTAGGTTTTAACAAAACATTTTTAGCCACATATAACTTCCAAAATATTTTAGGTTCACATGTTTTGACCTGGAACAATATCATTTTCTTCAATAGCAATGTTGTGAAGTACTGCTAGGGCGATAATCAATGTTTTTCCTTTTGCCAGATAAACCGTCAACCCATCTAGAAAGCAGCGAAATCGTTGCTTCCTAACCCCGAAGCAACGTTTAACAGAGTTTCTAGTGCCTATCCGTGCAGCATTATATTTGTTCTCCTTTTCATTTTGTGGTTTGTTTAGTTGGGTGAATAAATAATTCTGCAGCTTATATCCTGAGTCTCCCAACAAAATACCTTTGAACTCTCCGCTTTCAAGTTTGATAGTTGACTCATTTAAACTACGGCAGTCATGAGTGGTAAAAGATATATTAATAATGTATTTCTGAAATATAATTTACTTGAACATTCGGGGTATAGTAATCCTTTCTGTTTATATAATATTGGGCTAAATTCCCTTCGGTTTTCTTGATACGTATGTGCGTACCAATAACGTCTGGGTAATTTTAAAATGTCTTAATTCTCTCATTAGGATTCCTAACTCTATATGAGAAGAAGGCATTTTAATTTTTCTATTGCCCCAGCGAGCTAAGGCACGATCCACTCTGGCTGAAATTCTTCACACTGTTGCTTGAGAGCACCCATGAAGATCGGCCGCATCATCCTAAATCTACAAGTTGATTTTTTAACTTCAATTTAATTTGTTATAAGCGCTTTTTTGGCAACTGCATAAATTAGTTTTTTAATTTATTAAATGAGAAATTAAGTTTGAATTCCTTTTTTGATATCTCGAAAATATTAACAGATCCATTCAAGGCATGTAAAACAAAACATTTTTGTTCCGTGCGGCAAACCAGTAACCAACACATGATACACTATGTGGTTTCTACTTTGTGTTGTATTTAACAAATACTTTAACATATTTGAAAGACATTTTAAAATAAAAGGTAAATGAATGGTTAAAAAGGTTTGCATTATTTGAAATAAATCTTAATAGATTTTTATACTTAATTAAGTTATAAAGATTTTAAGTTTTAACAGAAAACATATCTCGCGACCCACGTTATTTTTAACAAAAAAATCTATCGAGCAGCTTATATTTCAACTTAATTCAAACATTAGTTAACGTTTTTCATTTTTATGAAAATAAATAAGAAGACAACAAATGTTTAATTTTTCGTGCAATTATTAAAATTTTATTTAAAAAACATTGAAATTGTCACTATATTAAACGCTTAAAGTAGGGTGGGTAAAGGCTACAATAAATAGGCTATTAAACATTTATAAATACGCTTTTTCGACTTTTGCTTATTAATGACTTATAAAGCTGTAATGATGCGTTAATGAATTAGACTGTATATTTCTAACTAATTATTTTAAACAAGAAAATAAAAAAATTATGCTTTTCCTCTTTTTTCTACACAAAACGAATAAAACAGGATTTAACGGATTCAATATTGAACCAAGTTATCCTAAAATTTTTTATTTCAAATGTTTTTCCTTCTGTCCATAGTTGGGCTGAATATGACACAATGACAATTTTTAATAAGTTTTAAATATATATTTTGTAAAACGTTCTGATATTAAAAATGATTTGTACAAAAATTAACTTCAGTAATAAAAATTTAAAAAAACTCAAACAATTTTCCCAACGCTATTATTTTAGAGCAAATAAAACCTTTATATAGAAGTTTATTCTCCTATTTCTAACAACAAGTTACAAAAATAAAGAATTCAGTTGTGTGTTGGTGCTTGGCACATTTAACATTTGATATGATAATAACATTTCTACACTTGATACCTGCAAAAACAGATAATGTTCCACTTACATGTGTCACAGATGCTTAGGAGAATACCAGCAGTACATATTTATGTGCAGTATACAATACAATAAATACAAAGAGAGACAACAAATATAAAAATAAAAATCATATATATTTGTTAAAACTAAAAACTCTGAATTTGATAGAAAGCTTTCGTTGGCAAATATGTATATACAACTTAATGATAAAAACATTATTAAAGGTTGATGTGATACCGACATTCCCCCTTAACAAACGCGAAACATGTTGGTGAGTTAGAGATGAGCAATGTAGAAGTAAACAAAGTGATATTAATGAATAGAAAGAGAGAGATAGAGAATTGGAAAATGGTCGATCAAAATTAGGTTGTTTGAAGTTAACAAAATTTAAGTTAATATGTATCACAAAGGGACCACTGAGAACCCAAGTGAGCTGTCTCTCGATGGCTGCCCGTGGAACCTAGAAGTTAAAGGATGTGAAAGGCCCAAAAGAATATAATCATTAAATACTTTTCCCGAATTGTCTAGCAAATAAGTCCAAAATTCCAATTTGTTTTAAGATTTTACGGCAGCTATTTTATGCCTCCAAAAATAGCACCCCAAAAAAATTCCATATCCTTTATAAGATTTTAGGGCGGCATGAAATAACCCCCAAAATATATAAAAGAATTCCTCAGAATTTGGGGCCTTATTTCATATGCAATAAAACTCCAATATGAATCCTTTGTATATGGTTTATATAAACAGGTTAGAAAGAGTTCAGCGTAAATTTACAAAATTTGCACTCATAATAATCCATGGTATTTCTTGAGAACAGAAGATCAATCCAATCTATTTTGTTCTTATTTGTTATAATTAATTATAACATAAAATGTTTATATTTTAATAACACTATGCGACAGTCAACATCAGGATGGGATGAAACCAACGAGAAATGTTATATCGGTAAAAAAGAAGTTATACGTATCCCGGCGTTTCGCTGGGTCACGTCTAGGAATCGGTGTTGCTTGATTTTCATTGAATTTTCTTTTTTTTAATTATATTTTCAAACTTTGAAAGCAAAAACGTTAAAGGGTCGCTAGATTTTATGAAAATCATTTTGGGGTCGCGGCTTCAAAAAGGTTAGTAACCACTGGTCTAGAACATTGTTGCTCAAAAATGTTTGGCAAATGCATTGTGACAGAATTTAAAGCTATTAAATTTTTATTAAAAAAAATTTTTATTAAAATTTAATAGCAACAAATTGTTTTCGTTGTAAAACATTTATTATAATACAGCGCAACCTAAATTTTCTATTTTTTAAATTGACTTTTAGCATCTTCCAATTTTACAATCAAGGCGAATTCATGTAAACGGTGGTGTCGATAGTACAACAAGTAACAATACCAAAAACACAACAATGTATTATTTTGTTGCTTTCGTTGGCCGATATGTCAAAAACACAAGTAACTTTTGACATTCCTCTCTCTAATTTAGAAAAAAAAGTACCACAGCTGTGTTTTCAACGCCACCTGAATAATGAATTCGCCTTGTTTACAATAAAAAAAATTAAAAGTAAGAATTATGTCTAAAAAAACTGTACTAAAATCTTCTACATTTATGCTTTAATGGCAGTTTCGTAAAAGCATTCAAAATATTTTTTGAAACAAGATCAACACAGTTTCTGTACATGGGTAACTAAATTAATGAGTGCTTTGTTGCAGAATAAAATTAGACAAAAATAGAAGGAGAAGAATAAGTTTAAAAAAATGTGTGAGCTGCTTTCTATCAACAAACCATGAAAATATCCGAATTTCCGGTACCGCTCATACATCCATTTTAGAAAACACATGCCCGTAAATTGAAAACACAAAAATCAGCCGTATATTTTAGTGTTATTATTTACATAATAGGAAACCCGATTCTGGGGGAACAGAACGGATTGCAGGGTATCTAGGGCACTATGGCCCAGATTGTACGCAGGGGCACCAGGGTTCTAATAGGATTGGACAGGTTTGGTCTTAGAACACTTATAGGGTTCTTGACGGGTCATTATCCTGTTAGGGCTTTTACGGGCTGGAGACGATCGAGTATGTATTGTGCCATTGTCCTGGGATGCAGGGTCTCAGACAGAAGTGGCTAGGAGATTGATTTCACGACGAAATGGTGTGCATTGCTGGATGAAATCCGGCTGATCTACTGGGGTTTGTCAGGGAAATAGTGCGGTTGCTTCTGTTGAGGAGACTTGAAAGAGGGTAATAGTTCTACGTGGTACCTACTAACTTTCTTAATTCTACCCACCTCATACTTCTTTTCTTTTATTTACTTTTCTCTTCATTGAAGGGATTCACAATTGACCGCATTGGTGTCCAAGTGGAAGTGTGCCCTTGAAAGCTTAACCCTTCTTAACCTAACCTAACCTACACAATATGAAAGTTGTTTGTCACTTTATTTGGCGACTAGCAGCACAAGTTTTGCTTTTACTTTTCCAACTGGCCACCAATAAACTTGTCCACCCTGTTTGCTCTTGAGTTTCAAGAGTGTACGAGTGCTGCATTAAAGTGTCATTCATCATTTGCATTTGTTTTATTCTCTTTAGATTTCTATTATTTATTTGTCGTGAAAACATACACTTTTGTACAAAATATTTGTATGTGTAAAAATTTGTACAAAAACATTATTATCATTGCAAAATAAAAGTTTTGCAAACAACTCAGTTACAGAAACATTTTTAAAATTTCATAAGTTTTGCTGTTTTGCTATTTATTGTTTTGCACTTAGTGTCAGTTCAAAAGATATCAGAAATTAGTTTAAGTGCATAACAAATTAAGCGTTTAGTGGAATTTGTTATCAAATTTTTACAACGTTTATATGTAATTTAGTGGCCATACGATATTTTTGCTCAAGGTGCATTTTTATCACTTTTTCTATATTTAAACACGATTATATTTCGGTATACCATACGGAATATCAAAATTGTAGATATTGAATAGGAGAAAAAAAACGCAAAACTGCCCATATCTTTTACCATTTACCACCATTTTTCACCTTTTTTGCTCAATAACTGAACAAAAAATCCATAATATCTACAGTAATGTTCGAGAAACAATAAAAATTAAAAAATTAACCTTTGAAAAATAATGTTGATGATACTTTGTTGCCACCGCTCAGCATTAAGTTAGGAATAGCTGGAAAATTCTTTGAAGTGGTAGTCGATAATATTGAGGACACCTAAAACTGCTTAAAATCCATCTTCCCACAACTCAGTGAAGCTTAAATTGTTGTCTGTATCAGTGATGAAAAATGCAGTACTATGGTACTATTTCTAGTACTTTTTCCTTTCAAAAATACCAGGGTATCCCCACGTCCGTTATAGTATTTTATTTATTTATTTATCGATTTCCTGTACAACAAGAACAAGTCTTATAATTAAAGTACAGGATTATATTAGTTTATAAGGATTACCATATAAAAGATTTTAATAGTTAACATTCAACATTAAAATAAAAAAAAAATAAATATAATAAAAGTAATATTACAAGTTATATTAAAAATAAAAAATTTAATACAATATATAAAAAAAATTAAACAAAAAATACAGATATAAAAGCATTTAATACATTTATCACGAACATTTTTAGATTAAGCTAAGTGAAAGTTTTTAATAAAAATTTCCTAAAAAGATTTGCGTTGCTATTTGTTTGTTGGTAGTTTGGCACACCATTCCAAACACGAACGGCGTTTATAAAAAATTGCCATTCCGACACAAGACATTTAAATCTAGGTATAATCATGTTCTTACCCCTGGTGGATCTAGCAAATTGTATAAAATTATAAATGTATTGTGGTTTTTTCGTATATACAACTTTGTGCAAAAAAATAAGTACTCTCATTTTAAGAAGATTTTCGAAAGATACTCCATAAAGGTTTTTTGAAAATGCAGAGACTCCATCACTCTTCCTTAATCCGTAAACATATCTTATAATGTTGTTGTCCAAAACTTCCAATTTTTTCCTACTGATGGAATCACATTTAGCGAAAAGTTCACAACCGTAAGTAAAACTAGGAATCAGATAAGCCTTTGCAAGAATCTGCCTTATTCTTGGCGGCGTGAAGTGTTGTGTGGACCACAGCGTTCGAAGTTTGACATACGTCCGAACTACGAGAGTATTTATGTGGCTTGACCAGGTTAAGTTGTTGTTGAACACTATTCCTAAGGTCTTAACTCTTTGCACCATGTCGATTTTTTGATTATTTATTAAAATGCCATCTTCAATAAGTGTTGTAATGGATTTTTTATGAACTATTAAGCATTTCGACTTTTGTGGATTAAGGCAAAGTCCGTTTGCAACTGCCCAGCAATGTATTTTGTTCAGATCATAATTAAGTTTATCGACATTTTCTCTAATAGAGTTTGCAGGACTACTTAAGTACATCTGAACATCATCCGCATACATATGTATTTTACAATACGTAAGTTGCTGTGGTAAATCATTAGCATAAACTGAAAAAAGGAGGGGTCCTTTTGTGAGTGTTACTGGATTTGAAATAGTGTTATTAACGTGAACGGATTGACTTCTATCAGAAAGATATGACGATATTAATTTAGTTGATGAGGATGAAAAGTTGAAAAAATGTCTCAATTTCATGCATAAGGTTTCATGGTTTACAGTGTCAAATGCCTTGGAATGGTCGAGTAGTATCAAGAAATTAGTTTTACCATTATCGAGTTCGCGTCTTATATTTTCAGACACGTCAACCAGTGCAGTTACACAGCTGTGGTTGGGACGAAACCCCGATTGTTTATCGGACATTAAACGATTTGCATGTATGTAAGCACTCATTTGCAAATGCAAAATCTTCTCCAAAATTTTTGAAAGAAAACTTAGAATTGCTATTGGACGATATTCCGTGTTAGACTTTGGTAGTGGTATAACCTTTGCGTGCTTCCATTTTGTAGGAAAGGAACAATAAGTTATAATTGAATTTAAAAGGTGAGTCATGAATGGTAGTAGTAACGGTAACAGAATTTTAATAAAATAAGGATGTATATTGTCGGAACCCACAGCGTTGGATTTAACCAATGAAAAGCAAGACAAAACCTCAACCTGGCTAACACAAGAAAACGGGAACGAGCTTACTCGAGAACACGAGTTATTATTAAAAGAAGTAATGTTTGGTATCACATTATTTGTAGAAACCGATGGTATATTGGTGAAGACATTATTGAGTTCATCAGCATCAATGGTACAGCTATTAGTTTTAACAGCTTTTCCGATACCAATGTCTCGAATGGTCTTCCATGTGTTTCTAGAGTCAATGGCAGAACTAAAACGTTTAGTATAATAGTTGGATTTAGCCAATCTAATTTGATTATTAACATTCCTTCTGGCAGAGCGGAATTCACCTTTAAGTCCAGCTGTTCTAAAACGTTTCCATCTAGAGTATGCTAGATCTCTACGTTGTATTGACTGCTCAATGTTTTTGGTGAACCACGGTTTGTTCTTACTTGTAATTTTTTTCCTTATTAATGGCACAGTTTCATCATATAGGGATAGAATATTGTTTTCCAAAAATGTTAGCTGATCATCAACAGAACTCATAAAGTAAATGTTATTCCAATCAAAAGAATAGAAACTTTCATATAGCAAGTCGTAGTTTACGTTTTAACTATAAACCTGATCCTCCTGTTGTAGCGAGAAAACATATACACGCAGAGAAAAAACATGGTTGTGGTAAACATATTCTAAGAGCAACATATTATGATAAGATTCATGATTGTAGTCACCATATTATGATTATTATTGAAACCTATTATGACTAAATATACTCGTTATATTACATCATAATATTTTTCCCTTAATCATATTATTATTCTGTTAATCATACTAAGTCAAGAAGTAATTAAATTATTGTCATGCTTATCATAATAAGTTAAGAAGCAATCATATTATTATCATGTTAATGATAACAAGTTAAGATATTATTCATATTATTGTCATGTTAATCATAATAAGCTAAGAAGTAATCATATTATTATCATGTTAATCATAATAAATTAAGAAGCAATCATATTATGGTGCAGCACCTTTCATAACTTTCATAAAAATATATAATAAATTAAAATTTTCTGGCATCGATTTTTATTTTGTTGCTTTTTGCGGAGTTCAATATAAGGCTTGCAAAAGAGA
Source organism: Pollenia labialis (assembly GCA_949318255.1). Classification (NCBI taxonomy): domain Eukaryota; kingdom Metazoa; phylum Arthropoda; class Insecta; order Diptera; family Polleniidae; genus Pollenia; species Pollenia labialis. The sequence continues at coordinate 127,561,161 of OX439142.1, read as the reverse complement.
AAATCCTAAATCTGTGGTTATCATGGGCAACCGCGTTTGTCCATTTTTTCTTATTTTTCTTTTCCGATTTTGAGATGTTGATGCCATATTGCCTAATTTGAATTGCTCTTTACATGTTTCTAAAAACTTTTAAAAAAAGATGTATTAATTCCGATTTTTTAACGTGGTGCACAATACCTATCCCATAGTTTAATCTAGAATGGTTTTTCGGCTCTCCTGAAAATTTTGTTTTAAGACATACGCAGTTGCCCAAGAAAACCACAGAAATATCAAAACACTTTTATAAAATATACAAAAAAAACTACGATAATTTCCATTTGCACTATTAAATCACTAAACTGAATGAACTCCGCTAATATTTTAATTTTTTTAAATTCTTTAAGCTTTTTTTTTTATGGGAATTTATCTTTAAATTGTTTAACCGCTCACATATAAAATTAACGACACAACTGATACAAAATTATTTTACAAATGGCGCTAATTATTAGAGTAAAAATGGTTTGATTGTATCTTAAACATAATATGATAAATGTATAGAAGGTTATCATGCTATGGCTACTAAATATCATTATATAATTGTGAGTAATATAATATGTTTTGAAAGTTATCATAATTTAGTTGTTAGAAAAATAATTATTTTTCGTTCAACAATAGTCAAATTTATAATTGCGATAGACGTTGATATGTTTACAGTAACTATAATATTGTTGATATTACAGAAAAGTAACAAGTATTTGTGTACGACAACAATATATTGTTATATTAAACATAGTGTTGTTTCCCTAACCATGCCCAACCATATTTTTTCTCTGCGTGTACTAAAAACATCAAATCATGTTTTGAAAAACAAGAAGCAGAGATTTGATCATATAAAGCGACTTTAATTAATGTACTATTGAAAGTTGTAAAATGTGTTGGTATTGAAAGATTGGTAGGTGAAAGTCCTAATGATTCCATACTATTCCTAAGGGTCGATTCTCTGAGAAGATTTGAATTAAAGTCACCTAATATCACTACATCATTGTACGGCATGGTCAGAATTTCTAAAGTTTCGATAAAGCTGTCAAAAGGTATGTTAAATTTGGGTCTATGAACACATCCAACTAGTAATTTTCTCCCAAATGATGAGATTTCAGTAAAAATTTATTCAATCATGTCGGTTTGTTTTGCCTTAAAACAAAATTTGCATGGGATACCATTTCTTACAAATATTGCAACTCCACCTCCACCACACCTGGTTCTATCAAATCTAAATACGTTATAGCCATGAAGGCTTATCAAACTATCTGGAATAGATTCAGTGAGCCAGGTCTCAGAAACACACACAACGTCAACATTTGATTTTTCGAAAATGAATCGAAATTCATCAATTTTACACAATAAACTCTGTGCATTTATATGGCAGATTTGTACACCTTGCTTTTGTCTTGCTAAGATTTTAACCATATTAAACGTCGCATCTTTGGAATTTTGTCTTGTGCTAACTAAATTGTTCATCTTATTATGCTTCTTTGTTTAAAAATTTTGCGTTTATATTTTTTTAACATTGACAACCAGGGCTGTGATGTCGCCAACAAAAAGTACTAACTCCGACTCCAACCAATGAAATTCCAACTCCGACTCCTAATCTAACCTTAATGCTTAATGTATATGATACTGGTCCTTATTTGACTTCAAACTCTTTTTTTAATGCAGTACCTTTTAAATAATTAAAAAAAGCAAGGCAAGAATTCACTAAACATTTCGAATCAATATTTTAAATATTGCATCGTCAATTTCGAAGTATTTTTATTTTAGAAATTTTTAGAATATTTGTCTTAATTTTTTATGCCGAAAAATATTGGAGTCGGAGTCACGAATCTTTTGTGGGTACTTCGACTCCGACTCCGGTACAACAATCACAACACCTACTCCACAGCCTTTTTGGCAACATTGCCTAGACCAAATTTATTCTTATCAAAAGTTTATATGCTTGCTGGCATATTATAATTAAAAACAAAAAAAAAAAAAATTATGTATTTAAGTTATTTTTTTTAAAATTTATTTTCCAAAAAAATAAGTTTGAAAAAGTACCAAAATGTGGAAAAAAGTACTATTTTGCTTGGTGGTCAGTACCATCTAAATTTTTCAATTTAGGGCTATTGACAATAATTGAAAATGTTCTAAGTTTTGTTTGTATGCATAGACAACAAATAAAAGTCCCATATTTTCTGTTTTAGCTGTGGAGCTGTAATATGAGCCGGAATTTTTATTTTCATACAAAATAAAATTTATAAAGAAAAAACAGCATAATTGTGGATTTGTAATCCAGTTATTGAGAAAAAACAGTGAAAAATGGGAGAAAAATGGGCATTTCTTCGATTTTTAAGGCACTGGATGCACTTTTTCGCTTTTTTCATCCTAATCAATATTTACAACTTTCCTTTAGACACAAAAGAGATATTCCGCATGGTATAACGACATATAACCGTTTTAAAATATAGAAAAAGTAATAAAAACCCACCTTGAGCCAACTTGTCAACACGAATGATTATTTTTGCGGCTACTTACACGTGCAATTCTCGGAATTAATTTATGTTGTAGTGTATAAGTGTTTTGTGCTTATCGCTGTAACTATTTGAATATGTTTAATTTTTTAATTTTTTTGGACCGTATTTTTTTCTGCGATTTTTTCTCTTAAAACTCAACAGTTGTTCAAAATATTTTTAAGATTTTTCTAAGACATCTGTTGGCAAATACTCGAAGTGCGTTGAACTGCATGTCATGATCGCATCCATAAAAAAGAATTGACTTCACGTTCAACTAATAAATTTTTTTCGTTTTTCTTGCAATATGGAGGACTTTCCAGACAGGATGTTGAAGATCAGACGACCATTTAATTGATGGAGTTGACGACATACGCACTAGCTTTCCCACTTCACACTGCGGTATGTAGTACTGATTTGTGAGTCAATTAGACAACCTAATTTGTGTTTTTTTATACATACATACATAAGTATTGATAAAAGTAAAAATTTGATATAAAACAATGGATTTAGTGGAGTTTTATCGCCGTTTTCTTCAAACATGTCAGAGATTTACGGTTACATAACAAAATTATTAAATTTTAATCGCACGAAAGCTCCAGGGCTTGGAGTCAGAAAAATAGCAGGCATGATGTTTGTCCGAGAGGGTTATGTAGGCTTTATCTCCTCAAGATAAACATATGAAAATACTTTTCAGCTTCTTCAATTTTCATACATACATACATACATACATATGTATGTATCTCAATTAGAAGTTATCCATTAAATAAAATAAACAAATATCATCAGCAGACTGCCAAAAATAACGTATCGTATGTTTGCACATTTTAAGCTGGGGGACTGTCATACAAATCCAACTAAAAACGATAAACAGATCTAAAAATTCCTAGTAAAACCTAAAACTTAATTTTAAGTTAAAAATTAATTAATTTAGATGTATGTATGTATGTATGTATGTATATAAAAATAAAAGGTGTAGAAAAAGCAGACTACTACAATGTTAATGGCTAAAGTACAAAAACTGTTTTTTATATCTAGAATCGGAAAGTAATTTAATAATACAATTTTCCTTTTGCACATATACCATTTGTGTTGCTGTCGGTGGTATTTAGAAATAATTCTCCTTCTAAAGAAATTACTAAAACATTTAACCGGAAATAGCAGTAGGAAATAAAAGAATTCATATTAACTGTTTGTTATGTACGAAAAAACAAGTAAAAGTTCTATATTTGGCTGTGCCGAATCTTATATACCTTGCACCTTAGTAAGGAACAAAAAGGTGAAATAATAGTTCGATTTCGCTGATTTTTAAAGACCAACAAACAAATTTATATAGAGAGAATATTAGAGATTATTACCAAAGACATTTATTCTGGCGCTTTCTTATATTAGATACTTGACACTATTTCAGGCTATATGATGTATAAATATATGTCAACATAATTACCAGCTTTTTGGAGTTTTCGGAAAACACATTTCATTATATCGAGCCCTAACCGCGAAAATAACGTAAGCGCCAAAAATAAAATTTTAGAGAAGAGAGTTTTTTTTTATTTTATTTCATATAAATTTTGTTCGGCATTTGTCGCATACGATAAAATTGTTCTTGATATAAAATTGTTACGGCACCTTCTGTGACCATGACATTTTAGGAAATTATGCAAGAGTTGCCAATAAACTCATTTATTAAAAAAAAACGAAAATTGAAAATAATGTCGCTTACGTTATTTTTGCGGATAGACGCGATATACACGGACATCGGTAAATCAACTTCACTAATCATAAGATCTAAGTCTAGGTTCACACTATGAAAGATTTCTTTCAGAAAGTGTGAGTTTATTGGTGAGAGGGGAGAGAGTAACAGCATGTTCTCTTCCTCTCTCACCAATAAACTTAGCCTTCCTGAAAGAAAAACTTCATAGTGTGAACCCAGACTAAGACATTTTTTAATTTGGCGCAAATCGATCCACGAACACACGCTTACAATACTATTACAGTAATTGACAGTAGTTTATTTAAAAAGTATTCCGTTTAGTAATTTTTTTATTAAATTAATATTTAAAATTCTGGTTTTAACATTTATTGTAAAAACAAAGTACACATTAATACGGATTTTCAGTCGAATTTAAGATTGTCCGTTGCTTAAGTTAAAGTCTTCTGTATGTAAATTATATGAATATGTAATTTAAAATTACAAAAATTTCATTTTATTTTTACTGTCAAAAATTCAACCGCGAATTCCGGAAAAACAAATGAATATTCAGTTATTTAATATATAATTTAACTAACAAACAATAAATTTTTAGTTATTTATACAAAACTATTTGCTTGTTTTGTGTAAAAAATTCCCAAATTCTATTTGTTTAAATTATTTAGTTAAATACATCGAATTTTTAAAGTAAAATAATTGCGAAACCATTTCGGTCATGCTGCAGGTGCCAGTAAAAAAAAACATTTGTAGCGGGGTAAATTTGTATATAATAATACTCTCTCTCTTTCTTTCATTAGAAAAAAAGCGGACAGGAGGGTGGTATTTTTAGAAATTCGGCTCTTTTTTGGTGTAAATAAAACGAGTAAAAGCTGTTTTATTTAAATAACTCAGTTACATAAAATAACTGAATATTCTTTTGTTTTTAAGGAATATGATGTTAAATTTTTGACAGTAAAAATTAAATGAGCTTTTTGTTAAAACTAAATGACAAATAAGTAGACCGATTTTTAACTGAATTTTAATTTATTTTCTACTTATTACATTTTTAGTTAATTTTACATACAGATATTTAGGGGATGAAAGGGTAAAAGCGCCTAAATTCGCTAACCTAATAGCTCATTAACTTAAAGATATGCATACAAAAATTTTAATTTATCGTTGTTTATTACAAAAATAAACGGACGGGTGTCTGGTATTTTTGTTGAACTTCGGATGTGTTATCTTTAAAATCAGTAAACATAGAAATAAGAATTATACGAAATTCTTAATTAATCTTAAAAAATAAAAATATATCTTTGGTACTTTTTGGAAATTCGAACGTTAACAGCGGCAGTCGTAAAAAAATTATAGTACTTTTTTTTTTACAAAATATTTGTCTCCATTCATTGACTACGTGTATGTTAATTGTGGGCTTCATCTACAACATTGCAATTTTTTATTCTTCAATTTGGAGAAAAAAAAACTATCAAAAAGGAAAAATACAGGATATTAACTTTATTTCTTTTATTTTCATTCTATATGTGGTATTCTTTAAATTTTCTATAATTTTTAACTAAGAAATATCATCTGAACCGCTTTTTGCAAAATGATCGTAAGCGCTAAAACACGAATTTTACTGGAGAACCTTTTTTTTAAATCAAAAATGTTGGGAATTTTTTTGACCCATTAAATTTCGCATGTAAAAAATGTTAAAATCTGCACTTAGTCCAAGTAGTGCAAAATTTAAACTTGCAATCAAAGAAGCTGCATATAAACATACACTCACAAATCTTTAAAAAATTAGTGGTCTTCTTAATCAAAAAAGTAAAAATTATTTTGTTCGGATGAAAAAATTAATATATTATGTTACATATATATTTAACATTTTTTTAAATTTTACAGGAGAAGCATATTTTGCAAACTGCTAGTAAGATTATTAAGCGTTTATAATATAAACTTTTGTAGATAGGGCCTTTTGTTTATTGTTATTACAATCCCTTATTTTGGTTGAAAGATATTTGTGTTGATGCAATACATCTGAATCAATGAAAAAGTAGATATTTAATTTTTGATTAGTTAGGGCTTTTTGCGTTTTAGGTTCTAAGATCAATACTGTCGAAATTACACATGGAATGATGAACTTATTTATTACCAATCCGCCTGTGGTGAAGGGTATCAAAAACACATAAACAAACAAAAAATGTCACAAACCCAATTGGTGCCTGAGTTCAATGAACTTTAGTGGATTCTTTCTGCACCGCTTAACTAGAAAAATCAACAATGTGAAATAAATCAAGTTTTTTTTTAATTATTTAATTAAGAGAAAAAAAAACATACATGAATCTTTTTTGATATAATGTTGCTGTCACTTATAGAGGGTTTTATATTCACAAGAGATAAATTAAAGTCATGTATAATTTTTTCTGAAAAAAGGTTTTTTTTTTGCATGAGTCTTTGGTTTATTAAACGTATCTTATTTCCAGGATTTTTATTAAATTTATTTTTCTTTCATTCTTAAATCTCAAATTAGTTTGCTTAGAAAAGCAACTTTAGTTAAATTATAAAACATTTTTTTAACAGCACATTATTTTCACAGGAAGAAATGGTAATAATAAGAACATGGACATGGACAAAAGGATAATATGCTGCCGGAAATCTTGTTAGTTTTATGCTTAGCCAAGCTACTTAATGAGACATACAATCCTTTCAACTTTTTTTCTTTGCGTTTACAATTTATTTTTATAAAATAACAATAATAATAATGTTTTTGCCGTCACCAATGATGCCAGGAACATTTGATATAAGGTGGCCATCCGTTCGTTTAACACAGTATTCAGTGATTTGAGGGATTTATTTTTTAATATAATGTTTTCTATTTGTTCTGTTTAGGATTAATTTTTTACACCCCAATTTACTTGATTTTGCTTATTGCTAGAAACTACCCAGTAAAAACTTCGCCTACAAAATAATGTGTTGAGTAATCGGAAAAACATAAAAGCACTACTTACAATTCTACAGAAAGAACCAATGAATTTAACAAGGGATGTCCCAAAATGAACGTATTCAAAAGTAAGTCATGGTACAATAATATAAGGTAGACTCGAAGAACCAGCCAGATCTGTCAAATGTTGCTTATATTTTACCAATACGCTCACACACTATTAAACAGTGTTTGAAAATATACATTTAGGCCCTAAAATGCAGTGCAACGCCAAAGAATTACATTGAAAGCAAGAACATGTAATAAATATTTTGTAATTTTGTAGTTGATTGCCTTTTAAAATTTCAGACGCCTCATAACTTGTAGCGTTGAAATTTTTCAAAACGGCACATGAATTTCTGTAGAATGCAACAACAAAATTACAAAATATTTATGACTTTGTTTTTGCTGTCAATGTAATTCTTTGGCGTTGAGTTGCGTTATACATAATTAGGGCCTTAATATCGTTCTTTAGTGTTCGCTTCGGTAAATTTGTGGAAAACAAAAACGCTAATGGGGCTTGTGTAGAAAATCATTAAAAAAATAACGTTTCTCTGTTTGTGATCTTCGAACACAAAAATAATACTGTACTGTCAACAAAAAGATAAATAAATTTAATTGCGTTCTGTTTTTATTTTCAACACATTAATGATCGTTCGTTTCAGTTGTGCTTAGCGCTCTTTTCGCTGGTAAAGAAAACCAAAATTTTAAACAAAACACTTATACGAAAAATAAATAAATAAAAAGCCAGCAAAAATAATTTTACACAAACAAAACAAATGCTCATACAAGATAACCGTACTGTGGCCGTTGCAAACATGTTTGTTTGATCATTCCTTTATTAACCCTAGAAAGATAACATTATTTTTTTGTACTGAAAAGATAACCCCACGTCTGAAAGACGTATGCTTGTTTCTATCCATTTAAGGATATCACCGAAAATAATATTGATACATTTTATTGTTGAAAACATTTATTTATTCTATTTCATTTAAAAAAAATACAACTTTTAAACAGAAAATTATAATACAAATAAAATTAAAAATAAAATTCAATTAGCATATTAAAAATTTAAATAGTTTTTTTAAAGGACTTCAGTTCGGTTCTGAAAACTTAAATTAATATTTTCTTTGTACTTTGTGTGCAAGATTTACAAATTTAAGTTTTATGGTTGCCGCATTTGACACATACCATTTTGGACATAAGTTTAATTTCTGATGGACAGAAGCCACCGTATTATCTCTTTTTTGATTCACGATGTTCTCCACTACAACCTCAATCATAGGTTACTGCATCTGGTAAAATTTGTTCAATGTTGTCGGTCAAAGTTTTCGATAAAATAGGAATTTCTAGCCTTAAAATTTAAAAATTATGGAAATTTCGGCACTGGTCTATTGGACAATATACGAAATTATTTCGGTAGTAAAAAATATCAAAGCATGAAATTGGGTCGTACAGTGATTTGCATTCCCGAGTTGGACCTCTTGCCGTACGAACTATCGTCATTGAAGAAGTTCGGCCATCACTTTGACCCTTCGATGTAGCCCACTTACTTTTACTTCTAAAAGTGGGTCGAGATATTGTAGTAACGCAGTTAACGGAAGAAGTAGTAAAATGTTCAGGTTATTGAGCATATTCCTGAATCGATGGTATATTCTCGTCAGGCTCAAGAGTTCTAAAAGCTCATCTTCTACATCAATAATTCATCTTCCGATTCGCTAACATTTTCCAGTAAAACCGATTTTTCCTACACGCTTTGCAAAATAGCGTAAATTTCTGCGTTGTCCTAGGCGCGCTTACAATACATTTTTAAAACAATACCTTAAAATTCAACCAAAACACAAAGTTATCTTCGCTACAAAAGTAACACTAAAGATTGCGATACTTCTCCCAGACATATGTTGTGTTTATTTCTCAAAAAAAAACATAACTTACAACACAAAAACTGCCACCGAGAAACTTGTATGTTTAAAGTTAGAGCACAAAATTGAAAAAGCGTATGTCTCGCAGACGTACCTTATCCTTATAGGGTTGATGTAAGAAGAAACACTATAGAATTAAAACATGTGACCTTCTCCGAGAAAATGAAGTTTTGAGAAAAACACATTTAAAGTTATTCTACACCCTTTTAGGTACCAGAATCCACTTTTAAGTCCAAAATCCGTTTTTTGACGCACTAGGTCCCTTTTCTCGAAGAAGGTCACATGCATTAAAATATAATGATGTGTGTGCAGAACCACAACAATTGTTCTGTTTTATAACTAAGACCAAAACACTATTTAATGTTTGTCACTTTCAAGAAAATATTTACGAACGGTTTTAAGGGCTGTTTTCTTATAGCGCACGATAAATAATGTTGTGTTTATTTTCGAACACTGCTATTAAATAAATTGTATTTTCAAGTTCATTGGAAACGTTCTGTTTTCTAAAAAATTTTATCCACTTGAATAAAAGAGATATTTAAGCCGTTTTCTTTTATTGTAGGTCTTCTGTTCTGTATCTTCTGTTTTTGTGGGTTCAAAAAAATATGGTCACCGTTATTATATGTAAGCACGTCGTCTTATTTTTATTCTTCGTCATAATTTTCTTGTTTTTGTTAATTTTTTTTATCCCGTAACTGTTTCATTTATATTTTCATAAGTTTTGTTGCTGTAATTTACTGATGAGAGTTAAAATAGGAAAGGTTCTAGAAGAGAAAGGAACTAACTGCATTTAAAATGACTGTAGCAGCAACAGAAAAATCATTGTCATTTTTATAAGCAGTACAATTTTTATATGAGGCTATGAGGGAAAGAGTGGTATAATTCACGAAATTAATTAAACAATTTTTCACTATTTCTCAAACCATAGTGTATATTATTATAAGCTATTTTATGAGTTTAAGTTTTCATAAATTGTATTTTTTTCTACAGACTAAAATGGAGTATAATGCGTATACACTATTATTCTTTTAACTATTTTGGAGTGGCAATTTCAAGTCAAATAGCGCATATGAGCTTACACACTTATTGAAGTAAAATGTTGTACAAGAAATTATACACTATTTTTTCCAACGTCATTTTGACCCACTTTTTGGGAGTAGAATTTGACGAAATTTTGACCAGACATAAAATCAATGATGGAGATTCTAAATATGCAATAAAAAAATAATACGCTATTGTTATATTAAGGGGACGATATATTAAATTGCAACTTATAGGCCGATTATAGCAAAATTGCATGATTTTATTTCTGGACATATCAAGCTAAATTGGACCAAATTTTGCCAAGTTTTAGGCGTATTTCAATAATTTCACAGAGTGGGCACTATTTAAAAAAAATGGTAAGTTATGGATCGATCTTCACGACATGTTCTACTACAATTTAAAGCCTCATTAAATTGCAAAATACCTAATGCTATTACAATACCATTATTCGTTACGGTTTTAGGCATATTCAAGTGTTTGCCGAGAGTAGGGTTTATGATAAATTGTTGACCGATCTTAACGAAATTTTACAATATGATTACTTGTCCTATAAATCTATGACGTACCAAATTTTATTACAGCAGATTTATTATCATTTTGCGAAGCACTAATGATACAGTTATAAAAATAATCGTAAAACTATGAGCTACTCAATAAGACATACAGAGGTGCAGTAAAGTAAGTGTACGAACTCTTAGGGGCATTATTACAACTTGCCAATAGTTAAAAGTCGGATTTTGTTGGACCGATAAATAGCTTTGCATCATTACAACTTCCATTTTTTATTGCTGTTATTTTCAATAATAATAATATTAAATAGATGAAAACATAATAAATGAAGGTTTTATAATGCAAAGCTATTTATCGGTCCGACAAAATCCGACTTTTAACTATTGGCAAGTTGTAATAATGGCCCTTAGAAAGTGTTATAAATAAAAATAACATTTCAAGTGCGACGGCATTCCCTTACTACGAAGCAGGTTTGTAAGGAAGAATACTAAAAAATAATTGTAAAAAACATTCAGTGTGGAAATCCGAAAGCAACACTCACCACTTTTTATATGCATTGAATAAAGCGCTTTTTGTGTCAAAAAACTCACCATATAAAATGCATGCCTTCCGTAAGCGATATGGTAACCGAAACTTCTACATTTCACCCTTACAAACCTGCTTTGTTGGACCTCCATTTTATATTGGGATACCAGATGATTTCTAGTAATATAAAATGAATTGTTCAAGCAAAAATGTATATCAATCCGTGGATTATGTACACTTCTTCCCGAACTATGTCAAGACATCGATAAAAATTCGAAAGCAAAAGCGATGATTTTTTGCAAAATGGGCAAACTTTTAAGCATATTTTTCAATCGCAATTGTTTGCAGGGTAACGAACTATTTAAAAAGTTAAGATAACTTTATTTTGCTTTTCTATACTTTTTAGTTAGTCTATTCTTGTGCTCATCGCTGTTTATAGTATGTGTGACCAATTTTCATGACCGGTGGCTTAGTAAAAGCCACGATGTGCAAGAAGATGTATGTGTTCTGTGCTGTTCTGTTATTTAAACAGTGATTTTTATATAAAAAAACATTGTGGATTATATACGAATTTATATAAATGATTAATTTTTTTTTTACATACAAAAGTTGCAATAGTCATTAATTTTGATGTAATAGTGCTTTTATTTTTTGTATTACAACGATTTTATCAGCAAATAACAAAATATTTTATTATTAAACTTAAGTAATGGCGTATTTTTAAAAAAATAAACTTTTTTAAACTGTTAGAAAAAACAAATAGTTAAAAAAGAGAGAAAAACTTATTAAAATGATTGAGTAAATGGATAAATGTGTACCACTTTGTACACCGTGCTCGCCGTTAGTTCGTCTGCTAAAAGCAAACGCTTACATCTGAACAATTCCATAGAAAGTAAACAATTCGAACTGCTTTGAGTTTTCCTTAGCCCTAGATTAAAACTAGCGCCAATTCTTAAATCTAACATTTGCCTTTAATCAAAAATATTCGAAGAATTGAAAATTTGAGAATTTTGAAAAAGTCGCACAAAAAGTCACACAAAAAATTTGATTTTTTAAATTTAAGTCTCACGCTTTTTTTACATTTTAATTGCTTAAATAAAATTACCATCCGGGTGAGAATTTTGGTTTTATTTCTTTAATAGCTCTCTTTAATTTGCTTCAGTTAAAAAGAAATCTTTACTCACAGAACAAATTGTTTTCGTTAAAAAAAACTGAAAAAAATTTGTATGACGAAAACTTCTTTAAAAAAAAACCGAAAAAGTTGTATGACGATAACATGTTCTCATCGTTTATATACATGAAGTAACACCCGGGTGGGTATTGGTAAACGATGTCCGTAAAAATCTTTGGCAAGGCGATGGTTTACAATACAGTTCAGTAGTTGAAATTTTCTGGATACTTAATAATCACCCGATCAATCGAATGAGGTTACATATCCCGGAGAATGTTTAAAACAAAATTGATATTTAAATGATTTTGTTATTCGCGCTTAATTCCCAATTTTTATTCTTGATAAAAATACAGAAATTTATTGTTGATGGGATAAGCTATTGCCATGCGCATTTTATTGGTTGCTTAGGCCAGATCGTCAGGAACCTTCATCCAAAGATTAAAGAAAAACTAAAGATATTAAACTAAATATAACGGTTAAGCGTATAAGAATTATAAGCAGCAGTTCTACTTGTAACAATATCAAAGTTTAAACAAAAACATCAACAATAAACAGTGAGTTTATCTCTTCTTACATTCCGCACTACAATTGGTTGGAATTCTTCCAACATTAATTGTAGTTGTAAGTACGTATTGTTTTCGCACAACAAAATTTCAATATTATTTATTAAGCTTGAGGTTTTTCTTTTTATTTATAAAAAATTAGATAACATTTATTTTATAAAAATTCCAATATTTCGATACAGCAATGTGTATCATCGTCAGGGAAATAATTAAACAATAAAAATAACAAAATAATGAAAAAATAATAAAAATTGTCACAATAGAAAAAATTATTTACAATTAGAAAAATTTTTATACAAATAATCTATTACATTCTAAAAAATTTTTCAATTTCCTGTTTTGTTTTTATACACTAAATGTCTATAATTTTGTTGCCAGTTAGTTTTTTTAGGCCGTGCACTTGCCAGTTTATTATCAAAATAATTTTCGTGCGAAAATAATTATGCATGGTTACAAAAAATGACAAGAAAATCGCAAAAAGTAGGAAAAAGTTGCAAAATTAGACGATTTTGAAATATTCGCACATATAGTGTCTGAGTGTCAAAAGGTTGCAAATTGCAACTAAAGTCGCACAACGGTAACGCTGGTTTCTATGTCCCGTAAGTTAGACATAACTACATATATCTTAACTCCCTAACAGACGAAAAATAACTAACCACAATTTAAGATACTGCCAGCCAAATAATAACTAGTAAAAGGTAGTGTTCATATGTCTCCAACAACTTACCAGGTAAGTGTAACTTTATAAAGTTTTTGCTGGGTTATTGCTTCCTAGTAATAAATGGTTGTTCTACATAACACATTTTTTATAATTACTGCAATTCTAATATAAAGCATATTTTTTGGATATGACCAGCTTTCAGGGGATGACCTCTACTAATGCATTGCATTGTGTTGAAACTAGGAAAGTAGGTTATGGGAAGGAAAATAAAGGGAGTTGTGCTTGTGAGCATTCAACTTGAACGTATTAATGTTAAAAGTGAGAGGGAAGACTTCAGCAGGAAGGTTATTCCACATACGAACAGTCCGAACAAAAAACTAATTTTCTCTGTAATGCGTTGAACGATTTACCTGCTAATTGACTACAAAATTATGGGCTCTTGAGAAAAAACGCGTATTACAAACAAACTTACGGGTTTCGTGAACCAGAACCCTAATTTCGTCAGAACACATTCCATTGTAGTAACGTTAAAACGGGGAAAAACAATAAAATTGGATAAACTACTGTTGCCAATGAAAACCTTAGCCCTTATCCGCCCGCGGTCAAGAGGCCCCAATATAGAAATGAGAGTTGAATTACATATGCGGTCGGATATAAGTGGTATAAAAAGTAAGGAGATCAGATGGAGTGCAGTGTAGTTAAACCGTCTTAAAAAACCGAGGCTTTTGATTGCTTCTTTCGACACCTTGAATACATGTTCTGTTCATCGGACATCAGATTGTATCTTCATGCACAGAACATCAAAAGATTCTGATTCGTCAATAATTATACCATTTATATATACAGATAAGGCAACTTGATGTGTCGCGCGTTTATGCTTCAACACGCAACATAGGATTTTTCGGGCACTAAAATCTACCCTATTGGCACGACCTCATTCCGAAACTACGTCAAGGTCTCGGCCAAGCGTCTCATTCATATTCTGCCTCATAGCACCGACATCGGATGCTCCCGAAACTTTGATACAAACTCGTTTAAAGAAGTATAAAGTAACAAACTTAAAACTAATAAAATGTTCTTAGAAGTCTAGAAGAAAAAATTTTCACACACCTACATTTTGCCAACAAAACACTGTTTGTGATAATGATGGTTTGTTGTTGTTACTGAAGATTATATCCATACATTGTATAAACTGTATGGCTTAATGTGGTAATCGTATGAAAGTGTGGCAACATATATCAACTGGCATACATACATGCATTCTTCCCTGCCACACACTACTTTGTATTTGGGCATAATCATGTTTAACGAAGTGTTTGAAGTGGTTAATATGGGTGGTGTGGTTTTGCAATAGACCAGAACATATTGCCAGCCACCCACTTCCTTAAGGCATTACGTAATGAGTTTATTTATACAAAATTTTAGCAGCTTAAGAAAACTAAATAATTAAAAAGATAAAGACATAAAAGATTAAGAACAAAATACTGCAATGTTTCCTTAATTTAACAGATGTTTGGTGGCAAGAAAATTCAAAAAGAAATGAAAAAAAATAATCTGCACCTAAACCCAACTTCATTTGAATGTCGGTCAGTCAACTGGCAAACGTTGCACAATGACGACAATTGTTATTAGACAGACAAATATGATCGGATGATTAAGTGACAATCATAATGTTTGAAACTACTTGAACTGACACTGCTACTTTTAACTTTTGGAACAATGAAAACGACTTCTACCATTCTACCGCCTGACATGTTCTGATGTTAAGTGGTTTTGTTAGTTGGTGTATTTCCTCTTCCTCATCTGCATCTTGTGGCAGCAACATTATGAATTTTGATGTACAATGACAATGAAGCAACCAGTGAAACAACTGCTAAACGACCATAACAGATATGGCTGTTGTTGCTTGAGAGTGTGTGAGAGTTGTATCCTGTTTTCTGTATAATGCCACACAATACATTCACACACACACACACATAAACATTTTAAACGTAAAGTTGTTTCGTTGTAAGTTTTATTTAGTATACATTTTCAACAGTATTTCCGGCATAAAATGACAATATGAACGTCATTTAACATCAAATCCTTGGATTTACATTCTTTGCATATATTTTTCTTTATATAATCATTGACACAACACAATGCTGTGCAATATTTTACACAAAACTTTGTGAAACTAAATGTACAAGCAGCAACACCATTTTTTTAAAGAGCAGCAAGAACGATCGCAGCAACAAATAACTGCCAAAACAATATACTGCTGCATAAGTCTCCTTTATTTTCAACTGTTTGGGGTTTGTCACTTATTTTTTTTCTTTTTGTACTCGGTAAGATGCTTACAAATTTTAACAACGAATAAATAATCAACAGTAGGAATTTTTATAATATAAATTAAATTCAATAGCAGTAAAAACGGATTTTCTCTTAAAAAAAAGGAAAAGTGCTCTATTCGGCTGTTCCGAATCTGTGGTACCCTACACTAAGAGTAAGAATATTTCTGGATTGGTGTTTATATTCTTAAATTGAAAATGGCCTCACAGTGTTAAAGTTCGTTGCGGTTAAGGCACATTAAGGCCTCCTATAAAAGTATGCTTTATATTGGGCCTATGGTAAATTATAGACCAATTATTACGAAATTCGGCAGCGTAATTTCCATGCCTATGAAACTATGATAGACCTAAATTTACTCCAAAAGCATTATTTATTGCGATTTTAGGCGTACGAAAGTGTTTCCCGAGACTGGGCTTTATTGGAAGTCCTTGATAAATTATGGGACGAACTTTAAGTAGTAAAATGTCCAGTCAAATAAAACGAATTTTTGCCAAATTTTATGAGAATTGGTGTGTTCAGTCATCAACTTATGTAAGTTTTTGTTATAGATAACATTTTTTTATTTCGGTTGTTCTACATTTGGCATCAAAACATTTTTCCTACTGAGCCGATTAAGCTGGATTTTAATAGGAAGCTTTCTTAGGATTACTAGAACAAATTTGGCACCATTGTTCTTCTCTGTTCAGTCTTTCTAACGTGAACGTGTTTTCAACAGACAGATAAACAGACGGCCGGATATGGCTAAAGAGACTTGGAATTACTCAATGACCCATAATAAATACTTTGTGGGGTGTTAGCTGAATATTAAAAAAAATTTTGACACGGAATGGCAAACTTAGTGTACCTTTGTTCATTCTATAAAAAGAACAAGGTAAATACAAAGCGTGCTTGTTTTTATAACAAATCTGCTTATAATTTCACTAAGCTTCCATTTAAAAGCACTATCAAAATAAGAAGTTTAGAATAGTGGATAAAACATGATTAATTTTGACATCCTAAAATATCAGAGTTGTTGAATGCTTATCATTATTAAAATATGCTCTTTATATTTAATTAAACGTCACCCCGAGACAAGGATTTTTCTACATTGCGGCCATAATTATGTAAAACGCAACTCAACGCCAAAGAATTACATTAAAAGCAAAAACAAAGACAACAATATTTTGTAATTTTGTTGTTGCTTTCTACAGAAATTCATGTACGGCTTTAAAATTGTCAACGCCACAAGCTAAGCAGCGTTTGAAATTTTAAAACGCAACGTAAATTTCTATAGAAAGCAACAACAAAATTATAAAATATTTATGAATTTGTTTTTGCTTTTAATGTTATTCTTTGGCGTTGCGTTTTATATGATTTGGGTCTGAGTATTTGTTTCATCTTTCGTATATTTTTTCGGAATAAGTGTTTTGATTTTAAACTTTTTCCCAGTTGTCTACAAAAAAAAATATTTGCCTTGTACTGAAACTTTGTCTAATACGTGTGTTATTTATCCATACAAATGCATTTCGGGATATTGTTAGAGGTAGGGACTGTAAGTAACGGTTATCAAGAAAATTTTAACTCAAAAACTCTACAATTTAGAGGCAACGGAAACCTATACTCTCATTTACCTAAAGATTCGTATTGAAGTGCTCTTTAACGATCTCAACTCCACAGTTTCGGTTTATTTTTAACGAAAAAACAATTTAACTAATTTTGCTTATATCAGCGTTATAATAATAATATAATAATAAACTGCAGTCAAAGTAGGAAAACTGTAATTTCTTCCACTTCTCCATATGTCATTTGCTAAAAAAAAGCTATTGCTTGTACTTGTGATTCATTAAATATAATCAGTTTCTGCCCAACCAACTCAAAAAGTGAAAAGTTTTACGAACATTTTCGTTCTTTGTTCGACAGTTTTTGGTTTTGACTGCAGTTTTAAAACCCTGGTTTATATTGTTCTTTTTTAATGATGATTTAGTAAACTGCAATCAACGACAGCCGATTAGATTTAACTAATTTACAAATTCTTATGATCTGACCAGTGGCAATATTAAGGGGTCAATTTACATAAAAATTTTTGTATTTTCTGAGGGAAAATAGAACGCCTCAAATGAGTTGTATTTTATGACGGCTAAATAAAACTCTCTTTTTAAGAGTTTAATGCGATCTTTTATTTTTTTAAGTTGAAAAATAAATGTTTTAGATGGTTTTTTTGTTTGTTTTTAATTCACAAAATAACATTTTTGATAACACTTATAACTGTTACGTTCCCTGGTTAAAGGTTAGAGGACTTTACCAAAAGGCCTACAGCGTAAAAATTCTTATGTTTCGTAGGATTAAAAAAATCTAACAATAATACAAAAATAAAAAAGCCTTACGAAAACTTGGAGTTTTGAAAACAAGATATGGTGCTCAAATTTATTTGTTTTTTTATTTAATGTTACTTAAGACTTTTTATTATCTATACACTGATAGAAAAGGCGTCATAACGCTTATGTATTTTGACATCAGTAATATGACAAGTGTCTTCGGTTTTGACCCCATGACACTTTTCATCACTGTGATGTCAATTTTAACATCACTTGGCCAAAGTGTCATCAGGGTCAAAATGAAATTATGTTCGTTTTTTGTTTGTTGAATTACGACCTTTGTTTACAGCAGAACTCTCAATAATAAGACACCAGCACCATGCCCCATATTGTTTTCGCAATCATTCGACTTTGAAAAGATTATGTATCTAACTAAATAATATATAAAAAAATAGAATATAGGAATTTTTGCTTCTTATAGTGCATTGTTATCATGAAAATAATGTTAATAATACACAAAATGTGGCATCGAATTGCTGTCACTATAGTCATAAAATAGATGACGCGTAAACAATTACAAAATTGTACAAAGACGTTAGTCATTGGATTGATGCTACTTTTTGCATCATTGATGCCATTCGTAGTAACATTGATGTCATAATTCTGATGTTAGGATATCATCAATATGAAGATAAACTTTTCTATCAGTGTACAAAAATATAAACATATTTCCCACAGATGTTGGTTGCCTGCATGGAATTTTAATGGTTAAGGTTATCTTTTTAAAACATTTAAAGATCCGATATAAAGCCCAACAACTGCTGAAATATTTTGTTCTCGGTGGAGGGCATCAAAGGTTCGGAACAGCACTTTTTGATGGTTACTTTAGTTTTGTATTCAATATACTTTCAATGTTATAAGCAATTTAATATCTATTTGGACAAAATCAGATAAGTCCCACTGTACGCTGTTCTGTTTTCATTATTTAATAATAAAACATCATTATTATCGTCGTCATCATCATCATAAGAGCGTATTAGTGTCTTAGTTTGTTGTTAAACAACAACACTTCTTTTTTAGTTGAATTGCATAGTTTATTTTTTAAATTATAGTTTTATTTTGTTTTTGAAAACTTTTCCTCCCCAGAATAGTTTTTTGCATATGATTTCTATCTTAGAATGCTTAGATTTTCTTTTATAGTTCTATTTCTAAGCCCTGTTGTTCTTTGGACCAGGGCTTTAAATAAATTGATTTTAAAACAATTTAGAAAGTACAGAAAGTACAGTCGGTCAATCCCTACACCACAGTTTGTACAGAGTGTACCATATCTGGGACTCAAGGGAAATAAAGGAAGTTACCCACAAAATTGGGACCTAAGCATTGCGCACAGGGTTAAATTACTAGACAATCAGCCACGCAGCTGGACGGTTGGACAACGTTCGATCGACTCAGAAAGTGATAGGGAACTAAAATGTGGTCTAGAACCAATGTGTGTTATGTGGTCTGAGTATAATGATAATTATAATGAAACCAGACAACTTGAGTGCTTGTAATTCTCATTCACTCTACAGTTTTATTTGCATATCTAATATCTTAATCTTTTCTAAAGTTTTTTGAAAAAGACTTACTGATGATTCGGTATAAGCCATCATTTAAATGCGCATAGGAACTAGCTAATACTCCAACAATAAATTTCAGTGTATTTATTAAGAATGAAAATTGGGAATTAAGCAGAACAAACGAAATCTTATTAATTAAAAATTCTGGATATATTTTTATATAAATAAATATATATCGCTCCTTTATTGCAACATTGTCATATCGCATAAAATCAAAAGTTTTTTGTTACTTAAGCCAAAGTGTTCCTTTATACCTTCTTAATAATGCAGCATTTTATCTCAAACTAAACCGAAGTTATAGCAAAATATGTTTTACTAAATCTGTATATAAAGGTACATTTTCAAAATTTTAATTACATTTTGCCAAGTTTGATTTTTTTTTTAGATATGAACATGTTGCAATGAAGGAGCGATGTATCTAAATTTATATACATAAAACTTAATAAATCTATCCAAAAAGATTTAATCTAAATAGTTTATATAGTTTCCTATATGCATGCTTTCAAAGTCATTAATTTAATGTAAATTAAAGATTATTTATTTCATTCTCAACAAAATCCGACGTTTCGTTGGTATTCTTTCCAACTTTTTCAGGGATTCATTGTAAAAATACAAAGTAAAACGTAGTCAATAATAACATTAATTTAAGTCTTAATTTTTGACAAATTAACTTACAATAATCTTTTTCGCCAGTTTACATCATTTCTAAATTATATCACAGTATTTTGTATAGGTGGACAACACAACACAAAACTTAAAACATTTAAATAAATGCATGTAAATTTAAAAATTACCACAGAGAATTTGTCCTCTTTTAATCACAGTTCTAGACGCTCCCGGTAGAACTGGGAAAAATTTTTTAAATGCGTTAATTTTGGGAACGATACGCCCGCATAATGATATTGTGCTTGCATTCGCATCGTCAGAAATTGCATCCACATTGTTGGAAGGCGGTCGAACTGCTAATTCAGCAATTAAGTTGCCATTAAATATGCAAACCAATGAAAACCCAACATGCAACATATCTAAGAACAGTGCGATGGCCAAAGTACAATGACGCATAAGAAATCTTTGGAGGCATTAGACATAACGTTGCAAAATTTACGAAGCAATCAAAGCCGATTTGGAACGCCCGCCGATGAATTAAATGCATGTTTGAAGTTGTCTGCTTTGTGCAAACACACGAGGAAGCTCAAATTGACTCTGAACATACGGGTCGAGATGCAAAACAATCATTCTCGAGACGTATTTTCCAAACAATTGCTGGACATAGGAAACGACAAAATCCCGGTGATTACTTCAATTTCTTCACCCAAAATTACAAAAATCATGATTGGTTAAGCGAACGTGCTATTTTAGCTGCGAAAAACGTTGATGTCAACGAACTGAATTTTAAGATTCAAAGTGAATTCGCTGGCGAATTAAAGACGTACAAATCGGTAGATTCCGTTACTTCTCAGAACGATGTCGTCAGCTATCCAATCGAATTTTTAAACTCCCTGGAATTACCCCGATTACCGCCTTATAAACTCAAACTAAAAGTGGGAACGGTAATCATAATGTGACGAAATGTAAACCAACCACGTCTTTGTAATGGTGCCCGACTTACGGTAAAACAACTGATAAATAACGCCATCGAAGCAACAATGCTTAAAGGAAAGTACAAGGGAGGAAATGTTTTGATACCTCGGATCCCAATGATAACGCTTGCAGTTTCCAGTAAAGCTCTCATATGCAATGACAATCAACAAATCTCAAGGGCAGTCATTGCGTTTTTGTGGCATTAGCCTTGAGAATCCATGCTTCTCGCATGGTCAACTACATGTCGCCTGTTCCTACGTCCTTTAGCATAATTTGTGTATGCGCCAGACAACCAAACAAAAAATGTCGTATATTACAAAGCATTGCAATGAACAAAATTATGATACCCTAGCAAAGCAATCGAATAACTTTTATTTTTTTACTGTTTACTTGAATATTCCTCTTATCAACTAAAATGTAAATAGAATACTACAAGATTCACAGCATAAATATACATACATATGTATTATCACATCAAATGTAAATCAAATTTATGTATGTATATGAACAACATTTTAATTTAAAAATACTTTTTTTCCTATTTTTAACGGATTTTAAAAATCGAACGCAAACAACGTCTGTCAGGTCAGCCAGTAAATAAATAAAAATTTTTAAACTGATTTGAAAAAAAAACGTATACTCAATATATAACTGTCGATAATACTTATACGTGAACAGTATAAGTTCTCATTAAAATGTAATAATTTGTTTTGTTATTGACTTTTTTTAAATTCACACATTTTTTCTTGGATCACAATCTGTGGTTGAATTTAATCACTAAACAACATTTCGCAGCATCAACCCCTCTCTATAACCTCATTTGTCGTATAACTGTGATAGCCAGATTGTGGTAAACGTTATTTTAGTAAGCTTTTGGTTTCTGAGGTTTTGCAAGAGTGGTGCAACAACTATACAACAGCAACTGTTTAACAAAAAGCACAAAAGTGCAATAACTTTGTCCAGTACGATGAGTAACGAAAAACCAAAATGCAATAGCAGCAATTGTTGTTTCTCTATAAATATTTAATATAAACCACATTTACACACTCAGCATGAACAATTTTGTTCTAAACCACATACACACCATTATCAGTACCTTATTACTTACCACCACTTTACCAGATCCCCTTTTATTTGTATGAGTTTAGTAAACTCTAATGAATAATAAAACAACTACAACTGCGGTGTTTGACAGAGGTGACATAAATATTTAATTTGTTAAATGATTTTAAGTGCAAACAGGGTTTATTATAAAAATTTTATGTCATACATATCACCAGGACGGACACATGAATAGCAGGCAGCAAGAATGAACTAGAAAAATAGCAACAGCCTCCAAATAGGATATTTTGAACTAAATTATTTATACACGATTAACTCTTTCGTACAGTAATTTTTATACCCTTCAGCAAAATTAGTTGTGAAGGGGGTATACTAAGTTTGTCATTCCGTGTGAAACTTTTTTATTAAGTATTCCTCTCAGACCCCACAAAGTATATAAATTCTGGCTCCTTGAGTAATTCTAAAGCGGCCCATACACTTGTAATATTATTGTATATGATATTCGCCATATTATTTCCATTTTGTTCTATATTATGCAATAAGTAGCACAATTGTTTCATTCTTTCAATAAAAAGGAAAACATAACCTATAAATAACATAAACAGCATTGTACAATGTTGCCAACACATTTCACTTTCTTTTCGTTGTGCAATAAAAATCAAAAGTCGTTTGATTGTTGCCAATATATTGTGCCATTTTCGAATATCACAAACACATTGGCGATATCATTGTACAATACGTAAAATTGAACAATTTTATTGCCAGTATATGAGCCGCTTAAGTCGATTAAGCCATGTCCGTCTGTCTTTCCGTCTGTCCATGTGACCGTCTGTCCGTCTGTTGAAAACACGCCCACTTTTGAAAAACCCGAAATAAATAACAATTCTAAGAAGTTTGGGATTGAAATCCAGCAAAATCGGTTCAGTAGGATCAGAGGTGAGAAAACTAACATAAATGGTGGAACAATGCACGGAATGATATAAGATTTTGCAAAAATTTGTCTTATTCGACTGAAAATCACGCTGTATAATTTCGTGAAGATCAGTCCATAATTTACACTAGGCCCCATTTGAACACTACTCCCAGAAAACAGTTTAGTACGTCTAAAACCGTAAAAAATAACGCTATCATTACAAAATTTGGTAAGTCATAGTGTTATAAGACTAGAAATGATATTGTGAAATTTTGTGAAGATCGGTCAATAATTTCCCTAGGCCCCATATATACCCTATTCCCGGAAAAGGGTTATGGAGGCTTAAAACCGTAATAAATAATGGTATCATTACAAAATTTGGTACGTCAAAGTTTTATAGGACTAGAAATTACACTGTTAAATTTCGTTAAGATCGGTACAAGATTTACCCTAGGCCCCATAAAAGCCCTACTACCGGAAAACGGCTTAGTACGCCTAAAAACGTAATAAATAATGCTATCATAATAGAATTTGTTACGTTGCAGATTAATAGGACTAGAAATGACACTGTGAAATTACGTTAAGGTCAGTCCATGATTTTCCCTAGGGCCCATATAAACCTTACTTCCGGAAAGCAGCTAAAAACGCCTAAAACCGTAATTAGTAATGCTATCAGAATAATATTTATTTAATACTTCACAGTTTTAAACGACTAGAAATCACACTAATAAATTTCGTGACGATCGGTCTATAATTTAGAATAGGCCCCATATAAAGCCCACTCTGGTTAATTAATTAAATACGCCTAAAACCGTAGCAGACATAATTATTGTGGTAATATTTCTTTCATCTTAGCTTCATATGGCCAGAAAAAATGTTATGCAATTTTGAGAGATACGGTCCATAATTTACCTTTGATTCCATATATTTATTTAGCAGCCTTCTCAAATTCACTGTAAACGCTAAACCTTATTTCACAGCTGTATTTAATATTTTAATTATTTATTTATAATTTAATGTTGTTTAATACCAGATATCACTCTGTAGAATTTAGGTTCATAACTTGCCATGGCTCCAACATAAGTTTCCCTCCTGTAAATCAATTAAGTTCGGCTCAAGCTAGTTAAAATTGCAATAAATGGCAGAAAACTTTCTGATGGTCGGTCGATAATTTAAAATTGGTCTAAAGCGCAACCAATTTTAATGCTGACGTCTGTTTTTATAAAGAATAACAAATAATAATTAGATATCATAATTAGTTTTAAATATTTTAATCAGGCTTTAGTTCATCAAATTTAATTTTCATTAAATTATTTTTATGAAGAAAGGAATTTTACAACATGAAAATTAATTAAAATTGTTATTGATAATCATTCAATCTTGACTGACCTGAGATTTGAACCCAGGCGGCTGGTTATTATGACATGTTTCGATCGCAACCACTCGATCTCCTCAGATGGATTTGCCGTCTTACACTCGCAGCCATCGGCGACTGCTGACGTCAATAGTCAAACATCAATACTTAAACCAAATTGTATTTTAACCTTTGGTAGATCGAAATTTGCTTTTCTGAATGATTATCCATTTTAATTGATTTTACATGTTTTTCCTAACTTCTGTTTTTCCCGTACTTATGTCAAGAATTCTTCTTGAAGTCCAAAGTACATTTTTTGTTTTTTCATTTTGTCTTTCTTTTTCTTGTTGACCTTTTACAGCACAACTGGATTAAAACCCATAAATAGTTCAACAAAATAACCACAATTCTAATTATCATAATTAATAATAATTAGATATCACTCCTGCAAAATACGAACTGTCGGTGGTGGGTATCAAAGATTCGGCACAGCCGAATATAACACTCTATCTTGTTTTTATTCAAATATTTTTAACTGAATTTTAATGAAATTAAGCTTTAATTCTTGCTTTGTGAGTAAAGCTATGGTCACACTTGTTAAATATTTGACGAAAAAAAAACGAGACCAACAAGCAAACTAAATATGTTATTATTTTCTTCAATTCCAGTATTTATTTTGATTATAATCAATTATAAATCCAGATCTTACCAAAAACAGTTTTTTGCTATGTGAAGTAGTTAATTAGTTTGTTTTAAGTTATTATTACAATGATAAATCTCACTATTAACTATTAACAAAAGTAGGGGTTACGCTTATTGTGGTCAAATATTTAATTAGTGTGACCGCAGCTTAAGACTAAATAAATTAACTTGTGTTTAATGACTAAGAAGTATTAAAGTGATTAGATGAGGTGTGCAAGAGGTCATAAAAGTGTGGCATTTCAAGGTAACAATTAATGTCAGTTTTGTAGTCTTGAATAACATGGACCAATTAAGGAAGTATGTATGTTGATAAATGATTTTCTTGCTGAAGACTTATAATAACCGTTACCATCAAGAATAAAGAGCAGTAGTGTACGTTTGTGTTAATGTTTGTAACATATCTATTTGAACGTGTTTCTTTTACGCAGTAAAGAAGAAATAAACAATCTTATCCCGATAAGATTCAACAAGTTAGTATCTGAATTTCAGTTTTTGTATTTCTAATTTTTATTCTCGTACTTGAAAATGTAGAATCTCTTGTATTTTTTGAATGTCTTTATGTACTTTCTCACAACAATTTTACAGACACACTTTTTCGGTAAATTGCCGAGTGATTTCCTTACATGATGCCTAAAATGTTAAGTGAGAAATACAGTCGTTTGTTTCGATTTTTGTCATTTTTGTGTCATTTCTCACATTTCAAACGAAAATTTTTTCGACGCGAAAGTTACAAGCCATTGGCACTGTTATCGCATAAAACAGTTAAATTAGTGGAAAACATTCTTTCAACATCGCAAGATGTAACTGAAGAACATTTGAATAATAATAGTTCAGATGGAGAAAGGTAGTCAATAAATACATCCTTCTCACTTTCATTAAAATATGCGTAGTCCACTTGCAAACAGCGATAAGTTAAAAAAACGAAAATGATTGACACAGTTTTTTTTTTTTAATTAAAATGCTAAGCCATATCGAGAGTTTGCAGGAGTATTGAATAATTAACCAGAAATTGCGCGTAGCTTACGGAGTTTTGTACAAGATTGATAGGAATGCATTTTAAAAGACAATTAAAATGCCGGTTTTACAGAATTTTGTTTTTAACGTAGTGGTGTTTGCAAGTTGACTACTCACATATACTTTTATTAAAAATGGAGCTTCCAACGAAGCAGGTTTGTAAGGGAGAAACATAAAAGTAAGACATGAATTTTATATGGCGAGTTCTTACTTTGAATTAATACATTTTTGACACATGAAGAGCATTATTCAGAGTTTACAAAAATTGTTGGATGTTACGATCAGGTTTACACACTGAATGTTTTTATACAGTTATTATTCTTATTATTATTCTCCCTTATAAACCTGCTTCGTAGTAAGGGAATGCCATGGCACTTGAAATTTTATTTTTTTTATAAAAGTTGTTGAGAGTTCTTTCACTTACTTTACTGCATTTCTATATGTCTTATTACGTAGCGCATAATTGTGCGCTTATTTTTTTAAATGTACCGTTAGTGCTTCGCAAAATGTTACAATTTTTTATTGGGCTATTTCTTATTTAACTTAATCTCACAATACGATATTACGTCTACAACTGTGTGTGTGTTAGGGACACACACAAACTTTAAACAATCCTCACCTTTGGGTATAGAACTGCAGGGCACTAAAGATGTGGGAGAATCTCTTGATGAGGATTATAATTATAATCATTCAATGAATGATTATAATTGTAGGGATTTGGAAAGGGAAGAAATTGAAGAGAAAATTATTTCTTTTCCAAATAGGAGGTTCATTTAAGATCTTGGTTAGTAGTTACCTTAAAGTTTGGTTTTTGGCTTCCACCGTAGATAAATATAAGACCACTAAGGTTAGTATGGATTGTTTCAGATAGGTATTTATTTTAAGTTCTTGGGTAGGTATAATATTTATGTAAAATTTTAGATTCACTTTTTATTTAAGTACTTTAAGTTAGGTTAAGGATTTTAAGTTAATTTAATAAGGTGAAGGTTTAGTGTAAGTTACGTTAACTATTCGCTTCTGTTGCTATGGGCAAAGTGAAATAAAAATTCATGTTGGAATAACTCTGAACTCTATCAGTGCTTACAACTTAATTATTTTACGATATTAATTTTTGAATGCCATCTGTACTTCACTTTTTGCACTATAATAATACAATTTACATTTTACACTTCATTTACGTAATTTAAATAATATATAATTTGCATGCTTAATTTAAGTTCTAACACAATATTAACTGAAATTTAATTTCCGTTCTTTTCATTTTACAGGTTTTTCTTCTCAACATATTATTTAATTTTTTCTTAATGCATTGATTTTCCTATTATTTAGCAATTAAAATTCAAAATATTATTATTAATTCAAGACGTTATTTTTTTATATAATGAAAATTCAACGAATATAATATGTGTAGATAAGGCAATTGATATTGTCTAAACGCAAGTTTAGACACTATTTTAATTTTCAACAAAATCTTTTTTAAGGCCGTTATGCACTATAACGCAAATTCTTAAGTATTTTACGAAAATGATTCCCTGATCTAATTACACTAGCCAGCAAGGTTTTGGACTGGAGCAACCAAATATCTCTCCTAGGGTAATTTGGTGGGCTGAATTTGAATCTAGCATAAAAATTGGGCGTTCACGTCTTGGTAATTTTTTATCGTATGCTGGCAATTCTGTAAAACAGTACACTATGATTTCACAATTAGTTAAAAAACATGCTTCGTTTCTGCAGTCAATTTTTTTTACAAATTTGCTTGAAAATGGTAAATAAAAAATAATAAATTAGCATAATGGCCTCTACTGACATTTTTAATATTTTTTTTAGCACTTTCAATCAAGTCTAAGCTTTAATTTATAATTAAGTCTTTTTATTTGTAATTTCAAGAGACTTTAGCAGATGAATTGAAGGTGCTCTTTTATGTACACATAAACGTCCAAATTTCGAATAGATTCTGCCCAATATTTGCCTAGCTTTTTAAAAATTAACTTCTTGGTTTCAAAAAAGGTATTTTTGGCAAGCTACACCAAAAATGGCTTTTTATCGAAATAATTAAAGAAATGGCAAAAATTACATGTGCCATAAAACACTTGCAATGCTGATGAAATAAGGTGAAATGTAAGCCGGTTCAATTTAAATTTTGAACGATGATTGATGTTGCCAAAAAAATATTTTTGGACCAAACTAAGCCTACACACCACCAAACAAAGACTGCAACTGCGAAAGAAGATGGTACTTGAAATTATGGACTGACTTTTACCATTTTTAGAAGGCTTGGTCACTATGACATTTAAAACGTATACGCCAAATTTTATTTAATTATCTAAACAATTTATAAATCGATTCAGAAATTGGTTCTAAATCGATCGGGATACTAGAGAAAATGTGGAAAAAGGGTGGTGGTGGCACAAAAGAAAAATTGTTCAAAATAATGCTTACACATTCGTATGCTCTTTTATTTAATCGTTTATGAGACAACGACGAGTGAACAACAGCTAAACGTAGAAACGCCAAGAAAGGATTGGCAAAAAATGCAGAAAATAAGGGCGATAAACAGGAATGATGAAAGACTGGGTATTTGAAAATTTGCATACTTAAACCCTTCATCAGTAAAAAATAAGGATATAAAAGGATCTAATGTTACAAAGATTAAATTTCATTAAATAATTTATCTTTTTATTTTTATTATTTTATATTAATTTAACTACTTTTACAAATAAATAAATAAAGAATTATTTGTCAAGATTTCCAGAGAAAAAAAGTATTGTCGGAAAGTCATTACAGTATCGAAGGTATAAAATTATAGTTCGATATGTTTCATTCCGTCAGAAAGTTTAATTTATCTAGTTTCTCTTCATAAGTTTTATTTTTAAGGTTCTAGAAACACAAATAGAAATAAATTTAAAATAGTGCATCTGTTAAAAATTGAAAAACCCTAGTCTAGAGTAGTAAGAAACTATTTTTTTTATACAGAAGCCGCTCACATCCCAAAAAGCGACCAAAACTACTTTAAAGGAAAAGATATAAGCTTTTTTGCTTTTCGAGCAAAAAAAAAAAACAATCCCGCTAAAAAAAAAAAAAAAAAAAAAAATGTTTTTCATAAGATTGATCGAATAGCTATCGAAGCTACTTGGGACAAATTTCGCCAACACCAATAGGTAATAAGTTGTTGAGAAACAACACCTAGCCTTGGTGCAAATTTCATCCAAATCGGAAGATATCGATTTCAATATTGGGTCACTTGACATGAAATTCCAGTTTTTGAAGCTACTGCTTGCAGTGGGACATTGTAACACTGCATTTTAGAAAGTCGGTAATTTTGAGAACTTAAAAATAGTTTTTAGTTTGCAGGCTAAAAGTATTTCCTAAGGAAATATAATGCATAATTATCTTGACTTAGTGTTTACTGGGTTAACTAACTCTCTCCCACTTAAACTCATATGCAGCAATACACCACCGGTTCCTCTGTTCTAGGACAAACATTTTTATGTGCTCCACACAAACGCAAAACTTACGCAAACGCTTTTTGAATTTGGGTTCTGCCTGTCTTCATTTTGGAAATTTTATGTTACAGACTTAAGGCTTTCTTACCCTTTTAGCTATCTAATTTAAAAAAATTCCTTTTTAGTGGATCTGCTCATTAAAAAAGAGGCACCTGGGTACCAAATTTCAAGTCTCTAGCTTTGTGAATTGAAATAAAATAATAGAAAGAGTACCAAAAATAAGTTGAATTTTGTTTGTTCCCTTATCATTCCGAATTTTAAAAAAGGTACCAAAACTTATTGAAGATGTTTTTAAAGAGAGAACAATTCGATTTCAATTTTATTGACATCTTTAAATTAGGGGAAAAAGTACTAAACTTAGATGTTTAGCCGTTCTACCCTTTAACAGCACAATTATTAAAAAAGTATTTAACATGCGTCAGCTTATTTTTGACGGCATTCATATGCTTTTGATTATTTATTGAAGATATTTATCCTTTTTTACCTTTTTAGCGATCGAATTTGAAAAAACACTTTTTAGTGGATCTGTTTATCAAAACTTTGCCGAGATTCAAGTCTCTTACTTTAGCCTTATGGGCTGGGAATTGATGAGTCAGTGAGTGAGTAAGTGAATGAATAAATAAGTCAGACGTTGTATTTGTTTATACTATTCGTACATACATATTTATGTATATAGAAGATAAATAAGTCTTATCTTTTAAAAAAATATTAGAAGATATTGAAGTTTTTATTTGGTGCAGTATTTAATAAAGTTTTAAATTTTGGTTAAAAACTGTCACTGAAATTTTAGAAAATGTTTTCCTATTAAAAAAAAACCTTCGAGTTAAAACAGTAAATTATCTCTAACAAATGTTTTGACAATTAAGTTCATGTGTTTAAATACATAAATATTTAGAACCTACTTGAGTAAAGAGTGTACGTTAGATACATCAATGACAAAACTACCTGAAAACTTAAATACTCTTGGATTTATAGAATACTACAGAAAAAATAAGCAATTATTAAACAAAATTAAATATGAGTTTTAAATTTACTCCCCTGCTGCAGATAAGTAGAGAGGTATTTACATTAAAATTAATATGGTTTCTTAGGCTGATATTACAGTGGCCGCTAGCAGCTACAATATAAAATGGCGCTTTTTAGATTTCGTGATCATTTGGTAAAATTTTGTGTGTTTAAATTAATAAAAAAATAAATTAAACAAAACAACAGAAGTTTGTGAATTAAATAAAACAGTTTTGAAGTAATTGAAATCGAAACTTATAGTCCGTTTGCTACAAAAAATGTATTGAAAGTTTAATTGAGATGAATAACAACAACTCACCGTCAGAATCCATCTTTCATACAGAAGCACTGATACAACACTTAAAAATTAATATGAACAAAAGAAATCGCTTTTCAGTATTGAGTTCACTCTGACACCTTATAGCATTGATATAGTTCCAACTGAAGGGTGTCCCAAAATTAACTCCAGATCTGAAATTTTTTTTTGTTTTTTAGGGTTGCTAACGCTTTACTGCATAAATGGCGACATATTCAAATTGTGCGTCAATTTTTGGACAGCTTTTTTTTAACTCTTTTATCCGCGCTTCGCTCCTAACGTCCATTCGGACATCAGCCTTAGTTTTCAATAATGTAAAACTTCTATGTACCGAAAATTTTTTAGAAATCTGTATAAAAATGCGATTTTGTTTGCATTTAAGTAATTTTCCGAAGGCAGTTTTTATAGGACCTATGTTTAATAGTGGACCTACCAACACAATGACCCTTATCGTGGTTGGCGAATTTATAATACGCCTGCGACCGTTTGGTAATAGATTAAAGGAAATAAGTTCGTGTTCTCTTTAATCTATTACCAAACAGTCGGAGGCGTATTTTAAATTCTCCAACCACGATAAGGGTGATTACTTGGCCATGTTATAGTAGCTATCGTTAATGTCATTGTCGCCAAATGTCAATATTATGACAATTTCAACATTTTTAAGAAAGTTATGGCACTAAAAGCTTCTTTCGGGAGAAGTATTTGTATGAGGGCTTTGGTCAAATATGGACCGATTCCAATTAAATTTGTAAGATAAGCTATCAGGGGTGTGCTGGAAATCGAAAACATAAAACTCAAGAATTTGGAAGCTGTTTTAAATACATTTTATAATTTTTGTTAAAAAATTATGTTAAATAGACAAACGTTTGTATAATATTTGGCATAAAATTCTTTTATTTAAGAAATCTTATTAAAAAACGACTTTTAAAATTTTTGCGTTTTGCGTTTTCGATTTCCAGCACACATATTGCAATATATTAAGATGGTTTATTGGCTTTACTCCGGAAAGGATAGAAGCTTGTATGCGGTTATACGTAATTATGGACCGGTTGCCACCATTTTCAATAAGTTTGCTCCTTATGACTTTAAACACACATACCAAGTTTCAGCATGTGTTAAACACATCAGTACAAACGCATATTACCCTCTCCACTATTGTGTGGGTATAAGAATAATGTTTGCTTAAATCATACATGTTTCCAAGCAAGTTAGTGAATAATATTTTTTTTTTGTAAAATGTAAAAATTTACGATTCTGTTTAAACGTATTTTGCTTATAATAATTTAAACGTTGGTTGTGTGCAGGGCTGTGGAGTCGTCAGAAAATAATTCTAACTCAGACTCTGGCTCTAACTGCTGAAATTATTTAAGTCTGACTCCAATTCCGACTGCTCCTCAAACCTTGATGCTAAGTATGTATGGGACTAGTACTTCTGTTATTTTAAACATTTTTTTATTGCACTTTCTTTTAGATGATTAAATATAGCAAGAAAAGAATTCTGTAAAAATTTCAAATCTATATTTTAATTCTAACAAGTTCCGCATTGAGGTTTAATATGGTTATTAACATATGTAAAGTAGACTAGTCCTTATTAGCTAACTTAAAAATTTTTAAGGCAGACCCTCTTAAATTTTGTTTTAATTTTGTAAAACATTAGAACATTTTTTTACCTTTTTTATGCCGAAAAATTTTGGAGTCTGAATCCGCGAGTTTTTGTGGGTACTTCGACTACGGTACAATAACCTCAACTCCGACTGTACAGCCCTGGTCATGTGTGTCTATGTGTGTGAAGTAGAATGTTTAAGTAACTGCTTTTAACGAACTTTTAA
Organism: Pollenia labialis; assembly: GCA_949318255.1. Taxonomy (NCBI): domain Eukaryota; kingdom Metazoa; phylum Arthropoda; class Insecta; order Diptera; family Polleniidae; genus Pollenia; species Pollenia labialis. The sequence continues at coordinate 127,528,047 of OX439142.1, read as the reverse complement.
AAAGCGTTTCATTTAATGGTGATATTGTGGCTACTATCATCATTTCCCATAAATTTAAGCCCACCGCATAACCAAAAACCCTGTACATCTCCACCAACAGGTAGTCTCAGGTAAAATCAATTAGCATAATGCTACGCTGATTTTTTTGCTTCCATTCTACACACTAATTGCATTTGCGTGTATGTGTGAGTGGGTATAGCATAAATCTCTATTTTATCAGAGTGCTTGAAAGCATCGGAATGTTGTGTACGTGTTGGTGGCTTTCGTTTTTTTGACAAATGAAATTTTATTTTACCCAGGCTAACAAAAGTTTATACTTTTCTTTGTGTATCTGCGGAATATTATAATGTGTACGAACACGTGCTGATTTGTATGTATGTAATTGTTGTTTTCCCTTTTTTTTTTTTTTGGAACATTTGTAACTTGAGGCAGGTCAGAATTTATTACAAAACTTGGGTAATTTTTAAAGAGGCCTTGCATGTTAAAAATATACAAAAACTAAGCGGTCAAAAATTGATAAGCAAATAGTTTTTATAAAGTTATCTATATTTAACAATAACGATATGAAATTGTAGACTTTTCTTATTTTTATACTTGGGTTAGAAAATATTTAAAACTAACTTTTATTTATAAAATTTAAAAACTTATCCGATGTGTTAAAATTTAAATTTTACTCCGCTTTAAGAAGCAAATACATCTCTTTTATATCTTCTTTATGGGAGTTTTTGTTCCCAACTTTATCTTTAAGCAAATGCTAGATTAACAAAGCTGCACCGCAGTGTGTTGTCCTTCAGACAGTGAGACGTGCAAAAATTGCTAAAACATGTCAAACACACTCACTTGCAAACACACTAACACAAAGTGAATGTATATAAAACATAAATGATATCAAGTATAATTCATAGAGATAACTGAGGCAAAAGTTATTCGTAATGCGAATAGAGAATATCTATTTATTTACAGCGTCTATTTTAAATACGCTTTCAACATATTAAGAAGCTACAAGAAATGCTCTTAAATATTTAAAAGATTTGGATAAAAAAGATAGAACGTTAAGCTTAGAGAAAATAAATAAAATTTGCATATTTTTCTCACTTTTTTGGTAAATTTAGATTTTTTATTCCAAAAAACAAAAATTGATTATATTTAATATCGCTGGCTTAACATGTAAAGGCTCTAAGTCCATATTTGAAAATTTTACAGCAGAGACAAAAAACAATCAAAATACTTGTGATGGAACAATTTGAGAGAAATGGTAAAACTGTACTTTTAATGGGGACTTAGAGCTTTTCCTTGTGATAAATTGGACTTAGCGCTTTTGCTCATCACTACAAAACAACAACAAAAAATGAGATTAAGGTAATTTTTTCTTTGTAAACAATGTATTTTTACTTATTGCACATTATTGCAATAAAATCTCAATTTCTTAAAAAAGTGGACTTAGAGCCTTTACATGTTAAGCCAGCGATATTAATTTTTAATTCAGGTTCTGTTCTGCAATTTCTTTTTATACTCGCACCACAATAGTGAAGAGGGTTTTATGCGATTTTGCTGATGGGTGTAACACTAAAAAAATTGGTTCTTGAATCACTGGATTGTTGGCTGTCCATGTAAATATCTTGTTATGTTGGTATTTGGATGGGTAAATCCATGTCAAATCGACCAAGAGTAGGACCCGACCGCTTTCGATTTTACTTAAATTTGGAAGAAGATTCCTTTTTTCATATATAATTTTTTTTTATTTTATATTTTTTGTTTTGAATATCCCATACAATAAGATTTATATCCTATAATAACAGTATGAGAATTTAATATGTTATTTATCAGAGAAAGGTAACAATAAAAAAGTGATAGTAAATAAATTAAAAATACAATAAAACGAAGGAATAAAATATAAATATAATAAAGTATAAGTATAACTAAATTAAGCATAATTAATTTATATGTATGTATTTATGTAATTTTTGAAATGATAAATTTAAAAGATTTGTTTACTTATTCAAAATGTTTAATCAAAAGTCTTTTGAATTTAAGTTTGTCTGAATATTATTTGGAAGTAGATTCCAAAGACGGGAAGAATATATAAAGAAATGGTGTTTAGAGACAAGACAACGATGTCTAATTTGAATTTGTTTGTTGCCTCTATTTGATCGCGCAAACATTAAGAGATTGAGATGATGTATCGGTTCTTTTTCATAAATTTGTGCAGTAAAATAACTATTCTGACATCCATTAGACTTCGCAATGATAACCCATATAGCCGATTTAAATATTGTGATATTCAATCATATTTACGCAGACCAAATACATGTCTTACTATCTTGTTATATGCCTTGCTTTATTTATTTGTACTCTTGGAGTCACAACTGACAAATACTTCACATCCATATAACAAACGGGGTATAAGGTAATTCCCACCAAACAATTTTCGGAGCGCTCCTAAATATGACTCTTAAAAGATACCTTTTCTTGAGGGTTTTATAATTACCCTCCTAATTTATGAGCAATTCTGATTGATTTCGGATCCTGTAGAATTCAGGACTCCTAAAAGACTCATTTTTATGAGCAATTTAGGAGCACATTCCTAGAAAACTCTTATTATGAGGGTTTTCTGAGGGGCAACGGTAGTTTGTTTTCTTATTCTTAATAATTTCAATATTTTTCGTTTGTCTGTCATTATTGTGATCATTTTGCGCTGTTCGGTTGTGATTTTGATAAAATCTTTGAAAATTTTTTTTGATTCTCCTTTAAAATCAGGTCTTGTTGGCATAACAACCTCCGATATTTTGTCACTTGGATTGAGCTCAGTAACTCACTAATGTGTTTTGTGTACTTTATGTGTGAATAGTTGACTAAACATTGTCGTTGTAAATCTTTTCATTAGACAAAACTATCCATTTGAAGCCTTTGTTAAAAGAAAATTAGGTGGTTTTGTTCGTTGAAATTGGTTTAGAATGATTATTATTTCCATGCACAAAACATATATTAATAAAGCTTTTCCCTTAAAAGCTAACAAGCATAAATTTGCAAATAAAATGAATACCCTAATTTCAAGAAAAAGAAACACTCCTATATCACTCTCTTTTGGCTCCGAAATCCCTCTTTTATGACTCTTTTAAGAGGTTTTTATGATTGATTTGTGAGCAAAAAGGCTCTCAATTTTCCATACAAATCATTAAATTTAGGAGTCCTAAAACGCTCATATTCAGTACAAAATTTTTTGACGGTTTCATAGGAAAACACGCTCATATCTGAGGGTTTTAGGAGCTTTTTTCTGAGCGTTTTGCTCATAACAAGGAGTCCTAAAAGACTCTTTTAGGACTCAAATTGTTTGCTGGGTTTAAGCAATTAAAATTCTTATGTGTAATGGTGTAAAGTACTGTGTAGACCATAATCCACGAAGTAAGAAGTGTAAGTTTCCTACTAAACTGTTCACATGATTCGACCATTCCAAATTTTACTTAAAAATAATTCCCAAATTCTTTGCAGAAGAAACAATATCTATACGTTGATTGTTTAACATTATTTCAAAATTTTTTTGTAATTTCGTAGATTTTTTTGTATAATAATACATTTTAATTTGTGTGGATTTAGTAGCAACTTGTTATCTTTTTTTTTATTTTTTTTTTTTAATTCCCTAAGCTAAACCCCGCGAAGCTCTGCGCTTGTCTGCAGGAAAGAAACCAGAGTCTCTGCCCGGAATCGAACCCTAAACCCCGGCGCTGATAAAATAGCTCACTACCAACTAGCCTACCGGTGCACTATTTGCCCACAGGTGGACGCTTTTTTAATCATCATTAAGCTTAATAATATTTTCGGTTATGCGTTCAATGGAACTACTAAGAAAGAGCTGGGCATCATCAGCAAATAGCTGAATGTTAGAGTTTTTAAGACAACTTGGTAAATCATTAACATATACAAAAAAAAGTAGCGGGCCTAAAATCGACCCTTGTAAGACTCCTTTAGAAACAAGCAAAGCAGTAGAATGTGTACCATGAAATGTACCAGAAAAACAGATTGAAAGCCGTTGCTCAAATATGAATTGGGTTATATAGTAGATGTTCACGAAAAATGGAAAATTTTTTTCAAGTTTATGGCAAAGTATAGAATGATCAACCGTGTCAAATGCTTTTGAGTGATCCAGCAAGACTAAGATGTTGACTTTTCCAACGTCAATTTCAGACCGAATATTCTCACAAACGTCAACTTAAGCAGTAACGCAGCTATGTTTTGATCGAAAACCAGACTGATAAGGTGTAAATAAATTATTACACCCTATAAATTCGTTTATCTGGACGTGCATAAGTCTCTCCATGACTTTTGAAAGAAAAGGAAGCAAAGCTATTGGTCTAAAGTCGGAATTTGATTTGGGTATAGGTATTATTTTTGCTTGCTCTCGAAAACAACTTTACATACGAACATGATTTTTTATGTCATTTTAAAGAGAATACAATAAATTGAAAAGACCTTTTTTTTGACAAATGTAATATCTGCTAAATATTAAATTTTAAAAATGAACTAAGTCTGAAACATATTTTTTTCATATTCTCACGTAGATATTATTTTGTCTTATATGTCTTTATATATTGTGTTATGTTTAAATAATAAATGTTTGTTGTTTCTTTAGTAGTTCACAATCAACTCTCTTTATTGAACAAATTATTCTTACATATAATTATTCTTAGTTTAACTTAAATGTTACTTAAGGCCAGTTTACACGGTAATACAATGTATTACGACTTTGTAGAATCAAAATATTATAAAATTCTCTCCGTGTTTAAAATATAAAAAAATGAAAATCTGTTGTATGTATAGTTATCCCTTAAAAAAGCGCTTTCGGAGTGCTTTGTTTGCATGTTAAAAAAACCGCTTATTATCAGCAGTAAATAGTCCTCCAAACCGGGAACACTCCATACAAAAATCAGGTATCTTATCAGCAGGTTTGAAGCGATTTGTGGCATGCATTCATACTGTTCCTTTTGGAGCACATTTTTTACTGGGATGGTACAAGTAAAATCAAAAATAATAACAAAAAATCAGATGGTTACAGTTTTACAATTTTTACAGTAACAACATGTAGATTTCCAGAGCTGATTTTAGTTGTTTTTGTAATTGTATAAAAATGCTACCACCTTCAATATACTCCGTTAAAACACACCTCTGGTGTGATGAAAATACATACATAAGTTTCTAAAATGGTATAGAAAAAAATCATTTACCGACCGTTTGTCAGATTTTGTGTTCCTATTCTCTCTAACTCAAAACATTTTCCTTTTACATGGTATGATTTTTCCCATACAATGTATTACCGTGTAAACTAGCCTTTAATATACTGTGGGAATGTGCATGATCATCGCTTATTAACTCAAGGTGTGAATGAGCATGATCAGTACTTGTGTGGACACATATAATAAAATGTATAAATAAGCATTATATTACATGTTTTATTACATGGCAAAAGTCTCCTGCCAAATATACTACATTTTCCTTTTTGCTGAAAAAATTGATTAATGGCGAATTGATCAATATTTTTGTGTTTTCTGTGTGCTTTTTTTTTTTTTTTTTTTTTGTAAATAATTTCTTTTATTTATTTTATATATTTATTTATTTTTACAAGATTTTGTCTGTCGTGCCTACATAATTCCCAATTTGTATTCTTAATAAAACCCTGAATTTTATTGTTGATGGGATATGCTATTCCTATGCGCATTTCACTGGTTGCCTAGGCCAGATCGTCAGGAAATTTCATCCAAAGATTTTTGAAAAACTTAAAAAAACGTGTGCCATTTGAAGTCTATACTTCACCTCTTTGTCGTAGCCATCGATATTGCAGAGTGGATCAATAGTGTATAATTGGGTAAAATGTGAATATACACACATATAAATCATATTTCCAAACTATAATCTTAATTTTAAAAAATGTCACCCTAAAATAAAATCAGTATGGGAAAACTTATTCTTAAATAAAAGCTTTACTTATAGGCCATTCTGCATTATCTAAATTGCGTAATAACTTTAACTTTACGGAAGACTCGTTACTGTTCTCTGGTCTCGTATAAGACCAAGTCTTAAGAATCACTCGATCAAACATGATTTATAAAGCATTCGGGGTGCTTTTTCTGTATTGCGATGCGAAAGTCAAAAATCAAAGTCCAAAAAAATGCGACCAATTGGTGCTCTGTTTTAAGCAGTTCGCATTTAAATTGCAAAAAAGTGGCAAGTCGGTATTCTGTATTGCGAAAAATAAATGTAAAATTGCCAAAATTTATTCGATTGCAAAACAGCAAATCGAAAAATATTTTATTATATTAACCATTTTTATTTTTCGAATGTGTTCAATAATAATATTTCAATTTATAAAGCTTTCTTGCAAGTGTTCTTTCCCTCAATATTTTACATTCTTTTTTGCTTTAGCCAAACTTTGGTTAGCATTGAAGCTGAAGATATAAAATAACTTATAAAAAGAAACAATTCTCACATTCTATTTTAAAAATATTTTATTTATTTATTCTTAAAATTAAACAATAAATTATTTAATTTTTTAATAATGCTTCTAGGCTACCGGCTTAAATAATTCTTTTAATATAAATTGACTTTTATTCGACCTTTATAAAATTTATTATTATTATTATTTTATTAAGCTTGAGGTCTCTTTTTTTAAAAAATATATTGGTTCAATAAATTTAATATTTTTTAAAAAAAGAGACCTCAAGCTTAATAAAATAATAATAATAATAATAATTCTTTTAATAATTAAATTTTTTTCAGGGAAAAAACAATGAGACGATTTTAAAAATTTTATTGATTACCTAGTAAAAACTTCGCCCACAAAATAATGTGTTAAGTAATTAGGAAAAAGTAAAAATAGTACTTTCAATTCTACTGAAAGAACCAATGAATATTACTAGGGATGTCACAAAATGTACGCATTTTTATATAAGTCATTATATTTACCTACATATATCTAAAAAATAAGTAGTTATATAAAAGAAAACTACTAAATAATGAGTTAAAGAAGCTATTCATTTAAAAAAAGTAGGCGAAGTTTTAACTGGGTATATTTGTATTCGTACAAAATTTGTAAAGAAAAACACTAAAGTTTTTGATTTGAAATTTCAAGTTTATCAGGGGTGTGCTGGAAATCGAAAACGTAAAACGCAAGAATTTTGAAGTTGTTTTAAATACGCTTTTAATCAAATTTTTATAATTTTTCTTACAAAATTCTCTTTAATAAAGAAATATTTTTATAATCACGCTTATCGTGGTTGGCGTATTTAAAATACGCCTACGACTGTTTGGTAATAGATTAAAGCAAATAAGCTCACCTTCTCTTTAATCTATTACGAAACAGTCGCAGGCGTATTTTAAATACGCCAACCACGATAAGGGTGAATATTTGTCATAAAATTATTTAACTACAGGAATTTTATTAAAAAACGACGTTTAAAATTCTTACATTTTACGTTTTCGATTTCCAGCACACCCCCGTAATTGTTACTTTTTTTATCAGTGTTGCTCTGATTTGAAATAAAATTCGAATGCGAATGTGAAAGTCTTTTAGAACACTAACTTTCTATCGCATTCAATTTGACTTTTGGATTGCAATACAGAATAAGCCCCAAAGAAATAACTCACAAACCTCTAAAATCAATAAATTTTTAATGATCGTTCTAGATTCTTCTTTACTTTCCTACATTACAAATCATGCTGATCTCCTCTCAAAATTTGTCCAATCGGATAAATCAATCTACCACTTTTTGCTCCATCTATTTATATTTACAAACAAAATATAAAAACTTAAGCAATAATTCTAAGAAACTTATGATGTCTTTCATAAGCATATGATACATGGCAAAAAAAAAATAAATAATCAAAATTTGCTTTATTCGGCTGTGCCAAATCTCTGATACCCTCCAGCCAGCGTAAGAATATTTCAGGATTGGTTTACTTTTAAATTTCTAAGCAAGCAGTAATGTAAACTGAGCTCACAGTATCATAATTCGCTGCGGTGGCTTGGCATTTTAAGTCTATTTCAAAGGTACGCCTTAGATGGGGCCTTTGGTGAATAATGAACCGATCTTTACAAAATTTAGTAGTATGATTTCTATTTATTTTAAACGAATTTGTGTTGGGTTTCATGAAATGGAAAATTATAAATTTTTTAGGGAGTTTTGTCCACCTTTGGAATCATAACTATTTTCCTACTGAACCGATTGAGCTGGGTTTCAATCCCAAAATGCTTAGAAGAGCTAAAAAGAATTTGACACCATGTTCTTTTTTTTTTTGAGTTGGTCGAAAGTCATAGTGTTTTCAACAGAAAGACAGACAAACGTCATGGCTAAATCAACTTAGAATTACTTACGGACCCAGAAATTATATTATGGGGTCTTAAATATTATTATTCATACTCGAAAGTCCTATAAGGAACATATTAATCTAATTGATAAATATTAAAAAAAGTTTCACACGGAATGACACACTTTATATACATACGTCCTTTCGCTGCAAGTTGTGAACAATTTTTATTTTAATTAAAAAACTTTTAATAAAAACTTTTTTTCCAAAAAAATAACCTCAGCAAAAAACTTATTAAATAGTTTCGGTTATTTTTAATGATTTTTTTTTTTTTTTGTTACAGTTTTCAACATTCTGATACTCGTACGATTCGATATTAACTTTCCCCCCGTTCGTATTCTCTGTACGCTTAAATATCCATCTCTTCATGTAGACAAGGTGTACTCCATGTCGATACCGAGTGTTCTACACGTAAAACATGGAAAATTATTTTCATTCTTTTGCAATTTTTTCTACTGCCAGTTTTTAATACTCTGTCTAAAGTGCTGCATCAGTAGTATTTTTAATGCATTTATAACAATATCAGTGGCTGTGTGTGTGTGTTTGGGTATGCATTTTTTGTAAATACAAAAACAAATTACATGAACCAAAAATTATAAATGCAGTGTTAGTTACAACAAAAAAAAAGAATACTCTTTTGGCTTTTTAACTTTTTCGGTTGAATGCTGATGGTGACAAAAAAAAATATTAAAAAGGATTTTTGTGTACTTTTTTTATAGATATTGACTTTGTAAGCTTTCAGTCTTTTAAATGTTACAGTACTTTTCAAAGAAAACTGTGTGTTAAATTAAAAGGAAAGTTTAAAATTAAAAAAAAGATGTTTTATAAAGATTACTAAGTCTTTAAGAGGAAAATTCGTTTGACTTTACGTCTTTATTTATGGTTGGCCTTGAATATCTGCGAATTATTTGTTGTGGGACGTCTTTATGAATTAGAGAATTATGTATTATAAGTCCCTGAACAACATTTGATTTTTTTTAGTAATCCTACTATTATGTATTATCAATACAATGTTTGTATGTCTGTGAGTTTGTTATCTTGGTAGTTTTTGGAGCAATCATGCAATCATGAAATTTGGTAAACGAATCGCATATGGCTCAGATATAAATTATAGGGTACCTTTAACCCTAGAATGGTAAACATCGCCTGTGAGGCGAAGCAATTTATTTTTTTTGCGATATTTCCTGATCGCTCACTCGTATCAAAGCGTGCTCTCGTGCCAACTCAGTTGAGTGTTGTACGAGCTTGGGCACAGACGTGTTTTTATTTTCTCCGTTGCGTTGCTGAGATATAGGCACGTGTGCCGCCTGTGAGGCTTAGTTTACCAATAATGGTAATTTTTTTAAACATATTTGCTTGTGCATTTTTATGTTTTTTTTTGGCTAAAAAATAAAGTCTGCGTACAATATATCCAGAAGAGAATTCCTCAAGATATTAAGCAAGAACCTATGCAGCGACTGGTGCGCCATGCGTTTGGAAAAAAGGCCACGTATGCAAAAAAGAGTTCGTTCCGCAATAAATGACGTGATTGATCGTAATTCTGACAATGATTCAGATGAAACCGGTATCAAAAAGGGCAAAAGATCGATATGAGATTTCTGTCCTCCGAAATTGAAGCGTATGAGCATATATTTCTGCGCAAAATGCAAGAAAACATACTGCTTAGAGTACAGATCACCAAACTGTTGGCAATGCGACAAAAAAAAATTAGGTAAAAAAACCACAAATTTTATTTTAGTCTCAACAAATATTTTTTAATTTTAAGCTGTGAATTAGTTTTTTATACGTTAATTAGATCTCAGGACTAGAAGACCCAGAAGTTTTTTTTTTTATTTCAAGCTGTGTTTTTTTTAATTTTTTTTTTGTAAAAGATCTTTTCAAATAATCTAAAAAAATATGTGATCTACAAATACGATTATAAATTTTTTAAGCTATTTAAAAAATTAATGGTTTTTGTTTATTTTTGTAACCAAATATATAATAAATATGTTTTTGTTTTTGTTTTAATACATTTTGGTTTTTTCGAAGGTGAAATTTGCGTTTTTTTTTTAAATTGCCTCACAGGCGATGTTTACCATTAAGTGCTAAAAAATATGTTTACCATTCTAGGGTTAAAGAGATAGAACGGGATAAGATTGGAAGATTCTCTCCTTTCGTTAAATTTGATATATACATACAGATAATAGCCACATAAACAGGAAGCGTATTTGCTGCGGGCCTTAAATGAGTGCTTTTGGTACTCTTTTACTGTTGATACTTTTTTCCATAAATTTCGTATGAAAATAGGTACTTTTAACCCCTGTGTTAATACCCATCTTTTTATCCACATTGCTTAGCACCGGGCGTACCCGCACAGAAAAAATAGAAAATCAACTTTAATTAAACAATTCGTTCAGACAATTAAATATTTAACTAATTTTGCCCCTGCAAAGGAATTGATCATATCAATTAACGGATTTGTATTTTCGAGACATGGGACACAAATTTAGTCAATTAAAAAATGAATTGCATAACCTAAAAAATACACCAAATATACACAAAAGTTTTATTTTATGGGTTTTGATTAAAAAAATTAATTGCAGCAAACAAAAAATTAATTGAATAATTAATGTACACCAATTAATTATTTAATTGAATAATTTTTTGCAAACCTTTTTTCTCTACGGGTACCCATATACTATAATATTTTATAAATCAATATTTTTATAAAATACAATTAAATTTTAAAACTTTTTAAAAGCGTCTTAAATGGTATTTATGCTGAAATATGATTTTTTAATTTTGAATTGCATAACGGCCAAAATTTAAAATTTACTATACAGGACGGGGAATTCCCCGTATTATACTACTAACGCATTGGAAACTAAACCAAAGAAATTGTACACAGAAAAAATTTTAGTTGTTTTTTATCAATTAAAAAAATTATTCAAAAAGTATTCAAATTTAATTAATGTGATAATTGAATCAATTATTTTTTTTTGTTGAAAGAAAATTAAAAATATAGTTTTGATTTAATTAACATTTTAATTGTTTTCAATACAATTTTTAAATAAAATATTTATTAAATACCAAAAAAAAATTTCGTTTAATATACATAAAATAATTTAAAACTGTGGAATTGTTGTTGGAAATTGCCAGCATCAATCAACACATTGTTTGAAACGGCAAAGTTTTTTGATAATTTTTTTAATTAAAATTAAAAATATCATTTATTGAAAAAATAAATATTCAAAATTTAAAATTTTTCAAATGTTTAGTAATCAATATAATCATTTTGGTAAAAGGGTGCAACACCAATAAATGGGTTGCTTGATTCTATGAATTTGGAATACATTTGGTGATAGGGGACGATTTTGAATTTTTTCTGATTATGATACAGAATTTAGTTTATTAAATTTTTTACTTCTCTGCCAATAGCGAAGTACTTGTTGTCATGGAATCTTACCATATCATGGAACACTTAAGAAAAATAAGCCTTACAATCTAAATGGCATTGTCGCAAATAAATCAAGAGAATTATATTCGACCGATTTTTGATTCCATGAAAAATTACCGATGTGTTCTTATGCACCCAAAAAGAAGTTGTAGTTCTTTTATCAACAATGAATTCAGACAAAGCTTTAAGTGACGCTGTCAAAAATAAACCAGGCATTATATATGTTTATAATAAGTACAAAAATGGAGTTAACACAATGGATCAAATGGTTAGGAGATACACAAAGATACACGCCAAAGTTTGAGGTAGCCTGTGGCGTTTTTCAATATGTTAGATATTGTTTCATTCTCATCATCCATCATTTACTATGAGAACAATAAAATAATTGCGAAGAGAGACCCCTGAGAGACCCCTTTTATGCGTAAGCTATCTGAAGAGCTTGCTAAGCCGATGATTAAGGCAGGAAGGGAAAATGCCCAAGTTATGCGTAACTACACAACAAAAATTGCCATTGAAAGCGTTTTGGGTTACCAAGTATAAATAATTTAGATAAGTTAGTTTCTATGCGCATTCTACTGGTTGCTTAAGGTACGTTCAGACTAATGAAATATTTGACAAAAATATTTGTTCTGATATTTGCTTCAAACTGTGTGAAACAAAAAAATATTTTGCTTGATGTTCAGACTACTATCTCAAATATTTGACAATTTTTGTTTGCTGAAACAGTTGGAAAATAGCGCCATATAAAATAAATTAATTCAAATATTTGCATCAAATAAATATTTAATGAAAATGTTCAAAAATAAAAATATATTTCACAAATAGTAAAAATTCGTGCAGAAGCCTAATTATTTGTTTTATTCTGTGGGGCAGCATCTCTTATATTGTTAGAACAGGACTATGTAAAAAAAAAAACAAAACTGGAAGACAATGGTTAACGGAAACGTGGCTAATATTTGCGAAAAATTGGAAACAACCCCTAAAATATATAATTCGGTTAAAAACAAAATGTCGAGAAAAGAAAACAGCGAAAATTCGCGAAAAAATTTTATATTTCAAAAAAGCCAAAAAATTGATTAAAAATCCCTAAAAGTATAAGATATGGCAAAAATTAGGTAAAAATTGCTAAATTAGCGGAATTTCACAAAAATTTGGTAATAGCAAACCCCAAAATTTATTTGAAATCGCTAAATCGGTTAAAAAACAAAATGTCGGGAAAAAACAAAAAAAAAAAAATGTTGCAAAAATAGCGAAAATTCGCGAACAATTTTAATATTTCACACAAGCCATAAAATTGATTAAAAGTCCCTAAGAGTATAAGGAATGGCAAAAATTCGGTGAAAATTGCTTAATTAGCAAAAATTCGCAAAAATTTGCTAAAAGCGGCATGATTGCAAAGTCTAATAATTATTAAAAATCTTTCAAACTGTAAAAAATCCGAAAACTTACAGGAAAAATTGCTTCTATCGGGTACATGGCTAAAATTATTTGTCGTGTTCACACTATGTTCACATTGGACAAATATTTGTTTGCCGGCAAATACTTTTATTTGCTCAAAATCAGCTGTTATTTTATTTGACACTCAAAAATATTTTGTGTTCAGACTACGTTAATGAAATATTTGATGTTTGCTATCAAATATTTCATCAGTCTGAACGTACGTTTAGGAAAAATTCTGCTAAAAATTTTTAGAAAACCCAAAGACATTAGCAAACAAAACTGCAGAGAGAAAGAGAATTGGAAACAACCTAAAAGTCTTATTTGCAAGGACATAAAAGCTTAAACAAAATACCTACAATAAACACATTGGTTGATATTCTCCCAACATTAATTGTAGTTCTAAGTGGATTAAGATACAAGTATTATTTGCTAATAAATTTGGCTTATCTGAAATTTTTATTTAGGTGAAAGTTTCCTGATGTTCTGGCCTAAGCAACCAGTGAAAGGCGCATAGAAAATAGCTTATCCTCCAACAATAAATTTCAGCGTATTTATCAAGAAAACAAATTGGGAATTAACAACGACAAACAAAATCTTATTAATTAAAAATTTTGTATTCCCAAAAATTACTTTGATAATAACCAAGATGTATTAAGTTTTCTTTCAATTCCTCAAATATCTATTTATTCAATTATAGAAGAAAAAACAATTGTCAAACTGTCTAACATGGTTTTTATTTATTTTATTAAATATTTTATTTCCCATACACTCAGTTACAACAAAGTGTACGTTTATTTCTCAGAAAAGAAATTTCAAAGCTTTTACTAGATTTTATTGTTTAGCACGTATATTTTTTTCCCGGAAAGTAAATTAATAAATCATGTTGTTGGCATACCAAAACATGTTCCTCGTTTAAATCGAGAAAAGCCTTTTTGTCCATATTTTTTTTATTTTCGGCAAATCATGCCACTGAAAAACAATAACAAATAACTCACACCTACCCTCGGTATGTACTACCAACGCATAAACGTCTAGAAAACAGTGTTCCCTAATAAGTCTTTTTGTGGCGGGATTTAGCCACATTTCGTATTCTTTTACCATAAAAAATTAACGAGGTTATTAATATCCACACCACAGTAGGGGGGAGGGTATTTAATACGGATTGACTCAGAGTCATTGCTGGCTGTCCATGTAAACCTTGTGCTCAAAGTACATGTGGCAATTTTGTATATAATTAGATGAAATTTGGTACATTGGTTCTAATTGTCACAAGGACCAAGCCTGTTAATAATAAGGCCAAATCGGTTGAGTATTTCACACGCAGGTTAAGATTAGGTTAGGTTCAATGGGCAGCCGACGGCTCACTTGGGTCCTTATGGTGTTCCTTATGGTGTTCCCTTGTGTGGTAGTTCTTTATCAATTAAAAAAATTATTTAAGAAGTATTTAAATTTAATTAATGTGATAATTGAATCAATTATTTTTTTTTTGTTGAAAGAAAATTAAAAATATAATTCTGATTTAATTAACATTTTAGTTGTTTTGAAATACATTTTTAATTGAAATAATAATTAAATCAGAAAAAATTATTTCGTTTATATAAAATAATTTAAACCTGTAAAATTGTTATTGGAAATTGTCAAAATCAATTAACACATTGTTGGAAACGGCAAAGTTTTTTGATAATTTTTTTAATTAAAAATAAAAATATCATTTATTGAAAAAACAATATTTAAAATATTAAATTGTTACAATTTTTAGTAATCAATATATTCATGTTGTTAATAGGAGCAAAATCAACAAATGGGTTGCTTGATTCTATGAATTTGGTATAAATTTGTTGATTAGAGACAATTTTTTAATTTTTTCTGTGCAGCCAGTAAACTGAGTCAGCCAGTAATTCACCAGACTCTTCCCCAGATGTCACCGCAGCCTCGAACCACTCCGACTCCCTGCTGAACAGAGTGACAGATTTAAGTTCCACATTGGACATATCATCCAGATGTGGCAATTCCCCCAGACCGGAGCACTGCCAGAGAAAGCCAAACACCGTCTCCTAATCCTCCTCATAATGACATCTCCCACAGTAGTCATTATAATCAAGTCCCATCCTCCTAGAATGAGTGCCGATCATCCAGAGACCCGTAATGTTCGATATCACTGTCCTTATCCGGTCCCTGCCGAGAACATTGTTACGGCAACTACTCTATGTTTGTCGTACACAAATTTATTAAATAAAAGCAATATTATAGTTACTGTAAACATATCAATGTTTATCGCAATTATAAATTTGAGTATTGTTGACTGAAAAATAATTATTTTTCTTACAACTAAATAATGATAACTTTGAAAACATATTTACATTCTTACAACCATAACATGATACGTGTAGTAATAGTATGTTTAAGATGCAAACATAATAGCTTTACTCTAAAAATAGTTTGTCAGCGGCATTTGTCAAATAATTTTGTATCAGTTGTGTCGTTTGTTTTAAATATGTATAACAATTAACAAAAATACAAATAAAAAAAAAAAAAAGTTAAGGATATAAAAAAAATAAAGAAATTGTATTTACGTTAAAAAAAATTGTAATGTGCCACAAAATAAAAAATCTACGCAAACAAATTTATTTTTTTATTTTTTGTGAAAGTGGTGCTGTATCATAATGTGATTACTTCTTTACTTTTTATGATTTCCAAGCGAATAATATGATCTAAACTTACTATGTTTAACAGGATAAGAATATGATCAAGGGAAAAATATTATGGTGTAATATTACGAATATATTTAGTTATAATATGATTCAATAATAATTGTTATATGATGACTACAATCATAAATCTTATCATAATATGTTGCTCTCAGAATTTGTTTACCACAACCATGTTTTTTCTTTGCGTGCGGTTAGCCCCCATACAAGTATCTTTCCAGAATAGGGTCGTTGTGCTTATGAATCTTGGTATCTTGATTAAATTCGGTCCAAAACTAGTTTTATTACAATCAAAATCATCTTACCAAATTTTATTGGAATCGGTCCATTTTTTACCATATCTTCCATATAAATACATACTTCTCCCGAAAAAAGCTTCTAGTCATAACTTCCTTATAAATGTTGGTATTTACATAAAAATTGGTCGTGCTGGTGGATCCAAAATGAACCATTGGACCCATAAAAGCCCATTTCCTAAAATTACTAAGGCAAACAAATTTCATTAAGATGAATATATGTAAAAAATGTTTCCCACAAAAAACTTGCACATGAATCTTAACCTTCTAATATAATTTTGTGCTGGGGGGTCGTCAATGAGCCAGCGACGATAACACATGTATTGCGGATGTATTATTTTTTTTTATTATTCCTTGATTACCCAACAAACCAAAGCGATATGCATAGCGGGGGTATTTAATATTTTTGTAGTCTACAGAAAGGAAAAAATGATATGAGAGGAATATTTGATTATATTAAAATGCTCTTGACAACTTTCAATGTGTTTTACAACACAAAATATTTAAAGAGGTGGTTATCTACTCCTGGTTCTAAATATAGACACAACAATAATATGTTTAATTCGTTTTTGCTTAAAACTTTCTATGGATAAATTAATTTTTTTTGCAACGTGTTTGCTACGATGAAGAGAAAATTACTTTAATTTTTAATATGTTTTTGTATATAAATTAAACGAAAAAGTTATTAGGCTCTGAAAAACGGAATTTCTAAATTTTTTTAAATTTTGTTTATAACTTGTTAATTATACATCTAAGAGCGATAATTTATTTGCAATAGTTGTTGATAATATTCTTATCTACACAAAAAATATTAACACAATTTTCGTATTCATTCTACTTCACGCGATAATTGCAGAAAACTATTCGCACCGTTTTTTACAAGATAGCTAGTGTTCGCTACCCCGAAAAGTAAACACAAAACAAATATTTTTAAACAGGCTCATTTTCCAGTTCAGTTATTTATCGCATAAGGAATGGCTTGTTGGGAAGCTTAGCTTTAACTTTACTTAAAAGTAAAACTACAATTTTGTTTTGAACATCACTGATCTTGCTTATCATATGCAGCCAAATTATAGCACAATTGTGCTGAAGACACTGCTCTACAAAATGGAGCTTTTTAAAAGTTTCTTAACGAAAAATTACTAATCCTTTTGTATATTAATCTGCTTATGATGCTGGTGTTTTAAAGATAACGAAAGCTTTAAAGATATAGCGAAATACATATTAATTGAACAATTTACACAAACAATTTTTTTTAAAAGTTGTAGGGACTAATCTAAAAATACACAACTTTGAACATCCTTGCAATACAAGTTAGATATCCAGTATGATTCTTTTTAAATGAGAGATTTTTGTTGTGTGATTAGCACTCCAGAAAATATTTAAAGGTTTGTAAGGTCATTCGTGAAATATTAAGCAAGTAATACAAAAAATAGTGTTAATTATGCAAATACTAATGTGCTGTTTTCACAACACAAGTGATTGAACGTGTAGTCAAATTTATATGGAAAACACTCGAAAAACTGAAAACAGCACATTCATGTCACTTTATCTTTAAAACTAAAGCTGCTAGAAAAAAACGAATGATGCCATCGTAATCAGCCCCATTAAAACAATGAACATAAGTCAGAAAATATTTGGTGTGTTGACCAGTGTAATTTATGTTTGGTATGTAGGAAGCTCACAAACACCACTTCATTTTGAGCTTCGGCTGACTATGACCTTCGAGTATATTTAAAATTTGTTGAAACTTAAGCTTAATTTAATTATAACGTACCAAGTGCTGTGATTTAAGCGAAAAAACTACAAAAATTTATTAAATTTACTTTAAAATTAGAAATTTCAAATTTTATTTTCAAAGTAAAAATGATAGCTTCACTTAAACAATCTGTTATAGTTTTAAGCAAAATAAACACCGAACTATTGTCACAAAAATCCGATTACGGGAACACCTGTGATCTTCTTACATGTATACAACCGACGAACGAAAGGTTAGGCAGCTCTTCAAAAAGGCAGGTATATATGGTTAAATTGCCATGATATGCGCCAAACCAATAATCAACTAACGTTATGACAATAATTGTTGTTAATATATTCCTCTTTTAACTTAGAGCGGCAACACTGTGACACCAACTAGGCAATTTAAAGTTAAAAAAAAAAATTACTCACGGGAGGTTTTTTATAAACCATCAGTGAAAGTACCCTTTTTCAACGCGTTTACTCGTTTGAAAAGCGGTTGAGTGGCTCTCGAGTTATAAAATGACGAACATAGGAAAACTTATTTTTATATATGGGGGCTTTACAAGGTGTGCTATGAAGTCATATCGTCATAATGTCATAAATAATATTTAACAATTGTTCAAAAAAAATATTGTTGTGTTTCAAACAAAATAAATATTTTAATGCTGTGTTCATTAATTCGTCATAACTGTACAGTAGAAATCTAAATTATAAGCGGTTGCCCACAGCAGTCATATATATTTCTTGTAATTATTTTAAGACATATGACTTTACAACTTTATGACAACCTTGTGAATCCCCCAATAGTATATAGAAGATATATCGCTCATTTCCTGCAATACCGGCATTAATCAACAAATACAATTTTGGAGTTATTGATGCAGAATTTTTCGCTATGTTTCTCTTTATATTGTGTATAAAATGCATCTTCATATCTTTTATACTTTCTCCATTTGAAGATAATGTATCGTTATTTTTTCTACGTGATTAGAGCAAATCAAAAACTTTATACGCGTTTATCTCGAAATGGATTTTTTTTACTTATGCCGGTCTGGCAGCAAATGACCGATATGTATATCTAAATCTTTATAACAAAAGGAAAAATTAAACTTATTTTATAACATTTTCGTTTAATATTGTTAATAAAATCGTGTATAGCAATTTGACCACCTTGTAAACTAGCATTAGGCAAATTTTTTTAAACGATTTTTTCTCTAATTTTAGTCATTTGGAATTGTACAAAACGTGGCAACACCGGCTTTAGACAACAGCAACAAAACATCACAAATACAGTTACATACATAAATAAAAAATAAAAAACAAGTTGAATTGGCATCAACATCAACAACGACAATGAAAACTCCAACAACTGACCCAGTTTTTTAAGCTCAAACAAAATTTGTAAAAATACATTTCATTCATCTCCACTCAGTCATTTGGGGTTTTTCATTTTGTATGTTTTTTTATACGGAAAACTTTTACTCATCTCATCTCTAAAATACGTGCACATACACAACATTCACCTAAATTGTTAACAATAGAATGTGTAATGACGGAAAGATGGATGGGGATTTTTTTTACAAGTTTAACCTTAATATACAGTAATCGCAACTGACACATGAACAGAATTTAAAAAAAAGAAACAACAACACGAAACAATGCGTAAAGGAAACGGAAACAAAACAACTGCCATACAGCAGTGGTTAGTTGTTTGCAGAGAGATAATTTTGAAAACGGAAAAAGGTGATTATATTAATGGAATTGTTTTGATTAAAAATTCTACACATGGGGATTAATAATTCCAAATTATTTATTTGATTTGGTCTAGAAATTTATATGATATCCATAAGGCACTTGCAAAAAATTAAAGTTTTGTTCTCTACTGTACCAAGACAATAGGATGACCCAAAAAATGTTTTGAATTTCTTAACAAACATGCAAAAAATATCAAGCATTGATGTTGTTT
This sequence comes from Pollenia labialis, assembly GCA_949318255.1. NCBI lineage: Eukaryota > Metazoa > Arthropoda > Insecta > Diptera > Polleniidae > Pollenia > Pollenia labialis. Next base: position 127,508,106 of record OX439142.1, on the reverse strand, counting down.
GTATTTCTGAATTTCCATATATCACATTTACCCTCTTGGAAAGAGCAATTTTAGCGATGGAATTAAAGAATTGTCACATTTTTAAAAAACCACTTTTATCTAAACATTAACGCCCGTATTAATAAAAAAAATTTAAATATAATAAATGTTTACAAAACAGATTTTGTATGAAAATTGTCCTTAATAAACGCTTGTTAAATTTAATAATTGTTTATAAATACGGGGGTATGAGAAGAACATTTGCAATTGATTTTTAATATTTTAGGTTATTTATGACACACGAAAAACGTCGAGACACCCCATCTTAATTATGGGCCGTGGAAATCATCCATTTTAAAGGATTAAAGGTCAAAATCAAGAGATATTCCATTTTTAATTTTGTATCGTTTCTCAAACGATATGTTGTGGTGTTTGAAGGAAAAAAAATCGAGCCATTGTATCGCTGTCTAGGTGGCAAGTGGCACCATCCTGTTGCAACGACATATCGTCCAGCTCCGTATCTTCAATTTCAGGTCACATGAAGTTCGTTGTCATCTCGCAATAGCGCACACTATTCACGGCAACTGCTAAGTCGACCTAATTTTCAAAGGAGCCCAGAAGGATCTGGGCGAGCATGCACAGTTTTTTTAACTTCTCCTTTAGACCCAGCTTACTGAAATTTGCGCAAAATTCTCCCGATTGTTAACACATTTGGTCGATTATCCTGAGCTAATAAATCACGAATTACACGAAATGCATTTTGATTTGAATGTAAAAGGCTTCAACAATCTTAACGAGCTGTGTATCTCTCCATGGTTGGATTTGTCCAACACTGAAACAAAGAAATGTCCAATTAAGTTGGCTAAAAAACTTGACGTTAAAGTATGACTTACAATTAACATTGTGTATTATGTTTGGACCACCCTCTGTTAGCTTAGAAAAGTTGGTAGTTTTATTATTTCTGCATCTAAAGATTGGACTTGCCTAATAGACAAATATGAATTCATCAGAATTATTTAACTAGGCAAAAAGCCAAAGCACATCCCTTAGCATTGAAATAAAAAAAAAACAGCCAAAACAACAACAAATATGTTATAACCAGGGAAACCGTAAATCTGCAATTGCATGTGATTCCTTGTGTGACCAAAAACAATATATTTAACTGATTTAGAGCTTTTTTTAAATAAATGTTGGCATCATTTTGTTAATGCATATTTTACGCTTTGCAGCATATTTTAGCCAAAGAACATTTTAACAGCATTATTAAGTTTGTAGAGCATATTTGGCCTTTTTGAAGCTTTTTTGATCATATTGAGTTTTTGCAAATGCTTTTCAATGTTTTTGCAGCGGAAAAAAAATCAATTTCTGGTTAAAGCTAAATGCTTTTCTAAGCTGTCAAATATGGCAGATAAGGAACAAAAACAATTATTGCTAGGAGATTTTTGAATCGATCAAACGATGTCCGTCCGGCTGGTTGCCTGTCCATGTAAACCTTGTACGCAAAGTACAGATCGCAGTTGCGGAGATAATTTGATAAAATTTGGTACAAACGTTTTAGTTGTCTTATAGCTCCCTTTCAAATATAAATCGCAGCAAAACTTAAACTTTCTTATTCTGTTTATATTGATATAAAATTCAGTGGCCCGCCTTAAATCACTTTAAAATTACAAATTACACAGATAATAAAATTAAAATTGATTTCCAGTAAAAAATTAGTGGTATTATTTAAACAACTACAACTTTAATTTGCACCAAATAAAAAGTACTAATTTTTATATATTTTTTGTGTTAACAACATTTTTGAAGCAATATTGGGTATTAAAATAAATGTTTAATTTACTTGATTACATTTTTAATTAAAATTGATATTATTTTTGATTAATTTTAATTGAAAAAAAAAGCTTGGCGAGAATTTTTTTAGTGGACTCTTCTGTGAATCTTTTCCTTAAATCATAATTTTGTGTTTTGTGATGACTACCAATTGGCTAATTTTTGAAAATTCGTTTATAAAAACTGTGATGTTGCATATCATGTGATCACAATGGACCCACTATACTTTCTAACTGATTTATTTAAAGCAAATCTTATATATAAATACGGGAACAATATTTTTATAGGAAATTTTTAAGTATCTTATCGTCCACCGATTTTAATGAAATATATATCGTTTTAAAGGTATTTTTGTGTAGATATGCACAATTTCAATTTTTTTTTCTAAAGGTTTGGGTAAAAGGGCTTAAAATGCGTTTTAAATTTGCTTGCAAACACACGCACATACATGTATAAATACTGGTTGAGGTGTTTTTGTTATTCTCCCAAAATGTGTTCTTTTCTTGCATTTTACTTGCAAACACACATGTACAGCCATGTATAAACGACGGCAAATAATAATACTAGTCCAAACACGCGTGTAAAATGTAGCCCACAAGGGACTAGGACTAGTCCAAAAGTAACCCAAACGTATGGAAAAACATGGTCTATTTAACATTATGATGTCCTAGGGCAGGACCACATAATCCAGCTTTGGATTACAAAGGAGTAGTCTAAAAACTACTCTATTGTATACACAAGAGGATTAGTTTTAACTACGTTTAAAAACGAAAAAATTGAAGTTAAAAAACGAAAACATGTCGTCTCACTACAAACACTTTTTAACAATGACATGGTCCATATTTAATGTGCATAAACATTTTTTTAAAAGGATATTTTCGGTTTCCCTGGTTATAACCCTACAAGCTAAAAACTGCCAGACAAATAAAAATGAATAAAAAATTCATATGAAAAGGCAGACAAAAAAAATCCACAGACAGACTACTACAGCAGTTAAAACAAGACATATCATATAAAACTCAAAAAACATACAAATAAGAGGGGGTATCGAATACTTTGAAAAAAAATTTAGGCCAACATAATCACCTGAAGCTGAAAAAAGACTTGAATACAAAAACTAAGTAAATGTTATAATTGTATTCCCCTCATCCTGCTATTGGTGGCCGGGCAAAAACCAAAGGAAAAAACTTTAACTACTTAAATTGGTGTTTTATTGAGAGTAAAATAAATAAAATATATAAAACAAAATTAAGATGTGCTGATGCGATTAAAAAGTAACTTGTAAATACGAGAGTATCTAGCAAATTAAACTAAGTGAAGCAAATTGTTATGGCAGAGAAGATAAAAGCAATAAAAGTTTTTTTTATTTTTAGTTATGAAAACACTAATTTGCTTTAAAACTCTGTAGTAGATAAAGTCTACGGTACAATGAAGGCAACATATTGTTATACATAATTTAGTTACTTGGAGGCCACAGGATCAAGTTTTGCCTTTAAATTCCTTTCAATTTGCAATATACTCTCACTTTTTTACCACCCCACTCACACTTTTTAAATTGACCACGAGATTGCTTTCAATTTCACCTTTCCATTTGCTTGGCAATTTTACTTTCAATTTAACAGCTGATGACAGGTTTGTCTTTTGTTTTCATGATGACATCTTGAAATCAAATTGCTTACAAATTGAGTGCAGCCTACGTCACAGCTTTTAATTTATGAGAATTTTGGCAAGCTGTATATGTAAAAGACTATCAAGAAAAACTTGTTCGTGTGGCTGCAGCTTTAAAAAAAGAGAGCACGTTTTGTACAAAAAAACTCTAAAATTTGTATGTATAATAAAACTGATAAGATATTAAATATTGTTATTAAATTAGCAATGTCAAGGAATCATATCACGTGTTATTTAAATGTAATGAAGAAACATGATTGTTTTGTAATTCTATAGAAGATCTGACTAATTTTTCGAATCCCCAGAGCTCTAGCACTTGTTTTGTAAGGATAATCACACAGGGGTTAATCCTTACTAATGCAATGCATTGTGTTGGAACAAGGAAAATAGAATATGGGAAGGTGGACAGAAGAAATATTGCTTGAGGACATTTGACTTGAATTTTTTTTGTTGAAAGTAAGAGACAAGACTTCAGCAGCGAGACTATTCCACATAAAAACAGTCCGGTTAAAAACGAATTTTCCCAGTAATGCGTTGTATGATGCACCGGCTAGTCGACCACAAAAGTATGGGCTCTTGAAAGGACACGTGAATAAAGAACAAACGTATGAGTTTCGGGAATCAGATCCCTAAATTCATCAGAAAACATCCTGTTGCAGCAGCGATAAAACAGGCAAATACAACTCACATTGCGTGGGTGCTCAAGGGAGTGAATAGAATTGGATACCATACTGTCAACAATTAAAACGCCCTTAGCTGCGCGCGTTCGTGAAGCTTCAAAACATACTTTGAAGCACCGGCCCCCACATTAGAGTTGAATTCCAATCCCAGTCGGTTATAGGTGGTATTAAAAAAGATGCAACGATACGCCTTTGGCGATACCGATACGAATACTTATTACATTTAAATTCAAGGTAAAATTAATAAATCACAAGTAGACTAATTTCTTGTTTATACAAAATTACAATGTAAGATATTATTTATATTTAATATTGGTTTTAATGAGATTAAAAAAAACAACGAATTGAATTTGGCAAACAAAACAACACAAAATATTTTCAACTTTTGCGATTTCGCAACTCCGCTTGAAGCAGACATGCAGTAAAAAAGCGGATCTTCTTTTAAGATTTTCACAAACGCTCAGTTCTTGTAGACTTATCAGAACTTTTGCTACGTGTCTTTAACACTTTCGGAATGCAGAGTCATATCGACCCCTTTGTGCGAAATTATCGTATGTTACAAAAACCATATTTTACATGTCAGCCATTTTTCTACCTTTCTCTGCTTTCGCTTGCAATATCAAAGCGAAAATATACATTACATTTTTGGAGCAACGAAGTGGAATTCACCTACAATATTTTGTCAGGTGAGGTCTTTTTGAATGTCGATATTAAGTAGCTCAATAAGAAATTTGTTCGATCTTTTGTCTTTGAAGTTTACGAGCTTTGCATCGAAGGTCAAGAATTGTACATATCTCAGGTCAGTCAAGAATGAATGATTATCAATAACAGTTTTAATTAATTTTCATGTTGTAAAATTCCTTTCTTCATAAAAATAATTTAATGAAAATTAAATTTGATGAACTTAAGCCTGATTAAAATGTTACAAGATATTTTATTATTCTCTCAACCCTCAATTCTTGTATTCAGCGCTTATTCTAAGTTAGTTTCAGTTTATTCATTTTTGGCATTCTTTGAGAAACTTTTTTCGTCTACTTAAATCAACATGTGGTGTTCATTATCGACTTTCGAGACGAGACCACTTGTGCCAATATCATCAGAAAATTTCAGTTTCAGTGTACGTTTGTGGAAATTGTGCGACCTACACAAAAAAAATTATTATTAGTTTTTTATCAATAAAAAAAAATTTTTTTTAAAAGTATCTATATTTAATTAATGTGATAATTGAATCAATTATTTTTTTTTGTTAAAAGAATATTAAAAATTTAATTTTGATTTAATTAACATTTTAGTTGTCTTAAAATAAATTTTGAATTAAAAAAAATAATTAAATAATTAAAAAATTATTTCGTTTAAAATAAAAAAAATTAAACTTGTGAAATTGTTGTTGGAAATCGTCAAAATCAATCAGCACATTGTTTGAAACGGCAAAGTTTTTTGATATTTTTTTTAAATGAAATTAAAAATATCATTTATTGAAAAAAAATAATCAAAATATTAAATTTTTACCTTTTTTAGTAATCAATATAATCATTTTGGTAACAGGTGCAAAATCAATAAATGGGTTGATTGATTCTATGAATTTGGTATAAATTTGGTAGTAAGTATGAGACAAATTTTAATTTTTTCTGTGCAATAGAGCACATCCAGCCCACAGCAAGGAGATTATTACAGCTGTAGCGGTGAGTGTATGTGCAAACCGTGAAAAAGCATAACCGTCAATATCGAGCGGTATCACACCATGATAACGGATTTTTTGTTGCCTGAAATTGAAAAGCCGCTACTTGCCACACGGTTAATGTCATTTATTAGAGCTGTGCGCATAAGTGATTCCTTGAGTAAAATAATATTATTTTGCTAGAATTCAAAAACCATTATATATATAATGTTACCTCATAATAGAGTTAATAAATGTTATCTAAAAATTTTTTATATAAAAAAGAAAACCCTCAAGCTTAATAAATTATATTGCGATTTCTTAAATGTTTTAGCTGTGTTTAAATAATGTTAAATATCAGCAGAAAATAAATTGACCAAGGTGATTCCCCTTTCAAGCAAAAAGATTAGCGTTGGCAGAATATTCTTTATTATTTCCATTTTACTTTTGTATCTACACAGGGCAGTTTGTTTTGCAAAAAAAAATGTTTTAATTGCTGTGAAAGTTTTCAAATAAGTATTAAATTAGCTTAAATACAAGGATACGTAATAAAAGATTTAGGTCTACAGAAATAAACAATTTATTGTGTAAAAGTAAATCGAGTGACGAAGATTTTTTTTGTGCAGATAAGGAGGATGATGATAGTGATGAAATGAAAAGTGGAAACGCATATTTTGGCAAAGATGGTTCTTGTTGATTTCTGGAGCCCTTTTCTCAAACACACTCTGTGAATAGAAACGTTTTAAGACAATGCGGTGGAGCAGCTAAAAAATGTAAATTGTGCACCCCAAAACAAATATTCGAAAGTATTTTGTCACCTGAAATGTGTGACATTATTTTACGAAAAACTAATCGAAAAATCAGAAAAATTGCCGTAAACTGCAAAAAGCACAAAAAGCGTTGCCGCTAAAAACAATATATTTAAACCTTTCCTCGTAGACAAACTAAAGGCATTCTTTGGTCTTTTGATACATGCTGGTGTTCATAAGTCAAATATACTACGTTTATACGCACCACTTATTCGCAAATAAAATTATTGCAAGTAAAGAAAATTGCCGCATAAACAGTGAATTAAAATTTTATTTGCGAATAGCTAACTCACGAAAACAATTCCTGATTAACGACACTATTTGCAAATAGGATTTAAAGCATTGCCACACTTTTAACCGTTTTACGTTTTTATTTTGAAGTGGCACATTCTTACGACAACAAAAGTAAAATTAAACGCAGTAATAGAGAGCATATTTCAGTGAGCCTATTAATTTGCCATTGTTTCGGGCAGCAATGACTTATCGGGTGCCAAATCCGATAAAACTACAGCATTTCGAGATATTTGGATCATGCTAAATGCTAATTTACGCCAAAGTTACAAGAGTGTATAACTGTAAATGAGCAGTTATACGGATCTCTCTCGCTTTCCTTCCCCTTACATGGCCAATTGTATACTGTTTAACCAACAGAAACTGAGCGCCAGACAAATGTGGAAGAGAGGACTGTCTTAGATCTTGTTATTCCAGGAAGGAATGCCACAATCGATAATTTGTTTACATTTTTTAAACTGGCAAAAGCATTAAATTTGTGGAATCGCACACTGGTTGGAACAGTGAGAAAAAATAAACGTTTCATACCACCTAACATGCAGACACAGAAAGTCAGGTATGTTTATTATTACATATTCATTTGAGAAAGTCTTACTTGATAGAACTAATTCACGTTCATAATTATATGTTAGACAATTATTTTCTACAAATGTTGCATTTCGCAAAGAGGCGACGTTGTGCTCTTACGTGCCAAAAAAAAGAAAGCTGCAATTATGTTATCAACGATGCATTTTACCCCGTCAGTCGAATGCACTTTAACTGCTAAGCCCGAAATTATAAACTTGCTAAGACCGAAATTATAAAGTATTACAATAAAACAAAAGGAGGTGTTAATGTCATGGATAAGTTTTTGGGCAAATATACTTGCAAGCGTAGAACAAGTCTGCTATAGATGTAGCAGCATTGGCTTCATATATTATTTATATGGAACATTTTTAAAAGATGTCAGTGTGCAATTGTCTATTGAAAACATAAAGCGGCTTGCTAAAAATCCTAAGGTGATGGCAAAAGTACACACACGAACAGCAAGAGATATTATACTTCGAAAACATTTTGATACTACTGTACATCCAGATACCTCAAATGCGCAAAGGGGTTAAAGTGGCCGTATCGCAGTAGCAGGAAGTTGCAAAATCTGTACGCAACTTCGTTTGAAGCACAGGAAAACACACAAAACTTGTAGGAATTGCTCTATACCAATTTGCAACTCGCATTCGGTAAATCGTTCATTATGAACAAACTGTTTACAGGACGATCAACCTCAATAAATTTATAATAAAACATAAATATGAACATGAATGATATATTCAGATGATGTAAATATGAACAAATTTGTAAACATGTAAATATGTAAATGGATTTTTATTACATCTTGACAATATAATTTTCAATAAAAAAAGAAAAAAAATTACAGAGCATATATTCATAGAATCGCAAGAAGGTACCTGGGTACTTTGTCGAACAGTTAAGGGTGTATGAAGAATGTTTGCATGCTACGCCTATCGGAATTTATTAATTTTTTTCAAAGCTCTGAAAATAAATAAAATATCGAAAGTTAGGAGCCGTTAAGAAGTTTCAAGTGCGATATATGCCAATTTCTACCAAAAAAGTTAATTTAAAAAAGCAAAATGAACCTGGGTACCCTGCCAGTCACATACGGGTTAAATTATTTTTCTGGATTTTAATCCCAAACTACTTTTTTGAACGTGAAACGATTATGGTAACAGCCATGCTTTCGTTGCTATGAAATACTTATTTGCAATTGTTACGTAGACGTTTAGCCCGTCATGGCAAAATATAGCTGTGTCTCTAGCGGAAATCAAACTTTCGATCCCATTACTTTGCGAATAGCACGCTTCCGCGTACCTAAAAATAAAATCTTAAAACGTATTCTTGATATGGTAGCGTATGATTAATACGTATTAATATTATCGCAAATACGTCTCCCAAGCCAAAGTTCTAACTTTAAAGTAAAACGCAAACGCTGCATACCTTGTGGCTTTGAACATTTTAAACAACAAAATTATGACAAATTTTTTACATTGTTTTTGCTTTCAAAATAACAACTAAGAGCGTTTGCTTTGCTTTTAAAAGCTTAATTTAAAACCCTCAAAGCTGTTCATTTTACGCCCTCGTAAATGAACTGTCAACATTTTAATGAGAGTTTATTTATATAAACTTCGTGAATTTGCCTTACAATTTTGACTCTAAGCTTGCGCTGTACATTTAACCTGCGATAAAGAAAGTTTTTGTCTGGCACTGGCAGGACATAAAATAAAGTATTAGGATAAGATTTGATTCATTATTGATAGTTCATATTTAATTTTAAATTCAATAAATAAATAATGAAAAAAAATTGTTTATTTATTTAAACAGATTTTGTTTTGAACGAAATCAAGTGTTTAAAATCACATTCAATAAATTTTAGGAATAATCTGAACAAATGAGTCGTTTGGCTTTCTTTAGGCATTTTAAAAACCAATTTCAGTTTTTAGACATAAATTTAAAACATTTATTTTTTTTTTAATTAATTTCTGAATTGACAAACTGATATGCAATGTCAAATAGGGTAAAATTGGAAAGAATTCTGATTAAGAAAAAATATCTATTAATTTTAATTAATTTCATCTTGTTTAATTCCTTACTGCATTAAAATAATTTAAATAAAATTAAATTTGATGAACTTAAGACTGGTTTAAAATAAAACAAGTTAGAGTTAGAGTGCTATATCAGGAGTGATATGTATGTATATGATATCGATTCATAAATAATTTATCTTTATAAAAACAGACGTTAACATAATAATGTGCTGCGGCTTAGACATAAATTAAATTAAATTATTGACAGGCAATCAGAAAGTTCTATGCTTTTCTCTTTAGCAATTTTAACTAGCTTGAGTTTAATATCATGATTCGTGACACTTCAAATGATTTTCAGGAGGGGGATTTATATTGGAGCCATGGTAAGTTCCGAACGAATTATCCCAAAATTCTGCAGAGTTATTTCTGGTATTAAAAACCATAAATTTGAATACATTTTCATACAGCGGTGAAATTAGTTTGAGTGTTTACAGTGGATTTTAAAAGGCAACTAAATATGGGATCCTAGGTAAATTATTGACCGTATATCACAAAATTGATAACATTTTTTCTGGCCATAGTTGGAAGAATTTTTACCGTAATATCTATACCTGCTACGGTTTTAGGCGTATTTAATTAATTTACCAGAGAGGGATTTATATTTGGCCTATAGTAAATTAGCATTATTTATTGCGGATTAAGACGTAGCAAACTGTTATATTATGGGCCGATCTTCACAAAATATATTGGCGAAATATATTTTACAGTGTGATTTCCAGACGAATAAAACGAATTTTTGCAAAATCTTACATCATTCCGTGCATTGTTCCACCATTTATGTCAGTTTTTTTTTTTAACAAAATTATCAGTTTTTAAGGTGGTGGTTCCACGTTTTAATTCATAGCTCTGATCCTAATGAACCGATTTTGACGGACATGGCTAAATAGACTTAGAATTACTCAACGAGCCAGTATATATAACTTTATGGGGTCTGAGATGAATAATACAAAATTTTAACGCGGAATGACAAACTTAGTATACCCTCTTCACAACTAATTGTAGTGGAGGGTATAATAAATCAAATTTGGATTTAAAATTACACAAAAGTTAAAAAAAATTTTCAAAACACAACAAGACATTTGCTTAAAAGTTGTTGATACAAAATTTTTAAAAATAGGTAATTTAATCAATTTCTGATTTACTTTGTCAGTCAGTTTTTTAGGCCGTGCACCTACCATCAACAATAAATTTCAGGGTTTTTATCAAATAATAAAAATGGGGAATTAAGCACAAATAACAAAATCATTTAAATTAAATTTTGTATTCCCAGGAAAATTATTTTGATAATAAGCTGGCAGGTGCACGACCTAAAAAAACTGAATTTTTAATTTGTTTGCGAAAACAATAGCGCGGGTTGTTTTTGTTTTTATTTTGTTTTTTCTTAACCTACTTACAACTATAATAAATGTTGGAAGAATTCCAATCAATTTTAGTGGGGAATGTAAGGAGAGATAAACTCACTGTTTATTGTTGATGATTTTGTTTAAACTTTGATATTGTTGCAAATATAACTGTTTCTGTAATTCTTATACGCTTAACAGTTTTATTTGGTTTAACATCTTTAGTTTTTCTAAAATCTTTATGGATGACGTTTCCTGATGATCTGGCCTAAGCAACCAGGGAAATGCGCATAGGAATAGCTTATCCCATCAACAATAAATTTCAGTGTTTTTATCAAATAATAAAAATTAGGAATTAAGCACGAATAACAAAATTATTTAAATTGAATTTTGTATTCCCACGAAAATTATTTGGATAATCTACTAAAATCCTTTTTTTTTTGCTTATCGATTAATTATTTATACTTATTAATTCAAAAAAGCATATGTTAAATATTACAGAAGGAATTAAAATAAATTCGCTAGTAAAAACCCCCAAGAAATAAATTGCTATGTGTAAAAATAAAGATCTATCGAATTGGTTTTTACAATTTGTTAGTAAAAATACAAACAGAACCAATTTTTTGTCCCCACCTATTTTAAACGAAGTCCAAGGTAAAAATCACTTCCCATTTATAAACGTTATTCTAAAAAAAACTGACCAATTGTTGATACATTGAAATTCCCAAACATTATTGTTTTTGATTTAAATCTACTCAAAGCAGGAATTTCAACAAATAGACGATTTAAAAAAATAGATGTTTACACTTTAACAAAAAAAATATATTCTTATGTACATATGTAGCCTTTCAAGTAACCCTGAAAATATTACAATCATCAAATATTTAAAAATCCAGATTACAAATTCATAAAAAAAATAACATAAAAATAAATGACCTTCAAAATAATAAAGGTTTTCAAATACAGGGGTAAACGATGACTACAACATCATCAAAGTTTTCTAGCACTTTAGTTAAGCATACAAACATATTTTGAAATAAATATAAATGCACATATACAGATATACATACATGCATATGCTAAAATACACATACATACATATTATATCTTAAGAAAGAAAATCAAATCAAAACAACAACACCAGAAAAGTGCATATTTAAACATGTTTTCGTTAACCGTCATAACAAGAAACACCCAGACCTAATGCACAGGCATACACATACCGTAAATTGTTAAAGTATGAGTTTTTATTTGTATGTGTTTATATAAACAAGGAAAAAAGGAATACAATTCCGTATTTGTTTTGATTTGTTAACACAAAAAAAAGAAAAACAAACTCAAGACTTGCAATTAAACAGCTGATTTCAATGAAGTTTGTTTTTCTAAAGGATTCTTACGCTCTTTTTTTTAGGTACTAAAGAGCATGCCCAGAGAGAGCTGAATTTAAAAGAAGGAATGAATAATTGTAATAAATATAACTGAAGGCTAAAAGAATTTATTTACTTAAACTGAGAGTGTAAGAAATTGTAAGGAAGAGAGACATTTCAGTGTAAAATAATATTTCATTGAAGAATATTATGTTTCGACGAGTTTTAGTTTTGTTGGCTTTTTAACGTTTGAGCTCAAGTAAATGTGAATTAAATGAAAATAAATTTGAAAGAATTCAATGTTGATAATACATGTGCATGGTAAAGGCCTCAGTCAGTTGCAAACGGGCTGCCAAACAAAACGGTTGAAAAGTGAAAAAATTTGCGTTATCAAAACAATAAAATAATAAGAAAAAACTAAAAGTAGTGTAAACAAAGTAAAACAATACTTTAACAAATTTAATAAATTGTAAATATTTTTAAAGATAAATAAAATTATTGGATTTAAAAATGGCCGCAAAGACGTTTGACAAAGTCTTATAAAAAATGTAATAAAATTTTTGAAAATATCAAAGTAATTTCTAACATATTGCCTAAAAGAAGATCATTTTAAGGTTAAAGTTAAAAAACTTAAAAGATTAAAAAAAAATTAATCAATAAAAAAAATGTAAGTTTTAAATTTTTAACAAAAATTCCCTTAAAAAAGTTTTGAAATTATTTTTAATAATTCATCACAACTCATACGTCATGTAGTACCTTGTAAATATTTGTTATCATAAAAAAGTAACAACTAGTTAATCAAAGAAAAATATAAAAAAAAACACAAACAAAACACAGGTGTTAACCACCCCTTGATATTGAAAAAAAAACTAAAGGCACAACAAAAGTTCAACTCATGAATAAATAAACTTTTTCCACCTTCAAAGAAAAAGAAACAATTCACGGAAATTTTGTTTGACAAATTCTTCCGAAAAGTATAATCACTCATTTTTAATTTCAATCAAAAAAGTTTAATCGAAATACACACAAACACAATCTTGTTCTAATTTTGTGGTATTTATTTATTTAAATAACTAATCATAATACAATATCTTATACATAATACACTTAACTAATGCGCTGATCCAGTCTTACCGAGATAGAACTTCTTTGAAATTGGGTTTTATTCATTTCTAAAAAATTTAATTTTGCTACCAGAAGAGCCAAGTAATTTTGCAATACCCGTAACTGATGTAGGTAATCTGGTTAAACTTGATTTAATTTAGGCCTTTATTGACAGATATAAGACCGTGAAATGTTGTAATAATCGGGCAATAACTTATAAGCAGAGTTCTAAAAACCACTATTAAACTTACAACACAGAAAAAACTTTTCAAAATTTTTCACTAATTAAAGCATTAATCAAAAATAATATCAGTTTTAACTTAAAAATTTAATCAAGTAAATTAAACGTTTAATTAAATGAAGAAAACGTTTAATCAAGTAAATTAAACGTTTAATTGATCCTATTAATTTGTTTACTGGTGCAAATTTAATTAATTTTTTAATTAATATCACAAATTTTTTAATTGAAATCAATTTTTATTTATTTTTGTGAAAGTGCCTAAACAAATCTTACTACTGCTTTATTTTTATTAATAAAAAAAATGTTTTATATGACTTAAAATAATGTTTTATATGACTTAAAATGGAAGCATTAAACTTACATATTAATGGTCGGAAAATAATTTAACTTGAGTCTAAACTGCAACTAATTATAAAACTGACGTCAGTTTTTATAAAAATTGATTGATCATTTATAAATTTATAGATAAAGTTTGGCTTAATAGTTTGTAGAGGGTATCACAAATTCGAAACAGCTGAAGATATCACTCTTACTTGTTAATTTTATTTTAATTTTGTTTTGCAGAAATAAATTGTTTTTGTAACATTTTTTTTTTTTTTTTTGCAGAAATAATTGTGATTATTTTGTTTTGGCAGAAATAAAATGTATTTCTTAATTGGTTACTTAATTGGGAAGTAACCAATTCGAATACCGATTAATCGGCGACACTTCAGATTTTCCAATATGTCGGTATCGGCGATACTTTTTATATTTTTTTTGGAGAATTTTTAAGAAAAAATTGTAATTTTCAACGCTTATTTTTTGCATAGCAACTAAGATAAATAGCACATTAAAAGGTAGAATAATAAATGAGTATCATCTCTAAAGAGAGGCAACTTAATTTTGTTCAAAGTTATTTTTGGCGATACAAAATTCATTACTAATAAGATTTCCGTATTACGTACTTAATACCCAAATTTAACTTTTTGCAAGAAATTTATGTACAGCACTGCAAAACTGTTAGATTAATTTCTCTAGTATTTGGAAAAAAAAAAATTTTAAATTTGAAGTATAAGATAACATATAAAAAGAAAATTGTTTTTTCGCCACTGAAAATTTATACGTTTTGGGGAAACCTTCTTTAGAGGAACCAGTGCGATATAATAAATTAATCAGCAAAGGTGAAAAATAGTTCAAAGTGTTAAAATTTTAGCTCTTACTAAAAGGTTGGAGGCTTTAGAAAATAATTAAAGCTATTGTTTATCTAAACTGTTTGCATCTCGATACAACCTCGAATATTTCAAAGACAATTGACTTTAATTCTAATGAAAAAACCTCTTATTGAGCTACTTAACATGTCTCTGCATTCTGAAAGTATGGAAAGTACGGTCACACCTGCAGGTGGTGCAAGTTCTGATAAGTCTACAAGAGCTGACCTTTGGAGTGTTTGTAAAAAAAATAAGAGGAACCGAGGAGGATAAGCCTTTTTCCATTCTATGCTATGATTTTAATTAAAAAACGGGATGTCGCGAGATACCTTAGATCCCCTTGTTTACGGGCGCAGTGACATGTTATACCCAAACTTGAAGAAAATAACGCAGGAATTCCCCAGTTTTCAAATGAATTCTCTCGCTTCTGAGTGACTATTTTCTACTGTATGTCTGGTTCAAAAGGACCTTCGAAATCGGTTATCTTCGCAAAAGTTGAGAAAACCTTGTTCATTAAACAAAAATCTTATTAATATTTTTATAAAAAAATGTTTAATTTCTGTTAATTTAAATTTAATTCAGTCCAACTTCTCTATATTTAACTTATATTTGTTTATTTTAATCTTATAATGCATTTCCATACAGTGCAATTGGCTCTAAAGCGAGCAAATATTGCAAATATAAATTTGAATATTATGCACTTTTGTCTCCACATAACGAGTTATTCCAGCAAGTTTTCTTTAAGCAGATTTCCCAAGTAGCTGAGCTACTGGGGTTACCTTATTAATTGTTCCATGGTTGTTACGGCCCCCGGTAAAATGTGCAAAACTTTGTAGAAATTCTCAATTAAAAAAAACTTCATATTCAAAGTATGATTGAATTATGTTTGTAACAAAAAAAAAAAAAAAAACGATAAGTTCAAACTATTTATGATTAATATTGTCTCCTTTCAAATAAGCGATTTTAAATCTTAAGGCGTTCCATATTTTTCATGCATATTTTCAATTACGAAATTTATGTATAAGGCTTTGTCCACAATAGGCAGCAACATTTTCACTGGCGTTCAAAATACAGCAACAATCTTTTTCACAATCTCACACATTTTGCATTGAGAAACCGTTGACAAATTTTGCCCACAACCATATGATTTATTTATTGTTATTTTTGTAAACATTTTTTTTTTAAATTTTTATTCAAAAGTATCTAAAATTTTTATAAACGCCGTTTTCAATTTTTGCACTTTTGTTCCGAAATTGCAAGGAAAATATATGAAATACTTTGTTAAGAAATAATTTAGAAGAAAAAACGAAATTGAAATTTTATATATGTATGTATTATTTATTTTCTTAAAATGTACTTAAATTGTTTTATCAGATATTATGGGGCAAAAACTCAACACCCGCCCCCACTAAATATCCGCAACTTCTTAATTAAATCGCCTTACAAAATGTAACATATAATTAATTTCAATTTTATTTATAAGCATACAATTGTATATACATTTTCACATTTAGTTTCAATAATTATTATAAATTGATTTATTATGTATGTTGTATGTTTATTTAATTAATATTTATTCACTAGTCATGATGCTCAAACATTGAAAAACTTGTTGGAAAAAAATGAATAATAATTAAACTGTTTATGCACCAGAGACCAGAGCAAAAAGTTACTGCACTAAATACTTTTTGTCATGGCTAATTGTTTACAAAATAAAACATAATTTTTAATGAAATTTTTTAATATTATTTGATGTAAATAATAAATTTAACAGCCAGCTAACAGCTGTATAAATAATGTGGCATGAGTGCAATGAGACTTTCAAACAATAATTAGTTTTTAAAAACTTTTATTATGAGAAAAAATATTTAAACACACTGAACCAAAACTGATAGATGAACTGTGTAAAGTAGTTTGTGGAATAAATAAAATAATAATTAAACCTCTTTTTTCAGTATTCTACAAGTCTTAAGATTTTTGATCCCATAAAATCCAATGATTTCAAGTATAATTGTCAAAAAAAATCACAACAAATGCTTTCACATTTAAATAAAAAGAAAAGATTTTCGATTTTTTTTCTCTCCATCAAGAGTAAGACTATAATGCGAATTTTAAGGAAAGTATTTAAATCTATGTTAAGTTAATTTTCATATAAACTTAAATCGTATTTAAATACAGATTGATTTTTTGAGTTTTATTTGAAAAGTCTTACGTGTTGTTTTCAGGTGACAAGCAATTGTTTGTGCAGTAAAGTTTATATGAAAAGCACTCAAAAAACTGAATGAGTTTGAATTTCGGACACTTAGATTTTAAAAGAGTCAATATAACTTTGTATTTTTATAAACTTTTGACGAACATTTCATCCTCTGCTATGCTTCTGCAAGTAATTTCCTCTAGAGAAGCTATCGAAGTATCTTGTTTAAAATATTTATTCATTTGACCACTTGTAGCCCGCTTTGATTTCGTTGTTGGAGCATCTTCTTCAAGTACTATGTTATAGCCACTGTAAAGTGGTAAATGAAGTTGTTGAAGAACATTTACGTTAATACATGTTTTTACACCTGTTACATTTAGCATTATAAGATTTATTCTTCGTAAATTATTTTTTAACTAAACTCATTCTTAAAAGAGAAAAGCATGAACTATTTTTTTTTAAAATAAGCGCATGTTCTAGAAATCGGAATAAAATTGATTTTAAACCGAGTAAATTTTAAAAACGACCGTGTAATAAAAGTTATTAAAATTATTCAATATTATCTACTTCATTCTTTAAGTACTTTTTTTTTACAAAAACAACACTTAAAACATTAGTTGAACTTAAATTAACATTAGTTGAACTTAAACATTAGTTGAACTTAAATTATCGTTCGATTTCAATTTCACTTCATTTCGATTTCTAAGCCATACCCGATAAATGAATATGAATCTTTGTCGTTTTTGCTTTTGTGAAATGAATTATGAAATTGTGTTGAAAAAATTCAACAAAAATGTAAGCTAAATTACTCACTAAACATGACTGTGTTTTTATTTTAAATTTCAACGGACACATACATTTGGTTTGTTTATTCGACTTAAAATTTTAAAAAAGTTATACAATTAAAAGAAATACTATTATCATTCATTTAATCGGTGTAAATTTTTCGAGTAATCCTTTAATCGAAATTTGCAATATTAAATTATTCGAACAATTAGTCGTCTAAAATTGTTCGATTCATCTAACAAGAAATAATCGACTAAACACCTTATATGGAATCATTAAATCATAAACCCATCCTAATAAATAATTACCTCACAGTATTAGAATTCATTGCGTATTCAAAAACAAGTAAGAAAGTATAGCCGTCAAACCCGACCATATGATACCCTACACCACAGTATTTAAGAACACAACATGCATATGTGTCCATATAAATATGGATTTATCTATGTTTATAAAGTTCATTAAAATCGGGTTGAAAGTTTTTGAGAGGCAGAAATTGCCCCCTACCTCCCCTTGTGGTCCTATTTTTGAAAAACTGTATAGGTAATGTGTCCATATAGATATGGATCTATCTTTGTTTTAAATTTCATTAAAATCGGTTTGAGAGGCAGAAATTGCCCCTATCTCCCCTCGTGGTCCTATTTTATTAAAAATGCATACCTTTTGTGTCCATATAGATATGGTTCTATCTATGTTTTAAATTTTATTAAAATAGGTTTGATTGTGTCTGAGAGGAAGAAATTTCCCCCTATCTTCCCTCGTGGTCCTACGATTCGGTCCATTTTAAATAGGTTTGGTCCTTGTGCCAAGAAGAACCTATGTCCCAAATTTTATTTAATTATCTCCAAAATTGCGAACTGTACTTTGCGCACAAGGTTTCATGGACAGCCAGCCAGCCGGATGGATATCGTTAGTTCGACTCAGAAAATGTCGGTCGGTGTACTTTAAGGTGGGTCTAGGACCAATATTTTAAGGCGTTACACACATCAGCACAAATGAATAATACCCTCTCCACTATTGAGGTGTGGGTATAATTACTTCTCCGAGTATTAGCTTTTTTAAGGCCTTCGCAAATCATTGACATTTATTTTAAAATTCTAAGAAACTATGACATAACAAATTTTAACATTATTGTTCAAGTTTTTAGGCATTCTGAGTAATTTTCCGGAAGTGTGTTTTGTATGGGGCATATAGTAAATTATGGGGGGATCTTCACGAAATTTATTGGCATGATTTTGAGTTATATTTAACGAATTTTTGCAAAAGTTATTAGCAATCGGTATACTCCACTTCTAATTTATGTAAGCTCTCCTACTAAAACGGTTGTTCTGACTGATTAACCCTGCACGGTTACTCTTCGTCGAATCGACAAAGATCATTTACATTTTATCATACATCTTTTTATGTGTATTCGAATTACGCTCATTTTTTCAACAACGTTAGCTGATGACGAAAACATAAAAAAATAATTAATTTGAAAACATAAAAAAGTGCTACAATCCGTATCAAATTTTGAGGTTGACCAACAACTTTTATTTTGGATATTTTATATTAATTTATTGTTTAAAAAAAGCTTAACTAAAGAAGTTTTTGTAAATATTTTACGTTAAAAATCATTTTGCTAAAATTTTATTTTTTTAATCGTCGATTCGACGAAGAGTAATCTTAATGTACCAAAATGAAGAGTAACCTTTCAGGGTTAAAATAACTCGAAGCAATTTGACAACAAAATTGTTCTTTAATGTAAATAAAGTTTTCGAAAATTAATTTTCTAAAATAAATTGTCATTTTATTCCCTGTACAAGAAAATAAATTAAATTTTAATAGGAAATTAATGTAGCAGCTAATTAAAACTGTTAAAAATATTTAAAAACCAAAATTATTTTCGTCGGAATACAAAATTTAATTTAAATGATTTTGTTATTCGTGCTTAATTCCCAATTTTTATTATTTGATAAAAACACTGAAATTTATTGTTGATGGGATAAGCTATTCCTATGCGCATTTCACTGGTTGCTTAGGCCAGATCATCAGGAAACTTCATCCATAAAGATTTTAGAAAAACTAAAGATATTTAAATAAAGCGAGTTGTTTTTGGTTTTTGTTAACCTACTTACAACTTCAATTATAGAATTCCAATCAATTGTAGTGGGGAATGTAAGGAGAGATAAACTCACTGTTTATTGTTGATGATTTTGTTTAAACTTTGATATTGTTACAAATAGAATTGTTTCTGTAATTCTTATACACTTAAAAGTTTTATTTGGTTAATATCTTTAGTTTTTCTAAAATCTTTATGTATGAAGTTTCCTAATGATCTGGCCTTAGCAACCAGTGAAATGCGCATGGGATTAGCTTATCCCATTAACAATACATTTCAGTGTTTTATCAAATAATAAAAATTGGGAACTAAGCACGAATAACAAAATTATTAAAAATATTTAAAAACTTTTAGAAAATAGCAAAAAAAACAAAAAATTTTAATATGAAACGAAATATCGATAAAATAAGTAATGATAATGTTTATACATGGGGTTTTACAACGAGAACTTGGTTTTCTAAAACATAAAATTTAAATGAAGATGATTCAAATTTTTATTGTATTACGAAGAGAAAAGGTCGGCAATTATGAATGAAAAATTATATCTGGCAAATGTTCACCACGAGCACGCTGACAAATGTCGATTCTTTCATCAAAGTTTTTATTCACTTTTTGGCAAAATGGCGGGTTTATATTGTTACTCACATCGCGGATTTTGTGTTATTAGGCTGCAATCGATTCGATTGGCTTCGTATAGACTCTGTCCTTAACATAGCCTTACAAAAAATAATCCAGTGGTGTTAAATCAGACGATCTGGCTGGCCAATTTACATATGTCGTGAAATTACGCGATCGGGAAATTAACGTAATGCAACTTTAAAAGAACATAACATTTTCATACTGAATAATAAGAATTGTGGTTATTTTGTTGAACTATTTATGGTTTTTAATCCAAATTTTTAATCAGGCTTAAGTTCATCAAATTTAATTTTCATTAAATTATTTTTATGAAGAAAGGAATTTTACAACATGAAAATTAATTAAAATTGTTATTGATAATTATTCATTCTTGACTGACCTGAGATTCGAACCCAGGTGGCTGGTTACCATGACATGTTTCGATCGCAACCACTCGATCTCCTCAGATGGATTTGCCGTCTTAAACTCGCAGCCATCGACGACTGCTGACGTCAATAGTCAAACATCAATCCTTAAACCAAAATGTATTTTAACCTTTGGTAGATCGAAATTTGGTTTTTTGAATGATTATCCATTTTTTTTATTGATTTTACATATTTTTCCTAACTTCTGTTTTTTCCGTACTTATGTCAAGAATTCTTCTTGAAGTCCAAAGTACATTTTTTGTTTTTTCATTTTGTCTTTCTTTTTCTTGTTGACCTTTTTCAGCACAACTTGAATTTTAATTTTTTTAATGCAATTTTCCATCGAAATTAAATCCATTGTAACTACACAAATATTGATTGGTATAATATTATTTTGTAACCATTATAAAATGTATTTTAATTATGTTTTCCTCTTTTCAAATGCATTTGGGAGGCTTCTTGTTAATTTTTGACAGAAGAATTGTTAAGAGCTTACTAGTTAAATAATTGATTCGACAGCAAATTTGATTGATGCAACGATTTAGAATTGATATAAAAACAATTAATTTTAAATAAATTAAAATGACTCCTGATAAAACATTAATAAACATTTGAAAGTATTTCATACAACAACAAAAGAGCCAAAATTACTTAATTGTTTTGATTTAATCAAATAAAATAAAACGTTATGTAGTACATTGAAAATTTCTAAAGTGAACTCAAATAGCAAATGTTTATTCAAATCTTTTCAAAATAAAATTTATTGGCCATGCACAAAGGAGATTAATTTTAAGCGACAAATTTTTGTCCATCAATCACACTCGGAAGTAAAATTATCTGACATAAACTAGAAACAAGTGAACAGCTTTATATTTATTAGTGTTTTTTGTTTTGTGAAGCCGGTTGTAACTTTACGTCAAAGAAACACCATTAAAAACTTTAGTACCTCTTAAAACGTAACGAATATTGCTATTGTAGTATAATTTGGGGTATCATAGTCCTATAAGTCTGAAATTTCATAACATTCCATTGATAATTTTCCATAAGGCTAACATTAAGCCAGGTCTCGAAATAGATCTCATTATGACTAAACAGTAGCGAAAAATAATATTGGGTTGAAGTTTTGTCCAACTTAGTTGAAATCACACTACCGAATTTCGTGATAATTGCCCCTATAAGTTTTATATGACTAGAAATAAAATTATAAATATTTGTGATGAGCGGCACATAATTTAATATATAAAGCCCACTCCTGGTAAATTCCCACACATGGTTGAAAATATCAAAGATTCGGAACAGCCAAATAAAACACTTTTACTTGTTTTTGACTACATATACAATTATTAGAAATAAAAACATACATTTGTATACGAAAGAGACTTAAGCCAACATCCTTTATATTAAAACGATGTTTGTTCAAGTGTTTTAAAAGAGATTATGAAGTCAACATTGAAATAATATTAATCATACGACTTGGTGTATAACAAATATTAGACACACATTTTTTACTGAAGATGAAACAATAAAGAGGTTCATTATGAATCATTTTTTATATTTGTTTTTTCTTTAACCTTAAACACTTAAAAATCCTTGAATCTCCAAAATGTTTCCTTTTTCTTAAAAAGTTTAGTACCGAACCATAAAAATTTTGTAATCATCTAATAAAATTTTCTGCGCATATAGTGATTTATTGATGACAAATAAAATAATTATTAAATAATATTATTCGCAAATGTTTAGATATAAAATCATAGCCAAATGCTTAATTCTTAAATACAAAAGACAAAATTTAAATAAAAATAACCAAAGAATTTAATTTAAAAGAAACGCAAAAAAATCTCGTAAAACTGTTTTATGTTTTGTTGATATAAAACACCAGTAAATTATTATAAATAAACAATTTAAAAACAAGTATGAGAAAAACAATAAATAAACTTTTTTTTAATGCTTATGATTAATACGGAAATTAAACGTCAGCGGCAGTAGCAAAGCAGCAATATAAAAATGAGGTAATTTTATTCCAGCCTGTAGTTATCTTGAACAACTACATATGTCCATTTTTTTCGATTTTCAGTTAACTAAAACGGGCATTAGTTTTCTTTTATAAGCTATGTTTCATTTATTGACGATTGTTTAGTTTTGGTCCCAACACTTTCGAGATATTTTTCCGAATTAAAGCTATTTTCGGGAATGGTGAAGTTTGGTTGAGTTTTTAACCTTCAAATTAAAGTTGTACCTGTTGATGTTTATTTTTCTTGTTACTTTTATTAACGATATACTTATGAGGTTTAAAATGAGCAGTAGGTTTTATTATGGACCATCCTTCCCTTTTGAAATTATGTGAATATTTACGAACAAGTTTTTTGTGCGAAGTTCGTGATGATTCCAAAATGTTTGAAGGATTTTGGCACGTTTAAGTGACTTCCCCGAAATGGGCCTTTTATGGAGGAGCTAAGAGCTATAGTGCACCTATATAAACGAAATTTTGTAAAGCCGATTATCTTCTGTATTATATTCAAATAAAAATACATTTGCTTTTGTGTTTATTTTTAGGGTACAGATACTTCTAAATTTCTGAACTGATTTTCAAAATAATTCCCAGATTTGCCGGTACTTTACATAGGCTATACATATTTGTTAATTATCAAGTGGGCGTGGCATTTTTTAAACAAATACAGCACAAAAAAGATGAAAGATGTGGAAGCGATTTACATGAATACCTGCTTTTCTGAATGGACTTTTTGTTTTCTTATAATCTTTAAGGCATTTTTAATGTCAATCTTAACCTCATTTGAGCCAATTGATCGACAGGCGTCTGTTAAAAAAAAAATTGGTATTTCATATGAAATTTTTTTTCTTATACAGTATCGGCCAAAAACTAAACACCCCCTCAGCACATTTTTTTAAAAGAACAATTTTTTTAGGAAAACAAAGTTATTCAAATTTTTTTTTAATTTTTTTTATTTATTTATAATTTTATTATTGAAAAACACAAACTTAAGGAATCCAGAATTTAATAAAAAAAAAGTTAAATTTCAAAAAATATTTTAAGTCGCAAATATAAGCGGACTAAACTAAAACACCCCCAATTTAAGGTACAAAAAAAACTATTAAAATCAATATTTCGTTGCGAATCCTTTATTTTGGATGACACACGCACATCTTTTAGGCATAGAGGATATTAAATTGTTAATTATATCAGGTGATATTGCTTCCCAGGCTATTTTTGCGGCTTCAAATAAATTTTCTTTGGTTTTGCAATTTTCTCGGTTGATTTTTAAGTTTACGATCTCCCACAAGTTCTCGATTGGGTTAAGATCGGGGGATTGGGCAGGCCAACGGAGAACTTCTATCAAATTGTTCTGGAACCACTCCTTAACCACTTTTGACGTATGTTTTGGGTCGTTATCTTGCTGGAATGTCCATTTAAGTGGCATTTCTTCTTCAGCATAAGGCAACATTACGTCTTTTAATATGTCACGATACATGAAACGATCCATAATTCCATCTATCTTATGAATTGGCCCAATCCCTTGTCCAGAAAAACAACCCCAGACCATTATGTTGCCGCCTCCATGCTTTACAGTGCCTTTGCAATATTTAGGATTCAACCGTTGTCCATTTGGTCTGCGTACACGCCTTATGCCATCTGAATATTTCAAATTAAACTTAGATTCGTCAGAAAACAGCACAGTCCTCCATTTTTGGACACTCCAGTTGAGATGGGCCTTGGCGAATTCAAGTCTGGCTTTTTTATTTTTTGACGATATGAAAGGCTTTTTTGCTGGTCGTCGACTAAATAATCCGGCCTCTACCGCCCTTCTACGAATCGTTCTTTCGCTAATTTTTAAATCTAAGCGGTTTCGTATTTGACTAGAAGATGCTGTAGGATCATTTTGTATTGTCCTTTTAATTAAGGAGTCTTCACGTCGCGAAGTTTCACGTGGCCTTCCTCCAGAATGAGTAGGAGATGTGCGATTAGTCTGCAAAAACTTTTTAATTAGCCTAGAAATAATTGATCTGTTGATCGAATATTTTGCACTCAATTGATGTCTTGATAAGCCGGCTCTCCAATCATCAAGAATTCTAATTTTAAATTCACTTGAGTACTTATTGCGTGCCATTACTCTTATCACAACGAAAACTTTAAAACAATGACAATTTTCGCATAAATTTGAACAAGTTATTCTTCTTAACACTGCAGCCTAATAGCTGCTGCATTTTTGGAGTGTACCGTTAACTAATACAGTAATATCGCAGTAGCGTAGTAAAATTTCGAAACACAATATTAGCAGGTGCTTTAGTTTAGTCCGCTTATATTTGCGACTTAAAATATTTTTTGAAATTTAACTTTTTTTTTATTAAATTCTGGATTCCTTAAGTTTGTGTTTTTCAATAATAAAATTATAAATAAATAAAAAAAATTAAAAAAAAATTTGAATAACTTTGTTTTCCTAAAAAAATTGTTCTTTTAAAAAAATGTGCTGAGGGGGTGTTTAGTTTTTGGCCGATACTGTATGTGTAATTCCATGTCAAATCGACCAACAGTAGGGCATGATCCCTTTCGAGTTTACTGAAATTTGGTGAGAAGATTCCTTTTATCCTATTGGGAACATAAAATAATTCAATAAATAAATAAATAAACAATGAACTTAAGCCTTCAATAAATATCAAAAACTTCAATTAGAAAATAGAAGTTTAATAAAAAATCACAATTGTTGTATACAACTGGCTGTTGCAAAAATACTCTTCGATTTATAATGTTTGCTTCCCTCAAAATTTTACATTTCAGATATGTGCGGTTATTCAAGAAAACCGCAGAATTATCTTCCATATCATATTGTTTTATATTATTTTGCTTTATTAAATTTTTCTTTTATATTTAAATCCCTGAAATAATTAAATCTTAAAAAAAGAGAAAATTTAAACTGCGAATGAGAATGTTTGTTGTAGTTTAGATTAGGTGGTTTTTGCTTTAAGCTTTTGGAATAATAATTATTAATTTAGTAAATAACTTCCTTTACGTTGTGGATTTGAGTGGTGGTTAAAATATGAGATATTTTTGCAACCACGTGCCATTAAAAATTGTACACAAGTGTATTAATGAGTAAAATTGATAAATGAAATTTAATAAATAAATATTATTTTTTTGTTGTATGAATTCTAAGCTCTAGGAAAACGAAACTATCCTGTAGTTAGGCTTGCCATATCGAAAACGCCAAATAACTTGACATTTAAGAAAAAGCTTGATTATTTTGACAATTGAAAATTCGGTGGTAACTTTTACACTTATAACTGAGACCCTAAATATATGTATTTATTCTGGATACTCATAAGGATGAGTAGCGGAGCTTATTTAATGAAATGCGTCAGTTTGTGTGTCAGTATGTAAGCTGAAATTGTTATTCGAATGAAAGGAAAATAAATGGCATTCGCTTTTCTCTTATCTACAAAAAGCTCAAGACTTGAAGAGTGTGAACCAGAATTTATTTTTAAAATTGATCAATTGTTTTTTATTTATAACTAGCTTAACCCGGTGCGCTTCGCTACACTGCTTTAACCACTTTATCGGTTGAGAGATATTTAATATATGCATCCTATGGAAGGTAGTTCCCCCCTTCGCCTACCCGCTTTATTTTTATTTTCAAAGTGAAGTATACCATAAGAGTGACTTCTACAAAGTTTGAACTTTCTCACTATAACAGTTTTTAAGATATCCGAAATTAAACATTGGCGTCCTATGGGGGGTAACACTTCCCCCCTGCTATTTTATTTCAATTTTGGGGCTCAGAAGATCCTACTACCAAAAGTTCAACAAATTACTTGCAGCGGCTCTTATTAATATTTCTATCTATGAGGGGTACAGCTCCTCCTCTGGCTACCTCGCCCATTTCTATATTGAAATTTATAGTTTACCATAATAGTAGCTTTAACTACGTTTGAAGACTATTCCTTTAATTGTTCTTCAGTTAAGCGATATTTAATATATGCATCCTATGGGAAGTTTTCCCCCCCTTCGCTTATCCGCTTTAGTTTTATTTTCAAAAGTGTGGTATACCATAAGAGTGACTTCCACAAAGTAACATAACAGTTCATAAGATATGCGATAATAAACATTGGCGCCCTATGGGGGGAACCACTTCCCCCGCTGCTATTTTATTTTAATTTCGGGGCTCAGAAAATCCTACTACAAAAAGTTCAGCAAAATGCGTCCAGCGGCTCTTAAGATATGCGATAATTAATATTGGCATCCTATGGGGGGTACCGATTCCCCTGCCCCTATCGAAAAAATAAGTAGCCTATTTTATTTTTAGGGCTCACGTGATGTTACTGTAAAAATTTCAGGAAAATCGGTGCAGTAGTTTCGGAGTCTATAAGCCAACAAACAAACAAACAAACATACAAACATTTTTCATTTTTATATATAGATAACTGGAGAATGGCTAGACCATCATCACTCCTCCCTGTACCTTCCCTAAAAATTGTATGGCAATAGGTCGAGCCGTTCTCGAGTTATGGAGTGACAATCAAAATTTACACTTCTTTTTATATATATATTTAGATTTGATACTTTATTTATTTAGTTGTAGCACAGAGTTATATTTGTATGGCTTTATTTATATGTTTTGCCGATTTTTATTTTCAAATTAGCGATTTATTTGTGTAATTTTTGATTTGGTTATACAGTCATTTGACAATAAATAAATGGATTACGTTTATATTTAGTGGAGTGCGATAATGGCTTACTTAGGAGAAAGATAACGACTGACTTGCTCTCGGTCGCTTAAGCTGCCGATCAACATCGTGGGCCAGGCTGATAATGTAATATATAATCAATTTGCAGTTAAACAGATATATAATAAAATGCGGAATCACGACAAAGAAAAAAAGTTCTGAAATTTCTTAGAATTAGCTGACATAGTTGATATCGTCGGCTTCATCATAAAAAAAATGTCTGAGAATAACGATTTGTGAGAATTCTCTAACAAAATGTAATACTTCTGCATTGATTACACTGTGTGTAATTTTTTAAGTCATGGAAAAATAACCATATACGGACAAAACAACATGATAAAAGACCAAAAAAAAGACCTGTGCATCCCAGTTTTTTCCAAGGTCCTGAACTTTTTTTTATGGGCCTCGATATAATTTTTGCAAAAAAGTGCTAATTTTCTCAGGCTCATATCTTGCAATCCGTTCGGAATTTTGATTTACCCTCCGAAGCAAAATTGTAGCTCTTGCCATAAAGAAAAATGTTAAACATATAAAATCAAAAAAACTTCATCTTCAACATCAAAACCGCAAAAAACTTTAAAAAATTCTATTTTTGTTACCTTTTTCGCCCTGTTCAGGTCCATAGGTAGCAAAGCGTTAAAAAATCAAGCAAACAACTAACAAAAAAACTGTACCAAAGATCTCAGTTAACAACTTTGAAGATCATATGAACTTCCTAGGAATGATTCTTAACACCGTTTAAGTAACGCTTAGGTAGCCTCAATGTTGAAGGAAAGAAATTATGGCAAGAGCTACAACTTTGTTTCAGAAGGTAAATCAAAATTACGAACGGTTTGCAAAATACGAGCCTGAGAAAATTATCACTTTTTTGCAAAAATGACACCAAGGTCCCAAATCTTTGGAGGCCCATAAAAAAAAGTGCATGACTTTGGGCAAAACTGGGAGACACGGGTCTTTTATTTTTTTTGTCTTTTATCACGCAGTTTTGTCCGTATATGGTTTTTTTCGAGTTGCACTGTGTTACTGTGGAACTGAGCGTAAGAGAAGCTTTCACAAACGCAGCGTAATTGCTTTATAGATTTGCTGGATGTTTAATAGATAAACAAATTCCTCAATTTCTTTTAAATTTTTTGGTGTACAAAGTATGTTTGAAAAGTTTAAATCTTTAAGTGATTTATCACTATTTACGCTTTAACTTAGAAAACGAATCTTAAAAATCTTTTGCCAAACAATTTTTTATTTACATTTAAATTTTCAGTATATTAAAATCTACAAATATTTATGTATTTAAGTATGTAAATTTGTATATTTGATAAATTATTCCAGTCATGATAACAAATTTGAAAAATTATTTTATTTTCTAACACAACTTTCAGCTTCAGACAAACGATAATTTGTAAAAATTTAAATTATAATTTTTGAAATTATAATTCCTTCCGTACACGGAATTTAATTAATAGTACACATTTCTTACAAATATGTTAATTAAAGTTGGTTTATGCTGTGTAATAAACGTTTGTAAAATTGAAGAGGAAATGTGGTTAAATAAACTTTTTAATAATCCTGATTGTTGAATAAGTGAATTTGTTTGTGGGTGTTTTGTAAATGTCATCCCACAATTAAAATTGTTTCGTCTCCTGTATTTTTATTTGGAACTTGGTTTAGTAGAGCATGGTACGTTGCGTGTTATTTAAAAACGTGTATTGAATTTATTTCCAATGAAGATTAATTATTGTTCATTAGATTATCTTTATAACAATAGCGAAAAATTTATTCGATTAAAAAGTTTTTAGGTAAGTGAAATTTTAAAGAAAAGCACTGTGAAATGTTATCTACTTATGAGTTGTGAAAGTTTTATTTTATTGAAAAAAGTTTTGTAAGTTTGTGCTTTCTCTGAGACTACATGATCAAGAAGTAATTTTAGGTCGATGTAAAAAAATGATAAGTTAGTGCCCATTTGGGATGGGCAAGTTGAAAAAATATATCGATATATATCGAATCGATATTTTTTTAGAGTATCGATATTTATTATTTTAAAAATATCGATATATCGAACGTATTTTGCTGAAACTATTACCAAATTAAAAAATTCAGTATACCTTTGTACAAACATATGTATGAACAAATTAATTATATGTAATTACATTGTTACTTTTTATTGTTTCATTTTATTAAAAAAAATTAATAAAAACCAAAAAATTTAATCAAAACAAAAAATTCAATTATAACAAAAACAAAAGGGAAGAATACAAAAAACCCATAAGAAAAAAAAAATATATTACGAAAAATTTAAATGGAAGTAAATAAGTCATGGAAGTACAAACTTTTCTTAAAATTTGAATTGCACCCCAAAATTACCAACTGGTTTTAGTCAAACCAGTTACATCAGATATGGACATCAGGAGCACTCTCTGTTTTATGTGCACTCCAGACAATCTGCTTCTTGTATCCGGCACTGCTTCTTATAAATGCCAATTATTTTAGATCTTCATATTTGTTAAAAAAAAAACATATGATGCATGCAATGATTCCAATTCTTAAAAAACATATTGTTTGAAAAACGGCTACAATTTTGAGTTCTGAATGAAGACTGACTTTAAAAAATATTGAATTCGATAGTCGTATTTCAATATCGATACATCGATATATCGGTATTTAAAATATCGGCGATATATATCGTTTATATTTTTTTTAAATATCGATATTTTGATATATCGATATTTTTTGCCCATTCCTAGTGCCCATTCACATTATAGGATTTTTGTCGTTGCGATTCCTACCTTATGGTCGAGATGGGAGAGAGGAATTAAAAGGGGTACACAAGCGAGAGTACTCCAGGGCTGCCAGTTTAGGGGTTTTGACCCCAAATTAGGGGGTTTCTTGTTGCTAAAAGAGACAGAAAATCGTATTTGGGGTTTGCATTGGGGATATTAAAAATAAAACTGAGGATTTTTTGGGGAAATAAAAAATATGAGCCTAATTATTCTATAAAAGACAACTAAGTTTAATGCAGACATAGTATGTGTCACATACACATTAAAGTAGCTAGTTCTTGCAACATCTCTTGATATCAATGAGCACCGGTCAAAAAAAGTTTCGTTTTTATTAAAAAAAGTATCTGATAAGTTTGAAGTTAATCTGTCAATAATTCGATTATGTACAAAAAGTCCAAAATTTGCATTTTCCTGAACAACTTCATGTGTATAAGAGGTGTTCAAAAAAATTAAAGTGAACTCTAAAGCCATTGAATGGGCTTATTGGTTCATTTGTATATAACAACATTTAATATGCAGTTTGGCGACGATTGGGTAAAGAAAAGTCAATTGAAATGTAAAATAGTGTGTACAAGGCAAAACAATCACAGTTTATGGAAAATTTTTAATATAGGTATATAGATATTTAAAAAAAACAACTACATATATCCTTTCGGTAGAAATGATCTCTTGTAGAACATGGTACAAGTAAAACTTAAATAAATATTCAAATTATCCGTTTAAAATTATGTATTTTTACAGGGGCTTATTCTGGGGATTCTTTTATTTATCGGGGGATATTTGGGGAAATTTATTTTTAAATTTGGGGAGAACGAATATAAGTATCTGGCAGCCCTGGTGTACTCTTTGATTCATTATGTTCGCTCATTCGTTCTCTCATTGTTCTCATTGTTGCAAAAGTAAAAGTCGTAGCGACAAAAATCGTACAATGTAAACATCAGACCGACTTTAGAGAGGCAACGACAATAATCGCAACGACAAAAATCGTATTACGTCATTTGGTACTAATCTTTAGCCAAAAAACCGTCCTAAGTGCGAGGAGATCTTTCGGACTGATTAGGTGGGACGGAGCAGGGCTTGAATTTCGGTAAAAAGCCAGAATCAAATACAAATATCTGTATGTCGAATACAGATTTAACAAAATTGTTAGCTACTTTAACTATACAAAAACAAAATATGTATTCTGCTTTAAATTAGAAGAAGGCACATCAGAATAAAGAGGCTAACACATAGTTAATGGATAAAAAATTATGTATCTGTTCAAACTTAGAATTATGTTGAAAACCCCGTAAAATATGCTTCTATATTTAAAGCTCACCTAGGCCTCGTTACATTTTGGACAATTTTTCATTCTAGGGAACGTATAAATTTTATTATTGCTTAAAATCCCGGAAAATTTAAAAATATTTGTCGATTTAAGCAATAAAATATGTATATTTAAAATTAACTTAGTAAATTGTGCTGTTTATAATTTTTAAAAAAGTGGGAGCCCTATGGAACTACAACCTTAAATTTAAGTTTGAAAAAAAAATAAGTCATAAAATTAATATCACATATAAAATCTCCACTAATCAAAACCAGAGTTCGAAAATATACAGTATGTAGTGTATTTTAGTATTCTGTGTGGTAGAAACATGGAAAGCATAAACTTTACTAGTGATTGTGTAGTAAAAACCATAAAAAAAACGTTTCTCTATTTGTAATATTCGTATGCAATAATACTACTGTACTTAACCAACTCAACATAAAGATGAGAAAAATTTCATTGCTTGTTTTTCATTAAAGAACTCAACATTTGTTGTGTTCGGCTCAGCACATTAAAGTTTTTTCGTTTCAGTTGTACTTCAGCACCCTTTTAGCTGGTAAAGACAACTAAAAATTGTTTAAAAAAAAAATTGGTCATATCCGGTTGTTCAAATGACAAAAAAATTTTCTTCAAATAAATTTTTTTTATTTAAAGATCTGTTGATTTTCTATAAGAATAACTCGTAATTTAATTTTGTTTGATTAGTTTGTAGTTCGAAAAAATAATTTAAAAAACATTTTTTTGAAAACGGCAACACTTTACCACAACTCGACAAATAAACATCATAGAAAAAAATTTTTTCGCATACATATTTATATCTACTAGAACTATAGTTGTGACAAATATGAAGGAATTCCAATAAAAATTTTTTTTTTACAAACTATGCCCCAAATATATTTTTGTTAATATTTTTTATGCGATTTTGTTTTGATTTTTTTATTAAAATTTTAATTTATGCGTTTTTCAGAATTTTGGAACGAACTATTAGTGTTTATATGAAGCTAGATTATCGTTTTATGCGATTTATTTTGGAATGTATCTTTTAAAATTTAAAAATTTTGTTTTTTTTTTTCAAGAATATGGGTGTGTGTGAAACGGTAGCAAAGTTCTATGGTGAGTTAAAATTGTCAAGAATTTCGACGCTAATGTCAAAATGTATACTAGCCCCAAGGGCTAGTGAAATTTTGTTCACATCAACAGTGTCAAAAGTTTACTTCCATGAGTACTTTGCTACCCTTTCACACACATTATATGTGTTAATAAAAAAAAATTATATGTGCCGCCACAAATAAATGACTTCCAACAGCCGATGTCAGATGGTGTGTCGGATTAAATTAGAACACGCTCTAATTCATCTTTTTCTAATTTGCACTGCAAATTCCATCTGGTATTAACAGTTGTAGTTTTTTGCGCTTACATGACACGCATGCATTTTGCAGAGGGACATTTGACAAGAACACTTATAAATACAGATCGTGAAAAGGGACCTTTAAAAAGAAAGCCGGAGCTTGCGTAACGGTAAATGAAGTTCATTACCGCACCATGATCAGGAGTTTTGAGTTTAAAAATTTTAATGACTACGTGCCATATGGTGACCGCAACCGCGACTTATTAGTATACAAATTTGGCAGTAAGTTGATTTCAAGAAATGCACCTATCAATTAACCTTCAAGGCCGTGTAACTTCACACCTCTTGATAATCTTCTTTGCGTGCTGTAATAAGTACACAGAATTTGATTGGCACACGGTCTGGCAGCTGTGGACATCGTTAGATCGACTCACAAATTTATGCTTAGTCTATTGTATGCTTAAAATTTGTTTCCAAGCCAATACCTTTTGCATTACAATCCTTACCTCATCTATATACATCGTTATAAGGACTTTTTCGTACTTATTGTAATTAAAAACTAAACCTTTATTAACTATATGACTTTTGCTTAAATCATTTATGTGTAACATGTAAAATAATTATCCAAACTTTTCTAGACTATTAAAAGACCATATTTAATATAATTAATGCATTTTTTTGTATCCATTTACATTTGTCTTGCAGACAATATCAATTGACTAAATAATCAGTCATCGTCAAGTAGCCATAAATTCCATTAACGTGCTTAACACGTGCTTTAATGTATACAGAAACATTTTGAAATACAATATTAAGTGTTATTTGTACTAATTAACTGTTTTACAAATACAAAAGATTATCGAAATAATATTACAATAAAAGAAAAAAAACTTCTCTTAGGGGCTAATGAGGGAGTAGCAAGATACACCTTTTATGGTAGCAAGTTAGCATTGGAAGAAATAAAAACCATCACTAGATAGTCGTACTATGACAACCGTATGTTATTCTGCATTTGGTATGAGTATTGCAATTAATTATTATTAAGACAAGACCAATTTCATTAAATAAATGTTTAATATTGTTGATTGTCAATAAAAATTACTTAAAGGAAATACTAATTTACAACAACGTTAAAGAGTCCTTTTTATACCAAGCCCACAATCGATGGACTTAGAATTAATTTCTGTGTCGATCTAACGCAGTTAGTCCAACCAGCTGGGTGTCTGGTTGTCTGTCCATTAACATTGTGCGCAAAGAACAGGTCGCAATTTCAGAGATAATTATTTGGTACATGCATTTCAGATGTCATAAGGAAAAAGCCTTTTGAAAAATTTGAGAATCGATTCAATAAATATTGGTATTGATATAAAATTTGGCGACTATAACTTTTATAAAGTTTTTATGTCATGACAAAATTTTGTTCTGCCAGGTCCAGAATTAATCACACTCACAATATTCTGTACGTAAATTAAATGAATTTGTAATATAAAACAAATGAAAATTCAGTTAAAAACCGGTCTACTTATTTTTCATTTATAATTAACGAAAAGTTCTTTTAATTTTTACTGTCAAAAATTCAACCCCATGTTCCGTAAAAACAAATCAACTGTCAATTATTTGATATAAATTAACTATCAAAAAATTAACTGAATATTCCGTAAAAACAAAGAAATATTCAGTTGTTTTATTAAATTCAGTAATTTTCATTTACTCCACAAAAAAACCGAATATATATAAAACACCAGACAGACACCTGTCCGCTTGTCTTTCTGGTGATAGAGAGAACATAATTGTTTACATACCCTTTTACACACGCATGTTTTACTGTTGTTGTACTGACCTCGTTTGTTTACGGAAGAACACACAACCATAAGATACCAGCAGCATGACCGATATGGTTTCGCAATTATTTTACTTTAAAAATTTGATGATATAACTAAATCATTTATACAAATATAAAATGGGAATTTTTTACACAAAACAAGCACATCGTTTTTTAAAGATAAGTAAAAACTAATTTTTTGTAGTTAAATTACATAAAATAACAGAATATTCCTTTGTTTTTACGGAATTTGTACTTAATTTTTTGACAGTTAATTTATATAAAATAACTGAATATTCCCTTGATTTTTACGGATTATTCAGTTAATTTTTTGATAGTTAATTTATATAAAATAAATGAAAATTCAATTGTTTTTACGGAATTCGCGGTTCAATTTTTGACAGCAACAATTTAATTAACTTTTCGTTACTTAAAATTACATTTTCATTTAATTTTACATAAAGAAGATTTAAACTTAATCAACGGACAAGATTAACTGCAACTGAAAATCCGTATTAACATGCACTTAGTTTTTTAAATAACTGTTAGGATCAGTTAAAAATTAATTTGCTTGGAATTTTAAATGTTTATTTATTTAAAAACGACTGAACGGAATACTTCTTAAGTAGATTACAGTTCGTTACTGTAATAATATTGTGACCACATGTGTCCCATATAACGTGCTTGTTCACTCACGTCAAGTTTGACTCGTCAAGTCTTGAGCTTTTAGGAGATAAGGGAATTGAGAGTGCCATTTCTTATCCCCTCTCTCGTTAAAACTCAAGACTTGTCGAGTTAAACTTGACGTGTGTAAACCGGCACAAACTGCCTCTAAAATCACTTTAAGAACAGCAAATCTCATTTGAATGTAGATATGCAGATAATATTCGACACAAAGAATGAAGAGTTATATAAATCTGAAACTGATAATATTATATTGTTTTGCCAGAACCCGAAAATTTTTTTATATATATAGGGTGTCAAATAGTCTGACTTGACCGACTTTACTTTCTTACTTCTTATTTGTTTTATTTGTGCAGAACTCAAACTATTTATTTGAATCCTTTGCAGATTTATACGTTTTAGTATCTACTTTAAATAATAGAACATTTCTTGCAATTAATAGACAATTTACACGCCTTAAACTATTGTTTCATTTGAGTCTTTGTAAGAATTTAATAAAATAATAATTAAAATTAAATAGATAAAGTAACAGTGTTATTACAGTTTCATATGTTAAATACAATTAACAATTTAATTTCCACTTAATCCACTGAACAATAGTTAGTTAGACCTACAACCTGTTGTAAGAAAATATAACAGAATTTCTGGCAGGATGTAAAGGGTCAATCCACACACTAACCCTACGTTTCCACATGCAAGTAATTACTTGCAAGTAGTGTATACGTATTATCGAAGAAACAGCCGATTGGCTGAATGTACAAAAATTGTGTGAATGTTAGTGAAAAAGTGTGAGTTTTTCTAACATGCACTTTCAAGTGGAAACAGGGGTTACAACCATATTTTGTGCAAAAAACTTAAATTTTCTTATACTTGAAATTATTTTATCAAACTTACTGGTGAATAACAATTTTATAGATATATTCAATCCTTCGAGTGCCAGTGGAACATACACGGAAAGAAGTTTACTTGCCTCAGTTATAAATTTCGTTTCTAAAAACAAGAAAATCCAAAAATAATTTCTTGCTTTCAACTTATTTTGTTCGTATTTAGTAAAATTTTTTTACATAAAGAAACATTTTTTCATGATAAAAAAATTAAAAATTTCTTAAAATCAGAAATTCAAAATTTGTCAGTTTTATATGAAAATTTAACTACAAAAACAAAGTCCAAAATATTGTGTAATTTTGTGGTTGTTTTCTACAGAAATTTGCGATTGTGGCGTTGAAAAGTTTAAAACGCAAAATGAATTTCTGAAGAAAGCAACAACAAAATTATGAAAGATTTTTGACATTGTTGGTACTTTCATTGTAATTTTTGGCGTTGCGTTGTGTTGCGTTTTACACAATAAGGGCCTAAATTTTTTCAGAAAATATTCAGACAAATTGGTTTGATTAAAATAATTGTTATTTCTTTCGATATATCAAGCAAATAAATGAAAAGTTTCTTAATTCATATTAAGTTTTCTATAAGCAACTAATGCTACACCTTTTATGTTTTAATTTTTAAAAAGCAAAAGTTCTCATTTAGTAAACGTAAATGTAATTTATTTTTCTCTTGAGTGAACTGACTCAATTCCAAAGACCAAATATGTATTTGAATTGAGTAAGTATTTCTTACTTTTTTTAAGAAAACTTAAAATTCATATATGACAATGAAAGGTTAAAACTCGATTTTCACTTTTTATGGTGATTATTATAGTAGAAAACATGCTTTTTCTGCAACAAAGCGTAGCCTTCTAACTACATTAGTTTTGTTATAAATCATGCAGGCTTGCCAGTTTAGCACATTTTTAAATTTATTTAGCATTTCTAGCAGTTTTTTTTAGATTCCAAAACCAATAAAAACTCACATAATCAATTAAAGTAAAGTATCAATTCCTTAAGTGTATCAAGAAAAATACATACATACATATTAGGCCTTAAGTTTTTAAGAAATATTTTCCTAAAGCAATTTACTAGATGTGTTATGAAAAACATTTTACTGAAGATTGAAGGCATTAACAATAAAATTGTATTCAATTTAAGAAAAGATTTCTGCATGTACAAATAAAATGTTTTAATTTGAGAAACGACTGCTTGATTCAAAAGCAGGCTTTTCTTCGTATTTTGTAAAACATTAAACAACGGATATTTGATTTGAGTAACTACAGAATTAAAATAATTTTTTTAACTGTATTTACGTAAAATTTTGTTTGCTTTGACTAAGCCACACATATACATTAGAATAAGTAATTGTTGGCTTGGACGAGAATCGTGCAAAAAATTTTCTTGGCTTAAATCATATTTTCTGGTGATTTAGGAAATAATTATTTTCGTGTAGGGCCGCAACAAATATTCTCGATTGTATTTTGTCAACAGTTTCATCTCACTCAATAATACTCCATGCTCATGCAACTCGTTCTCATTTTTACTACCGACTCCGGGCGAAAAACAATTGATATAGCAAACTAGTTTCAGATTTGGAAGTAACATATACTGCATCTCAGCTGATTCCTTTTTTGCTTCTTAAAATTACTGCCTTTCGCTGATGCTGTATTATACGACCCACAAATCCAAAATTTTTAAATGTGCTAGAGTACTAGAGGAGAATCGCCGTTTATTCGTTTTCATTGATCACATTTTCTACTAATTCACTAAAACCATGTTCACCGAAACAATTAAATCTTTAATTGTTTTGATGAAATATATAAAGTTTTAACTGAATTATGCAAAAACTAAATAAAATTTTAGATGAAAGTTAAACCTCCATATTGATTAAAAAAAAAAATCATTTAGATTTTTCAAAAAGTTTTTCCAACGCATATCCAAATGCATAATTTTTTACTTGCTTTATTTAATCACGAAAATCAAGTCAGTTTTTAGCGTAAATAAGCATATTTCAGGACTTCAGCTTCTACGCGAGTTATTTTTTAATACAAATTATTTAAGATTTCATAAGAAGTGTTAGCGTTACTTATATTAACGCTTCCAAGGAATCATAATTTCTTGCTTGGTGAACGTATTAATTCAGTTATAATCATTTATTTTTTAATCAAATCTTATAATCTTAATAGCAAAATTATCTATAAATATTTCTTTTTTCCATTTATTTCATTTAAACAAATTTTCAATATTTAAGCCATAATTTCGCATTAATTGGTTTGAGTAGTAATGTGAAAAAGCACGTACTTACAACAGACAACATTAATTCAAACACATGTTTTTTAGACTCTTTCTTGGCAACTATGAAATTATTGTTTGTTTCTTCTACTTGACAAGAACTCAGCAACATGTATCTGAAATGTGTAAATAAGTGTTTAGCTGTATTCGAAAGATATTGGTATTGTATGAGCAAACATTTAATATCAATCTATATGAAGTATAACACGGTTATAACGAACCGACCCTTATAAATATAGTTCGCTATATGCAGGGCAAAAAAAAAAATTCCAAAACTTTTAATAAGAATAAAGGTTATGAAAATGTACCACTAATTTTAAGACAAAACTATTGTAGACATAAATTTTAATTCAAAAATATATAGAATTTAAGGTGGCAAGGAACATTTGGAAAGTATATTTAGTCAAGCCCGACCATTTGATAGACTACACCGTAGTAAAAACAGACAAATTGTCTAGAGTCTACCCTATATGGGGCACATGGGCAATTATAGACCCGACAAAACAAAATTATGTTATGAGGCTAAGATTCATATAGGAGTCCTTCGTTTTGAATATTATCTGCACCCAG
The DNA here is from genome assembly GCA_949318255.1 of Pollenia labialis. Classification (NCBI taxonomy): domain Eukaryota; kingdom Metazoa; phylum Arthropoda; class Insecta; order Diptera; family Polleniidae; genus Pollenia; species Pollenia labialis. The sequence continues at coordinate 127,468,793 of OX439142.1, read as the reverse complement.
AAAAAAACATGTTTAAATCTGGTCACTTCCAACAAAACAATTTTTAAGGGAACTTTTCAGCACATTATTTTTAATTTAACCAAATTATTATCGCCAATAACCATATTGTGATTGAAATAGTCGTCCATCAAGAAGCCACAACCATATTATGGTTAGTTTGCTATAATCATGTTCGGTATAAGCGCAGTTAAATTGTAAGAAATTATTATGTAAAACCAATGGAACCGCAGACAAGTATCTTAGTTTACATAATTCGTCATAACACTGTTGCACTGTATTTATATCTGTAGATGAAACTCATTACAACGTACAACAGCAACAGAGTAGATCAATAGAACGCAGTTGAACAGCAATATGTGTAAGCGACAACCCGAATGCTAAGGATGAAGAAAATGAAAATAATAAAAGAAGTTTTAAGGGAGTGTTTGAGAACAAAACTGACAAGGAAAATTTCATAACGATTTAAAGACAATTGATTTTATAGTGTATAGACTTCAAACAGTGCACGTAGGAGCAGTATTACGTCGTTTGCGACACTAATTAAACCAGAAAAACAGACCGTTTGAAATATTGGTATATTAAGAGTATCAACAGAATATGTTAAAGGACAAATATATCAGATTTTTTTTTGCAATTTGCGTACATTACGCAAAATAATAGGACAACAAATTACTGTCTTTCCCTTTTAAAAACAGAAATAATCTCCTAATTGTTTTAAATCAGTCCATGTCTATGGCGAGCTCCGGAACAAAATTTTTTTATGCAAACAAATATTTGCGGTATTTTATTCTCCAAAATAAATTTAACAAGAAAAACTCACTCAACTATATTTTATTGATAAAGTGAAGTAAAAACAATTTAAAGAAGAGGAGCGTATATCACGCAGCGTCAAAAGGGAGGCAACATCAACAATAACGTTCTACATTTTTTTAATGCAGTAAACTTGTTATAACAAAAATGGAATAGAAGGATCACTTACATTTTGGGCTTTAATTGCTAGAAATTTTAAATAGTTATAAATTTGTTGTAATAAAGAAAATACAAAGTTTTTACCGATGTTGAGTCACTTTCGACGCTGTGTGTATAGAAAATTTTTTTCCATAGGAGATTAATAATAGTTGTAAATATGTATTACGACTTAACTTGGAATACAGTTCTTGTATGGTATCAGAGATATGCAATGAAACGTTTTTCGCTACTCATAGTCACTGATGTATTTTAATATAAAAGTGAGTAGACATCATTAAAATTCAACTACTCTGATGTCCTCATACGCACAACAACATTGGTTTATAAGTTTATGTTGAAATAAATATGAATCTTACGTGGATATCATACTCATGCCATCTCAAATCCGTTTGAATCATACTTTGTCTCAGTTTGATTTATAATTTTGAAAAAGTATTTATAAAACTTACAAGCGATTCAACCCTGCAAATAATATTGGACTACCTGATCAATTTTGATCAAAAGGACTACTCCATGGACTGGCCCAATGTAATGCAAGCATTGACCATGTCATTGTTAAAAAGTGTTTGTTGTTAGACGACAAGTCTTGGTTTTTTAACGACATGTTTTCGTTTTTAACGACTTCAAAGCTAATCTTCTTGAGTATACCATGGGGTAATTTTTAGACTACTACTTTGTAATGCAAAGCTTGGTTATATGGTCCTTCCCCAGGACATCGTAATGTTAAATAGACCATGTTTTTCCATACATTTAGGTTACTTTTGGACTAGTCCTAGTCCCTTGTGGGCTGCATTTTACACGCTTGTTTGGACTAGTCCTATTATTTGCAGGGTACGTACGGCACTCATTTTGCTTCGCCTAAACACATTGAGTTAAGTTGAATCAAAATCAACCACTACATAAATGCTGCTAAAGGCTAGTTTACACTATTACACATTGTATTAATACATGTCAAAAACTCAAGTAATATGTAAAAGTCTGGTAGCGTGAATACCTGTGTGATGAAAATGACAAGTATTATGAAAAAAAGTTTGACATCCCATAGCCTTAAAGGGTAGTTTCAAAATCAATAAATATATATATATATATTCCTCTTACTCCCACTGGATGATCAAAATGATATGAAATTCTCTCCGTGTTTAAAAGAAGAAAATACGGTATGTTGTAAGTATATTTCATGCTTACACGGATGGTATAAGTAAAATCAAAAATAATAACAAGAAAACAGATGGAAAGCACTTTTACAATTTATACAAAAACAACATGAACATTTCCTAAGTTGATCTTAGTTGTTTCTGTTATTGTATAAAAATGCTACCACCTTCAATATACTCTGTTAAAATACACCTCTGGTGTGATGTAAAGTTTTTAAAATGGTTTAGAAAAAATAAACATTTAACGACCGCTTGTCAGATTTGGGATTCGTATTTTCTCTTACTCAATACATTTTGCTTTTACGGGATAAGATTTTTCTCATTCAACATCATTTTTTTCAATGTCGTAATACATTGTAGTAACGTGTAAACTAGCCTTACAAGGGGTCTTCACCTGACAGTTTTTTGTCATACCAAACGTCAAAGTCTATGTATATAAACAAAACTTTAAAATTTTTGTCAACTTTTTTTTTTATATGAAGTTTGACGTTTATTATGGCAAAAAGTTGGCAGGTGAAGTCCCCGTGTTAAGTATGAGTACGATGAGTAACAGGCAATTCATGGAGGCTTTTACGACGTCGCTTTGTCGACGTCTATTTTGGTTTGATGGCGAGCGGTGTAGAGAAGAAAGAGGGGTAAACAAAACGACTCGTTTTGTGTTTTTCATGTCGTTTTTTATATTTCTCTTTTAACTTTTTCTTTTAACGTTTTATTCTCTTTCTTACTTTGAAGTGTGTGGTTGAAAATACAGTGAGTCCTCGATTATCGATAAAAGACGGGGCCGGCAGCATTCTTTATTATTAATTTTAATTTTGTATGTTTCATATTTTATATAAATATGTAATGTATTATAATGTAAACATGGGGAAAACAGTAATTGGGAGAATATGCTTCCAGTACGTTGGGAAATTCTGTTTCTTCGTTTATTTAAATTTGTTTTGATTGTTCAAAAGTAAACAAAAAAAATAATTTGTGTTATATTTCGGATAACTGGGGTGATTTAAATCAATGCAAAAAAAAATATTTTCCAGATAATTGATGCTGCCGGTTAATCGAATGAGGGATAATCGTGGTCATACTGTAAATAAATAAAAGACATGCAACCAAAAATCATCGTATGAACGCAAAGAGATTTTGGAAGTTGCTTTAAAAGGGAATCAAGATAAAACGACATTTCTGACCCAACAAACACGAAGTCAAACCTTTGATATGAAATGTGTTTACCATTTTACGCCAAACACAATTCTTATACATTTTTCAATTGTTTGATTTTAACATTTAAATTCAAGTTTATAATAATTTGAATATAAACATTTGACATCAATTTGGTGTCAATTTAGTTTTAAATGTTAAATTCAAATCAAAACTAAGCTTGGCAATACTAAAGCGAAAAAGAAATGTAAACATAAAAAATGGCGATTAAAGTTAAATTGTTACTTCTTGGTTAAATGTTTTTCACAAGTGAACGATTTATTTCTTGTGAAAAATATAAATTTATGTGAGTAATTACAATGATTAATAATACGAATTTTAAAAAAATTACTGCGAAAGTGAAGAAATAATAAGTCTGTACGATCGCGGTGCTACATTCCTCAAAATAAGAGGGAGCCAATTATTCCGACTTTGCAAGAATTAGACGACGGAAAGAACATTATTTTATCTTTTAGCTATGTTGCCGAATGTTTATCTCACAGTTTATTTAAATCAAATATTTTTTTTATGTTCCACATTGAATTATAATCTAAATTTGAAAAACATTTGAGAATTACGTTTGAAAGCAAGTTGAAAATAAAGACAATTTTCAATTTGATTTTAATTTCCCCTTTTTGTTGAGAATGCTATGATTTTCAAATCATTATCAAACCTTTGTCGTTTGAGGAAATGCTTAATTTCAAATCAATTCGAATTTTAAATCAAAGCCCCGTGTTTGTTGGCGAATCAACATGAGCATCGATAACATTGCAATAAGTATGAGGGCGTATAAGTACAAGAAATAATGAGTCATGACTCATGAATCAGCTCCACTCACTTTTTCACTACCCTTTGCTGATCTCTGTATGGTATACCATTAATCAGGGAATATGCGTACGCGTTTGAAGGAGGCAATACCTTAAACTTATCTGGAGCACTCTGGTCCGGGGATCAAAAGAAGCTGTGGCTATAACCAATCGCAGGAAGACACCTCTACGGTACTCTTGTGCTTATTAACAATGCAACTCTGATATAATAAATAAGGCTAGTTTACACTATTAAACTTTGTATTAGTGCATGTCAAAAAGAGAGTGATAGTGAATGAAAAGTATAACAAAAAAAATTTGAACAAAACTCATTTTATTTCTATTTCATAAAGCGTTATCGAATACGAATGACTTGTGTGTAAACAAGCCTTAAGTTGTTATTGTTTTTTTAAGAGTTGAAACAATAATTCGATCAGGAAAGCACTTTTGTCAATATACTTAATACTTGTATTTTTACACTCAATTGACATGAGGGTTAACCGACGTCGCTTTTTCGATGTCTTCTTTTGTTTGTGGGCGAACGGTGTAGAGAAGAAAGAGGTGTAAACAAAAAACTCGGTTTGTGTTTTTCAAGTCGTTTTTATACTTCTCTTTAAGCTTTTTCTTGTTACGTTTTATTCTTTTTCCTATTTTGAAGTGTTAGGTTGAAAATACAGTAAGACCTCGATTATCGATAACAGACGGTCCCGGGAGCATTCATGATAATAAATTTTTTTGTGTGTTTCTTATTTTATGTCAATATAAAATGTATTGAAATAGAATTTGGGAATTTATTTCTTATGGTAAGTAACATTTATTATATCAATATTCATATTAATCGAATGTGTATTCTAAGTCAAATTACAATTTATAAAGCTTTCATACTTTAATAGAAAATATTGAAGAAATAAGACTGTTAAAGTATAAAAGCTTTATAAATTGTAATTTGACTTTGAATACATATTCGATTAATATGAAAATGTATATTATAAAATGTATCATTATGTATGTAAATCAGCCCAATTATGAATTAATATTTCCCGGGAGCTTTCTATTTTCTCCCATTTTTCCTATGTAAATTCAATTGTAAAAATGGGAAAAGGGAAAAAAACCCGGGGAATTTGCGTTTATAATTTTGGGCTGATTTTTTAACCCTAGAGTACTAACATGATTTTTTTCTACATTAATACTAATTGTTAGTCAAATCGGCTAACATGAATATAACTCCGATTTTTTTTGTTAGCTTCACATGAAATAATTTTAATATTTTTTTAATTTGATAACTTATTTTGTCCAGTGTCTAAAAAAACAATAGCATAAACAAGCATTTATTTCATTAAAGGTGCGCTTCTAGAACACTTTCGCAAACACAAATTTTTTAATGAAAAATATAAGTAAAAAAATAAAAATTAAAAATTTTAAATTCATTAGTAATTTAAGAAAACATGTCAAATAATACTGAAAAGGCAAAAAAAAATATTTTTTAGAGTTTTATTTACATTTGTGAAATGCTCCGTTCATTCATTTTGACTAACATGACTTCAAAAACTCAAAAATAGCATTACTTACTGCAGCAAAGTGACCGTTATAAGCAAGAGCGTACCATCAACTGAGATTACAAAAAAAATGAGATCTTTTCATAGCAGCAAAAAAAAATTACACGCAAAAATAAAAACAGTGTTAGTCAAAATGACTAACATTAGTACTGCAGGGTTAAATATGAGGAAAAAAGTCATTTTGGCAGGAACATGTTTCTACGTAGGGAAAAATAATTTCCTTGTTTATTTAATTTTTTTTATTGTTCAAAATTAAACGATGGTTAACCGATTTCCGTATAACCAAGGCCCTACTGTAAATGAAAAAAAAAACCAAAAATCTTCTTATAAACGCAAATAGATTTTGGAAGTTGCTTTAAAAGGAAATCGAGAAAAAACGACCTCATAAAAGCCCTCATGTAAATTGAGTGATAGTGTGAAACGGCGTTAACTCTTGCTCTTGCAGTTGGAGTTGGAGTTAAATACTAACATGCCAGTGTACATACTGTGGAATAAGGGCTTAAAGACTGGTACTCCAATCTTGAACACATCTTTTTAACTTCAATTCAATGTGACGATACAATGTTAAACAAAATTACTAGAGAACATTAAAATCTGGGTCTAGTTAAAAAGGACCTTGTGGCCTTGTTTGTTTATAAAAAAAAAAGAAACAGACAGGCGAGAACGATAAAATCGATAAGTGGACACGAGAAAATATTCAAACGTGGTTTTAAATATTCATTTCGTTTAATTTTTGCAACTGAGATTTTTTTTCGATGTACATACATACAGACATATACATATGTACATATGTATTTATTATTATTGACGAATAAAATGTCATAATATTTAAGTAGTCACAATAATTCCTTTCAAAGAATATCAAAACAGAATGTAACATTTTCTGTTACTCTGTGAACAGAATACAAAATAAAGACCAAATCACAATATAAAAAAGATTTTGACTTTTTTTGTGAATAGGCATGTAATTATCATTTACATTGAAGTTACTCGTAGCTGTAAATAAATATGCAAGTAGGAATTCGGCCAAAACATTTGCAGAATATAGAAAAAATAAATTTTTCAAACAAAAATTTATTTCAAATTTATTTTATTTATTCCAACAAACTATGTACAAATGTATACTTCAGGAGGTATTTTATAAATTGGAACTATTTCCAATAATAAAAACTGAAGCCTTTCAATTATGGTTGAGGAAGTTTAAGGATGTCAAAAATATCCATTATAGTCCATCCCCCAAATCATGGATGTTATTATAATGAAGAATAACTAAATTTTGAATCGCACTTCCCGTAAAGGGTACTATATGTGAGTCGTATTTAAACGGAGGAAGATTTATGTGTATGCACATTCTTTTTATTTACAATCGTAATTAGGGTTTCCTGATATCTCTTTAAAATCTCACAAACTGTGCAAACTGTGCATTTGTATTCCCTCGCAAATGAATTGTAAAATATTTTGTGAGAATCCATTTACACAAACTTCGTAAGTTTACATAACAATTTTGATCCAATAACTTGCTGTGTTCAGCAGTGCATTTATTAAAATATTTTTTTATGGGTGCTGTCTTTTTCAACGAAAAACCCAAGTTTTAACAAATCACAAACCACAAATTCAATCGAAGCAAACTAGTCTTTTGGTCTTTTTAAGGCATTTCTGAAAGATAATTTAACTTTTAAGACCAGTCGTGTTAACTTTTATTGTTTCATTACCTTCTAAAAATTACCGTTTTTGAGAAGAAAGTACCGTACGCAAAGATTGTTAATCAAAACATTAATGTGCTGTTTCCAAATGACATGTTTGTTGACAGCACAGCACAGAAGAGGATTATTTATAAACCGTTAATTTAAATTTTAAATGTGTTTTAAGAAATAACTAAATGCTTATTTTTGTCTTAAAATACATGTTTTACCGAAATTATTGTATTTGTTCTGAATAAGGTAGTAAAATAATTTTAAAATTGATCCGTACTTAAAATAATCCGCAAATTATAGTTAAATTTATAACATTGCGGCCATTTCATATGTTTACGAATTTTTAATTTTAAAACAATATAAAGTTTAATATAAAATAAATAATATACAAAATTATGTATTTCATTTTTCTAATTATGCACTTATCGGTGTTACGAAAACATTTATAGAAACATAACTTTGTTAATTTTTTTGTTTTAATGTTTATCAATGTATTTTTAAAATGAAAATCAACTCTCAAAAGTTAAAACTTTAAACCCTACATATGCAAGTACGTATATTTATACAAAAAATCTGAATTTCCTTAAATTACCGTATTTTTAATAAAATTACCTTGCTACCATTTGCCACTCAAAATTACCCTAAAAAAGGGCAATTACCGTACGGTTCTAGACACACATTTTAACAATATTTTTAATCAAATTTAATTTTCATTAAATTATTTTTATGAAGAAAGAAGGGTTTAAATACAATTTAGTTTAAAGATTGATATTTGACTATTGACGTCAGCAGTCGTCGATGGCTGCGAGTGTAAGACGGCAAATCCCTCTGAGTAGATCGAGTGGTAGCAATCGAAACATATCAGTGTAACCAGTCGCCTGGGTTCGAATCTCAGGTCAGTCAAGAATGAATGATTATCAATAACAATTTTAATTAATTTTCATGTTATAAAATTCCATTCTTCATAAAAACAATTTAATGAAAATTAAATTTGATGAACTTAAGCCTGATCAAAAATATTGAAAATTTGGATTAAAAACATAAATAGTATATCAAAATTACCACAATACTAATTACACATTTTAACTTTAAATTTTTATTTTTATTTTTTACGCTTCTTACAAACTGACATTAATTGTTTCAAATTACAATAAAGTTAAAAAGACGCTTAATGAAACGAGTAACGCAAGTTTTGCCATTTGCTGTGGAAAACTTTTACAAGCTCTTGTGTGAATATGTTGATGAAAATATGCAAAATATTTTGCTTACTACTTACGGTGTGAGTAAAGAATTAGTATTTGAAAAAAATTTACTTACAAAGTTTCAAATGTATTTCTTTTTGATTTATGCCAAATTAAACTTAGAAGGGGAGGGATCCGAGATATCATAAATGCCATCTAGAATTTAAGCAAAAAATTACGCTATATTCTAGCCATTAACAATGATATACGATACGATGAAATTGGCGATGATTAATTTAAAACAAAAAGCGCTCTATTTCAGGGCATATCCAAAAATATGTATATCTTTGATTGTAGGGCGTGACCGCTGGAAACTGTTTTGTATTGTGTTGGGTTATACCTGGTTTTAAAATATGTGGAGGCGTTTCAGAAGAGTGAGTTGTGACTAACCTTGTTGATATGTTGGGCCTGTTCGGAAATGCATCACTGCGCTGCATCAGAAAAGCAAACTTTTTTTAATGCCGATAAAAAATAATTTAATTTTTTTTTTATTGTGTGACTATTATTTTTGTGGAGTATTTGACAATTTTTTGGTCCACATCTACTTTACTGATATATATTTAAGCATTTTAAATCACTGATGCAGCGCAGTGATGCATTTCCGAACAGGCCCGTTGTCAAATTGGCACGCTGGCCGAGGCACGGCTTAAGCTCGCCGGGAATGGGTGGATTAAGTGTATGAGCCGCTTTATGCGTTTTTCTTTGTAGTTTTTTTGTTTTTGGGTAAATCAAGTTTACCGCTGCAACCAAACTTTTTCCTATGACAGTGTAGTGTACCTCATAAGTTGCCACTGCATACCCTTAAACTACTCTTAAATCAATACATACCTACCTAAATAGAGTAGGGTAATTATTCAATATCAAATAACGGCATTTACCAATCGACACACATCGATTGGAATGCAAGTTAATTGGGGTATGAATATGATAAACACAAATAAGAATTTTAAATTGAGTGACAAATAGGAATGAGTGTAATCACAGTTATTCCTATTGGTCAGAATAATTGTAATCAGGGTAATTATTCATACATATGTCCATAATATCGACGAAGATAACTAGAACTTTATCGATAAGTAGAATAAGTAAGAAAGGCTAAGTTAGAAATTCATGTTTAGTATATACATAAGTGCTTGTAAATCTAAAATAAAGCAGACTTGAAATTACAAAACTAATCTGGCAGTAACTTGCCTCAGTTTTATTCAAGACTCAAAAATAATTCGGCAGTTTTTTTGAACGCCTAAATTACCAGCTGAAACCCTGACAGCTTTTAAAACTAGCCAAGGGACTAAAGCACACTAAAACACACCAACACCTCATCCCGTAACATTACAACAGTTTGGGTCTCCCATTTACGGTTTAAGTTAGCTTGTCGCACGTGGTGCTAAAATAAGCCTTTCTACTGTCTTTAAATTCGCCTTGGTAGCTGTACTCGCTAGTTAACAAATTAGTTTCCTAGTTGCTTACAAGTAGGGATTCCAATACCGAAGGCCTTTCGGTATTTCGGTATTGAGGAAATCTCGATACCGGTATTACCGGTATTTTCGGTATTATTTATGGAATACAAATTTATATGTATGTAAATACAAAGCACCAAGAATAAAACAATTTTCCAATTATATTATATTATTCAATCCAATTTATTATTTATTTAAAATATTTATTGAAAATCTCAGCTCAGCCAAGAAAAATTATCAATAAATTTTAATAAAAAATTCCAAGTTGTAAAAAATTCCTTCTTCAGTGAAAATAATTTAATAAAAATTGAATTTGATGAACTCACGCCTAATTAAAGAATATCAAGAAATTAAAAAAAAATAAATTCATTTATACATACATACATATGTAGTTATTAAAAAAAGACAAAACAGGTTGATATTAAAAATAAAGCAAAACAATTAAAAATTAAATATAATATATCGTCGGTCACAGGTTGACAACTCTTAACTCCCAAAAAAATTGAATCGGGCTTTTGATGCCAAAAGACTGTGTTTGTCCTTCTGCATGTTAGTACCTTTGCTTTCTTTACACCATCTTACAATAAATATCTCCTACTAATTTTGGTTTTTTTTTTATTTACTTCCAACACGATTCAGTAACGGTGTAATAACGTTTTTTTTTTGTCTCCTGAAAAGTACAAAAAACTTGTTAAGAGTTGTCAACCTGTGATCGAAGATATACATAGTAATTAATTCAGAGGTATAGTACCCAAAGTTTTTTTATTTCCTTTTTGTGAATTAAAATATGCTCGAAGAAAACATAAATTGTCGATGCTTTCATCCGAAAGGCGTGATCTTATTTTCGTGCAGATTTATCCTGCTGCGGAAAACGCACGTTCAGATTCTACACTTGTAGGATGAACGGTCATAAGGAAATTATACACATTTTGCAAATATTTTCAAAGTGCCCTTAACAGATGTATAAGCATATGTATATATGCATATGTATATGTATATATAAAATATAAAGAAGTGCAAACGAGAATTTCTAAATCGGGACACTGATGCAATTTCAAATTAGAATTTTAAAAACTAAAAAATGCCGGTATTCTGCATGCGGTATTTCGGTATTTCGGTATTCGATTTTAGCCGGTAATACCGGTATTTCGGTATCGGTAATATCGGTATTGGAATCCCTACTTACAAGATGGCTCTTTTCCCGCACTATACAGATCCCTGCAATACAATTACTGAAAGATTTATGTTTCCAATCAAATCCTATGATTTTTATTATCTTTCTTTTCTGTTATAATATTTCTTTTCATTGAAATCAATTCTTCCTTTTTTTTTTGGAATCCAACAAAAAAATGCTGTTTTTTAACTTGTATGTATATAGATTGTTTATAAAGAACAATCATTTCATATGTATGTATGTATATTACTATTTGTACGATATTATCACATAAAAACATTTTTATTATTAAAATTAAGCCAATTCAAGAAAAAACGTGCCGAACAAAATAATTTCTCTCTATCTCAAAAGTAAAATGTCAAACTCAATAAAAACAAAAAAAAATTTGTACGGACAAAAATTTTGTTGGGAACGCATGGGTGAATCGAGCTTAATGGTTCATTTAAAATTATGCGCTACACAAGAAGACATACAGAGATGCAGTAAATTAAGTGAACGAACTCCCAATAAACCTTACTACGAAGCAGGTTTGTAAGGGAGAATACTAAAAAATAACTGTAATAAAACATTCAGTGTGTAAAGCTGGCTCATTAGCTCTTATGAGCGTTGAAAAAAGTGCTTATTTTGTCAAAAATGTATTTCTTTAAAGTGGGAACTCACCATATAAAATTCCTGCCAAACGTAAGCGAGATGGTAAACGAAACTCTTACCTGGTACCCTGTTCAAAACTCTGTTCATTTTGGGGAAAAGTTCCGAAATGTTTCTGGTAACATTTTTTACAACTGCGAAATAATGTAAGCTTCACTTATTTCACGAGGAATTTTAAGCAAAAGCAAAAAAGTATGAGCTGATTATTAAATAAAAAATTAAAATAACACAACCGGTAACAGTTTTTTATCCATATTTACTTTCTTTTTTATTACATTTTTTAATTAAAAAAAATTATTTTTAGTTTAATACATGTGGGTTTGTTTACATACCCAAAACAATGTCGCATACTTTGCAGGAACAAAAACGTCAAAATATATAAACTCGCATAATAGGTAACATTGATATGTGTCAAAATTTTCGTGTGAAATACCCTGTAGTAAATTAAATAGTCAGTTGCTGAAAACACTAACTATAAATTAACTATTTTTCAAATGACTACAAATTGGTTTAAATCTCATGCAGATATCAACCAAACATATTGCATAGAGGCACAAATAAAAGCAAAATAAGTAAAACAAGCATGCCATGAAGTCAAATGAAAAAATATATTCAAATTTATTAAAATAATATATACAAATTTTTTGAAATAATTAAAAATTAAAACGATTCAAATCTGTTTATGTACTAGAAATTATGTACCGCATTTATTTCAGCACTATTATACATTATCATTTAAAGCAATTTGATGCAATATGTTCTTAAATATTAATTTCTATATAAAAATATGCATGTTTGTTCATAGGAACATATATTTTTTGACAAAAATTATTTCAAATTTAAATAATTTATTATAAACCGACTATACTATTAATTAACTACAAATAGGTTGAACAATAAGTAGTTAGTATTCAGTTTAAAAGTCATGCAAAGATGGCCAATTGACTACTGCCTATGACATGCCTATCTTAATATAATGAGTCGTCGACAAGGAAAATAGTCACTTAATCAACTAGATGTGGTTATAAAAAAACCAGTTTGAAATTACTTATAAATGTGTTTGACTTCCTACAGGGTAATTAATGTTGATCAACATTTTTCACAAATTTGAACAAAGTACTAGGCTTTACATACCTGCTTCGTTTAGAGCTTAATTTATGTTGGCTAAATTGTATGTTATAACTACAAATTATAAATGATGATGAGACATATTCGGGAGTAAATCTCCTATTAAAACAATTATCAATTTAATTTTTTGTGATTTATAATTTATTTACAACAAAAGTAGCAAGTATTATATTTGAAAAAACATATTTATAAAGCCCGAATAGACCATTAGGGAATTCAAGGCGGTCATATTTTTTTTTTAACAAATTTTACATTTATGGCAATATTTAACAAAAGCAATACAACTATATTCTCTAGCCAAAGTTCTTCGGATTAAAGTTGAAGCTATTCTTACCGATTCTTACAATATTAGCTAAATTTAATGAGGCTAGTCCAATCACTTTAGATATTTAGATAAAAGCTGAATAAACAGTTTTTGGCATAAAACCACTTGGAACCTTTTTTTAAAATCCATTTTATGAGTTTGATATATCGAGAATTTAAAATATTTTTTTTGGATTTAGTTATACATATTAAATGGATAAAAATTTTAACTTTCCTAGAATTACTTCTAATTTTCAACCGTATCGTAGTGAGACAAAATTAGGGTTCCCGTTAAAAAAAAGAAAAAAACACCGAATTCCTGGCAGAAAGATTTTTTTAAATTTCGGCAAATTTCTAAACGGAACATTTTGCAAAATCCTGCGCGTCGTTCTGGGTATGGAACATATATTTAAAAAAAAAAAGTATATTACCTCATTTTTAAATCTGGCCAAAATTAGGAAGCCTTGGTGGTTTTTAGTTTTTGTAATACTCGACGTGTCCTACTTTAGGGTCCTATTGCGCCCCTCATAATTGGTTTATAAAGGGCCAATTCAAAACTTTATCATTAATATAATTCCTTAATTTAAATCGTATTCCAATCGGTCAAACCTTTTACAAATTCCAGAACAATATTCATCTCCGGCTGTGCAACGTTGAAGAAATTGTGACACTTAATGAAACTGTTTACAGGTAGAAAAAATAAGAAAAGAATTCATGGTTTGTGAAAAAGAATAAAGTTTTCAACATAAATCTTTTATTGTGCAGTTCATAATTTTGTCTGATTTTTATTTTAGGCCAGAAGATGTTTTTCAATGAAAACCGAAATATTGGCAAATTAAATATTTTAAAATTAGAATAATTAACAATAAAACCAGGACCTCGAGCTTAAAAAGAAAAATAAGTTATTTTATAAAAGTTTTCAACATACTTTTAAAATTCTTTAGAGTTTCAGCAATTTTTTAGGAATATAATTGTGAAAAAGGGCAAACGTAAGTTTTTGACAAAAAATCTTTAAGATATATTTTATGATCTCCCAGTAATGGAAAATGTCCGGTTAATAAGAAACCCTTGTTACACTAATAAAGACGAACTGAGCTGTCCTTATGGCATACATGTAAACAAGAAAAAACTTTAAATGGTGGTCTGTTATTAAAATGAAAATGTGCAAACAAAAGAATCAAGACAAACAAAATAGAAAAATTTAATAAAAAAAATTGTAGGATTATTTACTTAACAAATGCTAATGTAGTACTAGGATATGGATGTATTGCTATTAAATTTGAGGGATATTTTTCATTATATGGTTGATAAACTTGCATCTTTCGTACAAAACAATAAAACGAAATAAAATAAATAAGGAAACGGACACATGGGTACATTTTTGTTGAGTTTAGAGTGTTTTGACTTTTTGTTAAAAGCTTGGGACCATTAGAGTTACCTTTTTTAATGCAAATAAATAATTGAAAAAAATTAAAGTAAATTTGCTTAAAATGTGATGGAAAGTAACAATTGGTTCCAGAGAAAGCACATCAAGTAAGTGCTTTATAATTTTCGTTTTTCTTATGGGTAATTCCATGCTAGATGGACCATGAGTGCGACCCGACCTCTTTCAATTTAAATGAAATTTGCTGAGAAGGTTCCTTCTATCCTAAAAAAAAATTTTAAATTTGTTTTTAAAAGTTATGTCATATTGAAAATGTCATAATATCGCCGAATTAGCTGAATGTGTGGAGTTTATTTCTTCAATAATTCTAAAACAACTTAACATACGAAGATGCTTTCTATGTAATTTTAAAGAGAATACTTGGGACTTTTAAAAAGTGTAAAATCTGAAAGATATTAAATTTAAAAAATCGTCTAAGTCAAAAACCTCTTTTTCGGATTTTTTTTTTATGAAATACCACAAACTGTTCTTTAAAAATCCAGAAAATTTGAAGGAGCGGGGTTTTATTAAGACATGATTTTTTTTCTTTTGCAGACTTTAAAAAATAATCTTAAAATAAAATTTTATTTTTAAATTTTAATCAATAAGTTCACTGTCCTTAGTTGAAAAAACGGACAAGCCGGCACTTGGCGGTTTAACCTTATTCGGGCACGCTAAATCCAGAGCTGCTAGCCTTTTTTTTTTTTTTGTTAGCATTTTTATCAGGATATACCGTTGTTTCGAAAATGTAGAAGGTTGCCCAATTATATAAGCGTTAGTCAAAAATGGTTTAGTTTATCGTAATTATTAAAAAAAATCAAAAGTCCGCTTTTAGTTATACATAACTGTCAAGAACATATTCTTAGCTGGAAGTTAAGCTTATTGAAATTGGACGACAATATGGTAAATACTTAATATACTATTTTAAATTTCCCTTCATTCTGATTGATTTTGACCAAATTATTATGATTAAATTTGACCAAATTATGGTAGATTTCGACCAACTTTTCTTTAATTTGATCCATACTTTGGTCATATTTATCCATATTTTATGGTTATCTACAATTAGCATTATTTAAATTAAAACACAGTCTGCTGCTCTTAGAATATGATTAACTCCAATTATACTTTTTGCTGCGTGTGGGCTTAATCATCAATATCTTCTTTATATAAATAGATCATTTTTATTTCACTTATTAAAACAGAAAAGAAATGTAAATTATTGTTTTTGTTTTACAAAGAATCTGCGAGCTTTCCTATGGAGTAATTAATACGGCTAAAATGCATGCAATATAAAATTTCGGGTGCCACGGCATTCCCTTACTACGAAGCAGGTTTGTAAGGGAGAACACTTAAAAGTAACTGTAAAGAACATTCAGTGGGTAAATCTAATAGCTACACTCACCACTTTTTATATGCGTTGCATAAAGCGATTTTTGTGTCAAAAATGTTTTGCTTTAAAGTGGGAACTCACCATATAAAATTCAAGCCTTCCGTAAGCGAAACTCTTACATTTCTCCCTTACAAACCTGCTTCGCTCGAAGTACAATTTTTTATTGGGAGTAATTAAAAATGATCAGATAAAAACTTGAAAGGCACACAGAAAATGTTGGGACTGACAAAATGCTAATTCCCGTGGTATTTTAAATTAAATTAATAAGACGGGAATGTATTTATGAAAGTCCAGGGATTTTAAAGAATCTGTCCCATTTGACACCACTTATATTTTTATGGTTTACTTTTATTAATGGCTGTTTCAAAGGACGCATTGCGTTTGTCTGTTCACCCTATAACTTTTTTTTTTTTTTTTTTATTTTTCAATTCAATTCATTTATTATTATAATTTGTTTACATTTAAAAAATCTTAATCTATCCCCGCGAAGCCATTCGGCTTGTCTGCAGGAATTGTAATAAGGTATTTAAATAAAACATTCAAATAATACAAAAATAGATAATGGGTATAAATATAAAGTATATAGTTTAGTTATTAAATTTTTCCTTGTGTGCGAATAAGATATTCCTTTAAGTAAGTTTTTCTTCTGTATGGATTGGTAATATTTAATATTTGTGTTGGTATGCTGTTGAAAATATTAGGAAGCGCTGTTTTGAACGAGTTTTTGCTATATTTGTTTTGATGACGTTCTACATGATACCGTCCATCTGCTCGTTGCCTAGTGTTGTAAGCGTGGCTTATTGGCTTTAAGTATCTACGATCGTTATAGAACTCGTTGATAAGTGTATAGCGGTAAATACTTTCTTTCATAGAATCAAAAAGTTGAACCAAAACATCAACAATGAAATCAAACTTTAAATCGAACAAAATTTGTAATTTTCAATAGTAAGAAAAAAAGATTATTTCAGGAGAATTTTCAGCTCAAAATTCATTTTAAAAAGCCAGCTGCCGGGTAGGGTTGTTGGTACTGATCTTAAGCTAGATTAATTCGCGCCAAAGACTCCGTCCTGTTTATCTGCAATGGGCAGTACGCCTAAGATAATACTGTTTGGTAAATTAAGTTAGAATAACATATAAAAATAAAAATTTTTTTAGAACATCTTATCTATACTTTATTAATACTTTACGATGCAATCAATAAAATTAACACGTGTTGTAACAAGTTCTTAGTACCGCAGAAAACCTTACAGCCTTAATTTCTAAGAAGTGGCAACTAAAGAAAACAATGTCCAACTAGGTTAAGTACACGAAACTTAAAAAAATATAATAACATAAAGGAACTAAAAGGAAAAATTTTGTTTTGTTTAAAGACGCTTAGAAATAGCAGCAACGCATTTCATTCCTTGTTTTTCCAAGGAAACCAAAATTTTGCTTTCAAATATCAACGAAAAAAAATCATAAGCACCTACTTAATAATAATTTCACATCATACTTATTTATGTCAAAATTATAGACAATGTAATTTTCACACAAAATAAATTGTCTCAAAATAGGAAAAATATGTACCCTTAAACATGCAGACACATTCATACCAATAAAGAAATGTGTCAAAAATTCGAATGTCTTGCGACAGGCGGAAAAAACATAATCCAATATGACACCAACTTAATTTCCCATCGGTTTAAAAAAAACTTGCACAATAACAAATATGAAACTCATGCAGCAAACAAAACAGAATATTCCAACAAACTTTTCACGTTTCTGAATTGTTGTGTAAATAAACCATTTAGTTTTATTCCAACTCATACACCACACACAATTTATATCAGCAAATATCATTGTGCACATACAAATATATCGTTACCTAAAAAGCAAAAGGCCCTTGCTAACCAAAAATTTTAAATTTACTTTTGTATTGATTCTGATGTATTGCATCAACACAAATGTTCACAATAAATTTTGGAATCTTTCGAATAAAATAGGCGATTTTAATAACAAAAAACAAAAGGCCCTATCTTAATATGATACGCGCTAAAAGACTTAGCTAACAGGTTGTTTAATATGCAACATTGTCATTTGTCAAAACAACTGGTAGGTTTTACAAGAAAAATAAACAATAAACAGTTTAAGGCGATTTATCAATTACAATTTTTAATAGTTTTTTTTTACTTCTCGTGTAAAAATTTCAAAACGTTATATGGGGCGTTTTGCGTTTTAGGTAACGATTTAAATATTTTTATATTGCGAAAATATTGGGTGTATAACTTAAAATGCAAGATTTTGAGCATTTATTGTAAAACAAAAGAACAACATAAATTTATTCAAAGTATTGGCCACTTTTATCCACCCACCAAAATAGTAGAGAGGGTATAATGCGTTAATGCTGACTTGTGTAAGACATAAAAATATTTGTTCTACACGGAAAGAAGTTTACTTTCGAAAGTAATCAATTTCCAAAATCCAAAATCTAAAAATAGTTTCTTAATTTTAACTTATTTTATTCGTATTTAGTAATATCTTCTTAAAAAAAGAAACATTTTGCTTAAAGCAAGCCACACATATATTTAGAGTAAGTAATTTTTGGCTTCGACGAGAATCAAGCAAAATTTTCTTGATGCAAGAAATATTTAGTAAATAATTCTTTCCGTGTAGACCCACCTTTAAGTACACCGACCTACTATACTATGTCCGTCCGTCCGGCTAGAAGAGTTACAGGCTAATAGTCTGTCCTCTGCTTAAAGTATGGGACGCTTCAACTTCAACTGCAACGTCTACTACAACTACGTAATCGGTTGACACCACCTAAAAACGGCTGTTTTTAACTTATAACAGCTTGCAGTGCTAATTACTCTACTGAATTATTCTGTTCCCCACTTTATATTATATTACTCGGTTCAAAAATGCCTATGGGTCCCACATATGGTGCACTCTTTAAAAAACTCGGATACAATATTCTGAAGTGAAGCGTATTTTAGTGAGAATTTTTTGCATTGATCGAAACGCTGAAAGTTGCAATAAAATAACTCAAGATCAACCAAAAACGTTATTGACAAGGCAGTATCGTAACAGTATGAATGTTCCTCTGCACTTTTTTAATTGAAAAGGAAAAGCAAAACTTCTTTAAAATGATGCTACATAGAAAAAATTATTTTTCGAATTCAAACAAAAAATTTGTAGAATCAAAACATTTTTTGTCTGAAGTCGGCACTACAAACAAATAATTCGCATATTTAAACAATTTATTTGCATTTTGCTTACTGAAAAAACACTGATTTTCTCAAACAAATAATTTACAGAATCAAACAAAAAGTTTACTGAAATTCATATAAATTTCAAACAAATAATTTTGCTGAATCAAAGTGCCGGTTCACACACGTCAAGTTTGTCTCGTCAAGTCTTTAGTTTTTAGGAGAGAGGGGAAAAGAAATGACCTTCTCTTTTCCCTTCTCTCCTAAATGCTCAAGACTTGACGAGTCAAACTTGACGTGTGTGATCCAGCACAAACAAAAATTTTTGCACAAGCAATGACGGGCACCCAAGCTATCACTGAAGGAGAAGATGAAGGCAGAAAGCAGAGCGGCGGCTGGCTTTGAGACAAATTTTTTGTTGGAATATTTTTTGAACGAAGTCTTGTTTATACACACAATGTTTTTTTTTCTTCATCACTCACTATTGCTGTATCCTTTCCTTGGCTAAAGAAGCAGAAATGTAACCAAAAACGGCAGCAGACCGACTCGATATGTTTTCTTCATCGTTCAATTTTTGTATTTGATGTATTTAACTAGACAGTTTAAAAAAATTTAATACGGGATTATGTTTTTCATTCTTTTTTATCAACTCTAAAACCAACCAAAAATTTATTTTGTTTCTTATAATGCTGTTGTTGTTTATGTTGTTTAAAAAGAGTTAAACGTTTTTTTACCTGCTATTGTCTTTTACTAAAAACCTCGTCGCACTATTTTATCATCTTTCTTCTTGTTGTCCTTTTTTAAAGCGTCCAAAAATAGGCTGCATGTGATTTGTGGTGTTGTTCTTATATTTCACATAAAGAAGTGTTGCTTACGATCAAATAAAAAAAATGCAAAAAAAAACGACAACATTAAAAAGCGTTAAATATTTTATACAAAATTATGAAAACTTGAAACCAATAACGCGTATATTATATTTTTGAATAGTTGTCAACATTTTTGTTGGCTAAATAAAAATCAAACAAAAATATTAATTGAATCAGAAAAAAAATTTGTAGAAATTAAAAAAATTCAAACAAGCGTTTGTTTAAAAATAAATCGGCAATAATTCTTTCTGTGTACGCATTTTTCCTGTCCCGAATTGTTAAGTTGTACACCCAATAAAATAAAACAAGCACGAATAAATGAGAATTTAGATGGAAAACTCTGCTTATAAGTGCTTGTGGTCAGCTGTCAGTAAAAAGTGTTTAGAATTTAATGCGATAAAAAAATGCTTTTGTATACTTTTATATTACAAAAAATCGAAAGCGTACTGGTGAAACTATGAGGGTACGATTTCCTTGAAAATATTATGGAGAAACAGTTAATTTTAACAATTGGCCACCCTCTTGTGAATTTACTTAAAAGCAGTAAAATATACAGAAGGATGAAAATATAAATATTTGATGAAATTTTGTGGTTAAAGAAATATGATAAGTTTTAATTAGTTGACCTTGATTTAGTAAGCAATTGCCATAGATATTTACATTAATGAATATAAAGATATTGCAAAATAAAGTGTCAAAAATATGCACAGCATTAAAAGTTTTTGTTTATTAAAGAGAAGATGAAGAAGGAATTTCAATTTCTGATTTAAACATTTTGTAATTAGTATTGTGGTTATTTTTTGTGAACTGTTAACGGTTTTTAATCCAAATCAGGCTAAAGTTCATTAAATTTAAATTTTATTAAATTATTTTTATGAAGAAAGAAATTTTACAACATGAAATTTATTGATAATTTTTGTAAATTATGAAGAGTTTGAGAGGTTACATTCGAAACATGTAGGGGCAACCTGTACGTGAAAACCTGCGTTCGGTTCCCAGCTCAGTCAAGAATGGCAAATTATCAAAAATAAATTACAAGATGCAACCTTTGATTTTTTGGAATTGTTTACGATATTGAAAAAAGCCATGTAGGTTAATATTTAAAAGGCATTAATAAATACATTAATTTATTATAAAAAAATTAAATCCAGTAACATAAAAAAGCAATAATTACAAAAACAAAACTGAACATTAAAAAAATTTTAAATGTAATTAAAAATTGCATTAAAAAAATTTTAATTATTATTTAGTTGGTGTCCGAATTTCAAATTTTTTAATCATCTTTTGTTAAGGATGGCTCTCGTTAGAAAGTGTATCTTGAAAGTTTTTTGGCCTTTCAGATACAGAAAACTCCCATTCCGTTCATGAAAACAAAAATGGTTTCATTCTCCTAAATTGTTCCGCCATATTCTTAAGCACCAAAATACGGAATGAATTCCGTTTCCGAACGGAATTGTATTCTGTGACATGGCTGATTGTAGTTTTTCATGTAAAACACATACTCATATAATAATTTTTAAATTTGTCTTCCAAATTGTTTTAAAGTTGTGCAGGATCCTTGCTAGCTTTGACAATTTGTGTCAAACGGAAATGTAGCAGATAGTTCCATTAAGTGTTAACTTCTTTAAATAAATTCCTCTTTAAAGCGCAAATAAATAATTTAAAATTTATTTAACGAAGCCTTAGGTAAACTTACTTACAAAAGTCTTAAGGAGACAGACAGAAGAAAAATATGCAAAACTGGTAAATTCAGCATGACCTGTATTAAATTAAAATTCATTTATAAAATAAAAATTTGTGTGTTATTTCTGTTATTAGAATAAATTACTTAATCCTTTAGGTCATGTTAAGCATACAGGACACTTTGTGTATTTGAAGCCAAAAACATTTTGTTCTAGTTCTTTTTGTTAATAAAATTATGTTAAAAACTAACTTTTTTTTTTTAATTTTAACACACATGTAGTAACTTTTAATTAAAATATAATCGTATTTTATATCTATAAAAATTCCAGCTACATACATATGCCTTTCTACATAAAAGCTTGTTATTTGTCAACATAATCACTTAACAGCTTTATCTTATTTTACTTAAAAGTCAACAATTTATCTTTGTCTTCAATTTTGATAAAATCTTTTTTCTTATCTAGTGACTTTTCATTGTTTTCTATTATTTTAAAATCAATAATGTTTTTTTTTTTGTTTTAAGGCTATTTTTACATCCTACATTGCCACGAGTGATAAATGAGGGTATTTTTAGTTTATCATTCCATGTGAAACACTAAGAAATATTCATCTAATACCCAATGAAAGCTGTAAATATATTCGTTGCCTTTAAGTTATAATTAAAAACACGCTCACTTCCAAAAAACTTAACAGAAAATAATTATATTGATTTAAATTTCTTTCTGGTATTAAAATCTCCGCACTCTATTTCTTTTCCGTTTACACAGTTTTTGAAGAAATCTGGTGCTTTGCGGGTTTTAATAATTTGTAGAAAAGGGCTGAGTGGACTGTAATTTTTGTAGAAATTAACACCAAACTTCGTCTATGGTATAATTTCCCGGTGGCTCGAGAAATTATACGAGGAGTGTTGTGCAATATCAGGTATTAGAATTTAGAGTTAGAGAAATTAGGTTAGTTGTATGAATGTGTGTGTGATTATACTTATGTGTGTGAGCTAGGGATGGACACTGTAAAAAAACATCGATGTTTTTTTCGATGCGATGCATCGCAAACATACATCGATGTTGCATCGATATTTCATAAAATACATCGATGTTGTTATACATCGATTTTGTTTTTAATTATTTATTATTATATTTTCGAAAAATCTTTAGTTTATTTTACATCTCCCAATACTTTTTTTCAATACTGTAAACAAAAAACAAAGAGCAAAATATTTTAATTTGTTGAACTTGTGCATAATTTGTTAGCTTTTATTTTAATTACGCGTGGTTATCAAGCTTATTCGCCGCATATAATAGTGTTGACAGTTGTTCGCATAATATTTACCACGTTTACATATACAAACTGAAGTCATGCCAACACATATAGATATGTATACACGTCTACTATATACCAATCTACACGTTTTGTATACAATTTGTCATTTCGATGCATCGAAAGAAAACATCGATGTTTTCCGATTGTTTAGGAGCAAAAAAACATCGGATTATATCGATGTTTCGGCGCAATACATCGAGTGTTTTAAAAACATCGATGCTTTTTGTCCATCCCTAAGTGTGAGCTCACCTTTGTGTACGTATGAATGTGTAGAGTTAAAAGAATGGTAATTTTCAATTTTAAATTACAAAATTTATTTTCAATTAAAATTTTAGGCTTTAATAAATTCAAATAAGTTTAAATTTATTAAGATTATTAAGCGTAGGTTAGGAAAATTATTTCAGTTATTTTTTAATTTAGCAAAATTAACGTTGTAAGACTGGTGGTTGAAAAATAAGTGAACTTTAAGTAAAAACCCAACTCAAGTGTAAGCCTAGTTTCTTTATCTAAGTAACATTTAGTGCTTTCAATTTCCAAAATAATTCCATGATTACAATTCACAATAAATAAAGCTACTCGTTACAACCCACCAAACAATTTTCGGAGCGCTCCTAAATATGACTCTTAAAGGATACCTTTTCTTGAGGGTTTTATGATTACCCTCCTAATCTATGAGCAATTCTGATTGATTTCGGATCCTGTAGAATTCAGGACTCCTAAAAGACTCATTTTTATGAGCAATTTAGGAGCACATTCCTAGAAAACTCTTATTTATGAGGGTTTTCTGAGGGGCAACGGTAGTTTGTTTTCTTATTCTTAATAATTTCAATATTTTGCGTTTGTCTGCGCTGTTCGGTTGTGATTTTGATCAAATCTAAACATTGTCCTTGTAAATCTTTTCATTAGACAAAACTATCCATATGAAGCCTTTGTTAAAAGAAAATTAGGTGGTTTTGTTCGTTGAAATTGGTTTAAAATGATTATTACTGCCATGCACAAAACATATATTAATAAAACTTTTCCCTTAAAAGCTAACAAGCATAAATTTACAAATAAAATGAATACCCTAATTTCAAGAAAAAGAAACACTCTTATATCACTCTTTTTTGGCTCCGAAATCCCTCTTTTATGACTCTTTTAAGAGGTTTTTATGATTGATTTAGGACTCATATTGTTTGCTGGGAACTACTTTTACACTAGTGGATAAATTCAGTTACAAAAATTTAAAAATTTAAATATTGATAATTTAAAAAAGATAAAGGAAATAATTACAAATAGTAAAAAAATGCTAAAGAAAACAATTAAATGTGTTTAATTGTTTGTAAATCTGGGATGTTATACAGTTTTTTTTTACTTTAATTACTATTTTCAATAAGTCCTTACTTCCAGGTAAAAAAAAATTTTTTTGGCCAACTTTGACGGGCACCATAAATGAAAAACCTTGTTTTCATATATTTACGCGACACAGTACGAAAAACTACTGAAAATCCCTAACATTTTAAAGAATAAAACGAAAAATGAAATTCAAGTAGCTTGTAAATTAATAAAAAAACACACTGCATTAACCCTGCTATTTTTATTTTTCAAAAGCAATAAGGTATAACTAAAACTAATTTGGTCATATTTTTTAAATAATTTATGAACGAAATAATAATAACACTGCAGAACAGACATTTTGAGGTGTGGAAATTTATTGCAAATTTTTACTAATTTAAGGTCACTGGTTTCAAATCTAAAGTCCATTTTTCTCTATCAGCTCTAATTTTTGAGATATTCCGCTATGTCTAAAATTAAGGCTCTTTCACTACATATATTGGAATAACTTGAGCAAAAGAAAATTTTGAAAAAAACGAAAACAAATTTTTTTGATCTTTAAATATTAAAAAAAAAATGCGACAATAATCACAGTTTTGGTCAAAATATATTTATCCTCCCATAATTTTGAATGAAATTATGTTAATTTCATTGTAATCAGTAAAGCCCTGCACGAATGCATTTGAATGCCGTTTCAAGACATTTGTTTGTTTTTTAAATACTGATTGTCGATTGCTCTTTGCTAACGAATCAAAAACTATATTGTGAAAAACACATAAAGCACGAAAAAAATATAAACACACAAATGCAAATGAATTTTAATTAGTGTGTTATAAACGACCAAATACGAAGTGTAAACAAACAAATCACAATAACAACACCAAATCGCACCAAACAACAGTAACAAAATAGGTGATTTGAATTATCTTTTTTATTTTTATGACCAGTAAATTTGTATTGAGCAAACAACAAATGAAGAAGAAAAATATTTTTATACAATGTTAAAGTTTTGATTTTAAATTATTTTATTCTAAAACAAAATAAATTAGCATCCGCTAGACATGTACACTTGTCGAAGTCACATCCAGGGCTTCCAGACTTGGAGATTTCATGCGAGCAAAAAAGAAAGAGAAAGTCTTTTGGGGATTCGGGATTTAAAAAAAATTCGGAGATTTTTTAGGATTTTATACATTTTAAATATAATTTTCCCTTCTTTAATTATTTGCGCTGATTTTTCTTTGTTTCGTACATAAAATATGAACAAAAGGAGCAAAACTTTTACCTTACTCTATTCAACAACTTATACAGTGTAAAGGGTCTTAGTTAAGATTACCATTTTTGTTAAGTGTGTAAAGGTACTTTAAAAAAAATTTAAAATTTTTAATTAACCAGATTTAAAATTTGGTCAGAAAAAAACAAAAACATAAATATTAATTTTTAAGGTTTGATTTTTAGTTTGGGGATATTTTTAATTTTTTCGGCAGCACTGCTCACAATTGTTGTGTGTTGTGTTTTCTTTCACATCAAATTAAACATTGCGTTGATTTGTTTTTTTTTTTAAATCAAACTACTGCTTAACACGGATTGTTCTGAAACCAACTACTGCTTAAGATTGATTTGGTGTTTCATTATGTATCATTTGAACTGATTTACAAAAAAAAAAAAGTTTTTGACACAACAATAACTTAGTGTAAACAAACAAATGCATTTGTGCAGTGCTTTATTAATCAGTGCACAACTTTTGATTTTATTCGCAATTTACTGAGAGAACTGAGTATCGATTTCCATACAAAAAGAAAAATAGTTCTTGACACACACGTATTTAAAAGGTTATTTTTGTATGGAAATCGATATTCAGTTTTCTCAGTAAATTGTGTACAAAACCAAAAGTTGTGCACCGATTACAACGAAAAAAACACGATTTCATTCGAAATTATGTTATAAATGTTTTTATACCAATACTGTGATTTCTGTTGCATTTTTTTATGAATTTTTAGAGAACAAAAATTTTTTATTTTTTTCAAAGTGTTTCTTTTTTCATCAAAAATTCAATTATATCTCTAAAACTGAATAGCGCACAAAAAAGATTAAATTTGTTCCCTTGTGTTATTTGTTTAATTTCCCAAATTCTTTTATTACGGAAATTTCCCATTTTTATACAGAAATGTGTTCAACCAGTTTAAGTGTTCCTTCAGTTTGTGTTTTGCTTTTGATCGGCTTATTTTCTCGAGGAGAAAAAATGCAAAATCGACGATGTATGAACATCAGGGCAATGGCAGAATTTCTTAATAAAAGTGACACAGATATTTAAATTTCTTTCATATAAATAGAAAGTGATTTTATTTATTTATTTAATAAGGCTTACAGTGCCTTTTAAAACGTTACTTTTCAAAAAAAGTGTGTTTATTTTACTGCTGCTTTTGAAAAGTATGGGCTATTTTAGCAGTGGAACTTGTCGGCTTTTTAATTTAAATTTTTATTTTCTAAGCTAAGCCCGCGAAGCTCTATGCTTGTCTGCAGGTATGAAACCAGAGTCTCTGGCGTGAATGGAACCTGAAACCCCATCTAGCTCACTACCATGTCCTTTTAAGCAGTATATTTCTTCAAAACCGAGCAAATATGGGCTTAAATTTTGGCTAGCTGTGTACTACATCGCAGGATACATTTGCAACAAGCCAAGAAGAGAGGGAGTCGGGTTTTACTTGACAGAAGGTTTGAAAAGACAAGCCGTAAATAAAAAGTTTAGTTCCTTGGAAACGGGGAATTTGCAAATGCTGTAAGACCAAATGTGATATAATAAATAAACAATTTTTGCGCATTTTGAATTTTTTTTTTCCAATTTCGACATTTTTGTAATGAAAAATAACACTTCATTTTAAAAAATAACATTTACAAATAAATATTAAAACACATTTAAATGTTTGCTTAAAGTTTTATTGTCATTTGTACTTATCCTTAGTTATGTATTTATATAAATAGCAAACAGGCGTGAAACCAAGAAAAGCAAATTCGAGTGAAATTGAAAGCAATCCTATTTGAATAGTTCATTAAAAATGCCCTTATCCTATTTTTTGAACCCAGCATACTACTTATCTTTACCAGAGCTACTATTGAAGTCAGCAGGAAGTAAAGGAAATTTCGAAAATCAAACTGAAAATCTTAAATAAAATTCTTATTATTTGTACAATTTAAAAATACTTCTGTTCATTCACCTACAAGTCGTTTGGGTATAATAATTTGTACTTCCACTTAACGCATTGTAAATTTTCTTAAATGGTTTGTACAATTACTTATCTGTTCATTTACATTTCTTTTCTGAAATAATTCGTCTAAAGTAAATGTGAACAAAATGCTATTGCTATGCCTTAATGTCCTTTGGGTATTTTTTGTTTGGTTTGGTTTTAGTATAAAAACGTGTAACATTGTCAAATTAAATGTGTTTAAAAGCGAATGAAAAGAAAAGATTTTCGTGTGTATATTTTATGATTTTGACAAGAATTTTTACAGTTCTAAACACACTTTTTGTTTACTCGGAGGTATATTTTGTTTACTGGTGAAACAATAAAAAAGACAAAGAGTAGAAGTAATAAAAATTTAATTCAAACGTACTTTTATTTAATTTAAATAAATCGTCATTTAACACATTTAAATTAATAGAACAGAAATTTAATATTTTCTCTAACACTAAAAAAAAAGAATTTTAGAAAATGTGATATCAGTTCGTACATACAAACGGAAGATTTAAATTAAAGTGATCTCCAGGAGTAAACCGTATAAAGGATATAAGGGGTTAAAAATTCGTGTAGAATTATTTAAAATATACTTATTTTTAAAACTAAATGAAGAAAGCATATTTCGTTGTTGATAAAAAGTATATTATTAAGGCTATTATATAGTTATTCATCCTAATGCCCAAAATGTAGGGGTTTTTCGTCATGTCGCATTATTTATAAAATAAATACAGAAAACAAGTTTTGATTTCAGTCAGTTAAAAAGTTTAATTTTCTTTTAAGAATTTTATTATATTTCTTAATATATATTTATTTTTAGAAACTGGGAATTATTTCCTTTCATAGGTTACTTTTTATTATATTCAACATTTTTTATTTTTTCGAATTTATTCTATGAGCTATCCAAAGGACAGCTAAGGTAAAATGTAACAAGAAGATACAATATAATAGTCTGGTAGTGTATAAAGTCATTCCTAAAAATTAAAGGAATAGGACTATACAATACAATATAATATACAATAAAGCTTTATAAAATACATAACTGAAATTTAGCTCATAGAATAAATTCGAAAAAATAACAAATGTTGAATATATTTATTTTTAATAAAAAATAAAGAAATTTTGTTTAATTGGAATAAACAAATATAATTCATTTCTTCTCTTTATACATACATATAATTGTGCATTAATATAAATAATTTAATTATTGTACATACTAATGCAATTTACACCAATTGTTTTGTATAATAATTGGATTGGCATAAATAAATTAATATAAATTTAAATAAACAATACAAATAAATTGTTATTTTTATGAACAATATGAGGGTTCCTGCCCAGAAATTTTTTTCATGAATTTTTGGGGAAAACACTTCTTGATTTTTGGATATTAAGATTAAAACTTTGGTAATTTCAAAATCAGTGGTGGGAAACACAAAATATTTATGCTTGTATGCGAAAGGCAGCGAAAAAATTGTCATAAAGAGCGGTGAGTGTGTTTTTTATATCAAAACTTTTAATTTTCATACAGTTTATACGAAACCAGTGTTGACAGACGTAGGGGAAATCCCCACATGTATGTATTTTTGATTTGGGAAATCGGACAGATTTAACCACTAAACTGTTCGGATTTTTGTCATGTCGCATTATTTATAAAATAAATACAGACAAAACGTTTTGTAACTGATATTTTTTTGTCCAAAACGGTTGAAAATATTTTTTGTTTTCACTAAAATCGCAATAAAATCTATTTTCAGAGTTGTTAATGGCTTCAAATGTAGGCGACACTACTATATATACATATATATGAGTATGTTTTTTCTAAGAAATCACTTAAATGAATTTTTAAAAGTACAAACATATCGCACAATACTGTATTAACTCAAAATGTTTAGTTTTTCACTTTATGGAAATATCTACCCACTGTAAAAATATTGAGCTATTTTGTCTACCTTTTGGTAAAGAAACGATTGGTTTAAAAATACTTTTTCATATGCCTTTCATATTAAATAAAAAATTGTTTTACTTCTACTGAAAATTTTCTTTTAACCTTTGTCCGGCGGAAGAGGTACAATTGTACCTTTTTCGTTTTTAAATTGCAATAACTTTTTTTTTGTTAATACTAGATATCTAAAATTTTCTGACATCTCTAAACTTTTATTACGGATTGCATATTTGAAATTTAAAAAAAAAGATTTTGATTATATCATACCGAAATAAGTATTTTTTGACTTGATATCCCTAAAAGGCTGAAGGGGTACAATTGTACCTTCATATAAGTCGTAAGAAAAAAACAAGAAAATAATTGAAAAAAATGTATACATGTGTACGTAAAATAAGTTTTTTTTAGCCACGGGTCTGTTCTATCATTCGTTTATGAAATAAGAACAGAATAATTTAATTATATTAATAGGAAAGCCGTGTTAAGTATATAAGGGTACAATTGTACCCATACCGCCTTTTAACGTTGTAAAATTTTTCCGCTGGACAAAGGTTAATACAGTATCGTTGAGCAAGTGTGAAATGTGTTATTTTTTTAAGTTTTGTACTTATTTTTGTCAATGGTTTAATATACATCTGTGGTTTTCACGAATAATCGCGTAAGTTATAAAACCAAACTTTTCAGGATAGCAAAAACAATTATTTTTTTCAATTGCGGCTTCTGTAGATGATTTTTTAAACTTTTTTCTTTACTATACTATCAGTGACTTTCTACGTATTATACATAGTTTTCATGAAAAAATCCTCACAGTATCACAATCTGTAAAAGGATCAAAAATGCATATGTTTGATTGACTCATTAAGTGTGTGCAATATAACATCATATCTCCACATAAGTTCTTTTTTGTGAAAATAAATGTTATCATTTTAATCACACACGACGACTTACGTTGTTATTTTTAGCACACAAGTTGGCGACATATTCAGAGTTTTTGATGCTTTTAGCACAACGTATGCAGTAAACGGGACTTAAAATTACAAGCAATTGCTCATCTGCTGTTGTTGCAACTAAAGAAGTCAACAATAAACGCACATGTACATATAAGTTGTTATTAATAGAAAAATTTTCAAAAAATACTTTCATATTTTTTGCACGAATAACAACATAACATCACATATGCTTTTTATTTGAAAATATATTCAGCAATTTTACAATTTTTGCGATGTATGTTGTTTTTAGCAAAAAAAAATTAATAATACTTCATTATATTCTAAAACGCTTAATACTTATAAAAACCTAATGCAAAATGTAGCACTTTGACATCATTATCTCAATTTCGGTAAAAACCGACTTACGCGATTATTCGTGAAAACCACAGTCATATGCGAACAAAATTTATTTTTTATTACTAACGTTTTTTCTTCTATTATAATGAAAATAAAAAAAACCACTGGCAACACTGGCTCTGTGACATGTATCACAAAGGGATTTCCTGCACAACAGAACTAAGTCTAATAATTACAGTGCAGGATTTTGTATGAGTACAAATTAGTTTCCAAACTAAATAAGGTTAAATTTAACTTACGATTAATAAAAAATATGTGTAACGTAAACGTAAGAGAATTAATTTAAA
The DNA here is from genome assembly GCA_949318255.1 of Pollenia labialis. Lineage (NCBI taxonomy): Eukaryota > Metazoa > Arthropoda > Insecta > Diptera > Polleniidae > Pollenia > Pollenia labialis. The sequence continues at coordinate 127,437,480 of OX439142.1, read as the reverse complement.
AAAAAAAAACAAATAAAAGATAAAATTTTATAAATAAAAAATTTTAACAAAAAAAAATTATTACATAAAAAATTTAGACAAAATAAATCAGGCAAAATATTTAAAAAGGAATACCCTAAAAGAAATTGCGTTGCTGTTAATTTGTTACCGATAGGGAAGAGAATTCCAAAGACGAATAGCATTAATGAAAAATTGCCATTCGGAATCTAGGCATCGAAATTTCGGAAATATTATGCTTTTACCCTTTGGTGATCTAGAAAATCTCATTTTTTCAAAATCACTTTATGCAAAAACGAAAGAACTCTTAACTTAAGAAGGCTTTCGAATGAAACTCCATAGAAAGTTTTCGAGTATGCCAAAACTTGGTCACGCTTTTTAAGTCCATGAATATATCTTATAATGTTGTTATATAACACTTCAAGGTTTTTTGTAATTGGAACCAAATAAGCTTTTGCAAGTACAATTCTGACATTCAGCGGTGTAAAGTATTGTACGGACCACAGGGCTCTTAGTTTGTCCCGCCAGTGTATTTATATGGCTTGACCACGTTAAGGTGCTGTTAAACACTAATCCCAGATAGTAATAAAATTTATTTACCAATAGTGGAAACTATATAAATCAAACAGTCCAATATTACAATTGTACGACATTTATTTAATCACATTAAAAAAATTGTTTTTATTTTAACAAAAAAACCAATAAAAATTTGTACGTGCAAAAATATAAAAAACATTAAAATATATTGTCCCTTTCAGACCCACGCTTTAAACTGCTTTCAAATTACTCTAAATCGGGGTGATATTTCCCAATTTACCAATATCGAAATTGTAGATGTTGTGAAATGGAAGGTCGGTAAAAAAACACAAAACAAAAAGGAATTAACAATTTAAACGATATAAATAGCTGAGAAATAATCCGTTTAAATAATCTTTTGTGTATTCATTTTACATTGGATTGATATGTGACCTTCTCCGAGGAAAGGGACCTTGTGTGTGAAAATTTAGGCCCTAATTTTGAAAACACAACGCAACGACAAAGAATTACATTGAAAGCAAAAACAAATTCATAAATATTTTGTAATTTTGTTGTTGCCTCTAACAGAAATTCACATTGGTTTTTAAGATTTCTTACGCCTCATTGCTTGTGGCGTTGAAAATTTTAAAACGGTAAATAAATTTCTGTACAAAGCAACAACGAAATTACAAAATATTTATGAATTTGTTTTTGCTTTGAATATAATACTTTGGCGTGCGTTGTGTTTTACAAATTAGGGCCTAAGTTTTGATAGAAACGCATTATTATTATTCTACACGTTTTTAGGTACCAGAATCCACTCTTAGTCAAAACCCGGTTTTGACACACTAGGTCCCTTTTCCCTCATATATGTGTATACACTTTACGTTTTATGTTTTTTAACTTTTTTTGTATTTTCGCACAAGCTCATTACTTGGCATCCAACCTTATATTACCATATCTAGAATATTTAGAGTTAATAGCATGGACTCACAGGTGTCTACCTGTTGGTGAAGTTATTTCTCATTAATTCTAATTTTGAAAAAATAAATTGTGAGCACACGCACTGTTGTGCGGTAGAGTTTATATATGCGCTGCTTATTTGTCTAAATTAAGGTACAATGGTTATTTAAGAGCAATTTTAAAACTTCCTACTGTATGCTAAAAATGTTTTACATTTGTAATTTCAAAAATGTAATTGTATGATTTATCATTGGATATTTTTTCTAACAGCTTAAATTTGTTATTAAAAGCCTCTGTCATTTATAAAATTTTTAAATAAAGATATGAGATCAATAGCGGTATAAAAGTTGGTCTTAAAACGCTTTAAATAAAAATGCCGATCATCCTATATTGGCATTGAAATTCAATGCAGTTCAATACAGTTCAGTTGTTGAAATTTTCTGGATACAAAATAATCACCTGATAAATCGATTGAGATTACATGTCCCGGGGAATGGTTAAAACATAATTGATATTTTTTGTAAGTGTAAAAAAGTAGTTCACTTACAAAAAAGGGGCAAAGAGTCGCAAAAAGTTGCAAAATTAGACAATTTTGAAAAAGTCGCACAAAAGTGGTCAGAGCGTCAAAAAGGTTGCAAATTGCAACTAAAGTCGCACAACGGTAACGCTGCCGCCAACGTATACTCAACACATACATACATTTTAGTTTATTTTTCTACTTCCTCACTGTATTTGTGGAAAGTAGCTTTTAAAATACTGTATTGGAGTTTTATCATTTGTTTCGTTTTGCAATTAGGTGGTTTTATAATATATATGGTGCCTGTTTGGTACATTGGATCTAAAAACTGTATCTGGGCGGTCCGAGGTGTATGATTGTTCAACTGATGTACTCGTGTTAGGGAAAGTGTTTTCATTACATGAGCTTTGAACACTTTCTTGTGCATTTGTATTTACATTACCAGGGATCCATGTTTCACCAGCAACATAATCATCAACACTCAAGTCAGCATCAGAATGGTTAAGAATGTTTAAAACTGCCTCAATATCTTAATTGTCACTGAAATCAAAAAATTTCCCTGTAAAATTATTAGATAGCACAAACGTGAGCATAAAACAAAATGTCATATTGTGTCTGATCAACACAATTGTGCTATCTTTATTTTCTTGAGCGCTGACTCCTTGTTGCTATGCACAATATCAACACTAACGAGCCTAATTCTTGCAACCACTCATTTTACAGACTAACCCCCAATTTCACCAAGCTCAGTTAAAATTAACTATCAGTTATAGCTGTCAAAACATATTGTTAACTGGAAGTTAAAGTAATAGTAAGTTTTAACTGAACTTGGTAAAATTGGGGGTAAGACTAAAAACGTATTTCAATATTACTTTACAAAAACATTTTCCTTGTGGACGCATGTTTACAGTTGTGAAAACACACAATCAAACTTATGCTGTAGTTTTTTATTTCCTGCTCGTTAGTTGTTTCCTTTTATTTTTAATAGAAACAAGAACTTGCCGGTTAATAGACAAACAATTATTATTTCATATAATTTGAGGCAAACAAAGGCAGATCGAACAACCGATTCAGCTTGAAGTGCTTATTTCTTCTTGCTTACCTAAAAAATTAATAAATTACTTTAATATTTCAATAATCTGTTTAAGAACTGTGTAGATTTAATGAAATTTATGACATAATATATCATATATTTCCGTTTTTTTGTTTTAATATCGGCCTAAAGACAAAAGCAAAAAAATGTGTAGGCTTTCATATTTGTTTTATTTAGCTACTCGAAGTTTTTCCTTATATAAACTTTTTATTTCCTTTTAAATAAATATTATCTTATTAACCAATACAAAAGTTAGTAACTTTAACACGACAACAAAAACAACAACTCGCAATACAAGTACAACATAAATATATGTTTCTATGCAAACAATTTATCATTGACAGTAATGACCATTAAAAGTGTCCTTCCTACTGGCTGGACAAAAAAACAAAAACTTGGAATGTTTCACTAAGGGAATAGATGAGCTTTTATTCTTTTTGTAATTGTAATTCAGCGTATGTCTAACAATAAAATTTTATTTTTCCCAGAATTTTTTTTTCCCATTTTAACATTAAAAAATATTTCTCTATTTAAACGGCAAATTATTAATTTATTTTCAAATTGTAAAAAAATTAAGGGCAATGGTCATTTATAGACTGATATGGCTGAATTTCAATGAACAAGATTTAGCGAAGCATAGCGGCAGAAATTTATAACAACCTAGTTCTTATTACATCTTGGAAAAAAACGAACTTCATAAGTTTTCAGATAGCACATTCTTATTGGCATTGATATTTTTAAGGTTTTAGTATGATAAATGTGCTTAGCTCATGATTTTAAAAGTGGACCAGTCATTGAGCAATTACGCTTTTACATCTTGAAGAAACATTTTTACAATCCAGAGTGAAGCTAAGTTGGCATTAGATGAAAGCTAGAAAAGTATTTAAGAAATAGCGCAGAGTTAAAAAGTTTCAACAGTGGTAATGCTTCTGAAATTATTTAAATATTAAACTTTTTGAATACTTTTGCATAACTTGCTGCCTGGCCCACAATGCCGACAAGCACATTTATTTCGCATATTTATATTGAAAACAACAATAAAAAACTCAAATTGGTTTTTGTTTTTAATTTAAATATATACGAAAGAAGTGTTCTTGTCGACATTGTTGGCCAGGCAGTTAATGTTATTCTCTTAAACGATAGTTTAAAGTAATAAATAGCGTAAATTTTTTTAAAATAACTGTTTATCAAATTGCGACTTGAAAATTTTCGTCCACATATTTAAACAAAATAATCACCCCTATTATGAAAGTCCAAGTCGACACAAGTCAACGGCACCTGAACAGTAATGGTATTTTGTGAGTCGTTATTGACAATAATCGATTTCTATTGACAGTCAATTGATATTTTCTAAGTCGCTTTTAAGTCGACGTAGAGAAGTATTGTCCCTGTTGTAGTCGACAGGAAATTTTGCAACGACTCTAATGAAAATTAAAGAAATTTTAAATGAAATGTAAACCTAATTATTGAATACGTTTAAAATAAAAAATGCAAATTTAAAAGCAGTTATAGGCACAAATTTTAATAGTAAATTTAACGTGAAAATTGCGAAAATTCGAAAAAGTTTTATTTAAGACGAACGCCTGAATGAGCCAAAATTGCGAAAATTCCGAGAAGGTTTCAAAAATAGCGAAAATTCGCAAACATTTTTAATATATCAAAATAGCCATAAAATTGATTAAAAGTCCCTAAATATATAAGGAATGGCAAAAATTCGTTGAAAATTGCACAATTAACGGAAACTCGCAAAAATTTGCAAACAGCGGCATGATAGAAAAATCTAATATTTATTAATAAACGTTAAAGCTATAAAGAATTAGAAAACTTATAGTAAAAATATCTCTTATCGAAAACATGGGGAAAAAATTCAAAATTGGAAACAAACTCTACACTTTATTTTAACAAGCTAAATTCGTTACAAAAATATGTCGAAAATTAGCATAAATAGCGTTAAAAAGTGAGTTAAGAACAAAAATAATAAAAAAAATAATTGGAGATGGGATTTTTTTTGTCAAATTTACGATACCAAATTAACGTCGAAGTGATGTAGTCGTCGACTTGATGTGACAACGAATTAAAATGAATGGCGACGTCGACGACGACTTATATAATAGGGGTGAATGAAATTTTTTCCAAATTTTTATAATTTGTAATTAAAAAAACCTCGGAAATCCTGCATTCAATTTCCGGAAATCGAAAAATGAAACAAAAAAAAAATTGCAGTAATTATTGGGACGGTTATATCAGAAAAACACCCTAATGTAAAAGTAACACAGAAAAAAAGTTTGAACTTTTTAAATTTAGGTAACATTAGAATTCATTAAATATTTTATTTACAATTCTTTTTCGTTTGTTGCATTACATGTTATGAATGTTTTAATTTTTATTTATATTTTTGTATAGTTTTTTTTTCCATTCTTAAAACAACAAGACACATTCATTATGTTGGCTTAAACACAAGGTCAATTGTTTTCAAGTTTTCATGTTGTTTTCTACACAAAAAGTATTCGGAAAACGTTTTTATATTTTATTTTCCTTGAAAATTGTACATAAAAAAAAAGCACATAATATTGCGGTCAAACATCTTAAAGTGATTGCAATATATATTGGCATTGAGTGATGTTTTTAGTAAAATGAAATTTTTTCATATCTGAGGAGAATAAAAAAAGTTTTGCCTTTTTTACAACAAAACAATCATAATTTTGTTAAAAGTTTACTTTGGCGTTATTAAGCGTATTTGAAGATAACAAAGATTTCTTTAATAAAATTAACAAGGAAAAAGTTTGCCTACATAATAATTATATAAATCCAACAAAAAAAACATTGAGAACGTATAGTCGGTCAAGCCCGACCCGACCGCACAATATCCTGCAGTATTTTTTTTTTAAATTTTGTAATTCCTGAGCGATCATGGACCTAGCAAATTGAAATTATTATTTTTTCTTTATTTTATTCTCCTTGAAAAAAATAGAGTATCTAAAATATTATTTCGTCTTATTCTATCGTGACTTAATCACCCTTATTCCATTTAGCGTCATCAATACGAAACGATAAGGTTTGTGTGTCAATTCTTGCAAATCGGTATGCCCATTGACAATATTAAGTTTTATTGATAAGCGTCAATGTATTTTTGGTATGCCGTACGTAACGTTAACGATAACATCGATATAAATAACATCGGGAAATAAAGCCCGATATAGAACTTGATTCTCTTCGCAAACATATCATCAGCTCGTTATTGGCTTAGCGCATATCATTGTAATTTCACCAATATAATAAACAACGAACTGACGGTATGTATGTACATACATACATATGTTCAAATAAAATACCAACGTAAAGATTTATTTGAAAAGAATCGGTATAGATGACCTTTCCTCAAATGGTCGTTCATTGTATTGCCTTATGCTCGCAATTGCATTTGCATTTTTTTACAACATTACAAAAACATTAGACATTCCATATTTAAGCACATAAATTTTATCATAAGGGCGTCTAATAAGCAGCAAAAAGAAGGTTGTAACGTGCCCAATTCAAAATGCGTTAAAATTTAAATAAAAAACTTTATGAAATGTTTCAGAACCAAGTTTCATTAATTACACTGACCGTCAAAAAAATCGTTTTAAATAATAATATATGAAATACAAAGATACTACAGCGCTAAATTAAAATCCGTTTTAAGCTTTTTCTATCATGCCTAGTTGTTTTTATGGGCTAGACTAATATATAGATCGAAATAAGGCATTTATGCGACTGTGTACATATGAAAAAAACTTGTGCGGAATATCAATAAAATAATGTTGATAGAGTTGTACTCTGTTCATTTTGGGGAACAGTTCCGAAATGTTTCTGGCAACATTTTTTACAACTGCGAAATAATGTAAGCTGCACTTATTTCACGTGGAATTTTAAGCAAAAGCTAAAAATATAAACTGATTATTTAATAAGAAATAAAAAATTCAAATAACACAACCGATAACAGTTTTTTATCCATATTTACTTTCTTTTTTATTAAATTTTTCATTTAAAAAAATTATTTTTAGTAAAATATGTACATGTGGGGTTTGTTTACATCAAGCATGATTGAAATAAAGATTACGACATCAGGCAGATATAAAAATTTTTTACTGCGCATGTAGGAACTGTGACGTCACACAACCTTCGTTCTCATTGGCTAAAAATTTTGGCTTTCAAAGTGTTATGTTTATGTGTAAACATGACAGTGGGACAGTCTTTTATTTTTATTATTCAAGTTATTTAAAAACTGAAATTTTTTTAATTAGAAGTTACTTTTTTCTGCATAATTTTATTTTTGACTTACAAAAATATATATTTTTTCTATATTGGCTATAATTAAAAATATGGATATTTAATAAAAAGCACGCAACACGTTAGTTTTTCGCACAATTTTCATACTTGTTTTTTGCGGTTAATTTGTTGGCATTTGCCCACTGCACACTTTATGTTTGTACACTTTTCTGGCATCTTCTATGTATTTTTATTAATTTTTTATTTTTCTTAATTACGCTACTTTTAACTAACACACGTTTGAACACTTTTAAAAATTTTATTTATTGTAATAATATTTTTAATATAAAATATTAAGTAAAATTTTTAGTTTTTTGACAATTGATTTAATATTTTTTATTTGAACTTTCTGAGTAAATTAATTACAGGGATGCCAACTTTCACGTAATACGTACATTATTGTAAGAAATGAAAATGTTCACATATAAACGAGACTTGGTAATCTTTACAAGGGAACTAGTACGTCATCAAACGGTAAAACATGCGGAGGGCGTAATCTTTATTTCTATCATTGTTGGTTTACATACGCAAAACAATGTTGCATACAAATTCGCATGATAGGTAACATTGATACATGTCAAAATTTTCGTGTGAAATAATTAATGTTACTCAACATTTTTTACAAGTTTGAACAGGCTTTACAAATGATTATTTTAAAAATTAGTGGCTACAATTTTTTCATGCAAATTAGTATGTACACATTGTTTTCATTTATCATAAAACCAGGTATATTATGAATCAAGTGGGATAATATATCATGAGGATTCAGCACGCTAAAGTCAATTGAAATCACGTAATCAAGTTCTATGATGCCGAGCAGAGTTAATAAAACAGTAACATTTTTAAAAATAATTTTCTGATATTTCAGGAAAAGTAAATTTAAAAAACGGAAACAAAATTTGGTTTAATGTGTCTTGATTTTAATGAATGCAAAAAAAAGTACAAAAATATTGGGTATCAAAAAAGCGCTTATTAGCGCTCAATCTAGCGCCAAATGCGCTAAATTGGCAACTCTGATCAATACCACCTGTTATTCTTCTTGCTTTTGTAAATTGCCGTAAATCGGCGCGAATTAACAGTGTGTAAACTTGCGGCGAAAAACTGTGATTATATCTGGTATTATATGTTTTCATAGTTGTATTTTAAATAATAATATCGATATGGATATTTTTCTATCGATATTTTCGATACTATCGATTGTTTTCCAGCACTAGTGTATTTACCAAAACCCGACCCTTTGGTGTTACGTTTAGCGTTTGTTACTGTCAGCGGCCAGCAAACAGGGTCATAATGATTTGTAATATTGGCTCTCCGATATTAAAAATTTACGTGTGGAATATAAAAATTAAATAACTATGTTTCGACTATGCTTGCAGATAACACGACTCAACAAAAAAATGTTCGTTCTTTGTCCTAAAGTTTATTTTGTGATTTTTCAGTTAATAATACACAAAAACGAAAAGAAAATACATTTTTTGTGTATAAAGTTTGCTTTTGTGATAGTTATAGTAAAAATTAAAAACACATTTTTTGAAAAATATCGCATAATTATGCAAACTTTATACACAAAAAATGTATTGTCTTTCGTTTTTGTGTATAATTAACTGAAAAATCACAAAATAAACTTTAGGACAAAGAACGAAAATTTTTTTGTTGAGTCGTGAAATCGGCCTCCTAAATACAAAAGCAAACTTTTTCATGTCGTTTATTTTTCTTTCGTCTAATTAAGACCTAATATATCGAAATTTTATGATTTAATGTCAAAGACAAATTTTGTGTTGACCCGTGTAATCTGCCCCATGGGAACACATTAACTAGAGTTTGATTTGGGCTTTTATTAAAATGACAGAATCCCCAAAAGCTTTTTTTGAGGTTTCTTTGCATCTTTTAATATAAAGCCATGAATTTTGAGCAAGTTTTTTGAGTTCATATCATTTCATCAATTTGTTGATTTTTGAGGAAGTATTAATATTGATATTTAATTTGATATCGTGGTCGTTAAATTGGTTACCATTTGCACTAATTTTATTTTAGTTTCTTCTAGTCGACTTAACTTAGAAGCGGGAGTTTCATCACTAGATCCGGAGCTCAAAATTGGATTCGAGCCGGTTTTTGGTAAAGCACGTTTTGGAAGGTCTCTTGTTACAAGACTACGGTACCTGAGTGTCACTAGTGTTTTCTGGCCAACCGAGCACTTGACGATAGAATATACAGGGCATCCTATAAAACCATTATATCGGTGTTCTTTTGCTTAAAGAAAAATTCGTTTTTTTTTTGCCATTAACAACAAAGTTTAAAACACTACTAAAATAAAAAAACTTTTTTTTTATTTCTTAAAAATTATAATCTCCAAAAAGATTTTAAGCATAAAAAACTTTTGTAGTTTCAAGTTGTTTTCTTCTTCTTTACATCATTTTACTTTTGTGTGTTTCTCTGAATTGTATTTTAATTAAGGAGCATGAACAAAGAATATCCAGTAAATACGAGTCAGATAAATAAAATGGCCATGAAGTTTTGTCAAGTAACAAAACTCATACTATTCAGCCGTTCTTTCATATATTCGAACACTCTTTCAAGGACTTGGATTAATTTTTATATGAGTTTTTTTTTTTTTTTTTTTTTTTTTTGGTTAAAGAAAACTTTATTTTTTCTAAATGAAATACGTGATGTATTTAGATAATATTTTAAAACTTTGCATTGTATAATGATACATAACTTACAAGGAGACAAGAAATTACAAATTATGATTTGTTTGAGTTAAAAAGTGTAAAAACATGGGGCAATAAATGCAAAATTATTAAAACTGTTGGTGTTAAAAGTTGAAAATACATAATGGGATGCAAGAAGAATTTTTGATAGGAAATAGTGACAATGAAATAGAAAATGCATTTACAAATAAATAATTTTTTTGGGATTTACGACGAAACAGATTATTTTATGAGCATAAAGTTCAAGTTAAATCTGATTGAAAAGCATGAGATGATATACGTGTATATAAAGAATTTCCTAGAGAGCTAAGGTACCAACTTTGGCAATAAACATTTTTTTAAATAGAAAATAACACAGTGCAACACAAAAAAACGAATTTTTTAAAGTTTTTTGCGATATTAATCCTGAAGGTGAAGTTTTTTATTTTTTATGTTTTATTTTTATGTTTTGTTCTTTATGGCAAGAGCTACAACTTTGTCTAAGAGGGTTAATCAAAATTCCGAACGGTTTGCAAGATATGAGCCTGGAAAATGATCACTTTTTTGCAAAAACGACACCGAGGCACCAAATGCATGACTTTGGGCAAAACTGGGAGACACGGGCTCTTTTTTTGTGTTTTATCACGTAGTTTTGTCCGTATATGGTTATTTATCCATGACTTAAAAGATAACACACAGTGTAAAACAAAAACATAATATTATCGAGCGGGTAGGCAACAACATATTTGTGACAATTTTTAGTTTCCTGGCAGATGTGCACGAAGAGATCTACCAGCAAGTAGACTACAATCCCAGGTTGCAATTCGACTTCTTAAAAATCTCCTTTCCCAAGGTTTTGGTATAGATCATTGTTTACACCTGCCTACTCTAGTTATTTATGTATGTAAATATCAACATTTTCTTGAGATGTTTAATTCTTAAGGGCACAATGAACCAAACAATTTGTTGGCAACATGTCAAAACTTACATTTGTACAAATTTATTGTGTAGTTAATTGCTATTTTGATAAACATTTAAGACAAATTTTGTCGATATACATAGAACAAGTTTTTAATATTTGGCAAACTTTTTGTGGTGTGTAGTGTTAAATGTAATAATTTTAGCGAAATCATTTTCAGTCGTAAATTAAAATTTTTTAAGGAGCATTGTTTGCGACAAAACTGCTCGATGTTTAAGAAACTCTAAAGTCCAAATTTATTTCCTTATTTAATATTTCTTCTTCGTTTAAAAATAGCGTGCAAAATTGCCGCTGCACTTTCAATGTTCATTAAAAAAAAAATAAAAACTAATGTTTCTACAAAACATGTGTTGTTAATTGGCGATCCCAAAACTGAAACAAAGGGCGTGTTTGCCAAGCAATTTGTGTGGTTTATTTTGCCCTTTAGGGACGGGGTTTATGTTAGTATAATATAGTTAATTTTGAAAATTTTTTAATTTTGTTTTTTTGTTATTTTAATTCTATTCGTATGGCCATGTTGTGCATGGACGACTACATAGGACCCAGATGTAAAATTAGACCGAATTAAGCCAATTTTTGTAAAAGAAGTCCCTGTATTCATTAAATAATAATTTCTGATAAATTAGTCTTCCTTTAGTGCATCTTGTTTCGCCGTAAACCTGTTGTAACGGACCAACCATTAAAGTTCCGAAATTAAAAGATTGCTACCTACCGGCCGTGTTCAGAGATATTGGGATAGGTTCTTGTCTATTCGAATGAAGATCTATTACAATTTAATTGTAGGTCGCTTTCCAGTCGACAAATTAAATTAAATTCCACGAAAATAAAACCAAATAAACACGAATTGAAACAAGGTGATGAGATTTAGATGTTGTTATCTGTCCAATGTTCTTCACCCTCCCTATCAATGCTATTCTGACAAATTTTTAAAATGAATAGCCCAAAATGTGCCACCTAGTTTACACCCTTAACCTTTCATGATAACTTCTTTTAATTATTTAACATTAAAATATTCAATAAATCATTTTAATTAAATTTCATTAAAATAATCAACTTATTAAAATTAACTCGTAATAAAAGTATTAGATGTAATTTTCTAAAAAGGGTTTGTTTTGAATTATTTAAGTTTTAATGATGGTTTCTAACTTATTATTGGTGATTTCGTTTAGGTGGTGTTTATGTTTATTTAAAAATTGCATTTTAACGAGTTCATTAATTAAATTTGTATCTTTCATATAATTTTACACAAGGCCCATCTATCAGGTCTGCTTACTTGTACTAAAACAAAAAACGTTTCTTTTTAGTTGTCTAAAATTTACTACCTCATATACAAAGCAAAAGGAAAAAACGTGTATGTGTGGCATACCATAAACGAAAACAAACGTATACATGCACATGGAAGCAAAATGTAAACAACTTTTGACAACTAAAAAGAACATAAACAATGATCATCAGGCTTCTTGCGCGGACCTTTTCAATGGGCCTTGATTTTACAGTTCCTTTATTATGTGTTGTGATTTCAATTCTTCTTTGTTTAGTAAGTTGTGTTTTGCTCACTAAACACACTTGTGACAGGGTCGCATTTTAATTTTACTCAATATTTATAACAATTTCGTATTAATTGAGCAATAACTAAATTGCAATGTTATGTGGATAACTGAGCACAATAAATTAATTTAATGCGTAAAACTCAATTAAGGTGCATATCTGAACAGGGTATCAGTCACATATGGAATTGCCCATAATATTACGAAATATAATATTTGATCTTTAACTCAAATACTATATTTTAGTAGAAACAAAACAAAATAACTGATTTTTTTTTCTTGAGTAAATGATAATAATTTTTTAAGCCTGGATTTTTTTAAATTATGTGTTTTCCTTTTTTTACTATTTCATTTTGTTTTTTAAGTACATATACAAATTACTAACCATAATTTATTACTCCAACGACGACCTGATCTTCGAAGAAGTTTTATGGTTTTGTTAAAACGTTTTTTTTTAATAAATATTGTCGTTTTTTTTTGTTTATAAAAACTTCATACTCAAATTAAAGATGTGCATTTAAATATGTGTATGTGACATGTTAGTGTAATTAATAACAAGAAAAATTTAATTAAAAAAAAACAGTTAGGGAACGTCTGATAAATTATGAATTAAGATTGAATATTGCAGGTAATTTTACGTTTGATATTAGTAAAAATTAAGAAAGACGAGTAGTGTAAGACCCCTTTCACACTCGGCAAGTTACTTGCGCAAGTCTCTTGCGCAACTGTTGGTTTGTAGATGTCAGCGGTAAGGTCGGGGTAAGGAAAAAAATTTTGTACAGACTTTGTTGTTGTGTGTGAAAGGGGTCTAATTTAGTGTTTAGTTGTTTTTTTAAATATACTACCAGGGACATATATTTGAGGCTCAAAGCCAACTTTACCCTTATTTTTCCCCCCTGCGAACTGGAAGGTAACACAAAACTAAACCATAATCCCCCCCATATACATGTATTTTCTTTGGTCTTGGTCTCCGGAGGGTTGGGGTACAGCATCAAAGAAAAAATATTATCAATGCCACTGATACCTATCAAAGAGGATTTATAATTAAATGGCGTATTTTAACTACAACAGAATCTCTTACCTTTCAACTAATTTTGATGCTTTTAAAATATTAAAACTTTTCTTAAATATGTGGGTTAAATCCTTTAAGCATTATATACAAAACTAGCGGGCCCGTTGCCTGCTTCGCACGGCAAAACAAAATAAAAAAAGAAACACACTTGTTTTTAATAAAGTTGGTTTTGTTCCCTATTATTCAACTTTTAATTCTAGTTTCTTACAATCTCAGACTATGTATCACTTAAACTATCTTAGAGCTCTTTCGTAGACAACATTTTTGGTTTTGCCATGAGTTGTTGTGTAGATAAAGAGAACTGTAGGCTTGCCAACACGTGTGCACGAAACATATAACTGGCCGTGTGAAAAGCAAGGATATTCTAAATCAATTCCACACAATTCCAACGATTGCCCTTGCGCTTTATATGCGTTATCGGATTTCAACCAAACTTCATATAAACCATATATGGGCCACTGCCTACGTAGTTTGGTTGAAATCGCACGACGCGTTTATGATTATTTCGGCGACGTACATATACGGACTTATTTTTATATATATAGATGCCAATTATAAAATTATGATCTCCTTTTCTCCAAAGTCCAATTTTCCTTACACAGAAATACGTGTGTACGTATTCAAATTTTATTTTTGTAATGAAATATTTTATTAATGGAAAAGAAATATCAAAATTTTGAGTATAGAAATTTCCTGGCTAACTAAATTATATATTTTTTTTTCATATATATTATAAACTGAGTCAAACCTCACACTGTCAAAAGTCTTGTCCCGGGCGAATCATGGCATCTGTGTAAAATAATGGAGCATTTTTCTTTTTTTTTTCAGCAATAGCAAATACAATTTGTTTTTGATCTTTAGCACATGTTCTAATTCATTATTGAAATAATAAAAATTTCAGGATGGGCATATAAAAAGGTAAAAGTACAAGTGGTTTTTAAGAACAACTAAAGTCATGCCCTTATCGAGCCATGTCCACAGTTGAAAACAGTTGTAAAAACTTCGTTTTAATAAATTTTGAGGTCACCTTACACGTGAGCACACCTCAAATGCTCATTTGATCTAGAAAATTGGGGAATACTTTAACAATAGCTTACTCAAGTAAAAATAGATTTGCATTTAATACACCCCTCGTACAACCATCAATAATTTTATTTTTTTATGTTACTTTTCAGTTTTTGTTGTTATTAAACTATAAATATTAATTCGACCCTCTTATTGCATAAATTTGCATATTAATAATTAAACAATATTGTTTTGGTTATAATTATTGTTTTAATGCTCAACGCAGAAGGATATGAGAACAATTCGTTTCCACACACGCACACAAGCACACGTCCGCTAATGTGTTTGTATGCAAACTTATGTAAATCTAAAGATTGTTTTCATAGATTAATTTCTTACTTGCTTTAAAGCAGACCTTGTAAAATTGACATGTCATGTTAATGACAGGCTTTAGGGGAAACTAAAACCCATAATTATAACAACTGGCAATAGCGACAGCAATTACAACAATATAATAGCAAGCGATAACCTTAAAAAACAATCTCTTGATAAAAATCAAGAGACGAATGTAAATAAATATAAGAAAGTATTTTTTTATATTTTACAGAAATAAAACGAAATTTACTATATGGGTGATTCTCATTTCAAGTGTTAATTTTTGATTTATTTATTTACACTTTACCAATTTACGGTCTTATGCAAAAAAGTTAAATATAACATTAGTTAACTAATACATTAAGCCCATATACTTTTGCTGGGCTTAATTTATAGGTTAACTAATGTGAACTTTCAGCTGATTTTGCATAAGAGGTTAAATTATTAAAAATATTAGAAGGTTTTCGCCTCATTTAATGGATCCTGAAATAAAATTAAATAGTTGGAATTTTTAAAATTTTTCTATCTTGAGCGTTATATTTCTACTCACGGTTGTTCTGGTAATGATTTAGATTTAAATAAAATTAGTTTGAAGCAAATTGAATAGAAATACCAACATAATAAGATTGTTTATTACGGAAGGGAGCTTGTATGGGGGCAAAATCACCATTAAATAGGCTTGATTCTTTTGACAATTAAGTCTTATGTACCAAATTTAATAAAATTATTTTCGGGCGGACGGATGAACATTATTATATCGGTTCAAAAAAAAAATCCAAGTCAATCGGTATACTAAAAAATTCTACAACCACGTGCACGAACGCATTATACCCTCTTTACTATTTTGGTATGGGTATAACAACATGTAATCGTTCGAGCAAAGAGAATTATTTATATTAACAGATCTAAAAAAATATGAGTATTAAAAAAAACATAGAATCATGTTGCTAATTTAGCCATTTCGTGGCTATATTTTTTTCACCTTGTTTAGCCATTAAAAATGCATTTAGCCATTAGCCATTTTTCAACTTGTTTAGCCATAACATTTTTATTGCCGTTTTTCTTTTAAAATATTTAAAAAATTGCTAAAAGTAATATTAACATTTTTGAAAATTTTTAACAATCGCTATAAACGATGAAGGTGAAACATCTTTCAAAATAAAGAAATAGTATTCCAATATAAAATTTATATAAAAAAGATCAACACAGAATATAATATGAAGTTTCTCTCACTTCCATGGTAAAATGCTGAAGTGGAGAGGTCATATAGCCAAGCCAACATCGTTTAAAGTAATTTGTGGAGAAGTGGAGAGATAACTAGGCATTTGTACTGATGTTTGTAACACCTTAAAATATAAATCCTCCTTTAAGTATACCGATCGACTCAGAATTCCTTTTGAGTCGTTCGGCTGGCTGTCCATTTAAGCCTTGTGCGCAAAGTACAGGTCGCACTTTTAGAGGTAAGTTAATGAAATGTTGTGCATAAGTTCCAATGTACAACACACTTTTAAAGGGTAACATATAGCCGCGATTAACCGACACTACTTTCGTACTTGTTTTTTTATTATAGATTTGGACTCAAAAGGTTGGGTAAATGTTGTCATGATTATGATTTACCTTCAAAATATTTAAAACTAAAAGGCATAAGATTCCTATGAGATCAACAATAACAAGATCGAATTAATCAATAAATTGATCTCAATTTACAATTTTATTGTAAAAAATTGTTAATGATTTTTGTTTTTTTTTTGGTATTAAATTTTATTGTGGTTTTATTTAAAAATGTTTTTAGCCATTTTTAGGCAATTTTTAGCCATTTTTTCATAAATTTAGTCACATTTGGTCATAAAGTTTTGGCAACACTTCATAGAATTAATCCATTTCACTTAACCTAAAAAAAATTGAATAACACTTAAGACATTTTTTCGGATACTAATTATTATCGATCGATGAAGCTTTTTCAATACAACAATATTTCACAAATTCACATCAATTTTAATAACAAACCGATGCCATTATTTAAGTGTATGATTTCAATGCGATTTCAACAGGTAAACTGATTAAGTGCTGGTTCACACACGTCAAGTTTGACTCGTCAAGTCTTCAGCTTTTAGGAGAGAAGGGAAAAGAGAAGGCCATTTCTTTTCCCGTCTCTCGTAAAAACTCAAGACTTGACGAGTCAAACTTGACGTGTGTGAACCGGCACTAAGGAAGCATAACACTCTAGACAAAGAACTGCGAACAACGGCAAATAATAACAACAAATATAATATGTTTTACTTTCCATATATTTGATGCGTTAAATAATAAATTTAGTTTTAAATAATTTCAAACCGTTATAAATTTGCCCTCGTACTTTGTGAAATTTATAGATTCTAAATGTGGAACAGCGACAGCAAGCAAAACAGATATGCCATTTTGTATGAAGAGAGTAAAACAAGTATTTTAGTTCTTTGTTTTTAACAGATAGTGACAGTCACGAAAAACAATTTGAATTAAGATTCACCCATATACAACTACTTTCGGTTTTAGCAACAACAAAAATTGATACAAAAAGGAAGTGATAATTCTTAAGCCTTTTTATGCCAAGCATAGAAATACAGGAAAACCCGATTATAACGAACACCGGATAAAACATTATATGTATGCACAGAAACAATTTTTAAATTAACATAGCACAATGTTGATTTAAAATCATGGTAAATTTTTGCAAAAGTATGGACTTTATTTAAAAATATTATTGTTCCATATGAATTTGAAATAAAAAAAGTTAAAATAACTTGTTCAGTATTGAAACCATAAAATCCTGTTTAGCTTGTTTTGTATAGAAACAAAAAGAAAAACCTAAAGTTTTTTATTTTCCTGCTTAATTTATTTTATAAAAAGAAGAGAAATTCTTACTAACTTATTTAGTTAAATACAATAAAGAATGATATCTGTAAAGCAGAATCACCAACAAAATATGTAAAACAAGACAAGACAAGGCTCCGTCTCCATTGATGCAAGTCAAAAAGGGTTTTCATGATTTCGCTTAAGAGTATTTTACACTATCACACAAGTCTTACGTAATTTGAGGAAATACAACCCTTCCAAAATCAGTTATTGTTGTTTATTTAAAAAATTTCAAACAATAATTCGATCAGGGAAACATTTTCGTCAAATACTTATGACTTTGTGGGTTAATGTATAATAGCCTTTATAAGTGTCGCAATCTGTGCCAACTGTACATTTTTACGCCCTTGCAAATGAACTGTCAACAATTTTAGGAACATTCACTTACACAAACATTGTAAATTTGCTTTACAATTTTGGTGCTTGTGCTGTTCAATGGTGCCTGGATTAAAACATATATTTTCGCTTTTTCCAAGAGTTTACATATCATATACAACAAATTATTGGAATTATTTTAGCAATTAAGTCTGTTGGTTTTCTCAATAATTTTTCAAAAATAAATTTCACATTTTAGGCGCAAGTTATTACATTTCGTAATTTTATTTTTTTTAATATTTTTTTATTAACGTCTCTTTTAAACTGGCATTCATTTTTTGCAAACAAGAACAGCTCTTGAAAACAGGAAAAACTACAGTAATTTTGTCAATAATTGAAATTAAAATCCCGTTCAATTTCAATTGCACTTCATTTCGATTTGTAGAACATGCCCGAATATAATTTATATTTTGGTAGATCTTACTATGAAGAATATTCCAAGAACAACAAGCTGCTCCTTGGAACATCTCGTAAATAAAAATGTTTATCATACCAGAAAAACTCTTAAGCACCTTTAATGATTTCTGTAAGGTGAATCGTCTCTAATAAATACATTACCGCAATACCTGGTCCCAAATGTAAAGTCATTGACAAGTTACAAATTATTGGCAATGTTTTTTCTCCTGTTAGAACCTTGGGAATTAATGTGTCGTAATTCATAATGCCAAGTGACATTTTTTAAATACATTTACAAATGGTGTACATAATAGTGTATCGTATAGTGTCAATAAATTTTCTCAATGTCTATATGATTTCCTCGCATTTACACTTTATTCAAATGGATAGAAAAATACACACGCACAATAAAAACGAATAGAAATTGTTAGACCTATTTCGCAAAAGGATGTGTGAGTGTGTGTTTTTGTTGTTTTCTATAGACTATACATATAGATGTATGCATGTATTTAGTTCGCTCTACCAAAAATCAAATGTTATTTTCTCTGCAATGTAATATACATTCTATACATATGTATTTATCTACATACAAAAATATTTACACAAATTATGTACAGTTTTTCCTCTTTTTGAATATGATTTTTTTTTGTTGCTACTGGCATGGGGAATATTGGTTTAACTCTTGTTGAAAAGGCAACAGCCACAGCAACAACAGCTAAACAAAAAGCTGGTCCAAATTTTCTATAACAATGACATCATATACAGGGTTCTCTATAAAAGTCATAATAACTTTGAACTTTTACTATGTACGCACCCCTAATTTACTTGCCGTTTAGTCAACGTCAAAATATTAACTAGAGGCAGCATTTTCATTACATTATAGACGAGCATTTTGGGAAAACAAACCCCTTAAATAGCTTTATGGAACTCAACAAAACTAACTGTATGGTGAGGTTTTCATGCCAAGAGTTTTTTTGGGCCTTTAAATTAATGAAGTTTATCGTCACGTTACAACTAAATCACTAGAGATACATGCTGCAACGTTATTTCCTTGATCACCATAATTGGCTGGACATAAATGATATGAGATTTCAACAAGACAAGACGGTCCACATGTACCCATATTCTGTAACTTTGGTGAGAACTCGCATCGAAAAGTTGGGATTATAAATATTATAACGTTTCTCGAAAAGTGCGAAAAAAATGTGTCTGAACTTTCTCACAGAAAGAAAAACCTTGGTTTGTTTCACTTCTTGGCATTTTCGTTTCATTTCTCACATTTCAATCGAAAAGTTTCTTTACGCGGGTGTTATTGAGAGCTTAATTCGTTAGCGTATTACTTTGAGAAGTGGTGCCGTCGATTGACCGTCTAACAGCCCTACCATAACAAGAACCGAATGCCGAACGCACAGAAAAAATTTTTGCAAAAAAACTATTCAATTAAATAATGAATTGGTGTACATTAATTATTCAATTAATTTTTTGTTTGCTGCAATTAATTTTTTTAATCAAAACCCATAAAATTAAATGTTTGTGTATATGTTGTGTATTTATTGTTTATACAATTAATTTTTAATTGACTAAATTTGTGTCCCATGACTCGAAAATACAAATCCGTTAATTGATATGATCAATTCCTTTTCAGGGGCAAAATTAGTTAAATATTTAATTGTCTGAACGAATTGTTTAATTGAGGTCGATTTTCCATTTTTTCTGTGCGTTTGCTTCCGCCTAGCTTTAACTTTGATATTCTATACCTACACAAGAGCGCCAACGTTATGTCACGAGTAGTTGTGGTAACTCTCTTGTTTAATAAAATTCAAATAATTAATAGAAATAAAAAATATTTATTAATAATAGCGGTCAACTATTATACGAGCTGTCAAAAACGGATTTTCCAAACGCTAAGCGCTGACGCCCCGCTATTTAGGAATGCTTCATGCAAATTGAGTTGCCATGAACATTTTTGCAACTAGAAATCGCGCGCCGCTTTTGTTTAGGTACGGCTGTAAACCTGTAACCTATTTAACACCTCTTAGCTAATTGGGGCTACTTGAAATCATTGGTCTGCGCTTATAAGCCAGCGTCATTTGAGGGAGATCAGAGCTAATATTAATAAGGAGAGCGCGGCCGTTACCGACCAAATGTATACCGCCAATTTTCAGCCAATAATACATTTTCGAAATATCACAAATGGTTTGCTCTTTATTTATCAGCAAAAAATAAATAAAAAACAAGTTGTCAAGTCTTCGATGGAAACCCGATACATTCATATGTTCTTCTATCAAAATAACAACAGCAAAAAGTAAATAAATTAGATTGTGTTGTGTTTTTTATTTCTTCAAATGTATCCACGTACTCTTATGTGGTGCTGCGATTATGTACAAAAATAAATATGTTAATGTTCCATATGTGTGTGTATGTATTAAATGATAAATGTTTTTTATTGTATAGAAAAATGAGAATATGAGGATGAGGCTTAAAAATCGTTTTGCAATAGTTGTAAGTTGCGTATAAGATTCAAAAATGTTTAAAATTGATTCGCTCTGTTTCAAAGGATATATTTTCTGGCAACTGAATTTTTAGGACGTGGATAGATCTGGCGAATGGAGTTACATTCAGCATCAGATTACAATTACTTGAAAGTCTTTTTACTTTTTATTTAACAAAATATCCCCCATGTAGGGAAAATGTATCCTCATATTGTTACGTTCTCAGAGAATACAGGTGCAGCCAATACAATAACATTAAATGGTTCATGGTGCAGACCTGGCCTAATAGGATTAAGGCTGAATAAACCTTCTTATACCAGTAGCTAGCGGCTCTTTGGTATTGAGTTGATTATCGAGAATCACGGTCTGCCTGTGGGTTATGTCCACATGGCAAGAAGGCTGATCTTAAAAATTTCAGAATTGAATTATGATTTTCTACCCATTCTGGGAATCTCCTTACACCACAAATAAACTATTTATATTTTGTAATTGAATTTTAATGTGTTTTTATTTAAAAAAAAACTTTAGTTATTTTGGAGCCCATTTTTAGCCATTTATTTCCGTAAATTTTGCCATTGTTGGTCACCAAGGTTTGGGCAGCACTGCTTATGTTCCAGGCAATTCTTTCTCCCGTAGACAATTACATGTGATTGTCAGTGCCTTATTACTATTGACTAGGTGGGTCTTATGGAACCAAATACATAGTAACAGTGGAACCATTGATTCATATTAATAATTCTAGTATGCACGTTTGGTACTTTTTTAAAGAAAAGGGCTAATTGAATTTGCTTATTTTACATTTAATTATTCTAATAAAAAAATAAAAATACGAATATATAACAAAATTTTATTTTGTATTAAACGCCATAGAAAAGTGTAGACGCTTCGTTATCAATTTCGCCAAAAAGTTACCAAAATAGTCGACATATATGGCGAAATGGAGACACTTGCACCCAAGTTTCCTTTAGGGTATATTTGTATCCTACCAGTACGTATGTAGTGGCAAGGCATGAACTATTACACGAAGTTGTATATATATATATATATATATATTAGTTCCTTTAGACTCCTACAAGTAGCATAGGGCCGAAGTAGTAAAACAAGAAATTTATATCAGATTCTTATAAGTTAAATTTTTTAAAGAACACATTTGGCTACTGCTTTAAAATAGTTGGCAAACAACAATATTATAATTAAAATTTGAATTTTATTTACATTGAAGAAATTTAGGCCCAATAAGCATGACAAAAATAGCATTCATTAACAATTCAGATATTTTCATTGTTTGAGTGATGAGAGAGAGAAAAGGAGTAACTTTATCGATGGGAGCGCTGGTGGTCGCATTGTGTCCGACCAGTGTTTTTGAACGGCTCGGAACATGTTCGACCTGGTAAGTGCACTCGTTAATCTAAAATGTGTATACTTCAAAGTTTTAATGTCATTTTCTGGTTGCTGTCGTATATTTTACAAACATAATAGTGCGTAAAAAGTATTTTTCTCGTTATTATGTTTATGTTTATGTTGTCATGATATATGGTTTCTTTTCTTTCTTTATGACACTTTAATATATACAAAAAATACTCTACTCCACTTGTAAGGATGTGTTTTTTTTCATTTAACCTTAGTTGTATTTTCTTATATAAATATAGAATAATGTGCAACATGCGTGAAAATACAAGTCATATGTTTTGCCTTCGACAATAAATTAATATTAGAAATAAGGTTTTTCATGTAATTCTTTATCACTTTTCTTAATCATAATATTTACCACATGAAAGAGAAATGGGTTTTAAATAAAAAAAATACCAAAATCTTTAACTTGTTAAAATTCTTACAATTTTGTTTCCTTATAATGACAGTATTAGAATTTTATTAAGGATTTTTTTTACACAAAAACAAATTTTTTATATGGGCAGCTCCAAAAAAACTATAAGCATCGAAAGATTTTTTATCCTACACACAACGATAAAAATACACATAATCATAAAAATTTGTATTAGTTTATAATTTGTTTCCCACTTATAATTGTATGGTTTAATTTAAAATTTTTAAATCTAAAATCACAGAAAATATTATCAGTAGTTTTTTATCATTTAAAAAATGTTGTACAATTTATTTTAATTTAATTAATGTGATAATTGAATCAATTGTTTTTTTGTTGAAAGAAATTTAAAAAAATAATTTTGATTTAAGTAACACTTAAGCTATAACAAAAATTAATTCAAGTTGTTTTTATTCGACCTTTTTATATACGCATAAATAAAAATGCTTTTGTTTCAAATTTGTGGCCAGTATTGAAAATAAATTTTTATTTTAATATTTGCCGATATTTCGATACTCTTTGAGTATCATCTTCTGGGCTTGTCTATAAATATAAATATAAATATAAGTATAATGTAAAAAACATACAAACAAAATAACAATAATAATAATAATCCACATAGAAAATAACAACAATAAAAATACATGTAAACATAAATACGTAAACTTACAAATAAATAATAATTTATTTTTAACACGGACTTTAAAAAGAATTTTTACTGTTGCTTTCTCTGCATCGTCTGTTATTCAACTAAACTTAAAAACTAAATATTGCATACACTCTTCCCCTTGTCAATTAAATGCTTGTAGCTTTGCGAACAGTTCACCACATCAATTTTATAATTAATTTTTGTCGTTGGTATATTGAAGATGTGTAGCATCTCTAGCATGTAACCAGTGATGTTAACTTTTATTTTTTCATTACCTTACGGCCCTCTAAAAATTACCGTTTTTGAGAAGAAATTACCGTACGCAAAGATTTTAAATCAAAAAATTAATGTGCTCTTTCCAAATGACAGGGGATTGATTGTTTCATTTGTTAACAGCACATTAGAGCATTATTTATAAACCATTAATTTAAATTTTAAATGTGTTTTAAGGAACATTTTAACGTAAATTTTTGTCTTAAAATACATTTTTAACCAAAATGATAGTATTTTTTATGAAAACGGTAGTAAAAAAATTTTGAATTTGATTCGTACTTAAAATAATCCAAAAATTATAGATACATTTAGGATTTTGCGGCCATTTCATATGTTTAAGAATTGTTGATTTTTACAAACAAAAAGGTAAATATAAAATTAATAATATACAAGAGTAATTTAATTTTTCTTATTTTGCACTTATCATTGTTACGAAAATATTTATGGAAACATAATGTTGTTATTTTTTTTTTTTGTTATAATATTTATCTATGTATTTTTAAATTGAAAATCACCTCTCAAATGTTAAAACTTTAAACCATTCATATGTAAGTAAGTATATTAATACCAAAAATCCAAATTTCTTTAAATTACCGTATTTTAAATAAAATTAACTTGCTACCTTTTGCGGCCCAAGATTACCCTAAAAAAGGGTAATTACCGTACGGTTAACATCACTGCATGTAACGTCGTTGATAATTTTGTTCGCTCTCTAACACGATGCAGAGAAAGCAACAGTAAAAAATTTTTTTTAAAGTATATATCTATATCAGGGTTGCTCAAAAATGTTTTGCATATGTATTGCGAGAGAATTTCAAAGTACAGAGATAGGCAAAACTAAGCGCACAAATTTTATTTAATTTTAATATAAAGAAATTGTTTTGGCTGTAAAACATTTATAATAATATAGTCCAAACTAAATTTTCTATTTTTTAAATTGACTTTTAAAATTTTAAAAATTTTTAAAAAACAGTAAGAATTGGAAATATTACCATTAAAAAAATTTTGTGTGAACTGCGATGCACATGCTGTTCGGAAATTAAAAGTTAGAATTATATCTTAAAAAAAACTCCACTAAAATATTCTACATTTATGCTTTTATGACAGATTCGTGAAAGTATTAAAATATTTTTTTTTAATTTTATTACTTATCTTACACACTGTATTTGAATTAAGATCAACACAGCTTCCGTACATGTGCAACTTAATTAGTGACCGTAAAAAACAAAGGGGTGGGGCTTCTAAACAATTGTTTGCTTGAATGAGCATCACTGATCTAGGTATATATGTACATATATAAAATAGGATGTGTATATGTATGTAACGTATGGACTCCAAAACCGCTCGGCCGCTTTTGATGAAATTTTCAGGGAATCTTCAGAATATTCAGGCGGGTGACACTGTGAAGTCTGATTTTTGATTTTCGATCTGCGGGCGGTGGGGCGTGGCAAAATTCAATTTTAATATTGCACCACTAATGACATCTATATAATTTGGACGATTTTTTCTTTAAAATGATCGCCATGGTCCAACTTAGATTTATACGAAAAGAAAATTTTGCCCCGCCCACTTTTACGCCCACTTTTTTCGAATTACAAAAAACCAGAAAACGGCTCCATCGATTTGACAAATTTTCTTTCAAATGTTCGTATTAATCCATTTTAAGTTTTCATCGAAAAAAAAAATTTCCACGCCTACTTTTACGCCCACTTTTTCTATTAAGCCCATAAATTGAGAACGGCTTGACCGATTTGGACGATTTTTTCTTTAAAATGATCGCCATGGTCCAACTTAGCTTTTTACGGAAAGAAAATTTTGCCCGCCCACTTTTTTCGATTTACCTATAATCAAAAAACTGTTCCATCGATTTGACTAATTTTTCTTTTAACTGTTCGTATTAATCCATTTTAAGTTTTCATCGAAAAAAAAAATTACCACGCCTACTTTTGCGCCCACTTTTTCTATTAAGCGCATAATTTGAGAACGGTCCAATTTTGGTTTTTACGGAATGAAAATTTTGCCCCGCCCGCTTTTTTCGATTTACCTAAAATCAGAAAATGGCTCTTTACACCAAATAAAGATATAATGTATCAAAATGTGGAAAATCCCTGACGAAACTTATTATTTATGCACATAAAATTAAAGATCGGAAAATTTTCTTTAAGAATATTGACTCAGAAGCTGAAGAAATATCAATTTTTTACCAATTTTCAACCTAAATTCAAAAAAACCCAAAAAAGGTCGATTTTTGGTACAAAATCAATTTGCGCGACCTCTAAACCACCTCCGAAAAATCGGAAAAAAATCTCAAAAATTCTTAGCCCTATGAGTATTCAAATTAAGAATTTTTTTTTAATGGGACACCCTAATATATATATATATATGTATATATACATACATATATTTGTCCTTTAAGCCAATGTTAATGTATTCCCAAAAATTACTTTGATAACAATTTTAATGACTCTATATAACATAAAATATTTAGATTATTTAAAAAAAACGATACCAATATGCGGATGTGCTAAAATTTCGTTTAAAATCTATTTATTTATTTCACATGATTTTTTTACGAGAGTACTTAGTAACAAGGTGGTTCACAAATGGTTTAGATTTTTTCGAAAAAGTTACTATGTATAGTAGAGCACACCCCCTGACAAGAAAAAAAAGTGCGCCGTATATCCTCAAATAAAGATATGACGTCTTAATCTGCAAGAAATAGATTGGTCCTACTTTTTTACGGTAAGGTTACCGTTACTGTTACTTCCGGCTAACTGAGCCTTAAGTCTTAGCGACAAAGTCTCGCAGAGACTAAATAAGTTCCTAGCAGCCGCACTCTTCACATACTGTACAATAAGGATAAAAATAGTAGGATATCCAATACTGAATGTGGTGTGCTTCTGCTTGCTCTTGTGACGCCAAGAGATGCACTCCTTTAACGCATCCCACCAAACAGTACATTCATGAATAAGAATAGGTCTTACCAACGATGAATAAATCCAGTTTACCATATCCGGTCGTTCTAACCAATTCTTACCGATGGAGGTCCTCTATATATAGTAGGCATTGAGTCCTCTTTTAATCCTGACCTGCGTATTTTTCTTTCAAGACAGTTTACAGTGAAGAATTAACTCGACGCTATTCAACACTAGTCCCTTAAACCCTTTATCTTATACCTCTTGGTAAAAAGCACCATTTGAGTATTCGCAGGGTTTGCCACCAGCATCCTTTCGTTCGCCCATGCCGAAAGTTGGACCAACTTCACCAGCATAGCCTCGCCGAACGTGAATAGTAATTTCCCCCTGACCAGCAGAACTGTGTCATCCGTAAAGGCAACGACTTTCCTACCCTTGTAATCAAATGATCTGCAAATCCCGTTAACCACAAGCCACCACTGTCCGCCTGGTAACCCTACTTCTTATACTTTGATACCCCAGGCTCGAGTTGATAATCCTACTGTTAAGGCTACATACTATGCACTCAACCAGAAAGCCCTGAACTCCCAGCATTATCAACAAATCCCTAATCGGCTTTATCCGAATTTATTTAAGGCTTCTTCTGTATCCAAAAACGGGGCAAGGGTATATTCCTTATGCCTCAGGCCGTGCTCAGTACATCCCAAAATCTCATGTTGCGCACTCTAAACTGATTTACCCTTAAGGCATCTTGGGCACTGCTAATGAGGTGGATAAAGAAAATATAAAATACAACTTCGCGAATACATACTTATATAATGCAGAACTCATTATTTGTATGCGATTAGACTGATTAAACGCACAAAACCAATTATTCTATTTATGCTACTTAATGAAAATAAATTTTTCAGATAACCCCTTAAATTAGAGCCATGGCCAATTGTCGCAACGAAACTTTCTGAGGAGGTTAACTTTTACGTAGTCGTTTATGTTGATGTAAATTTTGTAAGTGGGACTTTCGTGACAACAAATATTTATACTCAACACGCTTGTAGCTTATCCCATTAACAATAAATTTCAGTTTATCAATAGTATGGAATGGGAATTTAGCACATTAACACGAAACCTTGTGAATTCATTTTTTGAGTCCCAAGAAAAACCTTAAAAGAAAACTATGATGCTTGTTGTTATTTGTTTTCTAAATTAAATTATTTAGAATATTTTAAATGAAAAAACCCTACATTCCGGTGTATTTTTTTTTTTTAATTATGTACATAATTCATAAAACTTTATTCCGACTAGTACAAATTTTACCCCTTAGCATTTTAATCCTTGCTAAGTTTTAAATCCATTTAAAACAACTTTAGTTACAAATTCTCTAACACTTCTTTTACCTTTTCTTTCTTTGCAGTTGAAATAAAACATGTAATTTACAGTGAATAAAATGAATTCGTATAAAAATATCCTTCTTTTCGAAAGTAAATGAAAGTATTGTGAATGATTTAGATAAATATAAAAATAAAATGTTAACTAAGCATCCATGCAACATTGCTGGCAGCAATAAAACTGCGTTGCATGCAATTTTAACTTTACTAACTAAAAACAAGAAAAATAACAAAAAATGTAATAAAAAATTCCAACAAAATCAACGTGAATTAAAAGCATTTGTAGTCGATGAAGCTGTAGCAACAATTACGACCACCTTCAACGCCACTGCCAACAGCAGCAAGAAAAGGAATCACAACAGACCCGCAAGTATTAAAAACAATAATAACAACCTCAACAATAAATTCATTAAAAATCATCAAGTTTATGATGGTGATGATGACGATGATGGTCAGAATAAGTATGAACACGTTGCTGGTGATAATGATGATGTTGTTGATGTTGATGACTGTGATTGTGATGAACAACAAATAAAATTGATTATGAAATCAATACAAAAAGTTTTTATAAAAAATTGCAAAAACAACAAAAAAAGTCATGAGCAGTATAGTTTTTTAGGAGTGGAAAATTAAATGCAAAAAGTGAACATTTATTCTAGGATTTTTTGTTTGTTTTTGTTTTTGTAAAAACCTCTTAAAGTTTAAAGCCTTTCGTTTCAAGTGTTTATGCCAGAGCTGCATGCAGCAGTCAATAGTTTAAGGATTTAATTTTTTTTTTTGTGGTTCATTGTTATTAATTTATTTGCAACTGTTGTCATATCCATGAACGATAAACAGAATAATCCTTCAGTTTAACTCTGTATGTAAATATAAACAAAAAAGTGAAAAGTTGTACAAAATACTTGTGGTGAAACTATGCTAACACAACTCTATACAACTGAAGAGGATCCGGCCTTGTGTTCGATTATATGGGGAACAAATTTCTCAGTAACGCCTGTACAAAGTGAAAATGACAGCAATGCTATAACAGCTGCTTCAACATCACACAATGCTGTGGGTGGCATAAATGAGGGAGGTGGTGTTGGCGGTGGAACTGGTGGTGTTATTGGCGAAGGTGGTGGCTATAGGAGTCAAGTTAATGCTGCTATAGCTGCTGGTGCTGTTGCTGTCATTGGTGATAATTTACGTGATGATCTTTATATAACAAATGAGGTAAGTGCAATAGCGGAAATGCATTAAATTAAAAAAAAAATTGTATATTTATGAACAGGTATCTGTATGTTACCTTGAAATGTTTGCTAATTTTATTCTAGGGGAAAGGGTGGAAAACATATTTTTGATTTGATTAATGATTTGTTTGACCTTTACGAAAAAAGAATGATTTGAATTTAAACAATTTTATAAAAAACTTGTTTTCAAAAGAACATTAGTAAAATTAAAAAAAAATTAATGTTTTTGACGCAATCACTACAAACTGAATTTAAATAAAATTTTTTATAAGAATAACCAAGAGACTAAAACAGTTAAATAAAAGCGTCAGTATCTACGGGAGGCTATACCTGTGGAGTTCATAGTTTTAAAAATTGCCAGAGTTTCTAAAGTTTAAGACGGTAATAACGGATTTGGTTCTACAGAATCTAAAAGTTCGAAAGTTTGTATTTGTAAGACGAACACCCAGAGAAAAAACGTGTTTAAATATGGTCACCTACAACAAAACTATTTAAAAAACAAACTGTAAGCATATTATGATTCATTTAACAATATTGTTGTCACCAACAACCATATTATGGTTGAATTAGTCCTCCATCAAGAAGCCACAACCACACAGAGAAAACAGATTCGTGATCACAACCGAATTTGGCGCCAATCGAATTTTGTCGGTTGCATGTACTATCACACAATTCGGTTACAATTACTGAAAATTTCGTTGCTAAGCATAATATTTTTGATAGCAACATTTGAATTTTAGTACACTATCAGTTATAACAACAGATATTGCTAGTTGTAAGTATGATTATTAGAAATCAAAAATATGCTTACAGCCGAATATATGATAGATGCAACTGAATAAACACAAATTTGGTGTTCATAACAAAAGATTTGATTGTCTTTATCAATATTTTTTTTTAACCGGTTACATAAACCATTTTCACGATTTATTAGAAAGGAAATCAAAATAATTACAATAAACTCAATTTTTTGTTAGTATATTTATTTATTAATATTTTTATGTACAGTTTACAACTTATTTAATTTTATACAAACACATACATGCAGCTTTCCACATCATCCAACGGATTTCCAAAGGTGTACAGCTTATCCCCTAAAGTACCAACAAAAACAATCTTTGGCTTCAATTCAACGCAATCTAGAATCTGAAGTAAAACAGAATAATTAACATGTGGATTTTACAAATCGAACAGTGATTGAGCTGTAAATTAATATGAAAATCACTAAAAAACTGAGCGATTTTCATTTAATGTATTTATAACATATTTGTTTGACCAATGTACACGCGGAGGAAAATATAAACAATATGTACATGTATATGTATTGTACATATGTATGTATGTCTAAGATATTGCCCAGATAGCATCGGATGTTTGTTAGTCGATTGTCTAACTCCTCAAAGAATCTTCTGATGAGTAGCAATAATAACACATCTAAATTTTTTATTTATTAGTTTTGTATACATTTTCTGACACGCTTGCCTTTTAATCTTGGAATGAACCTTTTGCGGCTCTCCTTATGAGTCATATAACAATTACTGAGCTACCTAAATAAGAGCGTTTTTAAAACATGAAAATTCACTAGTTCATACAATTTTATTTAAACCAGCCGACGTAAGGATCTGTCAAATAAGATTTTCCAACAGGATTGTTGTTGAATTCCTGATCTAAAGGTTTGTTTCGTATAAATTGTATGAAAACGAAGATTGATGCTCTTGTTTCGGTGGCTCAGTTATATGTGTAAGCATTCCACAAGTTGTAAGTGAATTCCTACAAGAGTCTCATAAGATTCTTGATGTGCTTTCTGAAAGCCTCATTAGAAAATTTATACAGAAATCTCAAACGAATTCGTCTACGATCAATACACTGTGCAACAAAAAAAACACCCTCAATACTTGCAACGCGAAATGAAACTAGAATATTGGTAGAGCAAATCTGCCATAGGGTTTTGAAAAGTCAGCTTGGGTTGCCGAAATGTGGGCCCCTAAAGTTTTTGGAAAAAAATACACTAAATGTACTTCTGAGCTAAAATGCTATTTCAGATGTCTTCAGTAAAATTGTAATCAGAGAATCGATTAGAATATATTAACTTTCTAACACTAATTTAAAGGGGTAATTTTTGTCCTTTTTTTAACTTCCCAACAAATGTATACTTAAACGGAACTTTAGAGGGTTAATGTCTTCAGTAAAATCGTATAGCGATTCTTTTCTTATGATATATTAACCTTCTAACACTAATTTGAGGTGTAATTTTTGTCCTTTTTTTAACTTCCCAACAAAAGTATACTAAAACGGCACTTTAGAAGGTTAAAAAGCTCCACGAATATTCCACGAACCCAAGCTGACTTTTCTAAACCCTTTGGCAGATTTGCTCTACCGGTATTCTAGTTTTATTTCGCGTTGCAAGTGTTGAGGCTGGCGGCAATGACCCGAATTTTTTTGCACTGTGATATAAGCGTATTTGGATGTGTTGTAGAAGTATCTCGCAGAGGAATCAGCTTGCGTAACAGTTTCTCCCGTGAGAGGAATCTTTTACGATTAAAAATTGCGCTCGTGGACGATTAATGCTCTTCATGAGATTCACAGTAGATTCTTTCGATTGAAAATGCTAGCTGGATACATATACATATGTATGTATGTATGTATTTATAAGAAATATAATACATACATACATACATATGTACGTGTATACCATAACTATAAAAATACATAAATTACTTACCCCTATTTATTAAGTTTTTGCACATTTTCCGTTTTTGAACGCAAACTTATTTATTTTAATATTAAATTTAAATTATTTTATTATTTTTAATGTTTTGACAGAAAATTTAGTACACAATTGGGACATATAACTTTTTTTTGGTTGTGAATACCAAATAATTATATTTTCATTTGTTGTACTCGAATTGAAACTATACTAGCAATCGATAATTAGCTGCAATAAATGAATTAACATTTATATTACAAAATTTATTGACGAAAGCAAATTATTAATTGCAAAGACCAATATTCAGTATTGCCCTCTATTAAATTCGGTTGTGATTCTTACCATTTGTACTAATTTTTAGAACTAAATTTAATTAGGTATCATAACTAATAAAAGAGTTGAAGGAATCATATTTCAGTTGGAATAACGTTTAAATAATCAAGAGAATTAAAAATCAGTTAGAACTATACATTTTTAATAGTTGCAATAATAAATTGTGTTACTTGATCAATATTTTATTACTGCAACCGTTTCCCAACCAATTTGTTTTCTGTGTGCATATTATTGGTTGTCTATATATTAACCATAATATAACCCAAATATCACTCCTAAGTGTTCGGTTCGGTAGATTTGTAAAAAAACACAATCGCTAAGAGAGCTTGTGTAGTAAATCATTAAAAAATAACGTTTCCCTGTTTGTCATCTTTCGTACACAAAACTAATACTGTTCTTATCCAACTCAACAAAAAGATGAGAACATTTAATTTCATTCGGGGTTTTTTTTAAACCACAAACTTCATTGTGTTCGGTTCAGCTCATTAATGTTCGTTCATTTCAGTTTTGCTTAGGGCCCTTTTGGCTGGTTAAAAAAACCCATAAATTCTTTACAAAAACAAAATACATACAGTATTGTTCGAAACCTAAGCAACTTTTCGTGACATTATAATAAAATAGTTTTAAGTCGCTTTAATAAAAATAACACAATTAATTTTTATTATAATATGCAACTTTCTTACAGTAGCTACAACAATTTAATTTTATTCCCTGCAAGAAATTCACAAGTAAAAATAAAATCAACTCTTTGAATAACTGTTCGAAACTTAAGCAACTTTAAGTACTTCGTATAATAGCCATTGCTTCTTATGACCTCCGCATATCGTTTTGACATAGAATCAATAAGATTTGTTGAAATTGGTGATGACATTGATTCCCACACAAATTTTAAGCAATCCAACAGCTCCTGCTTATTTTTGAAACGACCAGCTCCCACCGGCGCTTCAGAATGTCGAAAATGTTCTCTATTGGATTTAAGTTTGGTGTTTGAGCTCGAATCCTATTACCGGACAATTAATATTTGATTAGTTTTGGCGAGTGTTTTTGATCATTGTCATATTGAAACACCAATAGAAGAGGCATTTCGCATTTGGCTCATTGAAGAACTTAGTTGGCTAATAAGTCCCTAGAACGAAAACGGTAAATTGTGTATGTTTTTTAACAAAAGTGTTAATGCCACTGTTAGAAAAACGGGTCTTCGCCATTACATTTGCGCTTCAATGGTTTATTGTAGAGTTTGCTAAAAACCGTAAAAATGTGAAACTGAAACTGGAAGTAACATAATTAATGCGTATGCCTTCTCCAGCAATTTTTGCAGATTTTGGCAATCACCTTCTTTTTAAAAGCTGGCTAACAAAAATGACAAATAAGATTGTTTAAATTTGAAGAATTTTTTATTTATAAACATTTTAAACAATTTAAAATTATATTAAAATATGTTCTTCTTCTCATACAACAAGGCACAATAAGTGTCTTAATTGACGCATTTACGTAACAAATTCTTGCTGGCAAGTTCATCATGCTTTTTGTTGTTTTTATATCATTAATACAACTATTATTATTAATACCATTTCCGTATGACGTGCTAAATTCCCAATTTTTCATATTTGATAAATACACTGAAATTTATTGTTGAGGGAAAGCTAGCTTCTATGCGCATTTCACTGGTTGCTTAGGCCAGCTCATCAGGAAACCTTTTCCAAAAATTTTAGAAAGGCCAAAAATATTATACAAATAAAACCCTAAAGCGAATAAGAATTATAAACACTCAAAGTCTTACTTGTAACAATATCAAAGCCAAAACAAAACACCAACAATAAACAGTGAGTTTATCTTTTCTTACATTCCCCTACAATTGGTTGGGTTCTTTCCGAC
This sequence comes from Pollenia labialis, assembly GCA_949318255.1. Lineage (NCBI taxonomy): Eukaryota > Metazoa > Arthropoda > Insecta > Diptera > Polleniidae > Pollenia > Pollenia labialis. The sequence continues at coordinate 127,403,078 of OX439142.1, read as the reverse complement.
TCGAATTGTAGTTGTAAGTGGGTAAAAAGAAAAAACAAAATTAAAAAACAAACTGCTTCATTCTACTGTCTTCGTAAGAAAACAACAAAAAAAAACCAATTTGCCAATTCAGTTTTTTTTGCACGGGCACATGGAAGTATGTATATTATCAAAGTTATTTTCGGGAATACAAAATTTATTATTAATACGATTTCCGTATGACGTGCTAAATTCCCAATTTTTCATATTTGATAAATACACTAAAAACAACTATTGTTTCAAAAAAAACATTCTAACAGCAGTATATCTGTCGAACTTGTACTTGTTTTAAGCAATATTTCTTATATTATACTTTTAATTTGCAAAGATTTCCTATCAACGAAGTAATGTCTCGTGTCTTGTTCTTCTTGTTCGTTTGTTTACTTTTGTCCATTTTAACAGGATCCACGTACTGAAGCATTGCGAGAATATTCTTACGGCATTATATTGCCCATCATCTGTGCACTTGGCATCATTGGAAATGTGCTCAATCTTATTGTATTGACAAGACGTAATATGCGTGGAACGGCTTACATTTATATGAGAGGTTAGTATTCTATATTTAAATATTTTTTATAATTTTGTGTGTTAAGTCATAGTTCTTAAGGATATTGGAACACATATTTTAATAACATTTTTCTAATTTCCATCAATAATGACTGGCATATTGCCGCCACTATGCGTTTTTATAATAGATTGTTACGACATAATGCATTGAAAATAAATCTGTTATAATCAAAAATTTTAGCAGTAGACAAATTTCTTAAACGTTCTCACCAAATCTTCTGTAACGTAACGTAACATAACGTATATTGGCAGGAGAAACTTTCTTTTCAAATGCAATAACTCACAATTTTTACAAGTGATATCACCATTTTTTTTATTTATGTAAAAAACAGCTTGGTTGAATCGGAGCTTTGGACTTAGGCTGCACAAACAATTTCGATATTTGTTAGTTCATAAATCTTACCCACGCGTGGCCACGTCCGCATTAATATTATTATTATTCACAGTTAACAAATGATTTTGTACAAAATTTTACTGCCCCAGTTGAGAGCTGAACTCGGATCTTCCTTTTGCATTGTTTTTTTTTTTAATTGGTGCTTTGGCCTATATAGGAAAAAGTATATAAACAAAATATTAAGGGAGTAAGTAGTAAAATGTTTAATATCGTCTGCTTAAAATGCATACCTGCCAAATCCAATTTTTAAATAAATTGAGATTTTGATTGTCTCTCCTGTTAAATGTGCTGAAAGGGAGCTAGCAGGTTAGCATTTTAAGACGACGATATGCCTTTGTTTTCTACAAACGTTGTTTTGTCTTATAGCATATTTCTTTAAGATGTAACCGTGTCTGCATTCCTTATTTAAAGAAAACTGGTTGATTAGCTAAGAAGATGTTCAAAAGGGAGTTTTTACCCCCCATGCCCGATTTCAGGCCCTAAATAATATAAATTATAACCTATAGGTCGTATATAGCTAGATATTGCACTTGTGCACTTGATTAGTTAAGAAGAAATAGGTAGTGGGAGCTTTTTACTCTATTGCCCTATTTCCTTTCAGATGTCTGAATGCCAAGTTTAAAGAAAATCGGTTGATAAGTTAAGAAAATATAGGCAGGGGAAATCGTTTACCCCTTTTGCCCTTTTCCCTATTTCCTTTTAGATGTTACAGTGTCTGCATGCCAAATTTAAAGAAAGGCTATTGATTAGTTCAGAAGATGTATAGAGGGGGAGCTTTTACCCCTCTTGCCATATTTCACGCCCTATTTACAATTTTCTTTTAGATGTTACAGTGTATTTATTTAATGATGACTCGCACCCTGTAAAATATTAAATTGTAGTTTATTTATTTCACATTTTATCGACACATTATTTTTCTTGTACTAAATTTAACTTGCAAGATCATTTTTTAAATCGTTAAAACTCACTCAAGTTTTCGATCGTTAAAGTGCAAACATCAAAAGGAAAAAACGTACTTTCTAGATATTTTTTAAGACGCATGCTACGCATAAAAATGTAAAATGTAATCTTTCTTTATGCTTTTGATACGTATATTTATTCTAAGCGTTTGCTGTATAACTTCTCAATACAATTTTTACACTGATTAAACTTGTTTGCCATCAACGCATTGAATGCGTGGTGTGGCCCTCCAGATTCATCTATTTCGCACTATAGTGGTAAACTGTTCTCTAATTGCTAAATCTTGTATACATTTCTATGATTTTTTATTTGTTTGCTTAGTTTTATTAATTTTTGTGAGAAAAATAATCATTTTGGTGAAAATTTTGCGTTCCTTTGAAAAGGATTAAAAGTCCGTATGCAAATAAATGAAAAAGCCGAGAGGGAAAACAGTTCTGAGTACAAAAAATTTGCGCATTATTTAGCATTGCTCTAAATGAATGATTTGAGTTTTTAGAGAATAGCGAAATCTATGGTTTATAAACAATTCGTGGCCCTCAATAAAAAGCTTAAACAGTTCAAAGACTGCAATTGTATCAGAAAAACAACCGTCTTGTTGAGTTACGTAACCCTTAATGCGCTACGTTCTGAAATTGTTAATTACTTAAATTTAATTTGTTGTTTTTAAAATCTTAATAATAACAATTTAAATATTAAATTCGTAAACTATTATTTTGTAAAATAAAAAATTACTACTTGAGTTTTGCCACTTTTAACTTGAATTCAAATTGAATATGCGTATCGTTATGTTTGTGTTTGAGTATCGGTATCGTTAAGGCAAAAAGGCTAATATTTAAGATCACGGATTTATTTGCTGTTTCATTTATGGCATGTATTTCTGCCTAAGAAGTTAAGAGTTAGAAAAACTTATGAATATTGAAAGGCCGCTTTGCAATAGTTTTCAAAAATTCAGTTTAAATTCAAATCTCTATTCTGCGAAAAGCTTCTGCATAAAAAAGTATTTTTCCCAGTGAGCACTCTTAAAAAATACTTTGGATGCACTTATTTTCTTGTAGTAACATTTGCTTATTTTCTTGATAAAAATACTATTCGGAAAATTTTATGTTAATACTCCTTTATTATTTTATCCCTTAAGGAAGAGATTTGACAAAGTGAAAAGCCTTAAAGCGACTAAAAAAGTCATCAACCAAATAACTGAATCCCAAATGGGGCATGTTGTAGAATAAAGCAAATTAAATTAAAAACTTGTACAATAATAAATGCATGCCTGTGTGTGCGAGCGTGTAAAACAAATGCATACACATGTATGAGAAAAATATCTAAAATATTTATTTAAAAAATTAACAAAATGTTCAAGCCCACAGACAATGAAGATTATCGTAACAAAATATATGAAGTTACTTTTGTACGCAAAGGTTTGTAATGTCTTTAGAATTGTGACAAACTGACAAACACTTTGAGAATTTTAACACTAACACAAATACACACAGATACTTTAACAGTTATCGCCATTATCCTAAGTCAACAAAAACAGGCACATGTGGACAATACGAACAATAAAAGCTTGAATAAAAATTTATAATGTATGAATGTTTTTGTGTATATAACACCAATCTTAATACATGTGTAAATACGCACTTGAGCTACGCAAAGTCTGTGCAAAATTGTATACACATTTAATGTTATGCAAACACAGGGTTCGATTAAGTCAATGACCTTGTAAACGTCCTACAAAACTTACTCGTCTTCGACGAATACCCTACAACACAATATGTGCCTTTCGGTCCATATCAGTATTGTGCATTTAGTATAGATCGTAAGTACCACTCTCAAAAAATGTCATCCCCATAATGCAAGAAAAAGGTTACGTTTACATTAGTTAACCAATAGCTGGTTTTAAAATTAACATCGGTTTTAGCGTGTAAAGTATGCTTTTGCTTGTCTATAGTAGATCAAAAGCATATTTTTAATAAAAGTTTACTTTTGAACTCTTAAAGTATGCTTTGTTTATGACTTTAGTTGTCTTTAAAATCACTTTAAATTAAAAAAAAATCTCATACAGATGTTGATATCTAGATTGTATCGAACACCTTGTTCAAAAGTGACTCAACTCAAAAAACTTTATTTTTCAGAAATCGAAAAAAAACTGTTTCTGACCTTAAAAAAAATAGTAAAAAACAAATCTTTAGACCATATAGAATATAATCCGTACAGATTATGAAATAAAAAGATTTTTGTATATTTATACACTTGATAATGAACCATTTTTAGTTGTGTAATTTTTGATGATGTATTATTTGAACAAGTTACCGAAATATTTTAAGTTATGTCACTTAAGCTGAATTCGTTTTAAGCTTTGACACTTTTGCCAAATTTTAAACTAACACAAGTCTAATTAATATAAACTCCAACAAAGATTTATTTTATCAAAAGCATCACAATTCGAATTAAGACTATTTAGCATCATTATATTTTCTGACCCAACTAAAAATAAGTCACTTTTTGTAACATAAACCTATTATAACATAAAGATACAAAACTGTTTTAGCAACAGTTAAGAACATCAAAATACACTGATATTTTTTTTTTGAAACAAGTATACTGTGCATAGATTAAGCATATAAACCTGAAAAATTAACATTTTAAGTAGAGTGACATTTGAGCGTGGAGTGCGATATTTAGCACAAATAGTTCTTATAAGAATCTCAACCCCATGAAATAATCTTTTATTGCCAGTGGCATCATGATCTAAGTACATTCTCAAAAGTCTGTTTGTTTCAGCAGAGTGTCAATTGATGGTCCTGGCCGGCAAGTCTAGTTTTTTATTTATTTTTTACTGTTATTAGTCCCAGGGTGAAATAAAATTTTAAAGCGATACCGCATTAAAAAAAACTGAATCGAAAAATCTCATAATTGTTAAATTTAATTCATAAATGTAAAATATTTTTGAAATATTTGTATCAATAAAAATTATATGCACATTTCAATTCTGCACAGAATCACAAATAAAAATTTAATTGAGCTATTTTACAAAATTGTTATAAATGCCTACACTAACACGAGTAGTATATTATTTAAAACTGGTGATGTAGACACATGTGAGGTTTTAAATTCATGTAAAGCAGTATAAAGTATGTTTGCGTAGGGTGTCAAATGACGGTCCTGACCGTCTAGTGGAGTGTTTTCTTTTATTTCGTGTCGATACTAAATTATTATTTTCAGGACGAATTGCAGCACCAACATGAAATATCAGTGAGCCGAAAAATCAAAATTTTTTAGCAAATCGCAAAAGCATTAAATTTAAAACATAACTGTAAAAACTTGTTAAAACATTTTTATCAATAAAAATTGTATGCCGATTTCAATTTTGCTAAAATCACAATTAAAAATTTAATATACCCAAAAAAAATGTCCGAATACTATATTCGTCTGTGCCTTCCACCGACAGTAAGAATATTTCAGGCGTGAATTGTGATTCCCAACTAAAGTTCTTTTCAGGGGTGGAATTTATATTTTACCCATAGTAAATTGTGGACCAGAGTGATTTCTGATATTATACAACTGTCCTCTTTGTAGTCCTTCAGAACTGTAAAGTAACAAATTTAATTGCAGTACTAAACTGTTTTCCGAGAATAAGGTTAAAAGGGGCCTGTGGTAAGTTACAGATCGATCTTCACAAAATTTGACAATGTGATTTCTAGTCGCATAAAACTGTGATGTAGCAATTTTTATAACAGTAGAATTATCTGTTACGGTTTTAGGTGGTCTAAGCTTTTTCCGATAGTAGGCTTTATATAGGGCCTATTATAAATAATCGACCGATCTTCGCAAAATTTAAGAGTATGATTTCTAGCTTTATAAAACCAATTTGTACAAATTCTTATATCAATCCCTGCATTATACCACCATTGATGTCAGTTTTTCTAATTTAGGGTTGTCGTTACAACCCCAACATAATTTACTAGGTTTCAATCTCAAACTGTTAAGGATAACAAGAAGCAATTTGACATCAATATATTCTTTTCTCTGGAGTTGTTCGAAAGTTAGCCTCTTTTGAACAGACGGCCAGACGGAAATTGCGTATTCGTTATTACTCAAAGAGCCAGAATTTATACACTTTATTAGGTCTGAGATTAATATTTAAAAAGTTTTACACGGAATGACACACTTCCTCATTCACATAACCTCTATACAATATTCCTTCCCAAATAGTCTTTTTGCCCAACAACTATCTTATTATATTGCTATTTACTGCCTGTTTAACGATTTAGAACGTCAACGTTCGCATATATACATATATGTATATTTAAAACAAATTCTAAAATTTATTTTTGTTTTAAATGATATTTTCTATGCGAGCGATAACGTTCGAAATCGATAAACATGCTGTTAGATTTTGCTTAGCTCGAAAATAGGTATTTGACCATAGCTTCCATACAAATACCACATAATTTCTTTAAGTGCCATAACTTCTTTATAAATGTTGGTATTTGAATTTGGTAACCATTACTTTCATAAAAGCTGCTTTGTCATTGAGAAATTTTGTTCTGGTACTTTTTACTATGGGTCTCTTATAAACTCACTCCCTTCAATCACTTAAAGACAAAACAAAATCTCGCTCGGATGTATTTATCTAGATTCTGTTCAACACAGAGAAATCTTGTATGAATCTTTAGTTCAAAATACGAAAATTTTTCTCTTAATACTGTGGTGTAGGGTATCATATGGTCCGGCTTGGCCGACTGTACTTTCTTGCTTGTTCATATTAATTTAATTTATCATATGACGCATCAGAAATTATGTTGATTTTCAATTTTGTTTTTATAATATTTTGATTGCATGACAGGGTCTTAATTTATACAGAAGTAGGGAGATCGATCGGATAATATTCGACCGGGTTTAACCGGTTATTATAGTTTTTCCCAAGTAGAATATCTTAAAATGTCCATTTTTCGAATATCGAATACACCGGTTATTTTGGAAAAATTAACCGGTTATTTCTGTAAAGCGTTATTTATAAACGCTTTCCTTATCATTGTTATAAATGCACCCGTTATTGAAAAATTTTTTAAATGAAAAATAAACTTAAACTTTTGATGAAGAACGTCAAAACAAAATGTAACAAAAGTCAAAAAAAATTATGAGCAATGTAAATACAAATCCAAATACTACAAAAAAAATGTTCAGCTTAAAAAGTAATTAGCAATTTGACAGTAGTCTAAATATTATAGATATTTTTATAAAGATGTCATCTCTGGTGATATGTATTGTGAACTGATTTAAAAGACAAGTGTGCTGAAAGGGCCGTTGTGATAAGTTGCAAAGGTTCTTTAACGTCATGACTTAAAATTCACCTTTAATTAGTCCACAAGCTTGACATAAAAATACGCCAAGTAAAACTTGACTCTATTCCAAGAAGTTCCTAAGAGATTGCAATTAATACTTCACTAAATTATACTGCCAAAAACGAACGACATACCGGTTGAATCAACGATATGGGAAAATTCATCAGTTTTATTTATTAAAACACCAAAAACTTAAAACATACAGATATTTCATACAAGAAGCATGTTTATATTACTATTCGTTTAATTAACGCTGAAACAAAAGAATTTGAAATACATAATCTTTCTAAGAGGGTTTTTGTGCAACTTTTAAAAAATATAGTTGAAGTCTACTGATTCATGCTTAACCACCAACCAATAAAAACTCATTTAATATAAATTTTTGAGAATATCACAAATAATAAATTTATTACATTCCTATAACTTTTTAAAACCAACCATTAAATATTAAATATTTGACGTCATACACAACCACTAGTTTTCTTTAAGAATTGTTTGCTTTTGCAAAACATTATTGAAAAGTTTCGTAATTACATTATACAATTATGATCTTAGGAATAAATTTTAGTACATAAATAGAAATTATAAAAATAAAGATTAAGTTTGATAAATTTACTGGTCACGCTTTTTTTGATTCTATCGCCAAATATTTTTTAGGTCTAAACATACCTTAGCTATGTATGTATCTTGTTGGTTTCTTATCATCGTGAATTTTTTTGCTTTTTTTCAAATTAATTTTTTTTGATATTTGTATTTTTATGTATTCGAAATATCAGCACTTCGGAATATTCGAAAACCGGGGTTTGAAAAAAGTCGAATAATTGATCTCCCTATACAGAAGCAATGACCAATAAAAATATTTATTCTACGTAGAAAAATTATTTAATTTTAAACGTATTTTATGTACGAACATATTTTCTTTCAATATTTAAATTATTGATTATTTAATTTCATAAAATATTATAATCGAGTTTTCGATGATGGGGAATCAATTATCTTTTAGGCACTCTTTCTTATGCTACTTAAAATTGCAAAGATTTGATTTTAATTGTGAATAACGGCAAAACACATCATTTTCAAATCTTTTCAACTAATACCAATGTATAATTTAACCCCCACAAGAAAAAATGGTTCAAAAAGTTGAAGGACTTTTTAATATTTATCAACAATTAGTCAATGCTTACACGCTTTAACTTTTGTCTTCCAATTCCCTTTTAAAATTAACCATGTGCCAACGACTAGAGAGGACAAAAACTCTCTCAAAACAATTTATGTTAAAATGTTGCAGGTGTTAAGTGACAACAAAATAATTAACAGGATTAAGAAATATCCTAGAGTTTTTTTTCTATCTTTTTATTCTATTCGTGATATTTACATTCAGCCTTCTATATACCTTTATTCACGAACAAAAGATCAAAGCGTGCTGGTAAGCAGCAAAAGTTGAAGCGTGTGAACCTAGACTTACATACCTACATGTGTTTATTGATTTGCCATTATAAGCAATACTCTTCAGATGCGTAGTAAGGGAAATGAAAAACAGGAGCGGTTTTCAACCTTTGGGTTAACTTTACAACTGTCTTATATTTTGTATGATTTTATACTACAATGGTAAGCGTCTTTTCTCGTATGTATTGTAAATGAATGAATCTGCTGAGAGAGAGGGAGAGCGTTTTGTCTACTGTTTTATTCTGGTAAATTAACACGTGATTTTCGTTTGATTTTTTTAATAAATTTATACATATTGTTGTTGCGGTATTGTAAATGTAAGTTCTTTAACTACATTAACAAGAAGATTAACAAGGTCTGCAAGCAGCGATGCCAAAATAGTGCTTTTGGCACTATTTATAGTGCTTTTTGATGTCTAAAAACGCCAAAATTTTATTCTTTTTCTACCATTTTTAAACCACGATTATAGGTATAGAGGAGGATTAAGATGAGCTTTGCTATTTGGATTACAATTTTGAGAAAGCCTGTAAAGATTTGAAGATTTCAAATGATAAAAAAAGTGATAAAAGAAAGTTGCATTCGGTTTGCCAAAAACTTTATTTACGAGGTTAGATCTAGGTTCCTAGTTCCTAGCAATTTGGAAATTTTACAAAACGTTTCACTTTTTAGCGATGACGATGTGTTTGTTTGCAATAAACATTTTTTTAAAGATGTAGCCACTGTGTCAAAAATAGAAAATGGCTTGGAAAATATTAGGAATTGTGAATGGAAAAATAAACAACGATTTTGGGTCATGTAGAAAAGTAAAAAAAACATGAAGTAGGAAACCGTACAAAAGAACGCAAACTTTAATAACAAAAAAAGCCGTTACTTGGTATAAGCAAAGTGTTAAATAAAATAAAAACAGCGCTTTCATGCGCTTTAATTCTCAAACGCACAACACTCGTCTCCAAATAACCGCGTGTTGTGCACTTCTACCTCTAGTGCTATTGCAAAAAGGTTTACCTAAGTATCAAACATACATGTTTTTTCTATTTAACACCTTATGTGTGTTTTTTATTCAGAAGCGTACATAAGTTAAAATAATTTGATAATATCATACGACAATTGTTTTATTAAACTTTGCTCGATTTTATTTTAGATTTATTTAAACGATAAAATGTAAAGTTTTTTATTAAAATACAGGCTGTCATTATGTTTTATATGGTCGGTCATTGCAAATTTTTGGTAATTGCAACAGGCAAGCTTTTTTCGAGTTACAAAAATCGAGCTCGCACTGTATTATTTTAAAACCGTTTTATGGCCAATTCAAACATAGCTGATAGATCATCATGATTTGAATAATATTATTTTTATTGAAGATAATAATAATACAATTAAAAATGTTTTTATACAAATGTAAATATATTTATTATTCAATCTTAAAAAAATTGTCCCCATAAACGCCATCGCCTTTTTCTTAAATTTTGAAGGTATAAAATAGTCGGCATAGCCGAATGCAACTTGTTTTGTGTTTAATTAAATTGTAAGAATAGCAATAACTTTTTACGCTTTTTTTTTGCTCGAAATAATGCATTTTAGTGCTTTTTTAAATTTTAAAATGCTTTTTGCTCTCGAAAATTTGGCATCACTGTCTAAAACAACAACCTCTACATAATTTTGCAATCCAAACCTACTTACAGCATAGAAAGCAAAACAAAGTTTGGGAAATTGTTTAATATCTTTTCTCTAATATTGACTGTGGGTACGCAACTGTTGAAAAGTGCCATCAGCATTTTTTTATTAGGGACAACTTTAACAAACTTTTTTCGTTTTTTATTTAATTAAATAAAAGTCGTCTAGATTTAGCAATAAAGAACACTCAAAATATTTTTTTTAAATAACTTTGATAATAAGTAATTTGATTTGATTTAAATTCCTAATAAACACAAAAGAAAATTTTTTTTACATTGAAAGTTTTTTTATTTTTCCAAATTTTCTTTTAATAAAAAATGGTACAAAATCTAACGTTTAACTTAGTAAATTATTAATATAAATAAATATAACACCAAATAAAAAAATTATCAAATTTTATGCCAGATCATAAAATTAAAAAAGACCTCAAGCTTGAAAGTTTAACTTCATATAAAATTTTTTGAGTTTTTTGAATTTTCAAAAAATTTTATGTGAAAATTTTTTCAACGCAAGGTGAAGTGAACAACAAAATTACCCCCTTAGTTATATTACACTTAAAAAAGTAAAATAAACATTTTTAACCCTAGTGATAACATTCTTTTTTCTCAAGGCTTCTCATCAAACTTAGTCTTGAAATAAAGGTCGATGACATAGCTTTAAGTCAGTTCTCATATGAATTGAGGAAAATAGCGGATTTGGCTGAATTTATCAATCGGTAACTTAACCTCATACTAAGAAATTTATTAAAAGTGGCTAAAACACAATTAAATTAAATATTTGGCTGGTTTAAAAAAGTAAACAAATTAAGTGTAGTTCTTCGTCTCCTTCCGACTGTAAAAACTTTTTTAAAGATTAGTTTCATAAAATTTAACTTTAAAATCTCAAAAGAAAAAACTTTTTTTTACTAATTATTATGGAAACATAAAGATAAAGATACATAACTTTTTTTTTAAAAACGAAAGCAAATTTCAGATTTTGAGAAGCCATCAAATCAAAGTCATTTGATGAATGTTCGCAAAAGACAATCGAAAATTAAAATTGTTTTTGTTTTGCGAAGCACTTATAGTAAATTTGAGAAAGTAAGCTCACATTTACATATGAGCTACACAATAAGACATACAGAGTTAAGGTGCAAGGTACATAAACACAAGGTAGACTCAATTGAGAGTGTAAACATACTGCTCTATAAAAATAACCGACTTGTCAAAATTGCCTTTTTATAAAACAAAAATCAATTTAACGCACACATGTACAAATGTTGGCTCATATACACGAAATTTGACAATAAGTTTTTTTTATTTATTTATTTATTAATATGTATATGACTATGGAATTTTATTCCTTACAGACAATTTATAAAACTAATTGATTACAAAATGATACACATAAAAATATTATACATAATTAACAATAAAATTACTAAGTGTTGAGAAATGTGATTATTGCCCTTTTTAAAGCATTAGGATTTGATGAAAAGTCGATAAATCTATAACGTTTTTAAATGCATTGCTCATTCTACTGAGAGGGTCAGCATTAGCATAATTATCTCTAGCAAATGCAACTGATAAAGGTATGTAATTCCGGGATGGACCTTGAGGAATGTTGAGAGAAATATCATTAATAATAAAATATCTACGACTTTTTAATGTAGGAAATTTAATAAGAGCAAGTCTAGCTGCATATGAAGGCAAGGTTAAGGGGTTAAAACGTAATCCACGAAGACAAAACAACAGGAATTGTTTTTTGACCGACTCAATGGCATTGGAATGGATTTGGTAAATAGGGTCCCATATTATCAATCCATATTCAAGAATAGGTCGAACTAGTGCCATTGCCCTTGCTCTATTTATTATAGCTGTTATATGCAGAGTAAAGCTCAATTTAGGATCAAATAATATACCAAGATATTGAAAGCTGTCAACTAATTCCACTTTATAATCACCCAGAACAAAATCAGCAACAATCGGGTTATTTCTTACAAAGCGCATTGATTTACATTTCTTTAAATTCAGCTCCATAAAGTTGATGTTGCACCATTGATAAAATGAGTTTAAGTCCTTTTGAAGTCGATGGTGGTATTTAAGTTGGTTATAGGTTAGTTAAACTTTGACATCATCAGCTTACATTAAAATATTCGAGAATTTTATTACAGTAGGCAAGTCATTAATAAACAATGAGAAAAGCAGCGATCCAATGTGGCTTCCTTGAGGTACTCCAGATAGAACATTAATATTTTTAGAATAACTGCTTTTAAAGCAAACGGTTTGCAATGCTTCGTACAACCAATTAATTGTAGTTTCTTTACAAGAAGCAAATGATTTACTTTATTGAATGCTTTGCTAAAATCAGGCTGCGAGTGTAAGACGGTAAATCCATCTCAGGAGATCGATTGGTTGCGATCGAAACATGTCATGGTAACCTGCCGGCCAGGGTTCGAGTCCCTGTCACGGTCAAGAATGAAAGATTATCAATAACAATTTTAATTAATTTTCATTTTGTAAAATTCCTTTCTTCATAAAAAAAATTTAATGAAAATTAAATTTGTTGAACTTGGGCCGATTTAAAATATTACAAATTTGAATAAAAACCCATAAATAGTACAACAAAATAAACACACTACTAATTATTTATAACATTTTTAAAATTTAATACTTTAAGACTTTACGCTCCTAAGAAAAAAAGGTTGTTTATCTTTTTTGTTATATCGCTCACCGCGCGTGTTGGTCTGCAGGTGTTTGTTTTTTTCTTTCATTTTATTTTTCGACTTTTTTTCCTCACTTACGACGTACCAATATATGTCGGATAGTTTGCTGTGGTGTTGATTGGGGGGTCAGCACGACTGGCAAAAGAAAGTTTTACACAGACACTGTTCATACATGTGTCCCTACAAAAATTCTTTGATGTTTTTCATTTCAATCGTGGTTACTCAGTTGCTTCCTTTTGCCATTTCTTGTTGTTCGCCTTTTTTAATGGGCAAATGTTAAATTACTATATCTTACGGAATTGATGGGTAGTTGCAGTTTTTTTTTATACTTTTTTATTTTGTTATATGGGAAATGATGAATTTGTGGTCTTTTGTTAAAAATACTTTACGTTGATAAATTGTTTGCTTTTTCGTAACGGAAAAAATAAAAGGCGAATTTTAAATGCTGTATATCGGTGGCGACATGGCTGCTGTTTTTCGTAGTGGTTTGTATTTTTTTCGTAGCTGACTAGTGTCCTCCATAGTCCATACTCAACTTTAGTTATTTGTCTGAATACTCTTTGGTATGCAGTTAATAAAGTTTTTAGTACTTGTTTTTTTTTTGCATCTGTTCACCGCATTGTGGTATGCAGTTGTTAAACCTAATGGTTCCTTTTGCCACAGAAATTTTTCAGTTAATCTATTTATTTGGCATTGAATGTGATATTTGCAAAAAAATATTTTAATTTTAGTTAAAGTTATTTTCGTGAAAGTTAGTTAATATAAATTTAATATTTATATCGTCTTAATGAAAAAGTGGGTAAATACTTTTTAATGAAGTGATGTCCTAAAAAGAGTTTGATTGTGCTAAATTCCCATTTCATACTATTGATAAACTGAAATGTATTTTTGATGGGATAAGGTATTCCTATGCGCATTTCACTGCACGGCCAGATCATCAGAAAAACTTCGATACTAAAATGCACGTGGCACGTGGTAAATAAAACTGAACTGTCAAAATAAAATAAAGTAATTTGTTTTTATTTTTGTTTTTTTTTTACCCACTTACAAATTCATTTAGAGATGACAAAAAACCTACAATTGTATTCGGGACTGTAAAAAAGATTAACTCACTGTTTATTGTTGTTGTTTTTGTTTTAGCTTTGATCTTGTAATAGGTAACACTGGGGTTTAAAATTCTTATTCGCTTAACAGTTTTGTTTGTATAATATTTATTTTTTTTTATTGTCTATGGATTAATCCTTACAGCCATTTTAGACATTTAAAATTACACTTAAATAAAATAGGCTATAACTAACATTTGATTATATTACATAAATTTTATCATCAATTAACAAAAGCAATTATTAATCTACTTATTGACTTTGGGTCCAATGAGTAATCAATCTATATAATTGATTGAAAGTGTTACACATTCTTCTAAGGGGGTCAGCATCACCATCATTAGCTCTAAAGAATTTAATGGATACCTAATGGTATGAAATTTCTAGATGGTCATTGAGGAATATTAAAAGAAATTTCATTAATTAAAAATCCAGCGCAGATATCACCATTAATAATGTTCAGAATAAACGATACATTCAGCATTGTTCTACGACTTTTTAAAGAAGGGAGCTTCATTAGAGCCAGTCCGCGAAGACAGAAAAGCAGAAATTGTTTCTGTACAGATTCAATTAAATTTGAATAAGTTTGATAAAAGGAGTCCCATATAATCGAACCATTTTCAATAATCGGCCTTACAAGTGCCATATATAAGGTTTTTGTAATATACGGATCATTGAACTCTCTTGCCCAGCGTTTTATGTATCCAAGTGTTCCTCTAGCTTTATTTATCATAAACGTAATATGCGAATTAAAGCTAAGTTTAGGGTCAAGTAGTATTTCAAGATCAAGGAAGTTTTCAACTGTATCAACTTGAATACCACCTAGGAAGTAATATACTATAGCTGGATTATTTCTTGAAAAACGCATCAGTTTACACTTCTTTAAATTAAGCTCCATTAAGTTTGCTTTATACCATTCATAAAAACAACTTAGATCACTTAGATCATGTAGACGTTGGTGATCTAACACATGGTTGTAAGTTAAAAATATCTTTAGTTTTTCTAAAATCTTTGGATGAAGCTTTCTGACGATCTGGCCTAAGCAACCAGTGAAATGCGCATAGCTTATCCCATCAACAATAAATTTCAGATTATCAATAATATGAAATGGGAATTTAGCACATTTAAACGAAACCGTGTTAATTAATTTTTTAAATCCCAAGAAAAACTTTGATAAGAACAGTATTATTTTTGTGTTCGACAGATGACAAACAGGGAATCGTTAATATTTTTATTGATTTACAACAGAAACACTATTAGCGTTTGTGTTTTCCACAAATCTGCCTAACTAAGAGCGATATTTACAGCCGTATTCAAAACGAAAATTTGTGTAATCCGACTATACTCCGCTCATCAAGTGAGCAACTAATATGTTAATTAAGCTTAATCACCATTTAGTCAGGAGGTTATTCAAAACAATTTTAAATTGCCCGATTAAGAAAAATTTGTACATTTCTGTTTTAGTGAAATTCAATTGATGAAAACCCAAATTGACAGCAGTTAATCAGGAGTTAAAAAGTCTTTGATCAGCCGATAATCATAGTTTATTTAAAAGTGTTTTGAATAAGAAATCCTTAATCAGGGGATATGCAGTAACTTAATATTTGTTTAGAATACGGGTGTTAGTGTTTATTTTCGAGCATTGTTTGATTCAACGATCTAAGATAATGCAGAGAAACTCTTTTAAGAAAGCAACTACGTTCAATGAAAGAAGTGTTTGTTGGAAGTATTTTACTTAATACCCGAAGTGGAGATATTCTAAACATAACTTTTAGTACTCATAAAAGGAAAGTGTATTTTGTAATGTTTTGCACAAAAAATATAATCTTCGGAAATTTTATAAGAGGAACTTTTAGAAATTTCTTCGCAAATGTTGTTACTTAAATAAAAGGTTCGGCTTCGTTATATGTTCTAACTGCCACTTTATTGCTGTCGTATCAAATATATACGCCACAAAGCTTAAGAAACCCCATTCGTATCCTCTGTTCAGCAATTTTTGTTGCCAGGGTGTTGTTTACTTTATGTAAGATAGTGTGTCAATTTACAATACAATTTTTAAGACATATTGAAACAGATTTTGTCCTTATTATCCTTAATATTTGTTTTTATTACTTTTTGGCCTTATTTCTTCTAATATTGTAAATATATTTTATTTCAAAAACACATTAAAAATTTTTGTGATCTCTCTATATGACTTCATTCAGGGTTAAAAGAAAACCAGAAATAAAAAAAATTGTCCCTATTGTTAATATATAACCAGGTATATTTGTTCCAGTTTTTTTATTTAAAAATAACATCTTGCACATTTTGCACGATTTCTTTAAAAGCTCTCTATTTCAATCAATTTCTTAATAAAAATATGGTTTCAGCTCCAACGTCTACGTTATTTTTTGCTGATGATTTAATAAGAAATTTTTATGTTCCAGAATTCTTTTCTTTTATGTTAATTAATTTGGTTTTCTCTTCATACAATTTGGTACTCAGAAAACAAAAACAACTATTTATTGATTTTCAATAAAAATGCTTTCAATCAATTTGATTAAGGAAATTTTTTTTGTAAAAATTATCAATAATATTTAATAAATTTCATGTTGTAAACTTCCTTCCTTCAGTAAAAAAAAATAAAATTTAACTAAAAAACAAATATCAAAAATTAGAAATTAACAGTTCAACTAAATAATTTAAGAAGCTTCAGTGAAAATATTTTTTTTTTTATTAGTGTACTTTCTAAATTTGCCTTAATTCTTAAGTAAATATCTTGAAGTTCTTCTTCTTCTTATTTCCTTTAGCTCCCTGTGGAGCATAGGGCCTCGAGGTTTCAGTTGTAGGTATATTAATTTCTAAGCATGGGTTCTGCACCTCCAAATCAGATGTGCATGCTACCTGTGATAAATCAGAGGTAGGTGGATTAACCGCTGGGATGCAGCGACCACTTGGAGACTCAATATTTTGCTGGTTTAAACTTATGATATTTAAGAAAGTAGTATTGGTTAAGACTGTATTCCGGCGAAATGTTACAAGCATAAAGCTGGGTCTAACGAATTCAGCCATCACGTGGTTAGACACACCATAAATAGGCCACTCCTCTGGAATCAGACGCCTTTTGTAGCCGCCCGCTGCGGGTCCAGACGCTACGTTTGCATATTTTCTAGGTTCGCCCCGCATATTTTATTTTTGCGGAATCCGACATAAATGTCGAACGTGCCCCACCACCCGGGGAGGCGCCCTATGGGAGAGAAATAGCAAAACTCCGCAAGGGATCTTGAAGTTGTTTCTTTTTAAAATATTTGTTTCTAATTAAAAGCAAATTGGAGAAGAATTAAAAAATAAAGAAAAATCCGTGAGACAGCGTTTTCGTATCCATTTCAATCTGAATTGCGATTGATAGCACAAAAATCGTGCAACTAAAGCCACGGTCACACTTGTAAAATATTTGACGAAAAGAACAGGACCAACAAGCAAACTAAATAATCATTTCTTTCAATTCGAATATTTATTTTGATTTTAATACTATATCTAACAAAAAAAAATTTACAAATAAAATTTTTTTCTGCTATAACTAGTGGTATAATAAGTTTATTTTGTGATATCAAGACAATGTTAAATCTGACTAACTATTAACAATGGTCGGGGTTACGCTTATTTGGGCAAATATTTAATGAGTTTGACGGTAGCTTAAGACCAAAAATATCAAATAATTTTCATAACACTTTTTTATGTAAAGGTCCAACCAAAACGCACGATGTTAATTGTAAATAAAACAAAAAGTTTTCAGAGAATTATCTCAATATTTGTAAATTGTGCGCTAACACGGCCATTGAATTTCTCGCACAAAAAAAAAACATTGTTTCTTTGGCTGTGTGGCAAGTGGCACAATCCAGTTAAAACCACAAATCGTCCAGATTCATATTAGCAACTTTTGATCACGAGAAGTCCGTTATCATCTTGCGACAGCGAACACAATTCACAGTAACTGCTTGGTGACCTCATGATGCCGCAGGCCGATAAACTTTATCAAACAGCATTCACAGATGTTCACATTTTCCCGGTTGTGGACACATTTGTTCGATTATGCTGACCTATAAAATCACGAAGTGCATTTTGATTTGAAGGCCGATTGGCGTAAAAGGCTTCATCAAACTTAACGCGTTGCTTAGTTCTCTGCCTTTCCATGGTTAAATTTGACAAACACTGAAACAAAGAAATGCAGAATTAAGTTGGGCAAAAACTTCACGTTTAGATTTGACTACCAATTAACATTTTGCATTATGGTTGAATAACCCTTTAAATTACCGACTTTTGGACGAGGCCATCTTGTCTGAGAGAATCTTTATAAAATGTTCCAAAAAATGCGAAAGGAAATGCTTAAAAATATCATTGTCTGTCGAAATAAAAGCCTCTTATTACTATCGCAAATTGTTTTTTCGAAGTTCACGGTATGTATATAACAAAAATATATACAATTAATTGAATTCTCTATATTATTAATTGTTGTATTCTTTTATTGATAATAAAAAAAATCAAAGACGGATACAGAGACGTATCCTAAAAAAGGAAGTAACTTAGAATTTATTTAAATGTACGACCATAAAGAAATATAATAATCCAGTTGAAAACCAAATAATATATTTAAGGATTACTCTTTTGACATCTTGAAGGCGCAAAGAAGAACTTTTTCGTTTCAACATCAATTTATAAATTCCCGTTATGTTTCGTCATTTTTCTATTCCTGCAAGAAATCCTTGACTTATTTAAATTCAAAATTTATCAATTTGAAAAAACACTTTTGCCTCTTCAAAGCACACTGGTGTCAAATAAATCAAAATTAAGTGAGTATAACGAAGACATGGTAATGTTGTTTTGACACTTGTTTTATTTTTAAGCTGTTTTTTTTTCTTTCTTTAATAAAAGCTTCAATATCAAATAAAAAAAATTTCTGGAAAAAATAAATAAAATAATAACAGACAAGTTATTATTCATAGTCGGGCCAGCCGACCATATGCCACCCTACACCACTAGTACTAGAGATAAATTTGAAGGAAAAGCTGTTATTGGAGATTATATATGTATGGGCAACGGCACCTAGAAATTTTTTTTTTGTCTGTGATCAATGTTGATTTGCGTGTGCTTAACCGATACTTGAGCATGTGAAATCCGTTCGCGTTAATCATATTTAATAAGCGGCGCAAATTTTACTGCGGTTTAATATTAAAAATTAAAAAAAAATATATAAAAATTACAGTTTTTAACAAATAGAAAGTGGGAATTATTTACTTTCGAAGGTTACTTTATATTAAATTCAACATTTTTTTTATTTTTCGAATTTATTCTATTAGCTAAATTTAGCTCATAGAATAAATTCGAAAAATAAAAAAAAATGTTGAATATAATTACAGTTTTTGTTAAAATTGAAAAAGAATAACGCGTGTGGATAATACCTCTTAAGGGCGTTCTTAGCACACTAAAATATTTGTAAAAGCTTCAATACTTTTTAAAATACACTTAAAAAATAAAAACCATTTTTTTATCGTGAATGCATATAAAAATTTTTTAAAATTGTTTTACTCAAATATTTATTCTTAGAAGCATTCAGCAAAGGCTACTATGATCATAATTTGTTTCGCTTCGCAGTTTACTTTTTACGTCTTCTATTCGATGCACGTTTGAACGGAATTGATGCAGAGCTTTAGTTGTCACAAAGCGAAATGTGTTTGAAAAAAACTGCCGCTGCACGCGCCAGTGTTGAAAAAAAAATTTTTTTTTTTGAACTTTATCAGTTTAGTTCGTCGCGAAGAATCTATTTGGATACCCAAACGTGTTCCCATTCCATGTTTTGATATAAACAAATGCTAAAAAAAAATTGTTTTTTTTGCAAATATTTTCAAAAGTTCATAAAATTTTTGCGTTAAAAAATTTTAAAGTGCGTTTTCGCCTCGGAGGTGCCCTTTACGAAGTTACTCACATCACGCAATACACAAGCCATTGGTGGCTGACACCAACTTGATATACCTCAAACTTTATAAAATTACTCAGTTTTTTTAATTCTGCGTTTCTGTTTTTTAATTAAACGGCGCAAAAACCCTATGTAAAACTTTCAAAAAGTTCAAAATTCGGAAAATTTTGGTTTCAATTGTAAACAACCATGCAACTTTTCACCCAGCAGCGATATCAAAATATTTTTTTTAGTGGATATATCCTCCAAGTCTAGTGACTATATTTTGTATTGGTTTGGATATGAAAGCTAACAACTATTGGAAAGAAAAGGGAATGGATGAAACAACTCTTGCAAGTCGTTTTTTTTTAATTTTTCGAATTTGAGATGACCACCAATTCTTAAGAAGAATACTTTGCAACGTAAAACTGTGCATGTCATATCCTTCAAGTATAGTCATCCAAACCCTGTACAGCGTAAAATAAATCTTAACGAAATAAGAGCCAGTTTCAGCAGGTGCTCAAAAAATTTGAAATAGCCCATATATATGTTCCCATCGATTGATGGTAAAGTTTTGAGCAACGTAGGGAATGATCAACAGCATCAAAAGCTTTCGAATGATCTAGCAGAACTAAAAGTATTTAATTCCCACCATCAATTGAAGGTTTTTGCTAATAGTTTTCCTTCAAATTATAAATTATTTATAAATATATTTGAATTTTTGTTATTAACCTATTAATATTTAAGATATAAGGCAAAGCCGTTTCTGTGGAATATTTGTTTGCTGAGAATGTAAGAAATTATGTAACTTACTACTAAATAAATAAATAAATAAATATGTATTACCTACTGGTTAAGCTGTACTGTAGATTACACCATCGATTTTTGACAGTTAATTCAAAAATTAATAAAAATTCGAATGTTGCCATATTTTAAAAGAAAACTTAAAGGAAAAAACTTTTGCAAAATTTACGTTAAAATTAATAAAATAGTGTAACCGGGAAGGTAAAGATAACTGTTAGGTACGAACACGACCAGTTATCTTTTTGTAGAAATTATGGGCATATGGACATGAAGGTAGCGGGTAGGTATGTTATAGACAAATGTTGAAGATGAAAAACAAAGTGGGGTCGGTACAGCATTTGACCCGTGTAGGGGTATTCTAGACGCTAAAGAGTTAAAATTTCATTAAACCGTACTATTTGTAAGAGAGACCCGCTAAGTGGTGTATATAGGTGGCAGGTAAATTTAAGAAAATGCTTAGGAAAACAAACTAATGAAGGTTGGTCATACATTTTAGCCACCTAGATGGGACTCCCAGGCACTTATGGGACCTCTTCTTTAATATATTTATAGTATAATTTGTATGGGAGCAACCTAAATATACTTTGATAAAAAGATCATCATACACGCAAAGAAAAAACGTGGATGTGGTAAACATATTGTAACATATTATGATAAGATTCATGATTGTAGTTAACATATTACAATTATTATTGAATCATATTGTGACCAAATATATTCGTATTATTACATCATAATATTTTTACCTCAGTCATAATTTGTTTTTTTTTTTTATTTGTTTTATATAATGTTACAAGTTAATTATGTTATGGTTAAAAGAAATCATAACATATCTGAAAGAATCAAATTAAGATTTAAAAATGATTATTGTAATCTTATTATAGTCGTAGGTTATCATTATATTGTTGTAATCGCTTGTCGTTGGTCCGTTCCACTTATTTATAAATTATTTTATAGAATTTTCATTCTTTTTTTCTTAAAATAACACAATATTTTTGCACCACTTTCACAACAATAAAAAAAATTTAAGTTTTTTTTCATCGATATTTTATCTTGTGGCACTTTACATTTTTTAGTGTAAATACAATTTCCTTATTTTTTAATCTCTTTTAACTTGTTGTTTAATGGGAATTTTTTTTTTAATTGTCACTCAATAACAAATAATTCCATATTTTAATAATTTTACAAATGGCGATAGCAAAATATTATTAGAGTACAGATGTTTTGATTGCATCTTAAACATAATATGAGTGCACGTATAAAAGTTATCTTGTTATGGCTAATAAATATCATGAAATGGTTGTGAGTATGTTTCCAAAGTTATCATAACAATTTTTTTTGTTTTTGGTTAAAAAAATTATTATTTTTCGGTTAACAATTCTCAAATTTATAATTGCGATAAACATTTAAATGTTTACAGTAACTATAATATTGCTGATATCACTGCGTGTTATTTTTCAAGTCAAGAAAAAATAAACATATGCGGAAACCACCACGTGATAAAAGACCCGTGTGTCCCAGCTTTGCCCGAAGTCATGCACTTTTTTTATGGGCTCCCAAAGATTTGGGGCCTCGGTGTCTTTTTTTGCAAAAAATTGATAATTTTCTCAGGCTCATATCTTGCAAACTGTTGGGACATTTTTCACTTTTAGGCTACCTAAACGGTGTTAAAAATTATCCCTAGGAAGTTCATATGCTCTAGAAAGTTGTCAAAACTGGGAGACACGGGACTTTTTTTTTGGTCTTTTATCAGGTAGTGGTGTCCGTATATGGTTATTTTTTTCGTGTTGCACTTTGTATTTAATAAAAATAAACATTTTTTGTGTACAACAAAAACATATTGTTACAATTAACACACTGTAGTTGCCTTAACCATGCCCAACCATATTTTTTCTCTGCGTGTACTAAGAATATTTCTTCCACAAAAAAATCAAACAAAAACAAGCGGGCTGTTATGTTCAAAATAAATGTTATTTTTGACCCGTCTAGGGGCATTATAAGCGTTGAAGGTGCAACATTTTCATTTAACCTCCGTATTTGTATGGGAGCCACCTAAGTGGCGTAGATACGGAGCAAGCGTGTTTATGAAAATATTTGGGACAAACAAATTATGGGGGAGTGCCCTGGTAGTGAGCTAGTCTATCAGTGCGGGGGTTGCGGGTTCGCGGGAATAGCTTAAAGAATAAAAAGAAAAATAAAGTCATACATTTTACCCTCCAAGGGGGACTCCTAGACAGTTATGGGACTTTTGCTTCAATACATTTATATTCTGTATTGAAAATTTTGTATGGGAGCCCCTTAATATGGGCTTTGTAACTTAGAAACATATCTTTGACCTGTAAAGAGGCATCTCATAAAATTGTAAACTTTGGTTGGGAGCCCCCTTAAGGAATGTGATAGGCAGTAAGTGTGTTCGGAACAAATATTAGGAAGGAACATTAAGAAGAATCGAGCGGTCCTACATTTTACCGCTCTAAGCGTGACTTTGTGGCAGTAAGGGTTTTTTTGTGTCAATTATTTCCTCTTTTTCCATACCTCGTATACTAAGTTATACTGGTTCATACATACATACATATGATGTATGTAGCAATTGTTCCTGATTTAAAAAATTATGTAAATGAATCAATATTTGTTTTATAAATTTTATAATAAAAATTGGTATAGAAATATTGAATAAAAAATAATAAAAACGTTTTATAATAAAAATGTCACTATCGAAATTTTAACAAATATCAGATAACTTTTATGTTTGATACTTAATAAACTATTTTAACTCAGGCTTTTTCAAAAAATCCGACCTTTGGTCCTTAGAACTAAACAGCGTACAGAGGTCAAATTTTGTAATGTTCAGATAAGATTTAAGTTAGAATGTTTCTAATTACTACAAATTCTTAAAGTGACTCATAAAATAATACACTATATAAAAAACATTTTTGAACATGTTTTAACACTTCACTTTTATACTGAGGTTTATTAAAAACGAAAATGTATTTTAAAACCTCAATAAATTTTTTTATCAGTCGGTTTTTAAGTTTAATACCAAAAATTAATCTCCAATGTCCATCCTACAAGAAGGAAAAAGCAGCGTATCAAAATTCTAATTCAATCAAAAGTTATGGATTTTTGACTGCCTTATAGTCAAATGGTCCACTGTGCGCGGAATGGTGGGTCTGGAACCAGTGTTGCAAGAAGAAGGGGAAAATCACTACATGTAGGTATTTTTGATACAAACAGAGAAGCGTAGGGAAAATCTGACAGATTGTTTCTGCAATTTTTTTTCTTCTGTTACAAACATTAGCATAAATTTGTACCAACTTTGGTTGTGTAGGGTATAAAAACACAAAGTATTTTCCGCTTGAATACCAATAAAAACAGAAAAACATATTGCCCATTCTGTGTTACCAGGGTGTTGTTTACTACATATAAGAGTGTGCGTCAATGTACAAAGAAATTTTTGCAAAAAATCGAATTTATTTATTGTTTTTTTTCTAATTATCCTTTATGTTTTCTTTCCTTTATATCTGGCCCATTTTTTCTTAAATTGAAAAAAAATTAATTTTTATTGTATTTATTTAAAAACACATCAAGAGTCCGTGTCGTGTGTCTTCTTTGCATGACTTCATGACTGGGGAGGATGTTAAGAACAACACTCAGGGTTAAAACGATACCAGAAATAAAAATAATTGTGATTTTTAGTTGAACTGTTGATTTTAATTTTGATATTTTTTTTATTTTATTTTTTAGTTAGGCTTTAGTTCATCAAATTTAATTTTCATTAAATTTATACAACTTGGAATTTTATTAAAATTTTTTGATACTATTCTTGGCTGAGCTGTGGCTCAAACCTGGGTTGAATTTTCATGTTTCAAGAATCACCACATTCTTTCATCAGAATTCTTGAGTTCTAACCTCTGCACCACTGCGGTGCCTGCATTCAGGTTTTCAAGACAAAGTCTTGACAGAAAGAATACGAAATACAGAAGAAAGGAAGCAACATGTAAATGAATTAAAAATGATAACTACATAAAATTTCGAACGACCAGTATCACTGGTTAAAGATTGATGTTAGACTGTTGGCTGGCAGGCACTGCAGTGGTTTAGAGGTTAGAACTCAAAGAATTCTTATGAAAGAATGTGGTGATTCTTGAAACATGTAAATTCAACCCAGGTTCGAGCCCCAGCTCAGCCAAGAATATTATCAATAAATTTTAATAAAATTCCAAGTTTTTTGGAAAAACTAAAGACATTAAACCAAATAAAAATGTTAAAGGTATAAGACTTATAGCAACAGTTCTACTTGTAATAATATCAAGGTTTAAACAAAACAACATCAACAATAAACAGTGCGTTCATCTCGTCTTACATTCCCCGCTACAATTAGTTGAAATTCTCTCAACATTAATTGTAGTTGCAAGTAGGTTAAGAAAAACAAAATAAAAAACAACAACAACTTACAAAAGATGTTGTCAATTAAGTGTTTTTTAGGCCGTGCACCTGCCTGTTTATTATCAAAAAGTAATTTCAATTTTTGGGAATACAAAATTTAAATTTCAAAAGATTTTGTTATTCGTGCTAAATTCCAAGTTGTAAAAATTCCTTAATTCAGTAAAAATAATTTAATGAAAATTAAATTTGATAAACTCAAGCTTAACTAAAAAAAAAAATATCAAAATAAAAATATTTGAAAATTGATAATAAGCAGAGCAAGTTTTTTCACGTATTTTTGCTTAAAAAAAAGCTGTTTGCATATTTTAAAAGATTTTCAGAAAAATGTTCTGTTGGCATCTTACCAATTAATTTGTTTTATCAAATATATGTACAATGTATTTTGTTTGAATAAAATGGGATTGTAGAATTATTATTATGGCAAGTTTTGCCTCACTACTAAAGTTTAGTAAGTTTTGCCATAAATTCTTTTGATATTTGCTCTAAAATTTAATTTCAGTTTAAAAATTTGAGGACCAAAAAAAGTGTTTTTTTTTATTTTCAGTAAACAATTCATTAAACAAAATAAAATAAGCTATTCAATATTTTGAATGTATTCATGTGTTAGTTTTCGCACGATTTTGAGAATTTTTCTTTGTTTTTTTCGGTATTTTTGCGGTATGTTTTGTCCGTACAAAAAACTTGCCATTAAAATAACATTTTATTAAGGATAAAGATGACGATGCTAAAAATGTTTATTTTGTATTATATTTCTAGGAATAATTATTATTTGTAAAGTTCTTATTGATATTTCTCTATATTAATTACAGTAAATACGAGTTTGTGTGGCCTGTCAATCAAATGCAGTTAAATAAAAACAAGCTAAAATAGAACATGATTTTTATTATTACAGTTTTAACAAAAATACGAAAATCCCTGTAGTTTTTCTTTCAAATTAGAGGTTTCTACTTGTAAATTTTTCCGGACATAAACGCACAAAATTTTTTTTATTAACATTTTTTAAATTACTGAAAATTCATTGTGAGACTCAGTGTTTATGAAGGAGATTTTTGTTGTATAACTTTAGTAAACTTAATTTGTAAATAAGTTGTAATATAAATGATTGGTATTTTAGAAGTAATTTAATTAAAATTTAAAAAAAAATACCGAAATTTTTGAAGCTATTCAAGACAATTATTTCAAAAATATATGAAATCGTTTTCAAATATATAATCCAGTTTTCAGACCTTCTTTCAAAATGTTAAATCCTCTAATCACGTTAATTTTTTTAGTCAGTCCCATTGTGCATCAATGTAAAAACTAACTATGTTGCTATTTAAAACAAATCATTTTCTGTTCATACTTTAATTATCAAATTTTTCATTTTGTTAGTTCACATGTGTGTTGAGTACATTTGTGTTCATCATGATGTTTGTTTTATAAAAAAAAAAAACTGTCAATATTGTTTTAACTTCTATTATCAAATTGCAAATAAATATTTATTTTATATTATTTCACACACAATATACTGATATGTGCGTTTGTATTCATACAAATACATGCATTCTCCCACACAAAGAAACTTGTATAATAAAATATGCTTGTTGCAACAAAATTTATTGCATTTCATTTCCGATGATGGCAGTATGTCATGATAATCTTCAAACAAATAAAGCAACTTGTTAATGAGCACAAAATAATCTCAAGGATAATACGCAAACACTCATATGCTGAAAGTCTACTAATTCAAGTTAAAATTAAGTCAAACTGGAAAATGGTAAAAATTAGTCCATGACTACCAAAAAAATGTTCGCACGAAGTTTAGTAGTAAATTTGCACACACAAATCTAGACAAGGACAGACTTAAGGCATTTCAATGCAAAGGTCCATGAATTAAGCGACAAATTGCTCCCTCATCCACTCTATTATTCAAAGAATATACTGGGTCCTTTTGAGTTACAAACTTGATATGTATAACGAGCCAATGAACAATTTTCTTTAGTTTTGCGAAGCACTGATAGTAAACTTTAAAAAGGAAGCCGTACAGAATTGCCCTCGGATAGGTAAACGAATTCGTAACCGAATTTAAAAAAAAATGTATAAAATTTTAAGAGCCACGACATTTCCTTACCACGAGGCAGATTTGTAAAGGAGCAAATTAGAGAAAAACGGTAACAACAAAAAATTCAGTGTGTAAAGCAGATCGTTACTATCACGAAATTTTATATACGCTTAAAAAAAGCGCTTTCGTTCCTTGTTTTAAAGAAGGAACTCGTTATATAAAATTCAAAATTCTTTGAAAAATTATTAGTTTTAAAATTAACACCGATTTATAATAAAAATAGTTGTATACCAAATTATCAATTCGGATTTAGGAGAAAGCACAGCAAAATCGAACAAACTCATCGAATAGTAGATTTCATAAGAAAAGCCTTTGAAAAAAATATTGTTTAGCACTCTTCATAGCTGTTTCGCAAGCTTATGCTTAAGTCTGACAGGAAGACT
Source organism: Pollenia labialis (assembly GCA_949318255.1). Classification (NCBI taxonomy): domain Eukaryota; kingdom Metazoa; phylum Arthropoda; class Insecta; order Diptera; family Polleniidae; genus Pollenia; species Pollenia labialis. The sequence goes on along the minus strand of OX439142.1, from coordinate 127,375,201 downwards.
TATAACATAAATCGAACCAAAACCTACCAGCAAAGACGTACAAGCTGTTAGAAAGCTACTTAGTCGGTCGGTAGTAAAGAAGGAAATTTCTTAAGTTCCCTTCAGTCAATGGGCCACAAGGCAGCATCCTGTTTCCTCTATTATACTTAATTTATACTTCGGGCATGCCCTATTAAAATCAATAATCAAATAATTCCTCAACATTTGCATGTAAAATATCGCGGTATCATCTGGATCGCCGATTAACGTGGAAATGCCATATAAAGGCAAAATAAACTCAAATAAAACTAAAAGCCATTCAAATTCATTGGTTTATTGGAGGAAATTCTGTCATTAGTCTCGATTGCAAGCTTCAACTTTACAACTCTGTCTTAAAGCCTATCTGCTATCTGCCAAAATAAACTTCTTCGAATAATCACAGCCACTTCCTGGTATATTAAAAACTCAAACATTCATGAAGATCTCAATGTGCGATTAGTAAACACTATGATTACAAAATATGCAGCAAATTAAATTTAAAAGATTTTGTTTATCGTGCTTAATTCCCGATTTTTTATTCTTGATAAAAACACTGAAATTTATTGTTGAAGGGATAAGCTATTCCTATGCGCATTTCACTGGTTGCTTAGGCCAGATCGTCAGGAAACTTCATCCAAAGATTTTAGAAAAACTAAAGACATTAAACAAAATAAAACTGTTAAGCGTATAAGAATTATAAGCAACAGTTCTACTTGAACAATATCAAAGTTTAAACAAAAATATCAACAATAAACAGTGAGTTCTTCCAACATTAATTGTAGTTGCAAGTAGGTTAAGAAAAAACCAAATTAAAACAAAAACAACTTGCAAAAGCATGTTGCCAGCTAAGTTTTTTTAAGCCGTGCACTTTCCAGTTTATTATCAAAGTAATTTTGTGGGTATACAAACATTTTTAATTTAAAAGATTTTGTGTTTTTATCAAGAATAAAAATTGGGAACTAAGCACGATAAACAAAATCTTTTAAATTAAAAATTTCAAACACAAACAAAATTGTATAATTGTTGCTTTTTTAAAGTATTTGGCTTGTAGATTTGTAACTTGTAGTTTTTAGAAACAGGGCAGAGGTCATAGATTATTTTCTTTTTTAAAATAATAAAGAATCAGATGTCACTTAAATATTTCCTTAGTGTAAGCAGTATAAAATATTATAATAAAAATATGTTAACGGAATGAGGATTTTGTCACAATTGTGCCCATTCTATAGCAGTAAGGGAACAATTGGCTTTTCAATTCTATGGTTACGGGTATATAAGATTCGGCACAGCCATTTTACTTGTTTTATTATACAAAACTTTGTCAAATGGGTTTGTGTAAATAAATCTATAAATTTTTATATTTTTTTAAACAAATATTTACAATATTTTTTCATCGAATCTGTTGATATAAGATGGGGACAAGAGAACAACCACATTCAAATAAATTTTTTTAAGAGTTTTTAAAGATATTTTTAACAAAACGCGTAAACAACTTAATAAAAATATTTAAAAACAAGTTAGAGTGCAACATTCGGCTGTGCCGAATCTTTGATACCCCCCACCGACAGCTCAGTGGGCTTTATATGGGGCCTATAGTAAATTATGAACCGAGCATCACGAAATTTATTAGTGTGAGTAGTGAAGTATTTAGTTTTATTTTGATAGCATTATTTATTACAGTTTTAGGCGTACTTAACTGTTTTCCGAGAGTAGGGTTTAGATGGGGCCTAGGGTAAATTATGGACCGATCTTTACGAAAATTCACAGTGTTATTTCTAGCCTTAAACAACTGTGACGTACCAAATTTTGTTATGATAGCATTATTTTTTACGGTTTTAGGCATACTAAACTGTTTTCCGGGAGTAGTGTTTATATGGGGCGTAGGGTAAATTATGGACGGATCTTCACGAAATTTTGCAGCGTCATTTCCAGTCGGGCAGACAGACGGACAATGCTAAATCGACTTAGAATCACTCAAGAACCCAGAATATATATACTTTATGAGGTCTTAGATGAATAATAAAAAAGTTTCACACGAAATGACAAACTTAATATACCCTTTTCACAACTAATTGTGGTGGAGGGTATAATAATAGTAATTAAAATAATAAACTTTTTTAAATAAAAAAATTCCCTGGATATTTAAAAAGTTTTTTTAATTGTGTTAAAAAGAAATTCAAATTTTACTTATATTTTTTTTAAAAGAAAAATATTAAAAGCCTTCTTGGCCCTTTAACTTATAATAGACATTGAATTTTCCTGTTCCTGTGTAAAGTAATACAATTATAAATTTCTTGTACCCTTAAGAAATATCATATTTCAACATACTTATTTCATCCTTATCACTTACCTTTAAATCTCTTTAATTGTTTAATTTATACTCAATTTAAGTATTTAAATACTCGTTATAAATCATATAAAAATAAACCATTCAATTCTTTGTAAACGACCATAATCTCTCCGTTTTATATGCCATTTTTATAGCACATTTTTAATCAGAGCTACAATAACAATAACAACAACGAAATTTATTCAACATATACACAAGTAAAAGTCATACAAATGTTTGTATGTATATTGTATTGGTGAAAAGGAAAGTAGGAAAGCTAAAGTTATAATTTGTCATAGTAATCTGATTAAAAAACGTTAACCCAAAAAATAGTACGAACACGAACTGAACAGTTTTTATGCAACAATATGACAGAAGGTAACACTCGTTTTATTTCTGTGTTAACAAACAGATAGTAATGCTAGTATATGTCTGTCTGGAATATGTACGTACTTAACCCCTTGCAAAAGTGCTAAAGGTAGAAGTACATATCAAGCGTTAGTGCGCGCGCGCTCTGTAGACTTCTGTCAAAATAAGTTAAGCTATTGTTTTTTCATAGAACAAGTTACATGTAAAATATTTTAACGCATTTGCGCCACAAAGTTGGTTAACTTTGAACTTTTTAACGCGTTGGGTATTTTTGGCAAGTAATCAGCTGACAACAAATTTGTGAATCATGAAAGAAACACATATTGGAGTGGTTTAAAAACATAAAATATATATAAATAATAGAAATTCAATAAAATAAAAAAATCTTGATATATTTTCGAATCCATTTTCATTGTACAAATAAGTAAACAAATGAAAAACAGCTGAAAGGAATTGCTTTTGTAACGCGCGTTGTGTAACTTGCAATTTTTCATGCGCTAAAGTTTTTAAACGCACGACACATGTGGACGAATTAACGTGAATTAAAAGTTTCAAAACTCCACTGCAAAGCTAGTTTTGCTTAAATAAGTACATAAAGAGTCTCTTATACTGTGTTCACACTTGGGGTTTTAAAGGCACTTAAACAAAATGTTGAATAAGTTAATCAAAGCGGTTTACATTACATTTGAGGCGATTAAGATGACAACAGAATAAGAAAAAAACACAATAAACAAATTTTAATTTCTTTAGAGTACCTACACAAAAAGAAAAAACTCGTACTTATTTCTTAAATTTTTTTCTTCTTACTTTAGTACGAGTCGTACTCAAAAATTTAAATACGGATAACACTTAATAGTGCATTTACACTTGTAATTTTTAAACTAGTTTATGATCGTAAGCTACTTTCATAACCTATAGCGTTTACATCAGCATTTTAGATATTAAGAGCCACTTTTTGGGTTTGAGATTAAAGTTAATTTAATTCTATAATAAGATAATCTGAGAATTAAGTTAATCTAGCATAAATGGAATTTGATATTTTTGGGTTGTGGCTTAAACCATGTAGTGTTAACATACTGAGCACAAATAAATGGCAACATTTTTTTTTGTAAATGTAATCTTTTTATCAAAGCAAGAAAAAATATATTAATGAAAAAATATAGAAAGGAAAAATTATTTAAAAGTGCTTAGCAATACATTTTATTTTAAAAATTATTTTTTGTTTAGATTTTTGCATTAATTGTTTATGTTAAACATGTGTGTTTAAATTAAGGTTTCAACCACCACCAATGGCCGCTTAAACTAGTAAAGCTGTTTGTAACTAGTTTTTGTGTCTTGAGAATGACATTTCTTTTCCCCTCGCTCCTAAAAACTCATGACTTGACGAGTCAAACTTGACGTGTGTGAACCGGTGCAATCTCAAAAGCTATTTACAAACGTGTTTATAAGTTGTATGGATAAACTAGTTCATCATCATAAACAACTTACAATTTGATTTGAAATGGGATAATTTTCGAAAAAAACATATGCGTTCATACGCGTGTGTTAATGAAAGTTTGTTGTAGACACAAAAACAACACTTAAAGAAGAAAAATATAGATAATTTCATGTTTAAAAAGTAAAATAACAAGCAAAAATTCCCATATTCCATTTTTTAACCCTGCTACTATGTTAGAAAAAAATACATATGTTATGTTCGGGTCATATTTGTACATTTCAAAAATATTTTTAAGGCTTGTGATCAATGCAATATGTCGTCGTTAGAGTGATTGTGTGTCGGTGTGACGGACAAACAGGTTTTTTGCAAGTAATGCACTAAGTAAAGATATTTTTTCCTTTTTCCATTGTCGTTTTGAGAAGGCGAATTCGTGTATGGTGATACACAGTCTTCTTCTCGAATTCTTCGTACGAATGATGCAGAGGCTTCTGCGCGAGGAAGCAGACTACGCCTCTTGATATGTTCTTGAGCTAAAACTTCACCGAGTTGCTCTAAAAATAGGCGCCTTTTGTGCATTTTATTTTTTGCCATTCAGGATATATTTCGGTCCATATTATAAAAGCGTTGAGAGCAGAAATATCTAATAAATTAGAGAACAGGGCAACTGGGTTTTCTTTTGCACGAATAAGTACGAACCATTTGGTCCAATGTGTCGACACCGCCTTTTATCGAGTTGTAGTATTCAATTATTTCCGGAATTTTTTTTGGATGATCTTCCAAAAGGTTGCTGTTATGGTGAAGAGTGCTAAGCAAATAAACCATTCTATATTTTTTAGGCACATACAAAACTACAGTTTCTTTTTCATGAAAGAACAATTTACTTGAGTGTATTGGAAGCTTACGCAATTCTTGTGTTGTTGCATGAACCGGCAAAAAACGTTTGTTTTTCCTCACTGTGCCAACAATAGTAATTTTTTTCTTTAGCAGTTCTAATGCAAGATTATGACTCGTAAAAAAATTATCGGTAGTTACGTTTCGTCCACGGTATGAATGCACTAAGTCTAGAACAACCCGTTCGCCGTGGTTCCTTTCAGCATTGTCTCCCACTTTGCCCAAGTATATTTGGAACTGTAAGCAAAATGCGGTGTTAGAATCCGCTGCTATCCACGTTTTAATGCCATATTTCCCAGGTTTACTTGGAATGTATACTTTGAAAGGACATCTACCTCGGAACGGAATAAGCTGTTCGCCAATCGTTATATTAGCACTTTGTTCTGATCTTCTTCTTTGCCTATCGTCAAATGCTAGTACACGTGAAATATTGCTAAATCGCTTCAAAGACATGATTGCTCTCAAAAAAGGACGTCCATGAAACACGTATCCTTAGATTTACAATAGCAACTGATCACTATGAAATTTAGCACAGAACTAGAAGTATTTGTTTTTGTTGTTGTTGAATACAAAAATTAAAACTATAAACTTGTTCTTCTTTTGTTTGTTTTGTTGTCATGTAACACACCAAATGCAAAAAACATTTAATATAGACATATTATATTATATATTTATTATTCGTTTTACAAAAATGATAGAGGGTCATAAAATGACCCAAACATGATATGTGTAAACACTTGCAATAAAAAATTGTCTAAACCTAAAATGGTGATAAAACTAATTGAATTCAATATATTTCAAGAATTGATGCACTGAGTAGTAAGAACTTTCAAATATATTCCACCAGTTAGAAATACGGTAATGTTAAATACGATTTGGGTCATCAAAAGCCCCTAACGTAGTAGCAGTGTTAATTATTTAGGTAAACACATCAAATTTTTAAAATACTATGATTACGGAAACCATATTGGGCATGCTGCTGGTTTCTTATAATTTAGAATTCTTCTGTAAACAAAGAACGGAATGCAATAAAACTGCAATAAACATGTGCAACGAGTAAGTAAAATAATAATAAACTCTCTGGTTTTGAGGGATAAGTGCTTAGGTTAGAATCAATCTAATCTTACATGCGCATAATTTCAAGTACGAATCGAGATTAAACCTTTTTAGAAATTCTTGAATAAAGCATTGTTTGAGATTAGTTTTATCTCATTTTTAATAAGAAAATTCGGTTATTCGACTTTTTTCAAAAAATGGTTTTCGAATATTCCGAATAGCTGCTATTTCAAAAAACAGGTTTTCGGTTAAGCATTTTAATAACGAATTTGAACTCCTTTTTTTTTTTGTTTTTCAAATTAATTAACTTTTTTAAAACAACAAAAACTAAAAAGGTAAACAATAAATTACTTTTTTCTTTTTCAGCCTTTATAAATAATCAGTCAAATAATACAAAAGAAAAAAAATATTTAGTTATTAGCCATATTTTACGCATGAGACACAAAGTTCAATTTTGATTGCACAACAGATGCTTTTCTGGCATATACATATAACATGTATTTCTCGTAATTTTGAGTTTGCTATAGGGAAATTCTACTATATTTTAATCCTTTGACAACATTGTTGACAGATTCTTTTCGATAAGGTATTTTATTTTGAATTGTTTCCTTAATTAAAGCCTGTAAGGGAGGTGTGTCGAATCTGCCTCCTAAATAGGGAGCCACGAGAGATTAATCAAGTTGTTTCAGATACTGTCGTCGGTTTTTGTGGCTTCGATCTTTATGGAACATACTGTGACGTAGCAAAAAGACAAAAGAATATTTAAAATTCCAAAAAAATAGCCACAAAAACTTACACTAAGTTTAGTCTTCGTCGTTTAACTTTAAAATTAATGAGGATCCAGCGTATGTCCACTCACTACAAGCTTACGGCATCAGCTAACGTTGTTGAGAAAAGTGCGTAATTTGAAAACATATAAAAAAGTTGTATGATTAAATGATGTATAATAGTGCTAAAATATATACGCTACATAAATCCTAGTACAGATTTGTATTTAGTTAATAAGTTTTAAATTATTTTAATATGTTTGTTTATATTTTTTTATTTGACGCTTTTTTTACTTATTTTGCTTTTATTAGTGTTTTAGGTGTGCCTCTATGCAATATGTTTGGTTGATATCTGCATGAGATATCAACCAATTTGTAGTCATTTGAAAAATAGTTAATTTATAGTTAGTGTTTTTTGCAACTGACTATTTTATTTACTACAGGGTATGTTCAGACCTAACAAATATTTGACGATAGAATCCAAAAAAAGCGTGAGCAGGAAATTGATCAAACTTAAGCTTTATTTTTTATAATTTTCATAATTGTATTATTCAATTTAGAAACTGTTAAATAATGTTTGCTCTAGCTAAACGTTTTGCAAAAGCAAGCAATTCTTAAAGAAAACTAGTGGTTGTTCAGGACGTCAAATATTTAATAGGTGTGTACATAGCTTTAGAATTTTTAAAAAACTTTGGGTTTTTATGTGATACCCCCTAAAAAATTATTTTAAATGTGTTTTAATTTGTTGGTGGCTAATCATGTCTATATGAATCAGCAGACTTCAACCATATTTTTTAAAAGTTGAAAACGAAACCTCTAAGCCAGGATTATTTATTTCAAATTTTTTTGTTTCAGCACTAAAGGTACGGTCACATATGGCAAACATTTGTCAAAAAATATCAAATATTTGTTTGCCCTAATCTGACCACAAAATATTTTTGAGGGGCAAACAGAAAAACAGCTGATTTTGGGCAAACAAAATTATTTGCTAGCAAACAAAAATGCTCCTAATGTGACCATTTAACGTCAAATATTTTTCTCGATTTTAGGCAAATAAATATTTGTTCTTACAAAAATTTTGTAAGAACAAACAGCGGCAAATAAAAAAGCTTTAAAATAAAAATTATTGAATAAAATTGAAAAAATTAAATAATTTTTTAATTACGAAAAAACTTATTTATGTAAAACAATTTGTCCTGTGTTGTATTTTTAGCAAAGAGTTGCGCGGTAAGTAGGTTTCAAGATGTTGCAAAATACATTTTTCTTAAGTAAGTAGGTAATTTATTTAATATGGGTATAAAATATGAGCTAATGTTACGAATTATGCATTGCAAGAATGGCGTATCTATATATAAATAAATAAATTTTCGAGAGTGTGCCAGTTTGGGGTCAGTGGACAATCATGGACCCGCCAAAATAAAATTATATAATGAATTTAAGATTTAAATAAAACTTATTAGTGGCGAATAATTTACCGACATCGACATCTTTATGAGATTTTTTCGTCTTGAAGTGATTGTAGCAAATGACCTAGAACAAATTCTCGTCCTACCAAGACAACATTTTCAAGCTATTATAGAAATTATTGCCAAAACCAACATTTATAAGATTATTATGACATTAAAAGCTATTTACAGAAGGGGTATTTGTATAAGAGCTATGGCAAAATATGGATGGATTACAATAACATTTGTCTGTGGGCACAAAACTTTTCTCCAAAAAAAGGTTTTTATGAGCAACAAAGATACGCGAAAATTGCAGAAATAGCGATCATTTTTCATATTTCAAACCAGCCATAAAATTGATTAAAAGTCCCTAAAACTATAACCCAATAAAAAAATTTATAATTTTTCGAAGCAATAATGGTACAATTAAAAAAATAAGCGCAAGATATACAGAAATGCAGTAAAATAAGTGAAAGAACTCTCAACAACTTTTATAAAAAAAAATAACATTTCAAGTGCTACGGCATTCCCTTACCACGAAGCAGGTTTGTAAGGGAGAATACTAAAAAATAACTGTATCAAAACATTCAGTGTTTAAGGCCGATCGTAACATACAACAATTTTTATATGCGCTGAATAATGCGCTTTATGTGTCAAACATGTATTGCTTCAAAGTGGGAACTCGCCATATAAAATTCATGTCTTCCGTCAGCGCAATGGTAAGCGAAACGCTTATGTTTCTCCCTTACAAACCTGCTTCGTTGGAAGCTCCTTATTTTATTGGGAAGGAATGGCAAAAATTCGATAAAAGTGGCTAAATTAGCGGAAATTCGCAAAAATTTGCTAATAGCGGCATGATAGCAAAGTTTAATATGTATTTATTAAAAATCGTTAAAGCTGTAAAGAATCAGAGAAAACAATTGCATGTATCGCGAACATTCACGAAAAATTGCAAACCCAAAAATTTATTTGAAATTGCCAAATCGGTTAAAAAACAAAATGTCGGGAAAAAACAAAAAAAAATTACAAAAGTAGCGAAAATTCGCGAAAATTTTTAATATTTCAAACAACCCATAAAATTGATTAAAAGGCCCCCAAACTAAAAGGAGTGGTAAAAATTCTGTAAATATTGCTAAATCAGGGGAAATTTTCAAAAATTTGCAATATTTGTGTGAAAATACGTATTGTTTTCATTATATAACAAACATTTTAAACTAAAAACCAATATTATGTTTTTTTGCTAAAAATGTTCTCACATATACATAAGAATTATAGTCGATTCGTTTTACTTTCACTAACCCCTTTGCCACTCTAATTAAAAACGAATAAAAACATGTGGAGGTGAATTGTGGAACACAAAAAATGCTGCAGTATTCCACTTTCGAGTGAATTCGGATTCTAGAACACACCCGATTATCTCAAAAATTGCGACATGTACTTTGCGAATAAGGTTAACATCTACAGCTAGCCGGACGGATGGACATTGTTATATCGATTTAGAAAAGGATGCTGACGAAAAATAAAAATGTTGGCCGCAAGTTCGTCCAAGCAGTTTGGAATGAAAATTAGCACTTTTGGTTTAGTAGGAAAAGAGTTATGGAGCGAAATGGAAAACAACCTCTTGAAAAAATCAATATCTATTTACAAAAACTAACGTAAATTGGTGGCGGAATGCACCTTTTATCGTTAAATTTTGCACAAACTCAATTTATATGCCTAGAAATCATATAACTGAATTTCGTGAAGATCGGTCTATAATTTACAATAGATCCACTCTCTAAAACACTTTATTGCTTGCGTCTAAAACCGTAATAAATAATACTTTAGTTTCATAATGTACATATGTATGTATGTACATATGTATGTTAATTTAGTTGTATAAGACTGGAAATTACTTTGCCAAATTGCCTTTATCCCTTTATTTGTTATCTTAATCCTCTTTTATTTTAAAAACTGCTGTTCTCGCTCTTCTGTACCATAAAACCACAAAAGTTTCCATATTTTGCATAAAAATGTTAATTTTTAGTTTTAATAAAAAGTAATTTTATTTATTTAATTTTTATTTTTGACAATTTGATCAAATATTTATTTTTAGGCAAATATTTTTATATGTGAACACTGGGCAAACATGTTTTCCCATTTTTTATTTGAAGGTATTTTATATCTATTTGAACAAACAAAAATGGGCAAATAAATGTGCGTAGTGTGACCAGCAAATAAAATTTTTATTTTTTTTAACAAATTTTAAAAAAATGCCGGCAAACAAAATTTGAAAAATGTTTGCCATATGTGACCGTACCTTAAGAAACGAATAGTAATATGAAAATGCTTTTTGTATGAAATACATGTCAAGTCATGGATTACAATTTAAAACCTATCCTTACTTTGTTTGATTCCTTCAATTCTGTTTTAATTTATTGGTGTTTAAATAAATTAAACTGATGAATATCTTCCATATGGGCATTTCCATCATGTCGAACGTGACCATCGTACACATTTAAAGTTAAAAAAAAGTCAAAATAAAACTTTTTTTTATTTTGGCAATAGATTCAAGTTATAGCTATTAATTAGCCCTATAATTGGTGCTATTGTTCATTTTGATAAATTGTTTCGTTTTCAAGAAAACTGCAAAAAACAAGGCATTTGCACGTGACGAAAACAGAAGTGTTTTTTGTGGCCATTAATTCGAATGCCGATTTCAGCGAAACCTGAGGCAATATTTGAATGAAAAAAATTGAAGAATGTTATGCACGCATGCCTCTTAAATATGGCTGTCATTTTAAATAAAAATAATGTATACTTTTTTTTTATTTAGCTTTAATCGCAGTCGCACGTGATCTGTCGCACATGACATTTTTTTCCATCATGATATTTATGTTGATTCTGTTACTCTTTTTACGAAATTATATATAAATGAGCTTAGTTAAAATGTTTTTAAATGAACAGAAGTTTTCAAAGTGTTTATTTTCATATTAAAACAACAAACTTAACAAAAATATGTACATAGTATGAATAATAGTAAAAGTTATAGTAATAGTAATAGTAAAAGAATTAAATATTATGAGGAATATAAAATACAGTTTTTTAGAATAGGCAGTCCTAGCAGATTTAATTTCTTGACCATCGCAACAAAAGAAGTGCAACTGGGCTATTCCTGGAATGCTTTTTACTTTCTTCCATTTTTCGTCTAACTTATATAATATGCTTTGCTTTTCAATTTGCTGAGAGGGCATAAAATACATTTGAACCCCATTAATATTATTTTGTGCACATTGATAAAATGAAAATGCATCGGGTATAGCAATGTTTTGGGATTTCGTTATCTGCCATACTTTTCTTTTTATAACAGCTCCGAGTCCATCAACGGCTCCCTTACCGTGTCAGCTTGCAAAAAAATTCCATTCCACTAAGCAACATCTAAATTTTTTTATAAAATCACCTAGGCTTGATAGTATAAATTTGTTTTTAAACTGAGAGCGGCTCCCATCAGAAAAAATAAATATTTTTGAAAAACCTCCATAAGATTTCATAATTTCAATTAAGAGATTGTTCAAAAAAATAAAAAAATAATTTTCAAATTTTTAATTTTCACACTTACCATGTCGCACGTGAACAACTTTATATAAGTACCAAGGTCACAAATCTTGCTATTTTACCGTAATGTTTTTTTTATTTTAATTGTATAAAAAATCTCTGTTTGGTCTGGTAATTTGATGAGGTTTTTCCTTTTACTTTCGACGCACTGATAGAAAATGATGTTTTTCAATGTCGCACATGACATCGAAATATGAGATAATACAAAGAAAAAAATTACAGTTATTTGCAATCGCATAGTTTCTTGTGCATTCTATTTTGACTCTTTGGACCTTAAAAAAGGTTTTAGAGAGAAAAAGTCAATGCATAATGTCTCTCTTAAAGAACTGTTATCATAGCAAAACGTACAATAGAAATATCCAAATAAGAAAAGTTGCACTTGTTCCACTTTGCATTCATAATTCTTGAAATGGGTTATAAATAAATATAAAACTTTTTTACTTTTATTAAATTTGATTGTTTTCCTGTTAAAATATGATAAAACAAGGCCTTTTCAAGAACTTATAATTTTTTTGTTGCGGTGGACCTTTTGGTGGAAATGCCCATATCGTTGATTCCGCCGGTATGTTGTAGTTTTAAACATATAGATATGCTAAAACTATTTAAGAGTTATTCATTAATTTTTGGCAGCATATTTTAGTAAAGTATTATTTGCAGTCTCTTTAGAACTGCTTGGAACAGAGACAATTTTACTTGGCGTACATTTATGTCAGACTTGTGGCCAAGTCGTGACGTTGAAGAATCTTTGCCCTTTCAGCGCCATTGCCTTTAAATCAGTTCGAAATATCACCAGAGGTGACATCTTTATAAAAATATATATATTATTTAGAATACTGTACAATTGCTAATTACTGTTTAAGCTGAAAATTTTTTTTTGTAATATTTTGAATTGATGGGGTTTTGTTACAAGAACACACGCTTACACAAAGGAGATTATAGACGACATGTTTTTTACATCTGACTTGTCAACTTTGCAAGTCACATGTAATTCTGCATGTCTGTCAAAATTGCTGTTTTACATAAGGTTTATAATATTTGGTCCCAAACGTGCATGTAATTTGCTTCTGACATTGTCTCTGTTTTTTTTCGCATAGTTATTGCAGAAACCAAAGTAGTTTTCGGTTTCAAAATAGCGTGCGGCCGCCACAAAAATGTTTATTTGCGCCGTAAAAGAGTTCAGCCATCTTAAACATTTTTTCTTTAAATTTAAAGATGTCAATATATGTGTGTACATTATTTTTACTAAAAGTTTGAAAAATCATACATATATCGGTATTGTAAAATAACAACCTCAGCCGGCTAATGATTCCGTCAATAGTGCACCGCCGCTGCCGGCTTCCTTGCGGCATAGATTTCTAACAAATTTTTTTTTTTTTTTCAAAATAACAGTGATGTCAGATGGCTTATCAGAAGAAAAAAAAGCACGCTCTATTCGGAATTTTGTCAGATGACTTTGCGGCTGACTTTTACAAAAGCAAAGTTAAAAAGGTAACACACGACGTGTATGTGTTTTGCAGTGGGAAATTTGACATGTCATATGACAAAAACATGTCGTGTTCGGCCGCCTTAAGCGATTTGTATTTACATTGTTTAGAATGTTTTTTGACTTTATTTTAATTTTGTTTTGACTTTCTTCATAAAACGTTTAAGTTTGCCCAATTTTCAATTAAAATAACTCAATTACGGGACTATTTATAGGAAAAGGAAGTAACAGGTATATAAATTACACATTACAAAAATAACCGGTTTATTTTACCAAAATAAAATTAACCGTTAAGATATTCGACTTGGGCAAAACTAAAATAACCGGTTTAAACCAGTCGAATACTATTCGATCGTTCTCCCTACTTTAAAGTAATTCAATCCTGGGGTCTAATCACCGCATTCGATACTATCGTGTCGAATAAACTATGGAATTTTTCTGCATACGATAGACACTGATGTATCGAATGAAAACTCGAGAAATGTAATGTCGAGTTGCTCGATATCGAATGCTATTATTTCAAATTCAATAAATTTCATTCGATATCGAGAGTCATGGCATCCAAAATAAATAATTTCGATCAATTTTGCACGATATCATATGCGGTGATTAGACCCCTGTTTTCGGATTAATTTTGGTACGAATTCGGTGATTATACGGGTTAGACAGGGTAAGATAGTTTGGGGTTTAGAACATGTACACGCATATAAATATATATGTATGTAGATTTCTTTATGGAAGAGTCAACAAACCGTTCTTTAACTTTTAAGGGGAAGCGCAATATATAATTAAATGTATGGATTTATTAAGTAAAGGAAAACACTGAGTTTTAGGTTAAGTTCAGTAAGTAAGTATATGTGTTTATTGTAGTTTAAATTTTCTTTTAGTTTCTTATTTATTTTTAGGTAAATGTTTACAATTTAAAAAGGGTTTCAAAATATCTCACTAAAGGAAATTTTATTAATAATTTTAAAGATTATTTCACTATTTTTCACGGGTTTAGTTTGTAGCGCACTGTTGATTGTTTCCTTCTTAAGATAAACTTTAAAATGTTTGTAAGAAAGATTAAAACAAACCCAGTTGATGTTGATTGCAGTTGAGGTGTAGGTGGTGATTGACATCTGAGATGGGATTGTTTCATTGTTCACTGAAGTGAACATTCGGTATTATATATGAATAAATTAATTCCCTGCGGGAGATTTGAGTCAATTGGTCCAGCAGACTGGTCCTGGGATTTATGAAAATAGAACAAGTACAAAATGAAAGGACTCGTGACCAGTGAAAGAAGAACCAATCTCTTAACTGGTTTATGAAGAACCAAAAGGTAGAAAACGTAATGAATTACAGTACAGTCTTCACCGGTGCTGGTACTTTCTAAAATTTGTTTCTTGAATTTAATTCTTGGACTAGTTTTATTGAAATAATACTACATTGTATTTAAATAATACTACATTTAAGTAACTGACACTAAGCAGGTTCATTGAGAATAGATCTGTGATTGGTCAAATAATTTTGTTTGACCACCTCCAATGACAACCCCATGTAAAAGTGATAGGTCTTATTCATATAAAGTGTTAGAACTGGAACCGGTCCCTACCACCGAAGACCTATCACGGGACTACTTCAGTGTCAGTTCGCTTCCCTCTAGGGTAATTCTAGGACTTGTTTTATTGAGATAATATAACATTGTATTGAAATAACATTGAAGTAAATAACACTAAACACGTTCATCGAGAATAGATCTGTGACTGGTCAAATAATTTTGATTGACCACCTCCAATGACAACCCCATGTTAAAGTGATAGGTCTTATTCATATAAAGTGTTAGAACTAGAACTGGTTTCTACCACCAAAAACCTATCACGGGACTACTTTGGTCCCAGTTCGCTTCCCTCTTGGGGTTTTTCGTACTGGAATAATCCGTTCTTAAATAAAGCGTTCTGTACTTGATTTAAGGAAATCCGTACCTACCGTACTATTAACACCGCTTCGCCTTGATTTAAGTACGGATGGATTGATTTGTTTTTTCAGTGTATTAAAAATGTATAAAATACTTTTATAAATTTATCAGAAGATGATCATGATAAAATTGTGAAAATTTATGAATTATTTAAGGGTGAAAAAAAACATTAAGAGGAAATCGTAGTCGGTTGTAGATTTGTTGGGGTGCCGTTCATCGTGGCCGATTCTACATTATACTCAGTTTTAGGTATGTTCAGAGGATTCTATGTGATTAATGAAATGATTTGGTTTTAATAATGTCAATTTGAAGTGATAAACAAATCACTTCAATGTATGGGTAATCATCTAGATTTGGATGTGATTAGAGCTTAATCACGTTTGAGTTGCTGAGACACGTTTAAGAACCCAAGTGTGAACATAGCATTAGGCAGGATACCAGACATAGTTAAGTTCTTTCTCAGCGATATTTTTTTAAAAGCTACAGCCAACGCGAGATTCAATGAGATCCAAGGGTTACCATGGTACCAGATTGTTTTGCCGCTTTCCACGATCTTTAATAGATATTCCAACATTCTTGACTGCATCTTTATCCCCCAATAGTGAAACACCAATACTTAAGTCTTTTCTTAGACGAATGCACACAACACTTAAGCAGCACCAGTAAAAAACAACGCGAGTTAAGAAAACCAGCACACGGGTAGAAACTTAAGTACATTGGCTTACTGGACCATGTACAAGCACAGACAGATTCGATAACTTTTCAATACCCAACCTAACGTTTTTAAAATTTGTGCTTAAGCCACAGTTACCTTGTGCAACCCTGGGGGCCTAGGGTCTTAATATCACCGAGGGGCTCCAGGTTCCCGCAATATTAGATATGACTTCGAAATGCCTAAAGATTGCTAATTGGAAGCCCCAGCCAAGCACCTTGTTGGACTCTTATGGGGGCTAATTTAAAAACTGCTTACTATCAACTAATAACGGATTTATATTAGTATTAAACCCGGTAAGTATTTAAATTATCTTTCCGGAAAAGGTGCCTAACTACCGAATTAACTATTGGGGTACAGCACAATATTCTACTTTTTGCTTCAAAAAAATAGGGAAATATTAAATCGTTGTAAAATACTCGTTTATCATATAAGAAGTATAAAAAAAGAAATATGTACTTGTCTGCTATTATAACAAAACATTGCGGAAGTTAAAATGGCACACAAAAATAGCGAAGAAAAAAATAAAATTCAAAATTACTAAATGCTTGTGGCTTTGTGTGTGAAGTATTAAAACATAATTTACCTTTTTCGTTTATTGTTATTTTTGGTAATGGTTCTGATAAATAGACTGCTTATTTTCACGTCGATATGAATGTTTACGTTGAAAAAATGTCGTTAAACATTGGCATAGTGGGCCGTTTACAGAAAATTATAATATCTTAAGAGATAATGCGACATTTTTAATAGATCAAAAATATGGTAATGATAATTATTACTTTACATAAATGTTGGGCCAATGATTTGAAGCTTTTAAAGCTGCACCCAATCAAGCCAATACAACCTGTAGCAAATTCTAAAATTTATAGATAATAATTTTTTTAAATATTTTCAAAAATTGCCCACTGTTGTATTCTTCTTAAAGCCTTTGTTTATGATATTAAAACGAAAAAATATATAAACACGTCCTTGACAAAATGAAAGAAAAACAGGAAACTTATTGAAAATAAACTGTCGTAAGAAAATTTATTAAAAACAATGACTTTCTACTTAAATATATTTATTTTAGAACTTTTTTGTTTGCCTTATTCTCAGGAGTACTCACGAACAGAACATGCTAAATTTAAAAATATTAAATTGGCATGATTTCTTTTAAATGAACTTAATCGATGATAACTGAAAAGCTTACTTACATTTTGAAAACCTGGATACTCGAAAGGCACTTTTAAAGTTAAAAAGATGTGTACTTCAAAAGATTCCTCTCTCGTTTTTAAATTCCTTAGATGGGTCATTCTACGTAAAGAGGTTATCTGATATTAGGAATAGCGGCGTGATAAAAATATTTAAAATAATAACTTTTTTCAATATAATCGTATTTAATCAGGTAGTTTGAATGCATGTTTAATAATGGCCGGTCAAGTAATCTACTTTTACCGGTATTTTAAGTGACCAGGGGAGATACTCTACACAGGGTAAAGACATGAAGGCCAGCACAGGATACCTTACTTTACAGGGGAAAGATCAATTGACAACAAACCTTATTTTCGTAAGAATCAACTTTATTTATTCAATATTTGGTGATAATTTAAAACAAAAAAAATTAGACTAAAATATCACACAGTCTTCTTTAATGTAACTTAGAAAACCAAAATACTTAGTATCTGCTCTTAAAAAAAAGTAAATTATTTAATTGCATATATTTTGCAATATAAGGTATCAAAAACATATAGAGCATCTATGCTTCAATAAAAACTTAAAAACTTAAATAAGAACTTCTACTTATAAAAACAAACATTAAAAAATATAACGATTGATGATAACAAAGATGGTAACAAGATTGAGAAGATACTTTAAGCTGCTTTGACTTTATAAAATTTATTAGTGGTTCGTCGTCAGATTCACTTTCAGGCCCATATACATTATCAACATTAAGGCGTGGTTTGTTATTCATGGAAGCAAAATTTAAAGTGCCGACCACAAAATGATTGCATACAACTTCAGAAACAGCTTAAGCTCTTCATTGTCAATTTGTTGGGGCAAAATATACTTCCAGTAATTTGATAGAACTTCATAGTGCCCGAGAAACTTTTAAAATTTTTTTTGATTAAGTTCCTCTTCTTTCTTTGAAATGTCTTCGTCATCAATGGTAAGCACTTTTACCTTAGGACAATTTTTCTGGAGGGCGTTCGTTAAATCTTCCAGTGCCGAAATGTCATTCCTGACTCCAACAAGTCTATCTGCAGTCCTTTTGCACGTCACACCAACTCCATCAGGCGCGCCCTTGCCGTGACCGGCTTCAAAGTAATTCCACGTAAAGTTTACTAAGTTAACGTACAATTCTTGGAATTTTGTTGCCAGTGTATAAAACATTAGTTTATTACGGTACTGTGTGACCGGTCCATCACTAACAAAATTCAAGTTTTCGATTTGTGCGGGAAGGCTGTCGAGTATCGGCTGTAAAAGTGCCCAATTCCTGGTGGTGAATGTGACAAATTTTTTGGTAACGCGCAATAACAGAAGCATTGTAACTCTCCACGTAAAATAATATACATGAAATACTAAGAAAGAAGTAATATTTCACTTCCTTATCTACCCTGGACGCAAAATCTCTACCCTGGCATCAAATGAAGCAGGGAAAATACGGCAGGGGAGAGATTTTTTCATTAAAAAACCAGCACAATCAGAAAAATATGTATTGTAACGAAAAAAATAAACTAACACAGTAAATTATACTGAAATTAAAATAAATAAATATTACAAACAAACTTAAGCCACAAATAACAAGCGAATAAAACTCACCAGTGGAGATACATCAATCACAGACACGTGCGAGCGATCTGAGCCCTGTGGTCGAATTATCGGCCCAATAAGAGTACGCTAATGGCTCGCTCGATTTTTATTGTTAAATTCACTTCGAAACAAATGTTCTGCAATTTAAATTGGCAGCGTCAACGCATTTTAGCGGCATTTTTAAACGGTCGAAAAATGTGCAGGGGAGGACACTTAAAATACGAGGGACAAAAACTATGTAATTTTTTTTAAATAGAATATGAAAGTAATAAATAACGATTAGTTGTTTAATGAATTAGCAATGTGTTAAATTTCAAAGATTTTGTTACAGAATAGTAAAGGGACAGGCCAGGGTAGATACTTTTTTGTAGGTTAACACGAAGTTATGGCTAAACTAAGGTAATTTAGGTATTGCAATTTATTGTCAAAAAAGGTTACTTTATTTGTTATTAAACACGATTGATATTTCCACAAATTTTTTTATTATATATGATTTTTCAATGTAGCCGTAGATAGTACCTATTAACGTAGAAACACCCAGATACACGTAGAGAAAAACATATGTTCGGTATGAAATAGTGTAAGCAGTTTAATTTCTTTGATCCTGTTATTTACTTACGTCTAACTGACAACTTCATAATCGGTAACTATTAAAAAAATTTTTTGGCCGCACTTTTATAAATAAAAGTGCCGAGCGGACGACGCACAATACTTTGATGTCGAACAAAATTTTTGCAAAAAAGTTGGAGTTGACCCAGACATAATATTTTGCACGGAGGTATATATAATAACAATAAACAAAATTTCAAGTTTTGAAAAACTTCCGTCAAAGGATTCATGTACCTCCCATATATCCTTTTTTTTAATTTAATTCGGCAACACTTTTTATGTTAAATTATTGAAAATTACCAAATCAATTTAAATAATATGTTAACATTTAAGTACTTAATTTTTTATAAATTCTAGCAATGGTTTTTGTATTTTAAAATATCCTTCTGTAAAAAAGATCAAAAAAATATTAAATCACTCCGCTATATTCCATTTAAATTATATAATTATAAATTTCTTTAGAACGTTAATTTTTAAACACAGTACAAAGAAAATAGGATCATTTTATCATACAGAAAAATATTTATAGCTTTTAATCTAAAGTATTAAATTATTAAAAATAATAAATGCGTTTTTTGGGCCTCTAAAAATGATCATATATCTCTAAGTTAGAACCGAAATTTTGATTCTTAATGGCGGACACTTTGTTTATTAAACGGCAGAGAAAATTTAAAAAATTAATCGCTCAGTTTTTTTATTTGTCTATCAAAAAATTTTTTTATTGTGGTACTTCTTTAAAATAAAGTAGATGAATTAAGTTTAATTTTCCTTGTAAAATTTTATTATAAGTTAGGAAAAGTTTAGCATAAAAAAGGTTCTTCCAGCATTTAATTTATTTAGATACGAATACAGTAGAGTAATTTGTTTAAACCTTGGAACAACATTGTATAACCTTGTTTTTGTATATGAAACAAAGATCTGTGCGACGAGACATTGTCGTTTAAAAAAACATTTATCCGTTTTAAACATTTTTGGGTACAATATGTCAAATGCTCGAAAAAGCTTTATTTGAAAAGGCTTTAACTAAAGCATCCTACTTTTCGAAATATCTTTATAAACTGCAGAGAAATGGTCAATATCGTTATTAACAAGTGAAATTTTTGTTCCCATGAAATTGTTATTCCCCTCGAAAGGAAAAAAGCAATCGTGAAGCTCATGTGAAAAATTTTTCACGAAGGATTAAAAAAAATTAAAAATCACTGAAATTTTTGTTCAAAAATATAAACGTCTATATTTTACAGACAGTTTAAATAATAAATAAAAATATTTAGTATTGTCACACCATGGCTTTCGAAAGCTTCAAAAAAAACACAGGCAATCAAACTGTTGTTTTGCATTTTGTTGACCAATATATCGGTTTGTGCCTTATTAACGGAACTAGCCCTTAATATTCGATTTATAGGAGGTTCTACGAACATACAGGTTGGGTTCCTAGAAAAAATAAAGTGAGAAAATCTAAGGGAAACGTGAACAAATTACGAAGGAAAAACTTTTCACGATAAGGTGAATTTTTTCCCGTGATCATTTTTTCACGTTATTATTCTCCTTTGTATTAAAGCTTGATATATTAAGAGTATGGCCTCATCTGATATTTAGGAGCAAATTCAGCGATTTTCCGCTTTTTGTTTGTTTTGTGCTTCTGTTTCTCATAAACAAAAAGTTGACAAAGTTTTTCTAAATTCCCATTTCATAAGCTATTCCTATGCGCATTTCACTGGTTGCTTAGGCCAGATCGTCAGGAAACTCCATCCAAAGATTTTAGAAAAACTAAAGATATTAAACCAAATAAACCTGTTAAACGTATAAGAATTACAGAACCAGTTCTATTTGTAACAACATCAATGCTTAAACAAAAACAACAATAAATAGTGCGTTTATCTTTTCTTACACTCCCGACTACAATTGGTTAATTACCCTTGTTTATTAATCGGCTCATACACTTGCAATAAAATTGTTAAGTTTTACGTATTGTACAATTATATCGCCAATGTGTATGTGATATACGATGATGGCACAATATATTGGCAACAATCTAAATACTTTTGATTTTTATTGCACAACGAAAAGATAGTGAAATGTGTTGGCAACATTGTACAATGCTGTTTATGTTATTTCTATAGGTTATGTTCACCTTTTTATTGCATGAATGAAAACATATTGAGACTTATTGCATGGTATATGACAAAATGGAAATGATATGGCGGAAATCATATACAATAATATTGTAAGTGTATGGGCCGCTTTAGATGAGCCATCCTAACCAATCAAACCACTGCACTACTTCGTATGGCAATTCAGGTATAGTCTATCCGCGTAACCTTGAGTTTTAACCACAGACACTTACTGTCCCCTTCTGCTAAATTCTCTTCGAAAAATAGTTGTTTGTCAATAAGCATAATTCTGTTCAAAACACACTATGTGAGTACCCAACGCTTTACCACTACTGAACACACTCTGTCACAACACCAACGCCCATCCAGTAGATCATTCTTTTCACCAGTCTTTCGTTTTCTGGACGATAATCTCGTGCTCGCGCCAACGTAGAGGCACATTTAGCCGGGAGTAGCAACTCCACGCAAATCCATTAGATCAGCTCAAGACGATTCTGTTTTGGGCGGACCAATACCATCGACTCTACGCATTACTAAGAAGACCACTTAGTCCTCACTACAACAGCATCTCCAACGCCTCCACAGCCCTGGTTATTCCAAAGTGAGCGTGTTTTAAACTGACGGACAGACAGATTAGCATGGCTGAAAATTACTCAAGAGCCCGGAAAATATACTTTATGGGGTCTTAGATGAATACTAAAAAAGTTTTCCACGGAATGACACATAACACATAGCAAATCTGGTTCTAGATCAGTGGTGCATCAATTCCGGCCAAAACTGTTTTTGTTTCAATTTCTATAAAATTTTGATGATACATAACTTACACTTCAAAGCATTTAAGCTCATTTTTTAATTTGACTTCATCTGGAACAAACAACTTAACACAGAAACTTTGTATTTTCTATGTAGACTCCCCTTTCAATGTGTAGGTACAATAAGTAGGGAGTTTTGGAAATTCACATCCTAAGAGGGCTAGAACTTGGCCACCTTATATCTCGTGAAATAACAGAAGTAGATGTAAAATTCAAAATATGTATATCTATATTGAATCAAAAACTAAATTCTCATGTGCTTCGTTGTTATTTAAAATTTGTACATAGGAGGGACGAAAAATGTCAAAAATATAATATTAGTACTTTTTAGTTATCCCATTTGTCTTCTTAATTAACAAATATAGAAAAAATGTTCAAGAATAAAAATTGGTAAGTAAGCAAGACACACAAAATCTTATAAATTAAAAATTTTGTATTCCCAAAAATTACTTTGATGATAGAAATGTAATTTAAATAGTGTTGTCCTAAACACATTTTGGAAATTTGAATATATTACATACTATTTTCAATGCAGCTATTTATGTATTGCATACCAAAATAATGTTTATAAAATAATGACGTCATAAAAGACACATATTTATTTTATATTTTGATGCAGTTGTGGATACAGGAGAAGAAAAATTAGATATTCACCCCTATCCTGAATAATTTTTCACTCGTAATTTTTCCCTTTTCACATATTTGGGATCATGAAAAACTCCCATGAAACAAAGTTAAATGTCAATTTTAAGTTGAACAATTTTGAATTTTTTTTTGACATAAATAACTTCATTCTTTAGAATAAATTATTATGTATTTTAATTAAATTTTTTTTTTTTTTTGATACTCATTAGCAAAAGTGTAGTTTATTTAATTCCATTAGCCAATTTTTCATTTCCAAAATTCGATTTATCAACATATGGCCACGCTCTCAACACTATGCGGTTCCTGCTTCATTTTTTTAACTGATAGTTATTTTTAAATGTTTAACATATCCACCTTTCTGGCGTTATAACATTAAGAAAGGCGTTATTGATAATGTCCCAAAAAGTTGTCATGGCTTATCTTAGCCGAGACATATCAAATAATTTCACACCTCACTTCTTAGTATAGACACCAACCGTCTAGTGAAATTATGACAAAATTGCTAACTCAACACATGTATTTCCTATTTTTCTATTCCAGCATATTCAACAGCAGCGTTATTGGCCATTGTCTTTGCTATACCATTCGGCATACGCATGTTGGTCCACAAGGACCGGGGCCAATGGGAGGAATTTGGGCCAGCATTTTACACAGCACATTTGGAACTATTTTTAGGAAATGGTTGCTTAGGTGAGTGTATTAAATAACCAAGATGAAAAACTAAGAAGGTGATAATTTTAAATCGAAAATTTAGGTGTAGGTGTAATGATGCTTTTGATACTGACTATTGAAAGATATGTGTCAGTGTGTCATCCAAGTTTTACAAGGCCGGTAATGGGTCCTCCAGGGTAATATAATAGAAAAAACAAATAATCTGATATTAAAGTTTCTATTAATAAAATAATCACTGTTTTTAATTTAGCTTAATTGTGTTGCTAACAGCGATGATTACGTTCATTATATACCTGCCGAGTGTGTTTCGTGGGGAACTAATTAAATGTGTTTTACAAACGGATGGACGTTTTGTTTATTTTCGTAGAGATAATAATGCATTTTTAAGAACAATATTTTATTCGGTAAGTTGTTATTAACTTGTTATTGAAGTAATTTATTTGCTTTGGGAGTTCCAAAATGGTACTTAGTAACTGGATACATGGGATAATAAATCTAATGGAATTTATCAAGTTGAAAACCAAGAACTTTGTTTAATTATTGTATTATGTATATTCTAAAGAAATTTGCTTTTCTGATAATTCTTTTTAGATTTATAAGGTTATGCTGGAAGTGATATTTAAATTAATACCAACTGTTTTAATAGCTGGTCTCAATTTACGCATTATGATGGTTTATCGTCAGACATGCGAAAAAAGACGTAAAATGACCTCGTCTAGAGCCTCATATATTAAGGATGCTGAAGAAAGAAGACTATTTTTATTGTTAGGTGGGTTTAATGTTTTAAAGGATATCTATTTTAATCTTATTAAATGTTATTTTGTGCTTCAGGTAGTACATCAATTTTATTTCTTGTCTGTATCTCACCAATGGCAATTTTACATATGACAATTGCCTCGGAGGTCTTGCCAAATTTTTCATTTCAGGTGAGTAATAAAAAGGATTTCAATAATTGGAACAAAGTGAAATAAATGTAGAATCTGTTTGAGTGTAGTGTGAAAAAAATGGCGAGAAGTAGCTTCAGAGACATCATAAACATTATTTGAAAGAAATTCTAAACACTAACCAGGGTTGTCATTTTTTTTGAGCTTAATCGTCAAACCGGCTGTCAGACATCGCCAACGTCAATTTTGTTCAGTTTTCGTATTTGCGAAGGTAAACAAACCCCACGTTTTCTTAATTGTCTTTAAAAAAGTGAAACAAGCGTATTATTTCAATAATGTGCCAAAGTAAAAAAGCAATACATATTTAATTTTATTATTAATTTTTGCACATCCTCCATTTATATTTTTTTAAGTAGCGGTTGTTGTAAGCCTCACTACATAAATACAAAATAAAATCTACAAAATGATAAGTTGTTGCCAAGAATTCAGTGCGAAACAATATGAACTGCACTTGTTTCGTACGGAAAACAAAAATGTTGCTAAAAACATTTCGCAAAATAAATAAAGTACTCTGTTCAAATTTGAGGAAAATTTTGAGCAACATTGATAATTTCACATCAAAATTTTGTGTATGCAAGTTTGCACAATTTGACGTTTAATTCCTTCAAAATACTCGACATTGTTTTGCGTTTGCAATCAAACCAAACATTTATTTTACTAAAAACTATTTTTTCAATAAAAAATTTAATAAAAAAGAAAGTAAATATGTATCGATGAAAAGATGTTACTGGTTGTATTATTTTTAAATTTCTTTTGCTTAAAATTCCAGGCTTAATTATATTATTTCGCAATTTAAAAAAAAGTTTCCAGCAACATTTCGGAACTTTTTCACAAAATAAACAGAGTACAACGCTATCAACATTATTTCATGCAGGCCTGTCACAGAAATCAATTCTGATCGAAAGTTTTATGTGAAGCCAGATACGAAACCACTTCCACTTTCGATCGGAATTGATTGACAGGCCTGATAGATATTCCGCACAAGTTTTTTCATATGAGGTTTGGCAGCATGTCACGTAAAATGTTGAACAGAGTACCAGGCTTATTTCACAGAATTTTTTTTTATATTGAGTTTGACACCATTTCGCACGAAATTCTGAAAAAAGTAGCACGACTTAGTTTTGACAGTGATGACTAGACTTGCTTTCTAGCCTCTTCCAAGAATAAGAAAAACACGGTATGATTTTCTTTTTAAAATTACAACAAAAAAAAAAAGGATTTTTATTTAAGCCTCTTTCTTGGTTGAAATCACAAAAGCAAGTGATTAAGATTCGTATCTGCAATATAAGAAAAGATAAAAGAGAAATAAAAAAAAACTAGCGAGAAACTACACTCAAAAAAAAGAGAAATTAAAAATTAATGCAAATTAAAATATAAACAAAATCAAATTCAAACTTAAAATTCAAGAAAACAAAATTAAAAGAAATATAAAATAATAAAAACGAAAGAAAATTTATTATTAAGGAAAACTAGAAACAAAAAATAATAACAATTGAAGCAAAAAAAGAGCATTAGGGAAAAATAAAAGATTGACAACGGAACTCGCTCCAACAGACAGTATTTTGCGTTTTGTTGGACAGAATACTAGGCTTTACTCTAAAAGAGGGAGAAAATAATTGGACTAAATTAATTCCTCCCAAATACCGTTTTGTTGAACAGAATACCAGGCTTTACTCTAAAAGAAAGAGCAAATAATTGGACTAAATTAAACATTCCTCCCAAAAACCAATGACTAAAAATTTCTTTTTCCATCCAATTGAATGCTGATCAAGCGAATAAACGGTGACGAACTATACATTGTGAAGTTCATGCATTAGCTTGCCATAGCGAATTTCGCTAAACGATGTTTTGCTCGTATTTAACGTTAACCAAAAAATAAAAAAGACAGAAAACCATTTATGATGTAGGGGCTGACGTAGTAGAATGTCAATTAATTTTCAATTCAATACATTTTCACTTTTTGTTTTCGTAATGGGCATAAAAATCCACACCCTTTTTCGATCCACCACTGTTCAAATCATAAATAATGAAATTTCCGTGAACGTTGCATGTTTTTAGGCGAACGTGTAAAATGTAATATCGTTTTAATTTCCGTCTTCCGATACTTTAAAATGGCTATTTTTCCATAGGCATAGAAGAAGAAATGAGAATGTGTTTGGCATGGAAGTAAATGACTTTTTGCAAAAATAAACATGTGGTGGCTATTTTTGGCATAAATTTTACTTTTTATTTATTTTGCTAGTGCACTTTAAGTTAACTGATGATAACCTTGTAACCTTTGCAAATTTTTAGGTATTTAGAGCAATGGCGAATCTTCTGGAGTTGACCAATTACTCGATAACCTTCTACATCTATTGTTTGTTTAGTGAAGATTTTCGCAATACACTGATGCGTACGATAAAATGGCCCTGGATAAAAACCCAACTATGTCATCAGGTGGATGAGGTAAGATAATGAACGTACTTAATTTTTTATATCCTTTACCGAAGGTATAATGGCGTACATAAGTTTGTCATTCCGTTTGTAATATCTACAATATTGTTTTTATACCCTACGACGAATCTGGGCCCTTGTGAGAAGCGAAGTCGATTTAACGATGTCCGTCTGTCCCTATGTCCATTTAGATGGATTTTGCGAAGATCACAGATACGATATGGTCTATGCGGAAACACATGTATGTCAAATAGAGTCTAGAATTGTTTACTATTGAAATTCAGCCACATTGCTTCACACATTACTGAGTTATGAGCAAAAACCCAGGACTGCCTCTATTTTTCAAAAAAATCTCTTGTTGTTGTGGTGTTTATGCCCTTCACCGAAGGTTGAAGGATTTATATAAGTTTGTCATTCAGTTTGTAATTTCTACAATATTGATCATAGACCCTATAAAGTATAAAATAATATATATTCTGGATCCTTATGAGAAGAGAAGTTTAAATCACGATGTCTGTTTGTCGGTCTGTTCATCTGTCTTTACGTCCGTACGTCTCTCCGTCCATCCGTTGGATTCGAGAAGTGGATGGGGTACAAAATTGATTTATTTAGTCTTATTTCACCATGGTGAAGGGTATAAAATATTCGGCATACCCGAATAAAGCCCTCTAACTTGTTAATATTACAATTATTTTTTTATTCAAAAAGGTCTCTGCCAAGCAAACGCCACTAACTAATTTCGACAAATTAACACTGCGTAATCATCATATAACCACCACATCGGGCGTATGCACCGGCATGGGACGTTCCAGTAGCATTTGATGCAAGTTTTGTTTAATACTATGAATGGTTATTTCAGATTAAGATGGAAAAATGAAAACTATTTTTAATTTCAATACTTATAAAATACTAAAAATTATATTATATTTAAAATAAAAAAAAACATGTAAAAACTAAATCTGTGTTCATTGTTACAAATTATTAAAAAAAAGAAACATAAATATTTACAGTAAACTTAATAAAAAAAAACTATAAGTGTAAAACTTTATTAAAACAAATGTAAGAATAATATAAAATATTTTGGGAATTTACAATTATTTATTAAAAGAGAAAGAAATAGAAACAAGGAATATTATGTATACTATTTAATTATTAAGTAAAAACTTAATTCTGAAGCCAGAGAATAATTTTTAAATACCTGCTGATATTTTTACCTTATTCGACTAAAGAAGTCTTGAGCAAAAAAACAATTTTTTTGACTTTAATTCTTTGAAGGTCATGGGTTAAAATGTTAGCAGGAATACATGCAACTTATTTTAGTTTAACAGTTTTAAGTTATAATTAGTAAGAAAAGTAATTATAAGAACTAAATGAACAAAGAAAAAATCCTACTCAACAAGATTTTTTTGTACAGATTTAAGAAAAATTTGAAATATGCAACTTAACTAATTAAAAGGTCATTAAGAATTATTTATTATATAATAATACACTAATACTGCCAAATATTATTAGAGGCGTTTTAAACTAAGCGGACATACAAAAAAAAAAAAAAAAAATAATTTGCCAAAATTGCATTTTTATTTGTTGAGTTAATGTTGCCGTTCCCCTTGCCGTTTTTTCAAAATGTTTATATATTTAAATATTGTTTTCAACTAGAAACATAAAATTTAAATAAGTGAGTTTTTATATTTCTGTAGCATTTTGACAAAACATCTTAAGTCAAATTTAAGAACTTGAAAAAATGTTGTAAATCCTACGAATTTTCATTCGAAGAGCACTTTTGTTAACGATTTTAAAATTTTGTATTATTAACGAAATTTTGGTTTATTTTATTACATATTTGATAAAACGATTTTTTCACCGAGATTTTTTTAAAAATTTTTTTACTATCTTATCTCGACTTAAGATGTTTTATCAAAATGCCACTCCGTTTGTGTATCGTTAATTTAATGGTTACTTCTTCAGGGGATTCGTCATAAAATAAAACATTAACATTTAATAATTTAATAAATATGAATGAATTACACTTGCAGTGAAAAGAAACAAATTTGTATTACATTAATATATATTTTTAAAAATAAAGGCCAAAGCTAGTGGCGTCATCTACTGTTTTTTAAAACAACTCTATAACAGGCGCTTAAATTGTCAGTATCTTCATTTTTACTCACCCTTTATTGTATATCTTTTCCCCGCGTTATTTACATTGTCTAGTATTCTTATGTTGTCAAAATCAGGTTTGTGATTATTATCTAAATAAATTAATGGAAATGTTTAATCTGCAAAACCGGAAATGACCAATTGACCAATTGCTTTTCTGTAATTTTTTAACAAATCGAATCTGGAAATTTATATCTCATGGTGAGTAACATTTATTATATAAATTTTCATATTGTTTGAATGTGTATTCTTAGTCAAATTACAATTTTTAAAAGCTTTTATACTTTAATAATCTCATTCCTTCAATATTTTCCTGTAATATTTTCTAAGCACTATCAGAATTTGTGTTTGTATATTTCTGTTACGGTATGGGTAATTTTTTTTTTGGGTAATTCCATGTCAAATCAACCAAGAGTGAAACATGACCCTTTCGATTTTAATGAATTTTGGTGAGAAGGTTCCTTTTATCCTATTAGGAACATATATGAACAAAAAAATTCAAATATTTTTTTTTTCAAAAGTTATATGTCATATTCAAAATGTCATTATTTCGCCGAATTAGCCAAATGTGTTTAGCTTATTTCTTCAATATTTCCAAAACTACTTTACATATTAAGATGATTCTTATGTAATTTTTAAGATAATACTTGGCGTTGGTCATACATTTGACCCATCTAGGAGCATCCTACGCGCTGTACCATACAAATATGGCGGTTTAATAAAATTCTTTAACTTGGCCCCTGCAGCGCGTACGATGCTCCTAGATGGCTCAAATGTATGACCAACCCCACTTTATTATTTATTGCGGAATCTCGGTTTTTTTTTTTGTAATTTCAATAAGCTGAACCGTTTTTGATTTTATTCAATATTTCGGTTTCCGTTGGAAATCTTCTATAGGAAATTTTTTTTTAAATAAAAAAAAATAAAAACCTTTTAATTAATTTTTTAAAAAGTGACCATAAGCTTAAATAATTTATTAAAGTATAAAATATTAAAGTTCTATTTTAAGATTATTTTTTAAAGGTTGCAAAAGAAAAAAATCATATCTTAAAAAGAAAATAAACACCTCCTTCAAAGATTCAGGATTTTTAAAGAACGGTTTGAGGTATTATAAAAAAAATCTGCGAAATAAAAAATAGGTTTTTGACCAAGTCCGTTTTTAAAATTAAATTTTTTGCAGATATTAAATTTTTCCAAAAAGAAATTGATTTCATTATATTGCTTGTAGTCACAAGTATTCTCTTTCAAATGACATAAAAATAATTTTCGTATGTACCAAATGTAATTAAAATCTAAAGGGGTCATGCTCCACTCTTGGTTTATTTTTGGGCTGACAACAAATCTTTTGTTGTGGGTTCTTTTCATTACCGACATTAGAAAGATTTGGGAAAATTATACACACTCCCAACGACGAGCACGGCCTCATTATAGGTAGCCCCGCTCCCAAAGAGGATTATTTAAACCTAAAGAATCGCTACAGAGCTTTTTTTTACAAATCAGCCTAGAGTGTCCTCATTATACTGTAAAAGTATGAGCATTGAATCGTCATAAGGAATAAGGCAGTTTTCAAATTTCAATTATTTTCCTTTGACCGGTTTTTTTTTTATATTTTTAATCAGAAATAACCCCGGTGTAATTCATAATACTGAAATCGTGTTGAAGTAGAACATGCAATAGCTTTAAGTTTTCGCACTACGAAATCCGAAGTGACCATTTCTATTTAACTTTTTCTAATTCATTAGCCTACGACAATATAATGCATTTTATAAGAGCTTGAGAACGATTTGTCCCCTTTTGATCAAAACAGCTACTAAAGGCTAGTTTACATTACTATACTTTGTATAAATACATGTCAAAAACTCAAGTAATATGTAAAAGTCTGATAGTGTGAATGCATGTGTGATGAAAATGAAAAGAATTATGAAAAAAAGTTGGATATCCCAGACGACTTCATTTAAAAAATTTTTTGAAAAATTTCTAAACAAAAATACTTTTCATTGGATCAGGTTTCATTTTATTTCATGTGCGAGTGTTTATACTTTGTGTGAACACAGACTGTTAGTTTAAATTAGATTTTTTTGACTTTCACAAAGTATTATGGAATACGTTAGACTTGTGAGATAATGTAAACTTGCCTTAATGATTAGGAATACAATTTCCTTTATATATTTTTAAATTCAACAGTTTCGGAGTTATTTAGAATTTTTTTTTTAATGCACAAATTTGTACAAATTTTTATTTTCAAAAATTCATGAACAAAAATATTATTACACTGGTTTACAGCCAAAAAATACCACGACCCCACATGCCTAGATAAGTTAATTGGGACCTCCTGAACACGAAAAACGCTGTAATTTTTTTTCCTAAGTACCGTTTTTTAGATAACGGTACTTTTGTCTTTTTCGATGTATGGTCCCACTCAAACCCTTGTGGAGCCCAACTGAAAGGTCGTTGAATGCCTTTTCCGCCGATATGCTACAAATTTCTATCTGATAAGAAATGGCTGAGTTATGGCACCTCAAATTTCAAAATTTGGCTATTTTTTACGTTTTTTCAAAATTTTTCATTTTTATTTCGCTTTTTTTCTACGTTATAGTAAATATCTGGAATGTTTTATTTTTTAACCAAATAGTATATTTTATTACCAACATTTTAAGCGAAATTTGAAAAAAATCTGATGAAAAATAAAGTTTTTATTAAGGATCTTGTGGAATGACAATATTTTCATATTCATTGCTCACACACTATATTTGGCCTAAATTCAAAAAATTTAAATTAAAATGACGAGCGACTTGGACTTTTGCGTTTATTTTCGGATGGATCTTCGCGAATGCGAAACCAACAATAGTCCGCCACCATTTGTTCATCCCACCAGCCTTTGTAACGTTTCTCGATTTCTTCCATTTCCTGGTGAAATCTTTTACCCTGTTCATCACTTTCGGAGCCCAAGTTCGTGGGGAAAATATCCAAATTACTAAATAAAAAGTTTAATGAAGGTGTCATATTTGAACCTAAAAGTAAAAAAGAATAACATTTCAAATGATAACGGCCTTTTTGATATACATGTTTTTTCACTCAACACTTACCAATGGCATTGAATTTCCAACGATGTGCCATTTATTTCAATCAGACTTTTCAGTTGGGCTCCACAAGGGTTTGAGTGGTACCATACATCGAAAAACACAAAAGTACCGTTATCTAAAAAACGGTACTTAAGAAAAAAAAATACAGCGTTTTTCATGTTCAGGAGGTCCCAATTAACTTATCTAGGCATGTGGCGTTCTTGGTATTTTTCCAAATTAAAAATTTGTAAAGCAGTGTTATTTATAAATTTTAAATTTTTATAATCGTTCTTAAGTTATGATGAAATATATATATAACCATATCCGCCATATTTCTGGCCCAAAAAAAAAAACCCGACGATGTTAATTGGTAATAAAACAAAAAGTTTACACAGAATTATCTTAATAATTTTTATTATTATAGAAAGACCTTTTAGAATTATGTGTGAAACAAAATATCGGCCAAATGCTCGCCACGGCTTCGGTTGCAAACCTCTATCTGATGGTCCATATTTTCAATAAGTCTATAATATAATTGAGGTTCATTGTCATTAATGTGCCGAATTATCTCATCCTCTAGCTCTTGAATTATTTTTGGCATATTGACGTACAATTTTTTTTAAATATCCCCGAAGAAAGAAGTCAAATCAAATGATCGTGACGGCCAATTATCATCGCCACGACGTGAGATAACACGGACATTGAATTACTCGCGCAAATAGCCGTTGTTTCGATGGCTGTGTGCAAGTGGCACCATCCTGTTGGAACCACATATCGTCCAGGTCCATATCCTTAATTTCTAGCCACAGGACGTCCGTTATCGTCTCGCGATAGCGATCACCATTCAACCTCATTTTTGCAGAAATACGGCCCGATGACTCCGCCAGCTCAATAACCGCATCAAACAGTCACTCTTTGTGGATGCATCGGTTTCTCAACAATCACTCGTGGATTCTCATTTGCCCAAATGCGACAATTCTGCTGGTTAACAAAACCACTAATGTGAAAATGTGCCTCGTCGCTAAAGATGATTTTCTTTGTAAAGTCACCATTCACTTCTGTCTGTTTATACTAATCATTGAATGTGTGTACCTCTCCATGGTTGAATTTGCCAAAGACTGAAACAAAGACATCTCAAATTAAGTTGGGGGGAAAAAACTTGTGACTCACAAATAACATTGTGCATTATGGTTGGACCATTCTTATTATTGTTTAAAATAATTTGTGCCGCAAATTATTGTAACAAAAGGTGTACAAATTTTACAAGCTAGAGAACGCGTTGAAAATGTGGTTGGTTGGAGGTAACGATATTCTAAGAGCAACGTACTATGGTTGGATTTTAACAATGTTTATGTTTGCAGGTTACCATATTATCTTTTAATATGCCTATAGTATGGTTAAAAAAATTTTAAAAATCAGCAAAACTTTCCCGATAACAACCTTAATATGGTCAACACTAACCATACAAATTGTCAAAACTTACCGAATTTCGTTCATATTGTGGGCAGAATTAACTATAATATGGTCAATGATAACTTTATTTCATCCATTTTTCAATTAGTTTGTTATGTGCCAAATTATAATTTAATTTATTTTTTTATTTCTGATAGGAACGAAAGCGGAACGTGTTTTCTAGTTGTCATAAAATGTCATGCCTATACAATTTGTATGATCCCTAAATAGCTCAGCCTCAACGCTTTGCAATTGGAAAATTCGATTTTGACAGCGCGTTTAATAATGAAGTTGGCCGCTATTGTTAAACAATGGCAATTTAGCTTTTTTTTTGGCGAATCTCCATTTTTTATTTCTATTATGTAGGTTTTACTAAACGAAAATGATCAAATTAGTGTTCGTGACACAATGTTGGCACTTTGTTTTGGTATGTCATATCCAGTGTTGCCAATTTATCCATTTAGTGGCTAGATTTAGTTTCTTTCTGGTTGCAAGTATTTCAATAAAGAGACGCAGGCGGCAACAACATTGTTTTTAGAAATTTCAGAATTGACTACAAAGTTGCTCTCAATTCCATGGTCTAATGCTGAAGTAGAGAGGGTATTTCGCCAAGTAAACATCGTTAAAAGTAATTTGAGAAATAGGTTACATTTAGCAACCATTAATTCGATTTTATCAATGAAATATTTATGTAAGATGAGATGAAGCCACTGTTTATTGTTGATGTTGTTTTGTTTAAACTTTGATATTGTTGCAGGTAGAACTGTTGCTATAATTCTTATACGTTTAACAGTTTTATTTGGTTTAATATCTTTAGTTTTTCTAAAATCTTTATGGATGAAGTTTCCTGATGATCTGGCCTAAGCAACCAGTGAAATGCGCATAGGAATAGCTTATCCCATCAGCAATAAATTTCAAGTGTTTTTATCAATAATAAAAACTGGGAATTGAGCACGAATAACAAAATCTTTTGAAAATTTGAATTTTGTATTCCCAAAAATTTAAATTACTTTTTGATAATAAACAGGCGGGTGCACGGCCTAAAAAACACTTAATTGACAACATCTTTTGTAAGTTGTTGTTGTTTTTATTTTGTTTTTCTTAACCTACTTACAACTACAATTAATGTTGAGAGAATTTCAACTAATTGTAGTGGGGAATGTAAGATGAGATGAAGCCACTGTTTATTGTTGATGTTGTTTTGTTTAAGCTTTGATATTGTTGCAGGTAAAACTGTTGCTATAATTCTTATACGTTTAACAGTTTTATTTGGTTTAATATCTTTAGTTTTTCTAAAATCTTTATGGATGAAGTTTCCTGATGATCTGGCCTAAGCAACCAGTGAAATGCGCATAGGAATAGCTTATCCCATCAACAATAAATTTCAAGTGTTTTTATCAATAATAAAAACTGGGAATTGAGTACGAATAACAAAATCTTTTGAAAATTTATACCAACATTACAATAGTTTGTGCTGGTGTTTGTAACACCTTAAAATATTGGTTCTTTCGTTTTCGTATATCGATTGACTCAGAACTAATTTCTGAGTCGAATTAACGATGTTTTTCCGGCTGTGCGTAAAGTACAATCGCAAATTTGCAGATAAATTATTAAAATTTGGTACAAAGGTTCTAATGAGGTGTTGGGTATCATATAGTCGGGGTTGACCGACTATATTTTCTTACTTGTTTTTTATTGTAGATCTGGAATCAAAAGGTTGGGTAAATGTTGTCGTGATTATGATTTACCTTCAAATTATTTTAAACTAATACGCACGATTGATTCCTCTGAGATGAACAATAACGACATACAATTTATCGATGATATAATTTTTTAAATATCTTTCAAAATATTAAATGACGTTTATTCTTATTTAAGAAATTGATCTTAACTTACAATTTCATCGTGAACAACTTTAAATGAATTATTTATGTTCTGTTATGAATTTTAATGAGTTTTTATTTAAAAAAGCTTTTAGCCATTTTTTAGCCCATTTTTAGCCATTTTTTAGCCATTTTTCCACGTAAATTTAGCCATTTTTGGTCTCCAAGTTTTGGCAACACTGGTCATATCAGCATAAAAGCTAAGCGGAAGAAAACGCTCCGCCTTCCGCTCTTGTTTAGGTACGGCTTTAACAAAACGTTTAAACTTATGGACATTCCATTTCGATGCTTTTACAATATAATCAGGACATGGGCTAATTTTTGTTAAACAAAAAATAAATGGTTATTGAAATGTTCACTTCTGGCTTCGCAGTGCGACAACCATGAACAGTTATTTAGGAATCTATTTAACTAATGCACATCCCACGTCATAAAGCTTACAGTATTATGAGTATACTCTAAGCTCATTTTGGATTAAAAAGCAAATAGAAAAAGTTATATCATTGATCTTGAGGTCGGCTTAATAAAGCAACCTGTGCTTTATCAAAATCAATGCACTTGTTTAACTATTACCATTGGTTTCAGTTTTGTTAAAAATAAGTCACTAAAATGTATTAACTATCGAATAAAGTTTTATATTGTTAATTAAGTTTTTTCACAAATCTTAAAAACAATTTATTTTAAATATTTTTAAGCAATTTTAGGCCTTGTTTTATGTTAGATTTTGCTCCAAAAATGTTCAAGACTGGTCTTACTTCTCACAGGGGTCCTACGTTACCAGACAGCGAGCCAGTTTATTCAACTCAAATCAATGTCAGAGAGCAAATTAAAAATAATACATTTTATAAAATTTTGTAAAATCTAAGGACTATATGTAATTATTAACAATGAAAATATTAAACAGGTCCAAATCAATAAGAGCGGCAACGTTTTCAAATGTCAAGACTTTTTACTACCTCTTATTTGGCACGTTGTTACTTCGTTAACTAATTTCTTTAAAGTGGCAATTTACGACAAAATTTACATTCAAATCGATGTTCAAAATTTTCCATTCTTGTTGAGTAGTTTTAAATTTAATGTAAACTTTGCTCATCTATTTAATAATTACTTAAATGTTTTGTAAAATATTTACATAAAAAACAGTTTATAATTATGAAAAAAATTTAATAAATTTGGTGTTTAATTATACATGTAAACATGTATAAAATGCAGTCAACAGATGCCTGAAATAAAACAATTTTTTGTGAACAAAAATTATATATAAAAAAAAGAATTATTTATTAAGCAACCACTTTATCAAAAAAAAAAAAAAAAAAAAAAATATAATAAAAAATAAGTATTTTTTTAGTAATAAGATTAAAACTGAATTTTCGTCAGACGAACATAAAATATTTATAACAACTAATTGTAGAATTAAAGTTTTAAATTTTTGGTTGTTTAATTAATTTCATATATATTTTGGTAACTTCTTTATTACACGTATTAAATACACAAAGTCTTGTTGACTTGTAAAGCATTTCTAGTCTACATATTTTTATAACATTAACTGCCAAATTACTTAATTAATTAAACTTAATTAAGTTAACTAAAAAACATTTTACATTGTTTTAAAAGCTTTATAATTAAGCAGTTTATTATTTTAATTGCTAAATTAATTTTATTATATTCCGACTAATAGTAAAACAGGTCACAGTGGGGTTAATCGCAAACATTGAGCTAATAAATCAGAAACCCCTATAAAATTACCACAAAGCAAACACCTCATTTCCCAATACACACTTTCCTCCTATCTTCAAACCTTAAGGGTGTCCCCACAGCTTTTATGATGACGGATCAAACGATAAAAGTCCCCTCTATATTTTTCATCCCCAACATTTGATTCTACCGTACCTACCCGCTGTCTGCATTCCTTAAAAAAGATTACTTAGGGAAATAAACCGTATTTTTTATCTTCCTACTAGCATATTACAAAGTTTCATTAATTGAAATTTTTCAATATTTGCACAAATTACAAGCCTGACAAAGTTTATATAACTCGAGGTGGTTAACTTTGACAGTTATCTTACCTTGTATTCGAATAGGGCGGTCACAAACTCCATATTCTTACAGCCCATAATTTTGCAATTCGACCAGTTGTTAAGAAGATTCATATTTATTAGTACTTTTTTGCGATTGGCCCCAATGTGCGGGGCTTATTTTGTTAAAGTGACCTTAAACAGTTTTTTTTTTTCTAATTTATATCGTTTAACATTTATGTTTAACTCAATTATGAAAAAAAATATCCCGGGTGATTTTTCCTTTCTCCCATTTTTCCTATATAAATATATATAAATTCAATTGTACACTCAAAAGAAAATTACATCAATCAAACCGAAGCGGTATTAATATTACAGCGACTACGGATTGTCTTGAATCAAGTACAATATTGATTCAAGTACGGTATCCGAAGTACTTAACTTATCCATATTCAATCCCGAATTCTCAAAATGCATTTGATTTAAGCATTATAAAGTTGATTTAATCCCGAATTCGTTCTTTAAATACTCCGAAAATGAGATTGATTTAAGTAAAACTAAAAATTAAAATCTTAGAATGAGCTTGATTCACGTATTATAAAGCTGACTTAATCCCAAATTTGTACTTGAAAAAAACAAAAAGTGAAATAAGAAGGAAATTTTTTTTATGATTGCCTTATTTACCTGTTTTACACTTTACAGAATTTCAATTATAAAACGCCAGCATCATTCCCGATAAGTATATAACTGAAACTATAAACCTAATGAGAAGCAAGAGTTCTTATTTTACTTTAAAAACATGGAAATAATGTGTTTCGTCTTGTTCTATTGTCTTAGTTGTTTCTACTTATGTGGTGTTTTTGTAGTATATAGAACAAACTTTCGTAAGTTAAATGAGATTAAAACGCTCATTTTGTAATTCTACTCTCAGAGTGGCACTACCAACGAAAAGTTTAATCTTTTTTACTTGGTTTAAGAATTTTGTACTTATTTTAAGAAATTCCATGATTGATTTTCGAAAGTAATCCCATTTAGGATTGCTTTAAGTACGTTTTAGTGTTTTTCGTAGTTGACTTTTTGGGTACGACTCGTACTTAAAGTGCGTTTAAAAACTTATTTAATACTGATTGTTTTTCTTTCTGTGTAACACGTAAGTGAATATAACTATATGGCAAAGCTCAACCATATGATATCCTACACTACAATATTTTAAAATAAATTTTTTTGAGTTATATATTTGAGACCTACAAGTAACAGAAAATTTATGTTAAGATGTCAAGAACATGTTTTTGTTCCGAACATTGCTCTATTTAGTGAAGGAAGGTGGTTAATATGGACCTACTTGCACATTATTTTGTCATGCCATAGCAGCTATCTCAAAAGTTATGGTCACCAATTTCTTTGTCAACACCAATATTTAAAAGAAAGTTATTGTATTAAAAGCTTGTTTCGGTAGTAGTACTTGTATGGGAGCTATGGCCAAATATAGACCGATTGCAAAATTATTTTGATAAGATAATTTAGACAACAACCAAATATATTTGAACATTATTTAATGAAAATACCAACATATTAAGATGATAAATGGGTACAAAGACCCCATCCAGAAAGAAGATTGTATGGGGGCTTTGTGAAATTGTGGACCGATTATCACCATTTTCAATATACTTTGTAAAAATTAGAGCCTTTGTACTAAATTTCAAAAAATTATCTCCAAAATTGCGAACCAAACTGACAAAGGCAGCCAGCTGGACGGATGGAAATCGTGATGCTGTTCTGATACTGCTTCGATACAAAGCAACGTGACGTTTTGTTTACTTTGATAAAAGAAATTTCAACAAAACATCAACAAAATTATTGATGCACAGTTTTCCTTTGGTTGCGCATCGATAACTTTTTGTATGCATTTAGGAACATATGACATTGTCAATGTTAAAATTGTTGAGGTTTGGAATTCACCCATAGATTCTTAAGTTTTTAACAGAACTGCGTCGAGACCACATACAAATACAAATTGGCATACAAATTTGTCGTAGAAAGCCCTCGTGAAAAAATATATATATTTTATTTTCGAAAACGATCTTTTATGCTCTCACATAAATACACTTTTATGTGACATATTTTGTGAACAGAAAATTAAATACAAACGAAAATAATAAACAGGGCTTAAGGAGTTTTGCCTGAAACCTGCAGGAGAATAAGAGTTAATTGTCCAAATGTCGCCAGTACAATTACTAGACCGAAAGGGGATAGCTAACGAGGTTAGAGTATTTATATAAAAATACTAGCCCTAATAAGTACCAATACTTGATATAGTACAAGGACATCACTTGTGGACTGACAGAATTTTGTGTAACAAAACTAAAATCCGAGTACACATTTTGAAACTGCGTCTTAAATTAAATCATTTATTTATGCCATTTTTATTATAAAAAAACGTTAAATGCAAATGCTAATTTTTTTCTATGCACAAGAACTGGGAACAAACTGGTTCTTTAGCACCCAATGTGATCCAAGTGTACTAGTATACGTCTAGATCCAATAGTACTATTGATTTTCCAAGCACACTCAATGCTAATTTGACCATTAAGATTGTATAAAAAAGTTTACAGTTGAGAACTAGAACTAGATATTTGTGTACTATTTTAGTACAAGTTCAATTTCCGGCAGGGAACTTAAAGCCCTTATTCTGTTTGGATACTAAGTCGATCAATATACTAAAAGGTGTGTCTAGAACTATTTGTTATGGTGTCTCCAACAGAAGCACAAACCACTGTTCCGGCGTGGTTATCAAAATGGGAAAAGGGACAAAACTTATAATTGAATTTAGCGAAAATACTATTTTCCTTTTTGAGCGAATATAAGACCTTCATTTGGAATGTACTTAATAATTATTTATTAATGCTCCCGGCCCTCTTTTCTTTGGTTATTTTATTACAGAGCGATTTTGCTTAATGCAGTTAAATTTAACCCAAATTTTATGAAATATAAATAGTGGATAAAATAAAGAGTATATAGATTTAAAAAAACAATACCATTTACTTTATGCAAATTGTTTACAAATAAAAAAATATAAAATAAAGATGAAAACAAATTGAAATTAAAACTGTTGAAAAAGTACCTATAGAAAAAACAATAATATTTGAATATAAAATTTAAGAAATAAAAATTATTACATTAGTACTTAATAACAAAAACATAACTATTTAAAAAAATTAAATAAAATAAATAACACTAAATTCCTAGCAAGAAAAAATCAAAATACATTTAAAAATTAAGTGAAAATATTACCAATAGAAGAAAAAAAAGCGTAAATATTTCTAAAAACAGAAGAGTATTTGAAAAATTAACGGAGATATATGTACCAAAGGCCAAAAAGACTTTTGAAAGGTTAAGGGACTCAGTGAAATTATTTGCATTTGGTTGTTTTTTACTCAAAAATGCTCTGCAACAAAACACAGAAACCAAAAATTCCATTACGCAATACACCGTATGTATAAATTAACAACTTCTATAAAAATTCAAATTTATCTTATAGATAAATTATCTATATGCATATATAATTAATATTCTGTCATGTATGTTCTTCTAAAACTACACAAACGATGTACCGGTTGACACCAAACTTGGATAATACATACTTTTAGCCGGAACCCAAGTTTCTCTTAAGTTAAATGCCGAAAGGTGTCGCTGTTGTCGTGATATTAAAATTATTTTTATTTATGGTACGATTTAGCTAAAATTCCCAAAACATATTTTTTAAGCAAAAAAAGTTTCCTGATAAAATAGTGGTAGAGAGCGCTGGGGTCAAGTTGTTAACAGAATTCGCCAGTGTCTAGTTGTTATTTGTAAGTTCCCGACCTGCGTCGGGACCAAGCAGCTAGTTGAATTATAAAAGTAAGTTGAGTTCAACAAGTATCCAGAAAATATTTTTATTTACCAATTATTATTTCTTTTAAATACTTGAAAAAATTATATTGTTTTTTAATGTGCTGGCAAGGATTCCTCTTCTGACAGCATTAAACTCTGTGTCCAGTTTAGTTTTGACATTTTATCGCGAAAAGACTAACGCCAAAACTCTTTTAAAATCTTAAGTGAAATCTTATTATGGAGTCACAGTCTCAAATAATTAAAAAACAAATTAAAGATGTATCTTCAAAAACAGGTTCTATCTGAGCTGGCTGCGATCAGTATATTCCTGATATCTCTGACTAAAATATCTTAGAGACCTTAAGGTCCTGGACTGGTTAATGGTTACGGCCATTCCGGCGATCACGTGGAGGCTGTGACTTTAAACACAATCGAGAAAATTAAGATGTTTAATAGCCGAGGCTAGGTATTGATTTCAATTCGTGTTTGAGCAAAGTTCGACATGGGTGATGTTGTCAACAACAGAAGCTGTAAATGTAGTTTGACAGATTGAGCTTCTAAGCAAAGTGTAAGTACGTGATCCTTGCAAGTATACATCACCACCATCGTATTTATTTAGCATTCAGGAGCATTAGTAGATTCAAACAGAAATATTAGTCAATACGAAAATTGTTTGCCTAAAACCAACAATAGCCTTACACTCTTTACGATAGATTTCTGGCAGAGAACGGTTTCTTAAAATTTTTTAATTCGAATTCTAAATTTCTTTTTAAGAAGGAAACATTAAGAAATGCTTATAATTTGTCCTATTGCATCTTATCTCCTGGAGTTGTGGGCTATACTACAACCCAGAAAATTAAATCAAGGTATTGAGTTAAATATGATATATAATTTAAAAGAGATAAGTGTCAGCGAAAATTTGTGTAATTCTATACAATATTCAGTGTCGGATTAAGGCCTGCTTCCTCCCTAGGCACTCTTTAATATGCCGCCCTTTTTGGTTATATGGGAGTGATTATTAAAAGAAAAGAAAATTAAATACTAAAAATTGTTGTGTATTCATTTTCATATTATTCGAATGTGTATTCTAAGTCAAACTACAATCCTCAAAAGCTTTTATACG
Organism: Pollenia labialis; assembly: GCA_949318255.1. NCBI lineage: Eukaryota > Metazoa > Arthropoda > Insecta > Diptera > Polleniidae > Pollenia > Pollenia labialis. Next base: position 127,332,564 of record OX439142.1, on the reverse strand, counting down.
TTAATAGTCTTATTCCTTTAATATTTTATAGGAATATTTTCTATGCACTATCAGAATTTTCGTTTGTATATTTCTGTTACTAGGCTTACTTTAGCTAACCTTTGGCTACCAATAAAGTCCGTTGAACAGAAAATTTAAACAACCAGCAGAATGTAATGCATTTTCTGGCCCGCTAGCCAAAGGATAGCTAAAGTAAGCCTCATAGAAAAACAAGTTTTCGGAAAAATAATAGTAACCCTAAATATTTATATACATAATAACATTTTAATATGACTACTATTTTCAAAAATAAATAATTAAGCTTTTTTAATCAGCGCTTATTTTTATTTATTTAGTCTTTCGGGATTTTGCTCGGGCAAAAACATCAATTAAATATCCAAAGTTTACTTCTTGCACAAGTTGAGCTTCTATAGCCCATATTGCAAGAGCGTTAAGTCTATCTTGGCCCATACTTGACCGTAGATAGTTTTTTACCATCTTCAGGATGAAAAAAGATCTTTCTGCTGCACAGTTTGTAGCATTCCTGCGGGAAATTTGTGTCAATTGGTCCAACAGACTGGTCCTGGGATTTGTGAAAATAGAACAAGTACAAAAAGAAAGGACTCATGACCAGTGAAAGAAGAACCAATCCCTTAACTAGTTTATAAAGAACAAAAAGGTAGAAAAAGTAATGAATTACCCTACAGTCTTCAGCGGTGCTATCACACATTTGTTGGTACTTTTTAAAATTTGGTTCTTGAATTTAATTCTAGGACTTGTTTTATTGAAAAACTACTACATTGTATTGAAATAATGTTACGTTGTAGTAACTGACACTAAGCACATTCATTGAGAATAGATCTGTGACTGGTCAAATGGTGACAATTGACCCCCTCCAATGACAACCCCATGTAAAAATGATAGGTCTTATTCATATAAAGTGTTAGAATTGGAACCGGTCTCTACCACCAAAGACCTATCACGGGACTACTTTGGTGTCAGTTCGCTTCCCTCTAGGGATGGATACTCAAAAAAGTTCGTAAGGCTATGAATACATTGGGGTAAATGTCTTGAAGATTCCGTGAATGTAATATATCGGATATATTATGGTCAGAACATCTTCAGTATTTGCCAATGAATCTTTGAGTTGATGGGAATTAAGCTATTTTCCCTTCAAATCTAGCGATTTTATAAGCAGTGGAAAGAAATTATTTAAGCTATGTTTGTATTACCAAAATAAGAAGTTTAGATACACAAGTTTTTTAAGAATATTATTTTATTTCCTTTATTCATCTAAAGCGACTTACTACACGCAGAGAAAAAATATGGTTGGGCATGGTTACGGCAACCACACTGTGTTTATTGTAAAAATATATTGTTGTTGTACACAAATAATTGTTATTTTTATTAAATATCAGCAATATTATAGTTACTGTAAACATATTAATGTTTATCGCAATTATAAATTTGAGTATTGTTGACCGAAAAATAATTATTTTTCTAACAACTAAATTATGATAACTTTCAAAACATATTATATTACTCACAACCATATCATGATATTTAATAGCCATAACATGATAACTTTATATACATTTATCATAATAAGTTTAAGATGCAATCAAAATATCGTTACTCTAATAATATTTTGATATCGCCATTTGTAAAATAATTTTGTATCAGTTGTGTCGTGTTTTACTTAAAAATATCGAATATTTGTTAGTGAGTGGCTAAATAACAAAAAAATAACCATTAAAATAAACAAGAAATTAAAAAAAAATAAAGAAAAATATTAAAAAAGAAATAACAAAATAACCATTAAAATAAACAAGAAATTAAAAAAAAATAAAAAAAAAACATTAAAAATGGGTTGTAGTGTCACAAAATAAAATATCTTTGCTAAAAAATTTTAATAATCTTAAAGTGGTGGAAAAATTTGTGAAATATTGGTGCAAAATATTAACCATTACTGGTAAGTTTTGTGTTATTTTAAGAGAAAAATAATGAAAACTCCATAAAATAATTTATAAATAATTTCGACCTACGACAAAAAGATTACAGTAACTATATTATGTTTTTTATTTTATCATAAGTATTTTTTTCCAATAAAAATATTATGTTTAAAGTTGTATCATATTATGATGTAAAAAATTTATGTATAACAGTTCATATCACTTTGCATCATAATATGATTACTTCTAAACTTATTATGATTGCCATGACAATAATATGATTACTTCGAAACTTATTATGATTGCCATGACAATAATATGATTACTTCTAAACTTATTATGATTGCCATGACAATAATATGATTACTTCTAAACTTATTATGATTGCCATGACAATAATATGATTACTTCTAAACTTATTATGATTGCCATGACAATAATATGATTACTTCTAAACTAATTATGATTGCCATGACAATAATATGATTACTTCTAAACTTATTATGATTGCCATGACAGTAATATGATTACTTATTAACTTATCATGGTTACCATGACAACAATATGATTACTTCTTATCTTATTATGATTACCATGACAGTAATATTATAACTTCTTAACGTTTTATGATTAACAGGATAACAATATGATTAAGGGAAAAATATTACGATGTAATATTACGAACATATTTGGTCATAATATGATTTAATAACAATCGTAATATGGTGACTACAATCATGAATCTTATCATAATATGTTGCTCTTAGAATATGTTTACCACAACCATGTTTTTTCTTTGCGTGTAATTAAGAAGTAAATTCAACAATTGAATAACTTAATATGTATAATTAAATATTAATTTCGTATTAGTTAAAAGTAAAATAAATAAATAAATTTTCGAATTTGAATTCCCCTTACATTCTTTAACCTTTAAATTTTGGCGACCTAGGCCCTGGTCTCAAGGGCCTAGGCGTAAGTCCACCACTTGCAATATTTCAAATAGTTCAAATACAAAATATCTTTTGGAAAAATTTGTTAGACATTTTAGAATCATAGCAAAACTTGACAACAAAAACTTTTTTAAAAACGTAATTTATTGCACAAAACGAGGAAAAATATTCGGTGCTTGTTACTTTAATGTCAATGTAAAATGGCTCTTATAGATCTGTGCTAATAAGGGAAAATTGCTGAAGTCTATTTTCTAAATTTTGTAGAAAAGCAATTTAAGCATTTAAGGGGGTTTTGGAAAATATATTTTTGTCCTAATAATAGTATCACTTCTCTTCTCGTATATTTTTTTAAAATTTTTTTGTAAGTAAATTTAAAGGCTCAGTTAGGCGAACGTTAATGTACCGTATCTGTACTGTATCAAACAGCTCTTCACCTTTTTAATATGAAAAACAATACAAAAGCTTACCCAAATGTAATGTACCGTAGTTGCAACGTACCATTCTGTATAAAATAGAATTTCATGCCGTTGTTACGTGACATTTGTACAACAGTGATGGGCGGCTTATATGTTAAATTGAAGGCGGGTATATTTGCTCTTTTTATGTGCTTTTTTCGGTACAGCTATGGAATTGCAACATAGGGACTAACAATGCAACATATTTCCATGTATACAAATAGTAAATATTTTAAAAGCGTGTGATACTTGCACAATCATCTTAATACAACAACATAGTAGGTGTCGTCCTTGACTGACTATACGATTGTATTTTATTGTTTACAATTTATGTACCATAGGCCCCATAAAAAGCCAACTCTTTAAATATTTTAACTCTTAGTAGAGGCTATTAAAGATTCGGCAAAGCCGAATATAGCTCTCTTTCTGGTTTTTTCTTGGATTTATTTGGCTATTAGTGCTCCGTTTTCCCGCAGGTATACTTGTAATTTTGTTTTATTATATGACTACATTAGTAGGCGCCATAGTAGCGATTTTTAATTTATGTATATTGAAACTGGTATTAATTTAAATGCCCCTAACTTCTCTGTACCTTACAAAAGTCTTTTTATCTCTATGGAAACTTAAAATAATATTTACAGAAAACCTAAAAATATACACATTTCATTTTAAATAATATAAAAAAAAACATAAAGTTCAAATGTAAAACTAAAAAAAAAAAATTTTTAAATAGAATCTCTTAAAACGCCCTAAAAAAAATTCAAAGTTCAAAAAAATCACTGTCTCTAATTTGTTAATTTGTTTGGAAAATTAAGTTTTTTAGAAAGAAATATATTTATATATAAATTTGTTTTTTTTGTCTTAAATTCATTTTTTATTTTAAAACTTCCTGTGTTTATGTTGTTTAAAAGACTTAACGAATCAGTATGAGAAGTTCCAGTTCTGCGTGCCGAACAAAAATAAAAACATCAAGTGAAAAATGTTCTGTAATTATTTTACCACATGGACATTTTAATGTCTAAATGTATTTTATATTTTAACTTGAGTTTATTTTAGATTTCATGCGTTTTTAATTTTTATTTTTTTTTTTTGTTATTTTCTTGATGTTATAAATTTAGTTCCCTTTAAGCAGAAAACTACAAAAAAAAAAAAAAAAATATATGAAGCAAAATGTTTAAGAAATCTCTAGATATAAATAACATTTTCAATAACTATAAAAAGAAATGCTAAAAATATCCAAATGAATAATATATTTATGATAGAACAGATATGTAAAAGACGCAAATAATAATACAAGATTGTACGAGTATTTAAAAATTTAATTGTTTTATTTAAATAATTTTAAAATTTTATGAATTTTTTCTTTTTTTCAAAATAAAATTATAATAAAAAAAAAATACAAAATTTTATTTGTTTTATTAATTTTTATTGGGCAATTTACAAAGTGTTCTATTATGCATATTGGTTGTATGTATTTGCTATAATATTATGACTGTCATAAAAGTTTTGTTTTATTTTTCATATAAAAATATTGTATGATAATACAATTTTGTAACCTAAATATATATTTTCAGTTTCTTTAATTATTTGTTTATTCACGTAATATAAAATATTTATGTATGGCATTTTGACAAAACACCTTAAGTTGAGATAAGATAGCAGAAAAGTTTTTGAAAAAAACTCGGTGAAAAAATCATTTCTGTTAAAAAATAATATAAATCAAAATTAAAGAAAAATTTCGTTTACAATACAAAATTTTAAAAACGTAAACAAAAATGTTGTTTTTTTTTATAAAAATTCGTATGATTAACAACATTTCTTTAAAATTTTTAAATTTGACTTAAGATGTTTTTTTAAAATGCCCCAGATATATATATGTTTATTTTATTTTTGTCATTTAAGTTGAAGCTTGTATTTATTTTTCATATGATAATATACAACGGGCTGTTCACAACAGTTCTATTTAGCCGAAAGTAGTACTTTAATACTTTGTTAGCACTTTAGAAGACTTTGTGAATTGGCTAATTGTATTTACAAGTAACACATATTTGAGGTTAAAAGCTAATGGAAGATTTCTTTAAATATTTAAAAATTGTATAAAAAATAAAAATTAAAATACATAAAATAATATCTTTGGAAATTTACTGAGTTATATATTAGCAAAAGTTTCATTTTACAATAATTTGGACTTTTTGAGCTGATCTCAAAATGTCTTTTATTTAAAGCTTTTTCTTATAAGTTAGAAATATTTAAAATTTTGTATATCACTTTACTTTTTTTTAGTCTACATTTCTGATGTATCTTTATAACTTTTTCACATTCACCAGGGTCTCCAGACTTGCAGGGTATTAAAAGCTTGCGGCTCAAAAACACCATTCTCACGTAAGCGCTTGCGTTCAAAAATTTGCTTGCGTATCTTAAGCAAAATATCACGTTTACCCTGATTTTGTGGTAGTGGCTGAGGTTGGTGTTGCTGCTGATGTTGGTAGTTATAAATCTGTTGTTGTTGCTGCTGTTGATGTTGTTGTTGGTGATGATGTTGTAGAGCACATGAGATTGCAGTTGTGGCATTTGATGATATATTTAATGAGTTAATATCAGGTGATAAGCGTGTCGATAAAACTGCTTTCGTTTTGTGTTGTTCAAATTCATCGTCTGCATCGTTTCCTTCAGCGGCCTGACTTCTTTGTTGTCTGTGTTTGCTTAATAATGGTAACGCTTCATTTTGATAAAAATCAACTTCATCGTTACTATCGTATTCCATGGATTGAAAGGGAAATTGTGAGTGTTTTGGTTTTGTGAGTTTTTTTGGACTTTGTTGCTGTTTGTGAAGATTTTTCTATTAAAAAAAGCGATGAAAGTGATAATGAGTATCAGGTGCCAATTAATTAAATTAAATTGTAATAGGGTCTTATCAGTGATTAAAATTTGTGTTGAGAAGTTTAATTGTAATTACGTTAAGAGTTTTTGATGTTACGTTTGGAATAGGAAATTAAGTTTTCGTAGTAAAGCTTAATTTTGAAGCTTTTTAGTATTTGCGCTGTTGTAAGTAAAATTTTTACAATTTTGTAATAAGTTTGTTAAGAAAAAAATTTGTTTGTCTAACCTTTTATAAACCTAAAATATGTATGTTTTAGGAAGAGATCTTGGATTTCTAAATATTAATTGAGTAAAAAGGGCTATTAAAGCCTTTCTAAACAAACTTTGAGTGACATATACAGCCCAATTATGAATAAACATTCCCTGGGATTTTTCTCCCTTCTCCCATTTTCCCTATGTAAATTCTATTGCAAAAATGGGAAAATACTTCCAGGGAATATGTATTCATAATTAGGCTGATAATATCTCAACAACTTTAAAAGCTTTTGATCTAAAAATTTGTTTTTGTTTTATGTAAAATATTTTTGAAGATATGGTATAAAAAAATGTTGATTCGAAGCTTTGAACTTTAAAGACAACTTTTTGTATAAAGAAGCTCTTTTTATATCGCTTTTCAAAAGCTCTTCCTAGATTTTTTGCTTGGGGGGAAAGACATGACAATGAATTTTATAGAAAACCCTTAAGCAAAAAAGTCTTAAAAAAATCCAGTGTAAGCAGATTCCTTAAAATATTTCGGATATTTACAATTTTTTTTATTAATACATATTAACATTTCTCATTAGCTTTATAGCCATGAAATTTTGTCGTATTAAAGCTGTTTCTAAAACCAAGCTTTTCGGTAAAATATTATTTAAAAGTTTCGAAAAATTTCTTTTAGCATTTTATTCAGTTTTCGAAAAGCATTTTAACGTTAAACAATTTTGAATTATTTTAAAAAAGCTTTTTTCCCTATAAAGCTTTTAACAAAAGCTTTATTTAAAGATAATTTCGTTTTCATTGATCTTTTATCATATATTTTAAAATTTATGTTTAAACGTAAAATTTTTTGAGAAAGAGTATTTTTTTTAAGAAAAGCTTTTTAAAAAGCTGTGCATTTGATAGGTGAGTTTGGTTAAAACACTGTTTTTTGTTAAAAAAAAGTTCATACAAATATTTTTTTGATTTCAAAAGTTTTTGTTATTCGTACTCAATTCCCAGTTTTTATTCTTGATAAAAACACTTGAATTTAATTCATAAAAAATTTTATTTTTGAAAAAAGCTTTTCTATGAATCAAGCTACTTTTTTGATAATTATGATTTTTGGTGATTTTTTTTTATAGAAAGAAACTTCAGCGTTTAAAAGAAATAACATTTGAGTCAAAAGGCAAATAAATTTTGTAGTCGAATTTTTTTCTAAACATAAACTGAAAACGTGAGTTAAGCGTGTTTTATTGTATTTCTCAATCCTTTATTTTATTTCCAAGAATTTAATTTATTTTTCTTCAGTCCGAATCCTTAAATAGGCACCCCCTTATGTAAAAAAGTTAAAGTTCACATTAGTTAACCAACACATGAAAACCCATACACATTTGTTGGTTAAGTAATGTGAATTTTAACTTTTTTTGTATGATGGGGCAACACTTTAAACTTACGTTTCTTTTAGATTTTTCCGCCAAGAATTTGCACAATTGTATAATATGCTCGGCAGTGAATTGCTTATCCGAATTTGAATCCATATTTTTATCCAAATCTACCTCCGTTGATGGAGGAGATGACGGCGCCTCTATAATATTTCCCTCTATAGTTATCAGACGATTACGATCACTTTTTATATTCGAATTAATAGGAGGTTTCTCTAAATCCATAGATAAATTTCTATGTTTCATTAATTTATACATAATACCCATTTAGGAATTCTAATTGAATTTAAATTCGGTTCTAGCACAAACTATAAATTTTTATTAAATTTTCTCTAATATTTTTTTCTTTATAAAGAATTTTATTATTTTTATAATTTTTATTTATCGTATTGTTTTCTTAATATTTTGTTCCTGTTGAGTTGTTTACTCCTTCACTTGACTTTTTATTATGATCATGTGATGTTTGTTTCATCCGTCTTTATACTCAATGTTACATGTGTTTCTTTCATATTTATTTTTGTACTTCTTGTATTGACTGCACCATTTTCGATTTAATATCTTAAGTTTACAGTTTTTATCTGAAAATAAATTTCCCGCTTAAAATATGTTTTTAACTCTATTCCATAGAGTTTGCGTGTGTGTGTGTGTTTATTTTCCTCTTTTTTTGGAGTGAAATATTTTTACGATATTTGTTGTTCCTTTTTTCATGTATGAGAGATTATTTTCTTTTGGTTCTGGTTTATTTTTGGTTGCAGTTTTTATGTTTCAGTTGCTGGTTGATGTTGTTGCTTCTTCATAAGATTACCAGCCAGTCAGCATTGGGAAACCATTGAAACACATGTTTGTTCTATAAAGACGTTCTTTTATCAGGCTAAAAATAAACAAACCATTCATCGTAGGAAAACGCACAAACACAATAAATAATAGTGCCACCATTAAAATTAATAATTGGAAAATGTTTGTTTTCCTAATCCACTTCTGCTGAAACATTTCTCTATAAAGACTGTTATTAAGTTAAAGGAAAATTATAATACCCGTATTAAATGTGAATTTTATATAAATCATTTTAATTTTTAAAGTGGTATTTAAAAGCTTAATTGTGCTTTGAGTTTCTTAATTCCGATGAATAAGGATTTAAGTCACTCGTGGCATTTAAGTGGGTTATCGGCTGTTAACTTTAATACTAAATAATTAGTAACCAAAATCACATGTCTTATCACTGAGTAACCGAGATTCAAATTCAATGGAATGACCAACATTTTGGCTTTATTAGCTTACAAATTTCATGGCATTAAATGTTTAAAAATAATTTATGGGATATGGCCTCCGCAAGTGCGCATTATTAACGCCATCCTGTTGGTCTAATTTTGCACCAATTTTAAAAGATACCCGGTCTTATTTCGTAATAGACCAGGTATTTGACTTACCCCAACAAAAAGGAATCCAGTTGTGTCAAATTACACAAACATTGGCAATCGGACCATTTTACCGAACGTTTGGGTGCACAACATAATATTTTCACGCGCTGTTTTCATGTAGCGCCGTCTTTATCCTATAAATGGATTTCAATGATATGAGGAATACAAAATAGCGACTCATTTTGCTGTTGCGTTCACCATTCTCGGTAATGGTGACACCGGTATTGGATTTAGTTTCAAATAGGGCGATGAAGCCTTCGGCAGCCGTACAAAGCAATGTCTTTTTTTCGGTTTCCCAACAACTTTTATGACCGGACAATTGTTTTTATATGCAGTTTGACTTCTCTCTTCTTAAGAGAGATAGAAATAATTTTGTTAAAAATAATTTTTTTCGGAACATTTTTAACTTGAATTGGCTTAGTTTTAGTTTTTGTCCGCACAAAATTTAAATGTGCTGCCGCATTTTTACAATTTTCAGCTAAGGTATATGTATAATAAATCTCTTGCACAATTTTTTTAAAAACAAATTGAAATTGAAAAATATTTTAAATTGAGTTAAATGAATCAATTGCTTAAGCCTCGTTTACAGAAATATTTCATATGGTAGCTTTGTTTTTCAAACAAATTGCTTCAAATGGATGCATGGTGTTGGGAAAAACTTTTAGTAAAAAAAATTTCTCCGGACAAAAAATGTTTTCAGAAATAATGGGTGAATTAAGCTAAATGGAGTCTCAAGAGTCTATTCAGGATTGGGCTCTTTCCATAAATGACAAAAGACGATTTGCCAATAAAAATCTGGTTCAACTTCCAGATGATTCTCAGCCCATTCACCGAACACACGACACAATTGATAATCCGCTGTCATCAATTCTTGCACCAGTTGGATCAAATATGGAAATATGCAATGATCTGTCCTTAAAAATTTTCATTTGATAAGTTAGTTTCCTTTATCACACTCAAGTCTCCAGAGGCGATGGGTTCTTTTGTATGTACGGTAGATGAATTTTATCCAAAAGAGTAAATTTGGTAGAAAAAATGCCATGCAATTTTGCTATAATCGGCACTTTTGGTAAGATAGTGTATACAATTTAATCATTCCGTTTGTAATTTCTACAATATTGATCTTAGACCCTATGAATTATAATTATTCGTCGTAACGCTGTTGTCTTCGTTTTTGACCCCATGACACTTTTCATCATTGTGATGTCAACCTTAACATCACTTGGCCAAAGTGTCATCAGGGTTTAAATGAAATTATGTCATCAATGGGTTGACACATCGGCATCATAGAAATGCGAACATGTCCTCAGTGCGATGACGAAGTAACATCGGAGAAAGGACACATTAGCATCTATTTAATGTCTGTTTGTCATTAAGTCAAAGTCATTGGAATTGACTTAAGTTAAAGAGAAGAGAAAGAGAGAATATTATTATTTACTTACATGTTGCATATGTTTGTTTCACGTTTGTTACGACCTTTGTTTACAGCAGAACTCTCAATAATAAGACAGCAGCACCATGCCCCATATGGTTTTCGTAATCCTTCTAATTTAAAAAAATAGAATATAGGAATTTTTGCTTCTTATAATGCATTGTTATCATGAAAATAATGTTAATAATACATAAAATAGATGGCATGTAAAAAATGACAAAATTGTAGGAAGACGTTAGTCATTGGATTGATGTTACTTTTTGCATCATTGATGCCATTTGTAGTAACATTGATGTCACAATTTTGATGTTAGGGCATCATCAATATGAAGATGCATTTTCCATCAGTGTAGCGAAGTGGATTTTACTACGTCCGTCTGATCGTTGTTGTGGGTTTTCCGAAGATGATTGTTTCATATTTATGTCACATTTATGTCCGGAATTGTCTGCTTTTGAAATTCAGTCTGAGGGTTTTACAAATGGCTGAGATACAGCTTTACACTAACCTTAAGTAAGCGATGAGTAAACGGATGTTTCATCCCGCGTTTTCAGTGAGTGAGTACAAGAAGATTTTAAAAAAAGCCACAAATTAAAAAAACAAGAACTCAATTCAAATCCATATATGCATTTAGGAGAAACAGTGTCACAGACACACATATTTAAGAGGATACAGCTAGAGAAGAGGAGATAACTTCTAATTGGTTGTTCCGATTTTCTACAAACAAAACTAAGAACACTCTCGAAAGCCATCTTTGAAACAAACAAAATAAAATCAGCCGTTTTTACTCTACGATGAAACGAGCAGATACACACAGATGAATACTACAAACTTGTAACATTCCCCTTTTTTTGCGCCAATTTTAGTTGTTTTTTAATTTATCGTTTAAGGTGTTTTGTTTTTTCATCATAATGGACATTTATATTTGAAAATAAATATCAATATTTGATTCTTTTTGAATAAATGAAAATAAATTTTAGTCAACAAAAATATTTATATATGGGGTATTCACAAGGTAGTCTTAACGTTGTAAAGTCATGTGTCTAAAAATAATTACAAGAAATATATATGACTTCTGTGGGATATCGCTTAGAATTTTGATTTCTACCGTACAGTTATGACGTATCAATGAACACAATTTTTTTTGTTTGAAACACAACAACATTTATTTTAAACAATTGTAAAAAATTATTTAGGACATTAAGACGATATGACTTGATAGCACACCTTGTGATTCCCCAATAATATGGAAATAAAAAATAAAAAGTTTTCGGGTCTCTGGTTGTAATACATATAGCACTTGATCATAAAGAGTGTGCTAAATCAAAATTTAATATTCAGTATAAGCAAAATAATTTCTAATTTAATATGATGGGCATAGAAAAAGAATCTTAAACCCAACCGTTTCATCAGCAAAAAGTAGGCAAAATATTCCGATATTTTCACGTGTAGATTTTTTGCAAAACTTTAACAAAAAAAAAAATAGCATTTTTTAGAATTTTAACAAAATTATTTTATTTTTTTTATTTATTTATTGATGATCTGGCACAACAATATAAATTTTATAAATGATAGAAAGTGCTGGTGAATAAAACAAACTACAATAGGTATGATTAATAATTATCAAACTAAAAAAGTATTATTATTTTGCGAATTAAAATCAAATGAAAATTAAAATTAATATTAATATGATATAAAACTACAAAAAAAAAGCGCAGGGAAAAATGAATTAGTAAACATATTCAAATTTAAAACAAAACAATTTTAATTAGCATATTTAGTTAACATATTTAAGTTTGACAAAAGTGATTTAATAGTTCCTTTTTAAACAAGTTTGCGTTGCCTATTAGCTGAATATTATCTGGAATTTTGTTCCAAAGACGAGTGGAAAAAATAAAAAAGTGACGTTCTGATAAAGGACTTCGAAATCGTTATTGAAATATTTTCTTACTACGACGTGATCTTGCAATTTGAATTCTTCTGAAAGATATATTGGTTTTTTTGAATTATTGCTTTATGTAGCAGTATAAGGCATTTAAATTTAAGAAGATTTACAAAACTCATCTCATATATCCGGTATGAAACCAATGATATGTGTTCACGGCGTCCCTTAGCGTTGATGTACCTTGCAATATTATTGTAGACAACATTTAATTTTTTGAATTACTATTAGTTAAATTTTGTATCCGTATAAAAGTACTGGAATAATGTAGGTTTTTCTAACAAGATTCGAATGTTTAAAGGTGTTGAGAAATTCACAGCTCACAGATTACGTAGCATACCATAAACTCTACCTTCAATAGAGTTGATGTGAGTTGACCAAGTAAGTTCGTTATTAAATGTTACTCCCAGGGGTCTAATCACCGCATACGATATCGAACAAAATTGATCGAAATTATTTATTTTGATATCATGGCTCTCGATATCGAATGAAATTTATTGAATTCGAAATAATAGCATTCGATATCGAGTAACTCGACATTACATTTCTCGAGTTTTCGTTCGATACGTCAGTGTCTATCGTATGCAAAAACATTCGATAGTTTATTCGATACGATAGTATCGAATGCGGTGATTAGACCCCTGATTTTTTGAAGAACGTACGAAATTAATTATGTTGTTGTTTATTCTAATTTGAAACTGATCATCTGATAATGTTGTACTCTTTGAATGAAAAATGGATTAATGAGTAAACCATAGTCATTAGCCCAGTTGTTGATGTGATGTAAATCAGTGTTAATGTTAATTACATATGTCAGCGACATTGGTGCTGGTATAAAGTTGTACATCATCTGCAAACATGTGTACTTTGGTGTTAATCGTAATTTCTTGTAAATCGTTTATATATAAACAAAATAGGAGGGGCCCAATAATTGATCCTTGTGGAACGCCTCTGTTGACATCAAGCGGGTTGGAAAGTTTACAATTTAACTGCACTATTTGGGATCTGTTAGTAAGGTATGAAGATAGTAACCTACATGCGGAGTTTGAAAAATAGAAAAGTTTTTCGAGTTTTTTTTTTAAGATTGGATGGGCAACTGTGTCAAATGCTTTGCTATGGTCTAGAAGAATAAGGAAGGATACCATATTTTGATCGAGACTCGACCTTAGATCCATAACAACGTCTGCAAGTGCTGTGATACAACTTCTTGCTTTCACAAAGCCCGATTTTCGATCACATAGTTATTTTTTTTGGCTCATGTATTGATTCATTTGTCTGCACATTTTATATATTTCTATCTCTTTTGATAAATAAGGAAGAATTGCTATCGGTCGGTTATCATTCTTAGGCTTGGGAATTGGTATAATCTTGGACACCTTCCATCCATCTGGAAATACTGATTTTGTTAAAATAGAGTTGAACAGATGGGTTAATTGAGGCAATATCTTCGGAATTATCGCCTTTAAAAAAGTAGGATTTATACCGTCCATGCCAACTGTATTTGATTTGATGGATAGAAAACTCTCAAGTACATTACACTGACCAACACAACGAAAACTGAAACAATTTTCAATAGATTATGATGACATTGGCAGTGTATCTATTGAAAATTGTTTTGGGTCGGTAGTGGGATATTAACATTTTCAAACTTGGTGTTAGGCGCATTAACATCAACGACCTGATTACTAGTGAAAGTGCGTTCCAGCCCTATACCAATATTCCGAATTTCCTTCCATTTAGTTTTGATTTCAATAGCTGAGGAAAACTTTCTTTGATAAAACGATGATTTTGGCCTGGTGAGTATGTTTTACGACATCTCTTCTAGCAGATTTAAAAATAGTTTGTAGTTTATCAGGTTTAAACCTTTTCCACCTGCCATAAGCAGCATCTCTTTCTTTAATTAGTTGTTTGATTTGCGAATTAAACCAAGGCTGCTGATTAGTTTTTATTAATTTTGTTTTCACACAGAACTCAAATACGCTTTTGACATTGTTCTCAATAAAAATCAATTGATCTTCACATTGTCCAATGAATAAATTTGGCTCCAGTGTATGTTTTCAATGAGTTCATTTAATACAGGGTAATCAATATTACGGAAATCACGATAGTTAATAAGAGTGTCCTGACTATTCATACAAGATTATGTTGTTCTTAGATAACGGTTACTTCGAAATGTGTTTTTTTTTCTTAAAAAACCCAACTGATATGTTTTTATATCATGTGTGGGGATGTTGTTGATGATTATAACACATAAAAATGTATTTAAGTATATCGATTGGTTCATTTTACTCTCTTAGTCGATCAAGCGATCAGGCGATCGGGGTGTTCATTAAAACTAGTTGATTATAATCGTAATCGCCCAGAAAGTCCTGCTGACAGGTCCTTCTATATTTTATTACTATTCAACAGAATCTGCTGTTTAAACCATTATATTTAGGGACGATTTATCTTTTAGTATTGTATTGTTTTTCCTCTTATTGCTATGGTCACGGCGATTATGAGCAATGCCATATTTTATCTGCACAGGGGTTAAATAACTTTTTTTGAATGTTAAATTGTTATGTAAGAGTACCAAACGGTGGCACTTGGCAAAATTTCACAAAATTAATTGAATCTCTTATTTCGAAAAGGGCGCAGGACCAAAAAAACACAGTGCTCAGGAGCATTGTTGTTAGGTTTTTTTCTTAAAAAATCGTCTAAAGTTTTAACAAAATTCGTCAAAATCGTCATCAACATATAACAAACTCGTCAATAAATCATCGAATATTTAAATTTTACAAATCATAGATAATTTATGGCATTGATTGGTTTAAAATTATAAATTTTTAGCAAGAAATTCTATTTATGATAAAGAAAGTGATATGGTTATGTTTTATTCTGTTTATTTCAGCAAGTGGGCTGAAATATATTTATCATTTGAAAAAAATACATAAGAAAAAATAAATTTTCATAAAACATAACAAAAGTTTATTTATTTCATTTATCCATATTCACAAAACATTATATAAAACATAGAATATTATTTGCTAATAACTCAAGCTATCTTTAATTGATTTAATTTTAAGCACTATCTCTATTTAAAATTGTTTTCACTGTTAAAGGTGCTGAATCAAGGGTTCTGTCTATATCAACAGCATTCACAACCGACTTGAAACGTTTTATTACGTCAATTTTAATGCATTTTCTTCTCTTTGCACTCATTTTTATACACAACTTCTTATTAAGAATTAATTTTTTTACTTCCTAAAGCTTCGTACAGAGGATGATCAGATCTTACAATATTGGTAAGCAGCGTTGATTAAACTGCATTAGAATTGGCTAAAATATCTTACAGCTGTGTGAACATTGTAAGCTCATTTGTATTTGCAGAAGTGCAAAATTAATGCATCTGAGAATTGCACCATTGTCAGAAAAATATTGCTGTTGGCAATTCCTGCTTACAAGATTGTCAGATCTGACCATTGTCTGTACGAAGCTTAACACGCAACTATACTTAGAATTTCTTCACATGTGATTATCAGCGTTGTCAACTTTAAAATCTCAAAACGCACCAAAAACGGAGAAAAACGCGCCATGTCAAGAAAAACGCACCAATTTTTTTTTATTTAATTGTGGGATTCACAAGGTGTCATAAAGTCATAAGTCTTAAAATAATAACATGAAAATATACGTTTGTTGTGAACAACCCCTCAAATCTTGTGTGCTATTTTGAATTTAAGTCAGCTGATTTAAAACAATTTTAAAAAAAAATATTTACCTTAAATCAAAATTTTTTTTAATTCTAATACATAAATAAATAGATTAATTAAATAAGATCCAATTTAATTCCATTTTTTAGTCGCAAATCACAAATAAATTTTATTTTGTTTGCTAACCAAACGGCAGAGTCCTAAGCCGATATAATTTTACGCCGCAAGTGTTTTGTTACAAAAATTGCTAGCCGCAGGTTAAATTCGGATATTAGCCGGATAAAACTATACCATCAACGGCGACGGCTACAACAACTAATGCGGTTCGTGATAACAAACCTTGTGAATTCCCCAAATATGTTTATTAATTAATTTAGGATAAAAAGTATAATTTTTAATTGAAAGTGCAAATAACAATAAAACCGTATTTTACATGAAATTTATATGAAAAGCACCCATATACATTTTACTACACGTTCAATCACTTTTGTTGTAAAAACAGGACTTAAACAAATTTGTTTCTATTCATTTGTACCACAAAATTGAGAATTTCAAACTTAAAATTGAGAAAATTCCAAAGAAAATTGCAGTTAAAATTGAGTATTTTTATTTGAAATTGAGAAAATTCCAAACGAAATTGAGAATTTTAATTTAAAATTAAAAAAATTCCAAAAGGAATTGAGAAGTTTTAATTTGAAATTGAAAAATTCCAAAAGGAATTGAGAAATTTTATTTTTAAATTGATAAAATTGAATTATAAATTTCGAATTTTCTCATTTTGAATGAAAAACGGTGTAGATAATAAATTTTTTTATTATCGATTAATAGTAAGTATTCAATATTTTTAAAACAGCAAAAATTCTTATAATGAAATGTTTCATTACATAAATATTTAAATATTTACTAATGTGTACATATATACATAGATATTTTACTAACAATACAAGCTCTTGGCCACGAAGGCTTCTTTGTATTGATCGAGCCCTAACCGCGAAAATAACCTAAGCACCAAAAATCAAATTTTAAAGGGTTAGATTTTTTATTTTATATAAATTTTGTATGAAAGTTGTCGCTAACGATAAAATTGTTCCTACTTTAAAATCGTAGCGGTACTTTATGAACCATGACATTTTAGGAGATGTTGCAAGTGATTTGAAAGAAGTGTATTTTATTGTTCAAAGATTTTTTCTCATACTGAAACAAACATTTGTGTTTAATTTGCAAAAAAAAACGCACCGAAATTTAAAAAAAGCGTGGTGCACCAAAAAGGAATTTTTCGGACACAAAATTTTAAAACGCACTTAAAATGGTGCGAAACGCATCGAGTTGACAACGCTGGTGATTATGACTTCAGTGAAAAAATCCAATCGTGAACGCAAAGCGGATTTAACCAATTTTAAAAAAGCGACTGCTTTTATATAATTGTAAAATTCAAATTACTTATGCTTCTAAAGAAAGCCACCTGGTTTGTGATGGTGGACAAATTTTTTTTAGTTTAATTTCCAATAATTTTTGTATTTTGAAAATTGATTTTTACGTTTTGGACTGTTCCCAATATAATTGTAAATATTTCTTGTAAGTGTTTTATTGATGCCAGAAAATCGTGATAACAAAGCAAAAAAATCGGCACATCTATCAACCATGTTCAAGAGGCACATAAATCTTAATATCTCTAGTACCATTTGCCTTTTTGAAGCAGATTTTTTTTCTAAAATTGTAAGCCACTGGATTTGTTATAAAAGTAAAAGCAAAAAATCTTTTTAAGTAATATTGGAAGGCTAAAATGGTTATTAAAATTTTCGGAGATAAGCTCTTTTCGAAAATTAGTTTTGAATTTTCGTGGTTTTAGCAGCAAAATAGTATCTTAAGTATAAGTCAATTATTGAAACACGCAAATATTCAAATAATCTATAACATTTAAATACACCAATACCTCACTTTGCATCGTGGATACGTTCCAAAAAAACACGACACAAATTGAAACGACGCAAAATGAATTATGATTTTCTATAGCAAACTATGTAAAGATCGAAGATAGGTTCCAGGGTTACGAAAATAATACTTTTTAAAAAGAAAATTGAACAAAGTAAACATTTAAAAAACAAACAAAAAAAATTACAATTTTATTACATACATACAACAAACAAAAAAAAAAAACAAATTTAATAAAATAAATTAAAATATTCTTTCTGATGAGTCCATAGTGGCTGCTGTTGTAAGTCGGCTTTCTTTAACAAAAAATTGGTTCAATGTTGCCATATTTTAGAAAAAAAAGAAGATAAAAAAAAAAAATTAAAGACTCAACCCCAAAACAATGCAACTTCAAAATCTAACGACGCACAATGAAAATTTGGGCTGTAGGAAAAATCGCCCAAAGAAAAATGGCAAAAAAAAATGAAAAATCGCCAAAAAAAATTGCATGTTAAATTGGGCCTAAATTCATATGAAAAATTACCCAAATTTTTTGGGCTATTTTTCGTAATTGTCACGTAATTGCCAATTTTTCATACAACATTTTCGGATGTTGTATGAAAAATTGGCCAATTTTCATTTTTAAAATTTCGTCAACCAAAGCTAACTAAGGCTTCTTTGCACAGCCGGCCTTCGGCCAGGCGCAAGAATTTTATCCTCTATGGTATAACACCGGCTTCGCTATGCCACCCCACCTAAAAACTTACATTTGCATGTAACTAAATTTATATGAAAAATAAACACTTTTTGCAAATTGGGTAATTTTTAATTTTTTTTTTTTTTTAAAAAATTCTTCTCTGCTTTTTAGGTTATTTTTCATTTTTTTTGGGCCCTTTTTCGTTTCTTCTGGGTAAAATTTCATATATATCTTTTTGGGTAATTTTCCATGTTCTATTGGGCGATTCTTCATTTGGGCGATTTTTAATTTTTTTTTTTGTTGGGCCATTTTTCTTTGGGCGATTTTTCCTCCACCCGAAAATTAGTATCAATTCAGCAGCGACGCAACTTCGTAAAAAACGCAAATCGAAACGACGCAAAGCGAGGTATTGGTGTATGTATATGTTTGCATTATAAGATAAGATTGACCCATTTGAAGATTGATTTAAGAACTCCAAAATTTAAATAAAAGTAAACAGCATTTTCAACGAAAACTTTTTGTTATAAAGGAACAATAAAATAACATTCGGGTACATTTTTATCTGTTTAATAAGATTACAAATTCGAAAACGCATACATTCATTGAACAAATACGAAAATATTTCAACAAGATATACATACATATGAATTAAAAATCTTCTTTCTAGATATGCCTGTTGGCTATTGCAAAATATCTTCATAAAAATTTTGGAAGTCAACAATTTGATATCATTAACCATTTTCAAAATGAAGATCAACAAAAATTGTGTTATTATTTTAATTTTTTTCCTGGAACGGTGTTCGCTATTTAGATTTTTTAATGATGGCAAAATAGTTTTTTTATAACAAACTGACCACATATTCAAAAATTATCTGTCACTGTAAACATTTTTAATGCAAGTTTTTTTCAAATGGCAACTAAAACATACATTAAAAATTCTAAATATTTCGAAATCCGTTTTATGAAGCCATCTGTTTTTCACCGCTATGTACCTTCAAAAACCGCAAAAACTCAATTTCCGAAAACTTGTACCTGAGCCCATTTCGAATAAATTTTTCAATGATAAGAAAATCGTCGTAATATAAAAAAAGATCTTAAAATGGAATCCCATTACACTTGCTTCCATATAAGCAAGTAAAAATATTTTAGAAAACAATCACAATTTGCCTCTTTCAAATTCTGTTTTATTAATTTCCCATTGTTTACATTAGGCTTATTTTTATTCCTTAAAAATATTAATTCCAATATGTGTTCATGTCGCTTTTATAACCCATTAAGCAACATAAAAAGAAATCTTGCTTATTGGCTCCTTTAAATACATAATTGTTTTAAAAACAAATCCAAAAAATTAACATATGGTTGAAATCAACCAAACTAATAAAAAAAAATTTACTTGAAAAGTATACAAAGAGAGAACATTGTGTGGGAAAAGAATTTCCACGAATTAATATTAAACAATATCAACAATACAAACAAAAACAACAATTAACTGATAATAAAAGAGACAAGACAACAAATCTAAACAACAATCACGACATTTAAATGTGATACTCACAAGTTTTTTTTTAATTCATGCACTGACAGTACACAAATTTTCATTCAAAATCAAAAATAGCAACAACTGCAACAAACAAAGGCTAGAACAACAACAACCAAAACATAAAAGGGATACAATACTGCAGTTAATTGACAGACTTAAAACGCCCTTTAAACCCACTAGACACGCACAAGTACTTCAAGTATCTACATACTCGTACAAACTCAACTGACGGACAGACAGCGCTTATCTTAAAGTGTTAAAAGAACATTTTAAGAAAAACGACAAAAGAAAACACAGATTGTTTGTTCTCGTTGAAACGCTAGCAACAACTTTAAGAGTAAAAGTAAACAATTTATGAAAATTGAAAAGCGAAAGTCATAAAATATCGCCAAAGATAAATAAGACGAGTAATAAAAGAAAATATAAAAAAATAATGAGTTGAAATGCCATGTAAAACTCGCTGAATGCAATTCGAAAATATCAATATTTCAGTTTTGTAATCAAAACATGAGCTTAAATTTTTATTTAGGATGAGGAGCTGGATAAGTGTCAATACCCTACACAATATCGTTTTTAGATTTTAAGGTAGAAGTACATAACACTCGTTAATTCGTCGACGTTTGTCGTCAGCTGTTGTTGTTTACTTTACTCTTTAATAAGCTTTTCATTCATGATTCACAAATTTGTTAAATTTTATTCTTTTTATTGCCAGCTGATTACTTGTCAAAAATACACAACGTGTTAAAAGGTTTAAATTTAGCCAACTTTCTGGCGCAAACGCGTCAAAATATTTTGCATGTAGCTTGTTCTATGAAAATACACTAGTTTAACTTATTTTTCCAGAAGTCTACAGAGCCCGCGCGCACTGACATTAACTTGTTTTTATCTGCCAAACGCAGGAAAAACACGTTTTTCCATATTGTCACCACCAACAAAATAATTGGTAACAAAAAATGTATAAACACATTATGGTCACTACACCATATTTTTGTCACCAGCAAACATATTATGTCTAAACTAGTCCTTCGTCCAGAAGGCACGATTATATTATATAGTTTACCCATTATATGGTTACCGGTGGTAATTATATGTTTAAAGTAACCATTTTTTTTTTAGTAAATAAATTAGCTTGAAAATGTATTTTCTCTGAGCGAAGTCTTGGTAAATTTAATAAGTTGTTTTGAATGAGCCTTTCCAACAAGGTCTTGAAAAGGTAGTGCTAGCTTAATGTCACCATGATTTGCGCTGAAATTTATCCTAAATATGTTCCATCGATTTCAAAGTGCAAGAGAATATTTGTGTGGTTAAGAATAAGAGATTTCGATACGGCAAAAAGCTCGAAAATATTGATTTGGAGGTTTTACGCCATTAAGATTGATGTCTATAGCAAGAAATTGAAGCCAATTAAGCAACTGTTTCAGAGTGTTGACAGTATTTATCCAAAAAACTTGAAGACGAGAAAAAAAAATTATAAAAGGATTAATTGCGATAACTGCAAGAGGAAATCGCATGCTAAGCCAGACCAACGAACGGCATCAACCGAATATCCATGGCAATGCGTTTGTCTGGAAGTTGAGCCCAACGAGTACAGTTAGCTTGTACCAAAAGAAAAAAAATGTCACAAGACTCCCCAAATTTGCCACAATGCATAAACCCATAATATTTTACATGCTGCGAGACAGCTAAACCCACAGAGAAAAAATTATTGCTAAACCAAACTCAAACAAAAATGCTGTTTGAAAGATTTGGTTTAATTTCTATATATTTTTTTTTGTTTAAAAAAAGAACTATTTACTTGATTGTGCAGGAACAAAAACAACACTATAAAAGTAAGCAAAAAATCATAAATTTTTGGTTGGTTTCAAAGTTGATAAATTGGCTTTTTACGCATATTTTCCGTTTTCAGATGTTTTATATTTAAAACAAAGAGCGAATACTCTAGGTGATGGTAATATTTTTTTGTTTAATCGTAAAAACATTACATAATTCCCCAACAAAAAAAAAAAAAAGAAAAATTCTCGAATTCTATTTGTTAAAATTGTTGAATTAAATACATCAATGATGACGAAAACAATATATTGAGAGTTATTCGGTATCCAAGTAAAGAAAATACAGCAAAAATGAGAATGAAGAAGATAGACGTGAGAATTATTCTAAAATAAAAAAATACATATGGGTGGTGTCCTTAAGCTCTCTCCTGCTCTTCATTAACACTGCTGCTAGGTGCGGTCGTTGTCCTGCTTGGAGGTTAAAAAAGCAATAAGCATTTAAAAAAAATTAAATTGGAAAGAAAAATTAAACACTTACTGTTTTGCTCAATATATACAAATATTAATAAACAATTAATTTATAGATTCAACGAAAAGTTTGTTTGAAATTCAAGTCCAAACTTTAAACAACTTTTTTGTTTAAAAGAATAATAATTTCATTAAAATTTTTTTCACAATCACATTAACAGCGCGTCAACTATGACATTTTGTGAGAATTAATTGAACGCGAACTAGCAGATATTATATTCGGTGTCTTCTTTTTAGTTTTGTCTTCTATCTGTTTATCGCATGATAAATCAGAAACAGGCACAACTCAAAATTTATCAAAATAGTTTTTTTCATAAACCAATTCATAAATCAAATCTATAGTGACCACGAAAATTTCTTTTGCATCTGTGAAACTCAATTTGATTAAAAAATTTTAACCATGGTTTTGAAGCCAGTTTTCTGCCTCTCCTAAACGTTTTTGAATTTTTAGTTTTGTCTGATTATTATTAAAGGTCCAACCAGAATAGGCATAAACAAGCTTAAGTTACTGTCAAATAATTAGTATTGTGGTAATTTTGTTGAACCATTAATGGTTTTTAATCCAAATTTTTAATTTTTTTATTCAGGCTTAAGTTCGTCAAATTTAATTTAATTTTCATTAAATTATGTTTATGAAGAAAGGAATTTTACAACATGAAAATTAATTAAAATTGTTATTAATAATCATTCATTCTTGACTGACCTGAGATTCGAACTCAGGCTGGTGGCTACCCTGACATGTTTCGAACGCTACCATTCGATCGCCTCAGAGGGATTTGCCGTCTTACACTCGCAGTCAATAGTCAAACATTAATTCTTAAACCAAATTGTATTTTAACCCTTTGGTAGATCGAAATTGGCTTTTTTGAATGATTATCCATTTTTTAATTGATTTTACATGTTTTCCCTTTACCTTTATTTTTTCGTACTTTTTGTCAATAATTCTTATTGAAGTCCAAAG
Organism: Pollenia labialis; assembly: GCA_949318255.1. Classification (NCBI taxonomy): domain Eukaryota; kingdom Metazoa; phylum Arthropoda; class Insecta; order Diptera; family Polleniidae; genus Pollenia; species Pollenia labialis. The sequence continues at coordinate 127,308,845 of OX439142.1, read as the reverse complement.
TACATTTTTGTTTGTTCATGTTTGTCTTTCCTTTCTTCTTGACCACAACTTGAAGGACAAATGTACACATAGAGCTCGTGCCTTAGCGTTAACAATAAATAGTAAAATATCAACGAAAAGCCTCTCAAATGCATTTTAAAGAACAAAAACTAAATAAAAAATAGTTGGTTCCGTACGGAATATGCGATCAGTTTCGCACTTAACTTAAGCAAATGACAGTTTTATAAAATTTTACCAAAATTCTCTTCAAGTTAAATATGGTTTGGCACACAAGATTCATATGTATTCGCACATTTACTTAAGTAACGTGTTGCACATTCTGTTCCGGCCTAAAGTGTGCGATATGCATATATATAAAAATATAAGAAACCTTTTGTTTATAAGTTTGTTTGTTCCCTATAGACTTCTAAACTACTAAACCGATGTTCTGGAAATATTCATCGTAGTTTCCTGATTACCCGGCGCTTTATTTATTTGTATGTAATAATTGTTCGCTAATTTGCAAGTGTGCGTGGCACTAACTATACACAGAAAATATAAACTATATTTAAAGAAATATTACAGCAAATCTTGTGAAATTTAGAATTCTAAAAGTGCGCATGAAACCTCCCATACAAGGCCTATAAAAATGTCAAAAAACATGGAAAAGGGAACAAATAGAAGTATGAATACGAATTTCTTCGTTATGAAAATGCATTAAAAAAATGAATTTTAAGCCAGTTTTATAAGTGAGAGCCTTAAGAATTAATCCTTTTAAAGTTTGGGGGTCATATTTTGGTACGAGGTCTGACTTATTTCTTCCTCAGCAGAGTAAATTCGACTTAGCTGCTTATTAAATTATAAGATCATAATTTTATTGCAGTAAGTAGAGTATTCAATCAAATATGCACCATACAAACAAATATAAAAAATAATAATGGGAGTGTGCATATTAAACCATAGAATGAACAACATGTGTTAAATATTCCCATGTAACTAAAAATAAAACTTCCCAAAACTGAATTTATTCACACAAAAAATAACATATTTATGATTCCTTTTTCAGTATTTTTTTTGTTGCTTTTACTTCCAAAAAAAAAAATATTCAGAAGAAAAAATATTAAAAACGAAGTAAAATTCTGTACAAACATCCAATTTAATGTACGAGTGTATCTTACGAATAAATATTTGAAACACAACTACTACAGAGTCATTATATGGAAACAGCAACAACTTGTAGGTTCAAGTGCATTTTGTATTTGTTGTTGCTACACTCTTCAGTACAGTGCACCAGTTATAGGATACATACAAATACATGCAAACGTGTACAATGTTTGTGTGGACTTCAAAAGTACACAAAAGTACCCTACAAACATTTTTGAAATTTTTTGGCGATTGCTTGTTTGGCGATGATTCCGCGATCCTTCTCAGGGAATACGAATCGCTAACCATCGCCTACGCCTTACAACTAGGCGATGAATATGCGAGCGCACACAAGTAGCGGTAATCATCAGTCTTTTTTTATAACTTTCGATAGAATTTTGTTGCGTTGTTGTTTTGTTAAGGTAACGGGAAAATAAATATTTGGTTTCAAGGGAATCGCAGTACACGATGTTCACGCGAATCGCGACACACGAGTCGCGTGGTTGATACATGCGAACGTTTTCGCGATTCGCCAAAGGATCGCATTAAGCTTCCACACGATACATCGCAGCGATATTAGACAACTTGCTGGCGATTCGTGGGCGATGGAAATTGTTTGCAGGGTATAAGCAGAATATTTTTCTGTATGATTGCAAGTGTGTGTTTACTGAAGGGTTTAAACACATTGTATGTATGGTGGGCGTAAGTCTAAAAAGTACTTTAGAAGTGTTTCAAACTTTTACCGAATTTTATGCAAAATTAATAGAACATTTAAATTTTTGTAAAAAAATATTAAAGACTACAACAAAATTAAAACTTTTAAGATATTCAGTCGAATTTCCCTTTAAAGAATCTGCATGGCAACATAAAATCACATCGTTTTATAGAAATTTCATTGAACACATGTAATATTCTTTCCACTTTTATTAAAAATAATCTAGTGTTTTAGTTTTTATTATACTTCTCAACGTGCGTCAGCTATGAATTTAAGAATTGCCATTTACCAAAATCTTCAAAAAGGCAGGTTCGAAGCCTTTTGCTATTAGTGCTTAATTGCTCGTCTTCTTAATTTTTAGAGTTACTGCATTGTATTTTTAAAATATTCGATTAAGTGCTGATATTAATCTCAAACTGCTTAGTTTTTTTTTTACTCATTCGTCTACTCTTTTAAAAACATCAGACTATTTTTCCAAGAGAAATCCTATATCGGTTCGACATTTTCGATCACTAAGCATGCGCGACTGCTGTCAAACTTGTAACCACAAAGACTTTTTTCTTTTGTTTTTATTGTATCTTTGGGAATTCCCCAACAGCTTATTTTTAATTATTTCATTGTGTGGAGAAAAAAATGCATTAAGGTCCGTTTTCACAACTTACCGATAGCTAAAAGTAGACTTTAAACGGCTTTATACAAAGTGTTTCATTATTAAAACTTTACTTTAACCTTAAGTAAGCGATAAAGTAAATTAAGGTTCATCCTACCTGGTAGGTTAAAGTAAAGTTGTAATAATGGAACACTTTTTATACGGCCGATAAAGTCCAACCTTTAGCTATCGGTTAGTTGTGAAAACGTGCCTAAGTCAAATATTTGTTCATTGTAAAGGAAACTTTATTGTAAGAGAATTGATTATGAAAAGATCAAATTACATAAACATGTTAACGAAAATTCAGTATGTTTAAAATCTATTCAAAATACCACTCTCTATTTTGCAGAGAAGATCACTATTGAGAAGTGCAACTGCGGTTGAAAAGTTTGAAAATTAATTAAAATTTTTAGGGATGTTGCTAATAGCTGCTACTTTGAGTTAAACAAACAATTTAGGAACGGGTGCATCTCTCGGCAGAAGCATGGGTACCTGCTCAAACAGATGAAGTTGTTCTTGGAGTGTTCGGGAGAAAAATACTAAGATATTGTGTCAATTGGCGTAGGCGTAGATAATCGGTATAGTATCAAGCAAGACCTGTTTAAGCTGTACGCCGACATCGATGTAGAAAACGCGTAAAAAATCAAAGATTGCGATGCAGCAAAAAAAACATTTGAATATGGTCCCGAGAGAAGACGCTACAGAGGACGACAAAAACTCCTTTCCAAATTCAACGTTAGACAAGAAAAAGGAAAAGAAGCGCAGAAACAGGGGCGCCTAGAAATTCATTCTTAGTTCAGCAAACGAACCACATATGTCGCTAATAATGGTCAACCAAGTAAGTAAAGGGGAAGTTATAAAAAAATAATAATCTTTTAAATTAAAATTCTCAGGTGTAATTCGACATTCGTAAAATAAAATGGGAAAACACTTAAAGGTTAACATGTCAAGTCTGTATCTACTAGATCCTCTTTTAAAGTTACTTTCAAACATCTTTTCCCACGGCCTTCGCATAAATACTTATATGTGTATGGCTTCACATTAGTAGAATATTGAGTGAGCATGTTTTTAATATTCATCTGTGTATGCGTGCAAATGCACTTATAGTGCAGTAAAATCATTATTAGATCGTCATAAAAACGAGAGCGCGCAAAGTGTCTTCCCGGGCGCTATTTATAGAAATTAGTCGTATGTAATGGACTCGTATACCAAATCAGAGGCGGCAAAGTAACAACATGTGTTTGAATTTGTATTTGTTATTGCCATTAGATATTTTTCTATCTTTTTGTTTAATTTATTTACATATGTATTTTACTAATGAAATTTTAATAACTGCGTGCTTTTTGTGTGAGTGTTTGGTTTTTTGTAAAGTATTGAAAAATAGTTCTTGTGCATTTTATAATTGGGGTAATAGAAAAGGGCGCTTCATAATGAAATTGAAAAAAGAAATAAATGAACAAACAAACTAATTAATTTCTTAACTTTATGAAAATTTGAAAGGAATAAATTGGGTGTTATGAAAAGTTTTTATTTCTGAATTTTTAGAAAACAAAAAAATTTTTTAACGAGATATTTATGAAGGTGTAATCCTAGTTATCGTTTTTTGTGTGTTTGGATTTTTTTAATGGACGGAAATCAGTAAAGTGTTTTATAAAAATACATTTCCATTTGAATATTAACTAGCACATTTATAACACAGAAAAAATTTTTTCACTTATTAAAGCATTAATCAAAAATAAATTCAACTATAATTAAAAATGTATTCAAGTGAATTAAACGTTAAATCAATTGAATTAAACGTTTAATCAAATGTATTAAACGTGTAATTAATAATATTAATTTGCACCAGTAAAAAAATTAATAATATCAATTAAACGTTTAATTCATTTGAATAAATGTTTAATTCACTTGATTAAATGTTTAATTCACTTTATTAAATTTTAAATTGAAACTGATTTTAGTTTTGAATAATGCTTTAATTGGTGCAAATTTTTTTTTCTGTGTAGGATTTATATAGTGTTTTTTTTTGTTTTGTTTAAAAGAGTAATAGAAAAACTTTTCATAAATATTGTTTTAATAAGCATCTGAGCGAACAACACAACAGGGCCATTTAGGTACTAAAACTAAAGCTCTTCAAAAACTTAGTTCCCAATACTTGTTTAAATTCCATTTAGTTTAAAATTTACTTAAAACCTATATTGGCATTCATGAATTTTAAAATATTATTAAAAATTCTAGATGAATATTTTTAAAGCTAAAGCAAAAAATAGTCATTGAAACAGTTTATAAATACTTAAAACTTGAATAAGAGTTGACAAAACAATCAACCAATTGAAGTTTGGATTTTAAGAAAAGATAAACTCACTGCTTGTTGTTGGTGTTTTGTTTAAGCTTTGATACTATTACGGGTAAGACTTTTGAGTGTTTATAATTCCTATTCGTTTTATTATCTTTAGCTTTTCTCAAATCTTTGGATGAAGATTTCTTGACGATCTGGCCTAAGCAACCAGTAAATTGCGCATAGGAATAGCTTATCCCATCAACAATTAATTTTAGTTTATTAATAGTTAGAATTGGGAATTTAGCACATTAAAACTTAGGATTTTGGTCCAGAGGCATAATTGGGCCATTTTTCTTTGCGCGTCCGTTACAGTCAATGGCGATCGTTATCGGGACATGCTGAACGAATTTTTGTTCACAAAAATTGAAGAGGAGGATATTGGCAACATTTGGTTTCAATAGGACAGCGCTACGTGCCACACAGCCGAAGCTACACTCGATGTTTTGCGCCCTGTTTTTGAAGATCGCATTATCAGCCGCAGAGCTGATGTCGTTTGGCCACTTTGGAGCTGCGATTTGAAACCGATGGACTATTATTTGTGGGGTGACGTCAAAGATAAGTGTTACGCCGACAGGCCAGAGACAATTGACGCTTTAAAGGACAATATTCGTGAAGCCATTGGTGAAATACAGCTGCACACAATCGATAATGTGCTTAAAAATTAGACCGATCGTGTAGGCTACCCATTATTAACCGGAAGGATTGTACTTTCAAATAAAAAAGAAATTTGAGAAAAAATTCAGTAGTTTTTTCTATAGCATTTTCAAAAAAAAAAAAGTTATTTGGCGGACCCTTTATAACAATAAAATGTTTACTTCCCTTGAAACCTCAAATATGTTCTGATTTAACACTATAATGTCTGAATATAAATTTAAATCTTAGGCATTGGTGTATACAGCGAAGGGCAGGGGTGGAAAAAACCCACTCAGACTCGCAGAATCTGAAGCGGTATTAATAATACGATGAGTTCGGATATTCTTGAATCAAGTATAGAAAGATTACTTCAAGTACGGATTTTCAATCGCGAAATACGTACTTGAAATAAACCGAAAATGAGATTGATTTAAGTAAAACTAAGATTTTATCAATCTAAAAATGCGCTTGATTCAAGTATTAAAAAGTTAATTCAATCCCGAATTCGTGAAATAAGCCAAAAGTGCAATAAGAAGAATAGAAGAAGATTAACTTACCCGTTTTACACCTTACAGAATATCAGCTCATGCCCGATGTGGGTTTTACTTTAAAAACTCAATGAACATACAGTAGTAACCCGATTCTTGCACATACTTGATACTTGCACACCTCGATTCTTGCAACATAGAAATATTTTTCCTTACGCACTCAGTACTTGCGACATCCGAAAATTTTGAACTCGATACTTGCAACATTACTCTTGCGTTCTGCTTTGTTTACGTTTTCTTAGACTAAATACATTTCGGGAAATCCCCGTCGCAAAACAATGCTTCATTAAACGATATTATGATCTCCAGAGACTAAGAAGCAGTGTAGTACTGAACAAGCAACTTTGTACGAAACAAACAAAACTTTTAAATTTCTTTAATTCCACATAAAATATGTATGTATCTACTGTTATACGAATGCTTTGAACTTAAGTGTTTTGAATTGAAATATTAAACTTAGATTTTAAACATGTGTATGTGCCTTTTATTTTTGGGAAATTAATACTCGGTACTTGCGACTACCTCGAAACTTGCACCGAGCCCGGTTTTCATAACATGCAAGAATCGAGTTTCTACTGTATGTAACTGAAAATATAAAATAAATGAGAAGCAATAGTTCTAAATTGCACTTTTTAAATATGAAAATAATGTGTTTTCGTCTTGTTCTGTTGCTTTTGCTGTTTAACACTCAACAAGAAAATCGTTTTTTAACTACTTGCGTCTACAACAAACTTTGATAAGTTAAATGAGATACAAACGCTCGACCCAACAAACACGGAGGTTTGATTTCAAATTGAAAATGATTTTAAATCAAAAGTTTTCTCAAACGACAAACGTTTGATAATGATTTGAAAATCATAGCGTTCTCAACAAAAAGGGGAAATTATTTTCAAATTGAAAAATGCCTTTATTTTCAACTTGCTTTCAAGCTTAACTCTCAAATGTTTTTCAAATGTGGATTATAATACAATGTGGAATATAAATAAAACTATTTAATTTTTTTAATTTAAATTTATTATTTATTTAAATAAACTTTGAGATAAACATTCGGTACCATAGCTAAAAGATGAAATAGTGTTCTTTCCGCCCTCTAATTCTTGGAAAGACAAAATACTTGGCTCCCTTTTATTTTGAGCATTGTAGCACCGCGATCGTTCAACAAATTTTCTTCACTTTCCCGTTTTATTTTTTTTTCTTTTTTTTCGTATTTTTAATCATTGTAGTTTCCAAAAAATATTTTTTTTTTTCACCAGAAATAAACTATTCACTTTATATTAAAATTTATTTTTAATAGTAAAACACATGTAACCACAAGGAAAAAAAAATGTAAATTTAATCGCCATTTTTAATGCTTACATTTATTTTCCGCTTTAGTATTGCCAAGTTTATTTTTGATTTGATTTTAACATTTGATAAACATTTGACATCACATTGATAAAACATTTTATATCAAATCATTATCAATTTGAATTTAAATGTTAAATCAAACAATTGAAAAACGTTTGAGAATTGCGTTTGATGTCAAATGATAAATTCATTTCATATCAAAGGCTTGACTTCGTGTTTGTTGGGGATTTTTAATTTTACTCTCAGAGCGGCACTACTAGCGAAAAGTTAAATCTTTTTTTACTTGGTTAAAGAATTTTTTAAGAAATTCCAGAATTGATTTTCGGAAGCAATTCCATTTAGTATTGTTTTAAGTACGTTTTAGTGTTATTCGTACTTGAATTTTTGAGTACTTAAAGTAAGTATGTATAAACAACTATATTTATCCCGAGTGTTTTTCTTTTTTTAGTATTGTTATTTGCGAAAAAGTGTTCACAGCTATGCGTTGAATAAAAACATGATTACGTAGTGCATGCTCCAAAGACGGTTTTCAAATTTAACAGTTTAATATATTGAAAATGAAACAGTCAAATACAAAATAACTTCAGAATAGGTAATCTCTAACAAATTTACAAACATTTTGTACAATTTTTTAGAAATAATTAACATAATTACTTTTGCTTATCTTTTTTCAATGTGCAATAACATTTGGAATAAAAACTATAACCGCAGAGAAGGGATGATCATACACGAATAGGAGAACATTTTCAAAAATTACCTTTTAAGCTCAAAATTATTTTCCTACTTAACTTAAAAAAAGGCTTTAATTTTTTAAATCCATACTTTGTTTCTTTTACATTCATTGTATAAGTACTAATTCCGACACTATATTTGTTAAAATTGTTGAGTAAAATACATTAAATGTATAAAGTATCACTATCCAGTGTGAGCCAAAACATACTGACGAAGGTCGTAAGGGGCAAGAAAATGCATTACAGTCTGCTAGTGTCTGATAACACTGCGGGAACAGTCAGTTTGCGGCCTGACACTTTATTGCAAATTTTTATTAATTTGAGGTCAAATCTTTATTTTTCTCTATCAGCTCGACTTTTTGTTTCTAAAAATAAGACGCTTTCACTAACTTGAAAGCCGTTTACCATATTCAGTTAAAAAAAATTAAAAATTCGACAACATTTTTACTTTTAAGCAATTTTTTTAATTTGATTAGTATTTTTACAGATTTCGTTCAAGTTTTGAAAAATTGAATTGAAAACAGATTTGATAAAGATCGCCATTTCCATAAAAAAAAAATAGATAATTGTGAAAACATTTTTGATTTAAATTGGTCATTTCCGGTTTTTTTTAAATATATTTTTTTTTATTTAAAAATCAATCGATTTTTCATAAGAATCACTTAAAATTTTTTTTTGTTTTATTAATTTTAATTTAAAAACGGCAACACTTTATCTCCCTATTTTTTTTATTGGGTTGTCCGCTTCACAAATAATACTAAAAACTATAACAGGAATAAAAAACGAAGTAACATTAAAACTTGACTAAAAAAGCAAATTAAAAAATAAATGGCTGAAATAAATAACCATAATATGTTTGATATTGACCTTATTATTGTAAATTTCAACAAAATTATGTGTAATTTTAGGCAAAATATGTTTAGTTTTGATCACGTTATTGTTAATATTAAGCATTATATGGTTTATTTTTACCAGCCCTGGGGAAAATGCATTAAATAATCTAATGCATTAAAAATTTGTTGACATATGAAACCAAATCACTGAATATGTAAGTTTATTGTATTACAACAATATTTAAAACTTTTAATGCAATATTTTTTTCTCTACATTGTTGTCTTATTAAGCTGTAGTACATTAATATTCTAATACCACTAAAGTGCATGACAAGTAATACACTTCTTTCGCATTATGATAAAAACATATCACGAATAGTGCATTATTATCGCATCACACTATTATTGTGAACATAAAAAATGCATTATTGCAGCATTATCCATAGTACATATCACTGTTGGGATTAGACAATTCTTAAATTGTACCGTCTCAAAGCCAAAATTGTACCAAATTGACATAAATTGTACCAAATTTTGGCTTTAAAATAATAATCAGGTATGTGATGGAAATCGATTTTAAAAACGAAACGATTTGAAACCGAAAATATCGTTTTTAGTATCTTTTAAAATGGATTTTAAATACATGCTCCTTTTATTTTCAGTCTTTATTCTTTTAAATATTATATTACGTTAACTGAATTGTATTCTGACCGAAAACTTAATCCTTTAATTCAGAAATGGATTTTAAAATCCCTCGAAATTCATCACACCTTTTAAAAATGTTCGTTTTGAAATCGATCGATTTCCATCACATACCTGAACATTAAATTTTTTATTCAACAAGTCAAGTAAGAAAGTATATTCGGGCAAGCCTAACCCTTTAATACCCGCTAGAACAAAATTATGTTAGAAGGTCAAGATTTATTTAAAAGTTATTTGTGCGAAGTATCTTTTAGATATCTACATTTACCCTTAATTGATTTTAGAAAATGGACTTTTATGGGAGCTCTGATTAATTTTGGGCCTAACAATATTTTGTCATGATATAGTAGCTTTTTTAGAAGTTATTGTCGCCGATTTTTATGTCAATACCAACATTTATATGGAAGTTATGGCATTAAAAACGGTAGTTGTATTTGTATGGAAGATATCGTCAAATATGGAGCGATTCCCATAAAAATTTGGTAAGACGATGAAGATTGCAATTAAATACCAACATAATAAGATGGTTTACAGACACAAAAACTACTGTGAAATTATTAACCGAATCTCGCCACTTTCAGTGGGCTACGTGCTTATGAATTAAAAACTATGTGCAAAGTTTCATCAAACTACCTTCAAAATTGCGACATGTATTTTGCGCTCAAGGTTACATGGGCAAGCAACTAGCCAGACGTACGTTACGACATCGTTAAAACCGGCTCAGAAAGTAATAAGTCGATCAATCAAGTGAAAGTTGGGTCTAGGAGCAATATTTTTTTAGTGTTACACACATCAGCACAAACTCAAAATGCCACCACCACTATTATGGTGTAGAGAAGCAAACATTTCTCTTTTTTGTCAAAGGCAGACAAAAGTGCAGTGGGAACAAAGCTCACATTGTCACCAAAACAATCGAGAAAATTGGCGACTTGGTTCCAGGCTTCCTACAGGGATACGAGTGCATATACTTGTGTATATATGTACTTAATATGGTTATATGTAATGCAATTTTTGGCAGTTGTAATTAGAAATGTTTTTATTGGAGAGAAAAGTGATTTAATCCACTTCAAAGAAATGATGAACTTCGTTCCAAAAATGATGAACTTTGTACCAAAAAAGGATGAATTGTACCAGTGTACCAATAAAGTTTTGATTGTACCAAATTTGGTACAATTGTACCACAAATCCCATCAGTGGTACATATTGTAAACAATCATGTAAAAACAGTGCATTGTTTGCCATAAGCTTTAGGAGAGTTTCAGTATAAATGCACTACTAAATGTAGTGCAAAAGTGTTAAAATTAGTTGTAGTGCAATAAACTTGCCTTTTCATTGATTTGGTTTCATATGTTATTAAATTTAAAACTTTGAGTTAAAGTTGCTGGTAATTCAACTCAAAGCAAAAGTTGTGTTAATCGTGGACTAATTTTTAATATAATATGTTTAATTTTTACCAAACTATTGTTAATTTTAACCAAGTTATGGGTATTTTGAACTATATTATGATCATATTAAATCTAAATATGGTAACATACAAACAGGAGATCGTTACCTTTAACCATATTTTTGTTCTGCTTGCGCTTGGGTCAATAATACATATTTTTTATTTGGTGCAACAAATAGAGATTATATATTAATTTTAATTTACGAACAATAGTAACGTAGACGAACATCTATAGAAGCGAAGATAATGTCGGGCAAGGAACACAACGAAATGCTTACAAAGCTGTTTCTTCTGGGGTATCATTGGAGGAAAATCCGAATTACCATCCTATGGAATTAGACCCTCCCCCGAGGCATGTCAGAAAAGATCTTCGCTGGTATGAGAGTGCATTCCAACCACACCTGTCCTCTATGATAGACCACACCGCATACAGGGCAGCTCTGAAGGAAATTCCTAGGGAGTTTTTGGAGATTGCTATGAACAGCCACCGGGCTAAATTGTTTTAGGGGGTAGTCCACCACCGTTGCAAACAAAGAACCGGACTTATCACGCTGGACCAGAGTAGTAGTGGCACAATTTAGGTCAGGATGGTGCACCCGTCTTAAATCATACTGGGCCAAAAAAAAAAACACCACCATCCTTTGCCCTGCATGTGGTATAGGCCCATACGACGTACGACAACTTTTCAATTGCAGTGTAAGCCCAAGCTAGAAATAGTGTCCTTATGGAGCCACCCGCGTGATTAGCGCAGCTACTAGGCCCTTATTAATTTGGACTGACAAAGCGAAGGAGAAGAATAGAAAAAAATTGTATATCGTTACTTTAATATAGAAAAGCCCTAACTAACGTTTTACTTAATTTACAGTAAAAGGAAAAAACTTAATAAAAATTATAGTCTTGAAGTACCGATTTTTTTAAAGGCTATTTTTTTTTTATTAAATTGCTTGGAGAATTTTTATAAAAAAATGCGTTTTCAAAAAAATCGCGACTACAAGACTATAATTTTATTAAGTTTTTTCCTTCTCCTCTAAAGTAAGGAAAACTAACTAACGGGCTTTTCTATATTAAAGTAACGATACATACTTGTTTTTCAGGTCGAGCTCTTACAACATGTTATAATGCAAAAATTCAAAAACGAGAATCTTGCACCTTGTGGCAGGACTTTGTGGCGGATGACCAAGAGGGCCCTGGTCGATGTATTGTATTGACCCGAAATTTAGAGCACCGTGAGGCAAACACTAACAATATTTTTAAACAAATCTGTAGCCGAGATCATAACACAATCCTTTTTTTGCTGTGGCATAAAGGACTTTTTCTGCATGTTTTATTGCAAATTTTGGAACATAATTTCTTTGGTCTATGCTGAACGAACATAGCGTTCGCTTTAAAGTATTTAATGCCTCCCTATATAATTTCACATTATCATTTAATTAAAGGCATTTCCACATTGTCTTCAAAGCTGCCAAATGCGAGCTGTTGGCGATTTAATTGCTTACAATTCTTGAAAAATACATACAAAGAAAATTTGATGTTCGACACACAATATTATGCATTTCATTGTCGCTTATTTGGCATCACACAAAATAATTGCATATTTAAATTTTTATTGTTGAATTCCTTGTAAATGCATTTCTTTTGGGCAAATTATTGCATTTGGAATTATAAAAAAAAACTGTACTTTACTTCAACGATCCATGTCTAAAACTCAATTAAAATCATTTTCCAAATAATCAAAACAAAAAAGCATTTTTCCAAAAATAACTTTTCCTAACAATGTTCTCCAAAGAAAAAAAGGAGGCTTTTATGTCTAAATGTTAAATGAAACCTTAAATATTCAAAAGCAAACATTAAAGCAGTATCCAAAAATAATTTCAATACAATTTATCAATAATGTTTTCTTTACGGAATTGAAATTAATTTTAATTCAAAATTTAAATTTAGATGCATGCAGCACTGTGTGCACCAGAACAAGTCTGAGTTATTCTTTATTCTGTTTAATATGAACGTGCCTAGAAAGGGAAAATTGTTCTGTAAAAATAAAACTAAAAATAATTTTTAATTTATAAGAATGTTTACTAAAAAATACATATGTAGAATAAACATTCCATAAACAAATAACGTACAACTTGTCTCACATATTTTTAGATACAAACATATTTGGTACCACAAATACTTCCACATTGTACAATTCACATTGAGTGCCATTGTTGAGTCTAAAAAAACTAAAACATAAAAATAAAATAAATTACTTCTATGAACATATTATTTTTATTGTTTGAATAAATACTTAGAAAAATACATATTAATATGAATGTATTTTACTTGTATCCCGAGATGTGAGAGAATGAAAGGAAGCAACTAAGAATAGAAATGACATGAAATACTTTCACATTTCGGTTACTTTTTCCTTAATAATAGTCTAAGGACTAATTTACCAGAATAACCAAAGACAATAAAAAAAATATATGATTATTTATTAAAGTGTATAAGTGTTTTCTTGAAGTCAAATTATGTGTATAAGTACATGTTATTTGTGGTAAAAATGTGTAAGTGTTTAGAATTGTGAGATATTTGTTTATGAATTTTATGTACAGACAAGAAATATTTAGGAGACAAAAGAATTATTTTACAAAACTTTGTCGACGAGTTTAAACGGAAGCAACTTTAAATTTTATACAAACAGAAAATATTAATTTATACACAAAAAGAAAAACACTCGGGATAATTTAAGTTTTTTTAACTCACTTTAAGTACGAGTCGTACTCAAAAATTCAAGTACGAATAACACTAAAACGTACTTAAAACAATACTAAATCCCAAAAATCGATTAAGGAATTTCTTGAATTAAGTACAAAATTCTTAAACCAAGTACAAAAAAAAGAGTAAACTTTTCGTTGGCAATGCTACTCTGGGAGTAAAATTGCAAATGCAAATGCGGTGTGAACTCTCGTAGCGGCAGAGACAAATAAACATAATACAACTGAAGACGGCGACGGCAATATATCTCATTGTTGTTTACATTTTTATTTATTTATTTGTGCATACATTTTTATTATGTTTTTTTGTTTACAATTATGTTTTAAACATCACCAATTATTCAAAAACTATGGCAACATCAGAAAGAGAAGGAGTATCAAAAATTGAGAGAGAAAGAAAGTCCGAAATAAAAATAAATAAGATTTTAATTGTACGCCGTTCCGCGCTGCGGGTTTTTGCTTCAAAATCGCAAACTAGCCCCACAGTGCCCCTAGAGGAGTCAAACATATGACATCTTTAATCACTAGGTTGGTCCCCGTACAAAAATTTCGAAAATGGCGGAGTTGCACAACATATGTTCGCATAACTCAAAAACGCTTTAGCTTATTGAAAAACCTAAAAAACCGAAATTCCACAATAAAATTTCCTTTGAGAAAAGACAAACAAACAATATTTTTTCTTTAGAAAAAAAAATAATTTTTTTTATTAAAATTTCACAACAACTTTTGAATTTATCAAAGTTATTTTCGGGAATACAAAATTTATTTTTAATACGATTTTCGTATGACGTGCTAAATTCCTAGTTTTTCATATTTGATAAATACACTGAAATTTATTGTTGAGGGAAAGCTAGCTTCTATGCGCATTTCACTGGTTGCTTAGGCCAGCTCATCAGGAAACCTTTTCCAAAGATTTTAGAAAGGCCAAAAATATTATACAAATAAAACCGTAAAGCGAATAAGTATTATAAACACTCAAAGTCTTACTTGTAACAATATCAAATTTAAATAACAACAAAATCTGACTTTATGTTCCCAACTGGATTTCTTCGATACCTATAATTATTACCTTTCCAACGAGCCGCAATAGTCTGCTGATAAACTATGGATAATCTTGCCCGGAATACCCAAAAACCAAAGTCCAAAAAAATAGGTGAATTTTTAAAATATTTTTAGTTGATAACTTACTAATGAAGCCTTTTTGTGGGCTTATCCTCTTCGTCGTATATCAATGCCCGATTGAAATCTGTAATTAGTGTTTAGTAATTGCTCTTTCTGCCGGGTCATTAACAACGGTTAAGTGTTGCCATATTCGTTTTGCGGGATCAGGGATCTCGCGGAAAAATCCATTTCGTTGATGATCGAATGTTAGGAAGCATGAATAAATGCCGCATCAGTGATCGCGATGCAATGCATTAAACATCTGCTACAATTACAGCCGTCTTGCGGAAGTTGCATGAAATAAAACCTGACTTAAACGACATAAAAGTGGTAGATTTCGTCTTTAACCGAACATCGTTTCAAACAATGCGAAAGGAATATCGGCGCAGACAAGCGAAACAGATCATAGATGAATTCAAGGTACTTATTTATAATTTAAATATAAATAAATATCTTGAAGGTAAATAACATAATATTTAATTTCAACATAGATTCCTGAAGTATTTGTCTTGCACTGGGACGGTAAAATGCTTCCAGATATGAAAGGCAAGGACAAAGTTGATCGATTGTCTCTCGTTATAACCGCAGAGAACGAAGAAAAACTCCTTGTTATTGCAAAACTTGAAGAATCTTGTGGTGAAAATATTGCTGAAGGCATTGAAAAATTCCTACGCAAATGGAAGATTGCTAATTTAGTGCAAATTGTGGCTTTTGACACAACATCTACAAACACTGGTATTGAAAAAGGATCAGCAAATTTCTTGAAAGTAAATTGGGTCGCGATTTACTTTTTCTACCGTGTCGCCATCATATCAGCGAATTGCTTATTAAAGCTGTGTTTGAGTTAAATTTCGGAAAAACATCAGCACCAGAAGTCACTCTCTTTAATCGTTCTTCAAAAGACTGGAAAAATATGAATATCAATACTTTCAAGAGTGGAGTATTGGATGAAGCAGTGCAAATAAACTTAACAGCAGCCGAAATAGAGACGCACAAGAACTTTTGTCTTGAGGCGTTGAAATCTCATTATGTGCGAGCCGATTATAAGGAGTTGTTGCAACTTTCGCTAATTTTTCTTGGTAAGGAAGTACCAAATTTTACGCAGTTGCGTTTGCCTGGCGCAACGATTCATGCAAGGTTTATGTCCAAAGCTTTATACATCCTCCAAACTGAAAGGCATTCAAAATATTTGCATTTTCTTGACGCGAATTTATGTTTCGTATTGGTTCGGATGCGTTAACTCTGAATCTGCACCGCGCCAAGATTTACAATTCATTAAAGACGATATTTAATATTTCGATCTAAATGTTTCAAGTGGCTTATTGTCAAAAATCAAAAACCATTTATGGTATTAATTCGAAAAGGCGGTGGCTCTTGGATTTTTCGATGAAATTATATCTATTGAAGTGAAGCGGAAAATGGTTGAAGCTCTTGGCAATCATGATGACGAAAATGACAAAGTTATTCCAAAAAGATTAAACTTAACGCTGGAACAAGTGAAATCGTTTGAAAATAAGGATTTAAGTTCTTTCGTTACTCCTCGCACCAAGCGTTTTTTCCATCGTTTAGAAATTGATGTGACATTTTTTGAATTGGATCCATCAATTTGGAAGGACCAAGAAGAATACTGCACCTCAAAACGAATATGCCAATACTTAACCGTTGTAAATGACCCGGCAGAAAGAGCAATAAAACTAATTACAGATTTCAATCGGGCATTGCCAAACGACGAAGAGGATAGGCAGTATTTGCTTAAAGTTGTGGAGCACTACAGAAAAAACTTTTCATCCCACAAAAAATCTTCATTAGTATAATATTATATATATATATATATGTTCCCGAAGATCCTATAAGGAGCATAGGACCCCAAAGTATAATATTATAAGCATTGAAAAAAAATTAAAATATTCATTTTTTTTGGACTTTGGTTTTAGGGTATTCCGGGCAAAATTATCCGTAGTTTATCTGCGGACTTTTGCGGCTCGTTGGAAAGGTAATAATTATAGGTATCGAAGAAATCTAGTTGGGAACATAAAGTCAGATTTTGTTGTTATTTAAATATAAACAGTAACAATAATAGTGATAAATGGGTAATGTAACAAAAGTTTGGGCTCAACCCGGAGGTACTCGGAATTAAAAAAAAAAAAAAATAAAATATGCATAGTTATTTTTATCCCCAACCTCATATTTTTCAGTGCGAAAAATTTAACTTTTCAAAAAATTTCCACTATGGCCACTCTAATGTACATTAAGTTTTTAAAGTAAAAACAATATCGGGAATCATGCTAGTATTTTATAGTTCAATTTTCGTAAGGTGTAAACGAGTAAATAAGTGAGTCATAATGAAATTCTCCTTATAATTTTAATTACGAATTCGGGATTAAATCAACTTTATAATACTTGAATCAAGCGAACTTTGGGATTGGTTCAAACAAACTTTTACTTAAATCAATCTCATTTTCGGATTATTTTAAGTACGAATTCAGGATTGAATATGGACAAGTTAAGTATTTCGCGATTAAAAATGCGTACCTGAAACAATCTTTCTGTACTTGATTCAAGAAAATCGCACGAACTTAATTTTAGATAAAACAAAAAGTTTTCATATTATTATCTAAATGTTTTATTTTTATGAAGAAGGATCAAGGACAATTATGTGTGAAACAAAATATTGGCCAAATGCTCGCCACGGCTTCGGTGGCACAGCTCTATCTAATGGTCCATGTTGTTAACGACTCTGAGGTTCAATGTCGTTAATGTGCCGAATTATCTCATTTTTTTAGCTCTTGAATTGCTTTTGGCTTATTGGCATACATTTTTCGTTCAAATATCCCCGAAGAAAGAAGTCCAACGATGTCAAGTGGCACCATCCTGTTGAAAGCAAATATCGTCCGGGACCATATCTTCAATAACCAACCTCTCCACAGTTGAATTTGATAAACACTGAAACGAAAAAATATATAATTAAGTTGGGCAAAAAACTTGACGCTAAGGTGTAACTTACAATTAACATCGTGCATTACAATTTCGCCACCCTTTATTTTAATTTTTAAAATTAACTTAAAGTTGATGCTTTAGAAATTTTCTGTGCAAAATAAAGAGAAAATAGAGATAATTTATTTTAAAATTAAATCGTTTTTACAACGTATCGCATAACATTTCGATACGTTTCGAGTAAGCAAATCATCACATGTGATATGTATCGAGACGTAATTTTTAGCAAAATGTTGTAGATTTATGAACATATCGCACGCTTAATCATAAACAGTTTCAAACAAATATAATCCAAGCAAGTTAACAGCATTTGTGCGCGATAAATAAATCTTTTTAAATAAAATTGTAAAATGAATCCTTCCTTAGTTTTGCCTTTCTTCACGACACAATTTTTGTTTGGCGGATCGGTACCCCAGCATTTTTTGAAAGCTTATAGAGTAAAGAATTTTTGTGATTTTTTTCAGATTTTTCGCAAGAGGTTTAGAGGTCGCTAAAATCGAATTTAACCCAAAACTCGAGTTTTCTCGACTTTTTTTAAATTGTTCTCATTGCTCGGCATATCAGCACGATTTTCTTTGTTACTAAGTGAATTTTTTTAAAGACATTTTTTTTTATAAATTTAGCATAAATTTTAAAAATAACGCTTTTTAACTTTTTAAATTTATATTGAAATTAAGAAAACTAATGATTCAATTTAAAAGATGGATAAGTTGTGATTCATTAAAAAAAATAATAATTGAATTTGCGCTTACTGTTCCAAAGTTATACAATTTTTAAGTTTTGTATCCATTGTGAAATTAAAAATACCCAAAAAAAAATTAAAAAACTTTTTGTTTTTAGCTTTCAATTATTTATTATAGATTTTACGATGAAGCTCTATGCCCTGCAATAAAGAGTTCAAATGAATTTAAGGATTTTATGATATAAAAAAGTAAATGGCTCCAAATTTTCTATCGAGAAAGATAAAAATTTTTTATCTATAAAATTAATTTTTTTTTATAAAGCAGAGAAATGAAAAATTTCAAATTGAATTGACTGAAAGGATTCTGAAAGTTCTTTTGTAAAAAATGTATGTGTGCTTTTAGGCAAAACTTTTTTGAATTCCGACTCAAAAGGAGTATAAACCTTAATTCTTCTATTAAGCGCGCTTAAAATCAATCACTTATATAGCTCATAAAAATCTTGGTTTTTCTTCCCACGAATATTAAAAATATGTATGTAAGCAAATTTAATTTATTAAATTTTTTTTAAAATAAAAATTGCTTGGATTTCCATAGAAATTTCGTTTAATGTGAATATTTTCTCAGTCTCTGCACTGAGAATTTCCATAGAAAATATTTATAAAATAATGTTTTTTTCCATAAAAAATTGTACTCCTTGTTTTTATTTAAATCTTCAAAAAAAAAAAAAAAAACTTTTCAGCTTCAGCTGTCTAATAAATTTTTTCTCAGCTCCAAATATTAAAAATAAATCTTTATAGTTTTAATTTTGTAAAGTGTTAAAAACGTATGTGTGAGTAAAATGGTATAATTTGAATAAAATATCATACCGAACATATACGGTAAATAAACAATTTGACTAGTTTTTCTCAGTTCTGTCTGTCTCCATTAAAATTATGTAAAAATATCTTTATTATTCACAATTTCTTTTACTTTGACTATATTTTCTTAAATATAAGTGTTACAAGGTTTTTGCTCCTATTCACATACAAAGAGCAAAGCCTTTACATTAAGTATGTGAGAAGTTCCACAACAAACTACAATAATGTTTACTTTTTTTACCAGCCATAAGGGCGCAAAGCAAGTCAGAAATTAACGAACACAATAAAGTTTGTGGTTTAAAAAAACCGAACTGAATAAAATATTTTCATAATTTGTTTTTCATATTATTTTTGTGCTCGAAGATGAAAAACTGGGAAACGTAATTTTTATTTAATGATTTACTACACAAACACTATTAGCGTTTTTCTTTTCCACAAATCTACCGAACCGAACACTATTAAGTGTTAATTTTCGAACAGTGGTTAGAACAGAACTTTGTCGAGACACGCTTTTTCCATACAATTTTTAATAACTATTTGTCGTAGAAAGCCGTCGTGAAATAAAATGTATTTTATTTTAAGAACCTTATTCCTTATGCTCATATAGACTCTTATTCTCTTAACAGTGCTACTAAGGAATGGAAAATGGTTTCCAAAATCGATTTTCAAATTTCCGCTCGACTTTTTTTATTTCAGTTTTTGAAATCGAAGGCGGATACACCAGCATTTTTTTCACAAGCTACTAGAGAAATATAATAATAAGTGAAAATGTGTAAATGTTGTGATGTCCTTTAGTATGTACATTTCACACATTAAAATTGTGTTCTTAAGTAGTCAGCCGGGCCTGTCACATAAACCAATTCCGATCGAAAGTGATTTCGTATCTTGCTTCACATAAAACGAAATCACTTTTGATTGAAATTGATTTCTGTGACAAGCATAAATGTATTGATCGTATTTCAAAAGATTATGACAATAATTCCCGTTCGGTGGCGGATGTTTCTTGGCTAAGTTACTATAAGAAACGTTTGAATGTTGTTGATGTCGGAAAGATGCAGATTTATTTTCTTGTAATTTCGTATTTGTTAAGATAAATTACAAACTCTTTGTTTTTCACTTTGCTTATAACTAGATTTAAATATCGCTCTGTTTGAATATTAGAGCATTTCCACAGGAATGCCATGGTTTAATTAACCTGTTTTGTTTCTATAATATGTATGTTGGTTTTCTCAATGGTTTTAAAAGCCCAATAATCGATTTCAGTATAAAATCGTAAATTTTCTTACCACAAAATCGATTTACGATTATTGGCACTATGCGCCCACGATTTGGCGTAAAAGCAACAAATAATAATAATAATAATAATAAGTAGTTAATGAGCTGACACAGAAAAAATTATTAGTAGTTTTTTATTAATTAAAAAAAATATTTAAAAAGTATTTAAACTTAATTATTGTAATAATTGATTCAATTATTTTTTTTGTCGAAAAAAATTGAAAATATAATTTTGATTTAATTAACATTTTATTTGTTTTAAAATAAATTTTTAATTAAAATAATAATCAAATACCAAAAAAATTTCGTTTAAAATAAAATAATTTAAACTTGTAAAATTGTTGTTGGAAATTGTCAAAATCAACCAACACATTGTTTGAAACGGCAAAGTTTTTTGATCATATTTTTAATTTAAATTAAAAATATTGTTTATTGAAAAAAAAAATATTAAAAATATTAAATTTTTACAATTTTTAGTAATCAATATAACCATTTTGGTAATAGGAGCAAAATCCACAAATGGGTTGCTTGATTCTATGAATTTGGTATAAAATTGTTGATTAGAGAAAATTTTTAATTTTTTCTGTGGATTGGTATTAAGCAAATATTCAGTAGTGAAAATAAAAGAATAAGTAGTTGCTGAGGACATTAGTAGTAAGTACTTTTCGAGGTTTTCAGAATAATGAAAATTGTAATGACAGCTACTTACCAGGTAACGTATGAAATAATTACCACCTACTACTTAAATTAAAAAAGTTTTTCCTGGCGTAATATTAAAGAAATAATTTCGTTAATTATGCAACAGAATGTCTCTGTAGTGTCGTAAACCACAAAACAAGTGACTGATTTTGACTTTTGTGTCGCATAGTATTTTATAGCGGGGCGCTTATTTTAATGAAAACTGTTACCTTATCGCTCGCTTGCATTGTCGATCAACTTGTCGTGCTGAAAATGTTAAGTGGGGCGCAAATCAGCTGTTTGTCGTGGAAAATTTAAGCAACAGATAACGGTAGACGTAGCTAGTCAGTCTGTTACTTAGTCGCTTATTTAGTAATTTATGTAAGTATTAGTAAACCATTTGTAATTCGCTTACTGTTATAGAACTCCTCTCATGTAAAGTATAAACATATATTATAACATGTATACAAAAATAAATTTTTCTTAGTCCTATTTCGTTCCTTTGATAGTTTTTGTTATTACATAAAGTTGTCAACGACGTATGACTCTTGTGTTCGTTGGCATTAAGGCACAGTAGTTCGGTGGGCTTAATTGTCGGAATGAAAGTGTGTAGGCAGTTAAAAATGTTCATGATCTATTTAGATTTTTTATTTTCATAAGTTTCGAAGGGGTCATTAGAGATATATTCATTTTAAAAATAAAGTTATTTAAAACTTCTTGTGGCAACCTAAATTTTACAAGAGTTTTTTTAGTACCATTTTCAAAAAAGGAAATACGATTAATTTTTCAAATTATAAAAAAAATTTTCCGGCCTACAACTAACGTCTATTAGAGTTAACCTTTCGATTTTGGAGTTGAAATGTAGAAGAGGTGGCCTGCCAAACCCTGAAGCATATAAAAAATTCTTAATTATCATGTCCTTAAATTTTGTTTAATTAAAAAGATCGTACATATTAAGAATATAATGATTGCATGCCTTTAGTAATCATCTCTTAGATCTTATCTTTGCTAGTGTTTGTACATTTTTTTATTTTAGATAAAATATAAAAAAGTTGGATTCGCTTTAAATTTCGACTTTAAATGTTTGATAATATTATTTTGAGTTATTCTGTTTTAGAGGGTTTTGTCTTTCCACAGTCCGTCCCGTGAAAGCACGACTCTGCCGCAATGCAGGAGTTAGGAAGTTAAAATTTGGTAGAAAGCATTTCTTGATAACAGGTTTATCGAAATTGGATCTAGCGGCTTTAGTTTGCTGCTAGGCAGCAACAACAAATGTAAGCCCAGAATATGTCTTTAAGCATAACAGCGTCCGGATAGAATGAGACTCAAAAACAAACCTTGATAATTGTTATACAGATAAGCCTTTAACATCGAAACTGAGTCAAATCGAAATAACGCATTTGCCACAATATTAATTATTATATATTGTATATTGATATACAGATATATGCATATTATTTAGTAAATGAGTGTTGTTTTTGTCGAATTATTATTATAAAGGGTGGTGCAAACTAAACGCACGATGTTTATTGTAAATAAAACAAAAAGTATTAAGAGAATTACCTTAACATATTTTTTTATGATAGAAGGTTCTATGACAATCGTGTGTGTAAGAAAATATGGGCCCAATTCTCGCCCCGGCTTCGGTGGCATACCACTATCCGATGGTTTATATTTACGAAGACTCTCAGACATAATTGAAGTTGTCGTTAATGGGCCGAATTATCTCATCCTTTAACTCTTTAATTGTTCTTGGCTTTTTGACGCAAACTTTTTCAAGTATTGACCTTGATCACATTGATTAATTATTATTTGTTTTTGTTTGGCTACAGGTCCAAGTAAATAAAAAAAAAATTAAAAACTTGTGATTTTTGTTTTTACATTTTTATTTTTATTCCTAATATTTCGGTTAGCGTATCTAATCATATTAGGAGATATGTTAACAATTAAAAAACAATAACCAAACTTCACAAAACACTCTTGATTTTCTTGCTGAAGGATTTTCCCAATTTTCTTTTAAATATCCACTCAGAAAGAAGTCCAACGGTGTCAAATTACATGATCGTTGCGACCACTTAACATCGCTATTGTTTTATTGGCTATGTGGCAAGTGACACCATCCTCTTGGAACCACATATCATTTGGGTCCATGGTCAAAAGAAGTCCGTTGTCATCTCGTGATGGCAAACACTATTCCAGCTAACTGCTTGGCCGTCCTAATTTATCAAGAAGTACCATACCATATATTAAAAAATTTTATATTATTACGATTTCAGTATGACGTGCTAAATTCCCAGTTTTTTATATTTGATAAATACACTGAAATTTATTGTTGAGGGAAAGCTAGCTTCTATGCGCATTTCACTGGTTGCTTAGGCCAGCTCATCAGGAAACCTTTTCCAAAGATTTTAGAAAGGCCAAAAATATTATACAAATAAAACCCTAAAGCGAATAAGAATTATAAACACTCAAAGTCTTACTTGTAACAATATCAAAGCCAAAACAAAACACCAACAATAAACAGTGAGTTTATCTTTTCTTACATTCCCCTACAATTGGTTGGGTTCTTTCCGACTCGAATTGTAGTTGTAAGTGGGTAAAAAGAAAAAACAAACTGCTTCATTCTACTGTCTTCGCAAGAAAACAAAAAAAAAACCAATTTGCCAATTCAGTCTTTTACACGGGCACATGCAAGTATGTATATTATCAAAGTTATTTTCGGGAATACAAAATTTATTATTAATACGATTTCAGTATGACGTGCTAAATTCCCAGTTTTTCATATTTGATAAATACACTGAAATTTATTGTTGAGGGAAAGCTAGCTTCTATGAAATATTTTATATTTCACGACAACAGCGCCACTTATCTAATTATTTTCCAAGTTTGATGTCAATCGGTCCAGCACCTCTTGAGTTCTAGCGGCACATACACGGCACAAACGCTTTTATATATATAGATAAGTAGGTCCTACGAAACATTTCAGAAATATTTAAGTACCACCACCTCATCCCATCAAATTCATATTAAACTTTCTCATATCTTAAAAAAGAAATTTCCATTTCGTTAACTGTTTGTCTAAATTCACAAGCTGTTGTTGCTTCTTAGTTTCCTTTTCGATTACTCTTTCTTTCAGTTCAGTTAAAATGTTAATCTAGGGCGTTGGATGGATGGTGTTCATTAGTAATTGCGAAGCATAATATTGACTTTATTTTGCTTCCTTCCCACATGATGCTACACAAATTAAAGTGGTAGTATTGAAAAAGAGGGGAGAAGGAGGAAGAAAACTTTGCGGGAGGCTTTAAATATTTTTGTAGCATTTGATATAATACAAATGGAGTACTTCTTGGTATTACATACGGCAAAGTGTATGAAAGTATGTATGTATATGTATGTGTGTGTTCCTTTTTTGGGATGTGTGAGTAAAGTACTTAGGAGCATGAAAGTTTGTATTTTAAATATTTTTATGCTACACAAAATTTTTATTTGTATTTATTTTTTTTTTTTTGTTTCGCTTTAATTGAAAAGTTTTTTTTTTAAGATCTTACTTTAAGCAAATAATTCTTATAGTTTAATTGGGAAATTACTAAATAGGGGAGTAAAATGTGGATGTAGATGTTTATAAGTGTTGAGGCACGAATATGTGTTAGTCAAATGTGTAAGTTTGAAATCAATTCAAATACGTGAGATCTCTTAAGCAGTAAATTTGTTAAGCTTTTTTATATCTATAAAATGTATCTTTCGAAAGGAATTGAATGTTTACATATAAAAAGTGTGTCTTTTTATTTTTGTGGTTTTCTTTTTAAAAAACTTTTAATCCATACTTTAGATGTCTTAATCATATTTAATTTTATAAATATTTAGCAAAGAAAGCGTTTAATGCTTTTGAAATTAATTAAAAGGAGGGATTTTACGCCAACTTTTTTAAGAAATTAATTTGCAAAAGAAACTACAACTAAGAAAATGAACAGACTTGCACATTCATTAAAACCCATTTAAAAGATTGCTGCAAATGTTGCAATAATCTTTAGCCAGATAAAATATTTACAACGAAATGGCACATCCATGAACAAACTAGTCATTGTAGTATTTAGAACGCTTATTAACGATTACTTCACAAAGTATTAAAACATTTTTATGAAGTGATTACATTTCAAACTTTTTATCAGGGCTGTGGAGTCATCAAGAAAGAGTGATAACTCCGACTCCAACCGATGAAATTTTTTAAGTACGACTACGACTCCAACACCGACTCCTTTGATTCGCAGTGTATATGAGGTTGGTCCTTATTTGATGTTAAACTCTTTTTTAACGAAGTACCTTTTAAATGGTTAAATATAGCAAAAAAAAAGAATTCAATACAAATTTCATTGAGCTTTGAACTTTAATATAGTTATTAACATATGAGTAGGTGAGATGCAAAACTCGATCGTTACACTTTTTTTCAAATTTTGGGAAAATGCAAAAAACATATTACGCCCGATTAAATGGACCAAATTAGTTGACCTATTTTGTTTCTTAAGTGTTATGCCATTCTTGATTAATAACTCAACAGTTGAAAAATGCAAGCCAACTGAAATTAAGAAAAAATAAATTTAATTTTAGAACTAAAGAGTTTTGCTACGAAGTTTCGAAAGCAAGAAACGAGTTTTGCTACAATCCATATGGGATCGAACTAGTTTTGCAATACACTATAGACCACCAGGAAAATTATTCTTTGAGCTTAAGTATATTTTGAGAGTTATATTCATTTATTAAAATTATGCAAACAGTGCTAAAAAATTTAACAATAGTTCTGTAGGGGAGGGATACGCTACACCAATTCACATCTTTTTCAAAATACGCTTTTTAACCTGTTGGAATCAGAATTTTTCCTCTATGGATGTATAAATTCCCATAAGTCTTATCTAATGTTGTTTTCGAGATAGAAAACAGCAACAACTCCAACTTGCTTCGACGTAAATTGCATCAAACTTATTTAGTGTGGTTTACCACTGAATTTGTAGACAGCTTTTATTTAAACTTGCAGATGCGCCTACAGTTTTTACTTGAATAATTTGTGTAACACATTTCGGAGAGAAAATGAAGGTAAAAGAAATTGTTCTAGCCCTTGTATTATTTTTGGGAAATATCAGACCTTTTGTTGTTGGACTTTGTACTGTTCGTCTCAAGGGATTCAACAGTACCAATACCATCATGGAAGGTAAAGAACACCAAGTCCAATTTGATAAGTAAAGGTATGTTCCCTTATATGAAAATATTCAAACAAAGGCAACTATTTAATACAGAAATATTAGTATTTGTGATTTTCAACATGTTTTTGCTGTCTGCTCTTAAGTTTTCAAAGTGTGGCTTTAAACAAATAAATTGAAATCTCTTTCTTTAGCCTACTCGCAATTTGTGTCATTGAATTGGTCCAGCAGACTGATCCTGGGATTTCTGAAAATAGAACAAGTACAAAAAGGAAGAACTCATGACCAGTGAAAGGAGAACCAACAGTACAGTCTTTACCGGTGGAGGGACACATTTTTTGGGACTTACTAAAATTTGGTTCTTGAATTGAATTCTGCGACTTGTTTTATTCAAATTATACTACGTTATATTGAAATAATACTACATTGGTGTAGCTGACACTAAATATTTACGTTGATTAAAAATAGATGTGTGACTGGTCAAATGGTGCCAATTGACCCCCTGCAATGAAAACCCCATGTAAAAGTGATAGGTCTTATTCATATGAAGTGTTAGAACTAGAACCGGCCCCTACCACCAAAGACCAATCACGGGACTACTTTGGTGTCAGTTCGCTTCCCTCTAGGGTCACTACAAAAACATGTTTCAATATAAGATTTATAAAAACCAAATATCTGTGATTTTCATGGGCAACCGCGTATGTCTTAAAACACATTTTTCAAACAATACCTAGGCGCGCTTCAAACTGAACGGTTAAAAGAGTGAACCAGTGAGTCTTGTTACAAAAAATGCAAAGAGATTGTTTTGAAAATGTCTGGTAAGTGGATCGAACCAGTTTTGTTACCAACTGCACACATAAAAACATAGAAAGGAAATGCTTCGATACAATCTAAATATTTATTCTCATAAAGTGTTCAAAGATTTGCCAAAATCAATTGTTTTCTCAATTATTGAAACTCACCTACTACAATTATTGAACTCACCTACTTCAAAATTTGCAAGAAGAATCTCGTAAGAAAATTTTTATTTTGAAAAATATTAGAAAGTTTTCATATTATTCGAATGTGTATTTTGAATCAAATTACAATCCTCAAAAGCTCTTATGCACTAGCGGAATTTTCGCATACAGAATATTCCTGGAAATTATTGAAGGAATAAGACTATTAAAGTATAAAAGCTTTTGAGGATTGTAATTTGACTTAGAATACACATTCGAATAATATGAAAATTTTTATAATAAATGTTACTCAACATGAGAAATAAATTCCCAGATAAAATTAAAAAGTTTTTATGCCGAAAAATGTTTGAGTCGGAGGCGCAAGTTTTTGTGGGAACTATAACTCCGACTCCGACTCCGACTCCTGTACAAAAACCTCAACTCCGGCTCTTCAACTCCGACTCCACAGCTCCATATCAAAAGCTTGTTTTTGTTTAAATAAATTGTCAGTTAGCTGCATTAAAAGTTTTATTTTTTAGTTAGTTTATTGAAAATTTTACTATTTAACTTTATTGTTTTCTAAAAAATGGAGTTGATAAAACAAATGTTTTAAAATCTTGAGTTTAAGATTTGGCATATTTGATTATTAAATGATATTTTTGATTTAAAGCAGCGTTTAAAAAACTGCAATTAAAGTAGAAAAACTGCCATTTCTTACACTTCTTCATTTGTCATTGGCCAACAGAAAAAACTTTTGCTTTTACTTTTGATTAATTTATCGCAAACAGTCGCTGTCAAACCAACTCAAATAGCAAAAAGTTGTACACAAATTTTCGGTTTTTGTTTGAGAATTGCTGGTTTCGACTGTAGTTTTTTTTTTATCCTGATTTAAAGTAATCATTCATTTAGACAAAATTTTAGTTCTTTAATTTCAAAGCGCACATAGTAGAATAAGTTTTAAGTCAGGCTAACCACATTTTATGTTATACCCTTTTTTACACTTGCATACATTTCGGTAGGAAGATTTTGAAAATGTGAAACATGTATTCACACTTAAAACATCTACTATTTATCAAAAATTTAACTATTTCTAAAAAAAATACGTTGTTTTAATACTTTTTTTCTTTAAAAAGTGGCAAATTTTAAAAGAAACCATAAAAATATATCTTGAAATAATTTTGATAAATAATATAAAAAAAAAATTAAACAAAAACAGAATTGCAAAAACGGGAAAACTTGACAAATTGTAGCACTGCTTTCAAAACAAGGTAATAAGGACGTGATACCGTAGACTTGTAAAAACACGCTGCATTTAGCCATAATTTCGTCATAAACGTATTTTGTTTCTTATTGAAAATAATTGGGTTGTTCACGATAGTCGGATTAACAGGTTATATGGTTATGTAGCTATTATAACAACAACAAAATATGTTTAAAAATAAATTAAAATAAATGTATTTTGTTGTTGTGAATATAACTAAATAACCATATAAACTGATAACCAGCATTCCGTGAACAACCCAAATAATGAAAATGTTTTCCTAATATTCATAATGAATTCACAAACGGATTTTAATTTAATATTTAACATTTTTCTTTTGCAACACGGTCGCAATCGGTTTACATACGAACGAGCATTTTGCACAAAACACCGAACAAAAGTAAGAAATAAAAACTTTAGGAAATGCCTCCGAAATTGTTATTTTTTACACCAAATTTATCATACAGTCGTAATATATGCACAGTGGCTCCGCATTTAATTTTATTAGCTACAACTTAAATTTTTGCTATCGCCGATATCCAAATCGAATCGGTTCATAATTTCACATGACCCGCATAAAAACTTCTTTACTGAATGGTCTTTGTACCCATGAAATATCTCACAACAACTAGGCCGATTTTAATGATGTTATAATTGGAGAATAACACAAGAAATCGAAAGCTACAGACTTTTGGCCGATGAAAAACGATTCTGAGCCATTGTTCACGGCGCTCCGGTCAGGTAATCGGAATTTATACTTCGCGAAGTCGCACAAATCTATTTTCGATACGCTTACTTGTCTTTAAACTGGAGATTGGTGCTAGATATTGTTTGAAGTGAATCTTAAAAAAAAATGTTTGAAATCAAGACAACTTAATTTAAATGTATAACATTTATGTGTAGTTATAAAGACTATTTAAAATTCTCATGGACCAAAAATTATATGCCAGAAAATTTCTGAGTTTATTTTACGTTTGTTTTCACAAATTCATGTTTTGTAACAGTTCCGAGAAAGATTGTCTTATAAATTTATTACTATTATAAACCATAGAGATTCACCATGCCAAACGAATCAAAACCTTTTCAAGATTTTTTTGAATTTTTTCAAAATGAAGTACTTTGAGTTCCACAGGTATTTTTCAATAGTTTCGGTTTCAGGTTGCCGATTTATATTTAATCCATTTACGCCCGGCGTACTCATATGAGGACGGTTGTTCATATGGCCACGATATTTAATATTTCGTTTACAAGCAAATTTGCATTAAAAAAGAGTGTGACCTTAAAATAAAATAGACACTTTTATAATTAACCAATAAAAAATGGAGCTTCCAACGAAGCAGGTTTGTAAGGGAGAAACATAAACGTTTTGCTTACCATTGCGCTGACGGAAGACATGAATTTTATATGGCGCGTTCCCACTTTGAAGCAATACATTTTTGATACATAAAGCGCATTATTCAGCGCATATAAAAATTGTTGAATGTAACGAACGGCCTTACACACTGAATGTTTTGATACAGTTATTTTTTAGTATTCTCCCTTACAAACCTGCTTCGTATTAAGGGAATGCCGTTGTTGAGAGTTCTTTCATTTACTTTACTGCATTTCTGTATGTTTTTTGCGTAGCGCATAATTGAGCGCTAATTTTTTTAAATGTACCATTAGTGCTTCGCAAAATGATAAAATTTTTTATTGGGTAAATGCTTAAATCAATTAAAATTGGGGGTTCAATTCATACCTTTGAAGAAAAAGGTAACAAGCCAAAGTTACGCTATTATTTTTTTTATAAGCGTGGATGATTTTACGCATTTTCAGCCTGGATTTATTAATATATAATCGTTTTAGCAAATTAAAATGAAATTCGACATTTACACAAAACAATATTTGAACGACAGGCTGCATATTTAAGTATGGTATCCCCAAATGGGTCCAATGGGCAAAGGGCTAATATTTTTTGTTTACTTTTTGCGTGTCAGTGTGTTTCTGACTTCAACAACAATGTCTTGAAACAGTTAAATGGAACTATATGTTTTTAATATTTATAAGACAATTTTTTTTGCTTCCGGATCACTCAATAAGATGTTAAAATTTTTAATCACTTTCTGACGTTTTAATCAGGAAGTCCCATCAGTGGAATTAAGAGTGTATGTACCATGTGTATAAACTAAGGTTTTGTTTTTCCACTCGATAAGGTAAAGGATGGAGCTGCATAAAAAAAGTAGACGTGAATATTCCGCTAGTCTGCCAGAACTACAACGTAGGCATGGGAGGCGTCGAATAAGCGGACCAATCTGTTGCAGCATATAGATCAGCTGTGAGAGCCAAACAAATTGTGGCGGGCTATATTTACCTATATACTGGCTAAGGGCCTATTCGAAAATGCATCACCGGATTGAATTTGATACGCATATGTGATAAGTTTGCGATGCTCATGCATGGACACAATATACGTTAGCCAGTTTTGTGATGCGCGCTTTAGATTTGTATGCACATCAGCTGATTTTGTTACGTATTTTCGAATAGCTAAGAATTTCTGTGATGCTTTTACGAACACGCTGCGCATCCGATGCAGCCTAGTGATGCATTTCCGACCAGTCCCTCATGCTTGGCTGCTTCATCTCTTGACTGCTGGATAATATGGACCAGCTCCAGTTCACCGAAGTATATTCAGAAGTTATTTGAGATATTTAAACGGTGAAAAAGATAATACGATGTTCCGTTTGATTCTTGAAATCCCGTGGCAATGTAAGAAATGCATTAACTCGCTCTGCATCGAAAAATTATGACTTGCAAACTTTCACATATTACCCCAATGCCACTAGTTGGGGACAGCCATTTTTTTCCTAACCTAAGAATTTTTTTTTCATATTTTATTTGCTTTCAATAGTTACAGAAATAAAGCTATTTTAAAAAAATTTCCTTCTAGCTTATATTTTTATATTCGAGTCCAAATGGGTTAATAAAAATTAACCTCACAGCATAAAAATTCGTTGCGATTTTAAGCGTATTAAAAATAACGTTTTCGGTAATTTTACATATAATCAATAAATTTTTTGAATAAGAAACTTATTTTTTTTTTGGCTGTATTAGAAACCAAAAACTTTACACCTGAATCGAATTCTAATTTTTCTAACAATAACAACAACATTTCTGTGAGGACTAAGACAGACAAATTTTTACTACAAAAGCTTTATTCTTTACGGTTTTAGGTGTACTAAATGTTTTCCAAGAGCGGGCTTTATATTTGGTCTACAGTAAATGATGATCCGAACTTCTGTAATTTCCAGTTACATGACAATTCGTACATTTAGCTCCAGTTTTTTTTTTAACAAAACATACATTTTTGGTTGTTGCTGCCATATGAAATCTGTCGGAAATCGAAAAATTTTAAGCTATTTTACGTTGGGTTTTAAAAACATTTTGGTACGCACAGAAAAAAATCAAGTTAAAAACGTCGAAAACAAGGTTGATTTAAAATTTTTCGGTGGTGATTTTGCTTCATACGTGTTTCATGTTAATTCAACCTGATTTTATAATTGCTTGCGAACAACATTTTTTTCTTTTAAAATAACTATTATTCATGTTAATTTAACATTGCAGTAAAGTTAGAGCAAAATGTCATTTATATTGAAATCAAAATCCGAATCACGTTGAATGAAAGTTATTTCAAGTTGAAACAACGTGAATTTCATGTAGAATCAAATTGGTTTGAGTGTGTTATAACAGTGTGAAGAAGCTTTACAGACAACATACCCTGCAAATAATAGGACCAGTCCAAACACGCGTGTAAAGAGTAGTCCACAAAGGACCAGGACTAGTCCAAAAGTAACCCAAACGTATGGAAAAAACCTGGTCTATTTAACATTACGATGTCCTAGGAGAGGATCATATAACCCACCTTTGGACCACTAAGGAGTAGTTTTAAAACTACTCCATGGTATATAACCCACCTTTGGACCACTAAGGAGTAGTTTTAAAACTACTCCATGGTATACTCAAGAGGATTAGTTTTGAAGTCGTTTAAAAACGAAAGCACGTCGTTAAAAACGAAGACATGTCGTCTCACTACAAACACTTTTTAACAATGACATGGTCCATGCTTGCATTACATCGGACCAGTCCATGGAGTAGTCCATTTTATCAAAATAGGTCAGGTGGTCCAATTTTATTTGCTGGGTATACATTTATTTAAGAATAATTCAATACACTTACAACTGTAACACATGTTTCACTTATTTTGTATTCTCCTTTGTCAACAGAAGCATCAGCAGAATCGCCCGATATGGTCATCATTATACTTTGAAAACTTGGTGTACTATTTAACTAAATATTTTTAATTAAAAGAATACGGGAATTGTCTTCACTGTATAACATATTTTAAGAATGAAAATTAAAAAATTAACATACTTAACTATGTATGCATGTTAATTTTACAAGATAAACTTTTGATTTTAATATAAAACAGGTTTTTTAATGGATTCAATATCGAATCCATATTTATTTAAATTTTAATATTTTTTTTTATTTATTTTAACAGTGAATAATATTAAATAAGCGTGATTTAAGATTATTTTAATATTTTTCATTTAAAATTATTATGAAATAATGGTACATTTAAATAAAGGGCATACTTTTGCAGAAATTTAACATGATTCTCAATCAACATTTTTCCATGTTAATTTTACATTGGTATTTTTTTCTGTGTGTAGTATGCTTGTCAACAGATGACTTGGCTTGTTTTGTATTGTTTGGGAGAAACGAAAAAAGGTGCCATATGGAATAAGAGATATCAAATAACAAATAATACTAAAAACCTCTGTGAATTAGTAAAACATTTGTCATTTGAAAACTCGTCGAATTAAGAGTTTAAATTGTCAATGGGCCATTTGTGGACTTCAAAATCGTCAAAATGACGATAAATCGCCAAATCTGGAAGCCCTAGTTGTTCCACATTTGGGTATATAAATATTTTTGTACTGAGCCGATTGCGGTAGATTTCAATTTCAAACTGCTTGACAGAACCGAGGCCTAATTCGGGCAGTCGTGTTCGAATATTTCTTCTATTCGAACGCAATTTTATTTCTGTCGATGCTCAACGACTCGAATTTATTTTTTTAGTGTTGTGAAAACTCAAATAAATGCTTAACAACACTGAAAAAATAATTTCGATTCATTCAGTATTGGCCATTATTAGCCCCCTGTTCTTTTATATTGAGTTTTTCGGAAGTGAAAGTGTTTTTAACAGCTGGACTGACTAAATCGACTTAAAGTTTTACTTAAGGTTCCAGAAAAAAATTTAAAAAAAATAAAATTAAAAAAGTTCCGCACTGTATAAAAATATGGAATAAAAAAAAAATATTAAGTAATAAAAACCATGGTAGAATAATTAAAAGGTATAGTCATTAGAAATTTTGTTCTCAATTTCAAAACCCATATAACGGCAAACAAAAGAAAATATGGAACAAAATTAAAACAAGTGTCAAAAATCAAATAAATTAATTTGACATTACATGGGTAACTAATGAAAATTCTCCCTAATGAACATACCTGGTACTTATTATACCATGATAAAAACCAACTTTCAGTGTACCTTATATCATTTTGTTATACATACCATGTTCACACTAGGGGGTTTTACACGCGTTTAAGCAAAATGTTGATTTAGCTTATCAAAGCCGTTCACATTATATTTTAGATAAATTTTATTCAGTAACTTTTTTAACAATAACGTTTACTGCTATGTTCTGTTTTAACGTCATGTATTTAAGTTATCTTAACGGCAAAATATTTTATATTGTTTATTTTTAAATTCGTAGTTATTTTTCCAACAAACAAACAAAAATTTTGGCAAATAAAATCCACATTCACATTTTTAAAATTCACGTTATTTAAATACATTTTGCAGAAATAATTTTAAAATTTTTTTTTGGGAATTTAAAAAAATCATTGAAAATATTACATTTTCGATGCAGCTTTTGGAAATAACTAATAGTGATTTTTTTTACACAAAAAATAAGTGGTCGACTTTCCAATCATGCTGCTGTTAGCAAATTTCCCATAATTGATCAGGTTTTACCGAATTTTTTACATTCCTTATAGTTTTAGAGACTTCAAATCAACTTCATGGTTTTTTCGAAATATTAAACAGCTTCGCGAATTTTCATTATTTTTGCAAAAAAATTTTATATATTCCGACAATTTGTTGTTTTTTAAGCGATTTAGCGATTTCAAATAAGTTTCACGTTTTTTTCCATGTTTGCAATTTTTAGCGAATTTTAGCCGTGTTCGCGATATAAGCGATTTTTTTCCTGTGGTTCTTTAGAGCTTTAACAAATTTTTGCGAATTTCCGCTTATTTTACAATTTTTACCAAATTTTTGCAATTCCTTATAGTTTAAGCGACTTTTCATCAATTTTATGGCTTGTTTGAAATATTAAAAATTTTCGTTATTATTGCAAATTTTACGAATTTTTGCTATTATTGCCAGACTAGCAAAACACAAATGGAGTTTTGTTAGTTTCGAAAGTACTTTAAGTCGTTCCACGTAAGAACTCAATGACAGTGTTCGGTAATTATACTAATTAATTAACAAAGAAGATTATGTTAAACATATTTAAGATGAAATTGTAAAATTTATGAATTATTTAGCTAAGTAAAAATCGTGGTCGGTTGTACACGTAAGGGATACGTTAATGGTAGCCGATTCTACATTACACTCAGTTTTAGGTATGTTCAGCGGATTCTATGTGATTAATCAAGTGATTTAATTGTAATCATGTAAATTTTAAGTGATTAACAAATCACTTAATATTATGGGTAATTATCTTGATTTTGATGTAATAAGAGCTTAATCACGCTCAAGTTGCTTAAACGCGTTTAAAACCCAAGTGTTTTAGTATTTAAAACTTTTATTGAAATACCGGTTTCATTATCTGGGCAGTATCTACTAATATATATTACATTAAGCTAGAAATATTACCCTCTTAAATACAATTCAAATTTATTTTCGACAGACTTATGGCGATTTCTGTTTTGAGGAATATGTTGCATAAATGTTTCATGTTTTAAACGTTGTGTTCGTTTGTATAAAAAATACAACCGTGGGAAAATTTTTCAAGTTCTTTTGTGAATATATTGATGAAAAACATGTTGCGTATTTTACCCTTATTTAACTTAAGGTTTTCATACTGCCCTGTTTTACAATGTTGGTTATTACTACTTTGTTTGTACAACTAATGTTTTATTTTGTTTGTCATAATTCATACCGCTCATAATTTTGTGCAAATATTGTTTAATAACTGTACGACTTGGCGTTGGTTTCAGTGGATATCGCCACTTGCAGTTTCCGATTAGAAAAATAAAACGACAGAGGGCTTTCTTTTTGAAGGCTTTAAAATCCAATTTTTAATCCTTCTTTTAGTTAAACTACATCACTACTTTAAATTTGAGCGCAAGCAATTAAAAAACGGTAGTGATAAGTCCAAAGGTCAAAGAACGAAAGATACATACAAATTAAACTTCATTTTACGACTAACTACTAAAACTATCTTATAGCAAATATTTGCTAACTGTGGCGCCTCCAGATGTCATTTATTCTAAGCTCGAGGTAAACCCGTCTTCATTAAACAATACCAAGGATGGACATCGATATACCAATCAATTCTTGCTTGAACAATAACAATATTTAATATTTACATATTAAAATGAAAAAAGTCTATGTACCTATTTTATTATCCTTTAAATTTTGCCGAGCCATTAGTGATGTCAGTATTTGTTTCCAAACCGTAATAGAGTGAAAACCCCGTTCAAATAACTTTAAAAATCGCTCATGAAGCACATTAATGATAAAAGTGTAATATTTGTAAAACAATGCAGCAAATTTTGTTCTTTTTAAGTTGCACAACATGTTATACTCCGAGTGATTATAGGTAATATGAGATGCATGTATTTACTGTAACATAGTTTTTCTCAGAAAAGAAATCGCCATTAAAATAATAACAATAATATTATACTGTATATAAAATTTAAAATAATTTTTATAATTTATCTGTAATTGGTCGTATAACAACTAAGAAACATTCAATTAAAAAACTATATCTGTATCTTTGTTTAATTTTAATTTTAAATTACCTTTTCACATTTTAATATCCGTAAGCTTTTTTGACATTCAAATGAGATGTTAAATTATAATTTAAATTTGTTTTTATAGTAAATTAACAATTTTATGAGGGCCATTATATGATGTATTTTTTTTTTTTTTTTGTTTTTTTGTAATATGTTTAATATTAATTTTTTGTTTGTTTTATTGTTGTAACTATTAACAATGTTACAAGTGCTGAAGTTTAGACACCGTATGAGCGTGACATGCACTTGTCAAACTTAACACATGTGTTAATGTGTACACTACGGTACACACCTAAGAAAAAATAAAACGAAATGAATAGAGAAGAAAAACAAGTAAGTGAGCATAGTTAAGGCTAACCCGACCTTCTATTACCCTCCAAAACTTATCAAATGAATCGCCCAAAATCTAAGAAAGCCTTTAAATGTGTGACCACAAAAAATATTTTATATACATTTACTGTAGCCTAAATGCAGATTAAAAGAAATGTATAGTGTCTTTGTGAGGAATTACCTCTCCTTCTTTTTAATTGAGCCTTCTTTTTGGCGGAAATCTAAGGTATTTGTTCAAAGTTTTAATGCATTACCTGTTACAGTTCTTCGGATGCATAGACATTAATATTTTTTATGAATTGGTGGTACCACGCGCATATCTTCACAATGGTGAAATATGGACGGATATTTTAAGGTTGCAATTAAGCTAACATACTAAGAAGGTTTGTGGACACTAAGATTCCAAGAAGAAATTTATTTAAAAGCTAGGTGAAATCATGGATCGATAAATCCTTATTCTAATCCTTAAATACGATCTGTATTTTGTGCATATATTAAAAATAGATAGACAACCAGCTGGCTGGCCAGTGATGATTCTGAATCGATTAGTATACTTCAACGTGAGTCAAGAACAAATATGTCTATGTGTTACACACATGAGCACAAACGCATAATACTCTCTTTAAGAACACGACCTGGTATAATAATAAAAAAAAAACGCAAAGAATAATCAGCAGCAGTGGAAACAGTAACTAGTTCTACACACATAGGCGACCATGTTATATTATCAAAACTTACACCACCGCACAGGTGGAAACATGTTATAATACTTAATAAGGAGAATATGTTGCTACTGCTGGTACTGTTTTAATAGTTGTTATATATGTATGCAGAATACACATGGGGACAACTACTACAACAAATATACGCACAAACAAAATGACAACAAATAAAACCTCATCAAATTAACAAGAAGTATGTGACTCAACAAACGGGCGTTTCCCACGCTATTGCTAGACACACTTGCTCGCATATGGCCAATGTGTGAGTATTAAAAGCTTTACAAACAAAAAACTATATCTATTAACGTTTTAAGCGGCAGAATGAAAAGGCTTTTGGAAAAGTTGGATGATAAACGTTTCATTATATTTATAAGTTGCCATACCAATAAAATAAGGAATAATATTCCAAAACCGTTGGATTCCATGGTATAAGCGAGTATTAGGTCTGGCCAGACAGAACTTCTTAAATCTATGTTTATATCATTTTAAAATAACATTTCAATTTTTTGGAATAAGTGTAACATTTTTTTTTATTTTTAAACCACCCTCGTACAAAAATATTTTAAATAGACTTGTACAAACTTTAACATGTTAAGGTGACAATTATCCATTTCTGTGGGTGTGTTGGTGTTCAAACCCAGCCTCTGAGTGTGAATGTCCCAGCGGGAAAACTCAGAAGAACTTGTTACTTCGGGCCTGCCTAAAAATTTTTATGATTCAATTACTATTCTTGTCTAACTGTTAAAGAATGCTTAAAAGAAGGCCTGGACTCTTTCTTATAAAATATAAGATGCACATTCCACATTCGCTTCTATGAGAAGGGAGTACAGAAGGAGTAACATTTTTTAATTTATTAACAAGGTTTCTTTCAAATGTGCTAAATTCCCATTTCATACTATTGAGAAACTGAAATTTATTGTTTAAGGGATAAGCATTTCACTGGTTGCTTAGGCCAGATCGTCAGGAAACTTCATCCAAAGATTTTAGAAAAGCTAAAGATATTCTACAAATAAAACTGTTAAGCGAATAAGAATTATAAACCTCAGTTTTACTTGTAGCAATATCAAAGCTTAAACAAAAACAACAACAATAAACAGTGAGTTTATCTTTTCTTACATTCCCGACTACAATTGGTTGATTTTTTGACAACTCTAAATGTAATTGTAAGTGGGTAAAGAAAAATCAAAAATAAAAACAAATTACTTTATTTTCTTTTGCCAGTTCAGTTTTTTTACTCTGCCACATGCATATTAATTATCAAAGTTTTTCTTGGGACTTAAAAATTAATTAACAAGGTTTCTTTCAAGTGTGCTAAATTCCCATTTCATACTATTAAGAAACTGAAATTTATTGTTGAAGAGATTAGCTATTCCTATGCGCATTCCATTGGTTGCTTAAGCCAGATCGTCAGGCCTTTTTTAATTTATTTTTTTATACAAACATCCTAATGGACCTGCTAAAGAAGCGAGAGTGGAAGTGCTACTCCACAATGACACCGGGTGTAAAAAAGATATGAGTATGGAATGGAGCGAGCAGACCTTGTAAATACGAATGAAGGGCACAGAGGCCTTTTAGAAGGCCTCTGTACTCCTTCTTTTTCCCGCTGGGTTCACGTACAATATGCGTGCCTTATTTGTGTGTGCTTGTGTTGAGTTAAAGATTCCCTTGACAATTTTATACATTTCAGCTCTTATTTCATTTACCAAAGGCCATCATCAGTGTTGTTAATTTTAAGACAATTGTCTTCTTGCTTTTATCTCTACATTTTGGAAAATTTAAAGAGTTGGGAAATTTAATTTAACAAAAAGCAAACATTTTAAATATTTTAAAAAGAGTTTTCTAATAAGAGGTATTTATTAGAAGACTGTTTATGGCTTTATATCAACATACCAAAAAAAAAGATAGAGTGAAATAATCGGATGTTGATTTGACTGTTAGGTGGAAGCTATGGCATTTATAATGGAAAATAATTTCTGCCACACCCCATTGGAAGACCCTATATAAAGGGGTGTGAATTTGAACAAATAAATAAACATCTTAGAAGAGGCTAATAAACACCTTTTTTGTATTTTGTTTTCGGCAGAAAAATTTGAAAAATCTTTAGTTTAATGAATATAAATCTTTTGATGCGAAAGATTTACAGCTTATGAAAATGAAGTAACAAGTTGATATTGACTTAAGAATGTGCACCAAATGATTAATTTATATTAGTTTTGGTAAAAACAATAATTTTAAAAAAAATTGTAGTATTTAAATCAGGTATTTAGAAAATTATCATAAAAAAAGAACAGGTTATTACTTAACGAGTTCCATGACGAATCGTTATAATTCAACTAACGATTACAACACACCAAATGTTTCCTGACTTCTGTTCATTGTTTTTAGTTAAATTGAGAGTGCTGTGCTAATTTTTTGTGACTCTCGCGTCGAGCAACTTTTCGATTGAGATGTGTGAAATGAAACAAAAATGCCATATATTGAAACAAACAGCTGTTTTTCTCACTAAACTGTGTCTGTAACTTTTTTTTGGCGAGTACTAGCTGTCACGTAAGGAAATTATTCGACAATTTACAGTAAAAGTGTGTCTGTAACATTTTTGCAAGAAAAGAAAAAAGAGCTTCTGAAACTCCACAACTCTTCTGTAGACACTTCATTGAGTTCATTGTTGCGAGTTAACCGTATTCACTGCACAACGCACAGTGGTCGAAATCATTGATTTAACGGCTTTAAAATCGATAAATGTTTGACATTGTATCGATAACCGATACTCCACTGAGCAAATTTGCGTTTTTACATTTGTTTTGCTTTCAATATTCGCACAGCTGTTAGCTGTCAAATATAACATGAGTTGCAGCAAGTGCATTGAAAGAATTTGGCGCCAAATTACTCAGTGCGTGGTTTTCGGCAATATTATATCATTTGATTAATAATTTTATAAACTAAGGTTTTTATTTAAAGTACAAGGTAAGTATGTATTAACTAAAAAAAATATGTTTGTGATCTGTGATTATCTAGTTTAATAGAAATACGTTGTAGAACTTAACATTGGTGTAGCAGATTTGAAGTGTTATATACTATAGTTTGGTGGAGTGCATCTTTTGGGATTCGATCGGATTCGGTTGGGCCGACAACTAGTAAAAATTTTGGAAGGCCTGTAAAAGAGTTCACTGCTTGTTCATCTTAAACACAAGTCAACAAAGTTTCACAGCTTGTAGAAAATACTACATGCGATGAACTTGTTGTAGCGACGCGTGTTAGTTTACACAAAGCAGGAAAAAGAAATGCATCAGAAGTTGTATCCATGCTACATTCTGATTCCGAGGTTGCAGCAAAAATAAAAAAATCTATTGTTTCAGAAGCCAAAAATGCTATTGCATACAGTCCTGGTGAAGCTTTGGCTCTTTACGTGGATGGGGATTTTACAAAGCACTCGTACAAATTGATCCAAGCTGGTGCAAAAGTAAGAAATGCAAACATATATCCAGCATATGATGCATTGCTATTAGCAAAAAAGATGTTGGAGTCCAAATTACCGATACGTCTGCTGAAGTGTCTCTACAGAGCTTGGTTGATCATACAGCAACAAGAATCGTCGAATCAAAGAAGAAAGTTTTCGTCAGCCTCAATGAAGATGCTATTACAGCGATATACAAATGGGGATGTGATGGCAGTAGCGGACATTCAACTTACCGCCAAGTAGATAGGTAATGGGGATCTTGGACATAGTCCGTGAGAATCCTGTAGTAGTCACTATTTTTCTAATTGGAATGCCTATTTTATAATTGGAATGCTGACAAAATGAAGACAGGGAATCAGCAATGTATATGGGTATTTCCAATTGGAAAAGTAGAATTGGTGAGATCGTGAGAGTTTTTTTCACTTGAGAGCGTGAGAGCGTGGTATATATGAATTTAAGAATGAATGTGTATTATTTTTTCAGGGGTTGAAATTGGTAGGTAAAAAATGTTTAGGCAAGAAAAAAGTGAGAAAATGCTGTTAACACCTGCATTTCTTTATAGATCAAGATGGTTGAAATGTACGCACTAAATAAGGATTGGTGGTTGTGCTAAGGATAGTAGAATAGAGAATTTTTTTTATTGAAATATTGTGCATTATTTTAAGGGTTGAATAGGTAGGTAAAGCATGTAGGTGCAAATGTTGTAAAGTGATGTTTTATGTTTGAAGATGAAAATGGTTGAAATGTATTGTACTTAAAAAGGATTGGTGGTTGTGTTAATGTAATTATGATAGAGCAATTTTCTTTTATTGAATAGGTAGGTAAAATTTGTAAGTGGAAATGTTATAATGTGATGTTTAGGTTTAAAGATCAAGATGGTTGAAATGTGTTTATTCTGAAGCTGAATTGGTGGTTGTATTAAGAATACAAGGAGAGAGAATTTATCTTTTATTGAAAACTAAATTGCTTGAAAGACTCTATTTTCTTGAATATAATTCCAATTAGAATGCATATTTTTGCTTAGATCATCTTAAAATGTGTTTTCTTTAGCTATATATTTTTTATTTTTTTATAAAAGATATGAAAATGTGATTGGAGTACCTATTTTACTAATTATAAAATATGTATAAGAATGTGTATAATAATTATTTTTATAAAGAAAAGAACAATTTTTTAATTTCGTTTTAAGTATTTATTTTGGTAATAAAAAATGTATAATATTTTTCTATTAAATGAATTACATTATCCTTCTTTAACTTAAATTCATTACATTCACATGTATTTGAACGATCGCAAATTCGGCATAGAAAAGGACAGTTTTTAAAATGCTTTCCGTAAATAGATTCAATGAGCTCCATATTTTCATAGTCATCTAGCATTCTTTTGATTTCAGTTATCTGAAGTAAATGGTCATCAAAAATGCATCCATGAAAATCAAACAAAAATTTTTCGATCATGCTTCTGTATGTCATTTTCTTTAGAAATATGTTTCTTCTTTTTATTCTTTCGTGTGTACTCATATTCAACTGATACTATTGTAACTAACACTACTTACATACTACCTATATAAATAAATAAATGTTGTGAATGAAACATGATTGAACCTGCACTTCCATGCTTACATAAAAGAAAATGTTTGATAAAATCAATTGACAAGAAAATTTAAAACAGGTACAAAAGTAAGAAAAGAAAAAAGGATCAATGTCATTTTTTTGGTTTTTGTTTTTTATGGTTTTAATTAGAAAAGAAAAAAGGTGTAACTGAAATTTTTTTTTTATTTGTTTTTTTTATTGTACATATATGTATATATTGATTTTACGACACTTGCCCTACTATATAAAGTGGATTTTCTAATTTACCTAGAAAATTTTCTTTTTTTCATTAATCAGTATATCATAACATTCCTTAGAGTGAAGATATATTTTGCGATATTTAAAAAATTGATTATAAAATTGTTTAAAGAGAAAAAAAAGTTTTTATAACATTGAAAATAAAAAAAAAGTATTTCTTTTAAAGTTGGAAATAAAAAAGCTAAACATTCTTTAAAATTTCAAAAGAAAACAAAAAAAAATAAAAAAACAGTTATATTAATAAATCTTGTTAAAAAAGTGCTAAATAAATTACTCAAAAATGGCTCCTGTTTCTTGCTCAATTTGCTCTTCCAAACACAGCTGTCCAAAAATGCTTAAGGTGCATATGGAATTGCATAGAAATACTTCCAATGGTTTTTATGCT
Source organism: Pollenia labialis (assembly GCA_949318255.1). Classification (NCBI taxonomy): domain Eukaryota; kingdom Metazoa; phylum Arthropoda; class Insecta; order Diptera; family Polleniidae; genus Pollenia; species Pollenia labialis. Next base: position 127,265,117 of record OX439142.1, on the reverse strand, counting down.
AATCACTATGAAGTATGTCCGATATGCAAAATGTCTATTTCAAAAAAAATGATTAAGATTCATCTAAACCTTCATTGCGGTGTATGCAAAAAGTTATTTATGGCCCAACAAAAGCTAAGAGAGCATATGGAATTGCATAAAAATGCTTCACATAATTTTGATGCAAATCACTATGAAGTATGTCCGATATGCAAGATATCTATTTCAAAAAAAATGCTTAAGGTGCACATTAACCTCCACTGTCCCACCTGCAAGAAACTTTTCATGAGTTCAGGAAAACTCATAGAACATAAGGAAACTCACAACGTTACCATCCAATCACCTCCTCTTCAAAGTGGTAATATGAAACATTGTAATGAGTGTAATGAATTAATACCGACAACAACAACATTTAATGCGCATATGAGAACAAATCGTCATATAAAAAATTGCCATAAAGTTAACATTAATAAAACATTAACTGTAAGAAGTAGTAATTTTAAAGGAAGAATTGAAACCTATAGATTGGTGAATGAAAAGGAAGAAATTCTATTTCCGGAGGAGTTCTTTAAAAATGCCAAGAAAATTATAATTGAAGAATTAAAAAAGTGCGGCATTAAACACACTACATTTAAATTTAACATGGAGTTGGTATGTGAGTACATGAAAGTGGTGAATGACGAAACAAAATTAGCATCAATTGTGCATATTTCAAAAATGATGCTAATAACGCTTGCTGAGGACATCACCGAGTCATATGATAAACATATGGATGAAATAGTCACTAAAATGGCTGAATTTCAGGAAAGGGACAGTGGATGGACACTCATTAAAATAAATCATCTAGAAGTAAATGTAAATAAGGCAAGCATAATAAGAGGATCCCAATTTATACCATTGCCCAGGAGCATCAACAATATTAAAGGTGCATGTATTAATGTTGAAAATAAAGATGTTTTTTGCTTTAAATGGAGTTTAATTGCAGCACTCCGTAAAGACTTAAGCAATAAACAAAGAAAAAACTGCAATTCATATGGCATTAACATCTATAGTAATAAAATTGCTTTGGGCGAATGTGAACTTAATTTTAAAGGATTGGAGTTTCCTATGCCTTTGAAGTCAATTAAAAAGTTTGAAAAACAAAACGAGATAAGTGTAAATGTATTTGGATATAATGGTGAGTCAATCGTTGGGCCATATTATATAACGATTGAAGAAAAAGAAATACATATCAATTTACTGCTTTTGCATTCCGGTGAAAAGTTTCACTATGTTCTCATAAATGACATTTCCAAGTAAGTTTTACTTTACATTTACAAATATATGTATGTATATATTTATTTATTTTTAAATCCAATTAAAACAAATTTTATTAAATTTTTTTTTTTTTTTTTTTTTTAGACTAATCCGATCCAGTATTACCTCACATAAGAGCAAAATTTATGTTTGTAATACGTGTCTTTACCATACACATGATGAGACAGTTTCCAGAAATCATAAAAATGTGTGTGGAAAGAAGGTATCAAAGATGCCAAATCCCGAAGATGCATACATATCGTTTGTAAACCATCAGAAGCAAGTGGATGTTCCGTTCGTGATCTATGCCGATTTTGAGTCCATTTTGGAAAAAATTAATTATAGTGTGAGTAACAACACAAGCAATATCCAAAAGCACATTCCATGTGCTTTTAGTTACTATATCAAATGTAGTTTTAAGGAGATTAAATTTGACAGATACTATTTTGGGGAAAATGCATCTAAAGTCTTTGTTGACAAAATTGTCAAAGATGCAACAGATATTTACCATCAATATCTGTCCAAAGTAGTGAAAATAGTCATGAAAGTAAATGATAATGATATTTTTAATAAATCAACAAATTGTCACATTTGCAAAAAACTTCTTTTTAATGATAAAGTTAGAGACCACTGTCATCTCACTGGTAATTTTCGAGGAGCTGCTCATAATGAGTGTAATTTAAAATACAAAAATCCCAATTTTATACCAGTGATCTTCCATAATCTTTCTGCTTATGACATGCATCTTTTCTTTAAAGAGCTGTCAACAATAAAAAATGCGACAATAAAAGTTATTCCTTTGAATAAAGAGCGTTATATTTCACTATCTGTTTACATTAAAATAGATAAAAATCGGGGATTTGAAATTAGGTTTTTAGATTCAATAAGATTTATGTCTTCTAGCTTAGAGTCCTTAGCTAAAAATCTTGACATTAATGATTTTCGAACTGTTCGAGAACGGTTTTCTAATGATAATCAATTTAATCTAATCAGGAGGAAGGGTGTATTCCCATACTCCTACATGGATTCAATGGAAAGATTTAATGAAAATCAGCTACCAAGTAGAGATAATTTTTTCAATATTCTAAGTAATGAGGAATGCAGTGTAGTCGATTACGAACATGCTCAAAAAGTATGGAGTTTTTTCAAGTGCAAGAACCTTCTTGATTATACAGAACTCTACCTAAGATCGGATGTTCTTCTCTTAACTGACATTTTTGAAAACTTTAGAAAAATATGTAAGAGTATTTATAGTTTAGACCCTTGTCAGTACTACACTGCACCTGGTCTCTCTTGGGATGCAATGCTTAAGACAACGGATGTAACGTTAGAGCTATTAACTGATAGTGAAAAATATCTTTTTATGCAAAATGGAATACGAGGTGGATTAGTACAATGCTCAAAAAGATATTCTAAGGCAAACCATAAGTATATGGAAAACTTTGATGAGAAAAAAGCATCAGAGTATTTGATGTATTTAGATGCTAACAATTTATATGGGTGGGCAATGTCAGAATATCTACCTTATGGGGAATTTGATTGGATGAACACTAAAGATATTGAAAATTTTAGAGTACAAAATATATCAGATAACTCAGAATATGGTTATATTTTAGAAGTTGATCTTGAATATCCTGACTCTTTGCATGACATTCATAATGACCTCCCATTTTGTCCACAAAATAAAATACCTGGACAGTCTAAATTTAAAAAATTAATAGCAGATTTGACGCCTAAAGAAAATTATACTATCCATTATAGAGTTTTAAAACAGTGTATTAACAATGGACTTCTTTTGAAAAAAGTGCATAGAATTTTAAAGTTTAAGCAGTCTCCATGGTTAAAAAAATATATTGATTTAAATACGCTGCACAGAACTAATGCAAAAAATAATTTTGAAAAAGATTTTTTTAAACTGCTTAATAATGCAGTTTATGGAAAAACGATGGAAAGTATTGATAAAAGAAAGGATATACGTATTGCTACAGGGTGGGAAAATAGTAATAAAAACCATTTAGGTTTACGATCATTAATATCTAAACCAAATTTTCTAAGTTTGACAAAGTTTAGTGATGATTTGTATGCAGTCGAGCTGAAGAAAATGGAACCATACTACAACAAGCCCATATATATCGGATTTTCTGTGTTGGAATTATCCAAATGGAAGATGTATGACTTCCATTACAGATATATGATTCCAAAATTTAGAAAAAATCTGACCTTAAATTATATGGATACCGATTCGTTTATATATTCAATTAAAACCAATGACTTTTATAATGATATTCGTGGCGATGTCATTTTAAATTTCGATACATCTGAATATCCCAAAGACAATATCTTTAATTTACCACTCCTAAACAAAAAAGTACTGGGAATGATGAAAGACGAAAATAAGGGGGGAATAATGACTGAATTTGTAGGTTTACGATCAAAGATGTATTCCTTATCAACTATCAATTCAGAAGACATTAAAAAGTCTAAAGGCGTCAAAAAATGTGTTATTAAAAAACTTACATTAAACGACTACAAGGAGTGTTTATTTGAGCAGAAAATAGTATCTGATGAGATGGTTGTATTTAGAACTAAAGCTCATCAGTTGTATACACAAAAACTACATAAAGTTGTACTTAATCATACAGATGATAAAAGAAAAATTATGGAAGATAGAGTAAATACTAGAGCTTGGGGTCACTTTAGAGATAGAATTGATATGGAAATTGATTAAGAATAATTTTGGTTGTTTATTACTTATGAGATGACAGTGGTCAATAAATTAGATTACAAAAAATAAAAGGCTTTGTTATTATACTTATTAAAATAAATTTTATTATTATTATTTTTTTTTTTTTTTTTCATATAAGATTACATCTAAGTCACTTATTCTAATAAAATTAATGTTAAAATAAATTACTTTATTGCATGTTTTCTTAAAAATAATGTTTATGTAACTATATCAAAATTATGTAAATATAATAAAAATAATGTTTATGTAAAAATATCAATAAAGTTATAATATAAGAATTAAAAATTAAATTAGTTGTTCTTATTTCCAATTAGATTTTCCCTTTCAAGTAAAATAGCATTTTTTAAAGCGCAAACTCCATATTTGTGATAACTGCAATTTATGTTTTCTAGGTACTTTTTATTAAGTTCCTTTAAATTTATACATCCAAAATCCTCTATATTTAAAACTTTTTGCTGCAGCATTTTTTCCAACCATTGGCTCTTTTCTGTTCCTTTTACATATATTTTAGAATTTTTTAAATTATCTTTCAAAAATTTACAAACACTCTTAAATGATACTACTCCTGTATTCCAGTTAAGATGATGAAAATATTTTATTAACCAATATGCTTCTTTTTGCTCCTTTTGTGATAAGCAATTGAAATCAAAAGGTGGTTTTATAATGAAATTGATGTATTCCTTTGAATTGAAAACAATTGCAACTTCTTTAACGATAAATTTGTTTGATTTTAATTTAAAACCTTGTAAATCAATGAAAACATGTTTGCAAAACATCTTTTTTTTTCTTCTTTTTATTTATGATTTAGGATTTATAAAATTTTCCGAACTTGTCCTTTTAATGGTATATATTCAATGATGCGATCGTGAATGAGAATACAATAGGCTGATGTGTTTGCTGGAACATTAGTAGCTGTTTCAAATTCAATTTTTATATCAATTGGTCCGCTCACAATTGATTCGTTTTGATAACTAACATCTACTACTATTATTGGAGAATTATTTTTAAACTCTTGAGATGTGAGAAGCGGCTGGGAGTCTCGCATATAGTAGTTTTCCTGAAACCTTAGATACATATCATATAGAATTGCATAACGTTCATTCTTAAACTTTATGTTTAGGTCGTCATATGGATAAGACTCTGAATTTAAATGTACTTTTAAATTAGTCAAATCGCAGTTGATAAATTTGTTTTCATGTTGGAATGCAATCAATACAAAACGAGGGCGTTCTCTATTCGCTGCCAGCTTAACATTCCACACATGATTAGTTGTCATATTTAGTTGTGGATTTATATGACAATCCCAACTTCTAAATGCAATTGGTATTGGATTACCATTGTTTATTATTTTTATCATATTTAATTTACTTAAATCAGATAGTTGTACATGGGGAATTCTCCACGATATACTTGAAATTGTTAATTTAGCCTTTTCGGTAGAAACAGTTGAATATACAAGATTCTCATCATTTTTATTACGTAATAGTATCAATTCATGTTTTGCATTCAATAATATTTTGTTATAGTCTTCAGCGAATCCCAAAAACAATTTAAGTGGTACATAAAAATTAAAATATCCATTTACGAGATCAATATCATCAAGTTTATTCCAGCCAGCATTTTGCATTCTATTACTATCTATTGGTGACAATGAAACCAAATTTTTAATAGTACTTGATGTTCCTAAATGTCTCGTTTGATCAATTTCAACACCATTTACTTCGTAACGAATTTCATCAAATAGATGTGCTACGAAATTATTTTTTAATTTGAAGTTGGCTGCAGAAGAAACTAATTTTGTATTGCTTTCATCTTTAACAAATCCTTCTACATATATAAAACTTTCCGACGGCAAAACATACAAGTCTTGATTTTGTATTGTAATACGAATTTCATCGTTATTATTGTAAGATTGTAAATATGGGGTATACGTATGGTAGGCCTTTTTAATTATATTTTCATCGGACAAAGGTTTATCCAGAACATCTATTATTGAACTCATGCTTTCTTCAATTTTAAATTTAATGATTTTAGAAATTCTTTATTTGATTGCGTTAAGTTTATATGTTTTAATGAACTCTTTGAATTTAATTTATTTTTCAATATTTTGTTAGAAGAAGAATGTGAGATTTGGTTTTTAGGCGTATTCTTCTTGTAAATTATCATTATTTTGTTGGTCTTAAATGTATTCGAATTGTAATTTCCTCTCCTCGGAAATTAAGTAAATCACCGTTTTGATCAACCACTCGAAGAGTAAGGGAGCTTATCTCTCGACAGTTGACTGGCAAATAAATGAGATTCCTAGGGATCTCGTCTATTTTATAGCCAGGTGGGACATTAATGGCAAATTCATGCAAAGTATGTGCTTGGGAGTTATTCATGTATGTGTTGACAGCTATATTACTCTCAATTCGTAAAAGATTTACTTTGAAAATATTAACTGGAAGATCTGAGTAATAGTCTTTATTAGGTAATAAAATATTTTCTTTAAATCCTAAAAGCTTGCCAATTGTATTTTCCTTATTAAAGTATATTGGATCATTAGAGTTTTTAATTTTAACTTGCATCGTATTATTATTAGCTTCAATATTAATTTTATTTAGAGGGCTGTATCGCTGATATTCTTCTTTAATATAATCAACTATATCGTTCAGCTCATAAGAACCAATTGGAATTTCAATTACTTGTTCTCCAATATGAAACATATTATTATATACATCTACATTTGGAATACTATTGTATGAATGAAAATCTGTAAGTGCACATTCATATTTTCCATCCAACTCAATTGGAGGAAAATAGTTAGCCGTCAACTCAGTTGAATTAGAGCTTAAAGTTAGAGTTATTGACATTTCGGCTGTTGGTTTGTAAATAAAGTAAAAAAACATAATATTCCTCATTTAAAACAATTTATTTACATATATTTTTTGTTCTTTTCTTATTTAATAATAACAATACATTAACTCTTACATTCTATTATTATATCTACTCTTACAAACTATAATATTTCATTTCTATTTATCCAAGAATTATGTTGATTAGAAAATCCCAACCATTTTACATATGCCATGTCTTCTTTAGTTTTAAGAATTTTTTCTACAAGGTATGTATCAGGAAATCGAGTTTTTTTCAGTTCATCATCATAGAAACCACCTTTAATTGGATTTCCTTGATAGTCTTCTAATATGTATGTTGCGGGAAAAGTATTTTTTACTGCTTGAATTTTAAAAATTTCAGTAGTCCAATTGGGAGTGTAACCTTTTTCAAAAATGTGTTTATATTTGCTTATGCGTACATAATCTCCGGCATTAAATTTTGATGTTTTGTATATTTTTAAATGATTATAGACTGTTTTCAATAATTTCATTTCGTTTTTAGAATTAACGTCAATTGGTGCCATTTTAATGGTGCGATGAACTTTTTTATTATATTTTTTAATTAGATCTTTATAAATATCAAGCCAATAATATGAACCATTAAAACTAAATTCTTTCCACATCATTCCTTTTAGAGTTCGATTAAATCGTTCTACTATTGAGGCTTTCATTATACTAAATGTTGAGTAATGATTGATATTATGGTTGTCCATGAGGGTTTTAAATTGTTTATTGAAAAATTCTTTACCATCATCAGTCTGCAAGTTTTTGGGAACTCGACCTAATTTTAAAATACTTTCCATTGCTTGAAATACTTCAGTTGCTGTTTTTGTTTTAAGTGCAACACCCCATGCAAACTTTGAAAAAGTATCAATGATAGTTAACAAATATCGGTATTTTTTATTATATGTAGAATAGTTTCCCATTTCAACTAAATCAGCTTGCCAGAGATCATCTATGCCTTTCATCACTACTCTTCGCCGTATGAAATTTTTTCGGGCTGGTTTATGAAGTTCATTTACTAAGTCTCGTTTTGTTGAATGCATTATTATTAAGTCTTCTTTACTTAAGGGAATATTGTAATCTCATGTTCTTTATTTTTAATATCAAGCCTGTTATATAGTTTCTGATTTAAGATTTTGATTTTTCTTTCAAAATCTTTTTGAATTTTCTCTATTATTTGAGAAATTTCATTAATATTCTTGTTTAATTGATCCATTATCTCCTTCTGTGTTTTTGCAATTTGAGATTGTAAAAACATTTTATTGACACCATCAGTTTCTTCCAAAGCATTCGACATATGTTTGATTCTTTTGTTTTGAACGTCAATGTTGTTATCTGTATCCATAAAGAACCCAAGCAATTTAGGTGCATTCTTCATAGAAATTACGCCACTTGTATCGTTTATATAGTGACCAAATTTATCAACAGACATTGCTTTGTGTTAATTTAATAGTTTCTCAATAATTTTTGCTTCATATAATTCTTCAATAATAGATACAATTTCGTTATTATGATTGCTGTGACCTGCAGCTTGTGATGCGAGCAGAAGTCTAAGTCGATCTACCAACTCATTTGGATCATCCCAGTATATATAGTTTGGTTTATTTGAATTGAAATCCATTAACCCACTTCCCATGTAATTTTCTTTTGTTGTTGATGTATCAGATGAAGTGGGTGATTGTAGTGTTGTGGTAGATGGATTCTTAGGTTTAATCAATTTTCTAATAATATTTCTATATTTATATGCTCTTGTGCCCCTTATATTACCATCTGTGGTATAACCCCTTTTATAGGCATTGGTATTAATTAATATCTTTTTATAAATATCTAACTCGGATTTATCATAGTTTTTTGGTATTTTTTGGAACATTAATGAAAATAAACCTGGAGTGAGTGCCCATATTTGATTTCCAACTTGAATCCTATCTTCATTAAATTTGATGTTACTATCACCAAATTTCCATTCATTGTTTGAATCTTTATGTAATCCATATAGTGTGTCTAATTCATGCCTTTTTTCTAGATATAACAAGTCATTAAAATTTAAAGGACTATTTAAATTTTCTGTTTCTGGTTGAGAATAAAAATCATCATCATCGTCATCATAATCTTCAGAGTTACTTGCAGCAGTAGCTAATATATTTTTTTCTGGTTTTATAATTGGAATATAAGAATCTGTTTTAAATTGTTTTTGTTTTGCTTCATTTTTAATATTAGTTTTTTCAATTTTAGAATTTACTTTGGTATTTTTCGAACTATTAATGAAATTTTTCAAGGGTTCTGTTATGGGTTTAAATGTATCTTTAAGTTGTTCACGAGTATCAGCTTCACCAATTTTTATACTGCGAAATTTCTTCTTTAAAACATTTCTTGTTTTTATCAGCTCTTTTAATACTTTTTCATTCATTTTTAATCAGTTAGTTTAAAACGAGTTTCGTTGTAATATCTTTAAAGGGTGATGATGTACTAATACTTGTATGTAATTTATTCTATTATTTATAATGTTATGAAATAATCAAACCGCTTTCTATATCTTCCATTATTCAATTCATCATCTTTACTTATAACCAAAAATCCATATTTATCTTTCCAACATTCTCCGCAAATTTCACGAAACTTTTCGTAACTCATATCGCTACCAACATGATCAGCATATATATGTTTCATATTCATTTCATCTTGCTTAAACATAATAATCATATTAGCGTTATCTCTAATTAAATGTTTAGGAATTCTTGTATATGTTTGACATAAGTAGAATGAGTCCACATTTTTATGTCTACCCATACAAAAGTAAGAACGTATATGGTTTTGTTTTTCACATGCAACATCATCAAATATCATAATTGAATTATTTTGTGCTTCATCAGGAGGTATTACAGAATCATTATCTGAAAACGTGTAAAAACCCATTCCCTTAATTGGTGATATTAATTTTCTTAAATATTCATACTTTGGTTGAAACAGTGATTTTGAGTATAAATAGATGTTTTCAAATCTTAGGCCATTAGAACTTTCTAGTAAGCTAATCATAACGTTAGTCTTTCCACAATTTGAAGGACCTACAATTAGCGCGCGTATTGAATTCGGTAATATAGAACTATGTCTAGTTTTTGATTCTGTATTCGTTGAAGAATCATTATTGCGAATAAAAATATTTTTATGTTGTTTTATTAAACGCATCTTTACAACTGAATGAATCTATTAAATATTATATTTTCTTATAGAATAAAATAACATAAAATGGTGATACGCTTTAACAATAAGCTTAATTACAATAAAACTATCAGAGGAAGAGGTTTAGTTAATACATTAATAAACTCACTTCCTTTCGAACTACATCTTCCTGGTTATCAATATTGCGGTCCTGGAACGAAATTACAAAAACGTTTAGCACGAGGTGATAAAGGAATAAATCTATTAGACGCTGCATGTAAAGAACACGATATTTCTTATTCAAAAAGTAAAGATATAAATATTAGACATCAAGCTGATAAAATTCTTGAGAACAGAGCTTGGGAACGAGTACTTTCAACAGATAGCAGTCTACCGGAAAAATCGTTTGCATATTTGGTTACCAACACAATGAAAGCAAAAACTAAATTAGGTATGGGGATGGCTATGCAAAAGAATAATAGACATTCAAAATTGAATAAGGTATTTGGAAAAAAACTATTCAATTCAACGATCAAAAGGACAACAAAAATTTTAAAAAAAGAAAAACCAACAGATCTTAACGCTGCTATCAAGATCGCACGTAAAGTCATCAACAAATCCTTTAAGGGGAAAAAATCTCAAATCGTAATTCCACGTGTAATACATGTTCCAAAAATTGGAGGTGTTTTACCACTTATACCAATATTAACTGCTTTAGGTGTAATTGGCACCCTATCGAGTGGAGGTGCTAACATAGCAAAAGCAGTTAATGCAGCAAAGAATGCTAAACTTCAACTTGATGAAGCGACTAGACACAATACGAGTATGGAAGCCATAGCAATGGGTAAAGGACTTTATCTTAAACCATATAAGAAAGGATATGGATTAACTTATAAAGAAAAAGCAAAAAACTTCTAAGCAAGCTACCCAGAAGGCCATTGACTGATATTGATATACGAAAATTCTCAAAAAATATACCACACTTTAGAGGAATTTTTATGTTAGACTCAATACCAAAACATCCCAGAAATATTGAATGTGGAGTAATTAATTTGGATTCTACAATCGGCAATGGTACACATTGGGTAGCTTACTATAAAAACAATAAACAAATAGAATACTATGATAGTTTTGGAAATTTACAGCCACCATTGGAACTAGTGAAATACCTAGGAGGAAATATAAAATATAACTACAATCAGCATCAAAATTATGATTCATTTAATTGTGGACATTTATGTCTTAAATTTTTGTATAAAATAACTGCAAAAGAAATTAATAAATAAAACAATTGAAACTATCTTGAAAAAGAAAACCAGTATTTTTTATTTAATTATTTTATTGTAATTATTAAATTGATATGAATATTATTATTTTATTATTAAAATAAATCTTAAAAATTGTTAAAGTTTGCGTATATGGGGTATCTAGAATTGGACACAAAAATATCTCCCTCCTCGAATGGCTTCAATCGCAAGTTTTTCTCTCCTTCCCTGGATATAAGATACGTTCCAGATGATAAATTCTTCAAATCTTCGTCAGTTAGCGTATTGTAGCGATATGGCAAAAATAATACATGATCATCCAGCTCAATTTTTATTGAGTTTCCATACTTCGTTTTCACTCTACTTGCACTTATAATGATGTATTTAGATGACATCACAAGATCCTTAATGTGAATTAAGGTTTTGCTGTAACTCATAGTGTTAAATTTGTTGATTAAGTTTTTCGATGCTTCCATTTTCCACAACCGATCACGTTAGATTCTAATTTTTAACTGAGATTAAACAAACTTCTCTAAGTTGATAAGAGCTAAACTAAATCAATATTGATCATTTTTATTAATCAAGAAAAAGGCAATAAGTATATAATAATGCGAATGAAAGAGATAAGGATATACATTTCTTCCCTTTGCTCTATGTCAGTATTAAAAAACCTGATATTTAGGAAACAATGCAATTTAAAAAAAATGAATACAAAAATGATTCGCTATTCAACATGAAGGAGAAATTGGTATAAGTAAATATGAAATGACATTAGCACACAAAGAAAAATCAAAACAAATTATCAATGGCATTGTCAAAATAAAAATAGTAAAGTTAAAAGCAGGTAACATTTTAAATACGACATTTCACTTAATAACTGGAGTAAAAGAGAAAACTATACTTTTACATTATTGATATGCTATAAAATAATAAAAAAAATTCTTCTGATATATCACACTTACATCCAAAAAATTTAAAACAAGAATCATTAACAAGTGAGACACCAAACAAGTATGAAAGACTTAAAAGATTTCGTGATTAATTTCTTAAAAACATTCGAGCTCGTTTTGATGCACGAGCACAGGTTGTGCGTTGAAAGTTTTATTACAATGCTTGAAGAAAATGAGGATTTCGGCGTTGCTGAGAGTGACGATGGAGAGCCACATTTCGAGTGCTGCCCTTGGCACAGCCCAGTTTGTGAAGAAGGCCCTACTCCATGCAGATGTTCAATATATTGTTTACGCAAAATAAATGTTATAAATTTAATTTATAATTATAATTTAATGTATAATAAAGAAGAATAGTAAAAATCAAAAATTTTTCCCTTTTATTTTTATTTATTTAATTATTTTCTTATTTCAGTAAATAAAATGTATTCTAATACAAATAAAATTACAAATAAAATGAATAACAAAAAATGGTAAATAAAAAAATATTTTGCTACATTTATTATGGATGATGAAATTTCAGCGTTTTGCATCATTGTATTTGAAGATTCGACAAATGTAATTGGGATTTCAATAACTTGATCTTCATAATTTGTAATGTGATTGCTTCTAGCTATATTATCGTTTTTCATTTCCATATTATACTCAGGAATGTTAGAAAAATTATCGTCTCGTATTTCACCTTCTACGTCTCTGAGACCACAGGTATCATAACTGGGTGGTGGTAGTAGTTGATTTAACACATTCCAATTAATAGGTACATTATTGGTACAACATCTTCTCAGTAAAGCACAATTTGGTGACCAACGCAAATGTTCTGTTAAAGGTTGATCAGTAGGCCCCCAATTCCAAATTTCAACTTCGCAAAAATAACATTTCGTTTTATCATAATCTCCACTATAAAACATGCCAGTCATAGCTAATTCTCTTTTATCTACCCATTTTAATGGCCAGCATGTAAAAGTTTTTAAACGTTCATCTTCTCTATGGAAAATGTCAGTCATGCTATAGCGTGGCGTAAATGGAGATTGTTTTAAATGCTGATCTTCATTGCTATCGGATTTTAGATCTTTAACCATTTTAAATTTTTCTTTTTTTTTTTTTAATATCAAGCGCAACTATTAAAAATACTATTTTAACTCCACGATATATCACAAAATACTTGTTGTTGAAATAAATTGTTTACGCTATTTATACATGGATATTTTCAACCCTTAAAAATTATATTCAGTATGTTATGCAATATTAGAAATAATTATTTTACTTTTAATAGTTTTTTATTATTTATATTTATTTATTTAACAATTTCTTAAAATTATTTGAATAAAAAGATAAAAAAATTCACTACATCTGTTAACTTAAATCTATTTCCTTAATGAAGCGATCTCCTTCTTCATCCAAATAAAACCCGTCATTTGCCTTTAAAATTATTTTATCACCCGCTTCATCTTCCAGAAAAAACTCAATTTCCCACAAAAATTCGTAGTAGGCCATTTGGTTGTTGGGGATCACCTCCATAGAATTTTCATCGACAACAATATTGTAGTAAGCCATTTGGTTGTTGGGGATCTCTTCCATAGAATTTTCATCGACAAATTCAATTTCAATCTCGCTCGAATTCATTCTTCAAATCTTCAATGTTCAAATGTAAATAAACCTAGTTTTCAGAAGTTTACCCTACTAAGCCTTTTAAAAAGGGAAAGAAAACAAACTACATTTAATGTTTTTGTTTTATAAACAACTTATACATTCTAAACAAATTTTACTTATAAGCATGCTCAATCATGTTTATGATTCTTGAATATAACAAAAAGGTCTCCTTTTTTTTAACAAAGAAAGTAATAAAATTTACGTGGGAATTTGTAAAAAAAAAAACAAATAAAAAAAAAAATTTTCAGTTACACCTTTTTTCTTTTCTAATTAAAACCATAAAAAACAAAAACCAAAAAAATGACATTGATCCTTTTTTCTTTTCTTACTTTTGTACCTGTTTTAAATTTTCTTGTCAATTGATTTTATCAAACATTTTCTTTTATGTAAGCATGGAAGTGCAGGTTCAATCATGTTTCATTCACAACATTTATTTATTTATATAGGTAGTATGTAAGTAGTGTTAGTTACAATAGTATCAGTTGAATATGAGTACACACGAAAGAATAAAAAGAAGAAACATATTTCTAAAGAAAATGACATACAGAAGCATGATCGAAAAATTTTTGTTTGATTTTCATGGATGCATTTTTGATGACCATTTACTTCAGATAACTGAAATCAAAAGAATGCTAGATGACTATGAAAATATGGAGCTCATTGAATCTATTTACGGAAAGCATTTTAAAAACTGTCCTTTTCTATGCCGAATTTGCGATCGTTCAAATACATGTGAATGTAATGAATTTAAGTTAAAGAAGGATAATGTAATTCATTTAATAGAAAAATATTATACATTTTTTATTACCAAAATAAATACTTAAAACGAAATTAAAAAATTGTTCTTTTCTTTATAAAAATAATTATTATACACATTCTTATACATATTTTATAATTAGTAAAATAGGTACTCCAATCACATTTTCATATCTTTTATAAAAAAATAAAAAATATATAGCTAAAGAAAACACATTTTAAGATGATCTAAGCAAAAATATGCATTCTAATTGGAATTATATTCAAGAAAATAGAGTCTTTCAAGTAATTTAGTTTTCAATAAAAGATAAATTCTCTCTCCTTGTATTCTTAATACAACCACCAATTCAGCTTCAGAATAAACACATTTCAACCATCTTGATCTTTAAACCTAAACATCACAATTTAACATTTCCACTTACAAATTTTACCTAACTATTCAATAAAAGAAAATTGCTCTATCATAATTACATTAACACAACCACCAATCATTTTTAAGTACAATACATTTCAACCATTTTCATCTTCAAACATAAAACATCACTTTACAACATTTGCACCTACATGTTTTACCTACCTATTCAACCCTTAAAATAATGCACAATATTTCAATAAAAAAAATTCTCTATTCTACTATCCTTAGAACAACCACCAATCCTTATTTAGTGCGTACATTTCAACCATCTTGATCTATAAAGAAATGCAGGTGTTAACAGCATTTTCTCACTTTTTTCTTGCCTAAACATTTTTTACCTACCAATTTCAACCCCTGAAAAAATAATACACATTCATTCTTAAATTCATATATAACACACTCTTACGCTCTCAAGTGAAAAAAACT
This sequence comes from Pollenia labialis, assembly GCA_949318255.1. Lineage (NCBI taxonomy): Eukaryota > Metazoa > Arthropoda > Insecta > Diptera > Polleniidae > Pollenia > Pollenia labialis. The sequence continues at coordinate 127,249,602 of OX439142.1, read as the reverse complement.
CTCACGATCTCACCAATTCTACTTTTCCAATTGGAAATACCCATATACATTACTGATTCCCTGTCTTCATTTTGTCAGCATTCCAATTAAAAAAATAGGCATTCCAATTAGAAAAATAGTGACTACTACAGGATTCTCACGGACTATGTCCAAGATCCCCATTACCTATCTACTCCGCCAAAGCTTTTCCGACCCTGAATTGAACAGGATCGATGAAAACTTATTTGCCGTATGCATTGTGCCACTGCAAGTGAAAATGGGAAGTGTCATTCTGTGGGAGAATTCTCGGCCTTTTTCAACGCGATTTTGTAGACCAATAAAATTGATTTACGCAAAAGAAACTTCTGAGTTGGTTAGTGCTGAAGTTGATAAAGTGAAACAGGAAATAACTGAAATTATTCCAACACAATTTGAGTCTTATCAAATCAATCACCAATTTTACATGACAATGATCGATGGCAAAGTTTTTAGTATAATTTCAGAATCCTCGTCACAAACATGTGGAATTTGCGGAGCTACACCAAAAATTATGAATGACTTGAATGCCAATAATAATCTGCCGGTAAATAGAAATATGTATGAGTATGGCTGGTCAACACTACACGCTTGGATAAGGTGTTTTGAGTGCATTTTACATATTGCATACAGAATCCCAATAAAAAGGTGGCAAATTCGTAGCACTGACAAATCTGTTGTACAGCAAACTAAATTAGATATACAAGAAAAGTTAAGAAATGAAATGTCTTTATTAGTTGATATTCCTTAGCCCGGATCGGGAAATACTAATAACGGAAATACGGCTAAAAGATTTCTTCAACAACCAAAATTGGCAGCACTTTTAACTGGAGTCAGTGAGGACTTATTCAGTAGATTCAGCATAATTTTACGCACTATGGTTTGCGGGTACAAAATAAATACACATACGTTCAAAACATTTTGCTGGCAAACAGCGGAAATATTTGTAAACAAATATTCATGGTTCTATATGCCATCTTCTGTACACAAAATATTAATTCACGGTGCTGAAATCATAAATAATGTCTCTCTTCCAATTGGCATGATGTCAGAAGAAGCACAGGAATCGCGGAATAAGGATTTGAGAAATTTAAGAGAGCATCAAAAAACACTCACTTCTTTTCTCATCTGATCCTCTCATATCCACGCTATCCAAACGGCCTTCTTGCTACTCCCGGAACAACATCGAAATTGGAAGAGATGTACAAAATTTGTTTTCAGAGCCAATTGTACATGAAGACACTGTTGGTTCAGATACTTCTGATTCAGATTAAAAACAAATATATTATCATCAAAAAGTAATTTCAATTTTTGGGAATACAAAATTTAAATTTCAAAAGATTTTGTTATTCGTGCTAAATTCCCAGTTTTTATTATTGATAAAAACACTTGAAATTTATTGTTGATGGGATAAGCTATTCCTATGCGCATTTCACTGGTTGCTTAGGCCAGATCATCAGGAAACTTCATCCATAAAGATTTTAGAAAAACTAAAGATATTAAACCAAGTAAAAATGTTAAACGTATAAGACTTATAGCAACAGTTCTACTTGTAATAATATCAAAGCTTAAACAAAACAACATCAACAATAAACAGTGCGTTCATCTCGTCTTACATTCCCCGCTACAATTAGTTGAAATTCTCTCAACATTAATTGTAGTTGTAAGTAGGTTAAGAAAAACAAAATAAAAAACAACAACAGCTTACAAAAGATGTTGTCAATTAAGTGTTTTTTAGGCCGTGCACCCGCCTGTTTATTATCAAAAAGTAATTTCAATTTTTGGGAATACAAAATTTAAATTTCAAAAGATTTTGTTATTCGTGCTAAATTCCCAGTTTTTATTATTGATAAAAACACTTGAAATTTATTGTTGATGGGATAAGCTATTCCTATGCGCATTTCACTGGTTACTTAGGCCAGACCATCAGGAAACTTCATCCATAAAGATTTTAGAAAAACTAAAGATATTAAACCAAGTAAAAATGTTAAACGTATAAGACTTATAGCAACAGTTCTACTTGTAATAATATCAAAGCTTAAACAAAACAACATCAACAATAAACAGTGCGTTCATCTCGTCTTACATTCCCCGCTACAATTAGTTGAAATTCTCTCAACATTAATTGTAGTTGTAAGTAGGTTAAGAAAAACAAAATAAAAAACAACAACAGCTTACAAAAGATGTTGTCAATTAAGTGTTTTTTAGGCCGTGCACCCGCCTGTTTATTATCAAAAAGTAATTTCAATTTTTGGGAATACAAAATTTAAATTTCAAAAGATTTTGTTATTCGTGCTAAATTCCCAGTTTTTATTATTGATAAAAACACTTGAAATTTATTGTTGATGGGATAAGCTATTCCTATGCGCATTTCACTGGTTACTTAGGCCAGACCATCAGGAAACTTCATCCATAAAGATTTTAGAAAAACTAAAGATATTAAACCAAGTAAAAATGTTAAACGTATAAGACTTATAGCAACAGTTCTACTTGTAATAATATCAAAGCTTAAACAAAACAACATCAACAATAAACAGTGCGTTCATCTCGTCTTACATTCCCCGCTACAATTAGTTGAAATTCTCTCAACATTAATTGTAGTTGTAAGTAGGTTAAGAAAAACAAAATAAAAAACAACAACAGCTTACAAAAGATGTTGTCAATTAAGTGTTTTTTAGGCCGTGCACCCGCCTGTTTATTATCAAAAAGTAATTTCAATTTTTGGGAATACAAAATTTAAATTTCAAAAGATTTTGTTATTCGTGCTAAATTCCCAGTTTTTATTATTGATAAAAACACTTGAAATTTATTGTTGATGGGATAAGCTATTCCTATGCGCATTTCACTGGTTGCTTAGGCCAGATCATCAGGAAACTTCATCCATAAAGATTTTAGAAAAACTAAAGATATTAAACCAAGTAAAAATGTTAAACGTATAAGACTTATAGCAACAGTTCTACTTGTAATAATATCAAAGCTTAAACAAAACAACATCAACAATAAACAGTGCGTTCATCTCGTCTTACATTCCCCGCTACAATTAGTTGAAATTCTCTCAACATTAATTGTAGTTGTAAGTAGGTTAAGAAAAACAAAATAAAAAACAACAACAGCTTACAAAAGATGTTGTCAATTAAGTGTTTTTTAGGCCGTGCACCCGCCTGTTTATTATCAAAAAGTAATTTCAATTTTTGGGAATACAAAATTTAAATTTCAAAAGATTTTGTTATTCGTGCTAAATTCCCAGTTTTTATTATTGATAAAAACACTTGAAATTTATTGTTGATGGGATAAGCTATTCCTATGCGCATTTCACTGGTTGCTTAGGCCAGATCATCAGGAAACTTCATCCATAAAGATTTTAGAAAAACTAAAGATATTAAACCAAGTAAAAATGTTAAACGTATAAGACTTATAGCAACAGTTCTACTTGTAATAATATCAAAGCTTAAACAAAACAACATCAACAATAAACAGTGCGTTCATCTCGTCTTACATTCCCCGCTACAATTAGTTGAAATTCTCTCAACATTAATTGTAGTTGTAAGTAGGTTAAGAAAAACAAAATAAAAAACAACAACAGCTTACAAAAGATGTTGTCAATTAAGTGTTTTTTAGGCCGTGCACCCGCCTGTTTATTATCAAAAAGTAATTTAAATTTTTGGGAATACAAAATTTAAATTTCAAAAGATTTTGTTATTCGTGCTAAATTCCCAGTTTTTATTATTGATAAAAACACTTGAAATTTATTGTTGATGGGATAAGCTATTCCTATGCGCATTTCACTGGTTGCTTAGGCCAGATCATCAGGAAACTTCATCCATAAAGATTTTAGAAAAACTAAAGATATTAAAGATGATCTGGCCTAAGCAACCAGTGAAATGCGCATAGGAATAGCTTATCCCATCAACAATAAATTTCAAGTGTTTTTATCAATAATAAAAACTGGGAATTTAGCACGAATAACAAAATCTTTTGAAATTTAAATTTTGTATTCCCAAAAATTGAAATTACTTTTTGATAATAAACAGGCGGGTGCACGGCCTAAAAAACACTTAATTGACAACATCTTTTGTAAGCTGTTGTTGTTTTTTATTTTGTTTTTCTTAACCTACTTACAACTACAATTAATGTTGAGAGAATTTCAACTAATTGTAGCGGGGAATGTAAGACGAGATGAACGCACTGTTTATTGTTGATGTTGTTTTGTTTAAGCTTTGATATTATTACAAGTAGAACTGTTGCTATAAGTCTTATACGTTTAACATTTTTACTTGGTTTAATATCTTTAGTTTTTCTAAAATCTTTATGGATGAAGTTTCCTGATGATCTGGCCTAAGCAACCAGTGAAATGCGCATAGGAATAGATTATCCCATCAACAATAAATTTCAAGTGTTTTTATCAATAATAAAAACTGGGAATTTAGCACGAATAACAAAATCTTTTGAAATTTAAATTTTGTATTCCCAAAAATTGAAATTACTTTTTGATAATGTTGGGTATTTAGGGATGTACAATAATCTGGCAACGCCTTCTTGTTACGTGGTTAAGTTACATATGTCAAATGAATGAATAAAAATGATTAATCTGTGTTCCAAAAGCAAACAAGAAACACGCGTTTTTCTCCCCAATACATAACAAATTGGCGACGAGAAAAAAAAGTAAGGTTATATTATAACCACATTCTTTTCAAAAGTGAGACTTAATTTAAGTATTTTTTATCACAAACACCAAGTAGGGGTATAATCCCTCAAAGTGTAAAACAAACGTAATACGTTTAACAAAGTTTTAAATAAAGAACTCATTGCACAAACCTCTAGATGGCAAATGAAGCACCAAGTACCAGCAACGCCAGCATGTTCACGTTCATGCAATCCCATAGTCTGGGTGAGTTCTCGCCAAGGTCCGACAACTGGATTTTATGGAAAGAACGATTGGACATTCACTTGTGTGAAATTCAATGTGTTGATGACAACATGAGGAAGGCAATATTGTTAAAGCTGATCGGTGCCGAAGCTTACAGTATTTTACATAGCTTGTGCAGCCCAGAGTCTCCAATGCAAAAAACGTACAAGCACTTATGTGAAATTTTAGAGACACACTATACATACGGTGACCATATTTTTGAAACCAAAATACAGAACAGGGATAAGATTTCATAATAACAATTAAAAACTTAAAACTTAAAAAAAAACATAAGACTGTTTCCGAGATCATTGCATATATAAGTATATTTGTAAGAACTATAAAATTAAGATTAATTTGTACTCAGTACATATCATCAATGACAAAAATGTTTTGATTCTTAAGTAAAATGGGTTAATAGAGAAATTTTAGGCGTTAATATGTATATGTACAAAGCAATTAATTTTAGTAAGCCTTCATTACTTTTTAAATATTCTTTAAACTCTAAACAATTTAAATCATAATTATATTTAGTAATTAAAATGGATTTGAGGGTATTTACCTTCAATTGAGCTTTTTCACTAGTCCATATGTTATTTAAAATAGAAAACACTCTTTCTGTTGGAGCATTAGAACCAGGTAAACATAAACTGAATTCGACAACTTTCAAAATATTTTGGAAACTTATACCTCCTTCTTTGAAATGTTTAAAAACTTCTACCCAGCGCTCTTCAGCAGATTTTTTGTTTTCATTCCATTGCTTTAATTTTTCTGAAGTAGTATATCTTTTAACAAGAGCCTGCTCATCAAATAATTCGGTGTTATTTATGTTTAATTCGTTTCTCTTATCCATAATAAAAACAAAACTGGATTCAACATCCTCCCATGCAGGAGTTTCACGTAAAAGAACCCATTTCAGTATTTCAACTTCTTGATAAGCAGTGTCCCATTGATTTAAGTACTCAATGCAATTTGCAAAAAATTGGCTTGCGGTACTTTTAAACTCATTAATATCGAGAACTTTTTTTTGACTTAGCTCAATTATGATTTTTTTAACTGCAATATCACTTTCAGGCATGAAAATACAGAACAAATACAGAACAGTTAATGAAATACAGAACATTTTAGCGTTTTTCGCAGATCAATAATTTATACAGAACACGGCTCTGAAATACAGAACTGTTCTGTATAATACAGAACGGATGGTCACCGTAACTATACACCGCCCAAAATTATTTTTAAGCAACGCAAACTGTTTTACAGTTCACACAAAGGCGAAGATGAGTCTATTTCCAGTTGGTATGCTAGGGTAAAAAAATTGGCTCTGGATTGTAAATTTGCTAACCATTTAGAAGCATGCGTGCTTGACCAGTTTATAATGGGTCTCCCGAATAAAATGTTTGAACGTTTCTGCGAGGAGGACGAGAGGCTCACTTTGGCAGACGCTTTAAGAAAAGCATTAATCTTTGAAACGAAGTACAATTCATCTTCCAACGAGTGTGAAGCTGACGACATAAATTTTGTCAAGAAAGGCACGTGGTCAAGACGTCAGAGTGTGCAAAGTCCAAAATCGCAAACACATAGTGAAGCTAGTTTGAGCAGAAATAATAACAACAACAAATCTGGTGGTAAGAAGAGCACAACATGTGCTCACTGTGGTTGGCGGAACCATGAATCGCAAAGATGCAAATACAAGAACAGCAAATGTCACCACTGCGGAAAAATTGGACACCTTGCGTCGATTTGCAGAACGAAGCCTAGTAAAGTTAATTATGTATCAGATTCTGATGATCAGTTTGGTAGTGATAGTAGTAATGATTTTGTATTTTCTATTTATAGTAAAAAGGGAGTAATGGGTCTTTACAAATTACCAATAAAAATCAATGGAGTTGAAATTGAAGCCACTTGTGACACAGGAGCACCATGCACATTGATTCCGGTGTCGTTTTACACAAAGATACGTGATAAAAATGTATTAAAGCCATGCAAAACTTCTTATTTGTCGTATTGCGGCGATCGTATTCCAATCATGGGTGAGTTTGAAGCTATAATTGATTATTTGGGCGTGCAAAAAGTGATTACGGTGGTTGTTACACAGACTAAAACGCCTCCGTTGCTCGGTCGTACATTTTTGAGACATTTTAACTTTGAGTTGGTACAAGTAAATTCGATTAATGAAATTGATAAATTTGAAATGATTGAGGGGCAAATTAGGGACCAATACAGTGACATTTTTAGTCAGTCATTAGGCACTTATAGTGGTGCGAAAATTTCGTTGATGATTAAAGACAACGCAAGGCCTATTTTTTTCAAACCGCGGCCCTTGCCATTGGCTTGGAGGAACAAAATTGAGGGCCAGCTGAGGGACTTTATTAAGCAGGGATTTTTGGAACCGATAGACAATTCGGAATGGGGCACTCCATTAGTTCCCATACTGAAACAAAATGGCGACATAAGGCTATGTGGGGACTATAAGCTCACACTTAATAAATATTTGGAGGATTTTAAATATCCGCTACCTCGAATTGAGGAAATTTTCGCGGCACTTCAAGGGGGTGAATTATTCACGAAGCTTGATTTGTCCAATGCGTATAACCAGTTACAACTCGATGAAAAATCCCAATTATTATGTGCATGGAGTACACATATCGGTACCCTTAAATTAAAACGTTTGCCATTTGGCATTAAGACTGCTGCACCAATTTTTCAGAAGACAATGGAAAATTTATTAAGAGATGTTCCAGGTGCAGTGGTGTATCAGGATGACATTACCGTTACTGGCAAAACATTTCGAAGTCATGTAGAAAATTTAAAAACCGTTTTAAATAAATTGAGTTCAGCGGGTCTTAAACTAAATGCAAGTAAATGCAAATTTTTCCAAGAGGAGATCTCTTACTTGGGTTTTACCATTAATAAAAATGGGTTAAAAAAGAACAATGACCGGATTTCGTCCATCATAAATGCACCTAAACCTGAAAATGTATCGGAGTTAAGGGCATTTATTGGAATGATAAATTATTATTCCAAATTCATAAATAACTTTGCTAGTATAATGACACCATTTTATGAACTGTTGCGAAAGAACTCTAAATTATTGTGGAATAAAGCGTGTGACGATGCATATCGAAGGCTAAAGAAAGATATCACTTCTGATCAAATTCTTGTTCACTTTAACCCCAATTTGCCGATAATATTAACAACAGATGCATGCAATAATGCAGTGGCCGGCGTACTTTCACACAAATTTTCTGATGGTTCTATTAAACCAATTTCTTTCATCTCGAGGTCCTTATCAAAAAGTGAGAGGAATTACAGCACGCTTGAAAAAGAAGCCTTGGCTATAGTTTTTTCTGTAACTAAACTTAGGCAATATTTATTAGGGAACAAATTTGTATTACGCACCGATCATAAGCCATTGTTGACAATTTTCGGGGAAAACAAAGCATTACCTGCTATGGCATCGGCGAGAATTCAAAGGTGGGCACTCACACTCTCAGGCTTCGATTACAGAGTGGAATTCATCAAGGGTGTTTTTAATAATGCTGATCAGTTATCTAGGATACCACAGGGCCAACCGGCAGGTAATACAAAAGATTATAGTTACGTAAATTTTGTTCAAAAAGACAATAGTCTGCATTTAAACTTTAAAGACATTGCGAGGGAGACTAGACGAGACCCAATATTATCTAAGCTTGCTGACAACATTAACAGGGGTACAGTTCTAAGTTTAAAGGCACCGGAATTTTCTTCATTTCGCGAGAAGGCAAGCGAATTATCCGTGGACTACGATTGTATTTTATGGGGTTACAGAACGGTAATACCGCATAAATTAAGAAGTTTTGTTCTTTATGAGCTGCATAGATCACATTTTGGGATAGTAAAAACCAAGGCACTCGCACGTTCTTATGTGTGGTGGCCTGCAATGGATAAGGACATTGAGAGGCTCGTAAGTGATTGCAGCGCTTGTCAGAGGTTGCAATCGAGTCCGGAAAGGAGTAGGCTCATTTCGTGGGAACCCACTGACTCGGTATGGAGTCGAATCCATGTAGATTTCGCAGGCCCTATCAAAAACTTTTATTTGTTGATTGTGGTAGACTCTTATTCGAAATGGGTAGAAATTTTTAAGACGAGGGATATAACTTCTGCTTTTACAGTGAATAAAATTAGGGAACTGTTTTGTCGTTATGGCTTAGTTGACACATTGGTTAGTGACAATGGACGTCAATTTACGTCAAGGGAGTTTCAACACTTTTTGAAAACAAACAATGTGAGGCATATTTTAACTGCACCAGGTCATCCATCGACTAATGGGCAGGCGGAAATTGTTGTGAAAACAATAAAAAAAACAATCATGGCAAATTTATCAAGTAATAAAGAAACTGATTTAGGCACTATTATAAACAAATTTCTTATCGATTATCGCGTTACAAAACACAGTACAACTCAAGAGTCTCCGGCAAAAATATTTTTAGGAAGAACTCTGAAAACTCGTTTTAGTCTCTTGAAACCAGACCCAACGAAAAGCTTTATTTTGGAAAGTCAGTCCAAAAGCCAACGTAATCACAAAGGAAATCGTAACATTGAATTTTCACAAGGAGATACCGTTTTAATAAGAGATTATAGAGATCAAAACAAACCCAAATGGTCAACAGCAACTGTTAAAAAGAGAATTGGCATGCAATCATACACTCACAATATTCTGTACGTAAAATTAACTGAAATTGTAATATAAAATAAATGAAAGTTCAATTAAAAACCGGTCTACCTATTTTTCATTTATTTTTAACAAAAAGTTCATTTAATTTTTACTGTCAAAAATTCAACACCATTTTCAGTAAAAACGATTAAATATTCAGTTATTTATTAAAATTTTACTGTCAATTTTTTACTGTCAAATTGACCCCATATTCAGTAAAAACAATTAAATATTCAGTTATTTTATTAAATTTTCGCTTACTCCACAAAAGAGCCGAATTTCTAAAAATACCAGACAAACACCTGTCCGCTTGTTTTTCTTATAAGCGAGAGAGGGAGAATATTTTTATTTACTTACCCAGTTACACACGTTTGTTTTACTTTTGTTGTACTGACCACGTTGTTTACAGAAGAACTCTCAATTATAAGACACCAGCAGCATGACCGATATGGCTTCGCAATTATTTTACTTTTAAAATTTGATGTAGGTATTTAACTAAATTATTTTAACAAATAGAAAATGGGTATTGCTTACACAAAACAAGCAATTCATTTTTTATAGATAAGTAAAAATTAATTCTTGGTAGTAAAATTATATAAAATAACTGAATATTTAATTGTTTTTACTGAATATGGTGTTGAATTTTTGACAGTAAAATTTTATAAAATAACTGCATATTTATTTATTTTAACGGAATATGTAGTTAATTTTTTGACAATTAATTTATAAAAGATAACTGAATATTGATTTGTTTTTACGGAATTCGCGGTTGAATTTTTGACAGTTAAAATTAAATGAACTTTTCGCTGCTTTAAATTACATTTTTATTTACTTTAACATAAAGAAGAATTTAACTCAATCAACGGACAATATTAACTGCAACTGAAAATCCGTATTAATATGCACTTAGTTTTTTGAATAACTGTTAGAATCAGTTAAAAATAAATTTGCTTGGAATTTTAAATGTTTATTTATTTAAAAATGACTGAACGGAATATTTCTTAAATAAACTACAGTCCGTTACTGTAATAATATTGTGAGTGTACATGTGTGTTTTAAATGATAACAACCAAACTATTAAGCGTCATCTTGACCAAATAAGGCGTCTAAATGCAATTGAGCGGCAAGATGATGAATCCACGGGCGATAAAGACCTATCAGAGGATGATATTTATCTAACGGGTGATAATGATACGGCAAACCAAAACAGTGTGCAGGGTGGTCAAGCTGTGGCACTTGGAGAGGTGGTCAATGAAAATGAAAGAGCAAGTAATTATTCCACAAATGACAATATTGGTAATGATGGTGAAAACCCAGTACAAAGAAAACTAAGACCGCGAAAGGGTGGTAAAGTAATTAATGAACTAAAAAAAAAAAAATTATGAAAATTAAGGTAACTTTGTTAAGTAAAATTTAATAATTCTGAAGTATTTAAAATGTGTATAGAAATGTAGGAAAATTATTGAATTGATTTTTAGTTTATATTATAAGAAGCTTAGATGGGGGCGTGTTGGGTATTTAGGGATGTACAATAATCTGGCAACGCCTTCTTGTTACGTGGTTAAGTTACATATGTCAAATGAATGAATAAAAATGATTAATCTGTGTTCCAAAAGCAAACAAGAAACACGCGTTTTTCTCCCCAATACATAACAGATAATAAACAGGCGGGTGCACGGCCTAAAAAACACTTAATTGACAACATCTTTTGTAAGCTGTTGTTGTTTTTTATTTTGTTTTTCTTAACCTACTTACAACTACAATTAATGTTGAGAGAATTTCAACTAATTGTAGCGGGGAATGTAAGACGAGATGAACGCACTGTTTATTGTTGATGTTGTTTTGTTTAAGCTTTGATATTATTACAAGTAGAACTGTTGCTATAAGTCTTATACGTTTAACATTTTTACTTGGTTTAATATCTTTAGTTTTTCTAAAATCTTTATGGATGAAGTTTCCTGATGATCTGGCCTAAGCAACCAGTGAAATGCGCATAGGAATAGCTTATCCCATCAACAATAAATTTCAAGTGTTTTTATCAATAATAAAAACTGGGAATTTAGCACGAATAACAAAATCTTTTGAAATTTAAATTTTGTATTCCCAAAAATTGAAATTACTTTTTGATAATAAACAGGCGGGTGCACGGCCTAAAAAACACTTAATTGACAACATCTTTTGTAAGCTGTTGTTGTTTTTTATTTTGTTTTTCTTAACCTACTTACAACTACAATTAATGTTGAGAGAATTTCAACTAATTGTAGCGGGGAATGTAAGACGAGATGAACGCACTGTTTATTGTTGATGTTGTTTTGTTTAAGCTTTGATATTATTACAAGTAGAACTGTTGCTATAAGTCTTATACGTTTAACATTTTTACTTGGTTTAATATCTTTAGTTTTTCTAAAATCTTTATGGATGAAGTTTCCTGATGATCTGGCCTAAGCAACCAGTGAAATGCGCATAGGAATAGCTTATCCCATCAACAATAAATTTCAAGTGTTTTTATCAATAATAAAAACTGGGAATTTAGCACGAATAACAAAATCTTTTGAAATTTAAATTTTGTATTCCCAAAAATTGAAATTACTTTTTGATAATAAACAGGCGGGTGCACGGCCTAAAAAACACTTAATTGACAACATCTTTTGTAAGCTGTTGTTGTTTTTTATTTTGTTTTTCTTAACCTACTTACAACTACAATTAATGTTGAGAGAATTTCAACTAATTGTAGCGGGGAATGTAAGACGAGATGAACGCACTGTTTATTGTTGATGTTGTTTTGTTTAAGCTTTGATATTATTACAAGTAGAACTGTTGCTATAAGTCTTATACGTTTAACATTTTTACTTGGTTTAATATCTTTAGTTTTTCTAAAATCTTTATGGATGAAGTTTCCTGATGATCTGGCCTAAGCAACCAGTGAAATGCGCATAGGAATAGCTTATCCCATCAACAATAAATTTCAAGTGTTTTTATCAATAATAAAAACTGGGAATTTAGCACGAATAACAAAATCTTTTGAAATTCAAATATATTATCTTTAAAAAATTTGTATTAATTATATTAACAACACTCAAAATAATATATCTGTAATTTAACAGAAATATTTCTATAACTTTAACAAAAAAGCTCTGAAATAAATGAAAATTGTTTAGAGTTTAGTTTTTTACGCATTTCATAGTCGAAATTAAGCATCAGGCTTTGTTTTTATTCATTTGCGAATTAAATGCCGGCAGATTCGGTATATTGACCACTGTGCAACGGTTGCGAAATTTGTGCATTGTTGTAAAGTTTTAAGTTATGCTTTGCAATACTGCGTTTATGAAGTCAGTTGATATATATATTTTTTTTGGCAATTCCTTCTTAAAACCAAATAATTATTAGAATTAATTAAATTATTGTCATATTATTTCAAAATATGTTTGGAGGCAATATAATATGAATGCGGCTTCTTGATGGAAGACTAATTCAACCAAAACATAGTTGTTGGTGACAATATCATGGTTTATTTGACCATGATATTTTTAAACATGTTACTCACAATAGTTTTGTTGCAGGTGACCATACTGAAAAATTTATTTTCTCTAGGTGAGCTTTAAACATTTTTTACCCGTTTATTTCTGAAAATTATAAAGTTGTCCACAATTTGGAAGCTGCGGACCGAAAATGCTTAAAAGAGATATGAAAATCATTCGAAATTTTAGGAACTTTTTTCTCCAAGTCTATTGCTGCAATTATGCCGAAGACAGGAAAACAAATCTTCAATTGGTATCCGAGAAAAATAGCATGTTCTTCGAAAGTTTTAGCCAAAATCATCATGAGGCCATAAAATCCGAACGGCAGCTAAAGTAGCAAACCCCAAATGGGATTTTGTTAGTTTCAAAACGTACTTCGAGAAATTCCCTCGAGGAGTTTGTATTTAATGTGTTTGTATTTAGTGTGACTTTTCAATATTTATTAGCCCAATTACAATTTACAAGCAATGTTAATATAAATCAATTATAAAATAAGTATTACAACTGCCTAATTAACTCTAAAATCGATTACTCAATAAATTATTTCATTAAAGCAGGTAGCAATGCGGGACAAGGTTTGTTTACGCTGTAAATTCATGTTGTTTTCAAGAAACTTGCAGCAACAATTTTTTTCTCTTTAATTTATAACATTTTGTTTGTCGTTTCTAACAAACCATTACAAATTAATGAAACAATTTCTGCTCTCTGCGACTCATATGCCTCTAAGAAATTCATTTTCGTTCATCCATAACAGAACTCTGCCCTTCTTCTGAGTTTGAGAAACTTCTTACGTGCAAGTAGTTCCAGTTGTGTATAAGTAAGTCTTCAAGTTTTATTTTTTTATTGTTGTTGTTGTTGTTGTCATGCTTGTTATTTCTTATAGCATTGGCGCTTAAATGTGAAATATTTTTAAACTTTATTTTTCTTACCTCCAGCATAGAAATTAAAATAAAACTACACACATGTACAGTGATATTAGTCGTCATCACAGAAGAACTCTGCAAATGTACAAAGTGCAAAATATGGTTCACATCTATGGCTGTGATGATGATGGTGATGTGATGAAGTACTCTGGTAACAATAAATGTACGTTTGTATTATGTGTATCAAAATGCACGTGAATTATTATGGAATACTTATAAATGTGGGAAAATACTAGACTTGTATATGCTGACACAGTAAAAAAAAAAACTGAATAAAAAGTAAGAAGAAAAACATTGACAGATTACAAAATTGCCATGCGAAATACACAGAATCACTTTCCCATTACCTGATCAAAAAAAGTTTCAAATTAACCCAATGAATATAAATGCTCTGTAATGCTGGGAACACAATTGAGACGCACCTCGTAAGAACGTAGGACGTAGCTCCGCTCTATTTTTTCATAATTACGTCGTAAACTTATTTCGTTTTCTTTTAAAACTAACATTATTGAAATTTTTTTAAATTTTTGTTTATTTTTTCCATCTTTTATTGTGTTTTCAAATATTCAATTGGGAAACTCAAAAGTAATTCTATTTTCTAATTTAATTTTTTCTTGTTCTATGACAATACGTTCACAACCGGCGCAAAGTGGGTTAAATTATAGATGAACTAAAATCTTATTTGGGGAAGTCCATTTCTATAGAAATTTATATTTTCTTTAAAAAAAAAATGATAGATAAGGTTCTTAAAATCAAGTTGAACCAGGCCACCCTCTTGGAATAAATACACCGTGCTAGGCACCTGGCGTTTTAACCTAATTCGGTAAATAACGCTTATAAACTAGAATAATTCATTGAACGTATGTAATAACACATACAGACCACTAATAAAATATGAATCAAAATTAATTAACTTAAGTTTGAACAATTTTTTAAAAAAAGTATTAAACTTTATAAGACTTGAGGCTTAGTTAGCCGGGAGTTACAGTTCCGTTGCAAATCAGCTGATTAATTTCGTTGTATGCAAAGCAATTAGAACGATTACAGTGAGCAGTAAGAAGTTACGTCTCAATCTGTAAGAAAAAGATTGGTCTTACTTCACTACGGTAAGGTTACTGTTACTCCCGGCTAACTGAGCCTATAGGCTGAGCTCCAATACATCCTAATACTTTGCAGACAACGTAAAAAATGTATCAAAGAGTTTAACAATGCAAATTTGGCTTATTGGTTACGCGTTGATAACTTGCTCTGCAACCGACGTTTTGGAACTTACCCATACTTTCTGCAAGTTCTGCGGCTCTTATACCATTGAATTTATAAAAACATGATTCCAAATACAATATCAAAGCTGTTCTATAAGAAACACCTAATACAGAACGGTATTCCTGAAATTCTTGTATTTATGTTATTCTTTTAGCACTATGTGAAAAGACTTTACATATAACGAAAAATAGCCTAATTATTGTCTGCATTGCTAAATAAGATTAACTGCCTGTTCATCTATTTCTGAACGAAGACTTCGTTCGCTTAACTTGCATTTAAAACGAAATAAAATTATATAATATTGTTTTTTTTTTAACATACAATTTAAGCGAACGAAGTCTTCGATCGAATCGATGAACTGGCTATAACAGTTCCAGTCATCGCGTGAGCACCGTTTGTGCCAATCCGATCAAATTTATTATAAGAATATTGTTTGTTGATAAAAAGTTGTTTATAAGAAGAAAAACTTTTAAACGGCATCTGACTTGGTAAGCTCGAATAAGATGACAAAACAATCCTTTAAAAAACTAACATAGTCAAACTTGCTACTAGCGTAATACATTTCAATGCCACATAGTTTCATCAACAATAAAAAAAATTTTGTGTTTGGTAAAAAAGCTATACAATTTTCAAGTTTTTACTTTCCGTCCAATGTTCTTAATTTTTTAAAATAAGTTTATGTTGCACATTTACTCAAACCGATCAAACCAAAAAAATATACGACCAAATTTGGTCGGAAAAGACATTGTTCAGCAACCCTGGTTATAATATTCATAAGCGGACACCTTCATCCTTGGAAGATAAAGTCTGAAAAGTAAGTATTTTGATTCGTTAATAAAATCAAAAATCATTTCTAAAGGACTTCATGTGTGCAACACGTTTTATACGTCAAGTTTTTTGTTTTGATTAAGAGTTGTTCAAATATTTTTATCAAATAGAAACAAATGTGTCATATAAAAATCCACCGCACAAATATATTTATCGATTACATAGAAAATAAATTAAGATTGTCATCCTTGGCTATCAAAAACTGCTGATCTGTTTCCAAGACGCATAGAAACGTTGGATGTAAGCCTACTTCAGGTTTTCATACGTATATGTATTCTACGCCTTTTACTGTGTAGTTTGTCCAATACAATTTCGGTGATTTTACCTTTTGACTGATGAAAAATCACAACAACGCATAGGACACGTGGTGTGGACCTCCAGAAGGGGTTATAACCCCAATAGGTTAGGCCGAATTGGCAGTTACACGATTTATATTGTATATCAGTTGTCGATTTTGATTTAAATAATTTTTGATAAGTGTTAAAACATATTTCGAATTAAATATGTACTACGATGTCAAATATACACAAATACCGTAGTTCGGTCATAATACTCTCGAAAGCATACTTGACTTTAAGTCAAAATTAGTAAATGAGATAAAAATGGTATTATAATTATTGTGACAATATCGGACCTCAGTATTTTTTTTCTTAAAAAATTTGCATTCTGGGTTATCAACAATAACAATTCCCAGCACACACATGTAAAAACGTGTGATAAACTAAAATGACAATGCATGTGAGTGGCACATGTGCCACTAATAGTTTTTGGCGCGCAACAAAAACTAAAACAACATTTTAGTAACAATTCACTGCACATAAGCTTGTGCAAAAACAACAGCAAAACAATTTCTCAAAAAAAATATTGGGGGGTTTTTTAAGCCGGTTTGACAGCTGAGAATGGTAAACTGCGTTGACATTTCTGTTCAGTAAGGTTTGGCAAGTCATCAAGAACAACGTTTCCAGGGAATCTGGAAATTTACTTTAATCTATTCGCGAAGTTCATAGCGAACTTTACGAAGCTCATTTCTGGTTAAATGGCTACTTCAATAAGCAAAAGTGCCATATTAAGAGTAAAGACAATCCTTAAGCCGTTAACGAATCATCATAACATTCATTAATATTGACATGGGGACTGGTTTTTTGTTGTCAAAAATTAATTTGCTAAATGTCAACGACGTATGGTTCCAAAAGAATGTGCAACTTGACATACAACGCGCTTTACTATCGATTAATTGCAAAATCAATTTGGTAACAACTTTATTCCAGAAGTGGTTCTGTTCACTGGCCCGCTCGTTTATGTGATTTAACGCCTCTGGATAATTTTCTATGGGGACATGTTAAGTCACTAGTTTATGCCGACATGTGCAACCATGTATGTCAATTTTTCCATTTTGAACTGTTGATGCCATTTTTGTTATTATGAAACGCTCTTTGTATGGTTCTAAAAATTTTTGAAAACAGATAGACTCATTCCGATTTTTTAACTCAATTACAAAGTTGAAAAGGTGCAATACCTGGCCCATAGTTTGATCTAGAATGGGTTTTAAGACTCTCCTAAAAAATGTTATTTTAAGACATACGCGGTTGTTTATGTAGCGAAACGTTGTATGATCAGATTAAAGAAATTGTAATTCTTAATTGTTTTTAAATTTGTTTCATCCTATTCGGACCAGTGGTTCACGAGTTATGACAAACCAAAGAGCATAAAACGTGACAAATTCCCCTATACGATACTTACTAATTTCAAATTAATTGTTTCAATTATTTATTGAGGTACCATGACCATACTAATGATGCAGAAGCTCTTCTTTTTGGGTCTACTTTCATAAGCAATTATCAGAATTGAGTCCCGAAATCATGTGTTGTACTGCGTTATTATTTTTAGTTTTTATTCAGCTAAAAAATATACCCTATATATGGATATATATTAATATAGGAAAAACAATCTGTAAGATACGTTGTTGCATGCAAGTAGCCTTGTTTGTGTGTTTAGTTTTGAGCTGAGAGCGCGCTTAACGTTTATGATTCACTTACACATCTACATGAAGAAAGTACTCGTAATAACGATAAATATGACGCCATCTAACAAGGTAATAAATTGAAATTCTTAAAGTGATTAAATGAATAATGTTTCAAAGAACTTTATGCACACATGAATAAAAAACTTAATAAAGTCTTTTAAATTTTTCAAATGTACAATATAAACTATCTTATTTGATAAATTCAATTACTAGTTTAAAATTGGTGTTTAGCACAGAAAACAACAAGCGGGATTAGTTCAACTGATTATACAATCACTTCTAATGGTCAGCGAAAACACAAACATACGATCTTAGGGTTTTGGTTATTTGTTAATGCAGTTTATTAGTTTGATATTTAAGGTTTTTCAATTTTAATAATAAAGTTTTGTAGTCTAAATATTCTAGGCACATGCAATGCAAACAGATCCATTCGGTGGGAGTACTTGGTAAATTTCCACAAAAATAGCGAAAATGTTTAGGTTTTCAATTAATTACGAGAAACTTAAAAGTTCTTTGGCAAATTTGTTCAACTTAAAATTCAAAATGCTTTATGAACGAAGACTCCTCAAATTATCTTACATTTTTTTGCTCTGGCAAATAGACAAATTAGAAAAACTTTAGACACATTTAAAGACACTAAAAGTACCCGTACTCGACATGTTTTTTACATCTGACTTGTCAAATTTTCCACTGCAAAATACATACATGTCGTGTGTCACCTTTAGAACGTTGCTTCAGTAAAAGTCAGACACAAAGTCAACTGATAAAGTTTTAATTGAAACGTGCTCTTTTTTATTCTGACAAACCATTCAGGCGACTGAAGTTTATATTTTACAAAACCGATTTGTGAATTTTCACTTCACCTTTTAATAAAAATAACGTACATATATTAATAAATCCTTAATAAGTATCTTGAATTAAAAGAATTTAATATGGCGGATCTCTTTTACGGCGCAATTAAGCATTTTTGTTGCAGCAACTTTGATTTCTGCAAAAAACTTTGTGAAAAATAAGCAAATCGTCAGCTCATTAATGGTTTGACCTACCGACTATTAAAAAAAAAATTAAAAATGTTGCTCCATATCAGTTATTTTAATGTTTTTTAAGTATTTAAAACGTACAACTAGGGCTTGCATTACCGATTAACCGGTTTATCGGTAAATTGCTAAAAAATTCATTACCGAAAAACCGGTAAATTCATTATTTTTTACCGGTTTTTTCGGTAAAAATGTATGCTTTATATTTTACAATATTTGTCGTTTTGTTCTGTTCTTTACGTACCTACTATTTTATAAGTAAATAGTTGAATTTAATATTTAAAATATATAATTATACTATAATAAAGAAGTTCAACTTTATTTATAAAGTAGTATGTACGGAACAAAACGAAAAATATTGTAAAATGTAAAAAATTTCTTTCTCTTACTTGCACCTACGTAAAAATTAAACAAATTTTGGTTTCTTGTTGTGTGTTGTGTACAGGGTTTAAAAGCACCCATAAGCTGGATGCTTTTTATTTTTGCTTTTGCCACTGCTATTGAAATTTTTAATTTTTTTTTTCCAATAGCCAATGTTTTGTTTTTCGTTTGTGCAAAAAAGCAAATGTCCTATTTTGAATATTTTTATATTTTGACAATTGCTTTTTTACCAGCCAGCGACAAAAATGGACAACCACCTAAAAAGCAACAGTTTCCATGACCACAGCACGAAATGTGTGTGTGTGTGTGTGTATTTTATAAAACAAAATTTTATAATTAATTAGTTTGAATACAATATTCACTAACTAAAATACTCTCAAAATTACCGGTAAATTCCCGGTTTACCGGATTTTTCCACATAAATTACCGAATTACCGGTAATTGAAAAAGTCGGTAAATTTGCAAGCCCTACGTACAACATTAGTTTCACACTTGCGTTGCTTCATTGCCGTAAGAAAAAAGGTAGTAAGAGCAAAAGCATGGGCCAACCAGTAGGTCTACGCAAAACGCTTGCTAATTTTTTGCCGATTTGTGTTTTTATTTTCATGCAATTGTTATTGTAGTAGTTTATCTTTATTATCCCAGCGGAAAAAAGAAGGGGTACGGATGCCTTCTAGAAGGCCTCTGTACTCCTTCTTTTGGATATACAAGGCCTGCTCGCTCCATATAATACTCATATCTTTTTACACACGTTGTCATTGCGGAGAAGGCCATCCGCTCTCGCTTCTTTAGCAGGTTCATAAGAATGGCAACGGGATCAAAAAAAAAATTGATTTGCTTTTGCTTGTGCAAAACAAAAAACAATACAAAAAATGTTACTCCTTCTCTACTCCCTTCTCATAGAAGCGAGTGTAGAAGGTGTATCTTATCTTTTACACCAAAGAGCCGAGGCCTTCTATGAGGCATTCTTTAGCAGTTAGATAAGAATAGGAATTTTATCAAAACAATTTTAAAGCAGGCCTTTTAAAAGGCCTGAAGTAAGAAGGTCTTATGAGTTTAACCGCTGGGATGTTACACACACAATGAGTGTGGTTTTTTCTATTATTGTATTATTTGTTGAAAAAAGTTGTATAAAATAAATAGTAAAAAAATGGAACTGTTTTTGTTAAATTAATCCAAATAAATGAAAAAGTTTCTTCAATGATGAATTTTTTTAAAGTTGTTAATAAAGAAACTTTCATCTCAACAACAAGTTACTTAATACACAGCAATAAGTACGTGTATGCAGCACAAAAATACTTTTTAATTTTTTATGCGGTACAAAGCAATATGTTTAATTTTCAATAAAATACTCTTAACTTTTTACTTTATTCATGAAAGTTCACAGAAATTTAAATTTTTCTGCAAATTATATGCCGGATGTATTGGAGAAAATACAAAAAATCTATACTGGGTATATTTTGAGAAATCTTTATGTAGGTCTTCTTTGTCGTTTTTCTCCACTCCGTTTGTGACCGAACATTAAAAACATTCTCAGCGTTTTTCTAGCGTTAAAGGTATTTGTGAAAGCTTGTTATAAGTTTATGTTTTGCGTTTAATTTTGACACCTCACACTTTCCTTAAAATAAGTTACAGTAAAGAATTCGGTTAAAAAGTATCCCTGTATATGATTAACGACTTTTTAATAACATTCACTTCAGTATTTGATATAGAGTTATTTGCTTAATAACTTCCTTCTTAACATTGTATTATTTGCTTAGTTTCAGCATCAAAGGGATGCTTATAACAATTTCATCAATTACCTGGTTTTTCAATAATATTTTCATTGTAGACATTTTTGGTATTTTCTTGTAAAACTCATTTTATATTTCTGATTTTTAAATGACGCAATTTGTACAACGATATTACATTCTCCTGCAAACCATGGCATAAAATTGTATTGTGTTATCATTTAAGCAAATACAAATTCCTTTTTTTTTTAAATTTTTCGAATATCGTTGTTTGATGTAAGAAATCATTTTCAAAAATTAGAAAAAGGTCTCATTTGAATCCAAAAAAATATTATGAGATGACAGTTTAAAATGTTAAAATACAGGTTAGCGCAGAATGAGTTCGAAATTTTAATGACTTTTTTAGGCATTATTGTTTTTTGTTTTTTTAGCATTTTGTGAAGAAGACTACTTTTGAATAACTATACAATTGAACAACGAACCAAAATAATTGAAACCGATTAATATTATTAAAATGACTTGTTTTAGGCTATATTGTTTAAATTCTTTATAAATTTTTATTTATTATTTTTTTTTAATTTTTTTTTCCGCATTTTGTGTGAAGAATTAAATATAAATAACTATAGAATCGAAAAAAATAACACCAGACATTTTGCGAAAAGTTATGGAAATCATGTTAAAAAGAGCATATATGTTCGAAGAATAAAATGAACGTGAACGTTTAAAGTGCGCTTGAGGTTGGCATTTATAAATGAGGCTATCAGCGCAAAAGTGGCGTAACCCACAATTAAACTTGGTTACGGTTCTGGTGTAAAATATTTTCTTTGCACTAGAAACATAGTTTTTGAAAGGGCCGTTACAACCAAGTGCTATAGTGCAAGAGAATTGTTAACTCCTTATTATCTCATAAAAAGTGTTATGAATTAATCTTTATAAAACTTGTCAGGTCAGCTATTACAATTCATTGAAATTTTAAGGGTATTTAAGTCTATTAAAAAAGTACGCGCCATATGGGACCTAATTTATCACAAAATTTGGTAGTACGATTTTTAGTCTTATAAAACGAGCTTGCGGAGCATTTAAAACAATAAGTGCATTCAGCCACCAATTAATGTTATTTTCTGTAACAGAAAATCCCATTTTTAAGGGGGTTTGCTCCACATCTGAATTAACAACTATTTTCCTACTGAAGCCGATTGCTCAGGAAAATTAAAAACAATTTGACACCAAAATTTTGCTTGTCTATTAAATGTTCGGAAGCTGAATGTGATTTCAATAGACGGACAGGTGGACAGAAATATAAACACAAGAACATTACTAAATCGACTTTAAATTATTCAATGACCATTATTTTTATACGTAAGATTAATACTTAAGATGTTTCAAACGAAATGACAAACGAAATTTAATTTAACTTTGTATTTTACAGATTTTTCAACGCTTTCAAAAGTAGTGTTCATATACTTAACTGGACTGTTTGAAACCCAAAGTATTTTAGATAAATTAAATGACATTAAGACTCTTCAAAGGAAAGATCATTTCGGGGTATTTCAAGGTCCCAAAGTATCGTTTCCGAAAATCTGTGTTATTCTTGTCTTTGTCAACCTAACAAAAGCACCATTTTTCTGGCAGTAATAATTTAAGTTTATTACATAATAAAATTTTCTAGATCTAAAAGCACAGCTATTGATTTTTAAAATATAGTTTCAACTCTCAGTTTCAACATTAGTGTCCATAATCGTGCTTGTTTCACCATCTAAAAATCATCAAAACATGAATATCTTTGTGTTCATTACACCAGTATTGGAAAAGTAACACTAAAAATCGCTCCATAGTATTCGGTTCGGGAGATTTGCGGAAAACACAAACGCTAATAGTGTTTGTGTAGAAAATCATTAAAAAAAAATAACGTTGCCCAGTTTTTCATCTTCGAGCACAAAAATAATGCTGTTCTTATTCAACTCAACAAAATATTAGAACATTTAATTCAGTTCGGTTTTTTTTTAAAAACCACAAACTTCATTGTGTTCGTTAATTTCTACTTTGCTTTGCGCCCTGATGGCTGGTAAAAAAAACCAAAAAGTTTTTACAAAAACAGAAGACACATACGAAAAAAAACAAAAAGCTAGCAAAATAATTTTACACAAACAAAACATATACACAATACACACACAAGCTGTTCGTGCTGCGGTCGTTGTTAAAATTTTTCGTTTGTTCATTTCTTTATCAGTGTAAAAAAAGGAAACATTCTAGAACATTAAAATACATATAATGTTTGTCTACAGTATCACTACAATAGTTATGCTTTTTAACGAAGAACGAAGGAGTGCCCCGGTAGGCTAGCTGGTAGAGAGCTAGTCTATCAGCGCCGGGGTTGCGGGTTCGATTGCCGCCAGAGACTCTGGTTTTTTTCCCTGCAGACAAGCATAAAGCTTCGCGGGATTTGCTTAGGAAAATAAAAATAAGAAAAAAAAAAAAAAAAAAGAACACTATATAATGTTCGGCTCTTTCTTGAAAATAGTAACGAACGGTATTAAGGATTGTGTTTGTCTACACGAAGTCTTAAAAAAATAGATATCGTGTGAGCTGAACGCTTAATATAAGATAAGCCCTAAAAAGCTTATCTGATAATTTTACCCCAGTCTGAGTCTTAACGGCCGGGTTTTTGAGATGCTGATTAAGTTTAAACTTAGCTTAACGTAGATTTTTCCGGCGATATCTTATTTTTTTTATTTTTTTATTTAACATTTAAGCTGTTCCGTTAAAAATGTGTATACCAACTGGGTACTGGCAACATAAATCTGTTTTCAGATTAACTAAACAAAGTTCAACTAAGATCTCAAAAACCCAGCCTAAGTATTAAAAACAAAAAAATGAGTATTCCTATTAGAAAAGATAACTTCAAATTTAAAATTTAAATTATTTTAATAAAGGCCAGTGAAAAAAACTAAAAATATTTACAATGGACACCACTGCATTTAACATAAATTAAAAATCACTGAAGATGACCATCAAAATTGATCGAAATATCTGAATAAATAAATAATAAAAATTAAAAACAACCCAAACTTTTTGTTCTATCCAATATAACAGATCTGAAACAGAATTTATAAATACAACATAAATTAACAAGGGAAAAGGTCTCCAAACACAGAAGAGAAACAAAACTGTAATCCTTAATCTTAGTATCGCCCAGAACAATACCAAAAACTTGACTCAAGCTTAAAATTGGCAGCTGTAGCCCCTAGAACTTAAAAACCCATGGACTGGTTGTTAAAAAAAATGCATTTGTAAGTCACGTGCAAGCGCCAGTGTACGTATGGCAATATAATTTTAGCATCAAATAATGACTCATTTAAGAGGTGACAGCACATTACGAGTTTTAATATTAACACTTACTTGCATCAGCAATTGCTACTATTAAATTTTAGAGCAATAAAACTTAATAGTTATTAAAAAAAATACTATAATACACAATCTCGCACACAAAACGTAAAATTAACCAAATAAGAGCACAAATACGAGTTGAGTACAATAAAATTTAGATAGAAATCAGTATAACTTAAAGGTGACTGCAATCGTTACACTTACGACTACATATAAGTGCATGTTGTTAAAATCAAGTGCCAATTGGCACATACAAACAATCTGGTTAGTGGCTTTGTGGGTTGGTAATTTGAAATACTGTTAATTACAATTGCATGTGTTTAAAACACATACAATACATATAAATTGTAATTACTTTTATTGGTGCTCATACACATTCACACAAAAGCATATCGAATGACTTGACTCCAGCAGTTGTAACTTCTACTCCAATAATTTGCTTCTAGTTAAGAGAGTTAACAATTTTAATCTAGAATAAATGAAATAATTCAATTGCAAGTTTAAAACGATTTAAAGTTAAAATCAAATACACGCAATTCCCACGGTTATTGAAGACATCAATCTTTATTTGAAATACATTCAAGTCAAACACACAACTGAAATTATTTTCTTGAATTGAAATAATTGAAAAATGTATAAGAAGTACCGTACCAGCTACAGAAACTTTCACTTAAATACGACCGAGTACTTTAGTGTGCTCCCCTTTTTTCCCATCAACAAACTTACAAATTTTCACACACTCACATAAATTGTCTGTTCGTCAGTCTAGCAATCAGTAAAGCTATTTTATTTTGGGTGATGTGTTAAACCCTTTTAAAAACATTATTTTTGTTGTTGTTTCTAGTGGTGGAAAAAATTGAACTGCATCAACAGAAAAGTAACAAACGGCCCCCAATGTTCGTAAACAGTATCGGAGTGCAGCCTTAGTTCATTTCTAGTTACTGAAACTAATCTAAGCTGACACTAATGACAACTGGCTTACATTGCCACACTTAAGTTGCATGGCAATTTGTTTCTTCAGCACCCAGTGGTAGCAGGAGCGTCTTAGTTGTAATAATAACAGTGGGCCGCAGAAGAATAAATTGTGCTAAAATATAAGTTATGAACATTAGTTTGTATGGAATCAGGCCCGGATACGTGCCTCTATTTCACCTAAATAAAATTTACCGTTTGGCGTTGCATCCTCCGTGGCAAATAAGGTGTAGTCATACCTTGAATCCGGCAAGGATTAAACTGATAGGCGTTCTGATGTCATCGTGATTTCTTAAGGCCGAAGTTGTGTTGGCAGACACCACCAACGGCATACTCTCTAAGGGAGGGGCGAGATGATCTAAATGGTTTAAATGGTGATGCTGGTTATGGTGAAGATTAAGCAGTTTGCTGGTAAAGTGAAGGGTTGCAGCTGCTGGGTATGTCCAGCTAAGAACTGGTTGTTGAAAACAACGAAAGATTGAGATACAACGGTTTAAGATGGGTGTGCGTTGGTAAATAATGAAATGCAGTTGTTTTGACTACTCCCATGAGATGTGTTTTTCTTTTGGGCATATAGTGCTTTTTCTTACTGTGGCTGTTCGTTTAGGGAACACGTGTTAACTGCGTTTTATACACAAAGTTACGCAGAGGGAAACTCCCATACAGAAAGCTAATTTTTCACCCTTCTGGGAAAGGGCCGATTCCATTTAGCTGCTGTTGCTACTCAACATATGCTGTTGAAAGTTTTCCAGCTCCTAAGCAAGGTGCTCCTAAACCACCCGTTGATTGCGCTCGCGCACATGGTCGTTTGTTAAACGTATAGCTTGTCACTCAGTAGTTAAGATCCACCGTTTGTTCAAACGGCAGGTGCTCATGTGTATTTTTTTCCACGAAAGAAAAAGTTTGGTTATCAATACGAACTACCTGTTAAAAAGCCAGCTGAACTGGATAACTGATCGTGGAACCTCCCGTACAAGGACAATAGAATTGTCTCAATATCTAGAGAATGATAATAGTAGAAGTTTGCCAATTTTGTGTAAACTTCATCATTATCAATACACGAGATCTGTTTTAAAAAATAATTATAATTATTAGGGGGATTAGCGGGCCGTTTCGGATTAAGTCAGTTGCTTAAAAAATTCGGCACATTTTATTGTCACAGGCGATGTTACTGAAACATTAAAAGATTAAAAACCAAACATCTTGCTTGTTATTTTAGCATTTTTTCCTCCATACAGATTGGATTATTTTCCTTCTTCAAATCCACTGTACATCACAAAGAATCTCAACATAATAAACATTAACAGCAGCACAAAATATAACAGCAACAAATTACTAAAAACCCACTGAATGAGCCGCATTCATGTAAGAATTTTTTTTTTGGTTCCACAAAATTTCCCATGAGTTTAATTTTTTTTTTGCTTTTTGTGAGTTTTCTTAAATAAAAAATTGTTTCTCACTTCATCACTTACGTCTCCGCGTAAGAGAAAATATCACTTGTAAAAATCATTAAGTGTAATTTTATTGTATTGATGGAGTGAAGGGCGTTTGGTGAATTGTATCGTTGGGGGGACTATCAATCGTTGTGACATTCAATATTGTAAATTAAATATATGTTTTTTTTTATTTTAAAATTGATGACAATCAAGCACCAAAAAGTGAGGGGGGTTCATTTCAATCTCACATCTGTTTATTTTTTCGGTACTCTGTTTGTATTTCCTAGATACAGTGTCTTTTTCTTTTTAAAATTTCCAACAATACTATTAAACGATATTTTGTAAGTTCCCTGCTGCTGTTGTAATTTTTGTGTTAAAGTAATTAAATTGTGTAAATGTGCTTTCGCTTTTGTCACTGTTGTTGACATTTCTTTAGCGACTTAAATTCATTTAAAGGTTTTTTATTCTTCGAAAAGCAAATTAAGAAATTTTTGCAATTATTGCGGCAGTAAAAAGTGTAAGGAAGGAATTTTTGTTATAAAAAGTCCTTCAGTGATAATGAAAGATAACAATGAAAATACTTTATTATAGCCCGAAAATTATCTGGGTTAAAAGGTAACACTTATGTACATAAAAAAAATAATGTAAAAAGGATGTCCATTAAAAGATGACACTACAAATGCAAAAGGTTTGTAAGGAATATAACAAATATGCTTCCGCCCTTCATAGCAAAAGTGTTGAACTTTGTAATTCTTACTGCGAAAGTGTATTTCTTTTGTTGGTTAAACGTACAGTAGTGGTCAAAACATTTTCAACCTTTAACCATGTGTAATAAAAATCGTTATTTTATGACCAAATGGTTAAGGATTGTAAAACAAAAATTACTTCCCGACAACACAGAAAAAAATAAAAATTGATTTTATTTAAGAAATTTGTGATATTAATTAAAAAAATTAATTAAATTTGCACCAATAAACATTAACTAAATATTTTTTGATATTTGTAACATTTTCTGCAGTAGTGTTGCTAATAAAAGTAAACGCTTAATTCACTTGATAAAGTTTTTAATTAAAACAGATTTTATTCTTTTTATTAATGGTTTAATAGAAACAAAATTGGCGAGAATGTTTTCTATGAATGATTCGTTAGTAATTCGTAAAATATCGTAATACTTTGATCAAAACATTTGCAACTTATGCAACTTTACTTCGATATTAAACATATTTTTAGTTTTTTGTTTGTAATTAGTAGCGCAACCTTTTCGTTAAATGACTTCTGCATATCGCCTTGGCATCGACTTAATTAAATTGCCAATTCTATTTATTGCGATTTATTCCAGCGCTCATTCAGTAAACATAGATATACTCTGGCTTTTTAAAATTGTGTTTTGGATTTCCCCAGGCCTCTCAATAGGATTGAGATCACAAAATTTGTCATTCATTATCAATTGTTTAACCACCTTAGACCTAAACTTGAGGTCGTTATTGTGTTTAAATAAGTGTAATTTCTAAAGACAATGTTGTTGTAATCCTTTGACATCGATTTTAGAAATCGGCCCAATTATTTCATCAGAAAATCCCCATAATGTTGCAACCACCATATTTAACAGATTCTTTTGCATATCTTGAATAAAGACTTTTACTCCTTGGTCTGCGCACCAGGCATTTGTCATCCAAACAGTGTAAATAACCATTTCGATTCATCGGAAAAAATACATTTCCACTTCTCTTTAGAACAGTTAAGGTAGACCAACTTCTGCGGCCCTACCTCTGATTGCTTGCGTAATTACAAGGTTGTAGCGAATTTGTTATTTTTTTAGATGAATTTTGAGAAAATTGTTCTAACGAGTGGTTAAATGGCCGACGTTGCATGTGAACCACACCAAAACGTAGAGTTTTCTTCTGCATTTCATTTGACATTTCTCAATTTCAAACTAACTCAATTTGAACCATGAAAAGATAGACAATCGAGCAACGCGTCAAAGTTTTTCAGGCTTATTATTAAAATGAGTTCGTACTGCAAAACAAATATTTCTGCTGTCCGCGATAGTGTGGCTGAAGAGCCGCCCACCTCAACTCGTCGTCGTGCCCAACAATTGCACCTCTCACGCTCTTCGTTGATGAACATTATGTATAAAGACTTGCATTTACACGCTTACATGGTGCAATTGACTCAAGAACGAAAGCCAATTGTCAGAATGGAGATTGAGTTGAGTTGCAAACCATAATAGGGGCTTTTATTTTCCGATCATCTCTAAAGGTCGTGATACACTATCCTACACAATCGTACGATTCATTCACTGGAAAATCTGACAAATTTCTATCACACTCAAAAAAAATCGCAACAAAAGTCTGTTACAGGTGCCACACTATTACACAAAAAAGATGCTTTAAATCAATGAAGCCGACATTGTTGTTTTCTTATCAGCTGTATTAGAAAATACAACTCTGATCGCATAGAAACTATCATTTTATGAAAATTTTTAAAAACTTTTGCAAGTCGGTCAGACTTGTCAAAAAAATCTGTCATGTAGTTAAATTTTTAGGCCACACTATCATACTTTATGAACACACACGATTTTTTTGACATATCGTACGACTAAATAGGATAGTGTGTAGTGACCTTTAGCGCACTCTTACTCTTCATTTAATTCGGCTATTGTTTTAATCAGTTCATCGCTCGATTGGTTAACCGAGGTTTAGGTTTAATCGGCTAATAATCGGTAAATTTTTTTTTGATCGGCTAACCGATTAATACGGGTTTTTTTTTATAAATAAGGTTATTTTAATAAATAAAAAGGCATAATTTGATTATTATTTGGAGTTTATTTGTAAAACAAACAAACAAAAGATAATTCATGAATATGTTCTGGAAATCAAAAACGCAAGACTTTTCAACTTCGCTTTTTAATAAGATTTCTGTAAAAAAAGAATTTTATGACAAATACTATACAAATATTTCTCTATGAAACAGAATCTTATAACAAAAATTAAATAAAAAGTGTATTTTTAAGTTTTTAATTTTCTGAACACTCCTGTAGTGCAATTCACTAACTTTTAACACTTTATAAAGTGTTAACTTTAACCACACAATTTGATGTTTGCACTAACAACTATGTGATTCACTAACTTATTTATAACCACGGTAAACAGTTTTATATTTCTCTCTAGTCAAATTGATATTTTATGGCAACTCTGCCAAGAGAACCACGGTAAACAGTTTTATATTTCTCTCTAGTCAAATTGATATTTCATGGCAACTCTGCCAAGAGAAACATGAAAATAGGATAAAATAACAAAGAAGAATAAAAAAAACAAAACAAAAACCTTTTAATTTAGAGATTTTAAATGATATTGTGCAAAGTGCGGATATAATTACTAATTTTTATTATTATATTAATTATTTTATATTATTATTTTATTAATTTAATTTTAATTAAATTAATTTTTTTAATTTTTTAATTTTATTTGATAAGAAAAGGATAAATAAATAAGAAGCTCTACAGAAAATTGGTGTGTGATAAGAAGTGGATAAATTGTAGGCCCCAGATTTTAAAATTTCGTACTTAATTTCGTGATGTTGAATTTCTGATGTTAAAAAAATTTTGAAATTTTCTTAAAGTTTGTAATAATTTCTGAATTTTGACTAGCAAAATAAAACCCAAAAATTTTTGTTCGTTCCTCAATCGTATACATGGCTACTGCATCTCCCAAACGTTGTTTATAATATTAAAATATAAAAAGAGAAAAATACAAAATAAAAAAGGTCATATCAAATATAAAATGGTCAGGGAATATTGGCTTACCCTGTACATGTTTTATTTTCCCGATATTTTTTTTTTATTACAAAATTTTTTAATCGTCAATAATTAGCTTTTTGATGAGTTGATAATACATATTTATTTCCACCTATTTGATTTTTTACAATTTTGCCACTTATGACGAAATTAGGTAATTAACCAAATTTGAATTTATTTTATACTTTTTTTTAACAAGTGTAAGCTTTCTTCCCTTGTACTGATATATTTTTTACAGTTAAAAAAAAAAAATAATGCCATAGATGAAGATAAAAGAATATGGTATTGGGCAGTTGAAAATGTTTTGAGCAGATAAAAAAGTTTATGTATTTATGTAAAGATTGCAGCAAATTATTGTTATAACTATATAAATATCATATAATTAAGGATGCTGAGTAGTCAATAATAACTTCGACACGATTTTTTTTATGCTAGTAATAGTTGCAAATGTTTTGACCACTACTGTATGTGTAAAGCTACGGTCACACTTATCAAATATTTGACGAAAAAAAAAAAACGGGATCAACAAGCAAACTAAATAATTATTTCCTTCAATTCAAATATATATTTAGATTATAATACCACATCTTACAAAAAAACAATTTTTTGCTATGACTAGTAGTATAATTAGCTTGACTTGTGATATTAAGACCATTTTAAATCTCAATAACTATTAACAAAAGAAGGGGTTACGCTTGTTTGGTCAAATATTAAATAAGTGTGACCGTAGCTTAAGTATATATTTAATGAATCTAAGTAACTGAAGATATTAAAAGGATATTGATAATAAATAACAAAGCCAGATAAAAAAACTCCCATTTGAAAAATGTTTATTATTTTTTGCTATAAAACATTTCCAAGAGCGTGCTTAAAATATTTTATCCACAAAAAAATTTACTATTAATTTAATTTGTTTTCCTGACAACATCCGAATCCTCATTTTTTTTTTGTTCTTTTATTTCACATTTATGTGCGCCAAGATGCCCCCCAACATTTAAGTTCTCCTCCGTTAAAACACACACATCCATTAAAACGCATACAAGGGTTTCTTATTTACCGGACTTTATCCATTCCCGGCTTTCCTTACAAAAAAGTTGAAAAATTTACCTAAATGTTTGTATTTATTACACCGCGTTACAAAAACGAACTTTTGTTATTGCATATGAACCAAATAACCTTTTTCGGAAAGGGCGATTGTTTGCCCCCAAAAAGGACACTGTATGTTAATGTAGGCTCTAATCTGCATGTTTATCAAATAAATCAAAAAGACAAAAAGCACTAATACTATTCCGTTTTTACCTATTAAAAAGTACCAATTTTATTCCTTAAAATGTACACTATCGGTCTAATTCATTAAAATTTCTTGTTTCAGCTTTAAGGCTTACAATAGTTATCAAACACTTTTTGTTTTATAAACCATTAATAAAAAATCTGATTTATGAACGCTTAATAGGAGTGGATTAACAATTAAACGTTTATGTTACTTTTGTGTTGGCAACAACATGTTATTTTAATTGTAATTTTTATTAGCACCATCAAATTTTTACTGCTTACTGTAGGTTCCAAAAGAGATTATACAGCTTTATGTTTAATGAATAATTTAACCAATTTTTATTACAGTTACATTACGCAGATGTTTTCAAAATAAAACCTCCAAGGTTTTAACAAAACATTTTTAGCCACATATAACTGCCAACATATTTTAGGTTCAAATGTTTTTGCCTGGAACAATACCATTTTCTTCAATAGCAATGTTGTGAAGTACTGCTAGGGCGATAATCAATGTTTTTCCTTTTGCCAGATAACCCGTCAACCCATCTAAAACCCAGCGAAATCGTTGCTGCCAAACCCCAAAGCAACGTTTAATAGAGTTTCTAGTGTCTTTCTGTGCAGCATTATATTTGTTCTCCTTTTCATTCAGTGGTTTGGATAGTGGGGTGAATAAATTAGTCTGCCGCTTACATCCTGACTCTTCCAACAATATACAGTTGAACTCTCCGCTTTCAAGTTTGATAGTTGACTTATTTAAATAACGGCAGTCATGAGTGGTAAAAAATATATGTATCATGTATTTCTGAAATATAATTTACCTGAACATTCAGGATAACCCTTTCTGTTTATATAATATTGTGCTAAATTCCCGACGGTTTTTTGAATACGTATGTGCGTACCAATAACGTCAGGGAAATTTTTAAAAGTCTCAAATTCTTACATTAGGATTGCTTCCTCTATATGAGATGAAGGAATTTAAATATTTCTGTTATGATAGCATTTTTAATTACGGTCTTAGGCGTACTAAACTGTTTTTCGTTAGTAGGGTTTTTATGGGGCCTAAGGTAAATTATGGACTGATCTTCACGAAATTTCACAGTGTTATTTCTAGTCCTAAAAAACTGTGACGTACCAAATTTTGTAATGAAAGCATTATTTTTTACGGTTTTAGGCATACTAAACTGTTTTCCGGGAGTGGTGTTTATATGGGGATTAGGGTAAATTATGGACGGATCTTCACGAAATTTTGCAAAATCTTATCTCATTTCGTGCCTTGTTCCACCATTTATGTTATTTTTTGTAACAAAATTATAATTTTTTTATTTTGTGGTTCCACATTTTGATTCATAGCTCTGGTCCTACTGCACCGATTTTACTGAATTTGAATCCCAAACTGCTTAGGATAACTTCAAGCAATTTGGCACAAAGTTTGTTCATTTCTTTTGAGTTGTTCGAAAGTAAACGTGTTTTCAACAGACGGACAGACAGACGGACATGGCTAAATCAACTTAGAATCACTCAAGGCCCCAGAATATATTTACTTTATGGGGTCTGAGATGAATAATAAAAAAGTTTCCCACGGAATGACAAACCAAATATACCCTCTTCACAACTAATTGTGGTGGAGGATATAAAAAAAAATCTATGGAGCAGTTTATATCTAAAATTAATTCAAACATTAGTTATCGTTTTTCTAGATATAAAAATTGTATGCGTATTAAACATTTTTAAAATTTTTTTTTTAACAAACATTAAAAAGTAACTTTATTAATAGCTTAAAGTAGGGTAAATGCTACAATAAATATTTAAAATTTATGAAACGTTTATTAAACGTTTAATAGGCTATTAAACATTTATAAAAACACTTTTTTCGACTTTTGCTTCTTAATGACTTATAAAGCTGCAATGATGCGTTTATGAATTAGACTGTATATGTTTAGATGGACTATACTTATTTAATCTGCATACAAAATTTATCAAGAAGAGAAAAGTACTAATATACCAATTTACCTCTTAAGAAGTACCCTTTATTTGAATCCGGGCCATATGCAATCCATCTATCAAGTTTCATTCAAATCTATTAAGCGGTTTTCGCGTTCCTTAGCCATAGACTAGCAAACATCTTATCATCAAAATATCCAAACACACAATCTCCACATTTAATAAAAAATGCTTAATCTGGAGATTATTGCTTTTTTTGTTTAACAATTTTTTTCATCGTCGCCAAGTCATAATGAATCATCGTTGAGTTAAATAAAAATTCTGATAGCAACAAAGAGATTTTATTTTTCTAGCCATCATCGGCAGGAATTTACTTAATGATTAGTGTAAAATAAGTATTAACTACATACCTTAAATTAGTAAAGATTATTGCAGAAATTTTTGTTAGTTTACAACTACAATTCAGTTGCGATTATAATCGACTCGCAAAATCTAGTTCTTGAAATGCATTACAGTAGTTTTGACTTAACTGCCTTTTGTTTACGTGCACTTTTGACTTAACTGCACAAAATTGATAATTTTTGGAATTATTCTTTCTAATTCCATACAAATTTTTTTTTTAAGTGCACTCTCTATACCTGCACATTTAAGAAAAATGCACAAATTTTTTGGCATTTTAAAAATAATTTTCATACAAAAAATCAAAGTTAGCTGCACTTTGACTTAACTGCCCAAAATAAATATTTTCTGGAATTATTCTTCAAAATCCTTGTTTACGTGCATTTATAAAATATTTTCATACAAAACATCAAAGTAAGCTGCACACATAAAAATATATGGTGGCCACTTTTTCACATAAATATCAAATTTAAGCTGTTTATAAAAATCGCAATTATTTTGTTTTTTATGTTCTTTGTGAATTCTCATTGTTTTTGTTTTTGTTTCTTTTATATTAACCCAGATATGCCGACCGTACTACATGTAGTACACTTGTTAAGTTCAGGTTTCTGCGTTTACTGTGCTTTAAATTTTCTAATCTACTTGTTGCAGTGCTACAGAATATAACGGTCAACAAACCATGGATTGATATGTTTTGTCTAGTGTAATTGGTTATGTGTATTTTTTTGGATCAACGATTTCAGTTTAGGGAAATTAGCAAAAGTGTGAAGATGGTACGTAATCGGTGTGAAAAATTCTTATATGCATATATTATTATTGTTGCATTTCTATGTTTTTTTAATTGTAATAATTGTAAAAGCTAATACGAGGCAAAAGTATATGTGAAAAAAAACATTATATGTCATTTTAGTTGATGTATTTGTTGACGTACTACATGTAGTACGTTCGGCATTGGTGTGCAAAAATGGTGGAAAAAAAAAATATTTTTTTTTTCCAGATTTTTAACATTAAATGAGATAATAAATGCCTTAGAGGAAACTGACGAAGAGTTTATGCAAAAAATTGTGCCCACTCAAGGAGCGAACAACTAAGTCACTGATGAAGATTCTGGAGAAGAAGATGAAGTGAATTTTAAAAACTTACCACCCCAATTATTAAATGCTGAGGCTGAGCTTTTTCGAAATTCTTATTCTATTGATTCGGATAGTGAACCTCATTGATCTTGCAGAGCACAATGCGTGGCAACTGCATAGACATATGGGAGGTAAAATGGACCATTTATCTTTTCGTCGGAGCATTGCTACATTACTAATATCAACTTATGGGAAACCCTCAGCAATCGTTTATCATCAGATTTGATCGAAAATATCGTGTATCATCAGATTTGATCGAAAATATCACTTACTTACTGAAAACACACGTCCAGCCGATGGAAAATGTAAACAGCTACCATGTAAAATGTAATGTGGAGTACCATACCACCAAATAATTGTTTTTTTTATTAATTTGTTTTTCCTTACGTATGTCAACAAAAGTTTCTGAATAATAAACGACTTGAATTAAACCACAAGAAAATACTGCCTTTTGTTGCCATATGTGACGAGCGTACTACATGTAGTACGGACTCAAAATCCAAGTTAAAAAATATTTTTTTGTATTCTTTGTTCAGTTTTGTAATATAATCTGTCAGAACAAAGCTATGTTGGAAAATTACGAAGATTACTCCGCTAGACAATTACTGAGCTACCTAAATAAGACAGTTTTTGAAGTATGAAAATGCTATTGCCAATACAATTTTAATAAAACAAACCGGCCTAAGGATCTGCAAAAAAGGATTTTCCGACAGGGTGGTGTTGATTTCGCGACCTTAAGGTTTTTTTTATAGAAATTTTATGAAAATCAGAAGTTTTGGCATGAAAAATACGCCTGATGCCCTTATTTAGGTAGCTTAGTCATACGGCTGAGTATTGCACGAGTTGTAAAATAATACCTACATGAGTCTCATACGACTCTTAGCATGCTTTTTGAAAGACTCGTTAGATAATCTCAACATACATCATAAACGATTCCCTTTACGAATAATATAAGCGTTTTTCGCTGCGTTATGGAAGAATCTCTCTTACGAATCAGCACGTGTAACAGTTTCTCCCGTGCTAGGAATCGTCTACAATTAAAAAATGAGCTCGTCGACGATCAAAAAGACTCTTTGTGAGATTCCCAGTAAGCTCCTGGGTTGAAATAAAATTTTAATAAAATATAAATTTATGTTTTAAAAAAATAATCTTTTAATCTTTTATTCTACTCTTAAATCAAAAACTTTACTTTAGCTGCACTATTGTGCAGGTAACCACAATTGTGTACCTGCACATTAAGGCAGGTAAATGCATTTAAGATAACTGCATTTTTGATTTACCTGCACAAAAAATCGTGCAAAGGATATTGTGCAGCAAAGTCAAAACTACTGTATTTCCTTTGCTCCAATCCAAAAACTTTTTTACATTAAGAAGGTACTGTTAGTACATTTAAAACCCTAAGTTAAAGTAACCTGGGGAAAAATTTCTCAAGATTTCATATTTTGTAATTCCAAATTAACCACAAATTTTTTCCGAATAGAAACCCTATTGCATACACTACTCTTAATGGTTCATCACTTGTTGGCCAATGTTTTGTTTTGTTATTTTTTTTTTTTTAATTATCTGCTCCCAAAACAATGAGTGAAAAGAATACAAAAGGCGAAACAGAAATTGGGGAGCACTTGTCAATAAAATTCTCACGGTGTAATTAGTTTACTACAACAAATTCGTCGTTTTACGGATTTTTATGTTGTTGTTGGTGCTCTTCCTCAACTACAGATTGCGCATACAGTTATTGTTATGTTAGTTTTTTTTTTTTTTGTTTGCTTTTATTGTCTTGTTTTATTGTTGCATGTTCATATACAACTGTCTACTGTTTTTAATGTTTACAAATGTTTTACAGTTGTTAATTCTTATTACGAACATTAATGCAAACACACACACACACACACACACATGCATTTGTACATTTAATGTTCTTTAGGATGTGAATTTTTTATGTTGAGAAAAACAATAGATACAAGTCGTCAAAAAACGAAAGATGAAAGGAGTCATTAAAAATTATTACAAATACGTAATAAATAAATTATCTATAATTAATAGTAATCCAGAATTGACTGACTTTACAGGCTAAAGGCCATATTCATACAAAATATTTCAGGTTTATCAGAGTTAAATAAACCTTTTATTAATCATACATTATTTTTATGAATATCGGGGTAAAGTTTTAAATAATACTTCCCATCTGATTTTTATAAGAACATATGGAGGCCTAAGATCTAAAGCGAACCAAGTCAAAAAAGAAAATTCGAAAGTATTTTGAAATTGAGTAAGTGAATTCCCAATAACTTCTGGCTACATTGACTTGGTCTTATTGCCGTTACATCAGGAACGAAACAACTTTTGATTTAGTTTGTAACAGAACAGGATAGAGTTAAACTTTGCGGAAAATGTCGCACGAGTTGTTAAATATTTGATGACTTGATTCGGTTCAAGTCCGAGCCCACGATATGAGGAGTGCATACATAAAGGCTGCAGTTTTCATTGTTGTGCATAGTTTATATACTGCTACTCACACTTCAGGTGGGACACATAGCATAAGTGTATTGTTGATATGTTTGGAAATCAACATTGCAAAATTGAAATAAATTTGCTCATTGGAAGAAATTCTGGACTTAGTCTAAAATGTAAACTCCTCCATTACAATTCTATCTTAAAGCTAATATGGATGCCATCAGTTCTGGAGAACAAAGACCTCAGTGTTCAATCAGGAAAAACTGTGATCACAAAGCACTTAAATTAATACTTAAAAGGCTTAAATCGCATCCAAACTAACTAGCCCGGAATATTTTAAACTCGTTTAAGGAGAAGAGTTACTGCATCACTTATTAGATCAGAAGAGCGCTAAACACTAAGATCCTTTTTCAATATGATCGCCTCCAACAAAACTTTTTTTAAAGAAAAATGTTAAACATACCATATTATGGTTAAATTAGTCCTCCATCGCGAAGCCACAACCATATTATTGTTGCCTCTAAACGTGTTATAAGTATGTTTAAAATACCCTGTTGAAAAATGTTTTTTTTTTGGGTGTTTTATGAACGGGTACCGTGATTAGGAAAATTTTCGTCCAGCATTGGCAGGCAGCAAACTGAACATTTTTTTTGTTGTTAGGACCAGCACTCAGCGGATGACCTCTACTAATGCGTTTCATAGAGGGAGTAGTGCTTGTGGAAATTGGATTTCAACTTATTTATGTTCAAAGTCAGACGGCAGACTTCCGCAGCCAAATAATGAATTTTCCCTGCTATGCGTTGTATTATGTATCGCCCATTCGACCACAATAAGATGGGCTATTAAGGAAATATGCGTATTACGAACAAACGTGCAACGATAAAACAGGGACATAAAGAGTGGTTAAATTTTAAGAGCCGAGTTTAATTTTGAATAAATACAAATTATTTAGGAAATTATTGTCATTTCTTTTTATTGTGATAATGTCCTTTAGCTCTTGAATTGTTCCTGGCTTATCGACATACACCTTTTCTTTCAAATAACCACAAAGAAAGAAGTCCAACGGTGTCAAATCACGTGATCTTGGCGGCCAATTGACATCGTTACCAAGTGAGATAAAACGGCCATTGAATTTGTCGCGCAAAAGAGCCATTCTTTCGTTAGCTGTGTGGCGACGTCCTCTTGAAACCACATATCGTCCACATCCATATCTTCCAATTCGGGACATAAAAAGTTCGTTGTCATCTCAAGGTAGCGAACAACAGTCATAGTAACTGCCTTTGGAAAAAATATGGCTTAATGACGCCGCCAGGTTGCATTGGTTTCTTGACAATCACTCTTTAGGTCTTGAGTCTATTGCACCTTATAAGCGTTTAAATGCAAGTCATCTTGCATAATGTTCATCAACGACGAGCGTGGGACGCGAGTTGAGGTGGACGGCCATTCAGCCACACTATCGCGAACGGCAGCAATATTTTCTTTAGTACGAGCATGCACTGGTGTTTTCACATCAACTACAGACCCGGGTTGCTTACATTTTTGCACGATTTTTCCCATTGTACGCACATTTGGACGATTAAATTGACCGAAAAAATCACAAATTGCACGATATGCATTTTGATTTGAACGCCCATTTCAATAATAAGCCTGAATTTCTTAAACGCGTTGCTCAATTGTGTATCTTTCCATAGTTCACATTGAGTTAGTCTGAAATTGAGAAATGTCAAATGAAATGCAGAAAAAACTTGACATTTAGATGTGGTTCACATTCAACATCGGCCCTTAACCACCCTTTACAATATATTTCGATAACTTTCGCGCTCTCCTGCATGCGATCGAGAAGCACCAAAATAGGCTTTGAAGCACCGGCTTGTATCTGAGAATTGTACTCCATTCTCGGAAAATCATATGAATACCTCTTTTGACACCTTCAATATATGTTTTTTCCATACGACATCACATTGATTTTTCATTGGCACCCATACATAAAGATAAGGTTCCAAAATATTGAAAAGTCACACAGGTTTTTAACATAAACTATTCACTACGTTATTGTTTTTTTAAACTCAAAAATAAAACTTTAGATTTTTTTTAATTTTATGAAAAAAGTCAATGTGTCCACTTTTGCCCGTTTTAACTTCTTCAATCTGGCAACATAAAAAAAAGGAAAAAAACTAACTGTCTTATTCCGTTATATATACGTTAACAGCAAAGTTTAAATTATAAATTTTTACAAAAATCTTCAATTTAAATTCTAAATTAAAAAATAGTTTTCTTAAACAATTGTTTGCTTTTGCAAAACGTTTGGCTTGAGCAAACATTATTTGACAGTTTCTTAATTGCATTACACAATTATCATCTTAGACATAAAGATAAGTAATTAAACAGAAATTGTTAAAAAATAAAGCTTAAGTTTGATCAATTATCTTGTTACGCTTTTTTGGATTCTATCGTCCTTTCTATTTGTTAGGTCTGAACATACCTTAAGTCATATCTATGTATTTGTTCTTTGTTTCTTTTCCTTAGTGAATTGTTTTTATTCAAATTAACTTTCTATTACAAAATCTTATTTGATGTTTTTATTTTAATCCATTCGAATAAAAAACGGTTAGCCGGTTATTTTTAAAATGCTTAACTGAAAATCGTTCTTTTTTAAATAGCACCTATTCGGAATATTTAAAAACCGGTTATTGAAAAAAAAACGAATAATTGATCTCCCTAGTTAATACGCATTAAAAACTTATTACAATTTTTTTTAGAATGTCCGAAATATATTTATTTCAGTTATCCACCTTATGCACTTCATATAATTAAGTATAAGCAATCGCTTATTTAAATAAAATTTTTAAAATACACTCTCGTGCAGAAGACTAAAATTTAAAAAAATAAAATTCTCACACTAACTTGAATATTTTGTAATTTCTATAAAAATGTCAACTAGTTCACCTTTATTTAAATACGTAGACTTTAACAGTGCGCAAAAAAAGCAAGAAAGATAACATAATTAGTTTATTATTCAAAACCATCAGCCAACACTTCGTAGCGTAATAAACATTCACAAAATAATCTACCACGAACAATAAACAACAAACAATTGCATTAATTATAACAACAAAAAAGGTAGTACTAGAAGTTGTAGTTGCTGCTTTAGTGGCGCAACGAGCAGAGAAATAGTCGCAATAAAGTGTTGAATTGCTTGCAATCAAAATGAATTGTAAATTGCGCACGCGCAACTACTACATCACGGCACTGAAGCCATCAGAGTCTCTGGTGGCGATGAGTTGCTTACATTAGATTAACTACCCAACAAACAAAGTAACACACACAGATACTCTTGTACTTAGCAAGCAACGAACCATACAACCAAACAGATGGACCGACAGTCTTTAAAAGATATCAGAAGAAGTTGTTGTCATCGTTATTGCTGTAGTTATGTTGTTCAAACACACTCTTTACAGAATTTAAAATGACAATCGAAACGAAAGAAATATTTACTAACAGGCGGACAGACGGACAGACAGACAGCGAAACGAAGACGTCTTTGTTAGCTTTATTAAATTTTGGGGGCAACATAAAAGTGCGAGGAAAAGTGGAGACATAAAAAAAGAGCACAACGATCGCAAAGACATTGGGGAGAGACAGAGTGTCAGTTAGGCAAGCAAGTCAACCAGCCTGCCTGCCATCCGACTGCCATCAAACATTTTTATTCGTGTGAGCGCGCGCGTGTGCAGTCTTGGCAACCGTGGGAATCTGTGGTTTGCCACAATCCCAAAACCATTTGCAACTCAATGACGAAAGACAAATGAAAAAATAAACAACCGCAGCAGCAGCAAACACAAAAAACAACAAAATGAATACATAAAACATTTATAAACATACAATTGTAATAATATGTAGAGATAAAACTAGAAGAGTTTAAC
Organism: Pollenia labialis; assembly: GCA_949318255.1. NCBI lineage: Eukaryota > Metazoa > Arthropoda > Insecta > Diptera > Polleniidae > Pollenia > Pollenia labialis. The sequence goes on along the minus strand of OX439142.1, from coordinate 127,207,572 downwards.
AATTGCCAGAGCAACAAAATACACAAAAAAAAAACACAAAAAAAGATAACAAAAAATACAATTGTTTTATTCGAATGAGTACTCTGATTCCGTTTTATTTTTTTTTTTTTTTTTGTTTAGGATAAATACAATTTAATACATTAAGGGCAGACCTTTAAAGTGTTAAAAACCTATGAAACTCCTAAAGAAATCTTTCTGTTTAAAATTTTTACCCATTGAAGTCGTCGAAATTACCTTAAAACCAAAATTGAAAAGAAATAATCCCCCAAAGTGTGGGGCCTTATTTTATATGCAATAAACGCCCAATTTTAAAAAATTAAATAACCTCCCAACAAAATTAAATTACACACCAAACAGAAATGAAATAATACCCTAATTTTTGGGGGCTCTCTGGAATGAAATAAGACCCAAATATGTATAAAACAATTAATTGTACAGTTCCGGTTTAAAGAATCATGCGATAGATAGCATGGTTGAGACTTCCGCCGAGCGCAAGGATTTCCTCCTCTGCGATATCCCAGTTATCGGCTTCGAAAACTAAAGCTCTTCTGCCTAGCAGGCCTTCTGCCGGGCGCAAGGATTTTCTCCTCTACGGTATAATAAACAATGACTTCGCTAACTAAATCTTCTCTGCATAGCCGGCTTCGGCCGGGCGCAAGGATTTCCTCGCCCATGGTATAACAATTGCCAGATTCGCTTATTAAATCTTTTCTGCATGGGCGGTCTTAGGCCTAGCCCAAATTTAGGAGCTTTACTTAGCGAAGACGGTGTTTGCCACAACATAGAGGAGAAAATTCTAGCTCCCGGCCGAAGGCCGTCTATACAGAAAAGCTTTTGTTTACGAATGCGGTGTTTGTTATACCATGGTAGAGAAAGTACTAGCGCCAAAAACGTTTTCGTAATAAATTTAAAAATGAAATAATCTCCAAAAAATATATATTTGGGCTTTATTTTATAATTTTTTTTGGGGAATTATTTCATATGACATTATCCCCAATTAAGAAAATAAAATAACACCCCAAACAAAAAGAAATAACCCCCCAAAAATCGTTGTTGTTGTGCTCTGCACATACTTTTGGGAGGTTATTTCGTTATTTTTTTGGGGAGTTATTTAATGCCGCCCCTACCAACATATGTATTACAAGGTGGCGCAAAAGTTTGCAACCACTGTCTTTTCGATGAAATTTGTTTATTAAATGAAAAAGTTAGTTTCGCTTTTGAATAGTTTTTTTATGTCTAGATTTTCTTCTTCATTAAGTAGAAAAAGTTATATCGGTAAACTGACCGCCACCAGAAATGATGTCAATATGGGTCTAACATGTATAGCATTTTACATCAGTGTTGATGGAATTTCCTTCCTTTCTTTAAGGATTCTCTTTGGGGAATTCAAGAGTCTTAAGCTTGTCGACATAGGCTCCAGGCTTCAAGAAACCTCACAAAAGAAGTCTAAAATGTTGAAATCGAGCGATTTTGCTAGCAAGAGCAAATCACCAAAACAAGAGATTAGGTGATCCGAAAATTATAATGCAAAAACACCGAAACAATTTTTCGTGTTCTTGAGGAGTATGACGCTCCATTTCATATTCACGGCAATATTGTATTTGTTTACTTTACAAATAACAAAGCAGAACTCACAATAACCGTAATTTGCAAAAATAAAAGCATCTTCCGATAGGGTGTTAAATATACCTGAATAGAAGTTGTACAGGCGATCAGACAATGTCCGCTCCTAACGCGAAGTGTAGGGATCATCTAGAGGATATTTCACCTTTTTGTGATACATTCTCTCGGAAAAATCAGGTATGGTCAATGCCTGGAATCCAAAAGAATTCAAAATTAGCTGATGTAACACCCGGCAATGGGAACGACATAGAGAAGCCGTAGAGTGGAATTGGAAGAATTTTGCTTTTCTTTCTACTGTAGAGTTGTACGACTATGTAATGCTTTTTAAGAGAGATATGGCTAATAGGCATTTATGTTGTGTTTGTCCATTCCTTGCATATTAAAAATCTATGAGCAAACTCAGGATCGATCAGCCTGGCCTGGCTAAGGTTTAAATTCTAGGACTCCTGATGTCTGCGTGATTTTTTGGAATCGAAGGATTTACCATACTCTTTTTCATTCTGGTGCTACGGGAGTCAGTTTTGCTGATAATTTGGTTAAGGTCTCCGCGAGCACGCTTTCTTGGAAGCAGATATTTTTAAGCATGAGCTAATTTTTGCGCGTTATACATTTTATTAGATAGTCAAAAAGAGATTGTAAAGTGGAGTTGTGTGGAGTGTGGTGATTTGCTGGTGAATAGTGTAGCGATGGTTGAATGAAGGGCGAACAAGCTGAACACGGTAAGAACTGGATATTGGGCTGAACAAAGGTTAATGAACGATTGAGGAGAGCTGAGGTGATGATGGTTGAAATGCAGTTTTTGTTGATCGAATGAGATGACGTTGTGCTTCCGTAGTTAATGAAGTACCGTATGGGAAACATGTGAAATGGACTGGTGAAGTTTTAGATTTTTTGAAGTGATGAAAAGTAGAGGGACTGGTGTATTGGTAGCAGTGATTACTTAGCAGATTACCCAGCAAAAAATTATACTCCCTGGGAACCGTTAAAGTATACTCCTTTACTTTACACTTGTGGTGCAGAATTTCTGCTTAAGAGATCTGAAATATGCTTTGAAAACTGACACGAGTTACGTAAATAAAGTAATTGAAAAAATTAAGCATTGAAAAAATCGGATTGTTATTCAGCGTTTAAAAATTGTTGGTAAGTCTAATATATTTTTTTTGGAAACATAGGATAATAGTTTTATAAACAATCAAATTTTGTTGTTGTAAAATTAAGTTAAGACTTTTAATTTGTTATCAAAAGAATAATTAATTTCACTGTTTCATTAAGGCAGTACACTGAAAGAATTTTCTTCACAGATCCAATGGATTTTGCATTAGAACATTAAAATATAACCTATGTAATGCTTTATTGGATTTATAAAGAATATTTCATTAGCCATCAGTTAATGAAATGTTTCATAAAATCGATGAAAATTTTGTAATAATTCTATAGAAAATTTAATCTGAAAAACGAATAAACATCGTTTGTTTACTAGTATTGTGCACCACATTAAGAAATTGTAGGATTGTATGCCTTATCTTACAGTAGTAACCCTTAAGGGAAGCGAACTGACACCAAAGTAGTCCCGTGATAGGGCTTTGGTGATAGAGACTTTATATGAATAAGTCTATCACTTTTACATGGGGTTGTCATTGGAGGGGTTCAATTAACACCATTTGACCAATCACAGATCGACTTTTAATGAACGTGCTCAGTGTCAGTTACTAAAATGTAGTATTATTTCAAAAAAACAAGTCCTAAAATTAAATTCAAGAAGCAAGCCTTAGAAGAACCAAAAAATGTGTCACAGCACCGCTGAAGACTGAACTGTAATTCATTACTTTTTCAACCTTTTTGTTGTTCATAAGCTAGTTAAGGGATTGGTCATGAGTCCTTTCTTTTTGTACTTGTTATATTTCCACAAATCCTAGGACCAGTCTGTTGGACCATTTGAAACAAATTTCTCGCAGGGATTTTATAGAAGCAAAACAGGAAGAAGTTGGAATAAAGACTACGTATTTATTCTTAATAATTTTTTTGCTGGCTATCTCAGTAGAAAACTAGACTAGCGGAGGAGAAATCGAAAAGCGTACAAAAGGTTTGAGTTACCGGATGTGCGTTGGAAGAGCGGGCTGGGTTAATGTTAGGTGAGACTTGAATTTTAGAGTGAATCAAGAGTCAAGAGCCTGGATGTAGAAGAAGTCAAAATGCAGTAAGAGAGTTCCAGAACTACATGAAATTTTTCACTTGTGAAAGTTCGAATTGTGTCGACGGAAATCTCTATTTCTGTTGCTTTTCAACAGATGCTTCTGACTATTCTAATGCAGCGAACGTTAGATATCCAGTTTTCCGAGAGTATGATTTTAGCTAAATTATACACTCAAGTTGCTACCTGTTTGTAATGATTTTACCTTGAATCGGGGCATTTGCTTATCGCATAATTTGTCGCTCGATGTTAAAGATCTACCATGAGATTATGCAACAATAGCGGTGCCCATGTTAATCTGTGTCCACTACAGAGTCTTTTTGTGTTTGATGATAACAAGCTGCTGGACAAGTTGTAATTAATAACAAGGCCAGCTTCAAGCCTTCAGTTCATGACGCCAACAAAGTGGAAAATCAGTTGGGACAGATTCTTAAACCCACTGTATGGTCTTAGAATACCACTGTTTGATTTGCCCATGTAGTCATGACTGCCATGACACGACCCTGATTGACGACTACTATTTCTAATTTAAGCATCTGTATTGGTTACACTATCGAAATCTTAAGCAGAACCTTCTTAATTAAACCCCATATTAGCTTGATTTATAACCTTTTAAGCCAGGGAGCGAAGATAATTTAAATAAAATCAAATGGAACCAGATTTTCGATTAAAAATAGTGGTCGATACTGATAAATTAAGGCCAATTATGTAGGCCTTACGTGGACAAAAAGAACTCAAACCCCTTTAATGAAAATGCCGGAGCATTTTTCTGCTTAAGATTTCAAAATGAGGATGGACCTTTAAGTCCTGCCATTACTGATCGTTATTCTAATTTTGGAGTTAAGGTCAAAACAATTTAACAAAAGTAATGTTAATCAAGTCAATGAACCTTTAATTACTATTTGTTACATTACTTGATGTTCATCTTATGAGTTCAGAAACAATATGACGAGGGATAATCTCTGAAGCAGTGAAATTTTTTACACTCAAACTAAAACAATTTTTGCCTCAAATAATTTTAAGTAGAGCAGAAAAAATATCTACTTCGACTTAAAATAACGTCAGCTTCTTTTAACGCCATATAATATGAATTCATTCCATTAAACACCAATATCTGATATCTTCTGTTATAGTTCCTTTGTTCGTACTTTATATATGTACATTTTCCAAACTTTTGCTTATGAATTGCTTTGTAACTGTATATTTAAAACCTTCATCTTGCCTTTTGTAGACCAACATTTCCAATGCACGATGCAACGAGGCGCATCTAAAAACAAGACCACGAACAAGGAGAAGCGAAAATATTCAGATCAGACTCTGTCTGCTCTTTGGGTGAACTGAGTCAGCAGTAAATTGCGTTTTCATGGGAGTGAGTGCACGAGTATTTGCGTTCATATCACACATGTCAGTGTGCGAAAGTGTTTGTCTGTTTGTTTGTATTTTGGGTAATAGAGGAAGCTGTGGTTTTATGTTTATTTTTTCTGTACTTTCAAGATTTAACTGATGACGCTGCTGCTGGTAGCTGGCTGGCTGCCTGCGTATAGTTTTGGAAGTGTCATCTTGTTGTGGTTTTTGTCGGTTTATGTTCGTATGAATGTTGTTTTTTTTCAACATTTGGTGGGTATTAATTTGTTAATATCCATGATGTGGTTGCTATTTACTTCATCTTCTTCATTGGGTGGCTGTCATGTGAAATAATCGAAGAGTGCTGCAGGCCGTTAAGAAAATGTAGAAAAAGACGAATCGGCATATGCGATGTGATTGCAATTGTTATATGGATGGTGTATTAAAAGTTGATAGTAGTTAATGCATTATTTTTCATGCACAGCCTTACAGATATATTCACATACGTAAATGTTTTGCAGACACAGAAATAACAGACTTTCTTAATTTGCTAATGGGTGATGCTTCGAAAATAGGGAGATTTTCTCACAGTAATTTAAAATAAGAAAATTAAATTTTGCTTTTACGAATAGTTGCTGATTAGATGGTTAAGATTAGAATTGTGGGAAAAAAGTAGAGATTGTTTTCAGAATCTTTATTTTATAGTGATATATGTATATTGAAAAAGGAAGGAAGGAAGTTCTTCTTTTTGGGTCTACTTTCATAACCAATTATCAGAATTGAGTCCCGAATAAATCACCTGAAAAATGTTGTACTGTGTTATATGACCATGACCACTGTTGCCAATTTGACAGGCTTTCCGCGATTCCAGCGGTTTTTACGTGTCCATCGGGGTAAAATTTCCGTTTTGGTGGTTAGCGGGAAATCTAGTGGTTTTTTTAATATCATTAGAAAATTTAATTTTCGTTCTAGGCATTTGCAAATTACTTTTTTTATCTCAAAATAAGAGATTTAAAATGTTTGTTTTCAATTAAAGTAATTAAGTGATAAGAAAAAATTGTTTTTCGTGGAAATTAAGTTTGCTTCCGCAATAAAAAATTTTACAACGTTTTATGCACATTTTATAAATTTTCTTGTTAGGAAGTTAAATTGAAATGTATTAACATAACCGCCTTATTTCGAGCGAAATATTTGTCCAGCCCAAAAAAAACTAGACGTGATAGAAAAAAACTGAGAACGGACTTGAATTTATTTAAAACAATTTTTACGGCAGGCTAGTGTTATCAACTTTTATCGATGAAATTATAATCTATAGTCGAAGCTAAAGTTTAAAGGGTGTTTTCTACAGCAAATCAATGTTTATATTAAAGCACTTAAGCAACCAAAAATTAAAAGAATTTTTTATTATCCCTTGGATAAAACTTACACACGGTTGTCAAACCTAATGCCAAACAACTTACTGTTATTCGAGAATTCTGTTTGTGATGCTTTAACCCTGCAGTACTAATGTTAGTCATTTTGACTAACACTGTTTTTATTTTTGCGTGTAACTGTTTTTTGCTGCTATGAAAAGATCTAATTTTTTTTGTAATCTCAGTTGATGGTACGCTCTTGCTTATAACGGTCACTTTGCTGCAGTAAGTAATGCTACACGCAGAGAAAAAATATGGTTGGGCATGGTTACGGCAACCACACTGTGTTTATTGTAAAAATATATTGTTGTTGTACACAAATAATTGTTATTTTTATTAAATATCAGCAATATTATAGTTACTGTAAACATATTAATGTTTATCGCAATTATAAATTTGAGTATTGTTGACCGAAAAATAATTATTTTTCTAACAACTAAATTATGATAACTTTCAAAACATATTATATTACTCACAGCCATAACATGATATTTAATAGCCATAACATGATAACTTTATATACAGTTATCATAATAAGTTTAAGATGCAATCAAAATATCGTTACTCTAATAATATTTTGGTATCGCCATTTGTAAAATAATTTTGTATCAATTGTGTCGTGTTTTACATAAAAATATCGAATTATTTGTTAGTGAGTGGCTAAATAACAAAAAAATAACCATTAAAATAAACAAGAAATTAAAAAAAATAAAGAAAAATATTACAAAAGAAATAACAAAATAACCATTAAAATAAACAAGAAATTAAAAAAAAAATAAAAAAAAACATTAAAAATGGGTTGTAGTGTCACAAAATAAAATATCTTTGCTTAAAAATTTTAATAATCTTAAAGTGGTGGAAAAATTTGTGCAAAATATTAACCATTACTGGTAAGTTTTGTGTTATTTTAAGAGAAAAATAATGAAAACTCCATAAAATAATTTATAAATAATTGCGACCTACGACAAAAAGATTACAGTAACTTTATTATGTTTTTTATTTTATCATAAGTATTTTTTTCCAATAATTATATTATGTTTAAAGTTGTATCATATTATGATGTAAAAAATTTATGTATAACAGTTCATATCACTTTGCATCATAATATGATTACTTCTAAACTTATTATGATTGCCATGACAATAATATGATTACTTCTAAACTAATTATGATTGCCATGACAATAATATGATTACTTCTAAACTTATTATGGTTGCCATGACAGTAATATGATTACTTATTAACTTATTATGGTTACCATGACAACAATATGATTACTTCTTATCTTATTATGATTACCATGACAGTAATATTATAACTTCTTAACGTTTTATGATTAACAGGATAACAATATGATTAAGGGAAAAATATTATGATGTAATATTACGAGCATATTTGGTCATAATATGATTTAATAACAATCGTAATATGGTGACTACAATCATGAATCTTATCATAATATGTTGCTCTTAGAATATGTTTACCACAACCATGTTTTTTCTTTGCGTGTATTTTTGAGTTTTTGAAGTCATGTTAGTCAAAATGAATGAATGGAGCATTTCACAAATGTAAATAAAACTCTAAAAAATATTTTTTTTTGCCTTTTCAGTATTATTTGACATGTTTTCTTAAATTACCAATGAATTTAAAATTATTAATTTTTATTTTTTTACTTATATTTTTCATTAAAAAATTTGTGTTTGCGAAAGTGTTCCTAGAAGAGCACCTTTATTATTTTGGAAAACTTTCATATTATTGTTTTTTTAGACACTGGATAAAATAAGTTATCAAATTAAAAAAATACTAAAATTATTTCATGTGAAGTTAACAAAAAAAATCGGAGTTATATTCATGTTAGCCGATTTGACTAACAATTAGTATTAATGTAGAAAAAAATCATGTTAGTACTCTAGGGTTAAAAAACAACTAGAAAGCGTCGTTTTACGCCTTTGCCTGGGTTTATATAAGTATGTTGTTTAGTATAAGCAAGCTTGTAACTAGATATGCCAAAATTCTTCTATATTTTTTATTTTAGTTAACGGATACACATACCTTATTTCTTGTTTTCCTAAAAAAGTGAAAAATAATTTGAATAAATCCAAGCGAAGCCTTCGGAGCGAAACAATAATTATCTATTCGTTTGTTAGGATTGTAAACAGTTTTCAAGCATGAATGTTTGAAATAAAGGCCAGAAAAAACTTTTCAAAATTATAAACGTTATAAAGCAGTAGTGTCCATGTTACCCATATATACGTATGTTTATTCAACCTTTTTGAATTAAGGTCCCTCAGAAAGTAAATGTAAGTGTATATCAAATATAAAATAGTGTCAAATTTCCAATCGGTTGTCTTGCATTTACTTCCATCTTTTCTTTTACGACTCTTTTAATATTCGTCTAGGGTCTAAAATTTTCAGCATCATTAAGAAAACTAGATTAAGTGCACTTAACTCTAATGTCTGGATAGATTTCAAGTACTACAAATCCCTGAATTTTATATGAATATGAAACGTTCGCGGGACTAAAAGTGTCAGTGAAATTAAAAACCTTACAATATAATTTTAATTGAAAGACATCCACCTTTAAAAAAGCACCCTATATCTAGATTTGTATAAACATTTCACATACTTTTTAGGTTTAAGCGATATTTTTAAAACATTTTAAGCTAAATAAAAAATTTAGCGGTTTCTACCGGTTTTTGAAGTCCGATTTGACGGGAAGTCTTTAAAAAAATTTGGCAGCAATGCCCATGGCATTTTAGGAGCTGATGCAAGTGTTGCCAATAAAGTCATTTATTTAAAAAATTGAAAATTGAAAATTATGTCGCATACGTTATTTTCGTGGTTAAAACTCGATAAACATATCGTTAGCTAAAATGCAAAAACGCGTAAACGTAAATCGTGTTTTTGATTAATTATTATCCTCTGTTCCTGATTCCCTGCAGCAGCGGCAGCTTTCATTAAAAGGGGGACCGAGTCTCATTGCGTGCTTACTGACCGTTTAATGACTAGTAATTACGCATGCCAGTATCAACACGTCTTTGCGAAGGAAATTGAGAACTCGCTCAGAGCGACGTATGTTAGCCACGTTACTTTGGTAGCCCTGCAGCCATCCAGTTAATTCCATTTATCGTAAGTTTTTGAGGAGAAATTACCGTACGCAAACATTATTGTGCTGTTTCCAAATGACAGGCGATTGATTATGTAGTAAAATTTATATGAAAAGCACTCAGTCCATCGCCTTTCATTTGGAAACAGCACATAAGAGCAGTATTCATAAGCCATTTATTTAAATTTTAAATGTGTTTTAAGAAAATCATTTTTATTTTGGAATTTTTTTTTTTTTAATTGTTTATGCCAAAAAACTTTGGAGTCGGAGTGGCAAGTTTTTGTGGGTACTACGACTCCGCCTACGACTACGACTCCGGCACAAAAACCTCAACTCCGACTCTTTTAGTCCGACTCCACAGCCCTGGTGTTGTGACAGATTTTTTGGGACTATTTAAAATTTTGTTATTTAATTTAATTCTAGGACTTGTTTTATTGAAATAATACAACATTGTTTTCAAATAAAACTACATCTTTGTAACTGCCAGTAAACGCGTTTATTGAGAATAGATGTGTGACTGGTCAAATGGTGTCAATTGAGCCCCTCATGTAAAAGTGATAGGTTTTATTCATATAAAGTGTTAGAATTTGAACCGGTCTTTACCACCAAAAACCTATCACGGGAATACTTTGGTGTCAGTTCGCTTCCCTGTAGGCCATTGTTTTGCCAAATCGGTGAATATTATTCCAAATGCTGATCTAGCTCCAGGGAACATATTCTCTATAACCATCTCAGTACCAACATTGGCTGAAATTATGCTGCCAAGGAATTCCATGGCAAAGATTTGGTTTCTCGAAACAACTAACGGCACGGCCGCGGCGTTTCCTGTAACAGCCATTTCTTTGGCCTTTTTTGGATTGATTTTTCAAGCCTCTAGCTTGCTCAAATGGCAGCCAACGATAACGCCCCATAGCCTGGTTTTCATTAGCTATGACTTATTTAAAAGACGCTGGTTGCAATAAAAATTTCTTCTGACGAAAGTATCGAAAATTGGCTAGATCTGTCTCTGGCCCAGAAGGAGAGGAATTGGTTTTCTTTAGATTCCATCTTTTTGCAGAACAAGTCGCAGTTAATTAAAGACAATGCTTAAAATGCTTTTTTTACAGAAAATCAAAAGGAAATTTAAATACATACAGTAAAGTTACTTAGCTTATAACTGAAGGTCAAATTAATTCCATTGAAGATCTTTCACAAGCTTAAGTTAAAATAAAAATGCACCTGCTTTATATAAAAATAATTCAAATATTCGATATGAAAAGGATCCGCATTTCAAACAAATGATCACGTATTTGTAAACTAACATTGATACTCGTATCAAGTTAACAGCAACACTTACTAAATCATTGTCAAAACGAACGAAACCATAAACGGTTAGAAAAACTGCAACAGCCAACAGCAACTGGCAACAGTCTTTGTCAGACAATGAATGCAACGCATGCGCGTGTCAGACGTCGTTTGACTAACGAATGAATGAATAACGTGAACAAATGGCCAACAAACAGCTTAACGAACAAAATAAATAAAAACCAATCGGTGTATCTGTTACTGTTTTAGTTTTCAATGTTAGTAATTGATGTATTAATGTTTGTACCCGATTTTATTTTGTATTAAAAACATGAGAATGGGATTTGGAAATGTTCTCACATTTTTAAAAGAGTCTGCTCAAAATGTTTTAACATCAATAAACACTTCGTTTAAGGATGTTTGGTAAGATGTTTAAAGACAATCAACCAAAAGTTACTTAATATATTACTAACAACAACAGCAACAAAAACAGGTATTTTTTTTTAACAACAATGAATGGAGCAAAGTGAAGAATGACAATTTATGTTGTTGAAACTTTTGCTGCTAATCGATTGATATCCAACACACATTCGCACTCAGCATGTCGCTGGTGATTGTTTCAATTCTTGGGTTTTGGAGTGACTGTAGCTGAACTTGATTGTTGTTGTTGCTGCTGTTGTGTTTATCTTGTCTTTATTTAAAAATAATGAATAATTTATGGAGCGTTACTTGTTTATTGGATCGCTCGTCCGTCTGTCTGTCTGTCTGTTTGTTTTTATTTTTATTTGTTTATTCTCATTTTTGCTGTTGAACGCGTTCTTGGTGTCCGGTTGAATGGGAATGTTGTCGTTCGCTCGTCGATTTCTTTTTTTTTTTGTTTTGTTTATTTGTAGCTTCAGCTTGATTTTGCAATGTGAGCATAAATTTAAGATTAAGCAGCGTTTTTCTGTTTTAAAGATTCTGAACAATAGATTAGAGTAATATGTCATTGTTGTTGCTTGTCATATTGGTGCGGGGTAAAAGTAAATTGTAAAAAAGATTTAATATAAGGAATACATATATGTATGTAGGTTTTCGTTTTAGTTTTTAACAATTGTGACTATTATCAATAAGATTTTGATTTTTTATATCTTTGTTGGTATTGGCCACGGATAGCATTGTCATATTGAGAATAAATGGATTTCGCTTTTAAGTAGATGCTCGTCTTTTGAATGTAGAATCGTGAAGTGTACAAGTATGTTTTGCACCAGAACAAAGCGCCGTCAAATAAGGAGTGACTTAAGAGGGTGTAAAAGAGAAAAAAGGAAACATACTTTCCTCAGGTTTTTACTCCCCCGTGGTGTTTTCAAATGAATTTATTGTATTGGATATATTCCCATCATTTGTAACGACATATAAAATCGGTGTATGATAAGAAGATCACTTGTGCTTATTAAACATCTTATTATGTTCACTTTAAAATTAAATTTGGTCCAAACATATTTTAGTGCCATCAAAATCAGATTACCAAATTTTATTTTCACAGGCATTAACCCTGGAGGTGTAGGAATCATCTGATTGGGTTGGCATTTAGATTAAATTTTGTTAAAAGATATGTTAATGCAATCTTAATCATCTTACAAAATTTAATTGACACTGTATAGCGATGGCAAGAGATCTAGTACCACGGTAGGCATTAGATCCTAGTGGGACGGCAAGGGACTGACTGTTAGTTCGCCTCCCTAAGTAAGTTCCATGCAATAGGACTGTCTTTGCGAAGCTTTCACTTTTTCCTTGAAAATATACTTTCAGGGATCACTTAGTGGTGGTCGTGGTTCTATTCCCAAAGTCTAGGGAAGGAATAAAGTAAAAATCCTACTAAAGAGCTTATATTTCACCATATATAGGAGAGTTAAGCCTAAGGAAGGACTACGCTTAAGTTCTGATACTGCTCAACAGATGGTGTAAGCATTTTTCCAAAAGCAGCAGGATTTAGACAACTTCAACTACTTAACAATTGGTGAAAGTATAATCTTGCCGGATTATGCATTCAAATTGCTAGCTGGGTATAAGGGTGGGTCACTGCTGTACGAGAATAAATAAAAGTTCTCGAATCAAATTCTAAAAGCAATATTTTTTGTCTTACGTTGAAACAAATAAAAGTTGTTAAAAAAAAGCTTAAAAAGTAAATTCCAGCCAGAGCTCCTAAGCATTAAGAATTTTTGAAAAAACCCATTTTTTTAATTGTAATATTTTATTTACTATTAATAATTATTAATTAAAATCAAAAGCATTTTAAATTAAAATAAATAACAATAAAACTTAGGTCATAGCTGTTCATTGTAAATTATGTTCTTCTAAATATTGGCTCAAAATGAATTATTTACAATTTGTAACTGTATTTCAAAAATTAAAATATGTTAAATTTATTTAATAGAAGTAGCTATACAAATAAATACAACAATAAATTTCAGTGTACTTATCAAATATGAAAAACTGGGAATTTAGCACGTCATACGGAAATCGTATTAATAATAAATCAGCCAGTTTTCCGCCGAATTTATGTCTAAATGCCATATGGAAAAGAGCATTGTGTTAGTTTAGTAACTAGTAACTGTAAAATATCGTCCATTTTTTAAATTTTCAAGTACGAAATCGTCTAACTTTTAATGTTTGTATTTTAAAATAGAGCTGCACTTTTTTATCCCAGTATTTTATTACACTGTCTTGCTCATTTTTCATGGAAATATTTAAAAAAATTATTTGAAATTTTTTTTTAATTGTTTGTTTGAATATTTTTTTCAATAATCACTTCTTTTGAATTTATAACATTGATTGGATTTTAAAAGGGTGACCAAGGCCAGACGTAAAATATTATTATTTCTTGCACGGCTATCCGATTTTAGTTTCATATAGATCTGGAAAATAATGAATTCTGCAGGCTTTAAATCAGTGTTCGAAAAAAAAGAACATTATTTAGCGTTCGGCTCACACACCCAGGAAAGATATCTATTTTTTTAGAGTTTGTGTAGACGAACACAACCCTTAATACCGTTCGTAACTATTTTCAAGAAAAAAATTGAACATGAGATAGTGTTCTGTTCTTCGTTAAAAAATAGAATAATTGTAGTGGTACTGTAGACAAACATTCTATTTTAATGTCCTATAATGTTTCTCTTTGATTGATAAAGAAATTAACAAACCAAATTTAGCAACGACAGCAGAACGAACAGCTTGTGTGTGTTTTGTGTATATGTTTTGGTGGTTTAAAATTATTTTGCTGGCTTTTTGTCTTTGTTTTCGTATGTGTATTTTGTTTTTATAAAAAAGGGGACTGAAACGAAGGACCACTAATGAGCTGAGCCGAACACAATGGAGCTTTTGGTTTTTTTTTTTAAACCGAACGGAGTTAAATATTCTCATCTTTCTCTTGAGTTGGATAAGAACAGTATTATTTTTTGAGTTTGAAAGATGACAAACAGGGAAGCGTTATTTTTTTAATGATTTTCTACACAAACACTTAGCGTTTGTGTTTTCCACAAATCTCTCGAACCGAACACTAAGGAGCAATATTAAGGGTTTATTATCGAACACTGCTTTGAATCGCAGTAATTTGCTTTCTGCTTTGAATAACACAGAATCGGTACTTTTCCCCAACCATTATTAAAATGTCAATCTTTTTAGATTTTAATGAGAATTTATGAATGAAATGTTTGGAATACAATGATTGAATAAATGATGATATACATACATGTATAAACTGGGTTCTTTGAAAGAAATATGACTGACTTGTTGGTTGGTTGGTTTGGTTTGGTTTCGTTTGAATGATACGCGTGAGACACATAGAAGCGTGAGATTAATTACAATTCTTCGTTGTTTTTTGCCTTCATTGTCTGCGTTATAATCAAATAAACATCAGTAATTGTCGAGCAGTTTTGTTGCCAACATTGAAATCCGACAACAACAACAGCAAAAATTATTATCATTATCGACATTAACACATAGATGACAGAAAAATTTAAGTATTTCAAAGATGTCCATGATTCTAACACTTTATTTCTAATTTAAAAATGATTATAAATCACATCCTCAATGTTTTTCTGTTTTAATTTTTTTATAAATGATATTTAATGAAACAAAAAAATGGTAACTGTGAGCGGGGCCATTGAACATTTATGTCTGCAAATGTTTGCATGTTTTGTCATCAACGAACCATCATGTGCCACGAAATATATTCATTTGTTATAAATTCTTATTTGATCGCCATCATTACGTTTTCAGTGGAACACAATTTTTCAGCTCAGCGCCAGTATTTATCATACTAAAATAGTTTTGAAAAAAAAAAACTGTACACACATACACGTTCCGTTTCTTATGCACAGGTTTTGTGGCCTGTTGTTGCAACTTGTACAAGTTAAACAATGTTTCATGTGTGTTTAAAATTCATCTATATATTGCACCTGTTGCCACTGTGAATTCCCACGATCACAAAACACAATTTTACGTAGTGATTTACTTTGAATGTGCTTCTTATTGAGCTCCATATACTACTACCTCCATTGTCGTATACAAGAATTTTGCCTGTGGTTTAGAGTCTTTCTAGGTTCTGTAAAAGTGCATGTTTGTTTTTGTTTATGGCCTGCATATAAAAATAAGTTATATGACATATAAAGCGGCATTAAGGAGTGAAAAATAAAAAAAGAAATAGTGTCGAAATGTTCACCGCATACAGTGGTACTTTTTGCGGAATGTTTGGTTAATAGTTTTACAGATTATATTCTTTTTTATCAAAGTTATTTTTGGTAATACAACATTTATTATTAAGATTTTTCTATGACGTGCTAAATTCCCCATTTTTATTTTTGATAAATACATTGAAATTTATCAAATTTATTAAATTCATCAGGAAACCTTCTACAGAAGATTTTAGAAAAGCTAAAAATATAATACGAATAAAACTGTAAAGCGAATAAGAATTATAAACATTCAAAAGTTCTACCCATAACAATATCAAAGCTTAAACAAAATACCAACAATAGACAGTAAGTTTATCTTTTCTTACAGTCCCACTGCAAATTTTTTATATATTTATTATTATTAAAGTGTTGAAAACAATACCAAAAAGTAATGCAAACACATAACCAGGGCCCATTTGTACATCCTTGTAATTTTTAATAATTTTCAACTTTACAGCAAAAAAACAATTTTTTTTTTTGTATTTTTAAAACCCGTACAATCAAAATCTAACAAATTAATTTAATATTTTCTTATATTTAATAAAATTTTTATTTGTTTATTAATTATTATTAATGAATATTTTTAATTATTTATGAATAAATATAAATAAAATAAAAATTATACCAACTTGTAAATCAATATACAAACATAGGCACACCAAAAACTACCACGCAAACATGTAACCGGGGAACATTTGTACCCCATTGTTTACCTTCACAAAAAAAATATTTATTTTAAAATAATTTTGTTTAAAATTTAGAAAAAGTAATAAGATAGTTAAATATATTTGATTAAAAAGATCTTTGAACATCCTCCTATTTGCTCATGTTTTCATATAACAAATCCCGGTTATGTGTTTGCGAAGGTGTCATTTTTGGAAGCTAATAGAACCGCTGAACCGAATTGCATAAATGGTCAATACAACTGCTCAAAAAGACTTGAATTTCCTAGATCCGAAGCTTTATAACTCTATTGGTATTAGTTTTGCAGCTGGAAACGTTAAAAGTTGCTAGTGGACACACGTACTCCCAGTTGTGCGATCTACGGTTGTCTATTGAAAATTGCAAGCTTTAATAAATATGAAATGATTACGACCGTTATGTTTTTAATGTTTTTTTTAAGTCAATGTATTTTTATAACTTATTGAAATTATCACAGATTCTGTGAAATGAATCAAACTGAGCATAATTTTAAGTATAATATTTAACACTCAGGATCAATGTTCGAAATAACCAGAACATTATTTAGCTTTCGGCTCACACACTCAGGAACGATATTTTTTTTAGTGTTTGTGTAGACGAACACAACCCTTAATACCGTTCGTAACTATTTTCAAGAAAGAGCCGAACATTTTAAATTGTTCTGTTCTTCGTTTAAAAGTAGAGCAGTTGTAGTGGTACTGTACACTAACATTATATTTTAATAGGACATTAATGTTTCTTTTATTACATTTAAAAAAAACTGAAATGGATTAAATGTACTCATCTTTTTGTTGAGTATTTAACTCTAAGAATATTATTTTTGTGTACGAAAGATGACAAACAGGGAAGCGTTAGTTCTTTCACGTAGAGAAAAAACATGTTTAAATATGGTCAACTCCAACCAAACTGTTTTAAAAGAAAATTTTAAACATATTATAGTTAATATAACCATACAATTGTCAGCGACAACCATATTATGCTTAAATTAGTCCTCTATCAAGAACCCACAACATATTACGGTTTCCTATAAAAACGTTATGGTTAAATATGATAATAATTTGTTTTTAAATTTACAAAAGTATTTTCCTCTTTTTCAAGAGCAACATACTATGGTTGAAAAGCAACCATGCTATTGTAAGTCTTTAGTAAATTTTAGTTATTATTAATCATAACATGTTTGGAGGCAGCAATAATATGTTTGGGGATTCTTGATGGTGGACTAATTTAACCATAATATGGTTATCGCCGACAATAATATGGTTATATTAAACATAACATTTTTTACAATTTGCTTTAAAAATAGTTTGGTTGGAGGTGGCCATATTTAAACATGTTTTTCTCTGGATGTTAATAATTTTCTACACATACACTATTAGCGTTTGCGTTTTTCACAAATCTTAAGAACCGAACACTAAGGAGCGATATTTTCAGTGATATTCATAACATAAATGTGGCCACAGTTTGTACACTACGTACAACGAGCTGCTAACTAGAATGCGGATTGTGATTCTATGAAAGCCGAAGCATTAGTTCTTAAGAATAGAGTTTGCTAAAAACCGTAAAAATGTGAAACCGCAATTTCGGTTTTAAAATGATTAAAACCGGTTGGTTTCGGTTTGGTTTGGTTTTCGGTTTTGAAAATATCCCAATAAAACTACATAAACATATATACAATATCAACCCAGCTAGCATTTGGGTAATAATATTTTGTAAAAATCACCTAAAAGAGTTTTTTCAGATCAGTTTTGATGATTACAAACTGATTTATCAATCATATATAAAATTATTGAAAAAGGATTGACATACGATTCATAAATTTTTTTCACAACGAGTGTATCATTAAATATTGAAAAATGAGCTCATTTGCATTTTATTTGTTAGTGAAGCTGAAACCTCAAAGATTCATTTTCTGGTTACTAAAGATATTTTTGTCGGGAGAAAATGGTTCCATACCAGCTACTCTTCTTGATGAGACATTTATGATTCGTATTTTTTGTAAGTGTAACTGATTAAAAAGTTTTTGGATCAACAAAACTACTCAAAAATAATCATAAAGATGATTTAAAAAAAAAAAAAATCGATCTTCCAAATACTACCAGGGAATCAAAGTACTTTTATTGAAAAAAAGGCACATTTGTTTTTCTTAGTACTAATTTAAAATTTTTTAAGAATTTTTGAAACACCTTGCCATTGTTGCAAGCTGTTATGTATAAACTTTTCATGTGACGTACTAGTATTATGTAAATATAATTTGCAAATTCTTTAAGCATAAATAAATTTTTAAAGTAAAAGCTAAAAACCGAGGTTTTTATTGTCGGATTTCGGTTTTTAGGCATAGAAAACCGCGGTTTCGAAAACGGTTAAAACCGAACATAATTCCCTACTTAAGAATATGTTTAACAACATACCCAGCAATTAAACTTTGATATGTTTAATCCGAATTTGAAAAGAATATATACCCAAACATTTATGAACTTTTAAAAGTAACAATCAGCATTGTAGGACAGTTCTATTAGTTGCAAAAGAATTTTCAACATGGTTACGCCGTGCAAAGTTTTAGGAACGATTTCAAATTTAGCACTTTTAGGTATTGACTTTAGAAGAAGTATTAAACATATTTTGTAAAAACATAATAGAAAAATAACGTAAGAATAACCTTTTCAATATTATATTCATTTTGTCAGAATTAGTTTTTACTAGCATTTAACCCGCTACTTCGTTAGCGTCTCCTTTTCATTCGTGGACATATTTTTATGTCAAAGTTTATTAAAAAAATACCAGTTATAGAAGCAAAAAGCTTAAGAAAAATATCAAATTTCCCGTATTTCCTTTTTTGGGCACTATTTTTCCCCCATTTAAGTATTAAAAATTTCAGTACCGTAGTGGCAGCCCATAATTAAGTACGATTATGTCAATGAATGGAGAAAAATGTTTGTAAAAAAAGTACAAAAAAAAAATTACGATTTTCACCCCTTAAATGTTCGAATTTCGAAAAGGTTGCAAATTTCTATTCGTAGTTTTCTGATAAGTTTCGAAGATGGGGTATCAAAAGAGTACCAAAAGTCAAGTTTTACCCGTTCACTTCCTAATAGGGGCGAATTGCAAAATAGTACCAGACACCTATCCGCTTATTTTTCTAAAGAACATCGATAAGTATAACATTTTTTTTGTAACTCTTTCAGTTTTGGGGATATAAGGTTACCGAATTTTCCCGATTTTTCTCTTTAGTGGATCGATTTGGGGAGTTGCCAATCTCTGGTCCAAATTTCAAGTTTTTAGCTTTAGGCGTTTAAGCTGTGCGATGATGAATCAGTGAGTAACGTTACAATTTTTTATAAATAGATATATTTTAAACTCGAAAACACTGATAACATATAATTTTCGAAACACTTGATTATTTGTTACATTTATTGCAGACTGAAATTTTGTGATTTATTTTTTAATTTTGTTTTATAAAAAAATTATGTTGTATATATTTTAATTTTTGAGAAGGGCACTGGCCTCCTTGGTTGATCCGGAAGAACTATACACTCTTCCATTGTTTAGATGTTGCGCCTATCTTACCTCCGCTGCAGAAAAGCAAGGTTTCAAAATATACATTGACTTTTTCAGGCCTCTTCACTCTCTGGAGTGATAATTATTTGGTTAACATTTTTAATATTTTTACTTTAAAAATGTTGGAGACTACAAAGGAGAATTTAAGACAAAATATTTGTAAACATTTATAGCTGCAATAACACCACTGTGCACATAAGTGTTGTATAAAGAAAAGAAAAAAAAGTTTCACATGGCATTGCACATGCGATCATTGTGCATTTGACTGCATTCATTATAATAACTTGACTGTTTGACTGAATTCAATTTAATTTAAAGTGCAGCACTTGTAAGCAGGTTTTTATATGGCCACATGAACCCCATATCCAAAATAGGTACAATGCCTAAACACTAATTTAATATTCAACATGCTCGATAGTCACACAAAATTGTCGTTCATCGTACGAGTGAATATTGGCATCGTCTTATTTTCGTGCCCATTGTGTTGGCCAAGTTAGTGTTGGCAAAGTTTGTTTTACATGACTGTTGCAGTTACTGTTGCTTAAATTATAACTGCACTGGTTGCTCCTGTTGGTAGTTTGAAGTTGTTGTAATCTTGCTGGAAAATAAACATGTATGTATGTATGTATGTATATTGGGTATAAATATTGCACGATAACCGCACGAGTTGTCACGCATGTTGTATGTAAATTTTTTTGTGCCTTAATATTTAACATTTTCTTTTTAACGACCCGAAATTAATTTTAATTATAATCACACGTTAAGTGATTTGGTTCTGCTCTTAATTCGTATTGGTCATGTTGTGGTTTTAAAAACGTTGTAATGAGATGTTGTATACAAATCAAGGTTAGTTGGGTGATGTATTTCGTGTTGTCAAAACGAAAGAGTTCAATAACAGGTACTGTTGTGAACATAATAAGATTTTCACTTTCGGTGTGTAGAACTGATTGGGCAAAGAATGCTACAACTTAATTTGAGTTTTAAAAGTGTCTAAGACATAATAAGTAACGAGATTTTGACGCTGAAATCTTTGCCTTTTCTCGCTTTAATAATTTTTTCACCTTATTTTAGTTTAGATTTTTTCTATTTATTAGGTTTTTTTATCAATATGGCAGTTGTGTGTGCTTTTTAATTTTAATATAACACGTAGAACAATTTGTAAAGTGCCTTAATATATTATGGGGGAGTTTTTTCAGTTAGCTATAAATATTGATATCCTGTAAGTTATGTCCATTTTCTGCTGCGCACAAACGTGCTCTTTTTAACATGTTTACCATAACTTTTAGTAATATTTCGGGTGTAATGGTCATGATTTCATTTCGAATATGGGTTGGGAAATGGTTCTTTGCTTGTTAGCATAAACTCTTTGTTTCAAATATCCCCACAGATAACTGTTAAGAGCTATCCCTAGCCGAATTCATTGTGGCACCTGCAGTATGTCCAGTGACTCCATGTTGTAGGAACAACAACGTTGGATAGTCCTTATAAAATTTTCTAAAAATGTCCGATATGCAACACCGCTGACAGAGATTGAAACACCAATGTCATTTTCAAAAAATCTGAATTTGGATGCTCCGCAGCCCAAGTCGTGCAGTTTTGCTTGTTGAAATAGCCACTTAATAGAACATGAGCTTCACCGCTCATTATCATATTGTGAATAAAGTCTGAATTTTCGTCTGTTTTTCACGGAAACGATTGACATTCATTTATTCTTACACAGGTTAAACTTTATATGGGAACTAGTCTAATGTTCTCAAAATTGCCTGCAGCGACCACCGTGCTAGTGCAGTTTCTGTCGAATGCGTCCTTGTTGATGTTGAGGAACTATGCTGTACGCTCTCCAGTACACGTTCAATATTTTGAGCAGCGTTCAAACGATTACCCGCTGTTCGATTAATTGATTAATTTTGGGAGATTAACTGTTCGAATAATTTAAAATTGGCTTTTTTCGATTAAGGAATAATTCCAATAATTTATGTCTATTAATCGAAAATTTGTTTTTTCACAACAACAAATAAACAAGCTGGTAGATTTTAAACCCTTTTATTGTTATTTAACGCGATAATATTTGCTTCGAGTAAAAAGTTTTTAAAATCAGACTTTAGCCACAGACTTTAACCACAATGATTTAGATAAAGAAGATTATTGTTTTGAGACGAATGAATACAACCTTCTACCAGACCTTTAAAAGACTATTTAAAGTATTAAAATTGTAAAAAAATCAAAAAGATATTTATGTGGTGGGAGACTACTAATTTTTAGAAATGACAAGAAAAAGAACAGGGCCCAAATCGTCGCAAACGTGATCGAATGAACTTTCGCATTGAATAAAACTTCGTCACGTATCAAAAACGGGATTGCGGCATTCGAAAGCTTTCGAATCGAAATTTGTTTAAAAAATCTAATAGATTTTATGTTTGTATATTAATCAACAGTGTTAATAGTGATTTCGGCTTATCGGGTTTCGGCGCTTGTCAAAAAGAGCAACGCAAAGTTTTAAAAAAATCGGAAAACTATAGAAATTCGCAAAAATTTTACAAATTCAGAAAACTTGCAAAAATATCGAACATTCTTGAAATTTTTTATATATCAAACAAGCCATTTAATTGATTAAAAATACCTAAAATGGCAAATATTCGATAAAAAATTTGAAATTAGCGGAAATTCGCAAAAATTTGCAAACAGCTGCATGAAAGCAAATTCTAGTATTTATTAAAAATTGTTAAAGCTGTAATGAATCAGATAACTTACCGAAAAAGTAGCTGATATTGCGAACATGGCTTAAACTCGCGAATTATTGCAAACTTGGTAACAAACCCTAAAATGTATTTGAAATCGCTAAATCGGTTAAAAAAACAAAATTTCAACAATTAACAAAAAAAAAAAAATTTAAAAAAATAGCGAAAATTCGCGAAAATTTTCAATAGTTCGAATAACCCATAAAATTGATTAAAAGTCCATAAAAGTATACGGAATGGACAAAATTCTGTAAAAATTGGTAAATTAGGGGAAATTCGCAAGAAATTGCTAATAGCGGCATAATAGCAAAGTCTACTATATATTAAAAATCGTTAAAGCTGTAAGGAATCAAAAAACTTACAATACAAAAATCGCTTCTATCGCAAACATGACTAAAATTTGCAAATAATTTCAAAACTAAATGTTATTATTTTTTTCCTTATTGCTGAAAAAAGTTGAATACTTACATTTTTAGCTATTTGTTCAAGAAATCTAATAAATATTCTCAAAAAGTGTGTTAATTGTTTGTAAAAAAAAACAATTACATGTTTTTACGAAAGCTCTTAACCTATCGAATGACATTTCGAGTAAAAGCTTTCGATCGACTACTCGTTATCGAATTAAATAATCTCAAATTTCGATAGAAAGTTTTAGATAACGAATGGGACGATTCCAAAAAGTAAAATTTCGAACAAAGTCACTCGATCACGACTGTGACGATCTGTCTCTCCATCGTCAACAATAAGTGAAGAAGTGTACTTTTTAGTGAGGTTATTTTAGAATATTAGCTTAAATTTTGATGCTATATTTTATTTAAAAACTTTTCCGCTTTTATTACATGAAGTATGTTTTGTTAAATTGTTGTTCTTTTTTTTTATAAAATTTTAATGTAAAACTATATAATTTTTCGTCTTATTTTTAAACTTCTAAACTAGACAAAATTAAAATTATTCGATTAACCGAATAATATTATATATCTGTCGAAATCATTCTATCAATTTTTTATCTAGAATAATTAATTAATCGATTAATACAAAATATCTATTAATTGAATACCCTAGTTCTTATAGACCCATGATGAAGAAATTTGAAATCAAATGTTTTATTGCCGACGTGTATAATAATATGACTGCGATATGCACGTTGTGTGTTGGTTTGAAATATAATATGCAATGAATTTTTTTCATTGTTTGATTGTATAGTTATTGTATATTATAGCTTCTTCACAACTACGGATTCCAATACCGAAATACCGGTATTACCGGCTAAAATCAAATGCCGAAATTGGATTAAATAATATATATGTATATAATTGGAAAATTGCTTTATTCTTGGTGCTTTCTGGTGCTTTGTATTTAGATATTTTTATTCCATAATTATTATTGAAAATACCGATAATACCGGTGTCGAGATTTCCTCAATACCAAAAATACCAAAACCTTCGGTATTCACAATATTCTGAAAAAAAAGAAACAATAATAATTGAAAAAATTTGTAAGCAGTTTATACCATATATCTCATTTTGTACCACCCTGTATCTCATATTTTGTATCATCGATTTTTTTTCTAAGTAACTCCCTGATTTCAAAATGCTAAAACGTTAACATCGCGAATTTCTTTAAGTCGCAAATTTTAGAATTCTGAACCTCAAAACCTCAAACTTTGTAATCCCGAATGTCGAAATCCTATACTTAACAATCCTGATGTTGAATCCCGAATTTAGAAGCTTTTGTTAGCGAAGCGGGTGTAATACCATAGAGAAAAAAATCTATGAGTTTGGCTGAATGAGGCTGTGCAGAAAAGCTTAATCTTGCGAAGCCGAAGTTAGGAATACCAAACAGAAAAAACTCTCGTCTTTTTTTTCAATTAAGCCATTAATCAAATATAAAATCAGTTTTAATTTACGTTTGATATAAAAATTTTTAATTGATACTATTAATTGTTTACTAGGGAAAATAAATATTGATTTTTAATTTCGCCGTTTTTTTATTTATTTAAGATAAATAATTTAATTTAAAGATCTACCCAAATTTATATTTTCATGTCCACAACATTAACGAAAATCTTTTTAAATTACTTCCAAAGTCTTCATATTTCCGAAGTATATTCATGGTAACAAAA
Organism: Pollenia labialis; assembly: GCA_949318255.1. Taxonomy (NCBI): domain Eukaryota; kingdom Metazoa; phylum Arthropoda; class Insecta; order Diptera; family Polleniidae; genus Pollenia; species Pollenia labialis. The sequence goes on along the minus strand of OX439142.1, from coordinate 127,182,780 downwards.
CTCCCAAAGCCTTTAAAATATTTAACGAATAATAAAAAAAAACATTTAATTTAATACCAAAGTAACAATTTGGCAGCTGAATAACAGAAATAAAAAATGAATGTAACAATGTAACAATAGATTTATTATGCCACAAGTCTCAAACAATTCATAAACAATAAAAACTTAAACAAAAAATCACTCTGAGACCAAAACAAAAAAAAAAACTATCAACAAAAATTTAAACATAAAAGCATGATCAGCAAAAATGTGGGTGTTTTTTGAAGAACATCGAGCAGTCTGCTTAATGTTGCTTAAACTAACGACTGCTGCTGCAGCTACTGTGTTGTTGCTGCTGGTGTTTGTGCTGACTATTACAAACTGTGTAGATGAATGTGGCCTACAACAACAGAAACAGCCACCACTGGCTGATAGTATCAGATCAAAAAAAAAAAAAAAGATGCTTAAATTAACACGATCGTATTACACAGTCGTTGGATGGTTGGTTGCCTGTTTGCTGGTTGCCAGCTTTAACGTGGGAACTAAATTTTGTAAACAGCAAAGCAAAAAAAAAAAAAGACCGAAACAGCAGAAATAAAGTTTATGAAATAAATGTGATCGTATCAGAGATAAAGTGAATAGTGAACAGCGCGTGTTGTAATAAAAAATAAAAATCTTAAGATAATCGTAAATTATTATTCATTTAATTTAATTTTTTTTTCTTTAAACGAATAAGTTGCATTAAATTTAAGAGAAACCAATGTATGAACGAATATATGAATAATGTGGCAAGAAACAATATAAATTAGTGTGTCAAAAACATGATGTCTTTAAGGAAAAAATATGGTTGAAACTTCAAATGTAGTTAAATCCATATGCAATTTCTTGTTAACGGATCAGTTGTTAAGGGTTAAGAGTTTTAAACACTTTGCATGTTGCTATTAAGTATTTTGTAATGAGACTTTTTGGAAAACAATTGACAGTAATTGAAATTAAATTATTTAATAAGAAAACCAACTGACGTAAAATTAAGAATTTTACTAAGAATTTCTTTTGAAAAGGTTATGGAATTGTATATTTAATATATATTTGTGTATGTATTTATTTATAAAAAAATATATAAACTTAATTTTATGATTGCTGTAGATTTATCGCCAAAAAACTTTTATAAAAAATACTATATTTATAAGAGATTTGTTTCTCTTTTTCTAGGCTAACCAAAATAACAAGAAAAAAATTTGGGTCGGGGATGTTCACAGTGGTTAAAAGCTCACTTTCTGCTATTCACTTGAGGCGGGGTGTAGCAAGAACCTCTATTTCTCTATCAGAAATTCCCAAGCATCTCACAACTTTTGGTCTTAAGCCAAGAGCACGCTGATAATGTCATTCAGGCTCTCGACTGATGATACCTAAAGTGTGAAGGCATACAGTTCGGTGTATTAATAGTGCATGCTACCACCGATGCGTCTCGGAAAACTGTGTATCCGATAACAATTAGTAGCTGTAAATCCACTGTATTAAACCGATCTAAAGGTATGTTGGCAGCCCTAAATCTAGGATCGGAAGCTTTTGCCTAATTATTCAATCTTCTTAAATTCAAACGATTATAGAAACGTTAGCAAATCTTACGATGACGACATTTGGCTTAAAACAATGGTTTATGATTGGTTCATGGAATGAGAGAACTCTCTCTGAAACATCGAGACAAAAGCAAGTTCGCAAGGAAATGGTCTCCTAAAATTTTTATATTCTTGGGTTAAGCGAAATTCGATGACTGAATAATGGTATAACCCAACTGCATTCGGGTCATCGTTTTATCTACTCCGGCAACGACGCACTATGTTCTCAGTTAAAATTTTATTTAAGTATTTTATTTTGCATTTTTGTATTTATATTATTTTTAGATGAATAAAGGATATATATATATGAATTATAGTCATATGGAAGAAAGTCTTAGAAGCAGAACACCCAAAACTCTCTCTTTCTAAATATGCATGTTGCATTTTCATTGTTAACAAAATATCAGAAGTAAAGCAAAATGACCAATAGAATTAAGCCAAACGCAAGTGTGGCCTTTGTGTTCGAAATTTTCAGAAATATTTTGTTTTCCATCTGCGGACAAACGTTTTAAAACAAGCGTGGAAATTGTAGTCAGAATTCTAAGATATATAAAGTAAAAAAAGGTGGTTGACATCTTTTTAAAGAATTTCTGTATCTCTAGAATCAATCTTTATAATAAAAGTGCTATATAACAAAGAATAACAGGACTTAAACCAAAGGAAATCAATTTCTACTTCCACTATCCTCTTGCTCTGTTTCCTTAGTGAATACAATTACAGGCAGTACTTTTACTTCTTTGGGGCTAAAATACCTCCTATAGATAGTGAATTTAATCTGGTACTACGGAAACATGAAGTCTTGGGACTTTTAGCCTGAAATTACGCGGTATATGTGGTAAAACGATATTGCAACATATTTGTTGTACATATAGAGAAGGTGTGAATGAGCAGTTTTGATTTTTTGATTGCGGCTTCGTGATGGAGGACTAACTTAACCATAATAAGGTTGTCGGAGCTAAATTTCAGTTATGTATTATATAAATCTTTTTTGTATAAAAAAGTCATTTCTGAAAAATTGAAGGAATAGGACTATTACAAAAAAGCTTTATAAAATACATAAATGAAATTTACCTCATAGAATAAATTCGAAAAAATAAAAAATGTTGAATATAATAAAGTAACCTATTTCTATTTGTTAAAAAAGTTGAGTTAAATACATTCAATTTATAAAGTATCACCATCCAGTGTGACACAAAGAATGCTGACGAAGGCCGTAGCGGGTCAGAAAATGCATTAAATTCTGCTGGTGTCTAATAATTGTAAATTTTTCTATACATACAATATACTTCATTGCTGTCCAAAGGAAAGCTAAGGTAAAATGTAACAAGAACAAAGAATATAATAGTCTGGTAGTGTATAAAAAAGTAATTTCTGAAAAATTGAAGGAATAGGACTATTACAAAAAAGCTTTATAAATTACATAACTGAAATTTAGCTCATAGAATAAATTCGAAAAATAAAAAATGTTGAAAAGATATAAATATTAACTTTTCATATTATTCGAATGTGAATATGAAAGTTTATATAATAAATGCTACTCACAATGAGAAATAAATTCCCAGATTCTATTTATTTTAACTTTTGTTTATAAAAAAAGTTGTTAATTAATTTTTCTTTTTTAAAAATTCAAAAATAAATAAAATTTAGTTAATTAAAAAAAAAGTTGCTAATGAATTGTTTTGTTAAGTTTTCTTTTTTTTAAGTTGCATGTTAAAGAAACACATTGATCCCACAATTCCGTTTGGCATCCCTAATATCTACATAATATTTGGTACAAATACCCTTTTTACAAATCTAAACCTCATGACATTATTTTTTTCTGTTAGGTCCAAAATACGGTACACTATTAAAAACTTGTACGTTAATACTGTGTTGTAGGGTACCTCTATATATTTCTGTCTTCTTTTTCATAAATATTACGCTACTAAAATTACAGAGCTTAAAAACAAACTCATTCTTCATAAAATAACTTAATATTTATGTATTTTACCAATCAACCTTAAAATGAAATTCTTTAAAAGATTTTTTTCTTGAACGTTTAATTTTTTCTGTTGTTGTTTATATTTTGCTGTCATATCCGCAATTTTGTTTTTATGATCATTATTGTTGGTTGCTGTTGTTTGTTATTGCTGCTGTTATTCAAGACTCATTCATTCAACAAAATTTATCCCACGGGAGTCGTTGTCGCACAATCGTAAACGTAGGTCTTCGACAAAACATTCTTCTACTCGTATATAACAAGCAGCGTTGCCATATATGTAAATTTTTATGTTATTTAAGTTTTTTGAAGTGTTTAAAGTTTCTTTTTAGTTTTCTTGTCAAGAAAAATAAGTTAAAAAAGACTAAAAATATTTGCCAAAAAAGAAGTTTTTATTTACTTATGAAAACTGTTTGGCAACACTGACAACAACTTACCAACCAATTGTGTGTCTGTGTATGTTTATTCAAATGCCAGCGGGAAAAAGAAGGAGTACGGATGCCTTCTATAAGGCCTCTGTACTCATTCTTTGGAATTTACAAGACCTGCTCGCTCCATTCCATACTCATATTTTTTTTTACGAACCAATGTTGTCATTACGGAGTAGGCACTCGCTTCTTTAGCGGTTACATAGGAATTGTAACGCGATAAAAAAAAAATAATTATTTTGGTTGTGCTTGTGCAAAAAAAAACCATAAAACAAATTTTACTTCTTATCTTCTCCATTCTTATAGAAGCGAATGTGGAATGGGTATTTTATTTTTTATACGAAAGAGCCGAGGCCTTCTATATGGTATTCTTTAGCAGTTAGAAAAGAATAGTAAATGATTCAAAAAATTTTTAAGCAGGCCTTTAAAAAGGCCATAAGTAAGAAGATCTTCTGAGTTTTCTGCTGGGAAGCATTAACAACGTTACAAGCAACAGCAACAAATATATTAACTACGACCAGCAGCAAAATCGTCTAACACAGATAACAGCAACAAAAAGTTGTTATTGTAGACAGAGTAAAAAATTTATTAAAACAAACAACATTAAAAAAAACAACACCAACAGAATAAAAAAAAACAAAACAAAAATATCTAAACTTACTTTGTATCTGTTAAAGGCGAGAAAACAACAATTCATAACAAGATTAGCGTTCCGCTAGTGTCTGTCAATTAGGCCCCCCATTTGTCCGTAAATTTGACAACAATTGGTGACACAACTCTCGTCATCTGCAAAAGCGGCATCATCATCCATCCCAATGGTTATTTTAATACGTTTATTCCTTCCATACATTTTTTGTATGGAGTTAAATTAAGTTAATTTGCTTATTTGCAGTGTTCTTTTGAAATAACAACTTCTGTACAAGTAAAATTATCATTAACAATAGTGTTGCTCACAGGAATAACAAAAAAATAAAAGAAAAATCTTTTTATAACTAAATGGACATTTTGAGAGTTTTTTTTTTTGTAAGGACTAAAATAGCAACTGAAGTCAGCAAACAAATGTCCAGAAATTAAATATATTCTTTTTATAGCAACTTTTTTAATTTTGATTCTAACTTTTTTTTTATATTTGAGTCAAGAGAAAAATTACGAACCATTTTTAAAAACGAGAGAACTTCGAAGAATCTAACAGTCCATAGAATATTTTTGACTAATCCTTTTTTTTCAATAATTGCTAAAACTTTGTTGTCTCAAAAATTATTAAATTTTTTTATGAAAAGAAAATGCGAAAAATTTTATTATTTAAAAAGTTTTCGGTATCTTTTCTATCAACAAAAAAAAAAGAATATATATATTCAATAAATCCTTAAGCCCCTTTTACACTATTTTACAAGTCTTATTTATGATTTTCACAAAATCGAATGATCAAAAAATCCAATAAAAATTTTTTTTGCATTTAATTTTGCGTTTAACGTATGCGGAATAAAATATGGACTGACACATTAGCAGTAATAAAAAATGTATGCAAGGTTTTAAAAATTAAAAAAGTTAATATTCACTTGATAAAATACACAACTTTGACTTAGTTTTCAAACAGATATTTAGCCAAATCGATGGGATTCTCCAACATTTGGAGGCACCCTACTCATACCCTCTTGAATCACCTTTGTGAGAATTTGCTTTAGCATCCATTTAACAATTACCATTCCTCTGGAGTAACTGGAGTACAGCGGTATGTCTTGTTTTCACCTAATAGAATTCGGTCACAGGATAAGTGCTTAAAAACAATTGAGACAAATTTTCCGCAGGGCAATGATATAATTGACTGCAATAACTTTCATGGCAATAGTGGGTCCAGACTAGACTCGTCTCCATAAAATCACTTTCAGACAAAAACATCTCATATTGCCGTTTATATCAAAATGTTTGTCCATAAATATTGTGCTGTAGGGTGTAATATGGTGTAATATGGTCGCGTGACCGACATTACTTATTTTACCTGTTCATTATACATTAGTACCAAAAAAATTTTTTGAATGTTTTTTTTAATATTTAGGTTACATTTTCAAGTTTTTAATGCATATTTAAAACGCATGAGCCAGTTTATTGGATCATATTTTCGGTTCAAACACCGCGGTAATTTTTTACAGCTGTTTCTGGTATTTCCATCAGGGATGGAAAAGTTGATATTGATTAAAGTTAAGAAAGCACTTTAAATTTAATATTTACACATTTTTATAATAATTAATAACTTAATGTTTACACATTTTTATAATAGAATAAAGTTATAGAGAAAATTTGTAAACAAAATTTCAACTTTTCATTCCCGATATCTACTAGTGCTTTTATAAAAACACACCTCTGCTTAAACATAAAATAAAATGTTCATAACTGGCGAGATATTGTCAAAATTTTTGAAGTTTTTTTGAGATTTCATACAGAGGTGTGCTGGAAATCGAAAACGTAAAATGCAAGAATTTAAAAGTTGTTTAATTAAACTTTTGGTCTAATTTTTATAATTTTTTATTTTATAAAATTTTGTTTAATAGAATAATATTTGTATGTACAATAAAAATCTTATTAAAAATCAAACATTTTGAACATTTTGATTTTTTGGCATTTCTAAAGTATTAAAGTGCAAAATGGCCTTTACCATCAGGGCAACAAATCTAACAAACAGTTTTTTATTTTACTAATCTTTAAAAACAACTTGATTTTTTTTTAGCAGAAAATCGATGTCACTTAAGGTTAGTTTACACGGTAATACATTGTATTACGACATTATGTAGAATAAGAAAAATCATACCATGTAAAAGAAAAATGAATTAAGTAAGAGAGAATAAGAACACAAAATCTGACAAGCGGTCGGTAAATGATTTTTTTCTAAACCATTTTAGAAACTTATGTATTTTCATCACAGTATGTATTTTAACAGAGTATATTGAAGGTGGTAGAATTTGTGTACAATTACAAAAACAACTAAAATCAACTCAGAAAATTCTCATGTTGTTTTTGTAAAAATTGTAAAACTGTAACCATCTGATTTTTTGCTTTTATTTTTGATGTTACTTTTACCATCCGTGTAAACATGAAAAATACATACAACAGATTTTTATTTTTTTCTTTTAAGCACGGAGAGAATTTCATAATATTTTGATTCTACAAAGTCGTAATACATTGTATTACCGTGTAAACTGGACTTTAATAAGTAAGTACTAGTATGGGCCTGCAGTCGACACACTAAAGGGGCGTTAAGAACCAATACTTTTATCTGTTACATACTTCAGAACAATACCCAATAAACAATTTTATCATTTTGCGAAGCACTAATGGTACTTTAAAAAATAAGCGAACAATGATGCGCTGTTTAAAAAAAATATAATACACCCATTCTTTACATTGTAACCATACTAATGTAACATTGAAATTATTCATATGCACAAAATTCGAAAAATCAACGGTAACATTTAAAATTATTCATATGCAAAAATCAACGGCAACATTTTAAAACAACAACTCTTACAAAAAGAAAACAAAACATTTACAATTGTCCGTCTCTTTTTTCTTATTTTCTACTGTTCTCCAATTTAAGGCACAGGAGAGAAATCCTACGTTCCCAGTTGGCTATGTCGTGCACGAATCATCAATGATTATTGCATGACAATGTACATTCCTACACGACACGTAAGGGACAACTAATGCAAATCGTCGATGACATTTTCAAACAAGTCTCGCGTAAATCGTGCACGACACAAAGAGTGCCTGTCGTTGATTACCACATACTCGCCATTGTCGTCCTTATATTTGTTGATGGTGTTATTTGTTTACATTTTTTTTTGCTCACACGTATGTGAGTATTTTCTATGTATTAGTTACTCTTTCTAACGCCCCCCCTGCAAATATTAGGACTAGCCCAAACATGCGTGTAAACCCTGCAAATAATAGGACTAGTCCAAACACGCGTGTTAAATGTAGCCCACAAGGGACTAGGACTAATCCAAAATTAACCTAAACGTATGGAAAAACATGGTCTATTTAACATTACGATGTCCTAGGGCAGAATCATATAACCCAGCTTTGGATAACAAAGGAGTAGTCTTAAAACTACTCCATAGTGTACACAAGTGGGTTAGCTTTAACTTCGTTTAAAAAAGAAAACATGTCGTTAAAAAATTAAGACATGTTGTCTCACTACAACCACTTTTTAACAATGACATGGTCCATGCTTGCATTACATCGGACCAGTCCATTGAGTAGTTCATTTAATCAAAATGGATCGGGTGGTCCAATTTTATTTGGAGGGAAATGTTGCCCTCAAGGGACTAGGACTACTCCAAAAGTTACCCAAATGTATGGAAAAAACATGGTCTATCTAACATTACGATGTCCTAAGGCAGGACCATTTAACCCAGGTTTGGATTACAAAGGAGTAGTCTTAAAACTACTCCATTGTATACACAAGAGGGTTAGTGGTAACTTCGGTTAAAAACGAAAACATGTCGTTAAAAAAAGAAGATACGTCGTCTCACTACAAACACTTTTTAACAATGACATGGTCCATGCTTGCATTACATTGGGCCAGTTCATGGAGTAGTCCATTTAATCAAATTGGATCAGGTGGTCCAGAGCTATAACTCATACAGTACTAAACCGATTTTAATTAAATGTGTGTTGGGCACTTCTACCAAAAAATATCTTTCTAATGATGTATCATTTGTTTAAATTCAATATATAGGGAAGTCGTAAAAGGTAGCAAAATAAATCAACTTATAATATAATAAAACAGGGAAATATATTTTAAATATCAATGAAATGGGCTTTATTGGAAAGAACATTTCACGAGATTAATGTTTAAATATGATTTCTGTCATGTGTCGGCCACGGCTTGTGGATTCTCCTCACTCCAAATGCGACAATTCTGTTTATTTACGTACCCATTCAACCAGAAATAGACTTCATCGGAAAATAAAATTTTGAATGGAAATTCAGAATCAATATCAATTTGTGATCGCGCCCATTCGCCGAAATATATTGATTAAAAAATCGATTCATTATGAAATTTGAAAGCAAACTAAACAAAAAGCAACTATCAACTGTTAAATGGGTGCTCAATTAAAGCAGTGATGCCAACTAAAAGTTGTGAAACTCTAAAAAAACACTCTTTAGTTCTTTTGATCTAGGAGAAATGGCTCTATCCAGAAATAAATGGCGTTACATGAAGTGAAAACCCTTCAAATTTTACTAAACCACCTATAAAGTTTTGTGTTCCAGATATCGCCTGCACTTTGTAACTTGACACTTATTAAAAAAAAATACTTTGCATCGTTATGCTTTATTCATTCTTTTCATTTGTTTATTTTTTTGCAAAATTTTTTTCTTTCAAAATAACGATCACACGCTACGAACATTTCGTAGGTTCAATAAAACATTTTTTTTTGTTGAAAAAGAATTTCATTCATAAAATTGTATGCTTCACTACTCCTGTTACAGTAAATCACACTACAACAAACTTAAAACCCCGTCATCATGTACTCCAAAAACCATAAACTAGTTTTTATTACTCAATGGTCATTCCAAAACCCGAGCCAAAACTCTCTTTAGTGTTTAATACCACGATTTCTTATTGGCTGACAGCGGCTGTCGTCATCGTATTTTAGTGGATCTTACTATTTTATAATTCAATACGAACAAGTTCGTTACACTTGTGATCGTCTGTGGGATTTTTTGTTGGTGCTGGCAGTGAGCGCGTGGCTTATGGACGAGTGTGTAAAGGCTTTAATTTCATAAAAATCGGGTTGTTTATGGTTGTTGTACGGATGGGAACCAACAATAACAGCACTCTCGTGTTGATGTTGGATACACAACATTGTGACACTCATAAACAAGTGGCTCTTAAAGGGGACTTTGCTTTTTAAAGCGTGTAGTTATTATTGCTTCAGTGGCTGAAGTGGATCTCAGAAAATAATAAAATTATTGTCTTTCGACAAGACAAGATCATTTCAAATGTAAACGTGTTGAAGTAAAGACGTAATTCTGATTTGTCTTAAAAGTTTGTTTAAAAAAAAATTTCTTAAAGACGATTAATTAAAATAATAAGTAAAAAAAGTACTAAATAAAAGAAAAAGATTTTAACAATTAAAAAAATATCATTAAAAAAAATAAATTTTATTTGCAACTTTTTTTTTGCGTTTAAGAATTTTTGTTTGTGCTTCTGTGTTTTTAAAAGTGAATGAATTTTACCGCCAGAATGCCACCCAATCATCAATTTATGTTGAATTCCCTACCAATGGAACCCGTATCGCGTACTTATCAGTATCGCAAGATTATGAAACCCATGTTAGAGCGTAAACGACGTGCTCGGATTAACAAGTGCTTAGATGAGTTAAAGGATTTAATGACCGGCACCTTACAAGCGGTACGTCTTAGAAAAAGTTGAAACTAAAGATTTTTTTAACGATAAAATAAAATTTACAAACAATAAAAAAAAAATTTGGATTTGTAGTTAAAGTTTTAAAACTTGTGTACATATTTCTTTTTAAATTTTATAAAGTTCGGCCTTGAGACAAAAAATTAATAAGTTTATTTTTAAACTATTAATTCTTTGGAACAAACATAAATATTTCAGATTTTGTTTTCATATTTGACAAACAAATTTGACAGGCAAACATTTTTTACTTTCAAAATATTTATAAGCACTAAATGCAGGATTTCTTAATATCTCTTTACTAAAGTCTCTATTACAAGTGAGTTTAAAAAATTATTACTTCACAAACAGAACATGCGTTTGTGGGCGTATCGTCTTAGAGCTGTTTAACAAAGTAGTCCAGAAAGGGGCGTGCACAAAAAACTTGTAGGTAATGGTCATAATATTTATTAAAAAAAAAATAAAAAAAAATTGAGAATTATGAAAGCAAACAAATTTTTTTAAAAGGCACGATGTTTTTTTTCGGCAAAATTATGTCTGAAATATTAATTTACACTTTAAATTTGTGTGAAATTTTACAAATCGAAAAATTCCTAGTTTTTGCAATAATGAATTCTATTGTGACACACTTCTATACAAAAGTCTTCTTAAACAATAAAGTAACTATTACTAGATTTTTAACAAAACAATCTATTTACGACTCAATTAGCACATAAAGTTTGGAAATTGGACTGATTGCAATACTTCGTGGGACACTTACTTTTAATTAAACAATCTTAATAAGAATAAAGATCACGCTTTTATAATTACCTTATATTTACAAAATTATGAAGGCGTTTCAGATATTTTTTAATATTGTGTTTCAATATTCTACATCAACGTTTTCGAAAAAGAGATTCGTAATGGATTTCAGAAGGTCCAAAATAAATTGTTTCTAACATAGCAAAATATTCAAATACACAAAACGGAAAGGTCATATGCAAGGGCGAAGTTTTTATAAAAAAATGCATGCAACCCTTTGAGAGGGCAAAACATTTTAACTCTTTAGTCACTCTTGTGTAAAAAAACACACAAAATTAATCATTTTTACACGACAAACAAAAAAAATTGTTGAGGTACACTACAGAAACTTTTTGACTTTGTTAGCAATATCAATTAAGTACTGAAAACACATTTTTTGTATAACACATATTTTTTAGCATTGACATATTTCAGAACTGACGAAAGTTACCCTCGTGTGTGGTGTTCCACACAAAAGTAGTTTCTATTTTATTTTCACTAGAGACGAAATTTTCTGTCGGCAAGTGTGAATATTTTTGATTTTTTTGCGAACTACAAGCAATAAATGTTTTATACAGTTAGTGTTTATATAGCATGTTTTGTTTTTGGTCACTAGCGGGATAAAAACATCATTATTTTTACTTAAATCAAAACTTTGATTACAAACGACTATTTCCCCACAGCAAATTAGACTGATATTGCATTAGTGCGGAAAACCACACACGAGGGTAACTAACGTAAGTTATTTTGAGAGCGATTTTAGAGTTAAAGAAACGAACACGAAGCTGCATTTTTAAAATAAACAGGTATGTTATAGGCTTGAATTGAAAACGAAACATTTTTTGAATCCGCATAAGTTATAAATTGTTGTTCTCAAATCCGCATGTTGGTGTGTATTCGAAGTTTTTGTTCGAAAAAACTTTTGTTGAACTAAAGATCGCTAATTTGCTTACCGCAACATGATAGCAATGTCTAGTATTTTTTAAAAATAGTGAAAGCTGTAAAGAATCACAGGAAAAAATCGCTAACATGGCTAACATTTTCGAAAAATTGCAAAAATTTAAACAAACACTAAAATTTATTTGAAATCTCGAAATGGGTGAAAGACAAAATGCCGGGGAAAAAAAACAAAAAAGTTGCAAAAACAGCGAAAATTCTCGAAAATTTTTAATATATCAAACCAGCCATAAAATTGATTTAAAGTCCCTTAAACTATAGGGAATGGCAAAAATTCGGAAAAATTGCAAAATTCACGGAAATTCGCGGCATGATTGCAAAGTCTAATAATTAAAAATTCGTTAAAACGGTGAAGAATCAGAACATTTTTTAGGAAAAAATCGCTTTTATCGTGAACATGTTTAAAATTTGCGAAAAATTGCAAAATTGGAAACAAGCCATAAAATTTATTTAAAATCGCTAAATTGGTTAGATAAAAAAAAAATTAGTAATTAGTCTCGTCAATTAACAAAAAGCATTATTTTAGGGTTGGCAAGATATTGTATACCTTTTTAGAAGGTGATATTTTTGTGTTGATGTGACAACATCTTTAAATGGTACGTGATGTATCACTAGCCAAGTTTTGATTAAAAGTCTTGCCTAAAACTCCTTTAATAGATTTAACAAATACGAAGTTGCTTTCGTGCAGTTACCAAGAAGCAATATTTTTTGCCGCAAACTTCAAAATAGATTGCTCCACAAAATTTTCGATGTGTGGAACTCGGTGCCAACCCATTGCACAAAGATTTGCTCTAGCATTTGTAATTTTACCGACATTTCATTTCTTTTTTACTTTTGTTTATTCATATGGCCTTGAGTTTAATTCATGTATTGTAAAGCAATCAAAAAGCCACCAAAGTGATTAACTGATTCATCAAAGAAACAGAAAAAATCCGCCAAAGTAAAGAAATTCACAGTGGAAACCGCATACACTCTCAAAACTTGATACAAGTTCTCGCGTTGAAAATTGAAAAATTCTGGCAAAGCATTTTTATGTGTTCCCCAGCAATAAAATCAGCAACTATTGCTGACGTTTTGCTTATGCTCACCATTAAAAATTGCTACAAGGTGACGTAGAGTTACCAGGGCGAACAATTTAAATGTAAAAGATTAATACATACAAAATCTTCATATAACTTCTCACGGTGAAAATTGCAAATTTCTGGCGTTGCAATAATATGTGTTCTCTAGCAATAAAATCAGCAATTATTGGTAATTTTTATGCCGATGTTTTTGTTTTTGCTCAGCAATTAAAATTGCTATGTGGAGACGCAGACTTTTAAATTCAAAATCATCTATTTATGTTTTGCAATTAAAATTAAATTAATGGGCTATTGGATCCAGGGCCCTTTGAAATTGGTTTAAAAATCGGCCTATGATTTCACTTAGACCACTCATCAAACTACTGATATTTGAAATTTTTTCATGGGTATTTATTTATTCAACATTTTTTATTTTTCGAATTTATTCTATGAGCTAAATTTCAGTTATGTATTTTATAAAGCTTTTTTGTAATAGTCATATTCCTTCAATTTTTCAGAAATGTTAATAACCCAAAAAGGTCTTTGGTCAGAAACTGTAGCTTTTCGCAATGTTAAATCGAATATTATTTATTTGGTGTATTTCATAGAATTTTTTTCCTAAAGAGAAGATAATTACGATTAGAATTAGTTGTGCTAGGCTTACGTTTTTGATACCAAAAGAAAAAAAAATAATTAAAGCCAATCGAAAACTCAAAATGCGTTTTTGGACTTAAGAACTTTTTATCTGTAATGGCAAAGAAATATAAATTAACAATAACACTGTGGTTTAATTTGAGACTAGTTTTTTAACAGGGGAAAAGCTAATTTCGGTAAGATGAATTCAATGGTGTTACTAATTTTTTAAAGTTAGCGCTTGTATTCGCGATATTCAATTGTAATGTACTCTGAAATGATATTTTTTGGGATCATAGTTCAATTTAAAACAATCCAACTCCGTTACATAAAAATGTTCCTTATTTATTCCTTATTTGCTTTAAAAAAAATTTGTTTAAGGGAGTTGATAAATTTAAATTAAAGAAAGATTATAAAAAATATCGGCTTATGGAAATTTAGTATTTTTAAATTGTGTAATGGGATTGGAATTATCTTGATATTGAATTGGCGCAATTGCTTCAAATGAAAGTTTATCAAGGAATGCTTAACATCAAATGAAGAAATTTTCAAAAATTATTTTTTGTGGCGGCACAATACTTCCAATCAGTGTTCGAAAGTAAACAGAACATTATTTTGTGTTCGGTTCACACACCCAGAAACAATATCTAGTTTTTTAGTGTTTGTGTAGAAGAACAGAACCCTTAATACCGTTCGTAACTTTTTCAAAAAAGAGTTTAAGTATATAGTGTTTCGTTCTTCTTTAAAAAACAGAACAATTGTAGTGATACTGTAGACAAATATTATATTTTAATGTTCTATAATGCTTTTTTTTACATTAATAAAGAAATGAACAAACAACAAATTTTAGCAACGACCGCAGTACGAACAGCTTGTGTGTGTATTGTTTATGTAAAATTATTCTGCTGGTTTATTTTTCGAATGTCACTTTTTAATTTGTTTTTTTTTTTTTGTAGAAATAATTTTTATAGTTTGATTTTTAATTTTTTGGTACAAGTAATCAGTGATGTTATGAACTTTTTGAAAAGTCCTTACGCAGACCGAAAAAGTTCCCTATTTTTCCCTACGTGTTAAAAAAATTGTCCTACAAAAATCCCTTCAACTTTTTAATGATATTATCGCACTGTTTCCTCTAAAGAGGTCGACTCAAGATTTTTCAATTTTCACTTTTTGCAAGAAATCGCTGCATGCATTATATACGCACTGTAAAAATCTAAGATCAATTTCTCTAGTATTTTGCCAAAAAAAAAAGTATAAGAGCACATATAAAAATAAAACAGTGTTTGGCTCTTCTGAAAATTTATAAATTTTGAGTTACCCCTCTTTAGAGGAACCAGTGCGATATATAAAGACAAATAAAACCATTTGTATTCATGTATATTTAAATTATTTAAAGTTTTTCCCAGCTAGCATTTTGGTAAAAATTTTTTTGTAAAACACATCTAAATGAGTTTTCTCAGCTCACTGTTGATGATTAAAAACTGATTTATCACTTCAGAGATTGAAAAAAAAATAAATAGATTGGCTAAAATAGAAGCCCAAAAATGAAAATAAATTAAATTGGGAATAGTTTTTTCTTTTCTTTCCGAGCAAACGATAACTTTTGCCTTTATTGAATAAAAAATTAAAAACATGACGATTGAAGATTATTTTAAAAAAATTAGACGAAAAATATTGGCCAATAATCTTAAAAACTACCATTAAATTGCTTAAAAGAGATCAGGGGTCTAATCACCGCATACGATATCGAACAAAATTGATCGAAATTATTTATTTTGGTTTCATGACTCTCGATATCGAATGAAATTTATTGAATTTGAAATAATAGCATTCGATATTGAGCAACTCGACATTACATATCTCGAGTTTTCATTCAATACGTCTATCGTATACAAAAAAAAATCGATAGTTTATTCCAGGGCTGTGGAGTTGTCCGAAAAAAGTACTAACTCCGACTCCAAATACTGAAATTTTTTAAGTGCGACTCCGACTCCTACTCCGACTCCTACTCCTACTCCGACTCCTATTATAATCTTGATGCTAAATGTATATGAGACTCAGTGATGTTAACTTTTATTTTTTCATTACCGTACGGCCTTTTAAAAATTAGAGTTTTTGAGAAGCAATTACCGTACGCAAACATTAACGTGCTGTTTCCCAATGACAGGCGATTGATTATGTAGCAAAATTTATCAGGGGTGTGCTGGAAATCGCAAACGCAAAACGCAAGAATTTGGAAGTTGTTTTTAATAAACTTTAAACCTAATTCTTATTATTTTTGGTTTAAAATCCTGTTTAATAGGAAAATATTTGTTAAATATTTGTCATAAAATTCTTTTATTACAAAAATCTTATTTAAAAACGACTTTTAAAATTCTTGCGTTTTACGTTTGCGATTTCCAGCCCACCCCTGTATATAAAAAGCACTCAGTCCATCGCCTGTCATTTGGAAACAGCACATAAGAGAAGTATTCATAAACCATTTATTTAAATTTTAAATGTGTTTTAAGAAGATAATTTTTATTTTGGAAATTTTTTTTAAATTTTTTATGCCGAAAAACTTTGGAGTCGAAGTCGCGAGTTTTTGTGGGTACTACGACTCCGACTCCGGCACAAAAACATCAACTCCGACTCTTCAACTCCAACTCCGACTCCATAGCCCTGGTTTATTCGATACGATAGTATCGAATGCGGTGATAAGACCCCAGAAAATTCTATCACAAATTATTCTTTAAAGAGATTCATCAGCAGGGTACTATTTCCTCACAACAAGAGTATCATTTATGATCGAAAAGTTAGCACACATGCGTTTATTTCGCTCTTTTCTTTTTGATGCCCATCTTTTACAAATTATATATATTTAGCGCTGCAAAATTAAGTTCAAAAGAGATTATCACAAAATTAGGTTTAAATTAAAGCTGAATAGACGGCAAGCGATGATTCAAAGAAATAAGGAAATTTGTAATTTTGCCTAATTCACAAGTTTTTTTTATCTAGTATGCTATCCAAAAGCGAATAGTATACCGTTTTTCAACAATACTGAAAAGCTCTTACATTTGAATTATTTCAAAATATAAAGGTTTTGCTAGGGTGTTCTCAACATCGTACATTATTGAAATTCGTTCTAAACCATTAGCATAGATCATTTAAGGACATTCAAATTAGGGAATGGTAAATCGATTTCAAAATGTATAATTCCAATCGATTTTGTAGAAAAAAAATCGATTCTTTGACACCGAATTTACGTATGCGGTTTTATACTGAGATCGATTTTTGGGCTTTTATAATCGATTTTTTTATTTTTACCAAAATTTTGGCTTCGTGAAAATCAACATATTATAGAAACACAACAGGTGAAGGTTTTAATGTAAGTTAACAAAAAAACAGTCGCCACCGATCAGGAACTATTGTCATAATCCTTTGAAATACTATCCATACATTCAGGCTTGTCACAGAAATTCCGATTAAAAGAGATTTCGTTTTATGTGAAGCAAAATACAAAATCACGTCCACTATTGACCCGAATTAATTATGACAGGCCTGATTGACTACACAAGAATACAATTTTAATATGTGAACTGTACATGCACTTGTTCCTCTAAAGGCCATCTCAAAATGTACTCATTTTCACTCGCTACAGGAAAACTATAAAAAGTAGTCATATCTACCCACTGTCAAAATCTCACTTCAATTTCTCTATTCTGGTGAATCCCCCTTTGTGATATAAGGTATAAGTTTGAAAATTAATCTTAAACGCTTTTGAAATCGAGTTTGAGGTTCGATTTATTGATTTCAAAAACCGAAATAAAAAAGTCGATCGAAAAATTGAAAATCGGGTTTGGAATCCCTTTACCATTCACTAATTAAAATGTAGCTCATACAAATTATATTTAAGATTTTGTTGCTTAGAATTTATTTATTTTATTTATTTTTAATAAATATTAAACAAAATTTTAAACAAAAAAAATATTGCCTTTTTAGGATGGTGAAAATGTATCCAAACTCGAAAAAGCCGACATACTCGAGCTAACCGTACGCCACTTGCAACGTTTAAGAGAGAAAAATGCTCTGTTTGTACGTCACAGTGAAACCATAAATATGGAGAAATTTTGGTCTGGCTTTCAACATTGTGCTGCGGAGGTAGCGCAGTTTCTTAATAAATATGATCAACAAATAAGTGGCGAGTTAATACAACACATAAGCAGCTATGTGCCAAATATTAGAGCAGCAATAACACCAACCTCATCACCCGCAACCAATAGATTAGCAAATAGTTTTACAGCTCCGAGAGCGGTTATAAGCAGAGAGTTGACAGCGTACAACCAAAGAATATTTAATAAGAAAATTCCTGTAGCGGACATGATGCCCAGTAATGAATGTCTTGTGAGTGGAGCTGCAAGGGAATTAAAGAAGGAGATTATCGAAGAAGGCAATAACGTGTGGAGGCCATGGTGAAATAACCTTGAAATTTTAATTAAGAAAAACTAATTTTTTTTAATTTAAATTTAAAATTTATGTGTAAAATATGCTAAGGACTAAAGCTTTAATTATAATAAATTATTATTATTTTTACTACCAAGTAGTTTTAAATTCGGCTTATTAAATTTGTTTTCAAACATACTCACCTCTTTGAAAATAAGTGCTAAATTGTAAATATTTCTTTATAATTTTAGTTTTGTAAGTTTATTTCAATATTTTTTTCATAAATTTTAATTGTTTTACTTTTAAGTTAAATTTCATTTTTTTTTAACATTTCATTTCAATCAGAAAACAAATTTTTGTATTTCAAAATCTTTGCAAAATAAAATTATATAAAAAAATTTTATAACATTTTTCAAAATCTTATTTTTTTAATTATTATTTTTTGTTTTTTTTTTAGCAGACTTAGCCAGGCTTAAATTTATAAAACAAAAAGAAGATTTTTAACTTAAAATGTAATATTGCTTAAATACGAATATTGATTTTTGTGTTTCAAAATTGTATTTTTTATTTAGGCCTGAAATGTGTTTTTTTTTATTATTTGTTATTGTTGTAATGATTTTTTTTTACTTAAATTCACAATATATATTTAATAATTTTTTTTCTTAAGTTTTCTTTATTTATTTGTTTAATGTTTTTGAAATTTCAAAGCAATAAATCGCATAGTTTTGAATTTTTGCTTTTTTTTTTATTTCTTTTTTAAAAAAAGTTCGTATTTCGGTGTTTAATTTCATTGTTGTTAAATTTCTTTTGTATTAAAGTTAAATATAATTTTAGTTTTAATAAATAAAAATATATTTACAAAGTGGATTTTACTCTATTAAGTAAATGACTGAAGTTTTTTTTTTAGTTACTTCTTATATTTGCCACAACTTTTTTAATTTCAAGTTTAGAAGTTTTTGTTAAACCAAGAGTTTTGTCATCTCATTCATCATCGAATAGTTCGGAATTGAAAAAACAAATAATTTAAGCGATTTTTTCTTACTTTGGATTTTATTAACAAGAAAGAAAGTAGATTCCGCTTTATATTATGCAGCACAACTAATTTTTACGGCTATTCTTAAGTAGAAATTATAACCAATTATTGGCCGAGCCTACCAAGAGGTGTTAAACAGTGCTGCTATTCTTCACCACCAATAATGGCTAAATTGCTAGTAAAAATTGTATTAACAAAATTTTATTTTAAAACGAGTCAATAATATAAAAAACCTAAACATTTTTTTTAATCGCATTTTTCTTGTAAAAATGGGTGTGTGTGTGAAACGGTAGCAAAGTACTCATGTAAGTAACATTTTGACACTGTTGAGGTGAATAAAATTGCACTAGCCCTGGGGGCTAGTAGAAATTCTTGACATTTTTAATTCACCACAGAACTTTGCTACCGTTTCACACACACCTATTAAAATAAACATTAGCAAAATCTGCGAATAACAGAAAACTGAGGCTCAAATAAACTGCACACGCAGTTTGACAACAAGAACATGATGCTCATGTGAATATTTAAAATTTTTAACTCTCAAATCTCCCTAAAAAAAATCTTAAGTTAGTTTCCCTTGTGGTTGGCTTTTCACTCGTATGCAATGTCTGTCTAATTTTCTGTGGCGCCACAGTGCCGTTGGTCATCAGCAACAATACATACAAACCTTGTGTGTATTTTATATAAGCACTCACTTTATAAAACATACATTGCATGCAATTCGCAACAATATTAAAAATATTCACACTTGCCAACAGAAAATTTTGTCTCTAGTGCAAATTAGATAGAAACTACACATGTGTGGAAAAACACACACGAAGGTAACTCACATAAGTTCTGAAATATTTCGTTATAAAAACTAATGTTAAATCAAAAATGTGTTTTCAGTACTAATAATTTCATATTGCCAACAATGTCAAGAAGTTTATCTAGTGTACCTCAAACATTTTTTTGTTTATCGTGTAAAAATTATTCATTTTGTGTGGTTTTTCACACAACGGTGTATTAAAGTTAAAATGCACACAAACCCGTGCCATCAGACAATTAGTTGTTCATATATACATATATTTACGAATATAGATGGTTTGACAACCGAAGAACGTGTTAAAAGAGTTAAAACATACAACAAAAAAGTGAGCTTAAATCTTGTCCACTTTTCGATAATTACGGCGCAATTATGGTGTGTGCATCGTCGCAATGTACGCACTGTCGAAAATATCACTGATGTTAGTGAAAGTTTGGCGGATAATCTGAATTTTTTGAACTGGACGGTATGTGGTTTCATCAAGACGCTGCCACGAGTCTCGAAACACGACCGATTTTGGCTTTATTGCCAAAAATCACATTTTAAGCTTTGTTCGCAATGGTAGCAACAATTTAATTTTTTCCTTCCCAAAGTAGTTCATATATTTTGCTTTCATAATTCGAACAAAAATGTACAAAAAGTTTTTTTAATTAAATATCAAGTGATATTGTTATTATAAATATCGCTACTTTTAGTAAAAGTGTGCAATAGGGCCTGTCTTTGCCCTGCAATTGAAGATTATGAACTGGAAAGTTACCAGAATGCGTTATTTCACATTTTAGCGACGTCGATTTGCCACCAAGATCATGCGATTTTAAAGGTAAAGGTTTACTGTGATGTTGCACCTGAATTTGGATATTTGGGAATCGATACCGCAGAATAATTTTGACTTTTAGGTAAAACTCATGCCTGAGGGACCTGGTATAAATTTAAGGACTTTTCAATTACTTTAACAAAAACTTCATAATATGTTTCCTTTTTTTAATGTTTATCAAAGACACTAAAATTCTTTTAAAAAAAAGTTCAGCACAATTATCTTAATAACCATCAATAAGCAATAAGGTGTCATTGGAATTGGTTTTTGGCTTTTATGTTTTATTGTTTTATTTTTTGTAACTTCATTAAATTTATTATTTATTAAATATTTAATTATTTACGAACAAAGAGTGTAAAAAATTTAAAGTAAGCGTTGAAAATTGATTGTTGCAGCTAAAAATTTATGTATTTATATTTAAGTTTTTTAAGTGATTAATTTTTAATTTAAAATTTATGTGATAGATTTATTTGTGGTGTGTAAAAGTATTTACTTGCTATGGATTTTTTTTTATTTAAGGCATGCTTAATAAACGTGCTAAATAGCATTTACAATAATTTTTAACTACAATTTCTTACGATTTACCTTTTTTTTAATTTTTTTATGTTCTAAAATCTATTTCAATTCAAACAACATTTTATAAGAAAAATTTAAGTAAAAAATTAAAGCTCTAAAGAAACTGTAGTTGAAAATCTTTTACTTAAATTTAAAATACAATTGTTGCTTTAAATTAAATAAATCTTGAACAAGTTTTATGAATTAAATGGTTTATTTTTCTAATAATATAATAAAGTATTTAGATAAGTTAAGGACCTTTGAGATTAAAGATATTTTTAATTTATTTGTATTTTTTATTTAAATTTCTACAATATTTTCAAAAACTAATTTATTACGATAATTTTTGTATACAATCCTTTTTAGTAGCTAAAGGAATATAAGATTTAGTTTGAAAATAAATTTCTTTAATAAAAAATGTAAAGCTTTTGTTTTATGAAGCAAAAAAGCGTAAAGTATGGAATTAAAATCATTTAAGTGAAAAGAAATAAATTTAAAAGAAATACATACATACATAAATATTTATTCCTAGAGAAATAATAAAAAATCCTAAAGAAGTATATAAAAAATAAAAGAATCCTAAATTTTTTCTATTTTTAATAAGCGCACATAGAGACACTCATGGATGCAGTAAAGTAAGTAAAAGGGAGACTATTAAAATGTAACTGTTGCAACAAAAAATTGAGCCGATCGTTACTGTAACTTCACAAATGGTTATGAATTACCCAGTTCGTCGTTTGCACAATTGTAGAATGCTTTTTGATATTTTATATCAGTATGCTCCGGCATATCATCATGAATAGACTTACGCTTAAGCAACGCTAACCAATAATCCAAATTTATATGAAAAATTAGTAATCGATGTTTCATCGCAAACTTATGCTGAACGACAAGACTAATTTTAGACTTAACGGCGTTTTTAATTGCCGAATAGGGACCTAGACCAATCCATTACTACACCCAATAAAATGCACCAATTAATGCGGCCTACACGCCGATAACATCACCTAACCTTATTTCTTCGTCAAGAACAGCTGCTCTGCTTTTTTTTTGTTCTTTTTCACAATCTCAAGCTCTAACGAGCTTAAAAACACTATTTAAAACGGTTAATAAGTGCTAACTTTTATGGCTTGCTTTTTAGTTCCAAATATAACATTTATGGGAGGGTATTGAAATAAATTTCATACCATACGAATTTGATGTAATACAACCCTTATTCTTGTGGCGCTGCCACAAACAAATGCTGAAAAGAAGTGGAGTAGACGAATTAGCATAAGTGTGTGAACGTATAGAAGATAAAAACCAATTCTTCACTACGGTGTAATTGCGGGTATAAAATATACTCCCAAAAACTAACAAGGGAATGAAGAATACACACAGCAATGATAATGGGAACAAAAATACACACATTCTTTATATTTCTTATGTGAGGTTGGGTTATGTTTGTACGAAATATTTTGTATGTTTATTTCTTTAAAAATATTGCAACAACAATTCTTTGTATGTCCGAGTTTAGACGATCGAACATTTGGAATTCTCTTTTGTTTTTTCATTCGACGTCACACAGACGTACATGTTGCCGAAAACATTCTGTTGTTTTTTCTCAATAAGCAAAGAAAATGTCAACAAAGAAAATGAGAAAAGGCGAGTAGCCGATTTCCAAGTACAAAAACCATTCGTTCCTATTGATTCCCTGTCTAAATGCTACATAGGACAGACAGGTAAACATTACAAATTCTTGCAGACTACACGTGGTAATTTTCGAATGCTAGGGGTATTGGACAAATTGCTTTAATGTATTGAAATGTTTTGAAAGACTTCATTAACTACTGCTTGGAGTGTATATTATTGTACACTCACAACACTATTGTTATAGTGCGACGAACAGTAATGCATAATAGCATTTGTCATTGTTTTTATATACAAACGTTTTGTGCACACATTTGATTTTTGTTGAGTGTTTGATTTTTTAATACATTTATTTATGCAGGCCTTTACCAGGCCTATTGCTGCATTCTTTAATATTGTTATTATTACTTGTTATATAATTTAGTTATTGTCTTGGCTTTTATCTTTACAAAACTTAAATACCTTTATCTGCAATTTTTACCTCAGTTCATGAGAAATATATCCCTGCCCTACACTTTGCTATGAAATAAAATGCAATCAAAAGATAATATTAAGTTTTGAATAAAAAAAGTTTTCAAATATTTATTCCAACCATTCGCTCTAAGCCAATCGCCTTTAGTTAAAAAGCACTTCAAACTTTTGCAACAGTTTTCGAGAGCAAAAAGCAAGCAAAACTAAAATTGAAAATAAACAAGACGAATAAGATGATGAGAAATAAATACAAAAAAAAAAAAAAAAAAGCCGGCAACTCGTAGAACAAAAGGTTTAAAGAAAATCTTAAAAATGTTACCTTATTTTTTCAGTTTAGTTTTATTGTTTAAAAACAGTACTTTAAAAATAACTACATGTTAATACTTAAAAAAATAAATAAAATATAATTGTATGTAATTTTTTTTAATAAATATATTTTTATTTGATTTTCTCATTTTTTTTTTATTTGTTTTATCAAATTACGTATATAAATACTAAAATAGAGAATAGAAAATTGTTTATACATTAAATATACACAACAGAAAAACAGGTATAAAATAAAGTTTCATTAAATAATTAACAATAAGTTTTATTAAATTTACAATAATAGAAAATGTCAATATAAACACAAAAAAAAAAATAATTTCAAAAAGGCTGGAAAAAGAAAATTTTGTTTTTTCTTATTTGCCATTTTCTTTGCGTTTATATTTCGCTTTTTTTTAAATAATTAAGAAAATAAAAAAATTAAATATTAAAAAAACTTTTTATTTAGAAAATAAAATTTTTGCTAGAAAAAATTATTTCTTTTAAAGGTTTTAAAGTAAAAAAGTTTTTGAAATATTCCTTACAAAAAAAGAGTATAGGAAGCTGAATCCACATATAAAATTACAGAAATTATTTTAGAATGGTGATTAAATAATTGATTTTAAGTAAAAATAGTTTTTATGTGTTTTTATTTTTATAAAATTAAAAAAAAGCATTTTTTTTTTAATTGAAATGGATATTTGTGTAACTTTGTGTAAAATTGTGGTAGTTAAGGTATTTTACAAATTAAAACAAAAGCCCTCTTCATACTTGTGCATTTCAGATAACAAATGTTTGACCTCCTTGGTTAAGTTACCAGGACATTCCCAGCTGATTGATAATTGGTTTGCTGAGCGTCAGCTGTCAGTTTGCTAAGTGTTGCATACATGCAGTATACACATTTTTTAGTTTAGATTGTTGCATTTTAATAAAAAAAGTAGCAAGTACATTGTATAGAGCTAAACTATACTTTACCATTTTTCAAATGCTACGATGCAATTGCACAAGATTCTGAATAGGGATATTGTTTGGTGAAGAGAAAAGAGAGTATAAAAGCTGTATAAAGAGAAGAAGAAAAAGTCTTTAAAAGAAACTTTTAATTGCCTTTCAGTGCAATAAAAAGTTTTAAGTTTAAATATTTAGTTTATAAAGATTTTGAGATTTTATTTATTTTTTTAAATAAAATTTAGGGAATATTTTGTTTAAGAATGATTTAAATATTTTTAAGTTAAAGGTGTTGTTTTAAGGATTTTAATTTTATTTTTTTTTTATAAAAAAACCAAGCTTTGAAAAAATAAAATTATATAAAAAAAAAATAAAAAAATCATGCATATGAATATTTAAGTTTGCAATATTTATAAATAATTGAGAATAAATCATGCCCAAATTTATGAAAAAAAATTAAAAATAAAAGCATTTTTGTTTCAAGAAAATTTACCTTTTTTTTAAAAAAAAACTCATGCGCTTAACCAAGAATTTTGTTTTTATTCAAATTTTTTTTTGCTTTAATTGTTTTTTAAAATATTAGTGCTGTTTAATAATTTGGAAAATATATGTGATAAAAAATGTTAGAGGTAAAACAACCAATTGCTTTATTTTTATTAGTATTTTTTAATATTCGAATTTGTTTATATTTAATTTTTGATTTTATTTTAACTGTCCAGTATTTTTTTTTTTAATAATTTTATGTTATTAAATTATTAAATGAGCCTTAACAACAACACTTAAAACTACATATTTGTTAATATTTATTTATAGTTTTGTTTTCATATTTTTCTTATGTAAATATATTATTTTTTTTAAATTATTTATTTAAAAAAGCGTTTAATTCTGTTTTAAATTGGTGTTAATATCAATTTTTTTTAACTTTTAAATTTTCGTTTTATCTTATTATTTTTGTCGAGTGTTTCGAATTTTATCTATTGAGCTTTAAATAGTTTCTAATTGAATTGCAGTTTTGATTTTTGTTTTCTTATATCTGATTACAAGTTTTTAAGAAGACGATGTAAACAATTCAAAAATATAAATAAATTTGTTATTGGTATAGATCATGTCCAACTCAACTCTTGAATATTCAACTTGAAAATAACAAAATAGTTTTATTTTTTTCTAGTCTTCTTTTAGCAAATACTTCTTAATAGTCAAAGATGCCTAACGCAGAAATAAATTCCGATAAAAGTTTAAGTTATTTCATATTTTGCTTTTCCAAAACCCGAATTGCATAATTAAAACCGTTTAGATCGGCATGTGCGACGGCACGAATAGAGTTAGTTTAAGAGGAATTACAGCCTGGCCCAAGGTGTCGATCAACAACCTAAGCAAGCGACAGCAAATCGATCATTATCGTTCTCATGAGTGCCCCACTAACTATCTTTCTGTCGGGCGTCAGGTTTTACTTTTCCAACGTTATTCATTTATTTATTGTGAAATCACTATATTGCCACATCAAATATTCCGCACTTTAAACACAACTAAATACCTAATTAACTCTGTGCTATTTGATTTGGTACAAATGATGATGGTGTTGTTTTAAAGAAATTTTATTATAAAAAAATATAGGTGTTGGTATTTGAAGGAATATTAAACGAAAATATTAGTGTCGGTCAAAAATAACTGCAAATGCTCTTGCAACATAGCAAGTGCAGAATTTCATTGCGTTTTGCAAGACTAAAAATGGTATTGCTTTTTTTTTTGTGTGTTGCAATGTCCCAAACAGTGATAATGAATCGCTACTTTCAATTAAAAAAACTACAACAAATCCTTATTGACAATTAATGACAAAATCGTAGCAAATACGAACATTTTCAATAAAAAATTATAATAAGGGAAATCACGATACACAAATTTGCACAACACAACAATAAACCGTACGTATTTGCAATTTGCTCTTTTTACTTCGTTTGCACTAAAAAAAACCATGAGAAAACTTAGAAGTGCATATTTGCTCACTTGCAAACAAATGTAAACAATAACATTTGACATATTAAGCGCCGCCATATTGTTTTTTAAGGAAACTTATAAAATTAAAATTTTTGTGGGTTTTAATATAAAAAAGAAAATGAAATTTAAATAATTTAATAAGAACAAATTTAAACAAATTCAGATTTTTTACAGTGCTGCCAGAAGCACATTTGACAAAAATAAAATTGGTATGCTCACGATCAATTATAATATGCACTGCAAATTAACACATTGCAAATTTGCACAATGACCATCGTGATTATCCTTTATATTTTAGTTCAGTATTGCAAAAAAATTAATCTGCCGACAACCACAACACAAGTGAATAATTTTGACATTTGTGGTTACAGAACATTTAATAGTGGGGCGAAAATTTATATGAAAGCTATTACGTTATCGTTCGCTTCTACTGTTGATCGACTTGTTGTGCTGAAAATGTGGCTTAAGTGTTTTGCTTTAAAAATTAAAGCGAGAGGCTGTTAGAATTTTTAGACTTTACCATTTTTTTTTCTGTGGAGTTTATATATCATAATGTCAGCAAAGTGCCCTTAATTAAACTTAATTAATCGCCAGGCAAAGAAATTCAAGACTTGACTTCAAGATAATAAATTTAATAATAATCATAAAAATGCTTTCGCTCTGCTATTGCCGCCTTACAAATACAAACCTCAATATAGCACACGTAAATTTGGCCACCTCTGCTTTAGAACAGCCCGGTGGTGCATTTGAGCGAGATTATCAGTATGAAATTTTCATCGTTGTATCTTCGTCACAAAATCAGTATTAAGTCTCAGTTTGCACAAAAGTATCGTAAATGAAAATTTAATTGATGAATATATGCGACAAAGACACAAACAAAGGAAATTATGAATAAAATCGTGATTGTATTGCCACCGTATTAAAAAAAAATATAATTTAGCGAAATTTTCTGTTAACGCAACATGATTTTTTCTACTATACGTCTCCTTCAATGAATGAAGCACAACCTAAATAACCGTACATAAATAAATAGACATTAGCGTCAACGTTGTGTCACGAACAGCAGTGTTAACATTCTTGTTAGGAATAAGAAATGGAGATAAAACTGCTAGATTGACAAAAATTAGCTACATTGCCTTTATTTATTAACAACGGCAACCTACTTCACTATTAAACGTGCTGTCAAAATCTGATTTCCCAATTGCAAATCGTTGAGGCCACGCTATTAGGCATGCCAATTTTTGACAACTTTAAAACGCGTGTCGCTTTTGTTTTGGCGCGTTTATTACAAATATATTCGTTAATATAGCTAGAACATACGTACCTTCACCCACCACTGCTTTAGACCGGTGTTGCCTAAGCAAATATGATAACTAATTAAGTTATAAAGATAATTGATTTATCATTTCTTTATAGAAATTTGGCAAGCAGCTTTCGATAAATTTCTCAAAAATCTCAATCAACATCTTAAGTCTGATAACACGAAAAGGAATCACTGTTTAACGAGATGTCCGATCTTGGAATATATCGAAAGTTTTTCGCAAGGAAAGATAATTGGGACAAAAAATATTCAAACATTTTTAAACTCATCAAAGACTTTCAAAAGGACACTGCAAAAAGTTGCTATTTGATGAAGATTAAATTTGTTGAAAGGACATATTCATTAATTTCGGAGAGTATCTGCAATCAGCACCGATTTTTTTCTCGGAAAATGTTTCACATCTTTCTTGCATAGGCAATTTCTGCTGGAGTTTGATATTGACTGCAGCTATTGTTTTGGAGAAAGTAGTTGTGGGCAAATTTTGTATCTTGTCTGAAGCTTAAAATTGGCAGACCGCAGACAAATTTGGTACTATAAGCAACAGCACATTTCCAGGAACTTAGAGTTCTGGACATGGTGGTTCCATATTGCATTGCAAGAGATATTTAAGATGCTGGACTAGAATTTAATTTTTGTTCCAGTGAGGAAGTTTAGTCTGTTCTTAAGCTGGAGTAGCATTGAACATTAGATATTCCCAGATTTTAAGATGCAGAGAGTCCTGAATTAAAAACCAAAAATGCTGGGTACCTATACTTGCCTTGAGCACAAATCAACTCCAACAAAAGTTCCACTGAAATCGTTTCAATAACTCCATAAGCTTTAGCCGAACATGTCTCAAAAGTAAGTTTTCCCTTATAGGGAAGTCATTAAGATTTAAAACTTTCTGTGTCAAAAAGTTAAGGATTTTGACTAGTTAAGTTTATCTATCTTATAAAGTTACATGCCATGACTGCAGATATATAATGAGCTGCGATATGAAAATATCACTCGAACCTTTAAAATGGTATTATATATTGTTTTTTAATTTAATAGTCTTAGAATTCATAAATTCTTCCCATTTTGTTATAAATTCAACTGATTCTCAGAAATACTTTAAGTTTGTTAAGCTTATTTTAAGATTGTTCTTATTAAGTTATTTTTTTCATTGGTTTCCTAAATATGTCTATAAACTAAATTAGAGTTTTTTTTTGGAAGTATTTTAATTTTCTTTCCACTCTTTTGTGTCAGTATCTATTTTTATTTCCGTATAATGTCTGTGTTAAAGAAAGGTTAAGTAAATAAGAAGTTTTAAGAGGTTTTATTTTTTTTTAAATTTTGCTTCCTTTAGAAGAAGATATACAAGGAAGAAACGCACCTTTATATTCGACCTTAATTTATTTTTTCGTTAGTTTAAATGTGTATAGAAAAGTTTATTTGTAGAGAGTTCTTCTTTCAATTTTTTTTTTATTTGAAACGTATGAATTTTGGGTGGGTGGTAAGATTTTCCTTAATATAGTTAAGTTCTTTTTCAAAGTGTGTATGTGTGTGTGTGTGGGTGGTTGTGTGTTAAGTTAATTTTTTTTGTTAAGAAAAGTATGTACAGAATAAACAAATTTTAGCATCTTTTGTTGGAAATTTACCGTTTTTTTTATTAAGCTTTTACTACTGCTTTTAGTTTAATTTATTGTTTTATTTTTTTTTTTCACTTTTTCCTAAAGTTTATTTATAAAAATAAACAAAGCAATTATTAAACTAAATCTTCTCTTTTCTGCGTTAATTTATGTTTCTCTGTATGTCCTTTT
This sequence comes from Pollenia labialis, assembly GCA_949318255.1. NCBI lineage: Eukaryota > Metazoa > Arthropoda > Insecta > Diptera > Polleniidae > Pollenia > Pollenia labialis. Next base: position 127,152,847 of record OX439142.1, on the reverse strand, counting down.
TGTCCATGAATGCGCCTAAACGTGACTAAAATAAAACTTTGCCCGTATAAATAATGTAAGTGTATGTATGTGTTTGTTTTTCTCATTATATTTTTGGCTTTTTGTTGTTATGGTTATATTTTGTTTTTATTTTTTCTTTATCAGTTTAATTAACCTTTGAATTAAACTATGACTCTTTTTGTTAATCACCACCTAAACTTAACGCCTGTACTATACGTGGATCTGCTTTGCTACCCTCACGAAATTCTTCTAATGTCAAACGATCATCATGATTTTTATCCATTTGATCGAATATTTTATCCACTCGTTTTTGAGGTGTATTCTCATCGTCTGTTTGTGGTTGTTGACCCTTGAAAAAAAAGTGAGTTAAGAAAAAACGAATAAAAAAAAGAAAAAATTTGTTAAGATTTATTTAGAAATACTCGTTGTAGTTTTATATTTTTTATGATTACAGTGCTCTGTGGTATTGTTAAAAAACAGCCTTTGAAATTGTTTTTATAGTTAAATTTGTTTACACCCTTTATCTCTAATAATACCACTGTTTAAAAAACTGCAGTCGAAACGAAAAACTGTCAAACAAAAAAATTTGGGTACATCTTTTCGCTTTTTGAGTTGGTTTGACAGCGACTGTTTTCATTTAATAAATAAGAAGTAAAAGCAACAGCTTTTTTTTTGGCTCATGACAAATGAAAAAGTGGAAGAAATAGCAGTTTTTCTACTTTGACAGCAGTTTTTAAAACGCTTAATAATACCACATCGGAATTTCCAGGAAAATTTCTAATTGAAGACTTAGCAAGTTATATATTTACACAGAAAAAAAAATTGATTTCAATTAAAAAATGTGTAATATTAATTAAAAAATTAATTAAATATGTACCAGTAAACAAATAATTTTTGTTTTTTTTTCTGCAGTAATGTTGTTAATATAAAATAACTTGATTAAATTTTTATTAAAACTGATTTTTTTTTTATTAATGGTTTAATTAAAACTTCTGTGTATACAAGAAATCATCAGAAATATATTTTTTTCTTCTTAATGTATGAAATCTAAATTATTCAAAATGGGTCAAATTTTTATTAAAAGTAAAGCAAACATGTAACCGATATCTGCTTTATATAACGCAGATAAATTTTTATGTGGGCAAAATCGATAATGAAACTGCCAATACTTAAAAGATTTTTTTTTTTAATTGAAATGAAAGAATAAATACTCAACATTTTTTATTTTTCGAATTTATTCTATGAGTTAAATTTCAGTTATATATTTTAAAAAGCTTTTTTGTAATAGTCATATTCCAAGGCCCATTGAAAAGGTCTGCACGAGAAGCCTGATGATCATTGTTTATGTTCTTTTTAGTTTTCAAACGTTGTTTACATTTTGCTTACATGTGCATGTATACGTTTATTTAGGTCACACATACACGTTTTTTCCTTTTGCTTTGTATATGTGGTAGTAAATTTTTGACAACTAAAAAGAATCGTTTTTTGTTTTTGTACATATTCCTTCAATTTTTCAGAAATGACTTTATACACTATCAGGCTATTATATTGTATTTTCTCATATTTTCTCATAGAATAAATTCGAAAAATAAAAAATGTTGAATATAATAAAAAGTAACCTTCGGAAGGAAATAATTCCCAGTTTCTATTTGAATAATTACTTAAAATTTGTATTTAAAGTGGATAATATCGGGAATGTCACACATTCCAATCGGATTTTTTACATTTTGTACTTGCAATTAATTTCGATTTTGCTTTGGGATCTTTAGATTCCACACGATTTCGCTTATAGTAAAAAATTAACAGTAAATTTCAGTGTATTTATCAAATATGAAAAACTGGGAATTTAGCACGTCATACGGAAATCGTATTAATAATAAATTTTGTATTCCCGAAAATAACTTTGATAAAAATCTCTAGTTTTCGTATAAAGAATGGCAGTTTTGAACCTGACACAACAAAAAAGTATGGTAAGTGGTTTTCAAAACAAACAAGTTACAGTGATATACTCAGCTGTGCCCCGGTAGACTAGCTGGTAGCGAGTTAGTGTATCAGCGCCGGGGTTGCGGGTTCGATTCCCGCCTGAGACTCTGGTTTCTTTCTTTCCTGCAGACAAGCATATAGCTTCGCGGGATAAGCTTAGGAAATTAAAAAAAAAAAAAAAATCTTGACATCAAACCCATTTTTCTGTAACCAGTTTCGAATATGAGTATGCTTTCGACAGATTGTCAAAAACCCAGAATATATACATTCTTTATGTGATCTTAAGCGGAGATCACTTTGGTGTAAGACACGAAGTGACAAACTTAATATACCCTCCTTCCCCACACGTATCGCTGAAGGGTATACAAACACGTATATTTGACAATAATTAATTAAGAAGCAGAGTACCGAAAACAGTTCGACTCAAAACGTTGCATACTGGCCGTGTACTTAGATTTATTAATACATACCACCATTTGGTAAATAGCATCTACTATATTATACATTTCTTCTCTCGTTATATAACCATCATTATCCACATCATACAGACGAAATGCCCCTGGAAATATTTAAAAGTTATATGTTAAACAAAATACTTGCCAACTACTCCCAATCACACAAAAACAAAAATCAATTAGATACATTGTAGTAATTTAATGGCGTTTTCTTTTCTGAGTAATATTCTGCATTTTTCTGAAAAAATGTGTTCTGTTTTAAAAGTGCAACGTGTTATTTTCTTAAGAAGTTCCCCGTAAAAAGAAAAAAAATGCTACATGTTTAACACTCATTTTAATAAAAGGGGCATGAGTGTAGCACTAGATTAACAGATGGTTTTGTTATTATATCAGCAAAAATAAATTATTTTTTTAGTTCGTCTCTCGTATTTTTTTTACTTAGAAATTAGCAGTATAAAAGGCTCCAAATTTTTAACGATAATTGTACTTTATTGTTTTATGCCGAAACTTGTGTTGTTTTGTAAACGTAAAATATACAACACTTCTTAAAAATCATGTTATACTTATGGTACACTTTTTTTTTAGAAAGGAAAACGCCATTAGTGTTTACAATATTTTCGAAATTTATACAATGGTACATACATTGTAGTTTTTCATCCAAATTTCCTCTTGATGTAATCGACAATGCGCGTATGAACTCTTCGAATTCTATCGCTCCATCCTGAAAAAAAATCATTTAAAGTTAAACACACAAAATGATAAAAAAAAATAAAAAATATGAAAAGAAAAATTGTAAAATTTTCAACTTCAATTGGTGTTGCATGACATTTAGTGGGTTGTTTGAGGAGGAGTGGAGTGGAGACTTTTGGGAATTATGAAGTAAATTCAAATGTTCAACAAGAGATGTAATTGATTGTTGCGACTATTAAATTGATGATAGTGGATGGTTGATTGATATGAGTGCTTTACATAGAAAACATAACGATAATAATGTTGATGATGATGGAACTGACGATAATGATATTGATGTTTGTGTTGATTGAGTGCAAGTGTTTTCTATTCGTTGTCACAATTTTCCGGAAAGTGTGACAAGTTGTTTTATAACCGTTACTTTACTACATTTGGAATAATTTGTTATAGTTTAAATCTTATTTGTCATGTCATGTTCGATGGCGTTGATGGTTGTTTGTTATTTTTAAAAATAGTATATTGATTTTACAGTTCATGTTACATAACTGCAGGTATACGAAAATACAAACAAATGATATGCAATTTGTAAGAATTGCTCGTTTTGTGACACTTATTAAACAAAAATCTTACATTAATCTAGTGATTGTTCTATTTCTCATTTTCTTTTCCAACTCTTTTTTTGTTTGTTTGTGTAAGCTGGACGTACAACAATTTGTTTTTTAGCATAATAGTTCAGTCGTCTTTCAGTCGAGTGAAAATTGTTTCACTTTTATTATTAATATTTTCTTGAAGTTAAAAACCATTTGGTTTTTTGTGATATCCGTAGGGAAGGGAATATAATTTTCCTCTTTAGATAGTTTTCCCCCAAATTTCTAATTGCTGTTATTTATTCTTTAGGAATTGTCAAGTACCTTTCTGGAAACTGGTTAGATCCGGCTGTGCTATTGCTTAACCACAATTCAGTTTATTAAAGGTACTAAATCGGTTAATATTCTTTCTTTAAACTACATCAATGTGAGCCGATTTTATAGGATAAACAGTTTAAACAGTTTAGTAGAAGACTTTTGGTCTGCTCTTTTAAAGTTGTTTAATAACGTTTTTATTTATGCAGTAAAATATTTATTAACTAATAATTTTTACTGAAATTTAAAAAGTAAGTAGATTTTTTTTAATGAATAAAACACACCAAAAAACATATTTCTTAAATTTTCAAAAAGAGTCATACATCTACATAAAAATTCTCGAAAATCCCAGATATTTTATTTAGTTTTCTGGAAATATTATGCTAACCAACAGATTTTAAAAAACTGCAGTCAAAGTAAACAAACTGCCATTTGTCATTGGCCAAACAAAAAACTTGATGCTTTCACTTCTGATTCAATAAATGTAAACAGTCGCTGCCAAACCAGCTCAAAATGCAAGAAGTTGTTCACAAATATTCGTTTTTTGTTCGACAGTTTTTGGTTTCGACTGCAGTTTTTTAAGCCCTGCCTTTCAACAACGGAACTTAGGGCTCCTATTGCACAACAATTTTAAAAACATTGGGTCATACAAACAGTGCTAATAATTTTTGATTCTTGATTTTCGATTAGAGAAAAATGTGTCTGGAAGAGCCTTGCGCCCGTAGTGATTAAACTTTTTGAAAATCTGTTGAATAGCAATATGTCACATTAGGGTGGTAGTTAACTGTATGGAGCATATTTGTTTTCTATTTTTCCTTGCTCTAACCCTACCGAAAAAAACGACACAAAAAAAGTTTTAGGACAATCGTGGAAGGCGACGGTTTGTCCCTGCCTTCCGTCAAAGTTTGATAAAATCGTTAAGTCCGACCTTTATCCCTTATAATTTGAAAATATTAATTTTACATAAAAATCGTTTACAAAAAAGTTGTTATTAGTGATGTTTTCAACAACTTTTGTCTTTTCTCTAAATCTCATATCTAACAAACGAAAACAAACAACAGCATTGATGCGAATTTTTTTTAATTTTCTTCCACACGTGAATACATGCGTTTTATGAAATTCTTTAATTTAATAGCAATTTTTCTTCTTTTGTGAATAAAATCAAATGTTGTGAACAGATTTTAATCACTTAAATCTAAAAAAAGATTGTTTCTAAAATTACTGCGGATATAAGAAAAACCTTTAAGCATTTTAGAGGTAATTTTATTGCGGAATTTCGGTTTTTTTAAGTATATTCAATAATAAACCGTTTTTGAGAAACGCGAATATATGTTGTGGAACCTCCTCCATTTTCGAAATTACGGTATATCTTGAAAACAAGAGCTAACCTTAAAAAAAACGGTTGCCACCACTGGATTCAGCGTACCCGAATTAGGCTAAATCACCAGGTGCCCGGCTGCTAGGTTTTTTTAAATAAATAATAAAAATATTTTCAGTTTATTTTGTTTAATGAGAGATTAAGGAAAAACTTGTTAAAAATTTTTCTACAAAATTAATATTTTTAAGTTATGAAACATAAAAGTCAGATTTCATGTAAAAATATAATTTTTCTCCAACTTTGGTGGGCGTTTGGGACGGCTTATCCTTCGCCGATCGTCCTAATTTGTATGCGTTGTTTTTTTACCAATACCCTCCAAATTGGCTGGTGAAACCTAAAGAAATCTAATTTTTAATATTAACGGTCACCCTAATGTCACATGCAGTAAGTAACCGTTCAAAAAAATATAATTATTTATATTAAGGCGGAATTGAAAGCACAGCTGTGTGCTACTTTTTTCTTACTAACACGTAGAAAAAAAATATATAGTTGGAGGTAACCATATTCTAAGAGCAACATACTATGGTTGGCTTTGAACAATTTTTATGTTTGCAGGTTACCATATTATGTTTAAATATGATAAAATCCACAAAATTTTCCCGAATTCAACCATATTATGGTAAAAATTAACCATATTTTGGTCAATAGTAACCATCATATGTTCAAAACTTCCCAGAATTTGGCAAAAGTAACAATATTATGGTCAGAACTTACAATTATATGGTCAATATTAACCATGCTATGGTTATTTAATTCATTAATTTTTTCAATTTGTTTGTTAAGTGTCATATTATAATTTCATTGAATCTTTTATTCCTGATAGATGTTTTGTTCCACTTTTATAAAAAAAAATCCCCTTTGATTCATATTCCAGCCTGTGACGACCTTTATTACCACTTTTTCTGTTCTAGTGTAGTATCGCCACCATCGTTTACATGAATTCGCCTTGATATTTATGTATTTTGCTTAACAATTTTTTTCTATAAACAAAAAAATAATGAAAATACTTTTTTAGCTAAAAAAATGGCAAAACGTTTTTTTTTTGAATTTTATTGAAAAAAAAATATTGAAATCCAAATAACTCAATTTGAGCCTTATATTTGAAAGATGCTAGACTAGACCACGGTGGATCGATAATAGCAAGTTTTAATTTTGAAGGTCGGATATTTCGCTAACTTTTTCGTAGAACTCGACAACGGCATTTCAGTGATAAAATAAAACAAGCCCCCAATCCAAAACTTAAGCTCTACTTCAACTCTTTAATTGTCGCCTTAAATTTTTTGCCAATCGGACTAATTGTTTAGTAAATCCAGAATTAAATAATTTTTTTTCCCAGTGCGTAACGTGTATTGCATAGATAAACTTATTTGAAGATCTCATGAATTGTGATTTGTTTTTTGTTCAAATAAATTATATTTTGCACCATTTTAATTCCCGGAATTCCCGGGAAATTGGAAAATAAATCTCGCATTTCCGGCCATAAAAATAGATTCACTTTTTTGAGGAAATTTTTGACGTATGATAACTTGAAACGGTGCATACTTCACCCAGGTAAAAATCATTTTTCAATTCATTTTTCACCTCTAACAAAAAAATGTTTAACGAAAAGCTTAAAGCAAATTATGATCATATTAATGGCACCAGCAATCATAAAATGGTTAAATTAGTCCTTCATCAAGAAGCCGCAACTATATTATGGTTACTTCTGAAAATGTTATGGTCAATAATAACAAAAAACAATTTGTTAACACTAGCATGATTGTTTTTTAACCAAAGTGTGTTTCTCTCAGAAAAAAGGAAACTACTGTTGTTAATTTTAAAACAAATTATTGTAATATTTAATCGTAACGTGTTTTAAGGTAACCATGCAGGACTAATTAAACTATGAAATGGTTGCCGGTGGCAATAAAATGGTTAAATTAGTTACAATATTTTTAACAAATTTCTTTAAAAATAGAATTTGTGGGAGGTGACCATACTGAAAAATGTTTTTTTTTGCGTGGGGTTTACTGAATGTAAATTTGGTATAAATTAAAGTTGGGTGTGTAAAGGTGATTCTCGATATGGTTTCCTCAAAGAGACTGAGCAGTATTACAATTTCGAACAAGATAGAAAGTACTGTCGGTCAAGCCCGACTTTATGGTACCCTACACCACAGTATTTTAAAACACATTTACGAAAGTGCACCCTATTCGGGACCCATTGAGAATCATGGTTATGTATCCATATAAAAATGGATCTATCTATGTTTTAAATTTCATTAAAATCGGTTAGAAAGTTTGGGAGAGGCCCCTAACTCACCTTGTGGTCCTATTTTTGAAAAACTGCATAGATCATGTATGCATTTTAATATGGATCTATCTATGTTTTAAGTTTCATTAAAATCGGTTCTATAGTTTCTGAGAGGCAGAAAGTGTTCCTATCTCCCCTCGTGGTCCTACGATTTGGTATATTTTCAATAGGCTTGGTCCTTGTGCCAATAAGAACCTATAAGCCAAATTGTATCAAATTATCTCCAAAGCTGTGACCAGCCAGCCGGACGGACACTTTCTGAGTCGATCGGTATGCTTTAAAGGTATCACACACATCAGCACAAATGCACAGGTATAATTAATCTCATATTTAATTTTTCCTTATTTGCTTTTCGTTTCTTTCGCATGAGTTTAAGGTTTAGAATTTCTTCTGTTAAAAATTAACTAGTTTGGCTGTCTCCCTAAATGTCTGTATGCATTGTTAAACTTGTGTTTAAATGAGGCAATTATCCTTTAGATTACTGAAAGTCAAAAGCATTGTCATTTTAAACTTTGCAAAACCATTGACAATTTAAATAATGAGCTTGTTGCTTTTGTTTGCATATCAGCTACGAAACAGATGACTTTAGCGATGCAATACTTCCTCAAAGTTCATATAGGAAGGTAGCCTTTTATTTTAATACATATACATTTATATATATGCGAGATCCTTATTTCAAATGCTTTTTTTGTATGGTAAAATATTTCACAAAACAAACAGAAAATTCGAAAAAAATCTGCTTTATGTATCGAAAATATGAAATATGAATTAAATATGCTTTAATCATTTATCATTTTTTTTAAATCACATTTGCAACTTAAACTTTATTACGGGCGTCGGTTTGTCATTCTAAAGCCCGTTTTAAAGACTTACCGATAGCTAAAGGTAAGATTTTACCGGCCGTATAAAAAATGTTCCATTATTACAAATTTATTTTAACCTACCGGGTATGATGAACCTTAATTTACTTCATCGCTCACTTTAGGTTAAAGTAAAGTTTTAATAATGTAAGACTTTTTATAGGGCTTGTTAAAGTCTGCTTTTAGCTATCGGAAAGTTGTGAAAACGGGCCTTAATGTTTTAAAGTTTTGTCAATTTGTGAAATATTGGATCATGGTTTGTATCCAAATTTTTAAAATTAGTTGAACATTTTTATTATATAATTCCGGATTTTATGTTAAAACGCATTGAAGAATATAAATTCAACACATAGTTTGTATTGTGAAAGATATGAAATTCGAACAAACATGTATTGTGCGTTACATTGACAAAATTTGGTATTTCGTAAATTTGAGAACTACAAAAGAAGTTAGCACCAGCAGAATCGCATTTATTGAATATTTTTTTTATAATTTTTATGTTTTTTAAAATTTTTTTTTTTAATAATAATTTCTTTGTTCGAAGAATTGCATTTTGTTATACGCATTTGTGAATTTGTGCTGATGCTTGTATAACGATCGACTTATTATAATCACTTTTTTAATCGATAATCGATCTAACAGTGTCCATCCGTCTGGCTGCCAGTTCATGTAAATCATGTAAATTCATGTGAGCAAAGTGCACGGGTCTAATTCTGGCAATCGTGATCGAGTACTTTCTCGATTCGAAAGCAATTTTAATTCAGTCGATACTTAAGGAATCGAAATTATTTTTTCAGTATTGTGAAATTCAAATTAATGCTTTATAACACTGAAAAAATAATTCCGATTCGTTCAGTAGTGACTGAAATAATAAGATAATAAAATGCTTTCGAATCGGGCCGCAGGTCGCAATTTTGGAGATAACTTGACGAAATTTGGCTCTATGTTCTCATTGTCCCAAGAACGTAGCGAAAATGGTGAGAATCGATTCATAATTTCACATTCACAGAAATAAAAAACTCCGGATAAATAAAGTTTTTTATACTTACTTTAAGTACGAGTCGTACTTAAAAATTCCAATGCGAATAAAACTAAAACGTACTTAAAACAATCCATAATGGTATTACTTTTGAAAGTCAATGCCGGAATTTCTTAAAATTAGTACAAAATTCTAAAACCAAGTAAAATAGATTAATCTTTTCGTTGGTAGTGCCACCCTTAAGGTAGAAGTACAAAACACGTGTTCATTCGTCGACGTTTGTCGGGCGTTTACAAACTTTAGCGCATGAAAAATTGCAAGTTGCACAACATGCGTTACAAAAGCCGTTCCTGTCAGCTGTTTTTTATTTGTTTACTTATTTGTGCATTGAAAATGGATTCGAAAGCTTATCAAGATTTATATATTTTATTGAATTTATTCTTTTTTATATAAATAGTGTATGTTTTTAAAGCTCTTCAATAAATTTTACTTTTACGATTCGCAAATTTGTTAAATTTTTTTTATTGTCAGCTGATTACTTGTCAAAAATACACAACGCGTTAAAAAGTTCAAAGTTAACCAACTTTCTGGCGCTAAAGCGTCAAAATATTTTGCATGTAGCTTGTTTATAACATGGTAGAATAATTACAAGGTTTAGTCATTAGAAATTTTGTTCTAAATTTCAAAACCCATATAACGTCAAACAAAAGAAAATATGGAAAAATTTTAAAACAAGAGTCAAAAATCCAATAAATTAATTTGACTTTACATGGGTGAATAATGACAACTCTCCCTAATGAACATACCTGGTACTTATTATACCATGGTTTATAATACAAAATTTTAAAATGCTGAAGAAAAAAGTTTTTTGAATGAAAATTCGTATGATTAACAACATTTTTTTCAACTTTTTAAATTTGACTTAAGATATTTTGTCAAATTTTTAAGTTTAGAAAGTAAGCTTAAGAACTCTTGCTTGTCTTTTAGTTTTAATTTTCAGTTATTTATGATGTTAAGTATGCTGTTGCTATATAATTAAATTTTTGTAAGTTGCAAAATGCGCAAGTAAATCAATCATAATAAAAGACTCCTTCTAATTTAATTTTTTGGTTTATTTGAAGTACGAATTCAAGATTGAATTAACTTAATAATTCTTAAATCAAGCGCATTTTGAAATTGATTCAATCTTAGTTTTACTTAAATAAATCTCATTTTCAGATTATTTCAAGTACGAATTCGGAATTGATTGACATTCCGTACTTTAATCAATCTTTCTGTACTTGATTCAAGCGATCCGTACTAACCGTACTAATAATACCGCATTGGATTTATTTGAGTACGGCTGGATTGATTTTTCTTTTGAGTGAAGCCTCCATAAAAGCTTCTTTCAGGAACAAAGTCTTTGTGCCCACAAACCATCTTAATTTGTTGGTATTTCTATTAAATTTAGTCCAAACTTATTTTATTGCACTATATATGATCATACCGTATTTTATAGAATTCGGTCTTTATTTGACCATAGTTCTCATACACATACTACCCCCGAAAATAGCTTTTAAGGCCATAACTTCCTGATAAATACTGGTATTGACATAAAATTGCCTGTCAATTTGAGCCAAATTAGTTTTATTTGAAAGAAGATTTGACTTGGTAAGTGTTTACGCGCATAGTGTAAACGTTGCCTAATTATTGTTCACTGGTTTTCGTTAAGTTAAAGTTGTTGTTGTTTGTGTCAATGTTATTTTTATTTATGTATACTCGTTACTTACTTCTGTAAACCCCAAGCGTACGGTACGTGCTTTTAAAGAAAATCCCCAAAAAATACAAATAAATTAAAACCCAATTAATTTGTAAAACCCAAAAATTAACCCCGTGTTTTTTTTAATTTTTATTATTTTCGAGAAAATATTTCAAGGAAAACAGTAAGAATTATTTTAAAAAATTTTTATTTTGAACACTTCCGTGGGATACCAGCAGGCGCGGATTCTAAAAATATGTTTGGTTTCTCTCGATAATACAAGAATTCCCAATAATAATATTTTTTTATATGCAAACAATTTTAGGAAATCCCGGCAAAGTTTTTTTTGTTTTTTTATTGAATCTAACGAAATTTTCAATAAGTATCCAAAACTTAATTCTAATAGTTATTTATTAGTTACTTATTATTCTACATTCAATCCCAGCAGGTGGCATCTATTTATTTCCAAAGAATAAACGTTTGACTTGAAAATGCGGTTGAATTATTAATAAGCCTTTATTATATGAATCAAAATTCTATTCGATAATTTTTGACGAAAACACAGATTTTTCGAGGAAAACCCAGATTTCCTTATCTTAAAGATATATAAGGAAAAATATTAGGAAAGCATTTATTGGCGTTGTTGTAAACACATTTGAAGAGGCTTCAAAGGATATTGATAATGTGATATGTCAATAGATGCGAAGGCAGTATCATCAATAGTTCTAAAAGCTTTGACAAAGTTTAGTCTTGACCTAAAAAATTGTGTAGGAAATGGACCAGATGGGTGTCCTCTGATGTCATCAGAAAATGGAGCTGTTAAAAAATTCTGGACAAATGAAAACAAACGCCTTGCTATTCCCATAAATCAAACAACTCAATTTTAAAAAGCAACAAAATGCCATTAATACAATAAGTTGTATCATTTGTTAAAAAAACGACAAATTTTTTTTAAATATATTCATCCCAAGCGAAACACAGTTTTTGCAAAGTATTTGGGAGCCAAACTCTCTACATTATGCGAGACAAGATGGTAGGGCCGTTACGACTCCCTTTTCACTTTGCCACAAGTGCACATCATATAGTAGTAGCTTTGGAAAAAATATCTGAGTGGAAAAGTACAGATACTTCATCAAAAGCGTTATATTAAGGAACTCGCTTTTGAATTCATTTGAGGAATATTATCATTTTACAAAAGCACGATATAGATCTTCAAAAAGGATCAAGCCTTATCAAAACTTAAATCATGTGCCTTGAAGAGAAAATAAATAAAGCCGAAGAACTATTTAAAAAAGTTCCAATCACATTCAAAATGTTGAAGATTACTACCGAGTTGTAGTTTACATTCCTCTTATTGAATTTATTTTAGAAGATCTCAAAACACGTTTCCCAATAGATCTCCAAAATGTATTGAACATACCTAAACTTCTACCTCAAAGTGTAATCAAGTCAAATACAGATACAAAACTTTTAAAATCACAACTAGCTGATGAGCTGTTTATGTTTGATAAAAGAGATAGATAAACACCTTCTAACATCTAAACTTGAGTCTGAACTGTTGCATTTGCAACAAACATGGAAAATATCTAAAAATCTATCAGATAACATTGCAGATGCTTTAATAAACTGTGATAAAGATATCTACCGAAATCTAAGAAAAATATTAAAAAATTTTCGTTTCAATGCTCGTCAGCAGGGCAAGTTTAAAATGGCACGAAAAATGGCTGGCAAAATGCACGAAAAAGTATAAAAAATGGCACAAAATGGCAAAAATAAACATGTTATTTAAGAATCTTTTATTTTATTAAGTTTTTTTTTGTAAGTACAATAGTATGTTTTTTCAAATTGTCAAAAATAAAAAATTCAGGGGGCAAAACGCAAGAATTCGGAAGTTGTTTTTAATACATTTTTGATCTAATTTTTGTTATAAAATTCTGTTTAATAAAGAAATATTTTTATAATATTTGTCACAAAATTTTTTTATCAGGGAAATGTTATTAGAGAACGACGTTTAAAATTCTTGTGTTTTGAATCTTCGATTTCTAGAACACCCCTGATAATTTCCTGTTATCACATAAAACTGTTCTATAAATGAAAAACACTCTTTCAACATCGCAAGATGTAACTGGAGCATATTTGAACACTAAAAGTTCAGATGGAGAAAGATTGTCAATAAATTCATCCGTCTCACTTTCATTAAAAAAAAATTGTGAGAAAATCGATTAAAACACATTTTTAAAATTGAAATGCCAAGCCATATAGATTTTTCAGGAGTATTGAACAATTTACCACATGTATTACGATCTAAAACGTTTTTTAAACTTTTCAACAAAATCTTTTTTATTGACATCTTGTATTATTTTCATTAGCACTATCAATTAAGCCAAAGCTTTCATTCATAGAAAGTCAGTAATGCTACGAGAGAGAGGTCATTTCCTACCCGTCGTCTTATAAAAACATGGGTCAGATCAACAATGACAGAAGAAAGACTGTACTATCTAAATTTGCCTCACGAGGAAATCATAAATTGCTTATTTAAAAAAATTAATTTATATTGAACTACTCTTATATTTCATTTAACCTTATTGTTGAGTTTTTTTAATAAATATACACATATTAATATTAATAAACTTTTAAAAACAAATTTTTTACTTTTTTGTATCAAAAAAAATTTCCCCCCCCCCTAAGGCTCGAGCTGGATCCGCGCCTGGATACCAGGTAAGATTTAAAAATAGCGATAAGTTTTAGTTTCCACCTAAGATTTTTAAAATTTTTTTATAGTGCTTTAAAATCCTATCAAATATAAGCAAATATTACGCTCAATACACAAAAAAGTAAAAGGGGTAATTTTGTTGTTCACTTCACCTTGCGTTGAGAAAATTTTCATATACAATTTTTTGAAAATTCAAAAAATTCAAAAAAATTTATATGAAAATTTTCTCAACGCAAGGTGAAGTGAACAACAAAATTACCCCCAAAGTTTCGAAAAAATTTAATTTTAGTTCATGTAGATCCTGAACTGAGGCGTAAACTTTAATATCAAGCTTATCTTCTCGTACTTTAAATAATTAAATTGCTAAACTTTTACCTTCTATTGCGCGGCAAGGTACCCGGGTACCTATTAGGAATATAGTTGCAATGCTGTTAAATATAAACGACCTTGGCAACAGACACTTACTTATATGTTGTTGGATGTTGGAAAATGTAATCTATACGCTTCGATCTTTTGTGGGTTGTCTCCAGGTCACTCAAAGAAAAAAACATGGTTGCGGTAGACATATTCTAAGAGTAACATATTATGATAAGAATCATGATTGTAGTCACCATATTACGATTGTTATTGAATCATATTATGACCAAAGTTATTCGTAATATTTCTTCATAATATTTTTCCCTTAATCATATTATTGTCATGCTAATCATAATAAGACAAGAAGTAATCATATTATTGTCTTTTTAATCATAATAAATGAAGAAGTAATCATATCATGATCCAGTGGTGCTGTCAGAACAATAAAAATAAATTAATATTTATTTATTTTATTGATTTTTCATTTCGTGGCACTTTAATGTTCATAAGTACAATTTCTTTATTTTTTTAATTTTTTTTTCAATTTAACTTGTTTTTTTAATGGTTATTTTGTTTTTTTTTTAATTGTGGTTCAACAAGGCACTAAAAAATAATTCAATATTTAAAACAAACGACACAACTGGTTCAATTTTATTTTACAAATGGCGCTAACACAATATTATTAGAGTAAACATATTTTGTTTGCTTCTTAAACATACTAAGACTACACGTTTAGAAAGCTATCACGTCATGGTTGTAAAAAATTTAATATGTTTTCGAAGTTAACATTATTAAGTTGTTAAAAAAATAATTATTTTTGAGTCAAAAATACTCAAACTTTTAATTGCGGTTAACATTGATATGTTTACAGTAGCTATAATATGGTTGATATTAAATAAAACTAACAATTCTTTGTGTACGACAACAATATACTGTTACTACAAACATAGAGTAGTTGCCGTTACCATGCCTAATCATATTTTTTCTCGAAGTGTTTGATTTACCAGGGGGTTTTAGGTCTATCCCGTATACGCTTGCTTTCCCATAGATTCCCAAATTTCTTCCATTCAAGAGTATCCGCATTCATTCTTCCCATATGTCCCAGACATCATAACCAGTGTATGCATCTTACTATGTTCACAGTGGTGTTAATCTCATACAGCTAATGATGCATTCGCCGCCTATACTTTTCGTCAATGAATATGTTTGAACTATATCTCTCTCAAAATGACGGGTATTAGAAGAAGTTTTCGTTTTTAAGATGAAGATGCCTTTACTTAAAAAATCCTTGCTTAGTCCATAATAGTTAACCCTATATGTAAGCGCTCTCTTTCGTTTTATATAAAGACTGATGATATTTCCTTATTTATAGCGGATCAAGGTTAGGTTAATTCTTCTTAATTCAAAATTACAAAGTTGCGATAATTTTTGTTGCAGTTGCAATCAATACCCTTCTAAACCTTCTCATAGGCAGCAGTTGAAACTTCTGAATAATCGAGGAGCATATGACTTTTGCCTTGAGAGTTGCCCTTTTATTACAAAATTATTTTCATTATTAGTTGAAAAAACGGCCCGATAAGTTATCTTGATAGTGCAAACTTAATATTTGATACACATAGACAATCATTAGTTGATGCAGAGCTACTACAAACTTCCAAAAATATACTTACATTGGCCACATTCCCATACAAAACACGTATACGTACCCGGATACCTTTGTGCGCCACTAAATTTTTTAAAAGTTAGCAGTTCTTAAAAAGTTTCCGACATAAGGATTGATTATCAATTTCAATGAAAAAATTGTTTGAAAAAACCAAAGGTCCGCGAGTACTTTGGAGCGAACATAAGGGTTAAAGAAAATAACACAAATTTTGCTCTTGAAATGAGAGTCCCCCATATATGTATATATTATCAAAATAGGTATGGATGTAATCAAAAGTCTTTGTCTTGAATTAATGATGTGAATATCAAAATCATTGGAATTCCTTTTAACTTTATTCCATAAATAAAAGTCCCATTATTTACAGCTGGTAATTCCAAAAAATCTCAGCAGCAGATGGCGCTTGATACCACCTTTCATTATTGACACATGACTGATTTCACTCTCTGTTGTAATAACGGCGAAATGATTTTCTATTCGTATTCGTGTTTGTAGTTGTACATGATACTTTTTATTAATATTTGTTTTCACTTTTTTGTGATTGTTATTTAATCGATTAAAATGATTTTCTGATTGATTTGTATGTTAATATGAGTATCACGTGCAAATGGAGATATTTTTGGAGATTTATGTGTTTTTATGAATGTTAAGAAAACGAAACTTAAAATAATTTTTTATGATTAACTCACATTATTTTCATCAAACACTCGAAACACTAATGAGGCAAATTTACTAGGATCTCCTTGGGGAAAGAATTGTTTGTAGATTTTTATAAAACCCTAAAATATATTGAAAGGAATTAATAAGAAAATTTTTTTTTAGATGCTATAAATAAACAAGATTATTTATTTTATTAGACACGCACAACATGCAAATGAAAACAAAAAAAAAAAAAAAAAATATTTTCTTGTACTAAAGCAGCAAACAATATTTAAAAAAATATATTTTTTTAATACAACGACAATAAGCAAAAGACATACCACAAGTTTAGTAAGAAAATAACAAATACGTATACTTAATTTTAATACAAAACATTTAATCAAACTGATGACCACAGATATAGTTAAAATAAAACTTCATGTTAAAACAATATTGCTGACTCAAGAGTAAAATAAACAGAAAAGGAAACAAAAAATCTTTGAAAATTTTTAGTTTTACTTTGAGTTTTGTGTTTGGCTGTGTGTATTTAAAATGTAAATGATAAATGAGTTTTAGAGTGTTAAATTTGAGGCAAATTTAGTTTAAACAACTACAAGTATTTAAGTTAAAAAAATATGTATATAATATAAAAAATTAGACGCGGATAGTGCTGAAAAGTTTTAACTTGTTTTATAAAAGATGAGCTAAAAATAACTACACTATAAAAAAAATCCCTTGCAAGTTCTCCTAAAAAGGTTTGACAACCTGTTATAGTCTTTCAGGCAATATGTTGTTGTCTTCATAAAGTATTAGCTTGATAAAATCCATAACTTTTCTTTAGACAATGCCTTGTGTGCATTATTGCAAAGTAAACGTATTCATTCTATGCTCCCTTAGCAGCTAGAGGAATATACATATAACCGTATTTACTGCAAAACGGTTGCGAAATTTGTGTTCTGATTTATTTGTGATGCTTTTTCAACTCATTTGTTTTTTGGGATGGTTTGCGTGGTCAATATGAAATACAAAGGCCTCTTGTTTGGCCGCATATTTCAGGCGTTCTGTTGCCAACAATTGTGTGTGCTACAGATTCCCTATAACCGTCTGACCCGTCTTAAGCAAATGCTAAAAGCTGGGTTCCGTCTGGTTCCACAAAATATAGAGCATTGTCTTGGCTTCATGTTAATTCGCCTTTGGCGTTGTACAGTTGCTTGGTTGGGCTCAACATATTATTTCATGCATGTCGGCTAAAAGTAATGGATAGCAATCTGAAACCAACAACTTCCAGGTAAAGCAAGTGAAATAACAATTGATTCTGAAAGCGGAAGATGAAAATGGGACAAATAAATCTATATGCAAGCCCTGCGAATATCATGGCGATGCAACGCTCGAATGAACTTTAGAAACTAGTCAAAAATAAAAACTACTATAGATCTTTCGTTATGGCCCTACTCTTCGCTAGGAGTTAAAAAAAAAATCCCAGCGACGAAAAGAGGTACTAAGCAGACCTTCTAAAAGTATTTTTTGTCAGACTCCAGACCTGACTAACCCATTCCATTCTCATATATTTTTCACATACGATGTCCTCTCCAGCCAAGGTCCTTTGCGTTTCCTTTTCAATAGGTCTGATTAAAGACTTTGTTAACTTCCGCAGGAATTGAATGAAACAACACAACCACAGTCTTTAAATTATAAAATAGAACTCAATTTTATTTACTAATATTTTTCCTTAAATACTAAAATTCTTATTACTAAAACAATAACAATATTCCTACCTACTAGATTTTATAAATTACAATAATACATACATGCAGCCTAAATAAACACAAGATTAAACTATCGTTATAAATGCATTACTGTTTATTACACCAATAGAAGATTAAAAACTCTGTTGTTTACAACAGCCAAGAAAAAGGATCGCTCACATGTATGTATTTATTATTATTTAAATGTGCGCACCACATGTTGAGTTTAAAGTAACATTCTGGCGACCTTGCAAGATTGTAATCTTATTTATAATGTGTGTACACCAGATCCCACTTTAAAAACTCAACAGACTTTCTTCAGAGAATTAAAGCAAAACTTTTAGCTTGCATTTTTATTTAATAATTGTGATAATTTGTGTAACGGATTATCAATTTTGTTGCTACAAACTTAATACGTGCACACAACCTATATAGAAGGAAGTTGGTAGGCCTTGCATAGGGCCTTCCTGAGAAAGCAAGGCAGCAGTAGTACTATATCGAAAAAAAGGTCTTACAGAAAGCCTTCAAAAGTTCGCCGCTGGGATATATATTAACATATGTAATGAGTTTTACATCTGTTTACTTCAATTCGTGTGGTGCATAGTTTTATTGCTTTTGAATAAATTCTGCTGCTTACAAACAAACTTCATGGTATAATGCCACACACTCTTAATTATTAACATTTTAAGTCTGACCTGAAAGATCTTCGAACTTCTATTTAAAATCATCCCTTCTAAATTGCACAAACGATAGCTAGCAGCGCAACCTTCTTTAACGGACACCTTTCCTAATTCGACACTCCCTTTGGAAGGACACTTTCACTAAGTCCCGGCAGAGTTCCAAATAAAAGCATTGATCGCTTTTAACCCTCAAATCACTCTAAAAAAAACTTACGTTTATTACCCTTGTGTGTGGTTTTTCACACAAATCCAATGTCTGTCTACTTTATTGTTCTGCCATAGTTCGTTTGTGATCAAAATCATGATTTACGTAACAATTAATGATGTATTTATCCCGATGGTGATCAACAAAAAACCATACAAAGCTTTGTGTATTTCATATCACCATTCACTTTATTAAACATACATTGCATGCAGTTCGCAACGATATCAAAAATGTTCATACTTGCCGACCGAAAATATTAACTTTAGTGCAAATCGCATAGAAACTACATATTTGTGGATCTTTACTAAAAAATATTTTTTAATCAAAAAATGTTTTTTCAGTACTAAATTAATATTGCAAAAAAACACAAGGGTCTCTTAAAGGTTAAGAAGAAACTCCTCTTGCACAGACAAAAATTATTGATCCCTTAGGTTTCCATTCATGAGAGATTTCACTTTACTTCACAAAAATATAAATAATTTATATTTATAATTCATAAACATTTTTACATAAAACATTTTCTATCCAAAACTTTCTTAGTTTTGCGCCATGTTTCGTACAATGTTCAAAAGTTTTCGTTAATATAAGACATGGATTTTTTCAGTGTAGAAAAAAATGAGCTGCTGTTAGTTTTTTTATTTTTTTTTTTGTAATATAACATTCTTTTAAAACTTTTGTATAATTTCATGAGAGAACAGTGATTTGAACGGGTTATTGTGTGAAAAAAGAACGTTAAATTATATAATTTGGAATATTAAAAAAATGCAATTGGAAAACACAATTTCGTTAATTAAATTTTTTGTAAGTTTAATTAAAAAACTACTTTGTGGGACTTAAACGACATTTTTCTATACTTTTACATGTTTTATTGCAAATAAAGTAGAATCGCGAAAAACTTAACTAAAATGTCCCAAGGGTTTTTAACTTTTTCGAACTATTAACTTTTCTAAACGCGCTTAAATTTGAGAAATATACAATAATAAACATGGATCTTTCAACAAAAAAAAAACACACTTAACTTATGCCAATGGCTTAGTTTTAATAATAATAAAAAAGAAACTCATATTTTTCACTTTTATTCACCACAGCCTCGAGAATTTCAAACATTTTTTTCTAATTTTTGAGATCCTTAATCCAAAGCTATTAGTTTTCCCTGAATATCTTAATTAATTTTGTTTAAATTCTCAACTTACTGCTCAATTCCGATGTTCGGTTAACTTATCCGCAATATTAACTTTGCCGAGAGTTAACTTTCTCGCGATTCTACTGTACCAATAACAAATAATATTCTTACTTAGTTAATCGAGCTAAAGTAACGAACACATTAACGCTGTTGTTGTGAATCATACCAGATTATCTTGCGACTTTCAAATCCACAACCTTCTAACAAATAGTCAAGCTCATCGGGCTAACCTCTTTAATACATTTAAACAAACTGTGCTTGCAAATGTTTGTTTGTTTTACTCATTTTATTAGTAAACATTTCTGTTTAGGAATAACACTAAAACATTCTCAAAACAATCCTAAATGGGATAAATTTCGAAAATCTGTCCCGGAATTAAGCTTTTTGTTTGAAAAAAATGTATGGCCAGACTAAAGTGTAGCAGGAAGGGTTAACAAGTAAATTTGAACTCTTGCTTCTCATTTAGTTTATATTTTTGATTAAATATTTACATAAGATTTCTAAAATAAAAACAATAGGAATGGTGTTTTATCATTCTGTTAGGTGTAATACGAGTAAGTAAATCAATCATAATTATTTTTTTTTTTCTAATTCGGGATAAAGTCAACTTTATAATACTTGAATCAAGCGCATTCTGAGATTGATTCAATCTTTCTTTTACTTAAATCAATCTCATTTTCGGATTATTTCAAGTACGAAATCGTTATTGAATATGGATTATTTAAGTATTTCGCGATTAAAAATCCGTACTTGAATCAAGCTTTCTGTACTTGATTCAAGAAAATGCGAACTCACCGCACTATTAATACAGCTGCGGATTGATTTGCGTACGGATGGACTGATTTTTCTTTTTTTTCCCGTTAGGATCAAAATATAGAGTACATTTTTACGAATAAAATAGTTTTTAAGGGGGTAAAACAGGATAAGATTGGTACTTTTCTTCTTTTTAATAAATTGTATATACATACATATAGAATATAGCCTTAATTATTCAAACCACTGTACTTTCTAAGCAACATATACCTACAAATATAATATATATAAAGCAACGAAAACTTAAATATATGCAAGCAAAAAAAAAATAGAAAACAAATAAAGGCAAACAACACATTTCCAAGTTTTTATTTGTATTACTTCTGCAACAGCTTTCATCAAGAAAGATGTTGTAGAAATAAGCAAAGTTATTTGCCTGGTGGCACAAGTCAAACTTTCTCAAATTTTGCTGCCATTTGTATTTGGATTTAGTAGAGTGCAGAAATAAAACTTTGCAAAATAAAAATAATCAAACAAGCAAACATTCAACACAAACTTTTCGAAACTTACTTGTTCTGTGAGTAAACCATTCGGACAGTCTTTTAGAAAACCTTTGTGCCTAAATAAACCAAGAAAAATGAGAAAGAAATAATGAAACAAAAAAAAATTTATGTTTACAATCGTATTAAAAGTAATAATTTTTTTCTAATTAAACCAAAGTTAAGGGTTTCTTTTAATTAAAAATTCATAAAAAAAGTTCTAGTTTGTGCATGTAGAAAAAATCACTTACCATTGTCTTATTTCTTTTTCGGTAACTGCAAGAATAAAGAAAATAAAATTACATTAAATTATTTAATAAAAAAAGAAAAGCTTTTAAAAATAATTTATACAATTTATTTTTTTATTATAAAATTGAAGTCTTTTGTTACTTAAGCTAAATCTTTCCAAATTGCTTTCAATGGCCAACAATTTTACATTAAGTGTTGAATCAAGCAAACAACTAATTTGAATATCAAATTCTATCTAACAAATGCCATTTTCATTAAATCGTATATTACGATTCGTAATGCCGCTGGAATAACCGCAATCCAAAAAGCCTTTAAAATAATAAAAACAAACACACACACAAATAAATGTGCAAAAGACGTGCTACTGCTCTGCTGATGTCGCTTTTATTGCTCTTCTTGGAATTTTAGCAAAGAAAATTATATTTGGAATTGATGTAAATAAGTGCATGATGGTTTATTCATTCTTTCTATACTTTGCCCCTTTTGAAACTACGAGAAGTGTTGGAGATAAAATCTTAAAATGATTTGTTTGTCAACAAGATTTTTCATTTTGCATGTTTTACATGTAATTTTTTTTAGGAAAAAGGGTTACAATCACATCCTAAATTAATTCTAATCCCTTTTTTTACACAAAAATAAAAATGTTTAGTAATCTGGAATTCAAAATGAGAACTAACAGCCACAACTAAATCAAAAATCCTTGTAAGATTGTTTAATAAAATATGTGGGCTATTATTAAAAAAAATACAAAGGACAGATTTATTATTTAACTAACGGGTTATTCAATAAGAACCTTATTTTCCACCAGGAGAATTTTAAAATAACATGACATATGAGTAGTAGACTGTTTGGCAATTGGTACGATCATTCGTGTCGTGGTTGGCGTATTTAGAAGAAAACTTGTACATATACGCTGCTGCCATTAAAAACATACCGACAGTTTTTGCAACAAATACGCCATCTACGAAAACCCTTTTTTGTAATAGATTTAAAAACAGTATCGTATTTGTTGTCGTTTTTGCTAAACACGATACCATTTTTTAAAAACGCCTAACTTTCGCCACAAAAACGCCAACCACCATAAGGATAAATTACATAAATTTTGTTCGGAAACTGCTGTAGATTACTTGAATTTATTCCAGTTAAAAGAAGTAGGTTTTTCATTTGTTTGAAAATTTAATTAATTTTGAATTTTGTGTGTATGTTTTCATATTTGCAAATACACACACAATCTTTATAATATTATTTTTTTTGAATAAAGGCAAATTAATTGGAACAATTAAAAAAATTGTTTGAAACAGCATTATTGCAAACAAATTTCGTTAAAGCGTTTCACATATTATTTGATGGGTCTAACTAAAATATATTCTAAGTTCCAAAAAAATTAAATATCTGGTTTCGCAGATATGAGTTGGTAAGCTTATTTACCAGTGGGCCAATATGTTTTTGTTTAGAATAATACAAGAATTCAAGAATATAAAAAAAACTTATTTTTGTATGAGATATTTAAAAATAAAAACCTCATTTAATAAAACTTCTGAAATAAACATTTCGAGCCCTAATAGCCACCTTGTATGAATTCGCCTTGTATTAAACGTATTTTCAAACAAAATTTCAAATTTTTACAAATTTTTCTGAAAATATATTTCAAGATCAATTTAGTTTTTAATGAATACAGCAGTAAAGCTTTTTTAAATATTATGTTTTTTTTTAACATACATAATTTGTAATGTAGGGTTGCTTCTATTGCAGTGCACATGTTCCCACGAAGTATTGTCAGATTTAATTAACCAGCTAGGAATTTCCTCTTCAGAAATTCACACGTCATTATTGCGGTAAAATTAGTTGCAAATTTTCAAAGTTTGCACAGAAAATCGGTTCATAAAATTTAAAAAAGCAGAAAAATAAAATAAATTAAAATTCGGTTTAGCGAACTTGCAATCAATGCGAACTATAGAGTATGTAATACGCCATAAATTCAATTCGGATTACTGGATAATTCGTATTACACACCTTCGGATTAGCGAGCTGGCATGTATCCATAATATTGTCAGCGGTAACCAAACATGTTATTATCAATCTATATATATAAAAAGAAGTGTACACTTTGCGGGCAGGAACATGCCTTCTTAACTAGTCGTGCCGAAGTCATCAAGCTCAGTGAAGAGGGTTGGTTGGAAGCTCCTAATGGCTCTAATAAGGAGACCATTAAGAGGATCAGATCTGGAGATGATCAGCCTTCTTCATCGAACAAAAGACAGAAGAAGTCGATGAGCCTGGAGGGTCATCTGCAAGTAGATGCCATCGATCGGAATGATCCGGATTGGAGGATCAGTGCCGAGCTATGGCAGTTAGTGGAGGCTAGGCTTATCGACGAGCTGGCAACATTCAAGGGTAAAGAGGAGGACGTATCCTTCAACTGTGCGGACTGGGTTAAGGGAGTGAAAGTTGTCAATTGTGGTAACAATAATTCTTTGGAATTCTTAAGGACTACAATTGACAAATGCAGCGACATTAACCCGGGCGCAAGGTTTAAAGTAATACAAGCCTCCGATTTGCCAATTAGGTCCATAGTGACAGTATGGATTCCACCACCCGTACGCCCGGTGGAAACTATACTCGCAGTATTGGGCAACCAGAATAACAGGCTTCTTACCGACCAATGGAGGCTAGTGACCTCACTGGTGTGTAAGGAGAACACCGGCAGGGACTTCCGATTCGCGGTGGATCGGAAGTCCATGGAATTCTTGGAGGAGGTGGGGGGGTAGTTAAGTTTGGCTTAGGTAACGTCAGGTTCCGGTATCCGAAACATGACAGGACCAAAGAGGTTGTCAGTGGTGCAAAAAAACCTGCACCACTGTGAAGCAGCCTCAGCCGAACTAGCAACCTTCCTCACCAGCACCCGGATGGACGTAGCCCTAATCCAAGATCCTTGGATTAATAAAAATAAGGTTTGCGGTTTAGGGGTTGCGGGATACACTTACCGACAAGGTAAGAACGTGTATATTAGCGAGGAATGAATTGAATTTTCTCATATCTCATTCTTTCAGGTGCGGTGATTTAACCGTAGTAAATGGAGAAGCCAAAGGTAAGCGTACTCTTACACTGGCTTCGGTGTATATGCCGTACGAGACGTTGGACCCACCTGGCACGGAGGTGCGGGAACTGACGGCATATGGAAGGAGGAAGGGTGCAATCCTTGTATTGGGCTGCGATGCCAATGCTCATCATAGCCAATGGGGGAGTGCAGACATAAACAAAAGGGGTGAGTTAATGTTTGATTTTATAACTACTAACAATCTTATTATCTGTAATATGGGTAACACGCCGACGTTCAGAAATAAAGATATGCAGGCAGTGATAGATTGGTGAACCGTGACGAACAACTTGTTGTTGATTGGAGGGT
Organism: Pollenia labialis; assembly: GCA_949318255.1. Taxonomy (NCBI): domain Eukaryota; kingdom Metazoa; phylum Arthropoda; class Insecta; order Diptera; family Polleniidae; genus Pollenia; species Pollenia labialis. The sequence goes on along the minus strand of OX439142.1, from coordinate 127,127,441 downwards.
GGCAACAGACTGTACATTTTCAGACCATAGCCGTATTACCTTCACATTGAATTTTGACCCACCTGGGGTTGATCCATTTAGGAACCCTCGGATCAATAATAGCAACCTTTTTTTGAAATACGCGATTTTAATAAAACACGCTCAAAAAATGATGGCAATTTGTTAAGTTACCAGTAAATGTTTACTGTTTCCTGATAAAATTACAGTATTCAGAAAACTTTTACAAGTTACTGAAATAATGCTGTACTCAGCTAATTTCTCTTTTTTGAACCGTCTGCAAACAAATATATTTTACCTGAAAAAGTCTAAGGCCCGTTTTCACAACTTACCGATAGCTTAAAGTAGACTTTAAATGGCCTTATGAAAAGTGTTCTATTATTAAAACTTTACTTTAATCTAAAGTGCGCGACAAAGTAAATTAAGGTTGATCCAAACTGGTAGGTTAAAGTAAAGTTGTTATAATGGAACCCTTTTTATACGGCCGATAACATCCTACCTTTAGCTATCGGTAAGTTGTGAAAACGGGCCTAAGAATTAACAAAATGCTTACAATATAACTTTTATTTTATTATTTAAATTATTAAAATTATTTCATTAACGAGTAAAATTTTTCTGGTTTTTAAGTCAATTGGTCTTGGTTTAGTTTATTTTCGACTATTTTACGATTAACATAATTTTCTTATATTTTTGATTTAAAATATTCAACTAAATATGAATGATTCAATTATTTTTTTTAATCTTTTTTAATTCAATTATTTTAAAAAAATAAAAAAACACAGCTTTATACACATCGTTGTAAAGAAATATCCTTTAATTTTTTCAAAGTAAAATGTATATCGTTCTATGTTCTTGATTTAACACGGTTTTAGGGCCCCAAAATTTAATTTTGTATGTATCTTATGTTTTGATTTACGTGATATGTTAAATTTCTGGTCCTATAAACGGAATTTGTGCCAGTCCTGAACCTTGTTTTACACTAATTTAATTTACACGTGCTTTCGTCGGTCCCAACAGACCGCGTAAATCGAGGGTTACCTATATATGGCAAAACAACGTTTGCCGGGTCATGGCAGCATTCTATTGGTTTTCAACAATAGTATGCTGCTCTTGAAAAATAGGAAAATACTATTGTAAATTTAAAAACAAATTATTATCATATTTAACCTTAACATTTTTAGAGGCAACCATAATGTGGTTGTGGGTTATTGATGGAGGATATATTAAACCATAATTTGGTTATCGCTAACAATTATATGGTTATATTAACCATAATGTGTGCTTTGGTTCACAATTTTATTAAATATTGCCTTGTTTGCTATATGTTTCTGCTATCGAAATTAAAACAGATCGGTTTATAAATGGCTGATCTATGAACACAAAACCACGACATCCAATAGTTTTACATACAAATCCCTTGTTGTTTTTGTTTTTTTCTATATATCTGGGGAACAGCAAAGGACAAAGTATTGCAAATTAGGCATAACCATCGTGGTTATCAATATACAGTATCCGAAAAACTGTGAACGGAAGTGGAGAAGTAGGAGTGGCATAAAATATATTTATTTATATCTAAAGAACGGTGGGAGAAAAATTGTACAAAGTTGGTACAAATTGCTGGGTTAGCAATACACCACCTCTCTAAAAATATTGAAGCATTTTGGAATCGATTTGTTAGTACGAATTTTTCCATATTTTACCGTTTGCAGCATTTTTTTTTCATAATTTAGTTAAAAGAGCTTTTAGCAGCATTTTTTAAGTTTTTAGCGCATATTTTGCCTTTTAGAGGCATATTTTCATAAATTTTTTTAGAAGCCTGCAAGAGCTCTCGCAGCAAAAAAATAATTTGCTTTGGTTAATTTTGGCTTTTCTGTTTTAAATATATATCTGGATACCCAATGTGTTGCCATCTTTGTGGGTTGTCATTAAAGATAACTGTTATTATTAACTTATCAGGGTTCAAATAAATACAGTGGCAATCGCAACTTTTTCAATATGTAGTTAATACATATTTTATTATTATACACTTGATCATAAAAGATTACAATTTAAAAATTTTCAGTAGAAGTCAAATTTTTAATAGAATATTAAAGGCACATGAAAAATATTTTGTTATCCAACCGTTTCATTACCAAAAAGTACACAGAATACCACGATATTTGTATAGCGCATGAATATAAATCTGTGGCATTTTGTCAAAACATCCTAAGTCAAATTTAAAATGTTGAAAAACATTTTGTTAATCATAGTAATTTTTATTCAAATAACCATTTTGTTTGGGTTTTGCAAATTTTGTATTATAAACGATATTTTTCTTCAATTTTGGTTTATTTAATTATTTAATGAAAGGGATTTTTTACCGAGTTTTTTTTAACTTTGTTGCTATCTTATCTCGACTTAAGATGTTTTATCAAAATGCCACGGATATATCTGTGGTTTTCATGGGCAACCGCGTATGTCCATTGTTCCGATTTTGAGATGTTGATGCCATATTGCCTAATTTTAAACGCTCTTTACATGTTTCTAAAAATTTTGGAAAAAATATGGATCAGTTCCGATTTTTTAACGTAATGACAAGGTTTAAAAAGTGCCAATACATAGCCAATAGTTAGATCTAAATCTAGGGTTTTCGGCTCTCCTAAAAAATTTGTTTTAAGACATACGCGGTTGCCCATGAAAGCCACAGATATTAAGTGTCGAAATTTTCCAAAAATTCAAAAATCCAAGTTAATGAATGAGTGCGGTATATATGTTTGTATATAATTTTAAATATTTATAAAGTATTCAGATTTTATATAACCTCTTAAACTATTATTAAAGCTGGAGGTCCATATCACGCGTTTTCGCCTCCACGCAGCGCCTGCTTTTCTAACCTTACTTGCGTTCTACGTTTCAAGTTACATGCAACGCTTTTTATGCAGCAGCAGCAGAAGTAAAAATAAAATTTAATTTGTCAAAATCAGCTGATTTGTTCAAACGCTGCTTGTGACGCTTACAAAAGTAGAAAGTAAACCTACTTTTCGCCTCAAGGCATCTACGCTTTTGGGAATATTACTTACTTCGTACAACTACACATATAATACTATTTTGACAGCTGCGTATGCAGCGAAAAAAACGAGTAACGCGTGGTGTGGACCTCCAGCTTAAGTTATATTTAAAAATGGACTAACTTAATAACGTCCTATTTTTTTAACGAGACTGTTAAAAATTTACTATTTTTAAAAAGCTGCTTTCTCGAAAAACTTAAATTTTTTAAAACATATGCTCGTTTTAAAAATGTATCTTTAAACATACATATTTGAGGAGCAACCCTCCAGTTACAAGAAACTTAAGATATAAATGATTATTAAAAGTGCAAAATTTTGGTTCGTTTTTAACTTTTGATTGAAAATTTAAAAAAAAAAACACACACAGTTGAACTTTGTTTCAGTTTGTTGTTTAAACCATAATGTTAATATGGTTGTAGTATTCGGCACAAAATATGCATTTTAACCTCTTCACATAGCTTTGTTTTTTTTTTGAGCCGATTACTGTTTATCGTTTCCAAATAGGGTAAAATCTCGAAAATTCTTGTTTTCATTACCGGATGTCCTTAATAAGTCCGTCGAACATCCTTCTGTCCGTTTCCCGATTATTTTTTTGAACATTTTGTGCAATTTGGTTTAAATATGTCCTTGGCACCACAACTGTTATTAAATTGTTGATAGATCGCTGGTTCCAATCCGGCTCGAAGGACCAAAATGTTGGGGGTACAGAACGTTTACCTGGAGGTTTAGTTGGTTCTAGCGGGAGGTAGGCAATATCCGGGAACGTCAAACAATGGTTGCTTAAGGCAGGTCGCACAATAATCGTTGAGGCAGGTCAGGAAACACAGCACGAAAAATAACCTACCCCTAGTGGCACCTTTAAATACGTGGCCTTTTATGGGCAAAATAATTAACTCACTCTTCAGTTTTAATTTTCTTTTAATTTTTATTTTTCACAAAAACGATAATTGCCGGCGTCTGGCTGGTTGAAGTTTTATATTGCAAGTGATTATCATTCTTAAGGTGGCGTTAGCAGCCCAGCTGGGCAACATACCATACCGTTGCACACAATCAAAATACAGGGAAACATAAAGCCCGGTACACAAGAGCCACCAAAACTATATGTTTACACCAGCCAGACGCCAACAATTTTGTTATTAAATTAGCATTATTTAAACAATTTTCAGGGCATATTTTCAAGTTTTTACTGCATTCTAATGAGCATAAAACGTGTTTTTCATATCATGCTTCTGGTTTCCCTGCTAATGACATTTTTTTCTTTGTACAAGTGCAATGTAAGTTTAATGTTATTTTAATAACGATATTATGATAACCAACGATTATAATATGATTACAGCAATCATTATATGATTATATTAATTATTTCAGATTTGTAATGATTACTTATAAGACACTTTTGATTTCTTTATATCTGGAGAACGGTAAGGGCCAATGTTTCGAATTAGGTACAAGCATGATGGCTATCAATGCACAACGTTTACATCTAAAGAACCGTCTTTATATAATTTTCCGTCATGGTGAACGGTATATAAGTTTCGGCGTAGTCGAATATATTACTCTCAATCAAAATTTTTCTATTTCTTATTTATTATTCTATATTTTAATTATATATTAAATGAAATATTTATTGATAATAAAACTATTTCTTTAATTTAATCTTAAACTTATTTCTATATATTTCTATTTGTAATTTATGCATACCTTCCTACAAAATTTATTTCATATTCTTTCATATCCTGGATATCATAAATATCAAAATTTATTTTCGCCATTATAGTGGACATAATTCATAAAATGATATTAAAATATTTTGTAACAGCCCTGCAGTTCTGAAGGCTGAACTTCTACAATCAAGTTTATATAAAATTGTAACCGACTTAACTCTAAACTTCTAATAGACAATAAATTGTAACCGATAACTATGAAGTATCGAAATGTGACAAGAACTGCTTTAACACAACCGTCTCTAGTTTAATCTTTAAAACTAGTGGGCAGTGCCACTGCTTTTTTGACATTATTTCTTATTATGGTTTTTTTTCTTTTTGAGAGCAACTAAGCTAAAAACAAGCAATTTAATACTAGATGACGATTATGATGTTAATGACGATGATGAAAATGCTACTTGTATGAACTAACAACTCGTAAAAGTGCATTTATATACTAGACTTGGTACTAATGCTACTAGTTTATACTGTCACTAATGTTGTTGTTGTTGCTGGTAGAAGTACTTCGTTTAAGGAATTTATGACAGCAATTTTTTGTAGCTGTTCTTGATAAATATCATGGTTGCTGCTGATATAAGTTTTTATTGCAAGTACACAGAGCGAATAAGGAAAAGTATCAGTAACTATAGTAGCAGTAACAACCCAGAGTATAATGCAATTTATCGATTTGTAATGCAAGATTGTTCGTTAAGTTATTTACTCATTACACAATATTGAACGTTGATGATAAAATGAAAAATTTAAAAGAAAAAAAGAAATGGAAAATTAAAGATAAAAGATAGAGCACATTAGAAAATATTTAAAATTAAAATTGAATAAGTTTTTTTAAATCAAATAAATGGAGTGAAAGGAAAATAGTAAAATATTTGAAATCAAGGTATAATTTTAATTACAAACCGATTAGAAAGTAAAGTCGGTTCAGCCCGACTATATATACAGAGAAATTATCGAGGGCTTACTCTATTTGGGACACATGGGCAATAGTGTTCGGTGATGCCAACTTAGCTATTATGCAGCTAGATTTAGCTCTTTTAAATTAATCCTGGCCCGTAAATTTTCCTTTCAAACGGGATATTGGAACGTTTAACACTTTTTACATCTATCAGTAAATACTTCCGATTTTAACCTCTTGTTTTGTCTTTGGTTCAAAAGTAAAGAAAGGCTTGGGAATCAAATCCTGTGTTTAATTAATTCAATTATAAAACTTTTACATATTCATTTAGTACGCCATTCGGAGGCTCAAAACATAAAAAAGTATTGCGTCATTTAACGATGTTGTACTATACCAACATGATATATAATTTTCGCTAGACGTTCCGACAGAAACACCATTTTTAGCAGTGAATAGCCTTTGCGAAGCAAGCGTAAACATAAATGTGAATAAAACGTTATCAAAGTAATTTTTGGGAATACAAAATTTTAATTTAAAAGATTTTGTTAGTCGTGCTTAATTCCCTATTTTGATGATACATTCCTATGCACATTTCACTGGTTTCTTAGGCCGGATAGTCAGGAGAAACCAAAATATTAAACCAAATAAAACTGTTAAGCGTATAAGAATTATAAGCAACAGTTCTACTTGCAACAATATCAAAGTTTAAACAATAACATCAACAATAAACAGTGATTTTATCTCTTCTTTCATTCCCCACTAGAATTAATTGGAACTTTTCCAACATTAATTGTATTTGTAAGTATGTTAAGAAAAAACAAAATGAAAACAAAAACAACTTGCAAAAGTATGTTACCAGTTAAGTTTGTTTAAGCCGTGCACTTGCCAGTTTATTATCAACGTAATTTTTGGGAATACAAAATTTTAATTTAAAAGAAGTTTCCTGACGATCATGCCTAAGCAACCAGTGAAATGCGCGTAGGAATTGCTTATCCCATCAACAATAAATTTCAGTGTTTTTACCAGAAATAAAAATTGGGAATTAAGGACGAATAACAAAATCATTTAAATTGTAATTGAAACATATAAAAATGCAAAATTTTATATAAAAAAAAACATATGGCCAGAAGAAGAATTTAACACTTCTAAAACATGACTGTTCATATTTAAAATTCTTCTCTCTTGTAATGTTACATATTGTAATGTTTATATTTATTTATTTTTATTTTATTTATTTATTTCTTTTCGATGTCCCATACACAAGACTTAAGTCTTATATTGCAGTATGGAACTGAGCTTACATAAATACAATGAATCACATAACAAAATTGTATTATATATTATTAAGTAATTAAAAAATGAAAATAGGATTAATTTTAATTTAGTTTTATATGACAATCTTAGCAAAAATCAATATAAAGCATGCAAAAATATAAATTCATCGTGAAAAATGGCAAAAAATATATTTCCTGAATTGTCGTGCGTTACTAATGGTCTGTAATCTATAGGGAATTCCGTTCCAGAGACTGATGGCATGAATAAAGAATTGATACTTGGAGATCAGAGTTTGATAAGCAAATGCGATAATTCGTTTACCTCTGGGAAGCGTTGAAAAACTTAGACGTTCATAAAGATGCTCCGGTTAATGTGTATATATAATTTTATGCATAAACAGCAAAATGCGCACCTTTAAATAATTATCAAAGCTAATGCCATAGAGCAATGTTGAGTAAGGGGAGATATGATCAGATCTTCTAAGGCCATATATATACCGAATAATGTTATTAAAGGTCACATTTAGTTTTCTTTTATTTTTATTATCACAACTGGCAAATAGTTCACAGCCATACAATAATATCGGTTTTAGGTAAGATTTAGCAAGGAGAGTTCTAATTTTAATTGGAGTACAATACTGAGTTTGCCAGAGATTTCTTAACATTGAATACGTTCGACCACATACAAAATTAACGTGGTTAGACCAGGTGAGAGTGTTGTTAAAATATACACCAAGATTTTTGACCGAGTTTACAATATCAATGGACTGGTTGTTTAAGGACAATATAGGATTAAAATCAAGTTTCAATAACCTCTTTTTAATAATTAACGCTTTCGACTTAATAGGATTTATTGCCAGACCATTAGCAGAAGCCCAATCATAAACACCACCTAACTCCTGGTTTAGTGTTCTCACACATTCATCGACAGCAGTATTGCTGCAACTAATGTAAAGCTGGACGTCGTCAGCATACAATCTAACCCTTCAGTATTCGAGTTTAGTCTGAAGATCATTTATGTATAACGAAAAGAGAAGAGGATCTAAGATCGAGCCTTGCGGAACACCCCGGGTTAATGGTAATGTGGTCGAAACGGAGGAAGGTGTTTCAACATATTGACATCTGTCGGTTAGATATGAATTAATTAAGCATGTGGCAGTTGATGTGAATCCGAACATATTTTTAAGCTTATACCACAAAATGCTGTGGTCAACCGTGTCAAATGCCCTGGAATGATCCAGGAGAACTAAAAATGTAACATTACCGCATTCTACCTGTTGTCTTATGTCCTCAGCAACATCCACAAGAGCCGAAACACAGCTGTGATTTTCACGGAAACCAGATTGACGACCATTCAGCATATTATTTGTTTCAATATATTGTGAGATTTGTTTATGAATTAATCTTTCAAAAACTTTAGATAAAAATGGCAAGATTGCTATTGGCCTGTAATCAGAATTGGATTTTGGTATAGGAATAATCTTAGCCAGTTTCCATATTTTTGGATACTGGTTGGTGGTAAAAATCTTATTAAAAACAAAAGTTATAAAAGGAAGAAGTTTAAGAATGAGGATCTTCAAAAACCTAGGATCAATTCCGTCCACACCAACTGCATTAGATTTAATTGATAATAAACTGGATAAGACGTCAGACTGCCCAAGATGAGTAAAATTGTGTGCACTGTCATTAGCGAGGTTATAGTAAGCAGCAGATGGAGCCACATATGGGATATTTAAAAACTGGTTATTTAGTACGTTAGCGTCGATAGTACAGGACTCATGGCTACAAGCCTTACCAATACCAATTTCACGAATTGCTTGCCAAGTTTTTTTCGACCCTATGGCAGCGGAAAACTTTGAAGAAGTAGTCAAATTTTGCTTTCTTAATTAATCTGTTCGTAATTTTACGTGTTACTCGATATTCTGCATGCAATTCTGCGGTTTTAAAACGTTTCCACCGAGCATATGAGGAATCTCTGCGACTAATCATTTGTTTTATGTCCTGAGTAAACCAGGGCTTATTATGTCTGTTTACATTCTTTGTTCTTAAAGGAACCACAAGATTATATAAATAGTTTACGTTGTGTTGTGGAAAAGAGAGCTGATCATCAACTATTTGTATACAATTTTTAGGTAGTAATTTTACTAAACATTAATATGCATGTTAAATTTTTTTAATATAAATGAGTTTGAAGTACAAAAATAAATAGTTATAAATGAATTTAAAACAGGACAATCTTTGATTTTTAAATTTTGCACTTTCTAGCTCTTGGCTCGGTCGGCAGGTTTTTCTTTTGAATAGTTGGTATCTCTGATAGTGTTATGTAATCAGCAGAGAACCCTAAAATATGCTCTAAAACGCGTTTTAAGCGCTTTAAATATGCATATTCCATTCAAAATTATTAAAAAAATTCAAAAATTTCTAATTTAACAACAAAATACGTGGACTCCCGATAATTCATAATCTCAAGGGACCGGCAATTTTTTACGAACTATAGGGGTTTTCAATTTAGCGGGGTTTCGATTAAACGGGGTTAAAATAAAATAAATACGAATTAACGGAGTTTTTCAATTTATTTACTAAAACGATAAAAAAAACATAAAAAACACCTTAAGAAAATAAACACACGCACAAGCAAAAGTAAAAACCCACGAAAAAAATAGCGGTAAACAAAAAATCATTCATTCCATGTTTATGTTGTTTTTATTACGAATTATAAGCGGTAGTTAGCAAACAATTACGATTAAAGATTTTATTTGAAAAAAAAATTCGAATTAGCGATGGGACCAAACTGTATGGGAATTTTACGAATTAACGAGATTTTTTCAATGGACTTACAATTTATTACGAATTATCGGGAATAACTATTTATCGGGGTACGAATTATCGGGATTTGACTGTATTCAACAATTAAAATCCACTTCCATTTAATAAAAAAAATCCTAAAATTGAATTCGGTAAAGCCCAAACCCCATTGCACGGAAAAAATAGAAAATCGAATTCAATTAAACAATTCGTTCAGACAATTAAATATTTAACTAATTTTGCCCCTACAAAGGAATTGATCATATCAATTAATGGATTTGTATTTTCGAGTCATTGGATACAAATTTAATCAATTAAAAAATTAATTGTATAAACAAAAAATACACCACATATACACAAACATTTAATTTTATGGGGTTTGATTAAAAAAATTAATTGCAGCAAACAAAAGATTAATTGAATAATTAATGTACACCAATTAATTATTTAATTAAATAGTTTTTGGCAAAATTTTTTTCAAATTTTCGAGATTTGATTTGATCCTATTTTAAAACGATGGTGCAGGTAACTAACGGAAAAACCCAAATAATTAAAAAAGTGCACTTTCCTTTTTTCCTTTAAATTGTCCACGCACATTTATTACCGCTTATTACTTTGCTACCGCAATCATAAAAATCAAATAACCTTTTGTTTATTACTTTTTTTTTTAATTCTGAGAATCATAAAAAAAGTCATCAATGTTTTTTCCAAAGAATTTTTTGGATATCTCGAGCAAATTTTTGAAATTCATACCTTTAATTAATTGTGAATAAAAACGAAACGCGTTTATCGATTTACATGATTTATGTTTCATTTTGTTCATAGGTTATGCGACTTTACGTGAAAATAATAGGACTTGACACTTTTTTAACGTTTTGGATTTTTTATGAATTAAAATTAAAAATTTAAATTTTTTGGGCAAAAAATATTTTATTTCTTCATACATTTATTTATAACTGCGAAACTGTTACTTATGTAGCGAAACGTTGTATGAACAGATTAAAGGAATTGTTATTCTTAATTTTTTTCAATTCTTATTCGGACTAGTGGTTCTCGAGTTATGACAAACAAAAGTGCCTAAAACGTGACTAATTCCCCTATACAATACTTACTAACTTCAAATTAATTTTTATTATTATTTGATGTACCATGACCAAACTAATGATGCAGAAGTTCTTCTTTTTGTGTCTACTTTCATAACCAATTATTAGAATTGTGTCCCGAAATCATGTGTTGAACTGTGTAATACATGGAAAGAAGTATATTTTCTAAACTTATCAATTTCGATTCTTAATTATTTAATTTAAACTTGGTTCGTTCGTATTTAGTAAAATTTTCCTAAATAAAGAAACAATTTGCTTATATACATAAGAATAAGTAATTTTTGGCTTAGACGGGATCATGCAAAATTTTATGGTTCAAGTCATATTTTCTGGTGATTTAGAAAATACTTCTTTCCGCGAATAACTCTACAAAGGAAGAGAATTGCATTTCGGCTAGTCGCCAGTGCTGTGGCAGTAATTATAAAATGTCTGGCTCAAGAATCTGTGCATTACCTACGATAAGACAGCGTTCCTTAAAAACAGATACCAAAAGTAAAACGCCCTTTTTGTCATCGATAGTAGAGAAATAATTTGGACCCGTCATCCATGGGGTCCAATATTTTCTTGCAATCCTGCATCTAGTGTTCGCGGTCCATTTGTCATTAGCAATATCAATAGTCGATTCCCAAATTAAGTGTTTGCAGGAGAGCAGAGGTGCCAAATGCCATCCATAACCGTATCCGTAAGGTAGTGCCAAGTAAAGAAGCAGGCTTAATCCTTGTAAAATAAACATGTGTACCAAATTCTATAAAATCATCTGTCAAATTCCAACGTTTACTTTGCGCACAAAACGTACATGTTCAGACAACCAGCCATCCTGCCATCGGAAGGGACGTTAGATCAACTTAGGATTATGAGAGAGATCGGATATCGGTTTGGGGCAAAAACCAAATTGTTTTTGTAACATTTAATAAATAAATAAAATAAACATTATTTTTCTTTGTTCAAAACAGATTAAAAGAAACGTTAAAGTAGTAAATTTTTATTGAAATATTATTATAAATTAAAAAGTAATTTGTTTAAAATTTATAATTTTACCATTTTTAATGAGATTTTCACTGCGTTATTCTGATGTTTACGTACGCGTTTAATCGACACTGTCATAGAAAATATGTTTATGTATATGTTTGTATGTTCAAAATAAATTAATTAAGTACATTTTTTTACCAATCCACATTAAATGTTTTTTAATGTAATAACATATTACCAATTATAATGAAAAAAATATTTTATAATTTTTGCATCTTTTTTTAATTAACAGATTTAATTGAATTGTAAAATAATTTAATACTTATTATTATATTAAATGGTTTTTAATATATAATTGTTTCTTTGTTTAATTTTAAAGGATATATTTGAAATTAAAAAAAAAAAAAAACATAGAGAAAATTTAATTATGCTTTTGTCCAAAAAATTATTTAAAAAATATATATAATTTTTATACACTTCACCATTTTCCGTTTTTATGTTCTGCAATATTTATTTTGAACCCTACAAAGTGTATAAATACTATGTTTTTATGAGAAGCGAAGTTGATTTAACTACGGTCATCTGTCCTTGTGTTTAGAGGTTTCTGAAGAACCCAAATATAATGGGCACTTGGTGTTTACACACTTTTATCCCATATAGTCCGGAATAGGCTGCTATTGAAATTCAGCGAGAGCGGCGACTGACAAATCTTCAATTCTTTTAGTGCGTTAACTTTTTTAGCCCTAGAAAACTAAACCTTTTTCTTTAACGTTAAAAGCGAAACCTCGCCTGTGAGGCTACTTTTTTAAAAAATATGTTTTTCTCTTATTTATTTTGAAGCTGCCTTATATTTAAACGACGGAAAATTAAATTATAGAACAAAAAAGGGTTCATACATTTTTCTTATTATTCATTAACAGGCTCATTAAAAAAAACACTGCAAGTTTTTTTTTCTAAAATGGTAACTTTGAAAAATATATATTGTTAACTTAAGAACTTAAGATTTCACTGCACGTTTTTCTTGTAGCTCATAGTCTTAAGTTTATCACATAATTTATATTTTGCTTTATATATTAAAAATATTTCTGACCTTTTTTCCATAGAAAGTTGGAGATCTGTGCTCCAGACTGTACGTTTCATTGCATTTTAAACAATAATAAACACTCATACGATCCTCCTTGGTGAACACGAATTGCACATTGACCTTTTCAATTACTTAATTTGTGGTTCTGAATTTTTGAATGAATTTTTTAAGAACATCTAGGCAGAAAAATACCTTTAAAGCTAAAACTCGTCTCTCAGGCATCACGTATGAGTTTTTTGTTTTTGTAATGAACGTCCGTTCAGAAGTTCTCAAGATGTAATGCTGCGGTTTTTTTAAAGCTTGTTACTTGCACACGATCGTATTGAAATACATAAAATATAATTCGTTGCGCCTCACAGGCGGGGTTAAGCGTTCTGAAGTTAAGTCTTCTCAAAATTTATAATCTTTATTTTTTCTCCTGAATGAACTGAAACGTTGTAAGGGCAATTAAAAAAATCGATTCAAAAATAACTTTCTTATAGGCAAATGTTTGCCTTTTTATTTCCGAAAGAAAGGATTTGGTAAAACTATTTACTCTTATGTCATATGAGATAGGATGGTCAGCTATTTCTCACATAAGGAGCCTATACAAAAATTCTCCAGAAATAAGAATTTTGATTCGATAGCGCCCATTTTATATATTAAGCGAGGGACCAATCAACCAACCTATTTTACTTGTTCTAAATCAGAACATTAGTATTAGCCGTAAGAAATGCTTCTTTAAAGAAAAGAAAAATATTTTTTTACAATAACAAATTGTATTCTAACTTAGTTAACCGAGTATAAGTGTTTCAGGCTTTCAAGCCATTGCAGTGAAAGAGTGGGAATCGAACCTCAAACAACCCTCGTTCTCATAGACTAGCTCGATACCAAATAGCCTACCAGAGCACATGAACAAAAATAAGGATTGGAGGCTGATATAAAAAATATATTAATTGAGAAATGTTGACTGATCTTAATATAAAACAAGTAAGAGTGCTATATTCATATATGTATATATACCTTTCACCATGGTGCGATAGTAAGTAACAAAGAGTTTTATAAATAGCGTTTTTTAGATACAAGTGTGCCATTCCCACTCGTCCAATCCTACCCATATTTTGTCAGATGTTGTGTATTGACAACTAAGATGCTTGTACCCAATTTGGATACTTTGGCTCTTGACGTTCTCCAGATATACAGATGCTCTATAATATCTTTATATAGGAAGCACTACGCCCACATAAATTGATAAAAAGATGCTTGTACATAATTTGAAAGGGTGTTTAGTATTTTTGCAAGGCAGTTTCAAATTAAATTTTTTCGCCAAACGCCTTTTTAATTTGTTCGTTATACTTTAGTCATTACCAGTCCGATTTTAAAGTATGATATAATAAAGTTTTTGTCTTTAAAAGGGCAATGTTACAGACTTAATTACAAAAGCGTTATTTGTTACGATTTTAGGTATACTTAAGGGTTTTCCGAGAGTATACCTTATGTATTGCCCTTGGAATTTGATAGAGTTATTTCTAGTTTTATAAAACTGTAGCAAACCAATAATTTCAAGACAAGACATACTTTAAAATCCGACTGTAAAAAAAGAACCCTACGTTCGGCAAAAGAGGAATCTTTTTTTTGAAATCGTCTTACTACAATACTTTATATTATAGGGGTACGCCGTATAAATTTTTTGCTTGTAAGGTGGTGTACTCAAGTGTAAAGTGTAATTTCTTGAAAGCAAATTTTTTTTCTGTGGCACATGATGTTTTCACAATAAGCCCTAAATATGCATTTTATTACTGTATAAACATACTAGAGAGGTGGATCAAGGAACAGTCACTAAAACTATTTGATTAAAAATAATACTTTCAACTTACGGAAACAACTTTTATAAAGATTTTATTTTCTCTTTTAAATTTTTAAAAATTCATAATTTAAAATGGTATCGAATCTTTTCGAGACAATTTTTTTTGTAAGGAAAAGTACTAAACTTTGTATGTATTTCAGTGATGTCATTAGGATTCGAAATATACAATTTTCATATCTTTTGAACGCAAACTGTAGAGAAATAAAATACTTAACTTTTCTTCTCTGACGAAATTTTTTAAAGTTATTATTTCGTTATGAATACAAAAAAAACAGTGACAACTAAATACCAAGATAACATATATATTGTAGTTATTCTTGTGTATGTGTGTTAAGAAGAAATTTTATCAGGCAAATTATACATATTTCTATTAATCGATGATTACTAGTAGAGCGAAGTTGTTCTGAGGATATATGAACTTCTTTTTTATTTTCAGTAAATTATTATGAACTTTTTGATATAATCGCCTTGGTATAAACGCCTTAACTCGTATATTAATGTTTACAAAAATTAATTTGTTTTGATTACATCCAAAGATAGTTACATATTATTAATTTTTAATTTCGCTTACTGTATTTTAAAAAATTACATACCTAAAAATTAATTTATATGATATCATTTTCTTAGCAATATTCATTTATTATGAAATAACAATATAATGTTAAACGTTAAAAATACATTTTCAAATTTTTTCAATATGGATATTTTTGGGAAAAATTTTATCACTTTGGAAACTTAAATGCTTCTTTCTCGAAATTTCACTGACATCACTGATGTATGTGCATATCAAGTTCTTATTAAAAATTATAATTTTTATTTATACCATACTTTTAGTTCGTATGTTGAATAGAAAAACTTTTTTTTTACCATATTTTCAGGAACTTCCTAAGGAACCTTTAGTACGATTATGGTAAAGATTTAACGCATTCTTACGTTCAGAATTAGAACATTGTCTGTACAGCTGGATGAACTACCAAAAGTTCCCTGGGGTTCCATCCAAATAAATGACATTCCATTACAGACCTGGACTCTTAAAAAAATATCCTTCTCTAAAATTGTTCTCATCTTTAGAAATCTCATAAAATTGTGGATGTGCTTGTTTGTTTTATTCAAAATTAAAATAACGATTTTATCGATGGTAAAACATATCTTTTTGAAAATTTAGTAGTTAGGAATAGGTACTTTTTCGCTATTGGGGTACTGCGGTAAGGTGCTGAATAAAGTACATATTAAGATACACAATTTTTCATGTCTGATTCAGATACATTTGGGTGCAGTATTGTCAGAAGTAGGCACTGCAATACAAAAAACAACAATACAAAAATCATGAAAGTTAGGCTCGATTGACCCTTGCGTTCCGAACAATATTTTTGTCCGGAAATTTTGTTTTTATATTGACGTCATACTTGTAAGAGAGAGAGAGAGAGAGAGAGAGAGAGAGAGAGAGAGAGAAATTATTTTGTTCGGAAAGTTTTATTTTGGATTGGTTTAATTTTAACTTTTATTCAGAACAAAAAGAACTGAGTTGCCATTTTTTTTTAATTTGTACATAAAGGTTGAACTGATTTTTTTCTTTTGCTGAATAATTAAATAAAAAAATAATATAACTAAAAATAGTAAAATCGCTTTCCTTTTTTCGTTTATTTTCTTTTACTCACTTTTAGAAAACAATTCAAAATAAGTGGTTTGCTAGGTGTGCTGAAATTTTGTATAATTGTTTACATCTGTAAGCCATATGGTAGCTTTGTTTTTCCGGAAAAATTTTCCGAAATGGAAGAATCGTTCAGCAGAACACTTTCAGTAAAAAAATTATTCTTCGGTCAAAAATATTGTTCGGAACGCATTGATACATCCACCTTTAAAGCCTATTTTTAACTTTCTGTAAATTTTGTGGGGATAAATGTTAGAGAAACATTTTTTATCTGGCAACACTGTCTGTGTCTCAAATTATTTATTTGTGTGTGATTTTTTTATTGTATCACAAAGCCCTTTGAAAACCACTTAATACTGGGTACAAAAAATGTTTAATCTGTAACAGAAACAAAAAAATAAATTAAGTTCATTATTTAAAAATATAAAATGTGACCCACCAGTATAAATGCCATGTCGAATGTTGGTTTTGGTGTATAAACTTCTATGGTTTACTTTATGTTTTTCATTCAGGAAAAAAACAGTATCATTCTATTGAATTAACGTTGTTTATAAAAAAGCAAGTGCTTTTTATGGACCAGAACAAAAGGAAAACCACAACAAAAATAATATTCGTTGTTGAAAATTAATTTTAGTGACATTTGTATACAGTTTTAAATACTTTTTTTAAACTAAAATAAAAGTTGTTTTTATACCCTCTACCGCGACTGGCCAATGAGGATATATATTTAGTTGGTCAGTTTATGTGTAACACACGGAAATATTTATCTAAGACTAAATAAGGTATTCTGTTATCTTGAGTTATTTTAAGTCGCTTAAGACATTTCTTCTGTTGCTCACTTCTAAACTACTCAACACTAAAGAAGGATTCATGTGAAGTCTTTTTTGAGCGATTTGGGATTGTTGCAGGTTAAAACTGAATTCTTGAAAATGTATAATAAATAAACAAAAATGCTTTAAAATTATCGCAGTTTTCCCTGATTTTCAATTGTTAAGCCTCAAAGAAAATATCGTCAATATTTGATGTGATCAGCTTCAACAGCTTTTCTGATATGGATTGGAGTCGTCCGCTTTGAAGAACGGGGTTCAGTGATTGACTGTCCTGGAAAACGTGCTTATCAGTGTATTCGTACTAAAGGCAACGTGGAATATATGCAGAAGAGCATTAAAAATTATTCAACTGTCTCAGCTCGTCGTCGTCCTAGACTGTTCGGTATTCCAAACAATGCAAATAATTAAAATCTTAAGTTGTAGCCATGCACAATTCAAATTGTGTCAGAGAAATTAGCACACACAGGCAGGCAATTGAATGTGTCACTCTCCAGAATAATACACTGGCCCTTATTGAGAGACTGGAGTTATTTAACTACCACTGCTGCTGGGAAGCAAGCAGCATCTGCTGCAACAACACCCAACGACATCAGCCAGAAGTGAACTTTCCCTCAAGGTGAAAAATTAGCCATTGAAGTCGACTTTTCATTATATATACCTTCCCGCGACTTTGGGTTCAAACTCGTATGCCTAATATAATTTATGTGGAATGGTTTATAACAGCCTAATCCTGAAACATTTTTAGAAGAGGTTATCGAAAATTAGGCATAATATGAGTACTACATTCAAATATGCAACATAATTACATTTTAAGTTAAGAGTATTTGGGGTTTCAAAATTTCTTTTAAAATTAAAAACAAAAATTATATTCTTCTGTTCTGTAAATAACAACTTTTTTTTACCAAACCACAAAAATTTCTCATTTTTACAATTGTTCTTTTTTTAATTCTGTAAATGGCTTAAGTTTTAATTACATATTTTAAACGTTATCTTGGCAAAATACAGCATTTTAAACTATTTTTACCTTATCCTTTTTTTTTATGACCACACCTGAAAACAACTCTATGACAATCAGTCTGTAAAGATATTCGTACCTTCAATTTTACCACTTAATCCTTTTGAATTTAAGTAGTTCATTAAATGTGGGTGTATAGATGTAAAAGCTAAATATGTAAAATGACTTCATAAAAATTTTATTGGGTCAACGTATTTTCTCCCATATAATCGCATTGTTATAGAAGTTCTAAAAAGTATTTTATTATCCAGAAAAGACAAAGAACTTTTATTTAAAAATTTTGTGTTAGCTGAAACATTTAGACAATTAAATCATTACAGTAACCCTTACAAAGAAATTATGTTTCTTTTATTGTAAGAGATTACATAAAAACAGAATATTGTCGGATAAAAGTGTGAAGTAAAAGTTTTGAGCGAGCCTGTAGTTAAGCCTTAACTTTGCTTTTGCCTCTTTAGCTATTTTATAAAAAGGAACAGCTTAAGGATGCAAAACTTTTACTTCACACTTTTATTCGACAATATTCTGTTTTTGATTTAAAGTTAAGTGCGATTAGGCCGATCACGTAAACTGATTGCAGGCTTTATTATATTTTTTACAAAAGTTTTTTATTTCCATATCACAATTTAACCGCAAAGAAGTTCGTGTTGCAAGAACGAGCGATGGAAAAAAGTTTGACATCCCATTCGACTTCATCGTTATGTGAAAAGTTTCTAAACAATAACACTTTTCATTGGATCAGGGTTGCATTTTATTTCATATGTGAGTGTTTATAGTATGTGTGAAGGTGTGAACACATACTGTTAAATGACACAAACTGTCGCGAAAAAACTCATTAGATTTCTATATTTTATTTACGTCATATTTTCTAATCATAGTAACCTTAGAATAATTTAGCTTTCCCTCAAAAATATATTTCAGTGTATTTATCAAAAATAAAAATTGGGAATTCAGCACGTCAAAGAGAAATATGATTAATAAGTTTTTAACAAAAAAGTTGTGCTAACAAAAGTTTTGTTTGTCTTCAATAGTTTTGGAGATATTCACATCTAAAATATTCTCAGTGAAGGGAATAAAACAATCGGCACAGCCATTTATATTGTTTGTTTTCCAGCAGACAGAATATGAACGAGCTGTTAATAATAAATTTCTATATAATTTAAGTTTTTTTTATTAAATTTCCTACAATTGCTTTGCTGCTTTCGCAATAAGCCCAAAACATGTTTTAACATTCTGTTTTTAAAAGGGCTTAAATTAAAAAATATCCTTAATTTTGGGTCTTAACATTGTAAACACGTAAGTTACACATCTCGGTTTTATAATGCCAAAGAATAAAAGGAGAAATATTTGGTGTAATTGAATGTGTATATAAGTAGAATATTAAGATGTTACACAAAAGGTTACCTTATAAGAAAATCTTTTGAAATTAAATAAATCTTTGTATTTCTCTAAAGTAAATCTCACATTTCTGGTCACCTTTTTTCTCTTTAATCTGTATAGATTTAATTTTGTTTGATTGAAGGAATACTAAGTAAAAACTTAATGTATTTAATTGTGTTTTACAATAGTATTGGGAAGTTACATACATCCTTAAGCTGATATACAACATTATCCCTACACACTAACTACGAGTAAATTACGAACATACCGACATTTGATTGTAGGTGCGTGTTTGTATTAGGGACGAACATTTATATATTTTTTTTAAACTAAAAATTAATAGTCACGGGCATTTCCACGACTCAAAAAATAAAAGCATATGAAACTTTTTTTAAAATATGGGAAAAGAACATTTGAACTTTAGGATGAAGAGTTACTTAAAGCTTATTACAATTTTTAAAAAGCAAATAATAAAAGTTTTAACTGATTGTCGCTTGCATTTATTTTATGAAATTGCAATCAACTATTGTCACTTTTGTTGCGACTAAATTTAAATATTGGTAACATTTAAATCATGCTTTAAAATTAATGTTACAATAAGAACAAGATCCATGAGGAAAGTAGTTGAGTTATTATGAATGCTATTTTAATGTCTCGTTCGCTGTGCAAAACATCAAATATGTACCTCAATTTTATTTCATCAGTCGCAAGTGTTTTAAAGATCAAGGCAAGATATTTGTCGCAAGCAAATATTGAACTGGTAAAATGAAAATTGTATAAGCTTTGAAGGGTTGTCACGTACGTTATTCTAATTACTACAAATGCAACTAAATGTATCATCTTATTATGTTGGTATAATGATTTAATCTGTTCTAAACTTATTTAATTGTTGTATAAATAATCTTACCAAATTTTATTGGAATCGGTCCATATCGATTCTTTATAAATACTTCTCCCGAACACAGCTTTAAGTGTCATAACTTCCTTATAAATGTTGGTATGATCATACAATTTGTTGACAATAACTCCTATGATAGCTGCTATTTCATGACAAAATGCTTTCCCATATAAAGCCCCTTCCAAAGATAACTTTATGATGATGATTATATTCGACACAAAGAATTTTTAAATGAACCTTAACCACATAACATTATTTCGTTAGGCGTGTCCATGCTTGCCCATGGGTCCCAAATAGGTTACACTATCGAAACTTTGTTTTTATATTTTGTGGTGCAGGTTATCATATGGTCGAGTTTGACCGACTATACTTTCTCACTTATTTGTTTCAAGTTTTTGCATACATATTTGCAAAATATATAATAAATACTACAAGAGACAAATCTGGCACGTAACGTATTTCATCATCCAAAAAAAATTTTTTTTCAAATTAGTCTGGGTTCACACTATAAAAGTTTTCTTTCAGAAAGTCTGAGTTTATGGGTGAGAGAGGAGAAAAGAAAAGCATGTTCTCCTCCCCTCTCACCAATAAACGCAGACTTTCTGAAAGAAAACTTTCATAGTGTGATCCCAGACTTACGGATTATAAAGAAAAACATATTTGATAAAATGTTAGAAATTAAAAAAAAACTCCTCCCACAATTCGCAGAATTTTGCTTTTTTTATATTCATGTACGATATGGACACATTTTAGTCGATATTTTGAACAACAGGGTTCCGAATGTGAAAATTTTAATTTTATTTTTTTTATGAAACATAATTGGGGGATTCACAAGGTAGTCATAAAGTTGTAAAGTCATATGTCCTAAAATAATTACAAAAAATATATAGGACTGCTGTGGGCTACCGCTTATAATTAAGATTTCTACTGTACAGTTATAACGAATCAATAAACACAGCATTAACATATTAATTTTGTTTAAAATACAACAACATTTATTTTAAACAATTGTAAACAATTATTTAGGACATTACGACAATATGACTGGATAGCACACCTTGTGAATCCCCCAAATGATAAAATCATTTTATAGTAGCACTATTTTTGCAAAATCTTTTCCTCTCTGAAGACGTACAAATGTCACGTACAATGGCGTGGAAAAGTCCATTAGGTTCTGTGAGTCTGTTTGTGTATTATCCCAACAAACACGGAGGTTTGATTTTAAATTGACAACAAACAACAAACGTATGATAATGATTTCAAAATCATTTCAAAATCATAGCATTCTCAACAAAAAGGGGAAATTATTTTCAAATTGAGAAACGCATTTATTTTCAACTTACTTTCAAACGTTATTCTCAAATGTTTTTTAAATGTAGATTTTAATACCATGTGGAACATAAATAAAAATATTTTATTTTTATTTTAAATTAATTTTTTATTAAAATAAACTGTGAGATAAACATTCGGCACCATTATTGTGTCCTAAAATAAAAACATACTTTATGCCCCAACTTTTTTGAAAGCTTATAGGGCAAAGTATTTTTGTGACTTTTTTCAGATTTTTCGGAAGAGGCTTAGAGGTCGCTAAAATCGAATTAAACCCAAAAAATCGGGGTTTCTCGACTTTTTTGAATATGTTCATTACCCATTAGCACGATTTTCTTTGTAACTAATTCAATTTTTTTAAATAAAACTTCGTAAAATTTGCTTCTCTGTGCAGATATTATAAGATTCGGTTATTTTTTTGCTCATTTGAGTCCCCTAAGTGAAATATTTTGTAAATTTAGCATAAATTTGAAAAATAATGCTTTGTTACTTTTAAAATTCTTATTCAAGTTAAGAAACTAATCATTCAGTTTTAAAGGTGGATTTTTATAGATAAGCTATAAAATTAAAAAAAAAAAATTTTTTTTTGGGACACACTAGACATCATAGCTAAAATATAAAATAGTATTCTTAAGGTACGTTCAGACTAACGAAATATTTGACAAAAATATTTGTTCTGATATTTGCTTCAAACTATGTGAAACAAAAAAATATTTTGTTTGATGTTCAGACTAAGCTCAAATATTTGACAATTTTTGTTTGTTGAAACAGTTGGCAAATAGTGTCAAATAAAATAAATTAATTTATGTTTGCCATGCGTTCAGACTAAAACAAATATTTGCATCAAATAATTATTTAATGAAAGTGTTCAAAAATAAAAATATATTTCACAATAGTAAAAATTCGTGCAGCAGCCTAATTATTTGTTTTATTCTGTGGAGCAGCATCTCTTATATTGTTAGAACAGGAGTATGTAAAAGAAAAACAAAACTGGAAGACAAATGGTTAACGGAAACATGGCTAAAATTTGCGAAAAATTGGTAACAACCCCTAAAATATATGGTTCGGTTAAAAACAAAATGTCGGGAAAATAACAACGAAAAAATGTTGCAAAAACAGCCATAAAATTGACTAAAAGTCCCCAAAAGTATAAGGAATGGCAAAAATTTGGTGAAAATGGCTAACTTAGCAAAAATTCGCAAAAATTGGCTAATAGCAAACCCTAAAATTTATTTGAAATCGCTAAATCGGTTAAAAAAACAAAATGTCGGGGAAAAACCAAATAAAAAAATGTTGCAAAAATAGCGAAAATTCGCGAAAAATTCTGATATTTCAAACAAGCCATAAAATTGATTAAAAGTCCCTAAAAGTATAAGGAATGGCAAAAATTCGGTGAAAATTGCTAAATTAGCAAAAATTCGCAAAAATTGGCTAATAGCGGCATGATAGCAAAGTCTAATAATTATTAAAAATCTTTAAAACTGTAAAAAATCCGAAAACTTACAGGAAAAATTGCTTCTATCGGGTACATGGCTAAAATTATTTGTCGTTGTTTGCTCTTACAATTTTTTTGTAGTATCAAATAAATGTTTGCTCAAAAATTACTAAAATATTTGATTTGTTGTGTTCACACTATGTTCACATTGGACAAATATTTGTTTGCCGGCAAATACTTTTATTTGCTCAAAATCAGCTGTTATTTTATTTGACACTCAAAAATATTTTGTGTTCAGACTACGTTAATGAAATATTTGATGTTTGCTATCAAATATTTCATCAGTCTGAACGTACCTTTACTTTCCTCTAATTTTTATAAAGGTAAAATTCTTGGCTCCTTTTTGTTTTGAGGATTGTCATGACGTCGCACCGCCATCTCACAACAAATTTATATTTTCTTCACTTTCAAGACTTATTTTTAATCGCATTCTTTCAATTTGTAATTAAGTTTTTATCCAAAAATATTTTATATTTATTAACAAGAAATCAAGGTTTTTTCAAGGTGAATTCACTTCACGTTATATGTAACTTGTCCTTAATTGTGCAGCACATTTCTCTTTAATCGGCATTTGTTAGTGTTTACATTAATTTTCGCTTCAGTGTTGCCAAGTTATGTTTTTTATTAGAGAATAATATTTGATAACAATTTAACATCAAATTGACAAAACATTGTATGTCAAATGTTTATTTTTAAATCATAATTAATTTGAATTGAAATGTTAAAATCAAACAATTGAAAAAGGTTTGAAAATTGTGTTAAATGTCAAATGATAAATTCATTTCATATCAAAGGTTTGACTTCGTGTTTGTTGGGATCTCTTTTAATCTATACATCTGCTTAAAATGTTTACATTTGTATTTGTTCTTTTACGTACGTACTTTGAATTTTAATCCAAGATTTAAAATGTTTGTAAAAGAAAAGAAAGATGTTTATTTTTCTAAATGAAATTAAATTTTATGCTGCATTTATAGAATTTGTAAGATTATTTGAAATTAGTTCTGGTTTTCCAGAAGTTAAAGAAAAAACATGAGTACTTATGTTAGAACCTCATGCGAAACAATTAAGATTGTTTTATTTGGCTTTAGTAAAGGGCAAACACTATTGCAGCTTCTCTAAAATCGAATTTATTGCTAACATTTTCTGTAAATTATGTTTGAAGCTCTAGATCTCACGTATTGATAAGGATAAGGGAATTTGTATCAAAATCACACTTATAATGTTATTATAATATTTTATTGTCCTTATTTGGCCGTTAAACGCTAATTTTTCCGGTTCAGCCAACTTTTTGGCACATTTTTTTGTTTTGATAACTAAATTAGTGGTTCGAATTTTAGAGACATATCGACCCCTTTGCGTGAAATTATCGTATGTTACAAAAACCAAACTTTACAGGACAGCTATTTTTCTGCTCTTCTCTGCTTTCGCTTGCAATTACAAAATGAAAATATACATTCAATTTTTGGAGCAACGAAGTGGAATTTGCCTACAATATTTTGTCAGGTGATGTCTGGGACCGATCTTCGCGAAATTTTACAGTATGATTTCTAGTCCTATAAAACTAATCTGTTATTCGGTAATAGGGTTAATATGGGGCCTATGGTAAATTATGGACCGATCTTCACGACTTCTTGACTATCAGAAATTTAAGAAAATATTTTACCAGTGCTGCAAATCATAAAATTACCGTGAAAACTTCAGGCAATTTGGTTTAATAGTTTAGGACTCTAGAGGCAACAAACATCCTCACACACATAAAGAAATACATTTTAATTTTAATGTTTATAGAATAAGGCCTTCTATTATGTCCCTTTACTCAATCTTTTTGTGTAGGTTTATTTGAATAAAGAATCAAATTTAATCTCTGACTTTTTAATTGTTTTTTTAATCAACCAACTGTTCTTTTACTTCCCAAGAAACCCCTAACAGAAACTTTGTGCACTGCTAAATAAATAAAAAAATTTAATTCAGAACATTAAAGATGTACGAAACAAAATTAATAATGTACAAAGGACCTGAATGAAACTATTAATAATAATCCTTGTTGTATTTTGTGTAAAATAATTAATATTGTTGTTGCATATAAAATTATAAAAAAAAAATCATCCATATCTCCTTCCTTTCTCCCTCTGGGGCATAATATTCCAAAGCATTCTTTCATTCATATACACAGTTGTTGGTCATTAACTAACAACAGATGATTTAATTCTTTACTCCATACTTGAACGAGCATTTAAATACTGCCTGCTAATTTAATCACGAAGTTTAACTTCTTTAAAGCATTTAATAGGCTTAATTTCTTAATATTTATTACGTATCTGGGGTAAAAGTTTTAAATAAATAATGATTACAAATTGGTTTAATTACTTGTAAAAGATGTTGATGACAATGATAATGAAGCAGGGGGAGGTAGCAAATAAAATTATTAATTAAACTTTTTTATTTATTAAAAACAAAAAAAAAAAAAGGCCTGCTGCTGGTTTAAATAAGTAACAAAGAATTAATGAGAAAAATTAGTGAAAAAGAAGGAAAATATTAAGAGCTATATGAGGAGTTACATAACTTCTTGAATTTTTAACGGACCTGAAAAGGGGGAAAAAGGTAAAAAAATCTATTTTTTTTTAGTTTTTTGCGATTTTAATCTTGAAAATGAAGTTTTTAGGTTCATAACTTTGTCTCAGAGGGTTAATTAAAATTCTGAACGCTTCGCAACATATGAGCCTGAGAAAATTATCACGTTTTTGCAAAAATTACACCGAGGCCCCAAATCTTTGGGGTGTTTTAAAGAAAAGTGTATGACTTTGGGCAAAACTGGGAGACACTGGTCTTTCTTTTTGGTCTTTTATCACGTAGTGATATCCATGACTTAAAAAATGACCCCACAGTGTTATCAATTATGGACCTACTGACAAAAAATAGAGGTTTTGCCAAACTTAAAAAACATTTTTATCAAACTCTCTTTAATATTTAAATAAACTGGATTATAAATTATATGGGAATTCTTGTGTTGTGCTCAAAAGCTAACACTAAAATAATATGTATTTTATTTAATATAGTCGATTACATCTTTTTTAAAAGCTTTTGACGCTTTTATAAAGTATACTTTAACCTATTGAATTCTTGAAAACCCGTGGTGTATCTGCGGTACTACAACCAAATCTTATGTATGTAAACATGGTGTTATTACAAAAAGGTGACCTTGATAACCCAGCTGTTTGTTATATGCTTTTAGTTATCCAAAAATGGTATCGAACTTGGTATAATATGCACTTCACTACGGTAGATTATGATTGTCAAACTGGATATAAAAAATTCACATAATATTGTTGTGGTAATATCGAGGCCACCTCAAGCAAATACCGCATCTATGTGAGTTTATGTGTCTCGTTTCAAATTTTTGTATATGTTTGCTTACAGTTCTAGGCCAAAATTTTCTATTCCCATTATGCTAGGAACATAATTTCCTCGTACGTCGTGAGAACGCAGGACATAACGTCGTGAATTCCGTCCTTAGCACATTATGTTTTTCTTTGAAGATAATATTTGAATATTCCAAATTTATTCAAATTGCTTATTCTTTGGTTATCCTTTAATTTTGTTTTTAAATATGCAATTTAAAAACACAAAAATAATTTGGCAATCCACCAAGTGTGCTATTGCAGCTATTGGTTGTATTTGCAATTATTTTCTATCTATGTCGGCATACGATTCAAATATGCTTTTACGTTTTTGCCAGCTATTGTGTGCCTATGTATAAAATATTTTAAGTTATTAAGTTTGACAATGTATCTAAATGTCAAAAAATACAATTAAAGAAAAAATTTTTTTATTTAAAAAAAAAGAAATAAAATTTAATTAAAGTATAGTAGCACTGTTGAGAGAAGCACACACAGTGCTTTCTCCTATACCCAAATATAAGAAAATCGCATATCATGGATTGTGATAAAATATATAATTTTTTTAGAGCCGAATATAAAAGTGAACTATATAAGACTAAACTCTATTTATTTAAGGAATTTTGTAAAGTTTGGTGTTTAATTACTAAACAATACTGTAATTAAAATAGAAACAAAACCTTTTCTTTTTTTGTTGTTGTATAAAATAAAATGTTTTAATTCACTAAACTTTGATGGAGTATAAAAAAATGAATATTTTTTATTCTTGTTTTTGAAAATATGTATGTTCACTCAAAAGAAAAATCCCTCCATCCGTACTCAATCAAATCAATCTGAAGCGGTATTTATAGTTCGGTGAGTACGGATTTTCTTGAATCAAGTACAAAAAGATTAATTCAAGTACGGATTTTCAATCGCAAAATACTTAAATTATCCATATTCAATCCCGATTTCGTACTTGAAATTAGGGTTACCGTTGGTGATTTTCGAAAAGGGTCACAAAAATTGGATTTTCCAGAAAAATGGGTAAAAAGGCAGTATTTCCCATTTTAATAAATATAATAAGACCATATAAGCAAACAAGAACTATTTATTTCCGGTAGGCAGTGCATAAAAAACTTAATTGTTTATGGAATGCCTATTGCATTTTTTAAATAAAATGTCACATTTTATTTTGTTACCATAAGTTGTTCAATAAATATAAAAAACTTTAATTTGTACTTTACTATTCTTGCTATGAAATGTTTAAAGCAGCGTTCGAAAATAAACAGTACATTATTTAACGTTCGGCTCACACACCCAAGAACGATATCTATTTTTTTAGTCATTGTGTAAACATACACAACCATTAATACCGTTCGTAACTATTTTCAACGAAGAACCGAACATTATATAATGTTCGGTTCTTCGTTAAAAAAACAGAACAATTGTAGTGATACTGTAGAAAAACATTATATTTTAATGTTTTTTTCGTGTGTGCATTTTGTTTTTGTAAACAATGTTTGTTTTTTTTTACCAGCCAAAAGTGACGAACATTAATGAACCGAACCGAACACAATGAAGTTTGTGTTAAAAAAAAAAAACCGAACGGAATTACATGTTTCCATCTTTTGTTGAGTATGATGAAAACAGTATTATCTTAGTGTTCGAATGATGACTAACAGGGAAACGTTATTTTTTTAATGATTTTCTACACAAACACTATTAGCGTTTGTGTTTTCCACAAATCTACCGAACCGAACACTAATGAACAATATTTAGTGTTTATTTTCGAACACTGGTTTAAAGGTTTGTTATTATATTTTTATAAAATAATTGAATTAAATTTGTTTTCGTTTCTTCGAAGGGTTCTTATGGTTGAATCCAAGGCCCATCTATCAGGTCTGCTTACTTGTACAAAAACAAAATACGATTCTTTTTAGTTGTCAAAAATTTACTACCACATATACAAAGCAAAAGGAAAAAACGTGTATGTGTGGCATACCATAAACGTATACATGCACATGTAAACAACTTTTGACAACTAAAAAGAACATAAACAATGATCATCAGGCTTCTTGCACAGACCTTTTCAATGGGCCTTGGTTGAATCATTTATATCAACATATTTCGCTTAAGTTACAAGTTTTTCTTTATTTTTTAGCCGATTCAAAATTTCGATTTCATCGTATAGTGATATGACATTACGTTTCTTAATTACTTTTTTGGCTGGGACCATTTTAATATTTAATATTTATAAAATAAATATGCACTT
Organism: Pollenia labialis; assembly: GCA_949318255.1. Taxonomy (NCBI): domain Eukaryota; kingdom Metazoa; phylum Arthropoda; class Insecta; order Diptera; family Polleniidae; genus Pollenia; species Pollenia labialis. The sequence continues at coordinate 127,098,456 of OX439142.1, read as the reverse complement.
ATGCAGTTCTATTTTAGCACTCAGATGATAAAATTTCTTGAATCGAAGTGCTGCATTTCGCATAAAATAAGGATTGCCATAACTTTTTAAGAGTATTTTATTTTATTTATATATTATTTATTAAGGTGAGATAAACACACTATTTATTGTTGATGATTTTGCTTAAACTTTGATATTGTTACAAATAGAACTGTTTCTGTAATTCTATACGCTTTACAGTTTTATTTGGTTTAATATCTTTAGTTTTTCTAAAATCTTTATGGATGAAGTTTCCTGATGATCGGGAATAGCTTATCCCATCAACAATAAGTTTCAGTATTTTTATCAAATAATACAAATTGGGAATTAAGCACGAATAACAAAATCATTTAAATTTTTTCTTATTTTTACATCTCTTATTTTGAGATAGAAACTGTAATTTTCAAATGCCTAGAACAAAAATTATATTTTCTAATGATATTAAAAAACCGCTAGATTTCCCGCTAGCGTAAAAACCGCTAGAATCGCGGTAAACAAGTCAAATTGGCAACAGTGATTCTTTAAGGTGTAATACGGGTAAGTAAATCAACCATAATAATTTTTTCTTTCTAATTTCTTTATTTTGCTTTTTTTCAAACACGAATTCGGGATAAAATAAACTTTGTATACTTAAATAAAGCGAATTTTGATATTGATTCAATCTTAGTTTAACTTAAATCAATCTCATTTTCGGATTATTTTATGTACGAATTCGAATTAAAACAATTTTATAATTCTTGAACCAAGCCCATTTTGAGATTTATTCAATCTTATTTTTACTTAAATCAATTTCATTTTCGGATTATTTCAAGTACGAAATCGGGATTAAATATGGATAATTTAAGTATTTTGGGATTGAAAATCCGTACTTGAATCAATCTTTCTGTACTTGATTCAAGAAAATCCGTACTCACCGTGCTATCAATACCGCTTCGGATTGATTTGAGTACGGATGGATTTATTTTTCTTTTGAGTGTGGCTTATATAAAAACCAAACATTGACTCATGTCTTAAAAACAATTAGACGGAATTCATCTCAGGGAGTACAATTTTCGCGTTATAGTGGAATTTCAAAACGAATAACTAGACAGGCTTCTAATTTAAGTTAACAAAGCAGAGAATTGCATATGCTGGATGAATTTAATCAACTGCCTTTGGATTTACGTAATATTCAAGAAATTTCTATCATTAAAACTCATATTAAAGATTATTTGCTACAGCAGATCGAAACACTTCTGTTGCAGCTTTATTTGAACTTAATTTTAAATTAAAATTAAAGTAACATAAACATTCACATATATCATTTAAATGCTCAATAGTTACATTTGTTGCCGTTATCGTATGTAGATATCATAAAAAAAAAAACAAAATAAAAAAAAAATAAAAAACTATACAAACAGTTCGCTTTTTACCTGATTAAAGAAGTTCCTTTGCCTTTAATTAATTTTTAACGAAAATTTCGTTAATGAGCTTCCGGGATATGAAAAAATTAGAAACCCTTGTCAGGAAACCAACACGAAGCTGCTTATTAAAACAAACAAAATTATATTATAACTTTTTTATTTTCCATTTTTAACATTAATTTGCTTTTGTCTTATCTTAACGCGTTTTTGTTTTGCTCGTTTAAAATTATACATTCATTTCTATTATTATGAGAATTCAAGTTTCCTCTTCCTTTGCGACTTTTTCTCGGTTTTTTTTCTTTTAACAACTAGTTTTGCATGCGTATTAGTACTATATCTGTTTATAGGAGTGTGTGAATTTATGTATTTTTTATGGCTTTTCTCATTGTTTCCTTAATGTTTGTTGTGGTACTTTTTTACCTTGTGCTCGTATTCTCTATAGAAATTTTATTACACGCAGTATTATTCCATGGGGTAAATTTATTATGTTTAAGAGTATTAAAATCGTGTAGTTAAGGTTTATATGAACAGAAACATTTTTTTAAGGAAGTATTTAGAGGGTGGGAAAAAGTGAAATGGTTTTAAATAAACGGCCTTTCAGAAACCTGTGACATTAATAATTTTTGCCAATAAATTTAGTTTTGGTCCAAAACATTTCGGAAATTGTCGAAAATTATGAATACAACTCGGGATTATTCATTTACGATGATTGACAAATTCGAAAAAAATTGCAAATTTTTGTTAAATGTTTTACTAGATTAACAAGATTTTGTGTTTCGTGCTTAATTCCCAATTTGTATGCTTGATAAAAACACTGAAATTTTTTGGTGATAACTAGGACAAGCTATCTCTATGCGCATTTCACTGGTTGCTTACACGCAGAGAAAAAATATGGTTGGCCATGGTTACGGCAACCACACTGTGTTTATTGTAACAATATATTGTTGTTGTACACAAATGATTGTTATTTTTATTAAATATCAGCAAAATTATAGTTACTGTAAGCATATTAATGTTTATCGCAATTATAAATTTGAGTATTGTTGACCGAAAAATAATTATTTTTCTAACAACTAAATTATGATAACTTTCAAAACATATTATATTACTCACAGCCATAACATGATATTTAATAGCCATAACATGATAACTTTATATACATTTATCATTATAAGTTTAAGATGCAAGCAAAATATCGTTACTCTAATAATATTTTGGTATCGCCATTTGTAAAATAATTTTGTATCAGTTGTGTCGTGTTTTACATAAACATATCGAATTATTTGTTAGTGAGTGGCTAAATAATTAAAAAATAACCATTAAAATAAAAAAGAAATTAAAAAAAAATATTAAAAAAGAAATAACAAAATAACCATTAAAATAAACAAGAAATTAAAAAAAATAAAGAAAAAGCATTAAAAAGGGTTGTAGTGTCACAAAATAAAATATCTTTGCTAAAAAATTTTAATAATCTTAAAGTGGTGGAAAAATTTCAAAAGATTTTGTTATTCGTGCTAAATTCCCAGTTTTTATTATTGATAAAAACACTTGAAATTTATTGTTGATGGGATAAGCTATTCCTATGCGCATTTCACTGGTTGCTTAGGCCAGATCATCAGGAAACTTCATCCATAAAGATTTTAGAAAAACTAAAGATATTAAACCAAATAAAAATGTTAAACGTATAAGACTTATAGCAACAGTTCTACTCGTAATAATATCAAAGCTTAAACAAAACAACATCAACAATAAACAGTGCGTTCATCTCATCTTACATTCTCCGCTACAATTAGTTGAAATTCTCTCAACATTAATTGTAGTTGTAAGTAGGTTAAGAAAAACAAAATAAAAAACAACAACAACTTACAAAAGATGTTGTCAATTAAGTGGAAAAATTTGTGAAATATTGGTGCAAAATATTAACCATTACTGGTAAGTTTTGTGTTATTTTAAGAGAAAAATAATGAAAACTCTATAAAATAATTTATAAATAATTGCGACCTACGACAAAAAGATTACAGTAACTATATTATGTTTTTTATTTTATCATAAGTATATTTTTCCAATAAAAATATTATCTTTAAAGTTGTATCATATTATGATGTAAAAAATTTATGTATAACAGTTCATATCACTTTGCATCATAATATGATTACTTCTAAACTAATTATGATTGTCATGACAATAATATGATAACTTCTAAGCTTATTATGATTGCCATGACAATAATATGATTACTTCAAAACTAATTATGATTGCCATGACAATAACATGATTACTTCTAAACTTATTATGATTGCCATGACAGTATTATGATTACTTCTTAACTTATTATGGTAACGATGACAACAATTTGATTACTTCTTAACTTATTATGATTACCATGACAGTAATATTATAACTTCTTAACGTTTTATGAATAACAGGATAACAATATGATTAAGGGAAAAATATTATGATGTAATATTACGAACATATTTGGTCATACTATGATTTAATAACAATCGTAATATGGTGACTACAATCATGAATCTTATCATAATATGTTGCTCTTAGAATATGTTTACCACAACCATGTTTTTTCTTTGCGTTTAGGTCAGATCATTAGTAAACTTCATCCAAAGATTTTAGAAAAACTAAAACTGTTAAACGTATAAGAATTATAAGCTGCAGTTCTTCTTGTAACAATATCAAAGCTTAGACAAATACAACAACAATAAACAGTGAGTTTATCTTTTCTTGCATTTCCCGCCCACTACAATTGGTTGGATTTCTCCCAGCATTAATTGTAGTTGCAAGTAGGTTAAGAAAAAACAAAAGCAACTTGCTTTATTGTTTTCGAAAGAAAATAAAAAATGTAAAGCAAGTTGTCAGTGCACTTGCCAATTTATTACCAAAGTAATTTCTGGGAATACAAAATTTTTCAATTAACAAGATTTCGTTTCGGGAATTTAGTTTAAATATATAAACGAAGAGGACAATATGTGCAAATGAAATAAGTTTTTGCCTTTCTATATTTTTTTAATTAACAGTTTCAAAAATTTTTTGAAGGATTCGACTTTCTTGAGTCTTTTGCTGCTTCAAATGCGCCATTATTAAGGGAGTTCTTTGCATAATTTTAGCAACTCTGTTCAGAAATTTTTTTCCGTACTCATTTTTTTGTCAACTCTTAAAAGCCAATACAAAACTGAACGTTTTTAACATACACTACTACACATGTTCAGTGTATAGTTTTACAAACAAGAGCTTATGTATATTAAACTCGTGTTAATTTTTACTAATTAAACTGCGTAAATAACAAAACCATCGCCATACATTATACAAACGCACTGCACAGTGCAATACTTGCGGACTTATCTTGTTTAGTGTATGGCCGGCATTAGTTAGCTTATATGGTAAACAAATACATAAAAATTAGTTATTTATTTCTGTACGTATGCAAAGGTACCTTGTCTATAACTCTTTGCTTCTTCTTACTGTGTTCCGACGTTCAAAATACATATATACAAAAGACACTTGGAGCTCACAAGCAAATAAGCGAAAAGTGTCTTTAAAGCTTCGTTCTCAATATGCAGCAACATTTGAACTGGTGTTCAAACTACAGCAACAACCTTTTTTTTTGGTTGTGCCTACTCCCAAATATCACTATTTGTTTTCTAAGCTGGCCTCTTATCCTTTAAATCTTCCAAGTTTCTTTGAACAGAAACTTCGAACTCTACACCTGTTCATTTTTACATTTATACTTTGAAATTATAATTTTGTTTTTCGGAATTAATGAGACTGGATATAAATTTAAGTGTGTTTGTGTGGGTCTGTTTCCACCCTGCAAATAATAGGACTAGTCCAAACACGCGTGTAAAATATTGCCCACAAGGGACAAGGACTAGTCCAAAAGTAACCCAAACATTTGGAAAAAAACATGTTCTATTTAACATTACGATGTCCTAGGGCAGGCCCATATAACCCAGCTTTGGATTACAAAGGAGTAACCGAAAAGATGTCGTTAAAAAACCAAGACATGTCGTCTCACTACAAACACTTTTTAATAATGAAATTGTCCATGCTTGCATTACATCGGACCAGTCCATGGAGTAGCCTATTTAATCAAAATGTATCAGGTGGTCCAATATTATTTGCTGGGCAAGTATCCGTTAGTATACAAGTATGTACGTAGGTATGGCTGTGTATTTGCGCACTTTGACTTTGTTATGATGGACGATGTACTCTTTTATATTTAAAAGGATTAAGAAGATAACTTTTCTTGTTCTATCTTTTTTGTTTTTGTATTAATTTTTTTTCCTGACACTGCTTGACAATTACAATTGCTTTTAATTACAAGTGAACATTTGAAAAATGATAAAGAGTAATTTTAATGAAAAATATGAAAATCATTAAAAATGAAATTGGATTCAAGATGCTTCGGAAGCATTTTAAATTAATTTTCGCGTAATTTAGTTACCCCAATTGTATAATAAAAATATTATATCAATATTAAAAATAAAGATAAATGTTCGTTAAACAAAATTTTAATCGCGCTATGACAAACTACAATGTTGTTCTTAAAAAGCGCACGATTTAAAATTTACTATGCGCTTTTTTTCTTATATCATTTAAGGTCGCTTCACACTATAATACAAGTCTTAAGAATTTTGTTGAAAATGCTTCCCTGGTTAAATTATTGTTTGAAATTTGTTACTAATTGCAATAATTTTATACCAAAATATAAGTAAACAAAATCTTAACCAAAACAATCATCATATTTTAACTGGGGGCGAATTCACATGTTATTTCTTGAACGTTCAAGTACTAATTACGTCCTTATACAAATTACACCTTTTGCTGAAAAGTAACATCTAGTTTTCGTATATATACAAACAAATATCGTTTAAAAATTCATAATAATATCATACCATTATGACTATTAATCGACCGTAATCAAGAAAAAAATGATTTTTTTAGTACATAGTCGTGCCGGAGTTATCTTGTCACGAACACTATTCACAGAAACTGCTTGGCCCGATGACGTCACCTATCCATAAACCTCGCCAAACATATCGGCGTGCGGGAGTTTATATGCTCCATACGCCAAAAGTGTATTTTGAGAAAATCGATCTTGAAGTTTTAACATAATTTTTTAAAAAACTATACGATAGAATTTTGAAATTTTTACACCATATACATATTTGTTTTGAAAAGATGATTCTGGCGAAATGTTTTTTATTTCTCGACGGCATTTATAACGGGATGTTTTCTAAAGTTAATAAAAATCCTGTTTGCTCCATACGCTATCTTAAACAAATGTGGTTGTAAATACATACACGTAGAGCAAAACGATATTAACAAAGAAATAAAACACAATTGAAATTTTTGTAAAAAAAACGATATATGGGCATTTTCAGCGAAAAGTCTACTTTTTGTCACGTAACGCCAGAAGTATTTTAAATTGTTTCTCAAAAAATTGTATATGTATCGTTTACTTTTTTATATTTTTGCGTAAAGCGCAACAAGCTCTACATTAAGTAACAAAAGGGATGACGATTGAACAACATGGTCCGAAAATACAACCTTATTTGCAATCTGGCGTTACATTAAAAAAAGTAGACTTTTAGGTGAAAATTCCCATATTGACCTTAAAACGAGCAAAGATTTTTAAATTTGATAGCTTGAAAAATAAATCTATATAAGATCTAAGTTTACTAAAAAAGGTTTTGTGCAAAACTTCTTGCTCAATTCGCAGTATTTTTCAGTTTTGTAATGCAATCAAAACCCACTTCCGTTTTTTTAACGTCACGCCAGGGCAGATTTTTGCTTATATCTGCAAATCATTAGCGTCGATTACTGTAATTTTTTTTCTGAATGTAGAGCTACTTCACTACTTTGTATATATAAACACCCTTTTTACAAATTTGACTTCGTCATTTAATTTTTTTACATTTTGTGGTACAAATATCACGACACGTCAAAATGGAAATGCCCATATTCATTTGACCAAAAATGAAAACTATTCACAAAGTAAATACTAATTTATATTCAAATTATTATAACAAAGTTAACAAAAGCACTAAATTAAGATTAATTTATCTTGCTCAGATAATAATTTTTGTCTATTTCAGATATAAAATTGAATAACAACTTAAAATCGGAAATTTTTTCATTTTTAACTTTTTCTTTCTTTTTAATAATATCTAACTCTATTTTGAAAATATTTAACGTTGCTGATAATTGGTTTCGACAACCTTTTTTTAATATTTTTGCTAATTGGAAATAGGGCTAAATTCCCAGTTTTTATTATTGATAAAAACACTTGAAATTTATTGTTGATGGGATAAGCTATTCCTATGCGCATTTCACTGGTTGCTTAGGCCAGATCATCAGGAAACTTCATCCATAAAGATTTTAGTTAAACTAAAGATATTAAACCAAGTAAAAATGTTAAACGTATAAGACTTATAGCAACAGTTCTACTCGTAATAGTATCAAAGCTTAAACAAAACAACATCAACAATAAACAGTGCGTTCATCTCGTCTTACATTCCCCGATATATTGAATAAGTTTTATTTTAGTAAATGGAACAATAGAAAAATTTAATTGGTTGGATATTCCGGAAAAATTCTTAAAATCTGAGAATTGCACTTCAATAATTTTAAGTTTTATTTTATTTGTTTCAAAATTTTTCAAATAATTAACGTGGTACAAAATACTGTGAATTTCCAAAGGTTTCAGATATTTATCTAAGGCACTGTGAACGCAATCGACCTCTTTTTTAACTGTAAAACAAAGTACTTAAAAGATAATTTTTTAAAATTCTTTGACGGTCAGGGGTTCCAGGTGATTTTGGTAAGAAATCGGCATTTTTTCAAAAAAAAATCGTCATTATCGGCATTTTAATTTAAAGAAATCGGCAAAAAATCGGCAAACCAAAAATGCCTATTTTAAATACAGTAAAACACTTTTTATGTGGAAAAAAATATCAAAACAGAACAATTTTGCATTACCTTATGCTAATAGCATAAAATTCAACAAAAAATAAACGTTTTACAAATAAATTGTAAGTAATTAGAAACAAAAATGTATGTGTATATTCTGTACTTTAGGGTAAATTATTTTAAAGTTTTGTACTTTTTGTTATTTTAGATTCATATGAGCTTGACATTTTTATTAAATCCTTAATTTTAATATCAGCATGAAAATAGTTTAAAATTTTAAATAATTTTTGGAAAAGATTAATTTGCATGGTACATTAAAATTTCGTTTTATTTAGGTTGACTTGGCTTAACATTTTTCCACATTGGCGGAAGAATGTGAAATTGTTGGAAATGAACCAGGAGAATTCTCACTTTTAAATCTAAATTTTGTTGCCAAAAAGTTTGTAAATTTACTTGACTTTCTTACAAAAGATTGGTTATCGGATGAACTTGCATCATCCTCAAATGCGCTTATAAAATCATTTTTTGATTTAAGTTTCTTCATTTTTGAATTTAACTTGCCTCAACTTTTTTGAAAGTAAAAATCTATTTCCAAATTCAAATATAATATACTTTATATTTTTTAATTTAACTTTTTTTTCTTCTTTTAGCTTTGTCAAAAAAATTGCTGATATTTTTTTTTTTGTTTTTGATCAAGTTCTTTTATTATTTACAATTGCAACATGTGTGTGTTATGTAAACATACGTAACAAACACTGCATATAATATAGGACAAATCTAACCTTTTTTTCTTAGCAAAAGCGCTAAATTAATAACAGTTCCTTCTTTTTAATGAAACAAGTATTTCAATGTTACCCAAAATTAACGAATTGTACTAAATCCAACAAAAAGTTACTTTGGTTAAGATGTTTATCAAAAAATCGGCATTTTTTGAGCAAAAATCGGCACTTTGATAATTTAGAGGCAAAAAATCGGCAAAATGCCGATAAATCGGCAAATATGGCAGGCCTGTTGACGGTAGTCTTTCCCTCTCTTAATCTGACAAAAATATTGGATAACTTTTTTCACGTACATTTTTGTGTATGAAAATTTGAACCTTAAGATTCGATTTCCCAAAAATAAATTTTTGTGATATACGGCAAGATAACTTCGGCACGACGGACGATATGCCTGCCAGCCAAACGGACGGATACTGTTAGATCGATTAACCCTGCAGCTCTAACGTTAGTCGATTCGACTTACAGCGCTTTCCTTTTTTATGAATTATTCTATAAAAATGTGCCTAATAAATATTAAAAAAAAAACTATAAGAGAAATCACGATGGGTAGTGCAAAGTGTGCAAACGATGCAAATGCGTGCAAAAATACACTCATTTGCACAACACCCCAACAAAATGTACGTATTTGAAATTTGCTATATTTTATTTAGTTTGCACTAAAAAAACCATGAGGTTTTTGTTTGCTCAGTTGCAAACAAATATAAACAATAACATTTGACATATTAGCCGCCATATTGTTTTTTAAGGAAACTCACAAATTAAACATTTTCGTGGTTTTTAATATAAAACAGACAATTCAATTTAAATTAATTAAAAAGAAAAAATTTATTGTGTATTATTGTAAGCAAATGCAGATTTTTTAGTGTTGCCAGAATAAATTTTTAAAAAATAGCATATTTGCACAAAAAATAATAGAGGTGTGCTGAGGATCAGTCACAATAAGCACTGAAAATTTACAAATTGCAAATTTGCACAATGACCATCGTGACTACCCTTTATATTTCACAAAAAATAAAATAAATATCTTGTTGGATTATCAAAGTAGTTTTTGGGAACACAAAATTTTTAATAAACAAGATTATTAAAATAAAAACCAAATAAGAACTATAAGCACCAGTTTTACTTGCACCAAAAACAACAACCACAACGTAAGAAAAGAGAAACTCACTGTTTAGTGTTGTTGTTTTTGTTTAAGCTTTGATATTGTTGGATTTCAATATAAAACAAAGCAAAAAAATGTAAATTTACCAAACCAACTAACATTTTGTTTACAGCTGTAGATGAAGCGATGAGCCATACCTTAACGTCAAGTTTTTTGTCCAACTTAATTTGACATTTTTTTGTTTCAGTGTTTGACAAATTCAACCATGGATAGGTACACAATTGACAAGCAGAAGTCAGCGACGAGGCACACTTTTCCCTTAGTGGATTTATAAACGAGCAGAATTGCCGCATTTAGGCAAATGAGTATCCATTAATGAATGTTTAAACCTAGGATTACCGTCTTGGTCTATCCACACCAAATTTGTGTTTCACTTGCAGAATTTTTCCAGTAGAACAAAAATTAAAAAACCAGGTACATTAATTCCAAAAATGATATATTCTGAATAAAATTAAATTTATTTGGAATCGATCGAAGCAAATGTGTGGGGTGAAATTTTATTTGTATGTTCAGATTTAGCAAATTAGCCTCTTGGTCTGGCTGGACCACAAAGTATTGTATTTGTGTTGTTTTAATTTTGTTATATTTTTTGCAAAATTAAATAAAATTAAGTTAGTTGTCGACGAAATTATATTTATGTCCGTTTTTTTGATGTTTGTGCCTTGTTTTTGGGTTTTGCATAAAGGCAAAGGAGGTTTATATTGCTTTGAATAAAAAAACCCCAACGTAACTACTCATAGAATGGGAGCCAACACACGAAAAAAAATATATGCTTTTTTGGATTGCTTTTATTTGCTGGGATTTTTGAATGTGCAACACAACCTGTTAAAGAATTGTGGGCACCACATCACCATGATGTTTATAAGGCTGCAATGTCAAAAGAACGATATACTTTATTGCTACTGTTCATCCGCTTTGCCAACGCAAACAATGCGCCATGAATTTAGCAAATAGGCGATCTTTTGTTGAAGCTTGTTGTGAATTAAGAGTCCTCAAACACTCCAGGGGCAAACTGAACCGTGGATGAACAGCTTTTTTCTTTTCGAGGATGCGATTTCGCAATACATTCGACCGAAGCCAAACAAATATGGCATAATACGTGGTGGATATGTGACTCGAAAACTTCTGATTGCACCCGAGAAGTTATCCAGGGGGAGAAAGTTGTGATGGATTTGTCAACTGTATATTGTGATAATTTTTCCCAAATTCTGATACTCGCAAATACACTGGTGGAAGTCCGCTTAGCTCTTTTTGGAATTCTTCGCTGTAATAATTTATTTAAAAAATCAAGCAAACGTCTAATATGTGAACTTTATGTTACAAATAATCAACACACCAATAGAACAAAGAATTAATTTTAAAACCGATACAGACAATGTTGCTCTAAATTACAGACATTTCATTTATAAGAATAAGATAGGAAATTGAATAAGTTTTGAAAAATGTAATAGAATAATTTTGTTTTCTGTGTATTATTTTTTATGTTGTCAATTATTGTTTTTTAAAAAAATTCCTCCCTTAAGGAGCTGTCCATTGTGGCTGCGAAATATTGGATAAACTCTAAATAAATATATATTTTGCATAACCTACCCTTGAGCTTGATTTAAAAATAAGAAGAAATAAACAATAATATTAAACTATTATCAACAAAAAATTAGACAAATACTGTCACAGAATACGGAAGATGTTCAATCATCTTCAATCAGCTTACAAAAAAAATAAAGCCAAATCATTGAAAATAACCAAATTAAAGCTGGAGTTTATATCGATTGTCATTCGCCAAATTAATATTTATAATATATTTTCTTAGGGCCAAAGACAACAACCTTGTAATGAACATCTTCAAAAAATTAACGCCCATTATGCGCTAAGTGCAATTTATTGAAAAAAAACCGTTTTATCTGTGGTAAATGAAGAAAAGCCATGTGCCTGCATCATGGCAAAGAAATTAAAAATTACATTTGTTACGATTGTGATGTATAATAAAAAATTGCTTAGAAAAAATAAATCAGCCTTATTTCGGTTCTCGATGTCGGTAACACCGTAAGTCGAATTTTGTAGTAGATTAAAGAACTTGAATTTAATTTACTTTAATCTAATACTGAGTCGTTTTCGACATCGAGAACCGAAATAAGGCTGAATTGTACAATACAAAATAAATGTACCTTTTAACTTTTTATTCAACTTGCGGTCTGACCAGACCAAGAGGAGAACTTCTCGTGGTCAGTATATGAGGACGTAGTTCTGTACGATATATGGTTCACACATGGTGGTGTCACTTGCCACACGGCCAATGAAACAATGTCTTTTTTGCGCGAGAAATTCAATGGCCGTGTTATCCAACGTCGTGGAGATGTTAATTGGTCGTCACGATCATGTGATTTGACAACGTTGACTTCTTTCTTTGGGGATATTTAAAAGAAAACGTGTACGTCAATAATTCTCAGCTTATTAATTAATTAATTAAACAGCTAAATAATGAGATAATTCCGCACATTAACGACATTCAACCTCAATTATGTCTCAGAGCAATTAAAAATATGGACCATCGAGGTATGCCATCGAAGCCGTGGCGAGCATTTGGTTGATATTTTGTTTTGCGCATAATTGTTATAGATCCTTCTATCATAAAAAAAAATATTAAGATAACTCTATAACAACTTGTTGTTTTATTTACAATTGATATCGTGCGTTTTGGTTGGACCATTTTTTAAAATTGAAAAAATTATGCCTCGAATGCACGAATATGACTCCATGAAATTGCACCAGTCAAATATTCTTAAATCACACGATTGCCCTGTTTTAAACAAATTTAATTGCCGCTAGTTGGTAAAAAGCGAAATGGTGCCGCAGCACAGACACACGATTGTTCTTACTTGTGTTAACTGCGAAAACCGCTGTTGTAAAAGCTTTTTTTTATTTGTTTGAATTGTTGGTTTTTTTATTAAAACAAAATTAAATTTGTATCATATACTTAACCAAATTTTTGTTGAATAGTTTAATTTAAATTTTTTAAGAGATTTAAAAAATTAACAGTCTGTTCAACAATTTCGTATATTAAGGTTCGCATAGAAATATCGTTAATTAAAATATTCGCACTGAACAGCTAAATATGCCTGTGAACATACATAAATGTTTTGTTAATAGCAATAATTAAAAAAAAAATTTTAATTCATAATAAATAAATACATATTTATCTTCATAATCTAAATACTAAAAAAACATAAAAAAGCTTATTTATTATAAAAAAAGCATATATTGGCGCGAATTGTGTTGCTTGATTGCCGCTCAAGGGCAAAATAAATATTGGTGCATTTTTGTAATTTTTTTTGACGCGCGGTTGCATAGCGCAACTGTCACACGATTGTCGCACCAGGGTTGCATTTGGTTGGTAAAAGAAAGCACAATATTGTCCTCGATTGGTACATGAGCCATTTGGTTGTGCAGTCCCACCATTGGGGTATTAAAAAGTGTGAAAATTGGTGCATTGCGGCAATCGTGTGATCCCAGCTTTAAAGAAACTTGGAAATGGTTGAAAATAAAATTATTTGAAAGCTTGTTTAGGCTTTTTAATTTTTTTTTATTAATGTTATCCACTTTTTTAAATTTCAATTTAACGTATCGCACTAGTGTATCAACTCAACATTTTTATTTTTCCACTTTTTGCAAAAAAAAAAACGATAGGTCAGATTCATATCGAGCCCTTATAGCAAAAATGATGTAACCAACAAAAATAAAATTTTACAGGAGAAGGTTTTTTTAAAATATTTTTGCTTCAAGTCTAGGGTTTCGTTTGAAGTTACTTTTGCTCTTATACCATGTTCACACGGACCGCAATATTCGTGTGTCGGTCTCTTATTCCTGTTTCGCGCCCCAAACATGATTAACACGACTTGTTTCCCCATAAACATTTTGAGAGCGAAACAGGTCGTTTCATTTTGAAACAGGCTGCTATACAGGGGAAATGTACTATCATCTCCAATTTTGATAACATTTATAGTTAGTTTATCTTAACTAGCTCTCAAAAAAATCAAAACTATTGGGGGATTCACAAGGTCGTCCTAAAGTTGTAAAGTCATATGTGTTAAAATAATTACAAGAAATATTTATGACTGCTGTGGGCAACCACTTGTAATTTAGATTTCTACTGTACAGTTATGACGAATCAATGAACACAGCATTATTTTTTTTTGTTTCAAACACAGCAATATTTTTTTAAACAATTGTAAAATATTATTTAGGACATTATGACTTGATAGCACACCTTGTGAATCCCCCAAATAAAAAAATTTGTGTTTAATAAAATAAAGTGATAATAATAACATAATAATATTAATAAAAGTATTAAATAATAAATTTTTAAGTTTTATTTGCTTTTTTATCTATTTTAAAAAGAATCACACTAACAAAAGAAAAAAAATGTTAAAATGAAACAAGAAAGAATCGTATGAACAGCATGTTTGGCAATCTAGTTTCAGAGAGCGAAACCAGTGGTCTATGTCGTCGTATGAACATAGCATTATTTCGTAACGGTACTTCCCAGAGATATGAGATTTTTAAAAGATGATGCAAATGATCAAAAATTATCGATTTTCATCAAAAAACAAAAATCTAAAATGTTGTTGGTTACATAATTTTTGCTATTATGGCTCCATATCTACCCGCTGTAAAATTTCCTGCGACTTTTTGTCTACTTTTTGGCAATGAATCGGTTGGTTTAATAATTATTTTTCATAAGTTCTGCTTCTACTGAAATTTTTTAAATTTTGAGTTAATACAGTATTGTTGTACAAGAGTAGTAACAGTAATATTGCCTTCTTACATTCATTCGTTGTAAATGTAAAGCTTTATTATCATCTACTTTTTAAACTTGTCCATTTAAAACGATTTTATGTCAGGCCACTTTGTAAAATCAAATGCAAAGATTTTATAAATATTTTTCATTTTATCCTTTTTTTTACTTTCACCAGATCTTTTACAATAAAACCATTTCATTTTTATGCCTTTTATGAATACTGAAATAGCCAAAGTAGACAGTAGAACCATTGTTCTTTCATTTGTTTACAAAAATATCTTTTCTTTCTATTATTTTACTTCTTTTTTTTTATTTTGTTCTTATGTTGTGCCGCATAAAGGCAAACGATTGTGTCATTTACATAATACGGGAAAAATATTTGTTGGATAAATTCTTTTGTATAGAAATTGTCGTTTTTTTCTATATTTGTAAAGGGCAAAGGATTTAAATGAAAATTACATTTTTAAAATGAAGGCTCAGGTCAGAGACAATAATATGACCATTAGATTTGTTCAGGGTAAGTTAGCAGCATTTGGGGAAAATTTATATTAAAAAATATAAAAAAAAACAAAATCGTTTAAATTATAAAGATTAACTTTAACAGTTATTTAAAATAAGAAAAATTTAAATTTATTAAAAAAATTTCAAACTGTTTTCATTTGTAAATTCGTAAGTGGATTTTTTTAATTTATGTACATTAATTAAAAAAAACAAAACAAAATTGCATATCACTACTTGATAGTCAATACTAAAATAGTAATAAAAATCATGTTGGCTGGTCATTTTGCCAGAATAATCTCCGCACCTAATGCAATTTCTTTAACTCCCAGATAATTTTTTGTATTACATAATGGGAGTTCATAAAGAGCAAATGCATGAAATCGTAAATGTAATTTAAACTCTAACAACAAAATACAAAAACTTACCTTTAGCTTTCATAAAAGAGCTACGATATTTCTTAAGACTGTTGGACACTATCTAATTATGATCTAATTATTGTTTGATAATTTTCCAAAAAACAATCACGTTTATTCCAGTTGTCGTTGTCAACGTCGTCGTCATTTACGTGTCAATGCCATTTTTCTAATTTAATGTTTTCCATTTTTTTTTTAAATTGTATTTACTTCAAATTAACGCAAACCAAATTTTCTTGTGAAATGCAAACCAAATTGTTGACAGGAGTGGTAAATTTTCGATAACGACAACAATGTTTTGTACCGATGTTGACAACTCGAATAAGGGAGAATGAGAACTTATCATGGCACGGTTATATTTTCCTCAAAATACGTAAGTCTTGCTTGTGTGATAGTGTAAAGTACGCCTTAGCTGTTTAAAATTGTGAAACAATAATTTTTTACTTGATTTTTTTTTTGTATGGCAATTTTGGCTAGAAAATGTAAAATTTGATATTTAAAAAAAAAATTAAAAATTCATTACCTTAATGTACAAACATACTTATGTTATATACATATATAAAATAAAATGTCTCTTTAAATGTTGCGGTGTCCCTTAAACTCCAACAAATGAACTCTATAAATGTAGATACAATTTACTAAAAATTTTGACAAAACTGACAATTAAGTTTATTCGTCGAAATGTGAAACCTCTTTAATTACATTTTATATTTAAACTGAAGCTTGAATATGGATTTGTGTGCTGCCAGTGGTCTCGAATGACTAAATATGATTTACTGTTAAAACATTTACATACATATATGCTTTTATAAACATTAAGTAAAGGGTGATTGTTTTAAGTCCGGTAGAACTTAAAATTGAAAAATTTAACACAAATAAAAAATGTTTGTTCGAAAGAATAATACATGCAGTGTTACTACCAGCAAAATTTAACACCTAATTTTAATTTACCCAGACCTTATTCAAATGAACGTTTAATTTTATAAAAAAGAATACTTTTACCAAAAGAACATGTTAGAAAATAGTAGACGGTCAAGTTCAAACATTTGATACCCTTCACCACAGTATTTACAGACAAGTATTGAAGAATGTTCTCTAGTTGGGACCCTAAATAGACCCATTTAAATAAAATAATGTAATTAGGTTCAAATTAATATAAGAACTTTTATCTTTATCTTTAATTCTTATCCTTACAGCACAGAAATTCGCTATGATAAAATGTATCGCTGCCAAGTTTAATGTCAATACCAACATTTAAAAGGTAGTTAAGAGAAAATGTTGTAAGATGATATAGATTATCATTAAATATTATGGACACAAAGACTCTATTCCGGAATGAAGTTTGTTTAGGGCTATCTGATATTATGGACAGATTCTCATAGTTTCCAAGAAATGTACAAAATTAGCATTAAAATTGCGACATTTACTTTGCGCAGAAGGCCAGAGAAACAGCCAGCAGAACGGATGGACATCGTAACATCGACTCATATATTGTTTCTCCACCGATCGGTATACTAGGACAAAAATTTTTATGCATTTTGCATATCAGCACAATAAAATTGACTTAATTAAGATAAATATTAGTCAAACTGTTTAGATTAACATGGCTATTTAAAATAAATTATCAAGAATAACATTGAAATCCTATAATCCTAAAATTAAAAAAAAAAAATATTACAAGCAGTAATTTTTTTTAGATCAACAATATCTTATAAAGTCTGCCTGGCCCAAAATGTCGATAAGAAGATTTCTTTCGTATATTAATATTGAAAACAAAAACAAATTTTAGTTTTTTTATTATTGGTTTCAATATGTTCAGGCGGGGGTATCAATTTTATCACTAAAATCAAATCATTATATTATTTGTTTTTAAACGAAAGTGGTTTAATAACCAGTGTTCGAAAATAAGCACTAAATATCGCTCCTTATTGTCCGGTTCTGTAGATTTGCGGAAAACACAAACTCTAATAGTTTTTGTGTAAAAAATCATTAAAACAAAAACGTTTCCGCGGTTGTCATCTTTCGAACACAAAAATAACACTGTTTTTATCTAACTCAACAAAAGATGGGAACATTTCATTCCGTTCGGTTTTTTTTTTAACCACAAACTTCATAATGTTCGGTTCGGCTCATTAATGTTCGTCACTTAGCTGGTACAAAAAACCAAAAAATTTTTTTTTTAAAACAAAATACACATACAAAAAATAGAACAAAAATCCACTAAAATAATTGTACACAAACAAAACTTATACACAATACACACACAAGCTGTTCGTTCTGCGGTCGTTGCTAAAATTTTCGTCGCAAGCTCTGGCCTCATTTTTGATAATAAAAAAATGTTCGATTATGCAACCGAAGCTTGAATCGCAACAAAAGTTGCATTTCCATTGAAAGAGGGTCCTTTGTAGTTTTTTCTTACTCCAAATAAAACAATATTGTTTACTACCAAACCCGTTTAGGCAAAACCATAAGTGGGGCGCAAAAATGGCTGACTTCGAAACTAAATTAAGATAATTGGGTAGAGGTTTTCAAGCGTGAATCTATTCCTGATGATTTTCCAGAGTAAACTGTGAGCGTAGTATGTCAGCTCGAATGACAGCTTATTCTATCGCAAGTGTTATATGGCTTAAAAAAATACCCTTTACAATTTGTCCCTAAAAATATGGTCCTCTACTACTAAAGCTACTACTTCTACTGCTGCTACTACTTGAGCTAGTGCTGCTATACTATCGACATTTTCTACTATCGATATATATCGATAGTTCAGATTTAACTATCGATACTATCGATATTACTATCGACTGAATGTTTGTACTTGAGAAGAACAACTTTAACTAATATTTTACCAGGCTACGGTTCGTTGTTTTTAAATAAGACTTATGTAAGTATGTATGTACGCACGTTATTTGAGATGAAAGCCTTTAAAATATTGCGCTTTTGCCACTTAAAAAATATTATTATAAATATTAAATTTTTATAACAACTTAAATTAATCTCAATAACTAAATAAAACAACGAAATCAAGCTCGATTAAAAACTTGATTCTGTTTGCAACATACATATTAAGAATGTTTGTTCAAATAAAATACGTTAAGGTTTATCTGAAAAAAAAACTAAAAAACTATAACATTTTATTATAAAAAAAGCAAAAAGAAAAGAAAAGTAAATAAATAGAACTTAACTGAAAGGTTAAAAAAAAATATAATTCATATTAGAATTCCTTACGTAACCAAAATGGTACTTAGCAAAAAAATAATGTTTAAGAAATATAAACATGTGTACATGCTGTATTTGTTTACGGTCAAAATAAAAATACATCAACTATTTGATAAGAAATTGATTTTTTGTATAAAAACAAGCATGTTATTTGGTTTAAGGCAGTTTCTCCTGTTATTTAATTATTCACCGGCAGCTGAATAGCACCGAAGTAGCACAAACTATAGATATATTTTGCAACTTCAGATATTTGCGTATTTGGTTTTGATTCTCGACCCAAAAGGTAATCGGTCTAGAGGACTTTTCCTGGTCGTTCATTGTATTGCCTTATGCTCGCAATTGCCTTTGATTTTTTTTTTTACATTTTAAAAGCATTTGACAATTTCAGTCCCTATGTAAACATATACAAATTTTGTCAATAGGGCTTTTAATTAGAAGTATAAAGAAGCACATATGAGCTATCAATACCACCAGCTATTCTTCTTGTTTGTTTACATTACATCCAGCGATAATTATTAGCAAGTAAACTTGCGGCGAAAAACTGTGATTGTGGCCCCTTTACGGTTTAAAACTCAACTCAAATTCTTAATTTTTGTATTATGGTTAACAACTTTGCTACTTTGCGGTGAACAAAAACATAACAAAAATTTACAACTGATTACAACCAGTTGTCTTAATTACAACTCAACTGAGTTGAGTTGTGAACCGTAATAAGGGCCAAAATAAGGGCCTTGTTTTTTTAATAATAATATCGATATTGATTTTTTTCCTATCGATATTTGATGACTATCGATAGTACTATCGATAGTTTCCCTGCACTAACTTGAATAGATAAACTTCCTGTATGCATGTGTCTGTGTTTTTGTCACAACCAAATTAACGTTGGCGTTATTACGCCAACAATGCGTGGTACAATTATTTTTCTCTTATTATTTTCGTTTATTTTGGTGTATTATGGTGTCTCTATTGGTGTCATTATCATAAATTTTTAAAAGTGCAGTTTTTTTTGTATATTTTTTGACAACTACCGTTACCGCAGCGGAAGTTGTGGCATCATTTTGTTTAACTGTTAAAAATGAAACAAAAAAAAAATTCAAAACAAAAATAAATATGAATATTGATAATGTCTGTTAAGAGAAGGAAATGCCAACTTATTTCGGAAATCGATATTTTGGAAGTGGTAAGCTGTTAATGTATTACTAAGCTGATGATGACAATGTGTCTATATTTATTTATATAAAAAAAAAACAAATATACCTTTTTATGCTTCACACCAGGTTACGTAGGCATCTTTTCACATGGCTTGTGTTTCAAATAACTTATATAAAAATTGGAAAGTAAACACCTGTCATTTGTTTAGGAAATAATGTTAAAATGAGGTTTTTCTTATTTTTACTTTAATAATGTCGGTTGTGTGCACTTAAAGCAACATTTGCGGGAAGTTTAATTTTACAGCATTAAATAAAGAATGAAGCTTAAGCAAATCGATTTAATTTAACTTTCTACACAGAAAGAAAACACTCGGGATAAATTAAGTTTTTTAAACTTAAGTACAAAAACATTAAAACGAACTTAAAACAATCCTAAATGGGACTAAATTTCGAACATTAATCCCGTAATTTCTTAGAATGAGTACAAAATTCTTAAACAAAGTAAAAAAAAGAATAAACTCTTCGTTGGTAGTGCCATTCTAAGAGTAAAACGGGTAGGAGAATCATTCATTAAAAAATTCTCCCTCACTTTTGGTTGATTTCAAGTACTAATTCGATATTTAATCAACTTTATATAACTTGAATCAAGCGCATTTTGAGATTGGTCGGATTGATTTGAGTACGGATGGATTGATTTTTCTTTTGAGTGTAGAGATAGTTTGTGGCTTTTAGAACTGGAGACTTTGATAAAGAAGACACAAGCCGCTCAAATCAGCCAATTACATGTCCGAAACTAGCCATTTGTTGTGGCTTTTTTATAGAGGACCAACTTAACGAAAATATGGTTTCCGGTGACAACAATTTGGTTAAAGTAACTATGTTTGAAATCTTTTTTATTAAAATAGTTTTTTTTTTGAAGTGACCATGTCGAAAAATGTGTTTCTAGATCACCAATTTGCCAAAACTTACGTTTTTAAAGCTAAACACCCAACATCAGTTATAATATCTGTGGCAATAAGGAAAAGGTCCATTTTTTAGTTTTGCAGGACAGCAGTCTAAAACTTTAAAGTTTATTTTTAAAATATATTTTTATTCTACTAAAATCATCAGTTCTCTTCGGTCAAAGTTTTTATACCCAAATAGTTCTAACGTCACCTATCGGTAGTAAACTTAAGTTTTTATTCTAAATGTTGTTGCACATTGAAAAAAGTAAGCAAAAAGTAATTTTGCTGTTACTTCCTAAAAAATCAAACAACTTGATTGAATCTTTGTCCATGGTTACTTTTAAATAAGGAGATTGCAAGGAGACATGAACTCAAATTTTACCTAAGTCGATTTAACCACTTTTTCGTTTTTGCCACAGATATATTCTTTAACCGAAAGTTTTGCTTATCTTTTCAACTTTGGAGGTTTTTTCTTGTAGAGGTTTCTAACTCGTTCTTCTGTTGAATTCTTATTAATTCTTATTAAGTCGACTGTTGTTTTAATTTTGCCTTGTTTAAGTTTCGTATCTTTGATTACAAAAATTGATGTCTAGAGTATTATTTTGTCCAATAGCGTAGGTGGGTCAACAGTCTTCTCAATTTTCCTTAAACATGTGAAATTTTTGTGAAAAATCAACAGCAAAACATTCTGCTACGCCATTGGTGTTCACTTATACGCAAATCTGATTTTTGACGTTAGTTTCATATTAAATGAATTGAGTGCCCTAGCTAGTAGCGTGCTATTCTATCAGCGCGGGGGTTGCGGGTTCGATTCCCGCCAGAGACTCTGGTTTCTTTCCTGCAGACAAGCGAAGAGCTTCGCGGGAATAGCTTAGGAAATTAAAAAAAAAAATATAAACAAGTTAGAAATAATAGTCGGTTAAGCCTAACTAATTGGGTTAAAAACTAATTTTCGAGAATGTACCCTATTTCAGGGTTTAAAAAACTGCATTCGAAACCAAAAACTGTCGAGCAAAAAACGAAAATATGTGTACAACTTTTAGCTTTTTGAGTTGGTTTGACAGCGACTCTTTACATTTAATGAATCAGAAGTAAATGCAATAGATTTTTTTTTGGCCGATGACAAATGAAGAAGTGGAAGAAATGGCTGTTTTTCTACGCTGACTGCAGTTTTTAAAACGTTGCCTTATTTGGGACCAAGGCGATCATAAACCTGCCAGAACAAAATTATGTTATGAGGATAAGATTGATGTTAAAGTTCTTTCTTCCGAATATTATATAGATGTTTTTATCTATATGAGATTTGTTTGCCTTTAAGTGATTTCCGGTTGAGGGACCTATAGTTAATTTTGGACACGCATCACAACATCTGGTAAAGACATAGTAGCTATTCAATAGCTATTTTTGGGAGTAGAATTTGTATAGGAGGCAATGCAAAATATGGCCAGATTCCAATAAAACTTGGTAAATTGATTTAGATTGCAAACAAATAAGTTGGGACTTAATTGAATCTTAATATCAAGATAATAAGATTGTTTATGACTACAAACACTCAACTCCGTAAACAAGCTTGTATTCGGGTCTTCTTAAAATATGGACTGATAGTCATGGTTTTTAATAGGACCTGAACCTTGCGCAAACGTTTAAATATCAAACCAGCCAGACATCCGACTAGCCAGAGGGACGGACATAGGTGATCGACTCAGAAAGTGATTTCTATTTTGACCTTAAGTGTATTTAAGGTATTATTGTAGATCTTTCTGGCAAGTACTTTTGTGGAACATATTAAACCTATTAATTCCTGTTGAATGGTACATTTTAACCATTATTACGAAAGGCTAAAATAACTGGAGGTGTTGAGTTAGAGAGCGAAAAATGTTCGATAAAAATATATATCGTAGGTTCCTACATAAGTTTTTTAAAGACATCATTCACTTAAAGCTTAGGGGTGACATTGTTTTCTAAGCAGATGTATCTTAAGAATCTTCTAAAATGGGGAAACTTAAACTTCCCCTAAAATTAGCTTCCGATGGATACTTTCAAAATTCCAATATACCGCATTAGTGTGAAAGATATTAAGCTGTATTTGTGAGCATAAAAATATTGGTTCTAGACCCAGCTTTAAGTATACCGATCGAGTGAGTCATTCTAACTCTGACTGGTTTTACACAGGTAATTACAGGTAACAATTTGCAAAATATTTATTAAAATTTGATACATACACAAGTTTAAATTGTCATGGGATTGAAGGCTATCGAAAATTCTGAACATTGGGCAATACAAAAACATGGCCCCCATACAAACTTCTTACCAGATTTAAGCGCTTGTTCGCAGAAACCATCTTATTATGTTGGTGTTGAGATTAGTTTAGGTCAAAAAATGTGTTGTTGCATCCTAAATGATCATACGAAATGTTCTTTAAATAGGTCCATATTTGACTACAGCTCCCAAAAAAGGCTTTAAATGCTTTTATTAGTTGGCAACGGTAGCTTTCATAATGACTACTATGTCATGGAGAAGTTTTGTACTGGTAGGTTCAAAACTGATTATTGGTTCCACATAAGCCCCTCTCTTAAATCGCTTAAATACGAAAAAAGCTCATAAAGGTATTGGTATCAAGATAATATTTGGCCAAAAGAACTCTTATATTAATTTTATCCTCAAAACATAATTTAGTTTCGCCGGGTCCATGACTGGTTATGGTCGGGCAACTTTTTATTTTGTCCCCTCTAGCAAAATTACCGGTTGGAAATGTGTTATTTTAAAAAAAGCTGTTACAATTAAATCAATGGTTTTGGGCAAAAATCCTACCAAGTTCAGTAAAGGACATAAAAAGAAATGATTTTACATATTTAATAAGTTTTTAAGTGTGACCTCTTAAAGGTGACATAAACAGAAATTAAATTTTAATGAACGAAATAAAACGCTTTTATATTAAATCGTTAAAAACTTTTCATTCTTATTTTTTCTTTATAAAAATGTTCGCCATTGTCATGGTCATAATGAAATAAAAAGATAAACAAAAGCTCCTTTCATCCAGTCTAGTCTTTGGAAAGACACAATGAGAAAAATAATTTATTTTACAAACATTTCAATGGTGTTCACAAATTTTGGCACACATTTAGTTTGTACAAACATCTTAACTCTCTTTTGTTTAAATTGAAGTTCAAGGATTTTTTTTTTTACTTTTCAGTTGTAAGAGAACATTTTATGTTTAAAATAAGTGCAAAAAAGTATTTTGTTGTTTTTTTTTTTTTGTTTTATTGTATCTTTTTTTTTAATGCATTATTAAACATAACGAA
This sequence comes from Pollenia labialis, assembly GCA_949318255.1. Lineage (NCBI taxonomy): Eukaryota > Metazoa > Arthropoda > Insecta > Diptera > Polleniidae > Pollenia > Pollenia labialis. The sequence goes on along the minus strand of OX439142.1, from coordinate 127,073,845 downwards.
CAAAATTGTTAAAAGACTAACTTTTGTGTTTCTTGGCAAAGTTTTTCTTTTCTTTTTTTTTTGTGCAAAAGAAAAAGGCCAGTCCTTGTTGTATTATTTATTTATTTTATTTCAAATTATAATTTTAAGTAGTTTCATGTTTTTTTTTTTTTTAAGAAAATAAACATTAAATTCAAAATAAGTATTAAAAGTACTCACAGTATGTATCCGTTGTTAAACGATCAATTGTGTCCTGCTTCAATTTTGAGTTTTTCTTGCCCATTTTTGTATGTTGTTGAAACTTATTTGGAGGTTTTTTATTTTCTTGGAAAACTAATTTATATTTTTTTTTGAATTTTAAATTTTTTATATATATTTAAACAATTTTTTTGTTGTATTATATAACGCACTTTGTATTATGTTAAAAAAATTTTAATTTATTGCTTTTATTGTAACTTAAGGCTTTATTTTATAATATAATCTTAAAAAAAAACTCTCTTAAAAGCACACATAAGGAATAATATTTGAATTTATGTATCACTTTTAATATGCTTCTTTTGTAACGCAAATGAAAACCTGCAAAGATATAAAAAGATAAAAAAAAACTTTTTATTATATAATTTAACGCTTATAGACAACATACAGGCAGATTTATTTTAAAAGTTTTAAGTGGAAAATTTTTAAATCTGTTGCATGTTTTAAAAGATGAATTTTTTATGTTTTTATTCAAATTTATTTATATTGATATTGCCTGAAGATATTTGATAAATGTATATTTTAAGTTCTTAATAACTAAACTTTGCCTTTTTAAAACGTATTAAATTATGTTGAATTGCCATGTGTTTCACAAGGGATTCACAAATTACTCTTTTGTTTAAACTTAACTACCCAGCAAAAACTTCACTTATCTGGTAAGTAAGCAAGTTATATTGGAGACATATTAGCACTAGTTATTTTTCGGCTGAATGACTTCTTATTTTTGTTCGAGTTGTTCAAGAAATCAGTACTTAATTTTGTACTTACTAGAAGTCAAAAAATATCTAGTTAATTTTTAACTAGTTACCAGTGTGTTGAATTGTAAGTACTTACGATACACTTACTTGAAGCCATAAAATTACTAGTTTTTATTAAGTTAGTTAGTGAAACGAAAATACAAGCTAATTATACGAATTTTCCTTCAAAAAAACGAAATGTTTCCTTAATTTTGGTTTATTTTATTATTTGACAAACATTGTTTTCTCACCGAGTTTTTTTTTAACTTTTTTTGCTATCTTATCTCGACTTAAGATATTTTGTCAAAATGCCACAGATATAAATTCTTCAAATATTTTGATTAAAGCTAATTGTAAAATTAAAAAATTGGCGCTAGTTAATAGACGTAGTTAGTAGTTATTGAGCTCGTTACCACTAAGCAAACAATCATTATTAAAACAACATAAAAATAAGTAGTTATTGAGCTGATTATTAGTAAGCAAATAGTCAGTAGTTAAGGTAACAGGAGTAAAATGTAGTTACTGAGGTCATTACTAGTAAGCTCTTTTAAAGGGTTTCAGAATAATGACAATTGTAATGACAACAACTTACCAGGTAACGTATGGAATAACTACTACCTTTTACCAAAATTTAAAAAGTTTTTCCTGGGAAGCTAAAAACTTCAAAAGAAATTATACTTTATTTTTTTTTTTTTGGCATTTTCACAAAATATCTTTATTCAAATTTTAAAAGTTGAACAAATGTTTTTAGTCATTCAAATTTTTATTCAAAAAACCTTTTTGTTTACGTTTTTAAAATTCTGTATTATAAACTTTGTAAAAATTATATCCTCAATTCTGTATTATAAACTTTGATAAAAATTATATCCTCACCGAGTTTTTTTTAAACTTTTTTGCTATCTTATCTCGACTTAGGATATTTTGTCAAAATGCCACAGATGTATTAAAAGCAGTGGTCGAATATAAACAGAACATTATTTAGCGTTCGGCTCACACTCCCAGGAACGATATCTAGTTTTTTAGTGTTTGTGTAGACGAACAGAACCCTCAATATCGTTCGAAACTTTGTCAAGAAAGAACCGAATATTATATAGTGTTCTGTTTTTCGTTAAATAACAGAACAATTGTAGTGATACTGTAGACGAACAGCTTGTGTGTGCATTGGTATATGTTTTGTTTGTGCACAATTATTTTTCTGGCTTTTTGTTTTTTTCTATGAGTTTTCTTTTGTTTTTGTAAAAAATTTTTGGTTTTTTTACCAGCCAAAAAAACGAACATTAATGAGCTGAACCGAACACAATGAAGTTTGTGGTTTTTTATAAAAAACCAAACGGAATTGAATGTTCTCGTCTTTTGTTGAGTTGGATAAAAACAGTAATATTTTGGTGTTCGTAAGATAACAAACAGGGAAACGTTATTTTTTAAAGATTTAATACACAATTAGCGATTGTGTCTTCCACAAAGACGAGCTGATTCAGTACAGTTTTAGCAGCGTACGTGGCCTGATCGATTCGAGTTTCATAAAGGTAGACAAAACGTCAAAAGGGAACCAGTTTTAGATTTATAAAGTATCTTTATGGCACCATTGCATATCAAATTAGACCTAATGAAAGATTTTGAGAAAGAACTGGAGCAAAATTCTTTGGCTTTTGAATATTCAAAAGAATTTTTTCCAAATGATGATAAAATCAGGAATCTTCGTAGGACTACAAATTAAAAGCAATAATAAAACAGGAATTCACAATATTATTCAACACCATAGAAAATCAAGCCTGGAACAGTTTTAAAGAGAGAACGGAGCAGATAATTATAAAGATCGAAATGAAACTATGCTTGAAATCTTTAAAGTTTTGTGCTGCCAAATGTCCCATAAAGATCATATGCTACATGCTCATCTGGACCAATTTAAGGATAATATGGATGCCTACTCAGAACAGCATGAAGAGTGTTTTGGCCGAGAAGTGATGGACTTTGAACGGCGTTACCAAGGACAGTAATACGAAAATATGTTGGTAAACTACATTTGGGGTTTACTACGAGAAAGCCAATACAAACATAGGAAAATTACTAAAATATTTATTTAGGATCTTGATTTTATTTTAGTTCTATCTTTAAGTTATTATTTATAAGTATTCTTGAATTAAAAATACTATGAAGTTCAGCAAACATTTTTTTCTTTGTAATGTTTAATAGAATTTTGAGAAAATCTGTTATTATTCTTAAAAATCAAAAAACGATCTTATTTCCACAAAAACAAACTGTGACAAAAAAAAATAATTTTTCCTTTATTTGCAACATTAAAGAAACTAAAATATTACATTTAGAAGTCAGAACCAAAAGTCGAGTCGACCCGTGTTATTAGTACTCTTTAAAACGATTAAAAAATGCATAGACTTTGAATTGGTACCATTGCTAAGAAAAATTCCTTCTAAATCCAAGTAAAGCATTGTACTGCTTTAGAAAAAAATAATAAAAATAATTTTCGTTTGAATACAAAATTTAACATAAATGATTTTGTTATTCGTGCTTAATTCCCAATTTTTATTCCTGATAAAAACACTGAAGTTTATTGTTGATGGGATAAGCTATTCCTATGCGCATTTCACTGGTTGCTCAGACCAGATCATCAGGAAACTTCATTCAAATAGATTTTAGAAAAACTAAATATATAACCGTTAAGCGTATAAGAATTATAAGCAACAGTAACAATATCAAAGTTTTAACAAAAACATCAACAATAAACCGTGAGTTTATCTCTTCTTACATTCCCCACTATAATTGATTGGAATTCTTCCAACATTAATGGTAGTTGTAAGTAGGCTAAGAAAAAACAAAAACAACTTGTTTTATTGTTTTCCAAAAAAATATAAAGCAGGTTACCAGTAATTTTTTTTAGGACGTGCACTTGCCAATTTTTTATCAAAATAAATTTCGTGGGAATCTACAAATAGAATCTGGGAATTTATTTCTCATGGTGAGTAGGTACATTTATTATATAAATTTTCATATTATTATTCGCTAACGATATAATCGCGAATAGGGCTCAATATATACCGTTCTCTGATAAAAGTGACGTGACCGAAGAAAAATGGGCTTTAATTCCACTTAAGCATGCCAAAAAAAAGTAAGAATCAGTTTAAAAAAACAAAAAAAAAAACTTTTTTCAATGTCGACCTGTGTTATTGTTAATCTATATTTTATATACAAATAAAAAGAATATTTTCATTATAACTTGGTATTCATAATTGAGCAACATTTTTTTCCCCAACCGCACACATTTTTAATTTAGAAACCGTTCGAAAATTTTGCCTAGAACAATATTAGGTACATATTTTTTATTAAATTGTTTACAATATTTTATAAAATTTTCATTTAGCATTTTGTAAACACATTTTACACAGCTTAAGCCCGTAATTTCTACAAACAGATATCTTGTCGTGTTCGTACCTTAGAGTTATCTTTACCTATCCGGTAACACTATTTTGATAAATTCTACGTTAATTTTGCCTACGTGAATTAACTATTGAAAATCGATGGTGTTAAATACATTGTACTTTAACCCGTAGGTAACAAGAAAACGTTTTATGCCCATAAATTCTACAAAAAGAAAGCTGGTCGTGTTCATACCTAACAGTTATATTTACCTATTTCAACGTTTATTTAGCCTACATGTTTTACCTTCAGTTTTCTTTTAAAATATTGCAGGTGTAACACCATAGATTTCTCTACACCGCTACATTTTTTTTTTTGTGGAAATTACGGGCATTCAAATTATAAAAACCATAGACATCTGTACACAGGTAGGTAGATATCTATCTGTAGAAATTACGGGCATTAAACGATTTTATGCAGGCTGGGCGAACTTCGATTAACTGAATTGAAATGCTTCTAAATTTGTATTCTAAAGGTTTCAATTTTTTTTCAGGTTATGTCATCGAGTAAATATCGTTAGCTTTTATTATGCTTTCAAGCTATTAAAAAATGAATCATGGCAACATTCATTTTAATACTGCAACGGCACCAAGTATAAGCACGAGAAGTAGCTAAATTACCCGTTTTGAGAAAAATGGTTCCGTAGGTAATGAACTGCAAAGAACTGTTGTTTGATCTGTTTGCACTAGAGAAACTGTGGATGCTGCACGTAAAAGTGCCCACGTGGATCTGCATCTGATGCTACTCGTCTATGTGCTACTCAAGTGCCGATCTCCAGACCATCGTATTCTAACTGTATTTTTGTTAAGAAAATGAAAACAAAGTTTAGTGTGGGAAATTATTTTAAAAACACAAACAAATTTTGTACTTTAGCATTGTTTTCAATATAATTTCTCAGACGAAATCTTGTTTTCAGAAAAGTTGATTTGCAGAAAAACTGATTTGCAGATGTTTCAATTAGCTTAAGAAGTTTTCCCAATGGATGCATCACAACAGCTAAAAAAATTGCAGTCAGTCTGTCGAAATTGGCTCATCCTGTATTTCCTGTTTTACCTTACAAGAGTAGCTTTCTTATCAAAGAAAAAAGAATATTTAGTTTATTCAAAAGAGGATGTTAAAGGTTTTGAATAAGAAAAGAATTGCTGTCATCAGTTAAAAATAAACTTATGATTATTGTAGTCTGCAACTGACTAGCTTTATTTCACAGAAACGTAGCAGTGTCGTAAAATATGAAGTCTTAACTAACTAGAATTGCTTAATATGAACCCCTGCATAGTTGTTTATTTACATTTCCATCATCATGTTTAATAAATTACGTGCTCTACTTATTTCTATAGTTTCTTTCTCCTTGACGTTTTAATAGCTTTTTGATGTATTTATTTAAATATCAGTATAATTGTGAGTGATGATTATGTTAGTTAGTTATTTATAGATTTTAATATTATTTATTTGTAATCTAAGAGACATACACATATCATAATTTATAATGGGCATAACACTTTGGTTAGGAGCCAGATTGGCAACTAAAAGCTAAATGAAACAACACAAAAACAGTTACATACATAAAATAGTTTTAATAGTTCTGATTATTAAGTAGTATTAATGTTGAAAATAAAAATAAAATTAATCTATTCAAATTCAGTTAGTGATATCTTTCTATATTTCAATCAGTAATCCAATTGCCAATTATGTTTGAAATTATATGAAAAGTGATATTTAAATATGAATTGATATTTAAATTGAATTGGTGCAATTGGCCGTAAGTATTTTAAAAGGTTTATGAAGTTGTCTCTACTTTGTGTATCAAGTACTTGATTATGGCAGCGAACGGTACTGAGAAAATATTTCCGTCTTTATTCCATTTATATCGCACAAATTCCAATAAAATGAAAAGTGTTTTTTGCAGCATTGCAGTTACATAAGATGCTGAGGCCTAATAATAATTCAAAAGGAGCTCGCATTGCAGACTAACATTCCACCTCTCATCCTCATGGTTAAACTTGCAACACGAAACGAAAAAGAGGATATTGCAAGCACAGAAAAAAATTACAAGATTTAGTATGTAATTACTACAATTTTTTCAAAATATTCTAAAATTTTCAACAATTTTCTTAATTAAATTGTTTGTAAATTGCCATACTAACAATTTGTTTTTGTTGAAAAAATAAAAAAAATTTCTGTCAAAAATGTTCAATACAAAATTAAAAAAATTAATTTTTGTTGGTTTTAATCTAGTAAAAAATGAATGCTGGGAATGTTATTGACAACTAAGTTTATCTTAGGGGTAAGTGAAGCTGTTATTTGAAACTTCTTACCGAAATTTACCACAGTTTAATTTATTCTAGTTTTCAAATTATATTTGATGATTGTACAAAGAAGCACGATTTTAGACCTTCTTCTGCATACCCTCCCATGTCCGTTTATGTTAAAGAAATGTGTTTGTGCGGAGATTTTTATCTTAATAACAAATTAATAAGATCAGCATTTTCAATGCATCTCTTTCTGTTAAAATTGCCATACAATTTTTTAAATTAATAAGCAACAAAACATTTTGTTAAAATGACGAATTTGTAATAATTTTTTTTTCTTTGATTGCTAACTAATATTTAATTTAATGTTACAAACTCATTGTTAAAAATATTTTTTGAATGTGAACAATTTTAATTTCCAAAGTATTTATTATATTTACAAATTCGGTTGTTGGTACCTTTTCAATTAAAAAAATAATTGTTTTGACGAATATGGTATTCAATATGACAATTAATTTATCATAACTTATTTATGTGAAAAGTTTAAATACATATTTGGAAAACGGACACATTTCTTATAAAAACATATTGATGTTAGTTGATTTTTCATTTGTTCTGCTTGCTTGCAAATAACGGTCCAACTGAAAGATTTTTTTTCGATATCTTACAATATTTAGTCTCTCATTAGGTTCAATTTTGAAATAAGGAGTTCTAAATTTTAAACATTTTTAACAAATAGACCTGGGCCCAAATCGTCGCACACGTGATCGAATGAACTTTCGTATCGAATAAAACTTCGTCACGTATCAAAAACGGGATTGTGGCATTCGAAAGCTTTCGAATCGAAATTTGTTTAAAAAATGTAATAGATTTTATGCTTGTATATAAATCAACAGTGTTAATAGTGACTTCGGATTATCGGTTTTCGGCGCTTGTCAAAAAGAGCAACGTAAAATTTTAAAAATTCGAAAACTATAGAAATTCGCAAAAATTTTACAAATTCAGAAAAATTTGAAAATTCTCGAAATTTTTAATGTATCAAATAAGCCATTAAATTGATTAAAAATCCCTTAAAGTGCAAGGAATGGCAAAAATTTGAAAAAAAATTTGAAATTAGCGGAAATTCGCAAAAAATTGCAAACATCTGCATGAAAGCAAAGTCTAGTATTTATTAAAAATGTTTAAAGCTGTAATGAATCAGATAACTTACAGAAAAGTCGCTGATATTGCGAACATGGCTAAAATTCGCGAATAATTGCAAACTTGGTAATTAACCTTAAAATTTATTTGAAATCGCTAAATCGGTTATAAAAACAAAATTTCAACAATTAACAAAAAAAAATTTACAAAAATAGCGAAAATTCGCAAAAATTTTCAAAAATTCGAATAAGCCATAAAATTGATTAAAAGTCCATAAAAGTATACGGAATGGAAAAACTTCTGTAAAAATTGCTAAATTAGTGGAAATTCGCAAAAAAAATTGCTAATAGCGGCATAATAGCAAAGTCTACTATATATTAAAAATCGTTAAAGCTGTAAGGAATCAAAAAACTTACAATACACAAATCGCTTCAAATGCAAACATGACTAAAATTTGCAAAAAATTGCAAAATTAAATGTTATTATTTTTTGTTCTTATTGCTGAAAAAAGTTTAATTCTTGCATTTTTAGCTATTTGTTGAAGAAATCTAATAATTATTCTCAAAAAGTGTGTTAATTGGTTGTAAAAAAACGAAAGCTCTTAACCTATCGAATGACATTTCGAGTAAAAGCATTCGATCGACTACTTGTTATCGAATTACATAATCTCAAATTTCGATAGAAGTTTTTCGATAACGAATGGGACGATTCCAAAAAGCAAAATTTCGATCAAAGTCACTCGATCACGACTGCGACGATCTGGACCCGGATGTGCTAAAAAAATTATATAGAAAAATTCATATAACAGATCGAGGGTATTAACTCGAAATTTAAAAATTTTCAGTGGAAGAAAAATAATTTTTAATTTTACATTAAAGGTATATGAAAAAAATTGTTTAAATCAACCTTTTCATTGCAAAAAAGTAGACAAAATAGTTGAAATTTTTACAGTGGGTAGGTATCAATACTACGTGTAGAATTTTTTCCAAAAAGTGAAAAAAATTTTAAGTTAATACCTTCTTGTTTTGTTATGTTTTTAAATCCATAAAATGTGTACACTATTTTTTCATGTAATTTATAGCATCCGTAAGCATAAGTAATAACAAATATTATACCAAATTAATTAACACGTATACGCTTAGGAATTCATACACCAGTAGTTAGTGGAATATTCATTGATCCATATGCGACAGAAATACAAACATATTTTTAATGTTCCAAAACCCAAATTTTCCTGCATATACTCAGCAACAAAGGTAAATAATTTAAACAATTAAGAAGATATATTCGGCGTTGATAACTCGTACCATAAGTATGTCACTGAATTTGAATTAAAGGATTTTTGGATAAAAAGCAATTTTTTTCATTTTTTTTTATTCCCACAAAATTATTCAGATTTCTGTTTATAAAGAAAGTATTTTTTTAAACGATATACATTTATATTAATATGATACCCAGTACTAAAAAAATTTTTATCATTTAGCAAATAAGAGTTTTACAACAAGAAGCAATTTTGTCAAATATTTTTGAAACTAAGCCCAGTAACTTTATCACAAGTACATGGAATCTCAGACAAACAAAACAAAACAAAATATTAATATTATTTTAACTCCCATATTTGGTATAGGGGCACTCCGTTTTGCAATTCCCCCGACTTAAACAAAGGAACAATATACGACTCTTTCCACAATTTAGGCAGATAAGCATATTTAATACAAGCGTTGAATAAAACTGTCAGAGGTATTGCTAAGAAATCTACACACATTATTAACACACAGCTAGTAATTTTATCCGAGCCATAACTGTTAGAGAACTTCAGTTTTTTTTTTAGATTATTTGCAATCGTATACACGTCAAGAAGCAATAGAGATATTGCATTGTTTTCCACCAGTGGTAATGGATAATTGACTGAGAAAAATCAGCAAACATGTTACTTATAACTGTTTCATTACTAGATTCAATTTGTCGATAAGTATTGAAGTAGGATAACCAACATTATGATACCACATCTTACAAAAAAATATTAAAATAGTTTTTTTCTATGTCTTGTAGTTAAATTAGTTTATTTTGTGTAGTGGTTTCTCTTATTTGGTTAAATATTTAATAAGTGTGACCATAGCTTAAGTTTAATGAACAAAGAGTAGAGTACAATAACATGTTCTAGTTTCTGCTAACTTATGTGATGTTTCCACGTGACAGGCAATTGTTTGTGTAGAAAACTTTATACGCAAATCTCTCAGTTTTTTGAGTACTTTTCGTATTCATTTTACTACACAATCAATTGCCTTCTAAAATAAAACTTTCACATTGTTAACCCAGACATTGAGTAATAGTTTTTTGGGCAAAAAAAAATAATGCTTATTGAGCCAGCAGTATTCCTTTTTCAATTTTATGATCAAATGTTGCGGTTTTCTGCTATAAAAGGCCCTCAAACACAATCTTAATAACGCACCTTATTAAAATGTTGATAAGAGTCAATTGTTAGATACCAGAATCTGTGTTGCCCCTTTAAAAGTCACGCACTCATTGACCCTGCCTCATATTTAACCAAACTGCCATCTATAGCAAAAAGTAAATTTTTAAAGAAACCTTTTTTTCAAAAAAAGATGTACATTTTTAAACAAAAAGTAATCTTTTAAACCAGGGCTGTGGAGTCGTCCGAAAAAGTACTAACTCCGACTCCGACTCCAAATGCTGAAATTTTTTAAGTGCGACTCCGACTCCGACTCCTACTCCGACTCCTACTCCGACTCCTACTCCGACTCCTACTATAATCTTGATGCTAAATGTATATGAGACTCAGTGATGTTAACTTTTATTTTTTCATTACCGTACGGCCTTCTAAAAATTAGAGTTTTTGAGAAGCAATTACCGTACGCAAACATTAATGCGCTGTTTCCAAATGACAGGCGATTGATTATGTAGCAAACTTTATTATATGAAAAGCACTCAGTCCATCGCCTGTCATTTGGAAACAGCACATTCATAAAGCATCTATTTAAATTTTAAATGTATTTTAAGAAGATAATTTTTATTTTGGAAATTTTTTTAAAATTTTTTATGCCGAAAAACTTTGGAGTCGGAGTCGCGAGTTTTTGTGGGTACTACGAATCCGACTCAAACTCCGGCACAAAAACATCAACTCCGACTCCACAGCCCTGTTTTAAACTAAAAAATACCATTTCGCAAGATTTTCTAAATATTGCACAAGAAGTTTTAAAACAAAGAATATTTTATTTTAAGTTTTTTTTTTTTTTTTTTTTTTTTTTTTTTTTTTTTTTTTAGCAAAACGGCAAGTTTTAAACCTTTATTGCAAAAAGTACTTTTTTTTAAACTTAAAAAAATTTTTTTATTATTAATATAAATGTTTTTTGCAAATAAACGCAATAACAAGGCATTTTTGTGAAGGTGCATTAATTTCTGTTTTGTATGAAAAATTTTCGATAAACTTCAATTAAAACTGCCAACTCATTTATTGGAATTTTATCAGTTTTATTGGAAAATTGTTCCATTTTATTTTATTTTCACAGCAAACATGTCCGGCAATTAAGTCAATAAAAACAAAAGAATCAGATATATACGTTCTTGTTCTTCATGTGAAATAAATTGAGTGGTGAAAATAAATATTGGTCAGTGGAAATATTTGTGGGTTTGAGATAAATATACTGGCAGCTGAATCGAATGAGAAGTTGTTGAACCGTTGAACAGTAGGAGAAATGGTTCATTTAGCAGGTTTTAGCAAAATTTGGTTATTTTTATTTATGTTTTTTTTGACAACCCTTCGTTCTTTTGACTTCAATATTTTTTCAGCTGTGAGCTTTCAAACTGAAGATATGTTTAAACAAGGGCATCATTTATTTTTTCTCTTTTTTGTTCTGCAAATTTATTGCCCCCAAGAAGTTATGTTGGAAAATTTCTCCCACTATGCGCTGTCTTGTTTATGGACAAGCCTACACGGAAAAAAGTTTATTTTCTAAAGTTATCAATTTCGTTTCTTAAAACAAGAAAATCAAAAATCCAAAAATAATTTTATGATTTAAACTTATTTTGTTTGTATTTAGTAAAATTTTCTTACATAAAAATAAATTTTTGTTTTTGGTATATGGTCTTTCTTATTGTATTGGTATATGATCATTTAAAAGTTGTAGGAGTTTTTGTAGAGATAATTTTTAACTAGAGATTTGTTCGGGCTGCGTAAGGACTTTTCAAAAAAGTGCATAACATCACTTAAAGAGGTGCTCGAAACAAGAACTAGAAAGATAGAACCACACGTGAAAAAACTTAAGATTTCACACCATGGAAGACTTGCTTCACGCTCTTTTGGCTTTATTGGATCCTCTCATACCATCGACAACAGCAATCACTTCCAAGTATTCCAAAAAGCCCCTTCAAATAGATGATGTAGTCTAGCAGATTCTTTTGGATAAGAACGAGTTACCTGATAGCATTATTTATGAAAGCTCTTACTCTGAATAATTTTATAATTATTTACTTGTATAGCGAAAAAAATATGGAGTTGGTAAAAAAGAAAACAAACATTCCCTACATATTTTTTTTTATTTTTATGCAAAGTTAAAAATAAAATTAAGCAACATAAAAAATGTTAAAATATAATTAATAAAATATCACTGAATTACTTTTTAACAAAATATTCATCAACAATTTGTTACTATTAGCCTTTAACTACTGAGGTGGTGGTAAATTTTACACTATTTTTTATGTTGTTTTCATTTGCTTTTTTTTCTCTTGCGATCTGTAAATTCAATTCTATTTGTATCTCAGCGTGTTGTGTTAGTTATTAAATTTTTGTGTTTTCATATGCGGAGAAATCCAGCTGCTGGTTAAAATTAACTACTCGTCCACGTTGTGTAATCTCCGTAACACAACCACTTATGATTTTAACTGCTGCTGCAAGGAAATTATGTTACATGTGTATGTCCCAGTAGGCAAAAGCGTTAAGCCCATTTTGTCCGTTTGTATTCCGATAAGCGGATGTACATAAGATGCAGCAAACGGATATGCATAGACCGCGCAAATACTTTATTTGATGAACGTAACTACTCCGTATTTTTTTTATTATTTTTCGTATTCTTTACTTATTTTTTGGCATTTGGCTGTGGAAAGATGCCTTTTAAGTAAAAAAAAAATTTTTCAATTCAAAATTTAATGTTTTTTAGACTTAAGAATTAAAGTACCGGTTTTTTGTTTTAATTAATTTTTTTAGTTAAAGATATTTTCTTTTTTAAAAACAAATTGATGTTAAACATATTTTGTTCATCAAAAATTTCTTGTAAAATTAAAAGGGTTTAAATTAACCACCAGAGCATTGACTAAGTAAAAGCGCCACCAGATTGGCCATTTCTCCCACTGTGCGCTGTCCTGTTAATGGACAAGCCTAGGAGGCTTAAAAGTTTAAATTCATTCGCAGAAGGAAAATTAAAGGCAATAAGTAAAATAAATAACTTTGTTGATTAAAAAAACTGAATAAAGAGTTGCAAATTAATTTGAAAGCGCAAAAACATTTTAAATAATTGTAAAAAAAAACTGTTAACCTAAAAATTCCTTTGAAGCAATTTACCGTTAAAATAAGCCTTTTTAGTCGATAAATTTGTTTTTTTAAGCTAAAATTTTCCCTAATCCAAACATCTTTTCAACCAAAAATATGTTTTAGGGCATTGAAATAATTTAAAATTCTATTAAAATATTCGTGACACACATTGGATTGATAAAGGCATAAGAATTCTATTCATACCAAAATCTACCTAAAATTTTTCTTTACAAAACAGATTGGAATTTTTTTATTTAAATATTTACATTCAGAATAACTTGTACATGGCTGAATTCTAAAGAACACCTAGTTAGAAATTAAAACAACATTTTCATAATAGAACTGACATAATAAAGGAAACCTTTTACCAACGCTGCCAAAAGGGAGAACATGTATTACTGCCACCCAGTGAAATAACCTTAAGGGTGCTCTGTTGACTGTGTGGGCGTGCTAGTGAAGAGGAGATGCAGTGAACTAGCAGCAGTGCCATAAACATAATTCTCGTGCACGTTTTAGTTCTAAGTACGTTATAATAGAAAGACTAAAATAAACAAATGAGAACATTGGATGCTGCTGCAATCACTTACATGCATCTAGTACAACATTTTTTATATTGTTTTTATATTTATGTGTAGTGCATGGCGGTACTTCTACTGCAGTTGCAAGGAAATTACTAAAACAAAAAGATAAACAGCAGTTCATTTGCTTCTAAAATTGAATTTTTACATTTTGTTCCAAACTAAATGTGAATCGAACTTGTATTAACATAAAATTAGTTTCTTTAAAAATCGATTAATATCGAGCTCTACAAGCAGAAAAACACATGGCTTGAAACCCATATTTTGGTCACAGCAATGGCCACAAACAAACTATTGCTGTTCGTAGCATTAGTACTGTCACCATTAATACAATTTTCTTTATATTTAACCATAAAATGTTTACCTCCTTTGATGTACTTAACAATAATTTTTTAATAAAAGTATGCACAAATAAAAAAAGAAACGTCAAAATGAATCGCGTGGACAACATGTTTTCAAATCTAGTTTCAGAGAGTGAAACAAGTGGTTCATATTGTCGTATGAATAAAGCATATCGTTACTGATTGGTTCATTATCAAATAACTATATTGCCAAATCAATTTTTCCACAAATTAAATGCTAGTTTGAAAAAAGAATGGGCAACACATGTCGCTCCTTTATTGCAACATAGTCATATTTAAAAAAAATCTAACTTGGCAAAATACGATTAAAGTTTTCAAAATCAACCTTTAGATACAGATTAAATAAAATATATATACAAAGAAGGGATGAAGGAACACTATTGCTGAAGTAACTTAACATTTTTGATATTTTGAGATATGACTATGTTGCAATAAAAAAGCGATGTAAATTAAACCAAAAAAAAAAAAAGCAGCTCTGTGCTATTTCATTTGATACAAACGGCAACAAAGCAGTTAAGAAAAATATTTATTTTCAATAAAATAATTTTGTGAAAATTTGTTTTGAAAGAAATATTTTTAAACAAAAATATTTCAATTATATTAAAGAAATGTTTTATTTTAATATCTCAACAAAATGCCTCTGTCGACAACCACAACACAAGTACTTGATATTGGCGCAAATTCGTATGAAAACTCTGTGGTTTTAAATTTTGAAATGTTGATGCCATTTTGGTCAGCTGTTTGTGTTTTTATATTGCATCGTGAGCCAGGCTGTTAATCAACCTTGTGACGGTTCTCGTTGTCATAAACAACTCAGTCGTTTTTTTATTAGATTAAGGCCCGTTTTCACAACTTAACGATAGCTAAAGGTAGGATTTTATCGGCCGTATAAAAAGTGTTCCATTATTACAACTTAACTTTAACCTATCGGGTAGGATGAACATTAATTTACTTTATCGCTCACATTAGGTTAAAGTAAAGTTTAAATAATGGAATACTTTTTACAAGGCCGGTTAAAGTCTACTTTAAGGTATCGGTAAGTTGTGAAAACGGGCCTAACGAACACAGGTAGTGTGTTTCTATAATCTTTAAAAAAAAACTACACAATTACTAACTATAGCGACAACCGTCATAAGGCTGAATATTGTAAAAGTTTTGATTCGATTCATTATCCAATTATATAAATAATTAAATTAAAATTTTAATTTAAAAAATTTTTGAAAAAACCCGGTTTCATAAAGAATCGAAAACGATTAAGAAGAGTACCGCAATAGAAATGGCTAATATCGACTTAATTATGTAAAAAGGATTCACTTTTCCAAAATGTTATTAAAATTAAAAATTTAAAAAGACACAGAAAAAGCTGTCAGTAGTTTTTTATCAATTAAAAAAATTGTTTAAAATGTAATTCAATTTAATTAATGTGATAATTGAATCAAATATTTTTTTTGTTGAAAGAAAATTAAAAATATAATTTGGATTTAATTGACATTTTAGTTGTTTAGAAATACACTTTTAATTAAGATATTAATTAAATAACAAAAAATCTTAATTGATTTTTTCGCTAAAAATAAAATAATTTCAAGTTGTGGAATTGTTGTTGGGAATTGTCAAAACCTGAGCTATATTAGATTAAATCAATTAACCCATTGTTTGAAACGGCTAAGGTTTTTGATCATATTTTTAATTAAAATTGATAATATCATTTTATTGAAAAAAAAAATATTCACAATTTAAAATTTGTACAATTTTTACAAATCTATATAATAATTTTGGTAATATGTGCAAAATCAACAAATTGCTTGCTTGAATCTATGAATTTGATATGAGTTTGGTAATTAAGGAACATTTTTTACTTTTTCTGTGCATAGAAAATGTCGGACTTTTTTGTTAAGACTTTGGTCAATAAATAATTATTATAAAAGCAAAAAAATTAATTTTGCTTATTTTACATTAAATGCGTTTCTAATTAAAACCTGAAAATATACTCTCCAATAATTTTCTCCATCACTGTAATCCGAAAACACCAAAAAAACAATGCATTTTAAAAACTTTGAAACCTGCTTAAAGTCACGTTTTAAGTATTTCGCAGAAAATTGTGAAAATATTTCCTTCATATTGTTCTTAGTAAATGCAATAAGTATGATTATCGTGTAAACTAATTGTAAATACATTTGCAAATGAGAAAACTTCCAACATGAATGACATTATAAATGAACAACAGCAATAATCAATAATTGTGTAAATTCTTTGTTTGCCCACAGTGCATTAAAATTTTCTCGCATTCTTGGGAACTTTTGGAAATGTCTTTATTAAGAATGATTAAAAATATAGATAATATTTAGGCATAGCTTAAAATAGCATCGGAATATGAGAACAGCATACACAGGCCTGTTTCAGAAATCATTTTCGATTGAAAGTGATTTGGTTTTATGTGAAGCCAGCTAAGAAATCACTTCAACTTTCGATCGGAATTGATTTCTGTGACAGGCCTGATAATATAGAAGACCTATAACGGAGCCTTCAGATAAGTAAGCCAGCAAAATGTTAAAGGAAGTTAAAATTACATTTCTAATAGATACACTTAATGAAGCGCTTAAGCGATCATTTTCTATAATTTTAATCGCCAAATCGAATCATTTGTTATACCAAGCCATAATGCCAGACTGCAGCAAATGTCTGCTTTTATTATTTATTTATTATTATATGTCTATGGAATTGTATTCCTTACAGACAATTATAAAAATAATTGATCACAAAATGATACACATAAAAATATCATACATAATTAACAATAAAATTGCTAATTGTTAAGATATGTGATCACTGCCCTTTTTGTAGCATTAGGATTTGATTAAAAGTCGATAGACCTATAAAAATTGTCAAATGCATTGCTCATTCTCCTGAGAGGGTCAGCATTAGCATAATTAGCTCTAACAAATTTAACTGACAAAGGTATGTAATTCCGGAAGGGGCGTTGAGTAATGTTGAAAGAAATATCATTTATCAAAAATAAAAATGACACATTAAGCATGGCTCTACGACTTTTTAATGTAGGAAGTTTAATGAGAGCAATTCAATCAGCATATGAAAGCAGATTCAAGCGAATAAAACGTAATTCACGAAGGCAAAACAACAGGAATTGTTTATGGCCCGACTTATTGGCATTGGAATGGATTTGCTCGAACTAGTACACAGAAAAAAATAACAAAAGTTATTAAGTAATTAACGAAAATTTGTTAAAACGTGTAAATTGTCATATTAACAATTTGTTCCATTTGAAAAAAAAATAAATGAGTAATTCTAGAAAAAAAAATAATTTTGTGTCAAAAAGTTAAAATTATAACATAAAAAATCTGTATTTTCGAATTAAAATCTGTAAATGAACAAGCGATACAATGATTATTGCGTTATTTAATCAATCTATACGGTAAGTAAAGTTAATATTTAATGATTCATAAAGAAATTTTAACGAATCCTTTATAAATTATAGATTTTTAAATATTACTGATAATGGTGTCCAGATTCCGTTTTGTGCTGAGTTCAGAGCCTTCTAGTGCATCCAGGTCTAAATTTGTTGGTTAAATAAATTGTTATGTTAGATATCATGTGATTTATAATATAC
Source organism: Pollenia labialis (assembly GCA_949318255.1). NCBI lineage: Eukaryota > Metazoa > Arthropoda > Insecta > Diptera > Polleniidae > Pollenia > Pollenia labialis. Next base: position 127,055,940 of record OX439142.1, on the reverse strand, counting down.
ATATGTATGTATGTATTTTACTAAAAAATTAATAAAAATATTCTATAAATGCATCTTCTGAATTAACTTAGTTAGCAACAATATATTTGTTAATATGACAAACTCACAGTAAAAAATTATATTAAATTGTTAACAAATATTGTACTCAATATAACAAACTCATTGTTAAAAATATTTGTTGGGTTTTAACAATTTAAATTAACAAAATAATTTTTTATATTTACAAATTTATAGCATTTTCAATTAAAAAGTTAATTGTATTCACGAATATGGTATTCAATATGACAATTGATTTGTCGTAATTTTTTTCTGTGTATAATTAAAAATATTTTACCAATATACGGATCATAAACCCAACGTTTTATATAATCCAGTGTATACCTTGCTATATTCTTTATAGGCAAATTCGTTGTTTTTTTTTATAAATTTTGCAACATTTTTAAGTTGCTGAATTGTATCATGAAAAAGCCCAATAATGTAAAAAAAACAAATTAATATAAAAAAAAAAACGATTAGTGATAAGAAAAAAGAGACATTTGTGAAAGTTTTTCATCTGAAAACAAATAAATCTTTATCAGTGAAGCCAAAGCTTGATGACCAAAAATGGCAAAATTTAAGAAAATTTAATTAAAAACATATAAAAATTTACCAACAACACAAAAGATAAACACACTTTTTATTGTTGGTGTTTTGCTAAAGCTCTGACATTGTTACAAGTAAAACTTTGAGTTTTTATAATTCTTATTCACTTTACAGTTTTATTTGTATAATACTTTTAGCTTTTCCTAAATCTTTGGAAAAAGGTTTCCTGTGACATGCGCACAGAAACTTGATTTTCCTTAGCAGTAAATTTCAGTGTATTTATCAAAAATAAAAATTGGGAAATCTTATCCACAAAAAATTAATATTTTATTTAATATTTATTGTTAAAAATATATGTATGTATTTGTTTCTCGATATCTTAGAAAATTAAGCTTTATTTAACAGTTTGATCGCTAGCTTAAAACAATCTCTACATTTAGGCCCTAATTTTGTAAAACACAACGCAACGACAAAGAATAACATTAAAAGCAAAAACAAATTCATAAATATTTTGTAATTTTGTTGTTGCCTCTAACAGAAATTCTCATTGGTTTTTAAGATTTCATACGCTTCATTGCTTGTGGCGCTGAACATTTTAAAACGGTAAATAAATTTCTGTACAAAGCAATAACAAAATTACAAAATATTTATTAATTTGTTTTTGCTTTCAATATAATAATTTCGCGTGCGTTGTGTTTTACAAAATTAGGGCCTTAATTATTTCGCGTTCATAAAGGTAATAGTAATATTGCGTTAGGTCTAAAATTAAACTGAATATTGAAGATATACATATATAAACATATATTGTACATTTATTTTATATAATAAAAGTATTATGTATTTCAAATACACCGCTTAAATAAATTTTTTATTTCAAATACACGACTTAAATGTATTTTATATACCAAATGCAACATTTCAGGTATTTTCTCCCCAGACCTGTTTACAAGAAATAAGTAAGTTTGTACATACTAGAGATGCCAAACGAGAAATCCCGAAATCCCGGGATTTTTCGGGACTGACAAATCCCGAATCCCGGGACTTAGTTTTATGAATCATGGGATTTTTAATTTTAACAACATTTATGTATGAACAATTTTTATATGTATAAAAATTTATGTTTTTAATGAATTTGTATACTTTCTAAATATTCAATAATTTCTTAAGGCCGTTTTCTCATTACGCGATTATCTTTTTTCCCAACGAAAGACTGCACATTAAAGAAATTTGGTTTTCTCAATGTCTCATTTGTTTTCTATTCTACCGAAAAGCTAACAAGCACTTATCTGCCAATTATTTATTTTCCTTTTATTTGCCGTACAGAAAAATTCAGTCAGCTGACTCCCAACTTTAATATGTATTTTGAGAAGTGTTGCCAACTGAAAACAATGTTGTTTGTCGGTATATTGAGAAACCCAAAATCGTTAACGCACACTTTATCGTTCTAATAAATTTATGTAGACATTAAGTAAGTCTAAGTTCATACGGCTCATGTCTTATTGTCATGATTCTTCCTTTTTCTTCTTTAACATGAATTGTCGTTCAAATGATTCATGTCATGTTGACGATATGTTTTTTATTTTGTATAGTCATGTTTCTTATTTTTTGGTTGATAAAGTAGTTATTAACAAATATTGCAGATTGATGACTGTATTTATACAAAGTTTTAAAACTTAATAAAGGTTTGCAAAACATATTATTAATGAAAATTTCATTTCATAAACGTTGTTAAATTTAATAATCATTTATGAACACGGGGTTACATTTCAACCGTTTATGAAATTTAGAATTAATTAAACACATAAAACCATTATAATAATTTAAAATTATTATATAAAATGAATTGTTTTTTCAAGTTTTCTTTTTTAAATTAAAAAAATATAAATATTAAGTTTTGTTTATAAAAAAAAGTTGTTTATTTTCCTTTTTTAAAAATAAACAAAATTTTGTTAATTAAAAAATAAATTGCTTTTGAATTGTTTTATTAAGTTTTTTATTTTAGAAATTCAAACAAAAATAAATAAAGTGTTGTTTATTTAAAAAAATGGTATATTAAAGAAACAAATTAATCCCGAAAAATTGCGAAAACCCGGGATCCCAAAAACCCCGAAATTCCGAAAATCTCGGGATTTCGGGATCAAGATTTCCAAATCCCGGAATTTGTTAAAATCGATCCCGTTTGATATCCCTTGTACATACACAGTTCTTTAATTACGTATGAGCAATATTTAATAGTGATTAACAAAAAAAACAAAACTTATACGCGGTGTAGAACAGTTTAATGATTTTACACTGAAAGATGTTTATTTTCTAATGTAATCAAGAAAATCCAAAATCTTAAAATAGTTTCTTGATTTAACCTTATATTGTTGGTATTTAGTAAAATTTGTTTAAATAAAAGAAAAATTTTGCTTAAACCAAGCCAAACATATGGCACAGTTTCCTCCAAAAGGGGTCAATATTTATAAATTTTATTAGAGAAAAAATCTATTTTCTTTTTACATGTATTAAACTTATACTACTTTTGGCAGTGCGTAAATATGACCACTGTATATCGATTTATTGCAAAAAGAGAATATTCAACAATTTTGCGTTGACTCAGTTAAGAGGAACCAGTGCATACATTAACAAGTAAGAGTGCGATATATATTCGGCAATGCCGAATCTTGTATACCCTTCACCATGGATTGGAAAGAACAGAAGTTTGTATATGTATATCTAAGTATATGTATATAAACATGCATATTTATATAATATATATCGCTCAATTTTATTTAATGATTTGCACATGTTTGCGTGCTATTAAAGATATTAAAAGTTTAATTAATATTTAGCAAATTAATCTGCCATTTTGTAACCGATTTGGCAGATTGTTATACCGACATCGTAAAGAATAAATTTAAGATTTATTTTGGTGATAAAACTTGGAGTCGGGAAGATCTATGGTTCCCGAAAAACATTATATTTTGGTCAAAACTTTTTTGTATCTGAACGGATTTGTCCGATTTTTCAGAAAATATATTCTACTAAAGATTTTTAATCTTCTGATATACAAGCCGTATCCGTTTGTCACATGACAGCCCTAAAATTTAGGTTTTTATAAAAATTTTGATGTTTTCAACCCATTTTATGAGTATTTTACTCATAACTTGCCCATTTTTAACCGATTTGACAGATTTTAATACCGACGTGTTAAGGATCATATTTGCCAGTCAGTTGGGTGATAAAACTTTCATGAGACAGACGGACGGGCGGACAGACGGACAACCGGATTTAAACTTCCCTTTTCATAAGGACCCAGAATTTATACGGTGTAGGATCAATATTGTAGAAATTGCAAACGGAATTATAAAGTTACATATACCCTTTTACCTTTGGTGAAGGGTATAAAAATAAGTAATTTTTGGCTTGGACGAGAATCAGCAAAATATTTTTGGTTCAAACCATGTTTAATAAATAATTCTTTCCGTGTGTAAAAGTATTATCTTTGTTCAAAATGCATATTACTGAAGGTGTTTTAAAAAAATTTTTTCTGGATTTTTTTTTTATAGAAAAAAAAACTACATTTTAAATTTGCTTTTTTTAACCAAAAAATAAAAAATATACATATATGTATGTATTATATATATACAATTTAAACGAACACAAACTTTGTTACGAACCTTAAAAGAGCTTTTCTCGTGTAAAAATTTGTTTTTGCACCATAATTTTTGTCCACTTTGCTGGCTGAAGCATGACACATGTGTTTTGCAAAATAAACACTTTAGTTAACAAATTATTAATATTCAAAGGAATATGCTGCATATGAATTCATGAATATATTTGGTTCTTTTAACCCGGTTGTGTTGTGTATGGTTGACCCATCATACTCGTTATTATTTATGTGACAGCAGTGACCAGAATTCAAAAAAACCATTATTCTCCCCTTTTTTGGTTTTTTTTGCAAACATTAATATTCAATCAATATCAGAATGAATGTTGTGTAAATGGGAAAGGAAAAAGAGAGTGAGAGAGAGCGGAGTAAACACAAGGATAACAAGCTAAAAAGAAATATTCACTGTGGGTCAAGGCAAGGCAAGATTATTTATATGTATAAGTAAATGTTGTTGAAGGGTGACTAAGCTAAAACTATATAAAAAACATAAATGCGTTTACAAAACTGAGAATATTTTTTTTTTAACAATAATTTTGGTATCAGCTATTCAGACACAAAAATCGTATTAAAATTTCCTTTTTGTTAAAAATGTAATTTACTTTAGCAGTGAACCAATTGATTGGACTTTTGTCTGCCGAGTGCTGGTAAAACTAGTTTAAAACAGGATGGAAAATGCTCAAGAAATGAGAAAGTATTAAATGAATCCCGAAATCTTTCACTAGGCGATCTTCTGAGCAATTGGTAATACAGTGGTGTTCTTTGCGATGAATTCTACATGGATTACGCTTTTTCCAGAAAAGATTTAATTGAATCACGAATTAAAACCAAACATACACAATTGCTAATTTCAAATAGTTGCCCTTTTCAAGACTTAATGATCGATTAGAGCAAGTTTCACCTCAATGATAACGTGAATATACAAAATTGTTGAATATAAGATAACATCAAACGACCAAAAACGTGTAGAATTCCTAAATAAAAGGATTATTATTAAAATTTGTGGGTGAAATTCCCACACTGACATTAGGCTTTGAATGATTTTCTCCTATTCTACAGAAAAAAAACACTTTGATCATGATTTTATTTGAATTTTGCAAGATAACTTACAGAAATAAAATGATGAAAAACTGATATTCCAGGGTCTCGCTCCAGGCAAATTAAAAATACCGCTTTACTTTATTACATATATTGATTCCTAAGGTTCCAAGTTGGAAAAAAGGGCCGCAACGAAATCCTTTCATCTGAATCTATCCTGTGTGATGTGTTTTTTTCCGACCAGGTTTTTCCTGTTTTGCTTATCTCGGATTCTAGTAGCCTTCTCCAGGTATTAGCAGGTCTACCTCTTCTCATTCTGCCTTCAGGATTCCAGTCAATTGCCATCTTCGATATACCATCATGAGGTCTTCTTTGGATATGGCCAACCCATCTCTATCTCCTTTTTGCAATTTCAATATGGATTGGTTTTTCTCCTGCGCTTTGCCACAGGTTTCTGTTGGAAACTACGTTCGAGCAAAAAATTCTCAATATTTTCCGCAAGCAACGGTTAATGAATACCTGCTGATGCTGTATGTCGTTTGCCGTAGAGTTCCAGGATTCACATTCATATAGCAGGGAAGAGCGAACATTTGAAGAAAAAAGGCGCAGCTTAGTACCTGTATGTATTTGAATATTACATGATATTTACTTACTGTAAATCGATACATCTTGATTTCAAGTCCTGACCGGGGACACGTTTAATTTTTTTTTTTTTTAATTTTTTGCCGATATAAATTTTCCCGGCAACAGAACTCCCGTCGATCACTGAACGTTAATATTTGTCGCATAGTGTTTTTGACAATTTCTTAAAAAATAACCAGAAGTATTTAAGAACAGAATTAAAAAATAATTTATTAGTGATGATTCAAAAAGATCTAAAGACATCTAAATCACTATTTCTTAATATTTCTTGCGATTGCCTTTTTTTGGTTGGTTTAATGATTCTTGATTTTGTTTGTGTGGTGTCAATATCAGAGAAAAAAAGTGAAGGTGTTTAAAACCTAAAAGCCAAAAGTTATGGGAAATGATACACTCACAATATTATTACAGTAACGGACTGTAGTTTATTTAAGCAATATTCCGTTCAGTCATTTTTAAATAAATAAACATTTAAAATTCCAAGCAAATTTATTTTTAACTGATTCTAACAGTTATTCAAAAAACTAAGTGCATATTAATACGGATTTTCAGTTGCAGTTAATTTTGTCCGTTGTTTAAGTTAAATTCTTCTTTATGTAAAATTAAATGAAAATGTAATTTAAAGCAACGAAAAGTTAATTAATTTTTACTGTCAAAAATTCAACCGCGAATTCCGTAAAAACAAATCAATATTCAGTTATCTGTTATAAATTAATTGTCAAAAAATTAACTACATATTCCGTAAAAACAAATAAATATGCAGTTATTTTTATTTTATAAAATTTATTTTTTTATAAAATTTTACTGTCAAAAATTCAACACCATATTCAGTAAAAACAATTAAATATTCAGTTATTTTATATAATTTTACTACCAAAAATTAATTTTTACTTATCTATAAAAAATGAATTGCTTGTTTTGTGTAAGCAATACCCATTTTCTATTTGTTAAAATAATTTAGTTAAATACCTACATCTAATTTTAAAAGTAAAATAATTGCGAAGCCATATCGGTCATGCTGCTGGTGTCTTATAATTGAGAGTCCTTCTGTAAACAACGTGGTCAGTACAACAAAAGTAAAACAAACGTGTGTAACTGGGTAAGTAAATAAAAATATTCTCCCTCTCTCGCTTATAAGAAAAACAAGCGGACAGGTGTCTGTCTGGTATTTTTAGAAATTCGGCTCTTTTGTGGAGTAAACGAAAATTTAATAAAATAACTGAATATTTAATTGTTTTTACTGAATATGGGGTCAATTTGACAGTAAAAAATTGACAGTAAAATTTTAATAAATAACTGAATATTTAATCGTTTTTACGGAATATGGTGTTGAATTTTTGACAGTAAAAATTAAATGAACTTTTTGCTAAAAATAAATGAAAAATAGGTAGACCGGTTTTTAATTGAACTTTCATTTATTTTATATTACAATTTCAGTTAATTTTACGTACAGAATATTGTGAGTGTATGAAAGAGAGCACGTCAGTTCGAGGCAAACACTGAGTACAATTTGAAAGGCATTATCTCCGAAATATAGGCCCTAATTTTGTAAAACACAACGCAACGATAAAGAATTACATTAAAAGCAAAAACAAATTCATAAATATTTTGTAATTTTGTTGTTGCCTCTAACAGAAATTCACATTGGTTTTTAAGGTTTCATATTTCATAAAATTTTAAAACAGTAAATAAATTTCTGTGCAAAGCAACAAAAAAATTACAAAATATTTATGTTTAATGATGACTCGTCCCAAACACAGCACCCTGTAAAATACTAACGGTCCTTAAATTGTTATTTATTTATTTCATATTTTGTCATTCCATTATTCTTCTTGTACTAAATTTAACTTGCTAGTTGATCTTGGAAATCAATAAACTCACTCTAGTTTCGATCGTTAAAGTGCAAACATTTGAAAGTAAAAAAAAAGTAAAAAACAACAAAAACATTAAAACAAGTGACAAATTTAATTGTAAAAATAAATAATAAAAACAAAGTTAGAAACTGAAAATTGTGAACCAAAAGATTTAATAAAACAAAACCAACCAAAAAATTAAATAAAACTAAAATTCAAAAACCGAAAATAAAAAAAGGTGTTTTTTATTAAAAGGAAAAAATTAAGAAAAAAGAACCATAAAAAATCAACCCCCAAACAATTTATGAATTTGTTTTTGCTTTCAATACAATACTTTAACGTGCGTTGTGTTTTACAAAATTAAGGCCATAATCTTAATAAAAAGTATGTTAACGAGAAATTGTTTACAAATTGGTATGCGAATATTGCGATCAAGACAAGCAATGCAAGAAACGTTCCGTTAGTTTTTAAATGTAATAAAAATGTATATCCAACAAAATGCATATCACATTTTTATATTTGATGACAACAAAATTAGAAAATCAGATAAAAAAATTGTGGACACTTTTTTGGTTCGCCCTAATTTAAGAATACAAATACGTTTAATTAAAAATGTTTAAATAAGTATGTAAGATCAAAATAAGTTTAGTTTAAAATTTTTATATGTAATAGGAATTTTATTTAGTCAAAATAATCACCGTAAAAACTTCGCCTACTTTTTTAAAATTAATAGCTTCTTTCACTCATTATTTAGTAGCTTTTTTCTATCTAACTACTATAACTACTTCTATTAATACTTATTTGTCGATGTATGTACACGTAGAAAAAAAATATGGTTGGAGGTAACCATATTCTAAGAGCAACATACTATGGTTGGATTTAAACAATGTTTATGTTTGCAGGTTACCATATAATGTTTAAATATGACCATAGAATGGTTAAAATTAACAAAAAATTTCCCGAAATAAACCATCATATGGTCAAAATAAACCATATTTTGGACAATATTAACCATAATAATGGTCAAAACAAACCATTTTATGTTCAAAATTAACCATAATATGGTTAAAACTTCCAAGAATTTTTACATAAGTAACCATATTATGGTCAGACTTGACAAAAATATAGTAAAAATTAATCATATTATGGTTATTTTTTTCATCCATTTTTTCAATTTGTTTGTTAAGTGTCAAATTATAATTTAAAAAAAAAAAATCCCCTTTGATTCATATTCCAGGCTGTGACGACCTTCATTACCATTTGTTCTGTTCTACTAGTTAATTCTACGTAAACTTAAGTATTTTATTCAATAATTAAAATAAAATGAATGAGAATGAGAATGAGAAAAAAGTAAAATCCAAACAACCAAAATGTTGCTGCTTTTTAAACATATTACATATTTAAAATTTAAAATTAAAATATTATAATTTCGAACATATTATTGTTATTAAATATCAACCATAACATGTTTGGAGGCAACCATAATATGGTTACAGCTTTTGGATATATGAATTTAACCATACTATGGTTGCCGTGATAATAATATGGTTAAAGTAACCATAATATGTTTAAATGTATAGTTGTAGCTTTATATTATTAAAATATTATATTGTTAAATTCAACCATATTTGAAGTTTCAGGGGAGGTAAACACTTTATTGTTAAAAAGAAACAAAATATTTTCAATCGTGAAAAAAGTTTTGTTAAAAACAACAAAAGTTTATTTGTTGCCATTGCAGGGACCATAATATGTTTTTTTTAACCATACCTCAACCATGTTTTTTCTCTGCGTGTAGGCAAAAAATAATGACTTACATTTAAATGCGTTCATTTTGGGACATCCCGTGTAAAATTCATTGGTTCTTTCAGTAGAATTGGAAGTAGTATTTTTACTTTTTCTTGATTGCTTAACACATTATTTTGTGAGCGAAGTTTTTACTGGCGTTTTTATTATTGTAAATATGGTTTTTGAATAAGGTTTATAGACAGGAAATTTTTTCAGTTTATATGAATTGTTGTACTTTAGTTATATTCTATTTTTTGTTATTATGGTTTTTTAAACATTTTTTTTGAATTTAATTTATGACAAAAATCATGTTTCATAATTTTGTTATCGTTTTTTTGTTAATCGTATAAAAAATTTGTAAATTTAATTTCCTGGCGATACTATCCAAAGGTTAAATAAATAAAATATTTTATAAATAAAAATACCTCAAGCTTAAACAATTTAAAATAATTTATTTGCATTCTTTATGTCCTGACAACAAGTTCTATTTGCACCTATGTGAACTACATGTAAGAAAGAACATTTTTGCCCTCAGTTGCGATGTATTACTAAATTACAGTCAAAAATAAAATTAATCCTACCCTGATTCATGCGCCACACTAAAGAGCTTGATATTGGTTAAATTTTACGTAAACTTAATTATCTTTCACATTTTATTGCATTAAGGAAACTCCCCTTAACTTTAATTCCACAGCTTTGCTCGAAAATTTTTAAAAAAAAAATCAGTGCAAACACTTTAAGGTCAGCTTGAATGAATACCTTTAAAAATAAGACTTTTATATATTTATGCATCTATAAAATTTTTTGAAGAAATAATGACATTTAAAAAGTATCAAAAAAAATCAAAAAACAATCTCCAAGACTCTGCTGACAGTAACACCTACTGTATCCTTTGTATAATAAAGTCCTTGTTTGTTTGCATATTAAATAAAAACTTTATGAATATTTAATGCCTATGTCATTTTAATTTGTCTCTTTTTTCGTTTTGTTGCTTAACAAAAACACATAAACTCATTTTATATTCATGTAAAATACACAAAAAGTAAGTACCGAATTTTAACAGAATTATTATGTATGCACTGCATAGAACCCACAAACAGATTTTTTTAATGCCACATATAACACACATGTAGATTCTGAACAAAATGAAATAAAAAAATCTAACAATTTGCTACAAAAAAACATGGAGAAAAAAACAGTAGCAACAATAAACCTAACAGCAGGTGTTGCACACGCAAAAAGAAATCAGTAACAATAATAACTAGAAGCAAAATATAAGCAGGGTGGGAGGGGCTTTACCAAATTCATTTATTAAAAAAATACTATATTCAGATTGGACAAATTTTTGCCAATGTATTACCATAATCACATTTGGAAGAAATAAGCAAAAAAAAACCTAAGCATGTAAACAATCTAAGATTGGACATGGCGACATTTTGTGATACCATACACCAAGAATTTGACTAATATTTACAAAGCATATTTCTAAATATCGTTGCTACAAAGGGATAAAGAAACTTCTTGCACCAAATTTTATTAAAAAGAAATTATTCGCTTTGATTCTTTGATTTAATGAAATTTTCTCGAAGCCACTTTTAGGAGTAAAAAATTTTAAATTTATAGATTATGTTTGTCGTGCTTAATTCCCAATTTTTATTCTTGACAAAAACACTGAAATATATTGTTGGGCACAAGCTAATTTCTATGCGCACTGGTTACTTAGGCAGGATCATCAGGAAACATTCTCCCAATTAATATAAGAAAAGCCAAAGATATTAGCAAATTTTACTGCAGAGTGAATGAGAATTGCAAATTCTTAAAAAGTCCTGTTTTTGCAACGATATCAAAGCTTAAGCAAAATACCAACAATTAACAGTGGGTTTATCTTTTCTAACATTCCCCACTACAATTTATAGTTTGTATTCACTTTAAAATTATTTACCTCTTAAGTGGCCACCAAATTTGGTAGTGGGCCTGGCTGGGACCACTTGAATTTTGTAAGGAGCTTTTTTGTAGCTGTCGAAAAATCTCTAACTAAACGAACTCCAGGGCCTGGCTGGGACAGGTATGGAGTTTTATAGATATAGCAAAAACATTTTGTTCTCAACTAGAACAATTCTGCGAAATAAAAATAAAGAAAAAATTCTTGTATTTTGCGTGTGCTCTTTGCTACGTTTGGCTTTGATTTTATTTACTGCAGTACATATAAAATATAGCAGGACCTGGCCAGGTTCAGCTGGATGCAATATGCACAACATTTCCATAAGCCCACAGTGCTTAAATTTACACTTTTTTCGCGTTTTCTTGTAAAAATCACTTTTATTGAGGAATCCATAAAGCTTCGTTCTAATATATTTAATAATTCTATGAAAAAAAACTGGAAAAAATGGCCAGTCTCAGGTATACACGCTTAAAGGTTGAGCTGATCTTAACACAAAAATCGTGTCTCGCTATTTAAAATTAAAAGAAAATTATTAAAATCTTTTCACAAGAGGACTTTAATAATATAAAACCTATAGTGTCAATGCCCCAAGACCGTATTTTAAGGCCTCATTTTGGAAAAAATACGGCCCGATGATGCCGCCAGCCCATAAGCCTCACCAAACAGTCACTCTTTGTGGGTGCTTTGGATTTTCGACAATCACTCTTGGATTATCCTTTGGCCAAATGCGGCAATTCTGCTTATTGACAAATTCACTGAGGTGAAAATGTTCCTCATTACTGAAGAAGATTTTCTTCGAAAATTTATCATCCACTGTTGGCATTTCGTGCTACCTTTCTGACTATTAATGACGTTTGGAATGGTCAAGAGGCTTTAGTCCTTGATCCAATTTAGTCTATAGGTTGCGGGTTCGATTTCCGCCAGAGACTCTAGTTTCTTTCATGCAGACAAGCGAACAGCTTCGTGGGATTAGGTTTGGAAATTAAAAAAAAAATTGCACCTTGTATGCGTGTAAATGCAAGTCTTTAGGCATAATGTTCATCAACGACGAGCGTGAGAGGTGCAATTGTTTGACACGACGACCAGTTGAGGTGGACGGATCTTCAGCCACACTATCGCGAACAGCAGCAACATTTTCTGCAGTACGAGCTGTAGGAGCATGCACTGGTGTTTTAACCTCTCCTACAGACCCGGTTTGCTCCCATTTTTGGCACGATTTTTCCGATTGTACGCACATTTAGACGATTAAATTTACCGAAAAAATCACGAAGTCCACGATTGTGTATCTTTCCATGGTTTAAATTGAATTAGTCTGAAATTGAGAAATGTCAAACGAAATGCAGAAAAAAACTTGACGTTGAGGTGTGGTTTACATTTAACTTCGGCCCTTAAAACCGCTCTTTAACATCCCTCTTTTTTGGGCGGGGTAAGAAACGATTGGGGTTCTGCTATAATTTACGAATTTCAGTTGCTTTATATACGAATTTTTGTTTAGAAAAAACTTTAATTAAAAATTTTAAAAATTTAAAGAAAATAATTATTTGACAATTTTTTTTTTGATAAAAAGATTTTGTTTATTGTTGATGGGATAAGCTATTCCTATGCGCATTTCGCCGGTTGCTTAGGCCAGATCATCAAGATAATTTATCTTAAGCCCAAAAAAAAACTAAAGATATTAAACAAATAAAACTTTAAGCAAATGAATAAAAAAAATTTAATCAACAATCACAGGTTAAAATATTGGATTTAGTATGTGCGTTTGAATTGTCCTTAATTAACATAGGCGCCACGCGAGCTATTTTCGGGAATGGAGTCTTTCTTCTAATAAGCCATCTTATTATGTTGATATTTAGATTATATTTGGTCCAAGCATATCTTCGTTTCAAATTTGACTGGAACAACTGCCACTCCCGAAATTAGCTTTTAATGGCATAACTTTCTCGCAATGGTCCATATTGCGATAAAAATTTGTGACAATAATTAGGATCAAAATTTAGCAACCCTACCTAAAATCACGCGACAAAGAAAAAATCGTATATAACGTAACCTTCACACTAAAAGCGGTCCAATTGAATAACTTTTACGGGAGAGAGAAAAAAACTTGCTGTAATCCTTAGTTTTCAATATTTTTTAAATCTGTAAATACAATTAAGTTTTATTGTCGAATATTTTTGGACATACAAAAAATAGACAACTTAAAATTATGGCTCTTTGTTTTTTTCAAAGGGTTTTTTTTCGTGTAGACTTAGAACTTTGTTTTGACTTGTTTTGAATTTTATAAAATTAAGCTTAAATGAACTAAGAAAAAAGTATAATAGATAGTTGTCAATTTGGTGGGGGGCAATGAATGTGACAAGTCGAAGGAACCTTCTGTCTTAGACTTAGAAATAGCAGCCAGAAGTCTTTGCTGAGAGATCTAGGACTATTAGGAAATTTTTCGATATACCGATTGCGACTGTTGGATGAGATTGGCATTGGTGGTTATTGTCTGTGCCTACTCTTTGGAAATTTGCCGAGGGTATTGCAGCACAAAGTCTGAAAAGCAAACGGTTAACATTTTAGCTAAACCGGGCAACTATAACTCGTGTGACACTGAGGTCAAAGTTCTGAAATTCAGCAAATGATCTGCAATTAATCAAAGAAGTTCCTATACGGTTCGATAGTCCGATTAATCTAAAGTCTCCATCATTTCAGTTTTAAACTCAGTGTTACAAGATATTAACTAAATTAATCTTAAGATCATAAAATACTTTATTCCTGACTTGTGTCTCGAAAATTCGTGTTTAAATACTGTGGAGTACATTTATAGTTTGGTCGCAATTGACCGACTATACTTTTCCACTTGCTGGTAGTTTTTTTTTCTAATCGGTTGGAAAATGGCTGAGTTATAGTCGTTGAAGAGAAAAAATTTGCACTTTTTCATTAATCAAATTTTGGAATGAAAGACCCTGCTTATTTTTTGTTACTTTTAAAACAAGTTTGGATTTATTCAATCCAATTTGTTCTTCTTTATGAACAAATTTTCCGAATGTATAATTGGTCGAATTCAAATTTATAGCAAAAAAGTGGCTAAAGGCAGGCTAATAACGGCTTAAGCTATGTTCACACCAGGGTTTAAAAATTAGTAAATAGTTTTTTTTCTACATATCAAAAACCGCAGTAAATATTCAAAACTAAAATATTTAAAGGTATTCATATTGCAAAAATATTCTCAATTTACTAAAACCCTCGTAGTAATATTAAAAAATATTTAACCAGTGGTAATTTAATAAAATAACAATGCGCAAAATATTAAATATTTCGCCATTCAAATATATTTTCTATGGAAATATTCAAATATTTTTAGTCACCGTAAATATTAAATATTGTGTGTCTTCAATATTAATATATTACTGCCACACATCACAAACTGCCCAAGTGTATGCAAAATGTACGAATATAAATAACATAACAAAACAAAATATGCCGTCTTGTTGATCATCGACTGCCAAAATATGCGACACAAAATATGCGACTATTACACACGACATATTTAAATATTTCAGTGTGAATAGTAAACATATTATTAGTCGAAAAATAAACTAATAATAGCCACAATATGAAGAACAAAATATTTTTGTGTGTACATACAAAAAAGGTTTAAAAAAGGAATGATTTAAAATAAGAAATTCTTTGTATGATGTGTTGGTAGATTAAAATATAATTGTTTAATGGTTTTTTTATTTATTGAAAAAAGGTAAATTATGATTGAAAGGTGAGTTTTATAATTTAAATGCACATATAAAAAAAGGATTGAAAAATCAACTAATGTTTTAAGAAAACATATGCATACATAGTTAGTATTTATAAAAATATTTATAAACAGCCACTAAAAGAATATAGGGAGTGATATGTCAAAGACAAAATTAAATTAATTGTTTGGACTAGTTTTTCAAAACTAAAGTAAAGGTACAAAAGTGCGTTTTTGTTTTGAGAAATTTGTTTACAACAGTCAAATTTACTTTTATAAGGGGAAACATTTTTATGCATGGGTGTGTAGATAATAGTTTTATGACCTATGCATTTTGTTTTTAGCTTGGCTCATTTAATTGTTGATGATAATGGATGAATTCAAAATAGAACAACCAATCGCGATATTGTAATAGAAGCTCAAAAAATAGGATGTAGTGGGAATGTAGGTAGGAAGCTGCTTATATGATCTGTTAGAGAAAATAACATTGGAAGTAGTGATCACTGATCCGTTGCAAAGGCTATGCATATACATATGTATGTATGTATGTACATATGTATGTCTATATGTACATATAAGTAATTGTTAGCGACAAAGAAAACTCCGAAAATTGATATTGTGTATTGCGTTATACAAGTTGATTTAAAAAAAACATTTTTATGACTTTTCTTGTTTTTTATAAGTATGTAATTTGGAAAAGAAATGTTTTTCAGAGTATTGCTGTTTTTTTTTTTATTTGTACCTATCATAAATATTTTTTTAGGTAAAACATTTTTGTTAGCTATATGCGCTTGCGTAGACATTAAAGAAACCCAAATTTTCATGCAAGTAGCAATCCTTTTTTATGTAATTTTTTTGCTTATTTCATGCACTTATGACCTTTTCATTTGTTGTTGCTTATACATATAAAAAACATATGCAACAACACCGTGTGATTTCATAGACACAAACGTATGCAAATTTATGATATTTGCTTCTTTTATTTTAACAGTGTGGCACAACGGTTTAGTCTTTATGTTGCTTTGTTTCAACTTCCCCGTAAATATTGTCAAAATTATTCAGGATTTTCTCTCTCTCCGTAGTCTTAGAGTATAGAGTTATAGTGTCCCAGCCGGCTGTCCACAGGGCTCTTGTCTTTCCCCGATACTTTATAATTTGTATACATATGATTTTCCCCAACTGTATGTATAACGCAATACACAATATCAATTTTCGAAGTTTTCTTTGTCGCTAAAAATTACTTATATGTACATATAGACATACATACATACATATGTATATGCATAGCCTTTGCAACGGATCAGTGATCACTACTTCCAATGTTATTTTCTCTAACAGATCATATAAGCAGCTTCCTACCTACATTTCCACTACATCCTATTTTTTGTGCTTCTATTACAATATCGCGATTGGTTGTTCTATTTTGAATTCATCCATTATCATCAACAATTAAATGAGCCAAGCTAAAAACAAAATGCATAGGTCATAAAACTATTATTTACACACCCATGCATAAAAATGTTTCCCCTTATAAAAGTAAATTTGACTGTTGTAAACAAATTTCTCAAAACAAAAACGCACTTTTGTACCTTTACTTTATTTTTGAACAACTAGTCCAAACAATTAATTTAATTTTGTCTTTGACATATCACTCCCTATATTCTTTTAATGGCTGTTTATAAATATTTTTATAAATACTAACTATGTATGTATGCATATGTTTTTTAAAAACATTAGTTAATTTTTCAATCCTTTTTATATTTTTGCATTCAAATTATAAAACTCACCTTTCAATCATAATTTACCTTTTTTCAATAAATAAAAAAACCATTAAACAATTATATTTTAATCTACCAACACATCATACAAAGAATTTCTTATTTTAAATCATTCCTTTTTTAAACCTTTTTTGTATGTACACACAAAAATATTTTGTTCTTCATATTGTGGCTATTATTAGTTTATTTTTCGACTAATAATATGTTTACTATTCACACTGAAATATTTAAATATGTCGTGTGTAATAGTCGCATATTTTGTGTCGCATATTTTGGCAGTCGATGATCAACAAGACGGCATATTTTGTTTTGTTATGTTATTTATATTCGTACATTTTGCATACACTTGGGCAGTTTGTGATGTGTGGCAGTAATATATTAATATTGAAGACACACAGTATTTAATATTTATGGTGACGAAAAATATTTGAATATTTCCATAGAAAATATATTTGTATGGCGAATTATTTAATATTTGCGCATTGCAATATTAAAAAGTTGCTACGGGTTAAATATTTTTGAGTAATACTATAAATTATATTAATACAGCGATGCATTTAAATATATGACGGTAGTTAAATATTTTATATTTTTAGGTTGTCTGTTAGCTTGTGGATAAAGATATGCATATTTATGACTAATATATTAGTATTTTTAAACCCTGGTTCACACCTATTAAATATTTGACGTCCTACACGTAACCACTAATTTCATTAAAAGTTAATTTGCTTCTGCAAATCGTTTGGCTAGATTAAACATCATTAATAGGGTGATCGATTATTCGACATTTTTCAATAACCGGTTTTCGAATATTCCGAATAGTTGCTATTTTAAAAAACCCGGTTTTCGGTTAAGCATTTTAAAAATAACCGGTTAACCGGTTTTAATTCGAAAACATAAAAATACAAAAATCAAATTAGTTTTTGTAATAAAAAGTTAATAAGAATAAAAACAAGAGAATTCACTAAGGTAAAGAACTAACAAAATACAAACTTCAGCCATATTTTTGATAAGTGACAAACAGAACCTCTTATCCAGGATTATATAATTCAATTTTTTTTTTGTTTCAGCATTATAGAAACAATAGTAACATGAACATGCTTCTTATATGCAATATCTCTCAATTCGTCGATCACGCAATTTAAACCCTTCTAGGACATTTTTGAATCCTTCAATTTTATTTTAAGTTCTTGGTGTTTTAATAAATAAAACCGATGAATTTCCCTATATCGTTTATTCCGCCGGTACGTTCTTGTTTTAAGCATGAAGATATGCTAGAACTACTTAAGAGTTTTTAATTCATTATTGGCAGCATATTTTCGTAAAGTATTATTTGCAGTCTCTTAAAAACTACTTGGAACAGGGTCAAGTTTTACTTGGCGTATTTTTATGTCAAGCTTGTAGACTTAGAATTTAAAGTGATTAATGAGTCGTGACGTTAACGAACTGTTGTAACTTATCATTTTAGGGCCGTTTAAGCACAATTTTCTTTTAAGTCAGTTCGAAATATCACCAGAGATGACATCTTTATAGAGATATACATATATAGTATTTATAACACTGTCAAATTGCTAATTACTTTTTAAGCTGAACTTTTTTTGTAGTACTTTAAATTGTTTTTGGTTTTTGTTACAAGAACACACGCTTATATAAGCGATTTGTATTTACATTGCTCATAATGTTTTTTGACTTTTGTTTCATTTTGTTTTGACATTTTTTTATAAAAAGTTTAAGTTTGCCAAATATTCAATTAGAAAAATACTTAAATTGCGGGTACAGTTATAACAAAAGTAAGGAAAACGTATATAAATTACACATTAATAAAGTAACCGGTTAATTTTACTAAAATAACCGGTTTATTAGATATTCGAAAAATTGACATTTTAAAATATTCGACTTGGGCAAAACTAAAATAACCGGTTAAAACCGGTCGAATTCTATTCGATCGATCACCCTAATCATTAAACAGTTTCTTTATTACATTATAAAACTATCTACTTACAAATAAAGTTTAGTAAATCAATAGAAATTGTTAAAAATACAGCTTAAGTTAGATCAATTTACTGGTCACGCTTTTTTTTGGATTTTTATTTCAAATATTTATTAGGTCTGAACATACCTTTAGGATACCTACGGAAAGGAAATTTCTGTCAATTGTTCTTAAAGCACTTACCTCTTACTTATGTACTTATACAGAAAGAAAAACACTCGGGATAAATCAAGTTTTTTGGGATTACTTTAAGTACGAGTCGTACTCAAAAATTCAAGTACGAATAACACTTAAACGTACTCAAAACAATCCTAAATGGGATTACTTTCGAAAACACAAGTTTGGGAAAACCGGTTTGCTTATTGTGTGTAGAAAAAACAAAACAAGAAAAAGACATACATATACACATTATTTTCATGTTAAACCCTCCGGCTTGCGCATGTTTTGATTTTCTTTACACATGGAAAAGGTCTGGCCAGACTCATGTGTACAATGAAGGGTTAAAAAGTAAATTTGAACTCATGCTACTCATTTAGTTTATATTTTTGGTTAAATATGTGCATAAGATTTCTAAAATAAAAACCATATCGGGATTTATCATTCTGTAATGTGAAATACGGGTAAGTAAATCAATCATAATCATTTTTTCTATGTAATTTCTTTGTTTTTGTTTTTACAATCATGAATTCGGGATAAAATCATCTTTGTATTACTTGAATCAAGCTCATTTTGAGATTGATTCAATCTTAGTTTTACTTTAATCAATCTTTTTTTCGGATTATTTTAAGTACGAAAACGGGATTGAATATGGATAATTTAAGTATTTTGGGATTAAAAATCCGTACTTGAATCCAGCGTTACCGTTGTGCGACTTTAGTTGCAATTTACAACCTTTTTGACGCACTGACACTTTTTGTGCGACTTTTTCAAAATCGTCTAATTTTGCAAATTTTTCAAACTTTCTGTCCCATTTTTTTTATTGAAATACTTTTTATAAACTGCATAATTTTACATATTTTCGATTAAATATATCAATTTTGTTTTAAACATTCCCCGGGATATGTAACCTCATTCGATTGATTAGGTGATTATTTTGTAATTATTCATCGATGCCGGGAGAATATTCTTAGGATCTATTAAGATAAATGAATGTAATACATATTTTAAAAACATACTGTCAACATGTATTACCTGCTGCTTTTTGGCCCACTGGGCTTACAACATGCAATGAAACAAAATAAACCACTAAACTTTATTGTATATTCCTTGTTTTGTATCGTGTTCATTGAATTTCCATGCCAATCTAGGATGATCGGCATTATTATTATTTAAAGCGTTTTAAGACCAACTTTTTAACGCTATTGATCTCATATTTTTTTTTATGTTAACGAATTTAAGTTGCTAGAAAGTAAATCCAATGATGAATCATACAATTAAGGCTGAATTAGTTTTTACTTTCTGTTCTGTTATGATTAAACTGATTTGTTTTTGTTATTAAAAAAATAAAAAATTGATTAGTTTTTCTGTCCTGTTGCGTTCACTTCACAGGTTTTTAATAACAAAAACAAAACAGCTGATTCGTCACAGAACAGAAAGTAAAGATTAATTCTGCCTTTAAAATAAAAAACTTGCTAAGAAATTGTAAGTGACAGCAAAATAAATAATAAAAAATACATATCGTTACCTTAAACGCAAAAGGCCCTAACTCTTTTTACCAAAATGAGCGATTTTATTTACAAAAACCAAACGGCCCTATCTACAAAAGGCCTTATTAACAGCTTGCATAATATGCAACATTGTCAATTGTCAAAACAACTGGTAGGGTTTTACAAGAGAAATAAACAGTTTAAGGCAATTTATCAATAAACATTTTTAATAATTTTTTGCTTCTCTTGTAAACTTTTTAAAATGTTAGATAGGGCGTTTTGAGTTTTAGGTAACGATATGTATATTAAAATAAACTGTTTTCATAAAATTTAATTTCTTCAAATTTATGTGCATTAAAGTTATTGAAATAAAACAATGGTCGGTGCAAAACCAATAACTTTGTGATAAATAGCTGATAAGTTACTACAGAAAACGTAACTACTAAAATTTCGTAACAGAACGGCACGAAACAGAACGGAAACAGAAAGTAAAGACTAATTCTGCCTTTACATTTTTTAAAATTACAAATGCAAACCATTTTTGGCATACAGTAGGAAGTATAAAAATTGCTTTTAATTAACCATTGTATTTGAATTTAGACAAATAAGCAGCGCATGTATTAACTCTACCGCACAACAGTGCGTTTGCTGACAATTTTTTTTTTCAAAATTAGAATTAATGAAAAATAACTTAACCAACAGGTTAAAAGTAGAAACTTGTGAGTCCATGCTATTAACTCTAATTTTTCTAGATACTGAAATAGAATGTTGGATCCCAAGTAATGAACTTGTGCGAAAATACAAAACCTTTTTAGAAATCAATCAAATGTAAAATTAATACACAAAAGTGTATTTAAACACATTTTTGCTTTACCAAAAATTTTCATGTTCATCGTTTACCGATACCCACCCGCGTGTTATTTCATGCCTACAAGCGATGAGAACAAACTATTGTCATACAACTGTTTTTCGGTTTTATGTTTTAAAGAAGTTTTCGCCATACAATTTTTTTCATTATTTTTAACGAACAAATTTGTTCTGTATGTAAATAATTCTTTTTGACTGAAGCAAATTTAAGAGAGTTATTAAAGAAATAAACCCGAAATTGTCACCCGGGTGGTAATTAAATTAAAGTAATTAAAATGTTAAAAAAAAGTGTGAGACTTAAATTTGAAAAAACGACTTTTTTGTGCGACTTTTTGTTTTAAAAACGACTTTTTGTGCGACTGTTTCAAAATTCTAACCGGTAACCCTGCTTGAATCAATCTTTCTGTACTTGAGTTAAGAAAATCCGTACTCACCGTACTATTAATACTGCTCCAGATTGATTTGAGTACGGATGGATTGATTCTTCTTCTGAGTGTACTTGTCATTAAAATAAAAATGAACGAATTGTGATAAGAGAAAACAAGACATATCACTTCACTGGTGATAATGTTTTATGTGTAGTTACTCCAGAGGAAAGGTAGTTATGTGACTAGATTTTGCTACGGTGGTGGCGGATTCTATCTGGTTATATTACTTTATACGACGAGGATCTATCATTTCACCATGGTTCACTCGGGACCATATCTGCAACTGGCATTTTATTAACCGAACTTTAATGTGTTAATTTAGGTTACTTCAGTATCCTGTTACAGAGTGTTATAAATTTTAGAATTAGAACTGGCCCCTACCACTTTAGGACTGTCACGTGACATGTTTGGTGTAAGTTCCCTTCCCCTCGGCTTATTATAATAAAATAGCGGTCAATCAAAACCAGGGGCCAAATCGTTGCAAATTTTATCAAATAAGGTTTCGTATCGAAAAATATTTCGTGACGTATCGAAACCCGGATTGCTGCATTTGATAAAATTAAAATTTTTTTTTTCGCTTACTCGTAACCAAAAGTTATAAAATAGCAAATTTCGCCAAGAATTTTTTCAACAAAGCCAATTAGTTTTTGGATGAGGATTACGGCAAAATCTAAAACAGCACTATTTTGTACAAAATTTTTCATAAAAGTCGCTAAAAATTACGCCATTAAATATTTTTGAAAATTTTCAATAATTTTCACGAACAGTGCAGTGCGTTATTTTTCCCCCAAATTAAAAAGGTTTCTTTTGAACTGAAAATCTTAGTTTAATTTAAATTCTGCGCTATTTTCCTCTCCTTTTTATTTGAGAATTACCCATATCCATAACAAACATACAGACTTAGGGGGGAATATTATTAAGAGTAAAAGATATTATCTATAAATTATGAAAAACTCAATTTGTTCTTTATTTGTATTTTCTATACTGACACATATTTTTTTGTGGTTGAAAAAACAAATTTGTTACTAACACCATCATTATAGTATGTACTAACAGTATGTACAATAAAACGTACATGAATACATTAAAAACTGAAGCTTTTATATTAAATCATACGTGTACATGAAGGAATTCAATCGGAATTGAATTCAGTATACTCTTTGCCTGTCCGCCCGCCTGTCAGTATTTCTTTATGAAGACTGTATGCTTTTTCTTTTTGTTCAAGCAAAAGTCATCATGTCTGACATTTCTAACAAAGCATAATTTTATTAGAATTTTTCTTTTTTTTTTTGTTATTCTGTACAATTTTCTTCTTTACAAATCAATTTATTATTATTGACTTAAAGAAAATGTATTGAATACGACAGGTATTGAGGATTTAATATTATTTGTCTTTATATATGACTGTAATTTATACGTTTTATACTTAAGCTTGGTTGGCACAAAACAAAATCGTTTTACATTCATTTCATGTTTTCTCAGGGTATCGAACCATTACGAGTCGTTTACCCAAGTTAAAAATGTTCATCCCCAAAATATCCCAAAATAAAAAATTTTACAATTTCTCTCAACTCTCCACATTTTTAAGAGTTTTTATTCCAAATAATACCTTCAAGAATTTCATATCAGTAAAAGCTATTTTCGAAAGTCATACTTGTATGGAAGCTAAAGTCACAGATGGATTTATTTCCCTAAAATGTTGTTACGCAATTCCAGTTGTAATAAGATCCCAGTAGTCCAACCAAAATGCACGATCTTAATGGTAAATAAAACAAAAAGTTTTCGGAGAATCAACTTAATATCTTTTACGATCATAGAAGGATCAATGAAAATTATGTGTGAAACAAAATATCGCCGAAATGTTTGACACGGCTTCGGTGGCATACCTTTTTGAGACATAATTGAGGTTCAATGGCCTTAGTGTAGTACCGAATGGTTTCATCCTATATCTCTTAAAGTGTATTAGCTACGTACACTTTTTCTTTTAAATTTCCCCAAAGGAAGAAGTCCAACGGTGTCCAATCGAATGATCGCCACGACTTGATATAATATTGAATTTCTCGTGCAAAAGTACAATCCTTGGATGTGTGGTAAGTGGCATCATCCTGTTGGAACCACATTTCATCTAGAACCATATTTCTGACCACTTTTTGTGGATACCATTTCCTAAAGACTCAGCTTGGTGAAATTTGCGGACAAATCACCCGATTGTGGAAACATTTGTTCGATTAAGCTGACCAAAAAATCACGAAGTGCACGAAATGCATTTTGCTATGAACGCCCTTTTTCATAAAAGGCTTCAGCAATTGTAACGCGCTGCTCATTTCTGTATCTCTACATAATTAATTTTGTCAAACATTGAAACAGAGAAATGTCAAATTAAGTTGGGCAAAAAACTTGACGTTATGGTGTGACTCACAATTAACATCGTGCGTACTTATTATATCACCCTTTATAATGAAGAAAAAAATAAATAGAAAATTGATGAATAAGAAAGATTTTCAACCTACTGCGCCATATTCTTGGACTAACAGATACGAAAAAGGTCACCGGCTTACTTCATGATTGATCTTATACATTTGGATGACACACTATGCGTTTAACAAATATCGTTGAGTGTGAGAGCCACCAGAACATAAAAGTAGCCATTTGCTTGTATAACCCGGCACTTGTTTAGGAGCTGTAGCTGTTTAAGCTCCGCTGCTTAAAGAATAGTCATAAGAATATGTTTAATATCAACAGCACCCAGGGATGATCCGTCAGTGAAAACAGAATTTTAACAAGTGAAAGCACACATGTACTTCAGCAACTCCCTTCGCACGATTTTTGGTTGAAGCCACTGCCACCACGTGAAAAACATCGCTCTCTGAAACACACATTTCCACACCAACGGCTCTCGACACTTATTACCGACAACGATATTATGGTTGAATTATTCCTCCATCAAGAAGCCTCAACCATATTATGGTTACCCCTAAATATGTTATGGTTAAAAATTACAATAATTTGTTTTTAAACGTTATCTTCTCACGAAACCGAACACCATTCACAGTAACTGTCTGACCAGCCTTATTCTGGAAAAAATACGGCCCGAGGATGACGCCAGCCCAAAACCCGCACCAAACAGTCACTCTGTGTGGGTGCATTGGTTTTTCGACAATCACTCTTGGATTATCGTTCGCCCAAATGCGGCATTTCTGCTTATTGACGAATCCATTTAGGTGAAAATGTGCCTCATCACTGAAGATGAAGTGCACGATATGCATTTTGATTTGAACGACAATTTTCATAATAAGTCTGAATAGCTTTAACGTGTTGCTCGAGTGTTTACCTTTCCATTGCTCAAATTGAGTTAGTCTAAAATTGAGAAATTTCAAATGAAATGCTGAAAAACTTGACGCTTAGGTGTGGTTCGCATTCAACATCGGCCCTAAAAAAATTTATATGATAGCAAAATATAAAAAATAGCTCATAAATATTTTAACACAGTAGGTAAACTGTTTACTCAAATGAAAGACAAATTAAATAAGATGGAGATGTCTAATATTGTGTATAAAATATCTTGTAAGGGCAATGATAGTGGACAGTGTAATAGAGTATATAAAGGTGCAACAAAAAAAAAAACTAAAAACTAGGATAGCACGACATAAAACAAAACAAACTAATTGAAATATTTCATCACAAAATATAGCTTTATCAACTCATTGTGCAAATAAAAACCATTTTCCAGATTTTAAAAATACAACTGATTCAAACACAGAAAATAATTATATAAACGTAGATTTATGTTAGAAATGTTACAAATTATAAAGGATCTAAAAATGTCGAGAATTAATTTTAAGTCAGACACTGAAAATGTAGCACAAAATTATGGACACTTACCACCATATTCAACTAAAATATGAAATGGGAATTTAGAACATTTAAAAGAAACCTTGTTAATTAATTTTTGAATCCCAAGAAAAACTTTGATTAAAAACATTTTAGGTTTTTTAAAGGTTTATGAAACGAATTTTCTATGCAATTTTTTTTTTATGAAAATGGGGTGAATTTATAAAAATAGAAACGAAAGCAAACAATTTATTAATATTGTAATAGATCAAGCTTGATTTGAAAAATATGATTTTGTATAAATTTGTTACAAATTGCTAAAAATTAATAAAATAAGAAAAGAAAAAAAACCCTAAAGTATCATTCAAAGAAGTGCCGAAATATTGTTTCAAATAAACATTTAAAGTTTTTTTAAAAAAGAGCTCAAGCTCAACAATTAATTATTCCAAAATTTGCAATATAATAGGACATCAGAAAAAGTAAACTAAAAACTAAAAAATTTCCCAATCTAAAAATCTAAATTTGTAAAATCTAAATTTGTATTCTCCCCAAATTTTCGGGTGAATCCTGCACTTTGACAACACTGGTCTTAATACGTTTGTCTGCATAACTTTTAATCTTGTTGTTGATTTATGGTTGAGTTTCTTTACAAAAAAAAAAAAAATAAATAAATTAACAAAAAAAAAAAACCAAATTATTATTAAATGTAAATTTGATCCTTCTTTTCTGCGGGATTTTGTATTGTTCATTTTAATGTTACAAAATTTGCATAAATATTTGAGTTTCTTTTTCATTTTTTTACTTTTATTCATTTTGTGTTTTGGTTTTTTATTTATGTGTTTCCTGATTTATTTATAAATTAATAAAGCAGTGTAAAAATTTTCTTTGCATTTAATAATTCAAAAAAAAGAAAGAATCAGTTTGCTATGATTTTCTATTTATTATAAGTTCAAGCTGTCAAGCCAATGTTTACGCACTTATTTTGTAGATTAAATCAACCTTAATAGCCCTCTTTTTTTTTGAAGCAGAAATGTTATGTACATTTTACGTTTTATGTGAATGATGGATTTAATACCCTTCACCGAAGGAACAAAAAGTAAGTTTTTCATTCCGTTTGTAATTTCTACAATATTATCCTTAGACCCTATGAAGTGTATGCATTCTGGGTCCCGATGATTAGCGAAGTTTTTTTAAGGCCGTTATACACTATCCCACAAAGTCTTAAGTATTTTTTGACAACTCTTACCTGATCTAATTTTCGAAACCACAATAACAACCTATCATGACAAGGTATTGTATTTTCCTCAAAATATGAAAGACTTGGGTGCTAGTGAAAAGTACTGTTTAAATGGGGTTTCCAAAGAACTCAATTCAGCCAGATCGGCCCTTAAATGACTCAATATGAGCAAAAACCACGACTACGTCTAATTTTTCTGCATATCTGGAGAACGAAAGGAGCCAACGTTACCAAATAAGATTAAAGGATCTTGGTTATCAATACACTCTATACCTCTTTAAAAATATGGGCGGGATTAGAGAAGAGCGCTTGGCACTTCCCATACAAACACATTATAAATTTCCTAATATCTTAAGAACAAAAAGACCCAACATTTCCAAATAAAGTACAGACATCGCGGTTATAAATGCACAACATCTCACAAAATGTGGGCAGGATTGAAGAAGTGGGCGTGACACAAAATGTTTTTTTTTTTATATCTAAAGGACTAAAAGAGAAACATTGTCCAAATTTGTTACACAAGGCTGGGTTATTAATATACAACCTCTCTATAAATTTATGCGGTTTGGAAAAGTTTGTGTGTACAAAAACATTATAGATTTCTGTTTATTTGGAGAACGGCAAGAGCCAAATTTTCTAGATTTGTTTATCAATACACAACATCCGACAAACTGTGAATGGGAGTGGAGAAGAGTGCGTAGAACCAAAAAAAAATTGTGTATATCTAAAGAACTGTATCTATTTAAGACTTTCTATTCTTATCGCGACATGGTGAAAGGGTATATAAGATTCGGCATTGCAAATTATAGCATTCTTACTTGTTTTTAAATAAATATTTTTTTGTTAAATCTAGCGGGGAATAATCACAAATGGAAATTGATACATTAATTTTCGAAATATTACGATTTAATTTGTGAACGAAAAGAAAACATTTTGAAAATAAGTTGCAAAAAGGTTCTTAATAAAGGGACATTAATTTCTTTGTTTGTAGGAGGTTAAAAAAAAGAAATATGAGTATTATTTATTGTAAAGGAATTTTTTTAACAAATTTTCTATTTTATAGGGAAAATGTTTTTAATACAAATTTTAATACTTTAATCAGGCTAAAGATCATTTATTGAATTTTAATTTTCATTAAATTATTTTTATGAAGAATGGAATTTTACATCATAAAATTAATCTAAATTTGTTTGATAAGTTTTCATTCTTGACTGAACTGGGAACCGAACCCAGGTTTTCATGGACAGGTTGCCCTGACGTTTCGAATGTGACCACACAATCCCTTAAAAGAGGTTTGCCGTTAAATACTTACCGCAATTGCAGACGGCTGCCAGTCAATAGTAAAATATCAAACCAGTAAAAAATGTGCTCCAAAAAGAGCAGGTTTCATGTAGGAATTCATATCTTAAATCGCTTCAAACCTGCTGAAAGGATGCCTGATTTTTGTATGGGTTGTTCCCGGTTTGGAGATCTATTTTGCTGTCAATAAGCGTTTCTTTTAACAAGCAAACAAAGCACACCTAAAGTGCATTTTTAAGGGCTAACTATATTAATTTATTCGTTAATATAGTGCCTTTTTCAATCATTTCCGTAAACCACAATATATTTAATTTTTTTTTGGCTTTCAAATCTTCTTCGTTGTAAGCACTAAATTAGCAGCTCTTTTGTATATTTCATTCTTTATCTTTTACTGCTGTATAAGAGCGCTCTATTATGCGCTTTTTTCTCTTCAATAAACTTGAATTTTTTTGCTGGGAATATTTAAACCAAATTGTATTTTAACCTAAGAAGATCGAAATTTGTTTTTAAATGATTATCTGTTTTAATTGATTTGCATTTTCTTCTTTACTTCCGTTTTCTCGAAATTTTTGTCAAGAAGTCCAAAGTACATTTTTCTGTTTTTCGTGTTAAAAAACGTCAGGGCAACCTGTCCGTGAAAACCAGGGTTCGATTCTCAGTTCAGTCAAGAATGAAATATTATCAATAAATTTTATTTCATTTCATGTTGTAAAATTCCATTCTTCATAAAAATAATTTAATGAATATTTAAATTCAATGAACTTTAGCATGATTAAAATATCAAAATATGTATTAAAAAAAACCATAAACAGTTTTAAAAATTACCCACGATACTAATAACACTGTGTCACAAATGAATCTGACACCTAATTTATGTAAAATTGTCCGCAGAATCCTAATATGAAGTCAGAATGGTCAAAAGTAGAATAGTTTTGTTATGTTTTGTGTTTTTAAAAAAGATGATGAGACTTAAATGTAAATATGTTCATAAATATTAACCGGATTGTATGTTTATCTTTCTTTTTAAAGAAAGGAAATAAAATTACTAAAATAACCATGGGTCGTTTCTGAAGATTAGTCTCGCTAACTGTATTGCTTTTGGCAATTCAGACTTCATCTTCGGATTCAATGGACAATTTTACGTAAAGATTAGATGTCAGATACATTTGGTGAAAAATCTGTCACGTGGTGTTATTGGACACATTTTTATTAAAACAAATTTTTTTAAAAATTAATTTTCGACTTTTTAGGAATCTTATTAGAAAATTATTTGTATTTCTCTAAAAAAAATTGCTATTTTATATGAAATTTCACAAAAAATTGCTACATTACGCAAAATCTAAGAAACGCATTTTATATAAAATCTTAAAAAAATTTCTACTTTAAAGGATAAATTATTATTATATATTTGTATGCATTAAGATTATTTCATCGTTGTAATAAACTTTTATTACAAGGCAATTTCTTTTCCAAAAAATCCTCTTGCAAATCTTCTTTTTCTATTACGACAACATAAATTTTGATTTATCCATAGACAATCTTAATGTTTAATAAAATATACAAAAAATGAAATAAAAACAATTTAAACGAATTGGCAATTTTAAGTAAATGAGTGTATTACGAAGAATTCTTGTTATTAAGCCTATTTTGTCTTTAAAGAAAAATCACAATATAACGAAATAACAGCAAAAACGATAAAGAGGAAAAGATATTGTAATGAAGGCCAACAATAATTTTTTTTTTTTTTTTTTGTTGAGTTGTTGTTAAGCGCTACCACGCAAACATATGTACACCGACGAGAACACACCAAATTCATTAAAGTTCTAATAACAAAGAAAATATGTGTAGTATACTTATAGGAAAAAACAAGGCTATAAAACTAAAAGTTGGAGTAAATTGGCATTAACTTCCAAAAAAAAAAAGCTAACCTGGGGGTAGTGGGCGGGCGGCAAATGTTTTTGGTGTTATAATAAAAGAAACAACAAACACGACCGAGTACCGACAGCAATTCCAACAATTACAACTCAACCTTTTTGAGAGTAATTCTAAAATGGAAATCATGCTTAAGTTTGTTACTTTAGGCATACAACTGTGGCAAGAACTTAAAGTGGAGAAGCAGGGAGATTCAACTTAAAAAGAACCAAATTTATTGTTGAAAAGTACACTCCTACAAAGATGTTGTCACACCAACTCAAACATACAAAAAAAAAACACACATTTATATGCTTTTACGTTTGCTGTTTACTTCTGTGTTCTGTCTCTGCCTGTGTCGCGTCAGTTTAACGAAAGACAGATTTACGACAGATAAAAGTTTAAAATGCGGAACGTAAAAAACAGAAACAGAACATCAAAATTAAAAAGTTAAACATAAATTCATGCCAGAGGCTTTAAAGAAAAACCATCGAAATTTTAATATTAAGATATTGTATAAATGATTAAATAAATATAGAAACTTAACAACAAAAGTGTGATTGTAAAGGAACATTTTGCAGGGAACCTAAAATTTAACAAAAAGTTACTTCAGAGTATCTACTCAACAGAGATTTTAAGCAAGGACTAAAGTGGGGTACACACTATCGAACTTGAGTAACAATAAAAAATTTTATCAGACAACAGTCAACCTCAAAATAATCTGCCGCTGCCGGTTGAGTTACGACAAGTAGCGGCTACTTTATCAAGCCAGTCAAATTTTGAGCGAAACTGTCATCTATGTTCGATTGTGGGTAGCTCAATTAATGCATAAGATTAATTATTCATTGCCACAACTATTATCAAAGTAATTTCGTGGGAATACAAAATTTTTTTATCTAAAAGCTACAACTTTGATACAAAAATCAATGTTTAAGATTTATTGCAAAAAAATATAAGAAATTTTGTGAAAATTTTCTATTCGTTAACCCGTTAGACCTAACGCTAAACTTCTGGGAATTTTGCATTAATTTTTATATAAACGGTCTCTATATCGTACGAAAATATAATCAATGTTTAGGTTTTACCATTTTTATACCTTCCAAGGGTTTTCAGAACATTTAAATATTGAAATTTGTTATTTTGTTTAGCTAAAATATGCTCACTTCACTAATTGTTAGCGAGTAGTACTTTTGTAATTGAAAATACAACCTACTTCTGCCGCACATTTTGACAAAACTAAAATGTGATGCAAGACTTTCGCAATAATTCAAGTAACGCGAATAATGTGCGGAATATGTGAGAAACAAAAATTAAGAACAATCAGCGCAATCGATGTATTAGGGCCTATTTGACATTGGCCCAATAGAAACGAATATATGGAGACCGAAACCCACCTGCACAATCGATGCATCCCGTAATGAAACGGTTTGGACATTTTCTATTGCACATCAAATATTTCAAAATTTTTTCTGTTTTTTAAAAAAATATTTACCAACATGAAAATATTGAAAAAACTTGGTCTTTTTAGAAAATGTTTGCAAAAGGAATTTTTTTAGAAAGTAGCTTTTTGCAATTATAAAATATAACACGAACTCAACGCGGTCGCATTATTTCCAGGCACACAAAAAAAGATAAATATTAGTTTAATATGCATATTTTTGTAAAAGCTTAAAACTAACTAATCGTTTCCCGTACCGAAAGGGTTAACAAATATTTAAGATCTCAGAAGTAACAAGCAAACACAAACTTATTTTTATATGCAAAGAAAATGAAATATTTCAAAAAATTTTCCACTTGCAGAAAAATCTTCAAAATCCTCTAATTTATAATTCTTGAAATGACTTTAACGATATCTGATGATTAACTTGGATTTGTGTCTTTTTAATATGAAACATGTGGCAGCAAATAACTAACAATATAGACGTTTGCCTTCAATTTATTTAAAGGCTTTTCTTCCATCAACTCTTAAGGATTAATCTGTATCATTCTCATAAGATATTATTAAATATTTTTCTTATTCTGGTAAATATTTTTTGTTGAACGTTTAATATCATTACAGCAAACATTTATACGTATAAAGATAGATAAATATAAAACATTTAGAATGCCGCAAAAAAAAAAACTATAATAAGAAAAAAAACTAATCCATAAAGAATTTGTTAACAAAATGAAATAATTTTTAATAAATTCAGTTTTCATGTACACATACAAACAAATCGTGGAAAATATGCACAGATATATTAATATTTATATATATATTTTTTTTATTTTAGATATCGTCGGCCTAAACCTACAAAGTGGGCAATAAAATTAAAAAATTGTAAATATTTTTTGTTAAATTACACTATGCAACAAGAAAATTTCAAAGCAGAAAAATTTATTGTTTTTTTTACATTTTTTAAAATTATAGCAAATACAACCAAAATGACACAATAGAAGACTTTGTGAATTGCCCTACAATTTTTATAACATTATCTTAAATGTACGCAAATATATTCCATATTTTAGCAAAACCCTAATTTTTGAAGATTGTGCTCCACAGATTTTTTATAACTTGAGACAGGTTCGTACAATTTTGTTCCGGGCCCACACTGTGACAGTTTTCTTTCAGGAAGTCTGAGTTTGTAAGCGAGAGGGGAGATAAAAGTGGCATATTATCTTTCTCTCACACCAATAAACTCAGACTTTCTGAAAGAAAACTTTCATAGTGTAAACCCAGACTTTATAAAAGTTTAAAAACTGAATTTTTGTGCGGCATTGAAAGTTTTATACAAATAAAAAATAATAATTTAAAAGATTTTGTTTGTCGTGCTTAATTCC
This sequence comes from Pollenia labialis, assembly GCA_949318255.1. Classification (NCBI taxonomy): domain Eukaryota; kingdom Metazoa; phylum Arthropoda; class Insecta; order Diptera; family Polleniidae; genus Pollenia; species Pollenia labialis. The sequence continues at coordinate 127,022,912 of OX439142.1, read as the reverse complement.
CAATTTTTATTCTTGATAAAAAACACTGAAATTTTTTGTTGCTTAGGCCAGATCGTCAGGAAACTTCATCCAAAGATGAACCAAATAAAACTGTTAAGCGTATAATAATTATAAGCAACAGTTATACTTGTAACAATGTCAAAGTTTATACAAAAAAATTAACAATAAACAGTGAGTTCATCTCTTCTTACATTCCCCACTACAACTAATTGGAATTCTTCCAATATTAATTGTATTTGTAAGCAGGTTAAGAAAAAACAACTTGAGAAAGCATGTTGCCAGTTAAGTTTTTTTTAGGCCGTGCACTTGCCATTTCATTATCAAAATAATTTTTGGGAACACAAAATTTTAATTTAAAAGATTTTGTCAGTCGTGCTTAATTCTCAATTTTATTCTTGATAAAGATGTTTTTCAGTGAAAAGCGAAATATTGGAACAATTAAATAAATTATTTACAACTAATAATAAAAAAAAAGACCTCGAGCTCAAAAAAAAGTTTTTTTGATTAAATCGGTTTGTTCTTTCTGTAACTTTAGTGGGAACTTTTCGCATCGAAACATGTGAAACAAAACATTCCATCTTTACTGGAAAAGCGAGAAAAAATTGTGTATGTAACGTCTGTCTGTCGAAAACTATTAAAAAAAGATTTTGTCGTTACGTTATTAATATCATAACATTGTACTCGAAGCCAATGTGGCAATGCAGACGTAGAGAACGCAAGTTACACATGTCGTTGACTGCGACCAAACATTTTCTAAAATTTAAAAATTTTCTACGACGGCAGCGAAAGTACAACCTTCGGCTATACCAAACTATTTAAAGTGCGACTTTAATGCTTGTTGTTTGCAAACGAACTTTGAAGCATTCGTATGTTTTATAAAAATGTTAAAAGCAAAATAATTAAACAACGAAAAGTTGTGCCAAGAACCAAAAACTATTATTTTTATTATTTTCATTTTGCATTTTTAATACCTTTTTAGTTTTTAAATTTTTTCTTATCCCATTTCTATTCGTTAGTTTATTTGATAATTCAAAGTGGGAACTTTTCCACGGAAATTTTACAGACGCACTTTTTCTACAAATTGGGGAGTAATTTCCTTACGTGAGTGAGAAAAAGAGTTGGTTATTTTATTTTATAGCATTTTTGTTTCGTTTCTCAGATTTCAATCGAAATGTATCTCGACGCGAGAGTTACAGAGCATGGGCACTATTTTCTGTAAAAATGTAGAATACATATGTAGGTTACACTGTAGCGGGCAATAAACGTTTCTGTGTTTATTGAATGATTGCCGTAATATTGGTAATTATTAAAAATAATTGAAAAGCTTTAGAAGAGATTTGGTTTATTTGTTATTTTTATAATTTTTTTTTTTTCTTCAGGCCTTTTTTGTTCGTAGGAACGATATATGTATGTATATGGCATATCATATTTGTAATTTTTTATACACTTCATCACTAGCGGGGAGTGAAGGTATACTAAGTTTGTCATTTCTATTGCAACTTTTTTTATATTCCTATAAGAATCTATAAAATATATGTGTTCTGGGTTCTTGAAACATTCTAAGTCGATTAAGATATGTCCGTTGTCTGCCCTTCTGCTGAAAACACACTCATTTTCGAACAACTCAAAAGCAAAGAAATATATCAATATAAAATTGATTCTTGTTATCTTAAGTAGTTTGGGATGAAATCCAGTAAAATCGGTTCAGTAGGATAAGATTTTTGAATTCAAAATTCCAAAAAACTTAAGCTGGCATCAATGGTGGCGAAATACGCGGATTGTTGTAAGATTTATAAAAGTCTAAAGATTAAGCTGGGTAGGCCATGTATCCAGAATGGCTCAACACAGAGCACAGCAAAGGACACTGAACTCGAGGCCGTATAAAACATGAGCGAGAGGAAAACTCAGATCCCGATGGCTGAACCAGTACAAGAAGACTGCAGAAGAATTAACATCTCAGACTCTAAGCAAGTAGCGCAAGGTAGGGCCCACCCGGGGCTGTAACACCAAAAATAATTCCGATTCGTTCGGTATTGACTGAAATAATGAGATATTAAATTGCTTGCGAATCGAGAAAGTACTTGATCGCGCACTCACAATATTCTGTACGTAAAATAACTGAAATTTTAATATAAAATAAATGAAAGTTCAATTAAAAACCGGTCTACCCAAGGTATATTTACACAAGGTAAACTCGTTGGCCCATATGTTTGTCAGCTGTTTACCTATGTTGGAACACCAATGTCAAATTCCGTGTATATGAGCCAAATTTTGTAGATGTGTGCGTTAAATTTATATGAAGACAATTTTGACAATTCAGTTCCACTCGGTTATTTTTATAGAGCAGCATGTCTACACTCCCAAATGAGTCTACCTTGTGTAAATATACCTTGGGTCTACCTATTTTTCATTTATTTTTAACAAAAAGTTCATTTAATTTTTACTGTCAAAAATTCAACACCATATTCCGTAAAATCAAATAAATATTCAGTTATTTTGTAAAATTTTACTGTCAAAAATTCAACACCATATTCAGTAAAAACGATTAAATATTCAGTTATTTATTAAAATTTTACTGTTAATTTTTTACTGTCAAATTGACCCCATATTTAGTAAAAACAATTAAATATTCAGTTATTTATTAAAATTTTACTGTCAATTTTTTACTGTCAAATTGACCCCATATTCAGTAAAAACAATTAGATATTCAGTTATTTTATTAAATTTTCGTTTACTCCACAAAAGAGCCGAATTTCTAAAAAATACCAGACAGACACCTGTCCGCTTGATTTTCTTATAAGCGAGAGAGGGAGAATATTTTTATTTACTTACCCAGTTACACACGTTTGTTTTACTTTTGTTGTACTGACCACGTTGTTTACAGAAGAACTCTCAATTATAAGACACCAGCAGCATGACCGATATGGCTTCGCAATTATTTTACTTTTAAAATTTGATGTTGGTATTTAACTAAATTATTTTAACAAATAGAAAATGGGTATTGCTTACACAAAACAAGCAATTAATTTTTTATAGATAAGTAAAAATTAATTTTTGGTAGTAAAATTATATAAAATAACTGAATATTTAAATGTTTTTACTGAATATGGTGTTGAATTTTTGACAGTAAAATTTTATAAAATAACTGCATATTTATTTGTTTTTACGGAATATGTAGTTAATTTTTTGACAATTAATTTATAAAAGATAACTGAATATTGATTTGTTTTTACGGAATTCGCGGTTGAATTTTTGACAGTAAAAATTAAATGAACTTTTCGTTGCTTTAAATTACATTTTTATTTACTTTAACATAAAGAAGAATTTAACTCAATCAACGGACAATATTAACTGTAACTGAAAATCCGTATTAATATGCACTTAGTTTTTTGAATAACTGTTAGAATCAGTTAAAAATAAAATTGCTTGGAATTTTAAATGTTTATTTATTTAAAAATGACTGAACGGAATATTTCTTAAATAAACTACAGTCCGTTACTGTAATAATATTGTGAGTGCGAGTGCCAGAATTTGACCCCTGATGATGATGATAATGAAAGATTTTGCAAGAATTTGTTTTGCATAAGCAGAAATCATGCCACTAAATTCCATGAACTTGGGTTCATAACTAACCATGGGCACAATAAAAACGGAGTACCAAAAATCGCTTTTAGACACATTAAATGCTGAAAAAATTTATCACTTTATTGGAATTTGGTCTAACTAAGATTTTTAATACTTTAAATTACGAGCGATCCATAATTTACAATAGGCCCAATGAATATCACTTTAATACGCCTAACAGATTTCTGAAACAAAACATGTTTTTTTAAATACAGTCTAGTTAAGATTTATATGACTATTTGGGAAAGACTTTCACCTGCAACCACAACGAATTATAATACTGTGAGATAAGTTGTGGTTTATTATTTATAGGCGGAGGGTATCACAGATTCGGCACAGATTTCTTGCTTAAGTTTTGTTTTTTTTGCTAAAGACGTCAGTTAGATAATAAAGATTAAATTTGTTCAACATTTTTTTAACAATTTAATTAAAGTTCTTCATTTTGCAATTTATAGGACAGAATAATGTTTTTAAGTAAACATGTTTGACATTTAATATAATCTGCTAACACAACTTGTACTCTTAATAATTCATATGTTGTTGCCCACTCATAGTTATTAATTACTGTTGTACAAGACAACACATAATGCATGTCCTTTTTTCAATCTTTTTTGCCCTCTCTTGTAAAAGTTATAATTGTGCGTAGTTAAACAGTATCACGTCTTGTCTATTTATTGTCTTGTACGCCAATAATTTTTACCATCTTAACGTTTTTCATTTTTCAAACTCTGCTAGCTGGACATAACAGCAGTGCGCATCTACAAGAACAGTATACAGCGTTCCTACAGGATAGATTTTATGCTGTTAAGGAGTCTACATGTTGTCATTTAAAGACAGTAGTCCATAACCAAATACAAAACTTCTATTTAATGCCAATATTTTAGGAAGAGGTAGCAAAACAAAAACTGGTGTAGTAGATATTGCTACAGAATTAAGAAAATATATTGTTGTGTAGATTTTATTATAACAATTAAAACAAACATCTCAAGATTGTTCCTGCGGGATGAAAAGTTATCTCACAATACAAAATTAGTTTAAACAGTTTTGTTAGGGACTTAACAGGCAAAGAATAAAGTTTTATATTCCTGCATGTATTTGAGATATTGATTAAGGAAGTTTGTTTTCTTTTTTTACTCTAGGGGGAAGAAGTATATAGGAAAATTATGTTAAATGTATAGGAAAATTTTGTTATGGTCTGTGCACAATGATGTAAAGGGATTTGAATAATGAGAAGATGCTATTATAGAGTTAAATACGGAGAAAAACTATAATTCAGCCCTGGGGAACCTAAAACAAATAAACGAATTTTCCACAAAATTAAATCTAATTAATTTCATTCGTATTAAGGTCACAGAAGTGGTATACGTTTCAAAAGTTTATTTTGTGAAATTACAGCTTAAAGGAATTTTCTGTTATATTTAAATGTCCTTGAATTACACCACCCTGTTAAAGTCATAATGTCTCGCATCCTTTAAATGAAGCAAGTAAAAGTGCTTTGTTTCATTCTTCCATTACATTCTTCTATAGTTGCATTGTAAAATCTTAAGCAAAAATGTTTTGTAAGTTGTATCCTCCACTATGGGTATGTGGGTATAAATTTAAATGATGTTTTCGTCGCCTTAGAGTGTAAACCTGCTGACTAACTTTTAGGAAATTTTACAGGGCAGACATTAATCTTCTAGTGTTTTCTGTTTCTTGCTTTAGAAGAAAATCTAGTCCCTAATTGAAGTAAATGTTTTTCTTAGTCAATGCGGCGCCTATTTATCTTTCCAACGGTATTAGAATATCATATAGTTTAAAAAATGGATTTAACAGGTTTTCACTCTAAACTTTCTTTTATTAAATATTAAATAAAATAAAAAATCTTTTTCAAAGGAGCTCCTAAACGTCACTTTTTTCATTTTCACTAGATGAAATTATAGACATTTTGGATCCATTGTAAATACCAAACGGAATTTAGATATTGGAGCTCTTCTCTTTAGATTGTATCAAAGAAATCCCCTCATTTCGTTGAGGATATTTGCAGGTGTACTAAAATAATTGATCGATTTAGCAGATGTTCAATATAACAACAATTTTTTGTATTGGGAATATTATATCCGAATTTCATCATTCTCATGCTTCGTCGGTATTAAAACAAAATCCTCATTTTCGAATTTTTCATCACCATTATTTTCTCAAAACTATTAAGGGCCATTATTACACCTTTCCAATAGTTAAAAGTCGGATTTTGTCGGACCAATAAATAGCTTTGCATTATTACAACTTCCATTTTTTATTGCTGTTATTTTCAATAATAATAATATTTATTAGATGAAAACATAATAAATGAAGGTTTGATAATGCAAAGCTATTTATTGGTCCGACAAAATCCGACTTTTAACTATTGGCAAGTTGTAATAATGGCCCTAAGTAGATCAAAACAGTCTGTTAACAAAAATTTAAGAAAATATTTTTTTTTTTTACCGGACAACTCGTTTCCAAGTTTAATGAGAGCTTTTGGAATAATTAAGTTTTATATGAAGTTAGAAAAGTCCTTAAAAAGGACCTGTGCGTGGTAATATAAAACTAAAAACTGATATTTGTTTAATTCAATCACATCTTTTTGATAATCATATTTTTATTAAGAGGACGACAAAAATATTGACTTTCATAGATACCCACTAAAATTAAAAATATAAGCGCACAAGACATACAGAGATGCAGTAAAGTAATTCAAGGAGCTCTTAACCAGTTTCATTAAAAAAAATAATAATTTTTCAAGTGCCACAGTGTATAGTATACAGTATATAGTGTATACCCTATGCTTTTCTAGACATTCTTTTATTTGTCGAATCGAAACAAAAATGTTTTTGTTATTTTTGGGTAGATCCAAAACATGAATTTCAAATGTATCCCATCTAGATTTTTTTACAAACCATACAACCCAAAACGATAACTTAAATATTGCTATGTTTAATTGTTTACGTTTTCATACCCCATTTGGGCAACAAATTTGTTTCTATCATTCATAGGAATTTTATGAAATTTGCTCCAGAAATTAAATGCGTTTCTGTGTATATTACTAACATTTTAAGATTTAATATAATTATTTAGTTAAAAATATAAAACATTATATGTGTCGTTAAAATTCTATTAAGGTAGACCAATTTTTGTATTATTTACATTACTTAGGAAATTAAAAATTAAATTATTCTAATTGCATAAATAAAACTTTCTGCTGATGACTGTAAATACAGTGGCTACTCTAAAAACAAACACCGATAACAATAATTATTTAATAGTGATAAGTGCTACCAATGCATTTACCTACACATTTTTTGTACTCAACCATCAATTCGTTCTTTTGCTGCTAGATTTCGTCGAAGTAAGTCACATTAAAATTAAGTACAACAGTTTGCATAAAGTGTGAAAAAGTTTCTATTGAGAATCTATTCAATAAAATTTTATTTTGTGAACTAAATTGTTACAAACAATAAAAAAAAATATACCACATTACACGAAAGAAAAAGGTAAGTAAGTAAGTGAGTTCCTAAGCCTCCATGGAGGGCGTACTTCTATGATTAGAAATATACCACGAAGAAATGCGTCGTATTGCATAATCCCTCAGGTATGGAATTACAGTAGGTATTTGAATTGGTATGGTTAAACATTATGTGCTATTATTTTCTTGGATTTCAATAGAGAACGAAAAGGTTGAACTAGAAACTCAATTAATTTCTAATGTTTCGCAAAACTCTCCCCATATTTCAACAACACAATTGATTAAGAAATACAAAATTTGTAATTTTTACAAAATATATAAAATGCAAAAAATCAGGTTTGTGTCGTCACCGATGTGAATATAGAGATTGTCTCAGCAATCAAGTCAGCAGAAGTTAAGGGCCAAATACACTTGTCAAATGCTTGTCCAGCCGGCGAATTCAACGTGTTCGTGTGCTGGACGTAATATTCGCCGTCATATCTACATTTTTTGATTTTTCATCAAGTGTTGTCGGTGTCACACATACAAACACATTTTCACTAATACTACTACAATGCTTGATGAGTACTTTGATCAGTGTATTTGGGCCTTAATATGTTTTGTAAGAACAACCAAAATAATATCACTTTACTAACTAAATACACAGAAAAAATTTAAAATTTTCTCTAATCACCAATTTTATACCAAATACATAGAATCAAGCAACCCATTTGATGTTGCACCTATTACCACAATGATTATATTGATTACTAAAAATTGTAAAAATTTAATATTTTGAATATTTTTTTTAATAAATGAAATTTTTAATTTAAAATTAATAAAATGATCAAAAAATTTTACCGTTTCAAACAATATGTTGATTGATTTTGACAACTTCCAACAACAATTTCACAAGTTTAAATTATTTTATTTGAAACGAAATAATTGTTCGTTTTTTGATTATTATTTTAATTCATAATTCATTTAAAAGAACTAAAATGTTAATTAAATCAAAATTATATTTTTAGTTTTTATTCAACAAAAAAAAATAATTGATGCAATTATTACAATAATTAAGTTTAAATACTTTTTAAATAATTTTTTTTGTCGATAAAAAAACTCTGTGTAATAATGCTATTAAACATAAAAAAATCTTAAACTTACCCATAATTTAACAACCCTAAAGCTTAACAATAATCCGCCTTAATAGAGGAAACCTTCAAGCCTAATTTTTTTTTTCAAAATTCTTAGAACTATCAATTTAACCTATTTTACTAATTATAATTAACATTGAACCTTTAACTTAAATCTAAATATCCTAACACTATTCTAATCCTCAAACAAATTTCAGAAGTTCGATAAAAACATTTAAAAAAAATTAACCATACACACTCCCAATTACAGCCTAAGATTTATTAAAAGAGTGTTACTACTAAAGTTCCAATAGAAACATCAGTTGTCATGTATATAGTGTACATAAGCCTTCGTTTATATTTTTTTCCCTTAATTGAATACATATTAACTTCATTCTTATACTAACCATAATCTTTAATATTTTAACAACAATAAAAAAGTAACGTTCATTCATATATAGATTATAAGTAAGGTCTATATTCATTTAAATTTATTTATATGTATATGTGTTAATTAATCAATTTTTGTTTAGAAAATATGCAACATCACTTTTAAGAAACTTACTACCCAGCGGCGATCTTTGCATACTAAATCACATCTCTTCGATGATGTTTGTCTCAATTTTTGTGTTCAATGAATTCTAGTTTACAAAGTGTATGACGGAAGTGTGTGGAATTTACAAAAATGAATTTCGTTCATCTTTTATAATGTGCTGATATTAGTATATTTCGTATGTGTCCCGTTATTTTTCATTTGCTCCTTTGTAAAGTAGTTTAGTTTTAATAAGGAACAACCTAAAAATATGTCACGAGTTAAATTTTTATTTTTTAAATTTATTACGAAACACAGGTTGGTAAGGGAGAACATCAAAAATAACTGTAAAAGAATAGCCACGTTTAGCAGTTTTTATATGCGTTCAATAAAGCGCTTTTTGTGTCAAAAATGTGTTGCTTCAAAGTGGAAATTCGCCATATAAAATTCATGTCTTCCATAAGCGGTATGGTAAGCGAAACTCTTACATTTCTCCTTTACAAACCTGCTTCGTTTAAAGCACAATTTTTCATTGGGTAAGTGCTATAAACCAAACTTTATGTCCTTAGCAGCTCAAAAATAGTTATTCGATCAGTCTTTTTCTAAATCAGAAAATTAAATAATTTCTCTAATAAAAAGAAATTTGCTAGATTTCTTAAAAGTCCGCGTTTTATTTAAATGAGTAAGACGGCTGTATTTAACTTAACAGAATCTCAAATGCCGTTTACAACAGTGGACTTTTTCGAATGAAAACTCTTCATTGATGAAGACACTTTTATTTAAGAAATACCTAAGGCTATTTTCGTCCTACTGTGCTGTGTAAATAGGTGGACAATAATGTGGAAACTTTGACAAAGAGATTAATGGGTAAAAATTAGAGACAGTCATCGTTTTTCTGTATACCTCAGCCATATGTGGACCGATCTAAATGAATTCCAAAAGCAAATAACTTATGACCAGGGCAACCAGGAATATGCTCTAAAATACATGAGCATTAAATATGCAGTAAAAACATGAGAATATGCCCCAAAAATATTTAACAATTCAATAACAGTTTCTTTTAATAAAAGCAATTCTAAAATTATGATCGGTAAAGCCCAAACACCATAGTATTTACAGACGAGATTTTACCCCATTTGAAAACGATGGGCCGACAAGGGCTCACAGAAACAAAGTTATGTAAGGAGGTTAAATTTAATATAAGAGTTATATGTGCCGAATGTTATCTAAATATTAACATCCACATGATATTTTTTTAGAGACGGCCACTAATTGTTTATTAGTGGTCGGTTGGGTAGATTTGTGGAAAACGCTAATAGTCGTTGTCTAGTTAATCGTTAAAAAAAAGATTCCTTTTGAACACAAAAATAATACTGGTTTTATCCTACTCAACAAAAGATAAGCACATTTAACTCCGTTCGGTTTTTTTAACAGCAAACTTCATTGTGTCCGGTTCAAATAAAAAATAAAAAAAAACCAAACATTGTTTTAAAAACAAAATGCACATACGCAATAAAAACAAAAAGCCAGCTAAAATAATTTTACACACACAATCTGTTCGTGCTGCGGTCGTTGCTAAAATTGGTTATTTGTTCATTTCTTTATAAACGTAAAAAAAGCAAAAAAATTAAAATATAATATTATTAGTACGATTTCCGTATGACGTGCAAAATTCCCAGTTTTTCATATTTGATAAATACACTGAAATTTATTGTTGAGGGAAAGCTAGCTTCTATGCACATTTCACTGGTTGCTTAGGCCAGCTCATCAGGAAACCTTTTCCAAAGATTTTAGAAAGGCCAAAAATATTATACAAATAAAACCCTAAAGCGAATAAGAATTATAAACACTCAAAGTCTAACTTGTAACAATATCAAAGCCAAAACAAAACACCAACAATAAACAGTCAGTTTATCTTTTCTTACATTCCCCTACAATTGGTTGGGTTCTTTCCGACTCGAATTGTAGTTGTAAGTGGGTAAAAAGAAAAAACAAAATTAAAAAACAAACTGCTTCATTCTACTGTCTTCGTAAGAAAACAACAACAAAAAAAACCAATTTGCCAATTCAGTTTTTTTGCACGGGCACATGCAAGTATGTATATTATCAATGTTATTTTCGGGAACACAAAATTTATTATTAATACGATTTCCGTATGACGTGCTAAATTCCCAGTTTTTCATATTTGATAAATACACTGAAATTTATTATAATTATAATGTGTGTGTACAAATTCACTACAATTGTTGTGCTTTTTAACGAAGAACAGAACACTATTTAATGTTCGGCTCTATCGTGGAAATAGTTACGAACGGTATTAAGGGTTGTGTTCGTCTACACAAACGCTAAAAAATAGATATCGTTCCTCGGTGTGTGAGCACAACGCTAAATATTGTTCTGTTAATTTTCGAACACTGGTTAAAATATATGTGACCTTCCCCGAGAAAAGTGTGTTCAAAAACGGGGATGGACTTCCGAGTGGATTCTGGTACCTAAAAGAGTGTAGAATAACTATAAATGCGTTTTTCTCAAAACTTAATTTTCACAACATAGGTCCTTTTTATCGGAGAATGAAGTTAAAGCTATATATGGATGGAAACTTTGGGTAAAAGTGAACTAATTCGAAAAGAATTTAATTTACAGTAAAATATTTCTGGGGCGAATTTAATCTAAGTTTCAATATAATTAGTTAGTTTGTGCACAAAAAGAGTCTAATTTAGATATATAGACCGATTCTCACCATTTACATAGACTTTATACTTAGCACAATTAAAATATATTTACCAGCTTGCACTTAGCGCACAAAATTCTACTGGGCAGGCAACAACCCAGACGGATGGTTGTCGTTAGATTTCTTTAAAAAACTATTCTAAATTGATTGGTATACCAGATTTCTATGCATGATTTTTCCTTATTGTATATAAAATTTTAAAAAAGTAAAAACTAAATGTAGATGACAAAATAGAAGCAACACGTTGGGTATACAAAACGAAATCTAGATGTGTATAAAAACCTAAATGCTACCATATTTTAAAGGAAAACTGAAGATAAACACACGTACGCCAAAAAAACGTTGATATAAATGAAGATAACTGTTAGGTACGAACACGGCCAGCTTTCTTTTTGTAGAAATTAGGTCATTTAAACAGAAAAGCCGTAATTTTGCAAAAAAAAATTTTTTAATTTTTATATTAATTGTTTTTAATTTTTATTTGCTGCGAAAGCTCTTTTAGTTATATAAATAAATGATAATGTATCAAAATTAGCCTCGAAAAGACAAAAAAATATGCGCTGCAAAGGCCTCTTTTCAATGAAACGGTAAAATATGCACAAAGAAATCGATGTCAAAAATTATAAAAACCTCTAAAACGGATAAATAAATTGTTTCTGCTTTCAATGGTTTCCCTGCTCATATGCGATAAAAATATATGCACAACAACGTATGGTGTTTTCTTTTCTACAAAAAATACCACATTTTAAGAGGTGTATGTATAAAAAGTCTTATCGAACATGTAATACTGCCATTTTTTATTTGACGAGAACAAAACACAAAATTGGATCGCCTTGTTTTTAACAGCTGACAAAAAGTTTGTTCTTTTATATATAAAAAATATGAACATAAATCAAAAAGTGTGTTCCTCAAAATATAAAAAAAAATATACATAAACCTACATTTGTTAATAGATTGATATTAAATAAAAAAAATTAACAAAATTAATGACGAAGTTCCAATTTCTTTAGTTCGTTTTTCATAAAATATGTAAACAAGAATATACCTTTTCCAGATTGCCGATATATTAACACCAAGTTTTTACGATATCTGGATTTGACGTTTTTTTTTCAAAAACAATTTTATAACACCGAATCCATTTAATTTTATATCACTGACAGCCTACCATTAACAATGTGCATAATACTTTCTTTTGTTTTTACCAAAAAATAACTATAAGACTTGAAATTTTTACTGTCCAGATTAGGGGTGAATTTTCACCAACTTCGTCTGGTAACCCTATATCGCTCATTTGCTGCAAGACCGGCATAAGTCAAAAAAATCCATTTCGAGATAAACGCCTTTAAAGTTTTTGATTTGCTCTCATCACAAAATAACGATACATTCTCTTCAAATGGGGAAAGTATAAAAGATATAAATTTGAATTTTATACACAATATAAAGAAAACATTGCGACCAATTCTACATCACTAACTCCAAAATTGTATTTATTGAATTATGCCGGTCTTGCCGCAAATGAGCGATATATAAAAAAAAGCCATTTTTTACAGGGCATTATCAACACTCTCGATTAAACGGGGCGTAAAGTGCAATGCCTTATGACATTTAAGGGTGAAGTTTTTTAGAATAAAGCACGTTGCCCTTTTAGAGTGCAAAGCATTTTTATGAAATGAACACCAAATTGCATTTTTTTAAATAAAATGTGACATTTTTTGTAGAAAAGAAAACACCATTAGCCTCCATCATAACTGAACTCTATGGAAATAAAACCTTTTTCAAACATCAAAGAGACGGACATCATTTAATCTACTCCATTTCACAAACTTAAACATACACCTGTGAATAAAAAGCAAAAATAATGTAATGTAATAATTTTGTTTTTTTTTTTGTTTATTTTTTACTTTTTGTCATTGTTCATGAATCAATTAAATTTGTTGGGAGTTGTTATAATAATTTAAAATTTTTCTTTTTCTTTCACCTATTAAACTTTCCATTTTTTTAATTAGAAATTTCTCTTTATACTTAAAATTTAATATCTGCAAAAATAATTTTCATAGTTGTTTTATTACTGCAGCCCTTCTAACTACAGCAGAAGGGATTTTCAACACACTTTTTTAGTACTTAACTTTAGTAACTAAAGAGAACAACTGCTTCGATAGCAACAACAAATTTTTAAGTACTTAAGGTTTACAAGCTTGTGATTTTATACGACTTTTATTTTGCTGACATAATATTATGAAAAAAGCTATATATATATTTACTTACATACATATATACGAATACATAGAATATAGAAAACGTATGTATATTAAAATTATTAAGTAAAAAAGCACACACAGTGAAAAAATATATGAAAAGTTCAACTAGGGAATAAAAAAAATTTACGTAAGCTGCGCTCGTTTTATATTTTTTATTTATAGAAAATTTTTGATAGAAAGTAGTAAAATAAAGAGTGGAATTTTATTTTTCTATAATTACACTGTCCAACAAGTTACGACTTTTTAATTGGAACAGATTATCAACCATATAATTCGAAAGGGCATGTCGAGTAGATCATTAGGATAAACATGTAGGGTAAACTAATAGTCCAGCTAGTCCGAGTTTGATATTAAAGTGCGTCAAAGCTTTAACTTTTATACACACACCACAATTGTAAAAAGGTATAATGCGGTTGTGCTGATGTGTGTAATACATATCTTAAAATATTGGTCCTAGTCCCACCTTAATGTATGCCGATCAACACAGAATCACTTTCTGAGTCGATCTCATGATGTCCGTCCGGCAGGGCGCAATTTTGAAGATAATTTGATGAACTTTGGTAGATAGGTTCTAATTGCCACAAGGACCAAGCCTATTGGGGCGAATCGGTTCATAATTTCATATAGCGCCTTTTGTGTCTACCATTAAACCAAATTTAATGAGATTTAAAATAAGATCGATCCATATTTATAAGGACATATAAACTATTAATTTTTTCAAAAATAGGACCCCGAGGAGGGATAGGGGGCAATTTATGCCTTTCCAACCTTTTTAACAGATTCTGATGAAATTTAGCTCCCTCTCGAATACTGTGGTGTAGAGTATCATATGGTCGGGCTTCGCCGACTATACTTTCTTGTTTATATTAAATAAATATCTAAGGGTAATTTTTATGGAAGATGTCAACCCTCTTACTGGCTTTTTATGTGTTAACTTGACCCGTTTTTTGATTATCTAGAAAAAAGGGTCCAATTCACTCATAGAGACAGAAGCTAGAGGGCTAGGATCAAAGAGTGACAACCGCTAAATTTTTGGGTTCTTTCACAGAGGCTTAAAGTTCTCCGCCTGCTATCCATTTGGGGAAAGCAAGAACCGATTCTTCTGTTGAAAGGCCCAAGCAGCTCGCTCCTTCCGGTCTTTGCCCAAGTATTCCCTGGTAATGCCGTTTGATCACCCTCTTGCCGACAGCTAGTGTGAGAAGGCGAACCTTCAGTTAAGAAACCCGAATGGCATACTAACATTAATGCGTCTCAGTAACTACAAAACAAAAATACAAAGTCACTGAAACTCAATGCTCACCTCTACGTGTGGTGGACATCTGACTGGAGACTACAGTTGGCAGCTCCAGCAACTAGAATGTAATGGCCTCATCACCTGTTCGTCTGAAATCTCACTGATTATTGAAACCGAAAAAATAGCATCACAGCCAAAGCCATGAATGCAAGACTGGTTATAAATACCATAATCGAAAACGAAATTAAGGCATTTCAAGTTAACGAACAGCTATTGCTTTTCACTGTTGGAAACCAGCTTGAAGATGTCACAACCTTTTGCTACTTGGGTAGTGTTATCGGTACTTCCGGTGGCTGTAGCGAACACAATCAAAACAGACTGACTAAGGCTAGGCAAGCGTTTGTTGTCATAAATTGGTTCTGAAGAGCAGGTAACATTGCAGTTTCTACAAAAATTAAATTTTTTGATAGCACTAATGCTTTATGACTCGGACACCTGATGATACTACAGTTATTCGTCAATAATTTCCTTCTCCAAAGGATTTGGCCTCAAACTATAACAAATTTTTGAGTTATGGTTTAGAGCGAAACAACCTAAAATTGACCTTGAGATCCAAATATGCAAATATAGATGGTAGGAAATCCCTTGATAGCAACCTGCAGGGAGCAAGAGGAAGGGGACGACCTCAAAAAAAATGGGGACGCCAAGTTCAAGCTGAACTACAAACTGCTGGGTTAAACTGGATTGATGTTAAAAGAGCTGCATCAGAAAGAACTAGATTGAGATCAGTTATTGAGGCCCTATTTTAAGGATTATATATATAATAGCCCTTTTGAAAGGACTATTTAATTTAATCCTAATAAGGGTAAAATTTACCCATAAAGAGAGGGGCTAGAGGATAAAGTTGTTCCACAAAAATTATTCTCATAAAATTCGATATTAAAGTCTGTCAATAATAGTTTCCTCAAGCATTAACTTGCAACATTTTTTCATACCAGCTGGGCTATAATTTTATTCTACAAAAATGCTCTTTCAGAATTACAGGGTCGCTATTCTGTTCCAAAAAGCAGTTGGATAATGTAATTCTATTTTTCTATAAAGTAAAATAATATTTAAATAAATTTGTACTGTACTCGAAAAATAAAAAAAAAGGACTCTACACGCACACGCACACATTTACATAAGCACGATCTACCATTGCTGGAAATATAGGCTAACCCAACAAGCAAACAAAAGTTGAAAGATAAAATCAAATCTTTGGAATCATACAAATTTGTGATCACTCCTTTTGCTAAAAAAAATCATTTATGTTTGTAATAAATATTTCTATTCAAAAGAGTTTATTTTTCTCCCTAAATTTTACTAAATTTCATTTGAAGTATCACCCCAATATTCAAAATCTTTTATTTAATTTAATCGGCATTTGTTATGTAAATTTGTGTTGTTAAATTTGTTTTGAAAACCTTTATTAAATTTAAAATATTTTTATGAATACTGACGTTAAGTTCGGAGTGGAAAATTAAATGTTTGCTGGGTGCATATGGTATAGAAGCCTTGCAGTTTTGTATGTTTCAATGTGTGATTTAAGTGCGTTTTTAATTAAAATAAAATGAATAGTAATGACTTTTTGTTCTAGTGTTTTTTTGGTTTTCATGGCACGGCTTTTCTTTTATTTATGTCTGTATGCATTTTTGATGTAATTACATATTTAAATATGGCCTCTAAATAAACGATTAAAATCAAATTAATAAATTTTAGTTTAGTTTAGTTTAGTTAATAAATTGTAGTTTGATTTAAAGAAATTTAAGAAACTTTACTAAGGAAAACTTTCATAGAAAACCTGGTGTGTAAAACTATTTTAAATTCAAAATATTTTTATGAATACAGACATTTAACATTTTAAGGATGAATATGGGCTTTCCTAAAGGTGAAAAGTTATTTGATTGCTATTCAATTGTGTGTTAATGTGTGTTAATGTTGCACATTTAGTCTAACGTCAAGAATGCGATCGTTTTGCTGAGTAATCTGAATGACACATTAACAACGTTGCTACTTAGGCAAGTATGTGTGAAAGCAACTCAACGTTGCAACATAAGCCGCATAGCGGAAATCCTGTTGGCAGGCCCAACACTAATCGGATGTGGAGTCCAAATCAGTCACGCATTTTAAACACCAAAGATTATAGACACCACCACAAATAATAGTCATTATAAATAGCCGATTATCCCAACTCAGGCACGACCAAGCTGGGTACCGTCCACAGAAGTCTTCTACTGATCATATCTACACCTTGCAAAACAGTATACCGCCTGGAAATCACGTTGGTCTTTATCGACTTAAAGAAAGCTTTCGATTTCTTAAGGCACGATGCGATATGGAGCTATTTTGCTTGTAAGGGTATTCCACCAAAAGTTACAAGTCTAATCCAATTTCTCTAAAAGGTGCATGACAATGCCACAATAAAAAATTGAGCTTCAAACAAAGCAGGTTTGTAAGAGAGAAATGTTAGAGGTTCCCTTACCATACCGCTAATGGGAGACATGAATTTTATATGGCGAGTTCCCATTTTGAAGCAATACATTTTTGACACAAAATGCATTTTTATTAACGCATATTAAAACTGGTGAAAGTTGCTATCAGCTTAACACACTCAATGTTTTTTCACAATTATTTTGATATTCTCCCTTACAAACATGCTTCGTAGTAAGGGAATGCCGTGGCACTTGATATATTATTATTTTTTTAATTAAACTTGTTAAGAGTTTGTTCACTTCCTTAGCAGCATCTCTGTATGTCTTATTGCGTAACGCATTATTCTGCGCTTATATTTTTAATGTACCATTACTGCTTCGCAAAATGATAAAATTTTTAATTGAAGATGTGCTCGCTCGTGCTAGCTGAAAAATAAGATGTGATATATAAAAACACTCACAATCATTGCCTCGGCCTTGGTTACGTCGTGCGTAACAAAATCCGCGCTAGGTTCTGTTTATTTCGTCGACGAACTCCTGATGGGACATAAATGTCCCACCACAAGTCTCTTCCATGAGTAGGGACACAAAAAAAAAAGATAATTATTTGTTTAATATGCATATCGTTGTAAAAATAGGACATTATAAAAGCTTGAATCTTAATCGTCTCCCGTACCGAAAGGGTTAAACAAATATGGTTAATTAACATACATACATACATACCTAATTTGGTTATTATATCTAAACTTATTTAGGAATCAAGGTTAAAGTGGGTCTTTTAAAATTGTAAGACTTATGCTGGGTTTTTGAGATCTCAAAAAATTCAAAAATTAATAGTTACATTTAACGAAAACAATCCTAAAATTATAATCGGTAATTATAATAATTACAGACGAATTTTCGAATTGTTACCCTATTTGGAAACGATGGGCAGTCACCGGCTCACAAAAACAAAGTTTTGTTAAAATTTTAAAATTCACATGCGAGTTATTTGTGCTGAATATTATCGAGATATTACTATTCATATGATATTTTTTGTCTTAAAGAGATTTTAGGGACAGTCGCTAAATTGTTTAATAATATTTACATATCAAAGGAAGTTAAAGCCATCTATAGATCACAGCTTTTGGGGCGAATTTAATCTAAATACCAACATAATTAGATGGTTAACGGATACAAAGAATCTAATTTGGAAAGAGGATTTTATGGAAAATATGTAAAATTAATACCGATTCTCACTTCGTCCTTAGTACAATTAAAATGTATTTACCAAATTTAAACAAATTATCTAAAAATTGCAACTTGTACTTTGTGCAATATGTAACATGTTCAACCAGCCGGACGGAGGGATAAACATCGTTATTTTAAAAAGTAATTCTGAGTCGATCGGTATACTAAAAGATTGGTCCGGATTTCTATGTATATATTACACACATCGCCAAAAACCTATATAATTGACTTTTCCTTTACTTTTGCATGTATATAAAATTTTAAGATTTAAAATAACATTTATCTTTAATTACAGCCTGCTTTGTCTTAAAAGTTTGGAGTAAAAATTAAATGTAGATGGCTAATTTAAGGCAACACGTTGGGTATACAGATATTTATTTAAAACACAAACGGTAAAATATGCAAAAACATGCACTAACAAAAATGTCATAAAAAGCTGTAAAAAGGATAAATAAAACCATGTAATCGCATATTTATGGTCTCCCTGTTCATAACCTTTCACCTTAAGCTAGCTTAGTGGAATAGTGTTAGTAGAAATTTCCTTAATCTGCTAAAACAATAGCCAAGTAATAGACAACTAACTCTCTGTTCCTTCCTGAAATAATTATGAAACTTATGCTGCAGAGCTTTCTTCAATTCTCGTTGTGAAGAAAATTACACTTTTCCATTCGTCTTTCCCATTTACAAATCAAACTTAAATTTTTTGCAAAAAAAGTGCCGAACACTTATCTTCTTGCATAAAATAATATACAACCGACAACCACCATATCTCTATGAAAAAATTACATTCTCAAGGTCGAATAGAGGTAACAAGATAAATATCATTAAGTATACCAAAGCGATATCTGAGCCACACTTTTTCATTTATTCAATTCGTCTTTGGAGCCAAATACCCCCTCAAATACAAATTATTAGCAATGCAGGCCATTTCAAATCTCCCATATTTAGGCACTTTACGTAATTATCAGCGATATGAAAAAAGTTCTTTTATATGACCAACTATCAGTAGCTTGTTTCTCCAAACATGATTTGATATTCCTAACTTTTAATTTCCAGTTGCAGTATGTATATGATAAAACTACTTTCTATGATTTTAGGAATATGAATAATGATCTGGTGTCCTTTGAACTATCAAATATTGATTGGAACTCTATTTATTATATGCCTTTGGTTGAAGATCAATTGAATTTCTTAGAATATAATTTGACAAACGTTTTTAATACATGTGTTCCTGTCAAAACAGTTAAGCAAAACGCTAGGAAAAAACCATGGTTCAATGCAGAAATCAAATCAGCAATTGCTCGTAGAGATTTGTGTTATAAACGTTGGAAAATTTTTAAAACTACTTAATTCCATATTGACTTTTGTAATGCAAGAAAAGAAGTAAACAGGATGATAAAAAGTGCAAAATCTGAGTATTATTCTAGTCGTTTTTCATCAGCAATTGGATCAAAAAACACTTGGCAAACTATACGTGAAATCGGTATTGGTAAACCAACATCTGTTGATGCTACTGCAATAGACATAGATGAAATCAATGAGTCGTTTACACATTTACCTAATGTTCCATCAAATATTAGTTATTATGAACAATGGCCTGCTATTCATGGTAATAGTTTTAATATTAATTGCGTAATTGAGTCAGATGTTATGTCGAGTTGTCTTGCTATTAGGTCAAATGCTGTTGGGTTTGACAACATCCATCCGAAATTTTTACGGATTATAATTTTGCTAATCGTACCTTATATTACATATATTTTCAATAATATCATCACGAAGAGCGTTTATCCCAAAAACTGGAAATATGCTAAAATTATACCCATCTTAAAATCAAACAAAGAATATCGCCCAATTGCTATTTTGCCATTATTATCAAAAGTGTTTGAGCGATTACTACATCAGCAAATTATTAAATATGTTAATAATAACGGGTTATTTACAAAAAGACAATCAGGATTCCGACGCAGTCACAGCTGTATAACCGCACTAATTAACGTATCTAAAGAAATTCGTAGTAAACTTGATGATGGCAATATTTCATTCCTTGTTCTGCTGGACCATTCTAAGGCATTTGACACTGTGGACCATGAAGTCCTCTGCTTTAAGCTGCAAAAAATTTTTAATTTCTCCCCCTTATCAACACGTTTAATGTCATCGTATTTATCAGGCCGAAGTCAATCTGTTTTCAAAAATAATAAAACATCTCGCTCGTTACCTGTTTGGAAGGGTGTGCCACAAGGATCAATACTTGGGCCATTACTTTTTACACTTTATATAACTGATTTGGAAAAAACACTACAATTCTGTAATATACACATGTACGCTGACGACGTTCAACTTTATATAAGTAGTGGCTTAATGGAGATAAATAACTGTGTGAAAAAACTGAATGCGGATCTTAAACACATTAATGAATGGGCAAATACAAATGGATTATGTATAAATCCCAAGAAGTCTAAATGTTTGGTGATTACTAAGAAAAATTTTACGTTACCCGTTGAACCTAAAATAATGCTTGATAACCAAAAAATTGAAAATGTATGTACAGATAAAAATCTTGGTATCACTTTTAATTGCACACTCACCTGGTCTGACCACATAAATGCTGCTGCTGGAAAAACTTTTGCAAAGCTACGAATTCTTTGGAACACCCAGCCTATTACTCCACTTAATATTCGAATTCTACTTGCGAAATCTTATTTAATACCTACATTATTATATGGATGCGAAATATATGCCAGCTGTGACTTACGAAGTCTAAAAAAACTTACATCCACATATTACTCTATACTGAGATATGTTTTTAATTTGAGAAAATATGACCATATCTCTCAGTACGCGAAAAAGCTCTATGGAGTCACAATGAATAATTTGTTAAAAATAAGAACCTTGATCCTACTACACAAAATCGTATATACCCGTCAACCACCATACCTTTTTGAGAAAATTCAATTTACACGTTCTAGAAGATTAAATCACATTATACACATCAGACATCAAAGTTTAATATCTGAGTGGCAATTTTATGTACATTCTGTCCGTCTTTGGAACACGCTACCGTCGTCCATTCAATTTATAAGCAACGCTCTGCACTTTAAAAAAGAACTCTTCAAGTATTTCGCATAATAACACTTTTCTACTTTGATTTTTGATTCTTCATGTTTTTGTTATTTTTATTAATTTATGTATACTTTATTTTAACATTTTTAAATTTTTATAATTTTTTATATATCTTTATTATGAACTAGAAAACTTATTAAAATATATAAAAATCCTTTACTTTAATTATACGATTATAAATCTTGTTGTATTGGAAAACAATTAAATAAACAACTTAAACAACATAAACAACATTTTACTTTATAAATAAGCACTTTTGCCTTAATTTTGGTCTGTTTTTTTAAAATGGTTAGTTATTATTTTGCTTTGTTTTTTATAATTATTATTATTGTTTAAATTTACGATAATATTTACATATCTATAAATATGCCAAATAACTAAGCAATACTTTAATAAAAGACTTGTTCTTGTTGTATTGTAATAACATAAATAATAAATAAATCAATAGTAACAGCAATTGTAAAACAGTAGCTGCTTCATAAAAACAAGTATAATTTATTTGAAACCATTTCAGAATACATATTAAAGTTTTCGTTGCCTTAAAACACCCATGGTTTTCTCTACGTGTATAATGTGGCATGTATTAAGTACGTAATTCTAAAGTAAAATATGAATGTGCTTAACTTTTTTCTTACTTACACAAATTTAATATGTGATAAATATTTGGTTGTAAATTTATGGACCCACCTTTAAAGAAAGAAACAAATATAAATTAAATAATATAAAAAATGTATAAAAGCAATTAAATAATTACAAAAACACTTAAAGAAATGCTATACAAATTTATTATGACCTGTAAAATCTGCTAAGTCATTAACCCCAGTTTTCACAAAGTTCTTAAAGGCATCTTCACATGGTTATACAAAGTTTGTATTCCGATTTTGTAGAATAAAAATATTACGAAAAGTGAATAGAAGTCTGCTGTATGTTTTTGCGGATGGTATAAACAAATTTCCTAAGTTGATTTTGGTTGTTTTTTTAATTGTATAAAAATTTTAACACCTTCTATACATGTTTACTGTTAGTGCTACCCAGGTTTACTTTAAAATACACCTTTGGTGTGAATACATAAGTTTCTAAAATTGTTAGAAAAAAACCTTTACCTAGCGCTTGGAAAATTTTGTATTCGTATTCTCTCTTATCCAATACATTTTGCTTTTACATGATAAAATTTTGTTATTCTACCTTATTTTTTTGACATGATGCCTTAAACTATTATAAAATTTAACAAACTGTTATAAGGGAAAATTTTTAAAGAAAATTTGGTTTGTAAACCTTTATTAAATTTTAAATATATTTATAAATACAGGCATAATAAGTAATTCTAATTATTAATAATTATTTTTTATAGTCAAGTAAATTTTATAACACAAATAAAAATTATTATTAATTATCTAACATGTTTCCTATAAAACTTTCTTAACAAATTTCCTAAAATTTTTATAATTTTAGAAAATTAAAATATTAAATTTTGATTACTTAAATAAAATTTCATTACTTTATAACTTGCAAAATGTTCTTTCACATTCGGCATTCCTAATTATAGGACACCTAAAACCCATAAGCCTCATAAACAAAAACAACAAAAAATACAAAAAATGTATTTATTATTTTTTTTTTATGTCTAAATTTAGAATATTTTGCTTCCTTTTATTGAATTTTTCTAATTTTTTCTAAACTTTTCAGCCAACACACCTCTTAGTGAAAAATAAAAGTAAAAGTTAAAACGGAATTTCTACCCCTGTGAGCCAAAAAAGTATTGGCAAATTTTTTTAATAAGAAAAAAAGGTAAAAGATAATAAAAAATTTAACAAAAAAAAAGAACTTTAATGACTGCACTATAAACAGCCAACAATCAGCCATTAAAAGTTAGTTAAAAAGAGGCCAAAAAAATTGTAGAAAAAAAGCAAAAAAATAAATTAATGTTAGCGCCAGAGATAGTGGAGAAAATGTCGTGTAAAAAAAACTGTCTCAAATGAATGACAAGCAGACATAACAGTATTTTCTTTCTCTGTCTTTCTAACGTCTTTCATTGACGATATTGCGAATGAAGGTGACAAGGACAAAACATTGTTGTTTTTTGTATGAAAGTTGATGATAATCAACAAAAAAATGTCAGGCCGTTAAAATAATATTGTAGTGGGTGAAAGAAAGGACGAAAATAAAATTGGTGGTTTATAAATTACTGTGGTAAATTTTATTTTTTTATTAGTAGAACAAAAAACGTAGAAATTTATTGTCATATTTTTGAAGTATAAAGTATGTTGGCTTGTCCCCAGACAGTCTCAAGAAAATGTACATATGTAAATAATATTTAAATTGTTTGTAAATGAGACTGTCTAGTCAGCCCAAACTAGGCAGTTTAAGGAGTTATCTTTCATTTATGGGCAAATTTAGGAAGTATAATTTCTTAGGCGGAAAATTAAGGATTAATAAAGGTCACAATTACTGAAAATTTCGTTGCTAAGCATAATATTTTTGATAGCAACATTTGAATTTTAGTACACTATCAGTTATAACAACAGATATTGTTAGTTGTAAGTATGATTATTAGAAACAAAATTGTGCTTATAGCCGAATATTTGATAACGATAGAAAATCAAAATAATTTCAATAAACTCCATTTTTTTAAAGTAAATTTATTTTTTAGTATTTTTATTTATAGTTTTTACATTATTTAATTTTATTCAAACATAAAAAACGAAGACATGTCATTTCACTGCAAACTCTTTTTAACAATGACATTATCCATACTTGCACTAAATTGGACCAGCACAGGATCAAAATGAATCAAGTAGTCCAATATAATTTGCAGTACATACAAAAATAATACATATGTACTTGTTTATATACATATTTATAAGAAATATCGGCATACCGCACAGTAGATCTCTTGGTGAAAGAAAGAGAAAAATTATATAACGTATGGAAGACCGGAAACACTGGGCTAACTGCCAGCCAGTTAAGAACAGACGCCCGGTTAGCACTACTAAATCCATGGCAAGTGTAACGGGATACTGGTGGAGAAGGTAGGGGGAACTTTCGGTTAATTCCTAATATTCGCCGCTGGATAGAAAGAAAACATGGAAGCATGAGTAATTTTATTACACAGATGATGGCCGATCATGGTAGTTTCAACAGCTACCTATTATAGATTTAAAACTTACAACACCATGTGGTTTTTTCTCATGTTCGTGGAAATTGTGTGAAACCTTTATCTGCCGCGTAATGAGAGAAAAATGCCGCAGAGTTCCAAACCCCTAATCTCTTTGGTGGACGGGGGTCTAGGATCACGACAACTATGTGATGCAGACGTTTAACAACACATAACCACCCACCCTGATGGAATGCTACAGTGGTACCGGGGTGGATTGGAGAAGATGTCGTGTGGCCATTAGATGATAGCGCGCTATCACTACGTCCATTAAAAAAAGTACTTATAAGAATACGTAAATTACTTACCCTATTTATTAAGTTTTTGTACATTTTCCGTTTTTGCCCGCAAAGATATTTTTTAAATATAAAATTAAAAATTATTTTAATTTATCAAATGTTTTGACAGAAAATTTAGTAAGCAATTGGGGCTTTTAACTATTTGTTGGTTGTGAATTCCGAATAATTATATTTTCATTTCTTGTACTCGAATTGACTCTATTCCAACAATCAATAATTAGCTGCAATAAATGAATTTACATTTATATTACAAAATTTATTGACGAAAGCAAATATTTAATTGCAATGACCAATATTCAGTATTACCCTGTATTAAATTCGGTTGTGATTTTAACCATTTGTACCAATTTTTAGAACTAAATTAAATTAGTTATCATAACTAATAAAAGCATTAAAGGAATCATATTTCAATTAGAATAACGTTATAATAATCAAGAGACTTCAAAATCAGTTAGAACTATACATTTTTAATAGTTGCAATAATAAATTATGTTACTTGATCAATATTTTATTACTGCAACCGTTTCCCAACCAATTTGTTTTCTGTGTGTATGTAAGGCAGTTTTCAGAGGGCTTAACTATTTGCTTCTCTGTACTATCTATCTACATTTGTTACCTTCTCCGAGAAAAGGGATCTAGTGTGTGAAAATTAAGTTTTGGGTTAAACTCATTTCATCATACTCTACACCCTTTTAGGTATCAGAATCCACTCTTAAGTCCAAACCCGTTTTTTGACACACTAGGTCCATTTCCTGAGAGAAGGTCACATATATGTATATTGTATTACCGTGTAAACTGGCCTTTAATAATTCTATATTTTACATCTGGTTGGTTGATCAAAAATCGCTATATTCTCGTTATATGGAGAGAAGAAAAGCATATTCTCATCGCCGCTCATTAATAAACTCAGACTTTCTGAATGAAAACTTTCAGGCTAAGAGCGAGATATTCAAGCAAACAAGTTGGCTACCGAATACTGGAATCGAACAACGGTAGGTAGCACTTGGAAGATACGAATTTCGAAATACAGTCAAAGCCCGGTATAACGAATACGCAGTTTAACGAATATCCGATATAACGAATGGCCAAATTTTTACATTAACTACCTTATATAGCGAATTGCAAAAAAAAATAACCCCGATTTAACGAATGACAAGGCAAAATAAAGAAATCATAACAGAACCGTTAAATTTTTGTGTGTGTTTTTGGCTTCTTTGCTTTATATTTAAAGAACACGTGTGATGTGTTGCTTTTTTCGTTAAAGTCTTAGTAGTTTTGTTTGGTTCATTACGAAAACGAGATTTCAAATCGAAAAAGAATCTCTTTTGATAAAAAATTGAAGATTTTAGTAATATCCAAGTGAAAATATTAATTAAAGTTCTATTTCTACACTAAATTATAAATTCAATTAAATTTTGATGTTTTTCAAATTGTGGACCACCGTTTTTTATAAAATTTTAAGGTAAAAAATTACTGACCGATATAACGAATATCTCGGTATAACGAAAGGTCTAAACATTATATCATTCGTTAAACCGGGCTTTCACTGTAAATTTATCTTGGCGTTTTGAGTTGCTAGATGAAAAAAACTTTCTGTTAGTTAAGTCTTTGTGTAACAAATTGTGGGAGTATATTTTTATACCGTAAGTCAAAGAAAAAATTTGGTTTTAATACCATATTCAGAAGAACATATTCTGAACATATTTATGATAACGTCACATTGCTGAATTAATTTCTCGTATAAAAAGGACTATGTTTTAGTACCCTTGATATATATATTATGGCAATTTATAATTCAAAGACTCCTCCAAAATTTATTCAGAAAAATTAAAGCCTTAAAAAAAGTTAATTTATTTAAATTGTTAAAAATTTTCTTGTATCTACTATTGTATTTCACGCTGTAAAACCTCTGTTAGGAATTTTTTATTAACGGTTAACATGAACGTAAATATTTATTATTCTTATTATAAAGGAATCGAAATATCTTATACATTATTTGTAGTCGTGCAATACATATTAATGCAGTTCCTTCAATATGCTTCCGCCTGCACTTTTTTTGATTACATTCTGTGAATGTGAAAAATATTTCTTGATGCTTTTGGCAGGCCAATTTTATATAAACAACAAATGAATACTTGTGCAGCCAGCTGCTCAATCCGACTGAATGACGACTGGCTGTTGCACAATAAAATCCTTGGAAATGTTACTGCAAACGACTTAAGCTTTGACTGTAATTCCTCAAGTGTATTTGTTGTTGTTGTTCACGTATTCGTTTCGTTAGTTAATGTGTGTAAATAAAATATTAAACATTGTTTGGACAAGGTTATAACCTTTTATGTATATCACAAATACATAAACATTATAAACATATCCACACAAACATACATACATTTGTACTGTATGCTTATACTCGTATGTAGTATATGTGATATTTGTTTAGTATCATGTATAAAAAATGGAAATAAACATTAAAGAAAAGTTAAGCAAATAATAAAATTTTATATATCTGAACGTGTTTTCTTTTTTGCGAATATATACGGATGAAGAAGAAGAAAGGAATCTCAAGTAAAATGCTACGTTGCCCTTTATATCCTTTTTAACATTACAAAGGGTTACTTCACTGTTGTATTTTTTTCACTTAATTTTGCTCAATTTTTTCAGATTTTTATCACAAAAAAATATTTTAAGTTTAATTGTTGACCTTTTTTCAAGAAGCTCTTCAGAAAACTTGTGTTGAAAGGAAATTATGAGTTTGTTGCGGATATCGATACTTAGATGTTGTTATATTGATTTGGGTACTATTTTCTCGATTAGGTCTTATCAATGAAAAAAAACTTTTCAGATAAATATTTTGATTTTTTTGTTTAATAATGTATTACGATATAATAAAAAAAGAAGATTCTTTTGAATTGGGGATACGAGGGGGATTTTTGTTCATATCAAATTAATTTAGAAAATATATCAGAAATTTATTTTTTAAAGGGTTTTACACTAATGTTTGGAAAATCAAATTTAAGTTAAAATATTTTTTTAAAAGCCAAGGTTTTAAATTGAATTATTAGCCCACCTCTTCTAAAAACAAACTATCGCCATATCTCTTTTAGTGATGTTACTGAGCAAAGTTGTTGCTGTAGCTTAGTTTAATAGGAGTTAGGTGGTTCAATGTGGATGTGTGGAGATTAAGTGGACGGTAGGCAATAGCCACCACAGGCAATTATAAGCCGTGGATAGGGTGCTCGCTGAACCAACTTTGCTACTCAATACTTTATAATTTGTAAGCTTTCGCTTCGAAATATTATAAAGGAATCAGCGTGATGTTGAGACAAAGAGAAACAAAAGAATAAGTGTTTGTTCAAATTCAGTATACAATTTTATTTCAGCTCACCGTAGGAGCTTTATGTAAGTTTTATAATGAGTTAGAGAGTTAAAGTTTAGGTTGGTTTGCTTTGAAAGCTAGCTTGTTAGTAAAATATAAAAAAGATTCTCGCTATTAGGAAACTTCGCTTCAACAAAAAAAAAAATTAATGGTTTCGAATTTTAGGCATTTTAGCCATTATAAATAATTCACAATAGTTTTATGTAACGATTAATAAAATAGTCATTACTCTAACTAATGTCTTAACAATCAGCAATCATAATTCAAATCAATTATAAGATACATGTTAGTTAAGATACGTTTGACTTCAAATAAATAAAAATAATGGACCCATAAAAGAGTAAAGTAACAGATTGTTTAAAATATTTTGATTTTAAACAGTTACAAATAACAACTTTTAATATTCGCGAATACGAATATCTGCGGCAATATTCGCCGAATACGAATATCTAATTTTAAATATAGCGACACACGATATTCATATTTGATTCAAAAAATCTCCCGTAAAAATAAATTAGAAAAAAACTGGCAAACTATAAATGTATTTAACATTATTATGATATTCCGATGACTGAATTTGAAATTATCCAGTTTCCACCTGAATGCCACTACTAAACATTTTTAAATTTGAAAACTAATTATATAAAAACCATAAGCACCACGACCCAAAGGGTGTTGTGTTGTCTAAAGTAGATTAAGGTTACAAACAAAGCCAATTAGTCTACACGGTGAGATAATGTATACTTCACCTGAAGTCTGTTTTTAGGAGCGAGGGGAAAAGAAATGGCATCCTATTTTCTGTTCTCTCCTAAAAGATCAAGACTTGAAGAGTCAAACTTGACGTGTGTGAACGCGACACTAAGATAACTTCAATGAACTGTTTGCATACTAGGGTGTTCAATTAATCGGGTTTTATTTTTGTTCGATTAAACGATAAATCGATATTTGACACTTTTAACTTATTCGATTAAACGAATAAAATGTTAAAATTAACTCAAGAAATTTTATAAAATACGAAATATTTTTCGATAATTTTAAAAAAAATTAGTACTCGAGTAGATAAACATTCTTTTTTAAATAAAACTTGTCAATGTATCTCCAAATTGTTGCTTCATTTTCGGGCATTAAGAGTCAATATAAATTTGGATGTTTTGAAACTTTTCACGGACATTCCATCCTCTGGTATGCTTCTGCAAATAATTTCCTCTAGAGACCACTTGCTAAAGGAGTGCACTTTGATTATTTTTGTGGAGCATCTGCCTTAAGTACAATGTTGTAGTCAATGTGTTAGTGGTAAATTAGTGAAGTTGTTGAAGAATATTTACTTTTACACATTTTTGGACACCTGTTATATTTAGCATTATTAGATTTTTCCCAAACTCATATTTTTAAACCAAACTCATGGTTGAGAATGAAACGCATGAGCTATTTTGTTAAAAAATACAAGCGTGTTCTAGAAATCAAAATGATGTGGATTAAGAATAGAGCAAATTTTAAAAACGATCCTGTAATGAAAGTTCATAAACATATCTCATTTTATCTACTTTATTCTTTAAGTATCTTTTAGTTTTGCAAGAACAACTTCATTTCGATTTCTAGAACATACCCGATACATTTATATAACTCTTTAAGTTAACATTACTTTATCGATTTTTCTTTTGTAAAATGAATTATAAAATTGTGTTAAAAAATTTAGCAAAAATATATTACAACGGACACATGCATTTGGCTTGTTTATTCTACTTAAAAAAATTATACATTTAACAGAAATACTATATATTATTATTCGATTAATCGGTATAAAAATTTGATTAATCCTTTAATCGAAATTAGCAATTTTAATTTATTCGAACAATTAATCGTCTTGAATTTTTCGATTAATCGAACTAGAATTAATCGACTGAGCACCCTATTGCATACTTATCAGTGTGACCAGATCTTAAAATTGTTTACAGCTAAATCTTGCATTAGACAAGACATAGCGCATATAGGCCAGCTTGCCCACAAAACTAAATTAAAGGGTATTTATCAAATATGGAAAATTGGGAATTTAGCACGTCATACGGAAATCTTATTAATAGTAAATTTTGTATTCCCGAAAATAACTTTGATAATATACTTGCATGTGCCCGTGCGAAAAACTGAACTGGCATATTGGTTTTTTTAGTTGTTTTCTTAGGAAGAAAATAAAATGAAGCAATTTGTTTTTTAATTTTGTTTTTTTACCCTCTTAGTGCCGCATCACACACGTCAAGTTTGACTCTTCAAGTCTTGAGTTTTTAGGAAAGAGGGGAAAAGTAATGACATTCTTTTTTCCCTTCTCTCCTAAAAGCTTAAGAATTGTCGAGTCAAACTTGACGTGTGTGAACCGGCACTTACAACTACAATTCGGGTCGGAAAAAAGCCAACCAATTGTAGGGGAATGTAAGAAATGATAAACTCACTGTTTATTGTTGGTGTTTTGTTTAACACATATCGTCCCCATGTTCGATTTTTCGATAGAGCAAACAAACTTTGATAATATGCTAGTATGTACATGCCTACATTAAGGGGTCTTCAACAACGTCAGTCCGGACTATATGTAGATTCGTAGATAATCTACTCAGGAAAAGGGTAATTTGTTCAAAGACTGGTGAACAGGGGCACTCCTTTAGCAGGGGAGCTATCCCCACTTTAAGAAACTTCACAATGAATACCATGTTATCGAAAATGGATGGCATGAGGATTAAAACTGTGGCATTTGCTGACGATGTTGCGTTGGCCTTCATGGGAAAGCATTTTAACATAATGTTTTAGTTTATTAAGGCTGCTTTACAGGTACTCAGCGCCTGAAGCGTATAGAGTGGACTAGGTGTTAATCCATCTAAGACGGGACTGGTACTCCTCACGAGGAAGTATAAGACCGAGAGCTTCTGACTACTGAGGTTAAATTGGACTGAACTGAATTCTGACGGGTGGAGTAATGTCGGAGCCTTTCTTCAGAATATACGACATCCGGTAATGTACAGTGCTGAAGGGACTTTCCGTGGGCCGGCGCTAAGATTCTATACTGATGGTTCGTGGAAAGGAAGTAGAGTTGGCGGGAGTTTCTTTCTAGAGGAACTGGCTATTAGAGTCCCATTTCATCTGCCGGATGACTGTTGTGTCCTGCAGGGGAAAATCAATGATATATGGCTTAATTATTATCGCATATCGAGAGATATATTTACTTATAGCAAAGCCGGCATTGCTTCCCTAGCGAGTGTTGACATTTAAGTTCACTGTAGAATGTCGGATGTCATTAAAAGAGAGCATTCAAAGGTAACGCGAATGTAGGTAGCAAAGCATGTGAACTAGGGTGATCGATCGAATAGTATTCGACCGGTTTTAACCGGTTATTTTAGTTTTGCCAAAGTCGAATATTTTAAAATGTCCATTTTTCGAATATCGACTAAACCGGATATTTTAGTAAAATTACCCGGTTATTTAAGTAATGTGTAATTTATATACGTTTTCCTTACTTTTGTTATAAATGCACCCGTAATTTAAGTATTTTTCCAATTGAATATTTGCAAACTTAAACTTTTTATAAAAAATGTCAAAACAAAATGAAACAAAACTCAAAAAAACATTATGAGCAATGTAAATTAAAATCGCTTATATAAGCGTGTGTTCTTGTAACAAAAACCAAAAACAATTTAAAGTACTACAAAAAAAGTTCAGCTTAAAAAGTAATTAGCAATTTGACAGTATTATAAATACTATATATGTATATCTCTATAAAGATGTCATCTCTGTTGATATTTCGAACCGACTTAAAAGAAAATTGTGCTTAAACGGCCCTAAAATGATAAGTTGCAAAGCTTCCTTAACGTCACGACTTATTAATCACTTTTAATTAGTCTACAAGCTTGACATAAATATACGCCAAGTAAAACTACACAGGGTCAAGTAGTTTTTAAGAGACTGCAAATAATACTTTACTTAAATATGCTGTCAATAATGAATGAAAAACTCTTAAGTAGTTCCAGCATATCTTCATGCTTAAAACAAGATCATACCGGCGGAATCAACGTTATGGGAAAATTCATCAGTTTTATTTATTAAAACACCAAGAACTTAAAATAAAATTGAAGGATTCAAAAAGGTCCTGGAAGGGTTTAAGTTGTGTGATCGACGAATTGACAGATATTTCATACAAAAAGCATGTTCATATTACTATTGTTTCTATAATGCTGAAACAAAAATAATTGAAATATATAATCCTGGATAAGAGGTTTTGTTTGCCACTTTTCAAAAATATGGCTGAAGTTTACTGCTTCATATAGACATGCTTAACCAGCAACAAATTAAAACTCATTTACAATAAATTTAGGAAAATATGTCAAATAATAAATTTATTGCATTCCTATATTTTTAAAACCAATGTTTTTAAAAAATTCTAAAGCAATGTTCACACCTTCTTAATATTTGACTCCTAACGTAACCACTAGTTTTCTTAAAGAATTATGTATTTGCTTTTGCAAAACGTTTGGCTAGAGCAAACATTATTTAAGAGTTTCTTAACTACATTATACATAAATACAATTATCATCTTAGACATAAAGTTTAGCAAATAACAAGATATTATTTAAAATAATGCTTTAGTTTAATCAATTTACTGGTCACGCTTTTGTTTGATTTTATCGTCAAATATTTGTTAGGTCTGAACATACCTTTTGTCATATCTATGTATTTTGTTGGTTCCTTACCTTCGTGAATTGTTTTGTTTTTATTCTAATTAACTTTTTATTACAAAAACTAATTTGATTTTTGTATTTTTATGTATTCGAATAAAAACCGGTTAACCGGTTATTTTTAAAATGCTTAACCGAAAACCGGTTTTTTTAAAATAGCAACTATTCTGAATATTCGAAAACCGGTTATTGAAAAAGTCGAATAATCGATCACTCTAATGTGAACTGCCCGGGCAACCATATAGTAGATAATCTTGCCAAACAAGATGGTCGTCTGGACTTTCCAATGGACCTCTATAAGTTTCGAACAATTTTTAAAATGAAAATCTTTGGCTTAAATTTAAAAAAAAAATATTAAATCGTATTTGAATGTTTAACAATGTTTTACAAATTAAAAAACAACTTTATCGATCTAAACCGAAAAACACAATTTGGCAATACCAAATTATAGCAAATTTTAAGACTATTTGTAGAATTTTTATATTTACAATTCTTTCTCTGCTCGTTAATCATTTATACCTACGCAATAAACCAAATCTACATTCCTTATTACAGAAAAAAATATCTATATGACCATCATTTTAACGAAATAAAAAGCCAGTACTGTGTTATTTATATTAACAAATATATCTGAAGGATGTGTGGAAAATAGCAGAAATTTATTTGATCCAACAACGTTACCGATGGAGGTCGTTCAAGGTAATTCCATCAAAATTTATCTATTCCAGCAAAATTCACAGAAGAGCCATAACCTAAAACATGCTATACAACATTTTGAATGTTCATTGTTTGTAAAGTAAAAAAAAATGCGGAAAAACTTCATTTATATTTCAATATATTCTATAAATCATAAGTTAAATATTTATTCGCCAGCAATTATTTTATAAAATTTTTGCTGGTCAACAAAATTCTTTAATGAATTCCAAATATTTGCCTAAATCTTTAAAACAACTTAACACCTAAAGGCATTTTAAGTTAAAAATTATGAAGAAAAAAATAATAAATATTAAATAAATGACGTAGGTGCATGACGAGCATGATGATGATGAGTGTTCATGACGAAGTTCCTTATACGTTTTCTTTATGTTTATGGTACAATTTTGTTTCTTATAAATGCCAAGTACTTTTCATTATTCACGGGTATCATTTCTTTTTCCTTTTTCAAACATTTTGCTTGTAATGATGACATTCCACGAAGGTAAAACGGTATATAGAAGTTTGTCATTCCGTTTGTAATTTCTACAATATTGATCCTATTTTGGGTCCTTATGAAAAGCGAAGTTGATTTAACGATGTCCGTCTGTCCGTTGAAATGGGTTTTCCGAAGACCCCATATATGATGGGGGCCAGGTTATTATACATTTATGTCACATATGGTCCGGAATTGTTTGCTATTGAAATTCAAAAAGATCGGTCCACAAATGGCTGAGATATGAGCAAAAAACCACGAAAACCTCTAATTTTTCCCAAAAATCCCTTGTGGTTGTGGTATTTTTATTACTTTTTGCTGTATATCTGGGGAACGGCAAGAGCCAATGTTTCCAAATTAGGTACATACATTTAGGTTGTCAATACACACCATCCTACCAAATGTGGGCGGGATTGGAGAAGTGGGCGTGGTACCTCCCGTACAAAAAAAAATCAAAACTTTATAAAAACCTACATTTTAGGGCTGCCATATGTCCTATGGATATGACTTGTATACCAAAATATCGAACATAGAAGAACATATTTTATAAAAAACTCTGAAAAATCGGTTCAGATACGAAAAAGTTATGGCCAAAATAAAATTTTTTTTTTAAATACCCAAAGATCTTTCCGGGTTTCCAAGTTTTAAAACGGTATATATAAGTTTGTCATTCCGAAAAGCGAAATTGATTTAACGATGTCCGTCTGTGGTATTTTTGTATGTGTATGTAAAAATTATTTAGTTTTTGTCTAGTTGCTCTGTATTCTGCTCGCACAATGGTGAATGGTATATAAGATTCGGCACAGCCGAATATAGCACTCTTACTTGTTTTTAACAATGTTTGACCTTTTTAGCTTAGACTTGGAAGTATTTTTTATGAACTTTTGAAAAAACTCCAAAAATAATAACACTTGAAAGAGTTATCTTTTTAAACTTTAAGTCTCCAAGAAAACAAAAGTATTTCAAAGCTTTTTCCTTTATTTCGTTTTAATCATTTCCTTCATCAGAAGCTTAAGTACTGATTATTTTTGTTGGAAGCCAAAAATAAGCTTGTATGTATATTTTTGGGGTGTTATTGGCAGTACTTAACAGTAATGGGTAAAATATTAGCATAATTTACGTTACAGAAATAAGTAGTTTCATGTTTAGTTATCTATACTAAAATAATTAAAAGGTAATGATGTATCAAAGTTTTTCTTGGGAGTCAAAAATTAATTAACAAGGTTTCGTTTAATTGTTGTTGTTTTGTTTAATATTTAATATTGTTACAAGTAAAGCTGGTGTTTATAATTCGTATTCGCTTAAAAGTTGTATTTTTAAAATATCTATTTTTCTAAAATCTTTGGATGAAGTTTCCTGACGATCTGGCCTAAGTAACCAGTGAAATGCGCATAGGAATAGCTTATCCCTTCAACAATAAATTTCGGTGATTTAATCAAGAATAAAAATTGGGAATATAGCACGACTAACATAATCTTTTTAAATTAAAATTTTGTATTCCCAAAAATTACTTTACTAAACTTTGATTTAAGATAATAACTATACAATGTAATTTAGGAACTACTAAATAATGTTTACTGTAGCCAAACGTTTTGCAAAAGCAAACAATTATGTAAGAAAACTAGTGGTTACGTGTAGGCCGTCAAAT
Organism: Pollenia labialis; assembly: GCA_949318255.1. Classification (NCBI taxonomy): domain Eukaryota; kingdom Metazoa; phylum Arthropoda; class Insecta; order Diptera; family Polleniidae; genus Pollenia; species Pollenia labialis. The sequence continues at coordinate 126,986,735 of OX439142.1, read as the reverse complement.
ATTTAGTAGGTGTGGACAAAGCTTAACTTTATGTTTTTAGTTAAAATTTCGATTCGAAAAACAAAGTTTTGAATTTTAATTGGATTGCTCTCGGAAGGCTGGTTATATGGTTATTAATTTTATATACACGAATTGAATTTAATTTTATATACACGAATTGAATGTAATTTGTATTTCCAATACAACATGGAATCTTTTTTGTCCAACACTGGTTGTGGATTGGTCTCACTCCATATGATGCAATTTGGCTTGCTAACAAAGCCTTTAAGCTAATAATGATCCTCGTCAAAATTGCGTCAGTTAACTCGCGAAGTCTTCTTTAAGGTGCTAGAATCGCTGACTAATTGCTTAAGTTAATTTATATATTATGTGTAGCGTTATTTAATTATGTATAAATTCCAGATGGTTTGCCAGTTTATACTGACTATCCTTAATTACAAAAAAATGAGCTCAGAATTATAGTTCCTACGAAAGCTACGAACACTTTTGCATTTTCTGTTGGGCTTAAAAATTAAACTTTTTATATAAAATATATTTTTTTTTAATTGTAAAAATGTATCGAAATCACAATTTCATGTCATTAGTAAGACAAAATTTGGCTATCAGAGATTTTTTAGACGATTGAAATGTAGTCGTAAGTGCAAAAATTATAGGTTAAGTTCAGTATTTGGTGCAAATGGCCTTGCGAAAGAGCAAATGTCAAATATCGTACATAAAGTTTTGTTAAGAAATTAACTGATAAATTGCTCTTTTATGCCAAAATAATTCATTTTTCCACATATCTTGCGGTATAAACAAAAACTTATTTTTTCAAGCAAATAGCAACTTGCAAATTTTCATGTTTTTTTGTATATTATTATTTTGTATATTTCAATTGCATATTATTATACACAAATTCATTAAATGTAATTCTAAAGAATTTTTCTAGTGCAATTAGGGTAATTTGTTCCTGATTTGCCGATTACAAAAAAAAAACTATTTAAATTTATGGATCGATTATGGAAACGCTGTTTTTGTTGTACTTTAACATCAGCGGCCTTGCCTAATTTCGCTGCTAGCACACAACTTCAGTTATGTTGCCATCCGTAATCCACCCATTAGTTTATTTTGTAAAATACTGAATACGTTTCTAAAAATAAATTGCATGTTTGAGTTATTATAAAAACTCTTACAAATTAAAAATGGTCAGTGTTTGTATCATAATAAAGACACGATTCCAAACAAATAACATGTCTGAGCCAGTGGAAATGTCGCCAATAGAGTTATAAAAACAAATAAATGCTATAATTATTTGCCGTTAGAAAAAAAGGTATTAAGTCAAAAACATGCATTTAAAGTTGAAATAGGACTTCATTAAATTTTTTCTCTTTCGTTTGGAATCCATAACTTAGGTCTAGCCAAAGCAATTGATTTAATTTCAATTAAACATTTCAAAAAACTACAGTTTCTGACTAAACCCCTTTTTGATTAACCTTTTACATAAGCATTTTGTTTTGCTAAACACATAAATTCACATTTTTATATAATTGTTGAAATTTTTTCCACTTTTTTTCCTAATAATTATTTTTTAAAGCTGACACAAAAAGTCACGCACACACTCTGCCAGTCAAGCTTTCATGCAGCACAACCCAGCGGGAAAAAGAAGGAGTACGAAGGCCTTCTAGAAGGCCTCTGTACCCCTTCTTTTGGATGTACAAGGCCTTCTTGCTCCATTCCATACTCATATCTTTTTTACACGCGTTGTCATTGCGGAGAAGGCCTTCCGCTTTCCTTTCTTTCGCCAGAGCTTCTTAAAGGCATTCAAATATATGGCTCTTAAAAGGCTTTCCAGAGAAGGACTGTTAAAAGGCTTAAGAATAAAGGTTATCTTAAAGGGTTTTTAAGAAAGGTATGTTAAAAGGCCATTTAATTAGGGGCTCTTAAAAGGCCTTTCGGACCATACTTGTAAAAAGTTCATCGGTTCTAATGGAAATTGGCTGACCATTTTCATTCGCATCGCATCGAAAAAAACATCGATGTTTTTTTCAGTGTCCATTCCTTCACAGAACCTTTTTCTTCAATAAACAAAACACAACTTAAAAGATTTACATTATTGTTTTCACTTGGTATTTTAATATGTATGTAACTTTATTTTTATAACGGGATCTGAATTCTTTCGCTTTTGCTTTGGTGAAAAACAGAACAAAAAATTTTACTCTTTCTCTTTTTAACATCAACTAAAAAGATTTACGGTATTGTTTTCATTTGGAAGTTATTTTATTATGCATGTTACTTTGTTTTTGTAAAGGAATCTGAACTCTTTTGCTTTTGCGTGTGCAAAAAAACAAAACAAAAAATGTTACTCCTTCTTTTATCGCTTCTCATAGAAGCGAGTGTGGAAGGTGTATCTTATCTTTTATACCAAAGAGCCGAGGCCTTCTATGAGGCATTCTTTAGCAGTTACATAAGAATAGTAATTAAACCAAAAAATTGTTTAATCAGGCCTTCAAAAAGGCCTGAAGTAAGAAGGTTTTCTAAGTTTTACCGCTGGGAAGCAACACACCGTGCTATAAACACCAGCAACAACAGAAAAATATAGACGAAAAATATAAAAAAGAAGTAAAATTATGCATGTTTGTGTTAGTGTACGGACTTGTGCATATGTTGTCTGCTTTTAGATCCTTCTACCGTTTCCTTTATGTTTATAAAAAGTATAAAAATAATCCAACCAAAAGAGTTTTCTATAGAATTTTTTTTTCTTGCCTTCAATTAGAGGGGTGTATAGCAATTGTTGCTGTAATTCTGTAGACTCTCCAGTTATTGTATTTTCTAGCTGTTGAAATTGTTGTTTTAGTTATTGTTATTGTACTTATTTTTATTGCTTGTTGGTTTATATTATCTTTGCAGACTCTTTAACATTTTTTATACATGTTTTCTTCTTAAAACTTTTTCAAAAATACATTTTTCAAAAAAAAAAATCACCAACAAAAAACATTTTGTAGCAAAAATTCACTTGTACTTGAATTTTATTAAACTTTTTTTTTTGTAAAAATAATTAAAAAATAAAGAAACAACTGTTTTCTTTTAAAATAATAACAAATAAATATTAAAAATTTTCTACGTAACGTCGTTAATTCTATTAAAAAACACCTTCAATACAAAAATATTTTTATTTTATTTTATTATTTTTTTGTTTTTAATTTATTTATAATTACTAAATCCTCTTAGGAATAAATTTCTTGTTTTTTATATTTTTGTTAAATTTGTTTGTATTTTTCTTATATTAAAGAAAAACCCATCTTAATGACAAAATTTTTAAGCAATTTTCTTCCTTTTACTTTATCCGTTTTTCCAAAGGACACGTTTACTTTGTTACGAAATCTAAATTCAAACTGAAAAGCTTTTTCCATATATTTTCTAAGATGAACTTTGACGCAACAGTCGTTGAACAAGGATAAGAGCTTTTTATTTACGTATTTGGTGTGAGCGATAGCTTGTTCTCAAATAAGAGCACATTGAGGGTGTACTGATTGGTAAAAGAGAGTGGTTTTCCATAAAATTGTTGCATATTTACCGGCTTTCCATTGAATTTCATTTTATTTTATTAGACAGAGAAAGTGCAAAAAGAGGGTGGGTTTTTGAAGAAAATGTTTTTTTATTACAACACAATTTTTTGAAACATTAACTATTGATCTAAAAGAAAATTCGTCATTTATCATTTATAGTAACTAATATATTTTACGTATTTTTAGACTATGCGCTATTGTGTTTGCAAATGCATTTTAACTTTGTCAAAGATTTTGTTTTAACAATATTATTATTATTGCGTTTGGGGTTCGGAAAAATACATTTTTTTTAATAAGTTTAAATATTATAGTGTCACCAAAAGGATATGTTCGGTTGAACGAACTTTTACCTTGTTAAAAAAAACTTGTGCATGTCGTGGGTGGTTGCATGTAAAATATATATATTTCTTAATGGTAACTTATTTTTTTTAAAAGCGCAAGTACAGTTAAATTAAAAAGAAAATACATAAAGGCTTCACCTTAAAGAACATGTCACTGCACGATATTTAGAAGATCCAAAAGAGCTTGATAATAATGGTGATAAAGAAACGAGAATTAATTTTCCTAAGTCGAGTTCGAGAATTTTAGTTGATTTATAAATCAAAAAGTACTAATCAGCACCACTGAAGAGCTTTTAATGAGCAGCAAGTCGGTGGTGCTTAGTAATTTAAATGCAGGAAAACACACAATAAAATTATCAAGTTATTTTTGGAAAAACACCTATTTTCGTCTTTTTTTTGTTGTTGTTACAAAAGTACTTTTAAATGAAGAAATAAAAGCTTCAGATTTTATAATTAGATTTATAATTTGTTCAATAAATGTGTTAAAAGAAAACAATTTCAGGAAACTTTGTATAATACAACAAACAATTTTGTTTTAATCAAATAAAAATTATTGGCAATCATTCAAAAAATTTTATTTCCATACGGAATGCAGCAAATTTTCCATTCGCATTTGCTCCTTAATACCATGTTCGCACGACAGCGTTTTTTCGTAATTCACTCTCTCATTCGAAATCCACAGCCTAATTATGATCCAAATTAAATAATTCGTCATACAACATTTTGAGAGTGGATTATCTCATTTGTACGTAATTCAATTTTTATTACCCTGTGGATTACTTTAAAATCAATGTGATCTCTAATTTTTATCGGTTTTTTTCCATCACCAGCTGACAAAGCACTAAAAACAAACAAAATATAACATAAAGAAAGTAAACAAAAGTAAAGGAATTAATTTTATATTATAAAATTTAATGGAATCCAAAAAAGAAAATAAATATTTTATATGTATGTATGTATATATTTCTTTGAAATAATATTTTTTACATACTTTTTCTTTTCATTCTTAATACAAGTATCCGCAAACAAAGAATTAAATTTAGCAATAAACAAAATTAATTAATTTAAGCCGAGAGCCAAAGAAATAATTGATTCCTTCGAAGAGATCAATAAAAAACCTATATCGCATTTGATCAAAAGGAGGGATTACCTAACAATATTTTTGCACTTTTTAAAAAAATCGACACGTAATATTCATTAATATCTATCCCCTGCAAAAATATTTTACATAACTCAATACTTTCAACAATTTTTTTAAAATCAAACGCTTTGGAAATATCTAAAGCAACCACTATGCTTTCTCCAAATTGGTAAATAGCACGACTCCAACATTCCGTAAGAAACGCTAACAGGTCTCCCGTAGAACGACTTTTACGACTTTTACACAAAAGTCAATTGGATTTCAGATAATTTACCGGGTGGTGATTGATCATGACCTTCGAGAGAAAATTTCAATTGGTTTGTAGTTTTCAAGGCTTGTAGCCTGTCCCCTTTTAAGAATTGGCCACCTTTCAGCAAGAATGAAAAACTCCTACCCGGTACGAATTGCTAAACAATACTGCTAATATTCGAAGAGAGCATTATACAGGGTGGCCAAAAATTAACGAAATGGTTTTAATTGGTTATAACTTTTTTATTATAATTTTTTTTTTTCTTTTCTTTTTAGTATTTTGTGAAGGAGAGTCGGGGAATTAATTATGAATAACTCTTCAATCTACAAAAATAATAACATCCACAATTTTGCGAAAACTTATCGAAAATATTCTAAAAAGAGCACGAATTTGCGAGGCAGAAAATGGCCACCACTTGCGGGATATTATTTTTCATAACTAAACCAAAAATATTCCCCATTTGTTTACTGTATTAAAAAAAGAAATTTTATAATTATTGCTTAAATAAAAAGTTGTAACGAATTCAAACCCCTTCGTTAATTTTAGGCCACCCTGTAATAAATGAAAAAAGTGTATGTCTGAGAGAACCCATTGTCAGAGTTAAGTTGTGAACTTTTATGGGGATCATTTTTGTGGAAGATCTTAATAGTCTAGATCCAATCTTTATGGTTAATTTTGAACCCAGTTTCGAGAAAATCAAAAAAAAAAAGGTCCCATAACAAAGAGCATTTATGAATTTAATTATTCTACAAAAATTTTTGACGTAAAATTTTAGTGGGGGCACCTTTAAATCTTAACCCTCTTGCTGGTCTCTTTATTGAGCCTTTTTTAATATAATCAAAAAAGTGCTTGAAAAAGGAAATTTAAGGATTAAAATGTTCTCCGAAAATGTTAGCCGGATATTTTTAGTTGGGTCACAATTTGATCTTAACCCTCTAGCCTCTTTATATGTCAATTTAAGCCTTTTTCCTAGAAAATCAAAAAGGTTCTTTCAAAAAAGTCATTGAAGGATATTTAATATTTTACGAAAATGTATAACAATTTTTGGGAATACAAAATTTAAATTTCAAAAGATTTTGTTATTCGTGCTAAATTCCCAGTTTTTATTATTGATAAAAACACTTGAAATTTATTGGTGATGGGATAAGCTATTCCTATGCGCATTTCAATGGTTGCTTAGGCCAGGTCAGCGGGGAATGTAAGACGAGATGAACGCACTGTTTATTGTTGATGTTGTTTTGTTTAAACTTTGATATTATTGCAAGTAGAACTGTTGCTATAAGTCTTATACGTTTAACATTTTTATTTGGTTTAATATCTTTAGTTTTTCTAAAATCTTTATGGATGAAGTTTCCTGATGATCTGGCCTAAGCAACCAGTGAAATGCGCATAGGAATAGCTTATCCCATCAACAATAAATTTCAAGTGTTTTTATCAATAATAAAAATTGGGAATTTAGCACGAATAACAAAATCTTTTGAAATTTACGAAAATGTTTTCCACATTTTTTATTTTTTCGTAAAAATAAAAAATGTTGAATATAATAAAGTAATATATGAAAGGAAATAAATCCCAGTTTCTATTTGTGAAAATGTTTTTCCAAAATTCTAAATGGAGTCATTAAAGACAGCAATGTTGTATATAATGATCATTACGCTTAACATCCAAAACTACACGCCAACTTTTTCAATTGCTTTAATCCAAAATATTTTTCTCTTTTGTATAATTTGGCGGATAATTTTGGTTATAGGCTTTTAACACTGATCAACATCTAACATCTACCATTAAAGATGTAGAAAATGTGAAACACTCGTTTACATTGCTCACATCTAACATCTACCATCAAACAAAAATGTCACCATTTTTGAAAATTAAAATGTTTTTAAAATAAAATATATTTTTTTTTTTCAACAAAAGTGCTAAAATTTAAAAAAACAAAAAAATGTATTTGAAGTTCAATTTGTTTAAAAATATAAAAAATATAACAAAAAACAATGCAACAAAAGAGAAATCTTGACGAATAAAATGAGATGGGAACATCTTTTGAGATGTTGTGGCAAATTGATCATAGATGGAAGATGTTGGTCAGTGTAAATAGGCTATTAGTAATTAAGCATTTGAAAGATTATTTTGCATTTTTTAGAAGTAGTATAGGGTACCATATGTTCTCTATTGCCCGACTATATTTTCTGACTTGTTTTTGCTTTAATAGATTAAAACGAATTGAATTTCCCAAGACAACAATTCTTAGAAGTCAGACTATTGCATACTAAGTCTATATGTAGCGAAGTGTAGGGCACAATTAAGAAATTTACTTTACGGGGACTACTTCCGTAAGTGTCTATTTATAACGTTAAAGTTATATAAAGGTAAATCTATTATCTAATATTTAAAATGCAAGAAAATTTACTTTCATAAGAGAAAAAAGCAATAACAAAGAGAAAATATTTAATTTTTTAGAGAAAATTACAAAAAAGTATTAACATGTTTTTTTTCGTATAAGCAATGTAAAATATTTGTGTTTTATCTTTTACATTGCAAAATGTTGATTGGCTATAACATAAAACTTTTTAATATATCTAACGGTGCATGTTAAAAAAGCTTTCAAATTACATATGTATATATTTACCGTTTCAAAAGAATAACAGAGTGGTGATTTGATACAAAAATAAGCTTTCTTTTAAACTGTTAAAGAACTTTTAATTTTCCTTAAAAAAAACAACAGATACAAACATCCTTACATATGGGTAATTCCATAGTCACACACGTGACAGTCGCACGCTTCAATGAGACAAAAACCAACGAAAGCGTCAACAATTTTTTTACTTCTTTTTGTTTTTGTGGGAAGCATGAAAAGTTATTCTTTTGGTTAAAGAGAAAAAAATAATCATACATGCAGCTCATATAATGTAAGCAATTAAAGGCGGTGACGTGGCGTGATAAAAATAGAAGTTGGGTTTTTCCTTGTCAGCAAAAATGCAAAAACTCTGCGAACTTCGTCGGAATGTTTTGCAAATATTTTTTGTCATAATTCCCAACATGAAATGTGTTTTTTTTTAAATTTTCTGAATTGACAAAACTCTTCTTGGTTATCCCCTACAGGCCGTTGTTTGGTTTGTAACGTAACGTGACATAGTTTACCATGTGATACTTTTTCTTAATTTTGTTTTCAATAACTGTTTGTTTTTTTTAATTCATGAAAAAAACAGGGACCTGATTATGGCAATCGTAATATCTAATTATTTCAGTCAATACTGAACGAATCGGAATTATTTTTTCAGTGTTGTAAAGCATTCATTTGAATTTCAAAATACTAAAAAAATAATTTTGATTCGTTTAGTATCAACAGAAAGATTTAAAAATAAAATTGCTTTCGAAACGAGAAAGTACTCGATCACGACTGCCAGAATTAGGCCCCAATATGAAATTTTTATTTGATGATTTTATTTTGTAAATTAAATGAATTCAATTATTTTAAATGTATGAATTATAAAAAATATGGGCCTAATTCACAAAGAAGACAACAAGGCAATTGAGAAAATTTCGTATGAAAAAGATACTCAAATTGATCTCTTTTTTATACAATTTTTTTTTAAATTGTCCTGCTGTCTTCTTTGTGAAAAGGAGGTAAATGATTTTTCGACTTCAATATTACTTTTTGGGGAATAAGCTATTCTTATTTCAAATTCTTCATTACACGAAAAGTAATGGTTTTTTTGATTTCCAGGAATATTTCCATCTACTTACGTAAAATATATAATTAAAAAAAGAACAGCCACAATGACAATGCAATATTCTTACGATAATTTATATCAGGTGTCGGACGTGACGAAGTATAAAATACTATAAAAATATAACCATGTATGATATTGTCGAATTTAATGTTTCAAGAAATTACAATTTATGATGTTTTGTGGTCACGAGTGTGACATTAAAATGTTAATGAAAACAAACTGAAAATTTACCGTTAACTGATCATTATATTCAGATATTTTTATTTTTTGTTAATTTTTTATTGTTGTTAGAACTGTTTATTAAAAGATTATTCTCCCATCAACACTCTTAAGGAAGTAAATGTTCAAGAGAAAGTACCAATTAAAACTCAAAAAATGTTAAAAAGTATTTTAAACTTAGTTTTTTCAAAAGAATTTTATGACATCTATTAAACAAATATTTCTCTATTAAACCGGATTTTAAGCCAAAAATTGTAAGAATTAGTTTTAAAGTTTATTAAAAGCAAGTTCCAAATTCTTGCGTTTTGCGTTTGCGATTTCCAGCACACCCCTGAATGTTATACATTTATGTATATCCTCCAATGAAAAGTCCCTTTTAAACGAGCTCTCAAGTATTCTCTTGCAGGTATTTGTTAGGGAACTCATTTAATCGAGCTTAGCCTTTAATTGGTTAATCGCTCAGTAATTTAACCGAGGTTTTGGTAAAATCGGTTAATGTTTTTATTGATCAGTTAACCGATTATTAAAGTCTGTGGTATTTTGACAAAAAATCTTTATTTGAGATAAGATAGCAAAGAAGTTTAAAAAAAAAACTCGGTGAAAAACTAATTTTTGTCAAATAATAATATTAACCAAAATTAAAGAAGAATTCCGTTTATGGTACACAATTTTAAAACACAGCAAAAATTTTTGTGAATGAACATTCCAACGATTAACAACATTTTTTTTAACTTTATAATTTATAAATTTTACTTAAGATGTTTCGTCAAAATGCCATATATTTATAATTTGGAATTTTTTTTTAATAAAAAAAAAAAAACAAAAACATAACAAACAAAACAATTCTTGAACTAAAACTAGCAAACAAAAAAACAATTCATAAATATGTAATATGCATTTTTTAATTAAAACATAATCGAGGGATTCACAAGGTGTCCTAAAGTCATATGTTTAAAATAATAACATGAAAAAATACGACTGTTGTGAACAACCCCTCTTAATTCAATGTGCTATTTTGAATTTAAATAAGCTGATTTAAAACAAATATAAAAAATAAACATTTACCAAAATAAAAAAATTTTTGAACTGTAATCCATGAATAAATAAATAAAATTAGATGTTACCTGATTATTTTCTATTTTTCAGACGCAAATCAGAAATAAATTTTATTATGTTTGTTTACCAGACGGCAGATTCCTAAGCTGATCTATTTGTTGCAAAAATTGCTAGCAGCAGTTTAAATTCGGATGTTAGCTGGATAAATTTAACCATCAACGGCGACGGCTTACAAAAACTAATGCGGCTCGGTTCAGCCGTTCGGCGCAGGTCTCTTCGGATTAATAACGACAGCATAATAAACATAGCAAGCAAAGTTCTATTTATTTAATACACTTTTTGTTTATATAGCAACAACAATATTTCAAAACCATTGTAAATAGCTAGAACACTTTTGGCCATTTTCTCAATGTACCGTCAAACTGCCTGTTACTTAATGTCAACATAAACTTATTAGACCGATAAACTGTCTGTTAACAATTTTGGGTTTCTCAACATACCGACAAACAACATGGTTTTAGGCTGGCAACTCCTCTCAAAATACATGTAAAAGTTGGATTTATCTGTACGGCAAATAAAAGGAAAATTAATAATCGGCAGATGAGTGGTGGTTAGCTTTGCGACAGAATAGAAAACAAATGAGACATTGAGAAAACCAAATTTCTTTAATGTGCAGTTTTTCGTTGGGAAAAAAGTTAATCGTGTAAAGAGAAAACGACCATTAGACTATATAACACTTTGTGAATAACCCAAGTATGTATTTATTAAAAAATAAACTGGGAGATTATTTTATAAATAAGGAGATCTTATGAAATAATCTTTTAAAAAATTAAGTTTGTGTAAATGTTTAGGACTGAAGTAATTATTTTCTTTAGTTTAGATAAAACTTGACTTGGAAGAAATTCTTTCACTTATTGAAGATGTTGGAGAAATCCAAATCAACCAATAATACAGAATATCTAATTTGTCAGTCCTTTTGCTGGATATCACTAAACATATAAACTATTCCATCATGCCATTAGAGTACTGTTTTTAATTTGAAAAATTGTTTACATTTCTAATTGTTTCGGTTATTTTCTGTTAAAAGTTTGTTTGAGTTACTATCGAGAGTTTCTTCTGTTGTTAGGTCATCATTTGACTCATCCTGGCAATGCACAGCACCGAACACCACAAAAGTTTATTCCTGAATTCGTTAGTTTCTGTTTTTGTACTGTTTTTTAAGAATGTATTGCTAGAAGGAAGTAAAGCGTGTTTTTTAGAGTGTCACAACTTTAATTTGGCATCACTGCTTTATTTGAGCACCCATTTAACAGCTTTTTGTTGAGTTTGCTTTGAAATTTCATTATGAATTGACTAACACCACAGCAACGCGTGCAAATTGTTGTAATTTTTAATCAAAATAATTGTTATATTCGTCAAAATCGTGTACTGCTTCCATTTTATCATAATCTGCTTTCAGAGCTGCTAAATCGAAAAACAATAGCTCTGTTACTGTTACCGATAATGTGAATCCCGTGAGAAGCCGAACAGTGCGCACTGAAGTAGCTGCAGCCGCTCTCAGCCTTTCTCAGCAACTTTGTGTCCTTTTACTTTATGGAAGATTTTACGAAAGGATTCAAGATTCAAGATCCAACTTGTACCAATTCGAGGCTGAAGTACAAATTGCTGTTACCTTAGAATTTCCATTAAAAAAATTTTTTTTCCTGTAAAGCCCATTTCTGGTTGAATAAGGAAAATTGTCGCATTTTGAGTAAGGAGAATCCACAATCTTTTGCCGAAACACCATTTTATCCACAAAAAATTACTGTTTGGTGCGCTTTATGGCTGGCGGAGTCATTGGCCCATATGTCTTCAAAAACGGTGACGGTCAGAATGTTACTGTCAATGGCGATCGGTATAGGAACATGATTCGAAATTCGTACCTTAATAACGTGGCATTAAACTTCCTAATATGTGGCTCCAACAGGGCCGAGCCCTATACCACACAGCCGTTGTTACAATTGATTTACTCAAAGAAACTTTTGATGAAATAATAATTTCACGCAATGGCCCAATTAATTGACCACAAAAATCGTGCGATTAAACTTTATTGGATTACTTTCTTTGGGGTTATGTTAAGTCACTTGTCTACTTCGATTAACCACAAACAATTGAACACCTGGAAATCAACGGCAAAATACGGCCGAAATGCTGCGAAAAGTTGTTGAAAATTGGTGTTCCAGATCGCGCCTTCTACGCGCCACCGGTGGCAGCCAAATGGCAGAGATCATATTTAAGCATTGATTTCATAAAATTGTCTTTCCAATAAAGCACGCTTTATTGATATTAAAAATATATTTCCTTGTTTTATTATGATTTAAACTTATGTCACTCTATAAAAAACACCCTTTATATTGTATGAAAAATTACACTGGTTTGCAAATTTATTAACTAATCTGGGTGCGCTGAATTCGAATCTGGCATTAAAGTTGGACTATTGTGAATTTTGTATCGTATGCTGGCAATACTGTAAGCAGTCAATACTACACTTAAATTTCACAATTAATAATTTGACAAATGCCCACATTCATTCTAAATCTCCATTACGACTAGTAGCGTTTAAGCATGTCAGGGAGATCATGTGTTACTCATTCAATCTATTTTTACTTTGTGTGTAGTGAATATTTGGTTGGAAAAAAAGGATATGAAATATCAGAATCATTGAAAAATGCATATTTACATTATTTTGGTTTTGCCTTCAGAAACTTGGACAAATTGTGGACACCGACCGACAGTATTTTTAGTTTTCTTCCTTCGCATTTGGATTTTTTTTCACAAAAAATATGTGCAGTGTGCGCGAACAAGGGGAGAGGGGACAAGGGAAGATTTAATGAAAATTGAAAGAATTTATCAAGAATTTTGGGACAAAAGCATGCTGGGAGACTATTGCTGGACTCTTATACGTGAAACCGAAAACACAAAATACAATCGACGTTCAAAAACGCCTTTCACTTTTAAAAAGTTTATTGATTTTTAAACTAGTGATTTTTTATGTTAAAAACGAATAAAAATAATTTTTTGTATCTCGAAAACCGGACGTGATAGAGAAAATCCAATTACAGATTCGAATTGGCTACTGTTATTTTCTAAACACGTACCTTCTGTATATTAGACGAAAAAAATTATTAACGCAAAAAAAAATAATATAATACTGCAAAAAATTAATAATTTTGTTACATCGGTTGATTAGTTAACCCTGCTGTTAGGTTAAGCCAGTTTGGTCCAATTTTTTAATTTTTATCTCACGTGGTATTTTTATAAAACAATGTTGTTTACAAAAATTCAAGATTCTGCCTCAAAACAGGACTGAGAGAAATATAAATTTCTTTGGTTTTCTTTGATTTTTTTTTTACATTTATTTAAAAAAAAAAATAAGTATTTATTAGTTTAGTTTATAATAATTGTCATTGCATGATAAGAAAAATGTTTTTCGGATAGTTTTGCAAATAAACTTGCTGCATATGGAGCATTTTATGTCACACTTAGACTTATTACAATTACAAATTTCATGCTTTTGAGCCCCTGAGTTAGAAGTATTTTTGGAACTGTGCTGAGAACTCTTGTGCAGGTAATCTAGTCAATTTCATCATATACGCCTTAAACAGAAAAAGGGCTTGTTACCGCAAAAACTCTGGTCTCCTGGAGCCGATGAGACGTTGATTTTAGAAAATAGTATGTAAAAATTCCAAGCGATTATATCAAGTATATTAGCAATTACAATGTTGGCCATCGCTTTGTTTTGTGTTTTGTGCTGTAGGAACTAACCATTTGATCGGCAGTATTTGCGGCACTTTAAAAACCTATATATGTATGTAAGATTCCTTTTCTGAAGTTTTCTTCCAACTCAAAAGAGGAAAAAAATTGTCGCCTGTTATGTATTGCTCTTCAAGCCTTCTGTCAAGTCCAATATAACGTGTTGCCCTTGGTTCTTTTCAGACTGTGCATTTCAAAGCTTACCAAGGTATGGTTGTATTTTCCATATGTAGCCTGCCTTACAGTCCACCGATAACGAAAATTTCAAATCATATTTTTCTGATGTTGATGGCATAAGAGCAAGCTGCAGCTAGGACGGGTTTCCGTTTAGCATCTGTTTCAGAAGAACTTATTTCGTAATTTTCTTGAACATAATCTATTTCCGAGTCTGAACCAAGCAGTGCAAATATGTGTATTTCTTTACAACAAAAATAAAAAATAGGGAATCCCACAATTGTCTGCTACATATTTATCTATGTTGATTTAATAAAAACAAAAAAGGGGTATCCCATACTTGTTTTTTACATTAGCTGTTTATATTGACCAAATGATCCATTAACCTAACATTCGTAACTTTTTTCTAACTGAGCTTAAATTAACCGGTTTAATCGTTAACCGAAAATAGCCAATTTCAAATTAACCGATCAGTTAAACGTTTTTAAATTAATCTGTTAACCGATTAACAAAACCGAATAAATACCCTAGTTTTTGGTTTTAGCAATAATATAATAATGACTATTACTTTTCAATGGAGAATTGGTTTTTTATTATGTAATGAAAAATGGGTTTAAGAAACATTACCTTCTTATTATTTAATAACGTCAATGTCGGGCAATAGCACAGGGAACAGGACTTATAATGTTCAGTTTATCACCCTCCAGAATTAAGAAACCTATTAAACTAATTAACCACACTAAGAAATATAGCAGCCAGTCATAGTTTAAGGATTACAAGGCTAGAAATTCTCTTTATTTACTAAAATAAGAAACAGGGAAAACCTCAAAAGTTGCAATATAAATTTTTCTATAAAGAAAGAAGCCAAAATTTCAACTGAAAAAGAAAATAGAAAACATTAACAAGTCGTGAATAAAACAAAGGATGGTGGTAATTTTTGGTACTTTTTCTCAAATTTTCGGACAACTTTTAAAATAAAATGTATAGAAAAAATAAACATTAAGAGACAGCTGAAATAAACTAAAATACAACTGTCAGTTTAAGTTAAAGTAATCAGTTTAAAGTTGCAAAACAGCTACAGGGGAAAAAAAACAAAATAATATAAAAACTCTTGCAACAAATGAGCAACAAGAAGAGGAAGAATAATTTCTTTTTTATTGCACTTAAAAACGGGGAAAGAGCCAAAGAGGAAAAGTGGAAAAATGTTGGAAGTATTAAAATAACAGTTTTTTGCTTTGGGTGTTTTTAATATGACGTTAATTAGCATGCAAGCGGATATAACAGTTAAGTGTCGAGTAATTAGTAGCAGCTGAATTTGACTTTAAATTACTTAGTCTATATACTTAAATATTGTACATTTGGCTTATTCTTATGGATTTTTTTTGTAGTATGAAGTGGTTATAATTGTTGCAACTTTTGTTATATTTATTGGCTGGTTTGTTACACAAAGTTGATTTTAAACAGTTCGTTTGTGTTTCTTTAAGTGGAAAATGTAGTTGGATTTTTTTTTTGTTTTTTAAAGAGCCTTTTTAAAATTTGAATTATTTAAGAAATTAACACAATGTTATTTCACACAGCAATAACATAATAAAATTAAATCATTAAATTTATATTTGGATTCGGTCCCGATAGGTAGTCTATCATTGTTATAAGCCGAAGGTCTACTTTGCCATAGTTAGGTAAATTTAGTTTGAGTAAAGGATTTCGGAACATTAAATTCATAAATAAAGAAAAATAAAATTTGGATTTAGTTACAAAAAGAAAAAATTAATTCAGCAAATAGTTTGCAAAACTATCGGGTACCAAGGTGTGATAATTTAGGTAAACCATAACCAAATCATATTATTGTATTTTTGAAGTACTGCTTAGTTCAAGAGGTTAAGAATTTCACAATGAAATCTTAAATTGTTTTATTCATTTCATCAAACCAAAAACTATTCTTTTAATTATAATAATTTTTTTACACATATAAGTAACGTATATTATTATTATTTTTTCTCCTTGAAAATATTAATTAAAAAAAAGTCCAAATTAAAAATTATTTTAAAAATTTAAGGAATTCAAAATCTAAATTAATAAACACATTGTAAATGAATGGTTTAAAATTATTTATAACATACATAAGTTAATCATAAACTACAAGTGTGTTTTGTTAAAATTAATAGGAAAAATTGTTTAAGTGAAAATTTTTATGGAAATAAAGTATAACCATTTTCATTTAAATCTTAAGTAGACTTCAGGCCTTTTGTCCGCAATGATTTGATGTTGATGTACTGTTAAATTTGCAATCAATTATGGAATACTTCTTAGAAATTAATTAACAGGAAATAAAAGGGAAGTGGATATAAAAACGGAAAGCAATAGTAAAATAAACAAAATACAGACAAATATAGTAAACTAGCATTTAACCCGCTACTTCGTTAGCGTCTTCTTTTCCTTCGTGGACATATTTTTATGCCAAAGTTTATTTTTCTAGCTTTTAACTTGTTTAAATTCTAGCATTTAACCCGGTCCAAATTTGTTTTGTATTTTTTAGATGAGCTACGAATGTGATATAATTTGTATTTGTCCTTTTACACAGAGTACCGAAACGTTCGCTCATTTTTCAGTCATGAGCGAGCGTGAAAAATTTTAATTTGTACTGCTTTTTCTCATTCATGAGGGTGAGGAAAAAAATATTTTGAATTTCCTCATTCATGAAAAATGAGCAAACAAAAAAATTCATATGTGAATTTGTCAGATATGAAAAATTTAAAAAAAATTCACATTCAAATTCCTCATAAAGATAAAAACGCAATTTGCCCGACCATTAACAGCGGAAAAATGAAGAAGTAAAGAGGCCTTATAGAATGCCTTATTGGCGATATAAAGTTTTCCAGTCGCATTCCAACTGTATTTCTAATTTACACAGTATGTCATTGGATACCAAAGCCTTGTCTTCTTGCATCTACTTTAAAGTTCTTCTAAAAATAATTAAGAATAAAGCTTTATCCCAGTCTTATTGTTGTTGCTAATAATGTGAAGTGAGTAATTTAATAATTAAACTTGCTACATATTCCAAAATAGCTACTAATAAAACGATTTCGACAGGCCTTATCGTAGAATAGAAAATCTCAATTTCTAAAATATTTAATAAAAACTATTCTAAAAGAACTTTTAAAATAATGCAGAGTGAAATAAGTAAAAGTTTATTAACAATACAGTTGTAAACCTTCTTTAAGGCCTGCAAAGTGAAAGCGCTGGCAATTTTTCCCGCTGGGCAACGCGAAAGCATGTGTGTGTGTTTTGTTTTGTAAAATTATTTGTTGGCTGCAGCACCATGGTGCTGCTTTTTCGCAGGCATAAATTATTGGAAAAAAATTAAAAGAACTGCACATATCGTCATCTTAAATGCAGAATAGCATAACATTTCATAAGTTTACATGCAAAGCAAAAAACTTTGTAAAATGTTAATTATTTGAGATTTAAAATCAATTTTAAATATTTCAGATAAAAATGCGATAACCCATATATTTTTGAAGTAAAAATATAATTTTTATTATTTTTTAAGATGTGTTTTTATATATTAATTTGTATTTTTTAGAAACAAAAAGACATATCGTAAAAGAAAGTATATTAGTATTAAGTGAAACAAACATATAAAATATTAAATTATTAAATATTTGTGTTTAATTACCGGAAAAATAGAATATATATATATATTATAATCGCGCGATTAATATGTAGCATCATAAGGATTGCGTTGACATGGTAAAAAAAGTTTGCTTTTACCAATGTGGAGAACTTATATTGTTATAGATATTATGACATACCCATTATGTATAATTTTTTTTATTGATTTTAATTACTAATAAGTAGTAATTTAAACTAAAATATGAACTTCATTAAATTTAGCTATGAATTGATTTTAAACATACATCTTTTTCATTCTAATCTAAACGTATTTTGATCTCCATAAAATGAATTATCTTAATGAATTTTTTTTTACAATGAACAAATTTTGCAAATAAATATTTGACTCATATTTATTCGTACCTATTTGTCTCCAGTTCACGAATTATTTCAAAATAACTCTGCATCATATACTTTCAACGCTAATGCAACAAGTTAATTTTAATTAGGTAATTTCTGAAAAATAGAAAGAAGAAGGAAAGAGTAGTCCAACTAAGAGTAGTTGTTGATAGCAGCTCCTCTATTAAGTAAACGTAAATATTGGACAAAGTAGTACTTCTCCAAAGAAAGATATTATTAGAATTTAATAAAGCTCAAGAATTAACAAAATATAGCTAAACAGTCTATATTCCACTACTTAATAAAAAATTAAAAAATGTGTTTATTCTAAAAATTTATAAAAATTGTCTTTTTTAAGGATATTGATGAAGGGCCACTTGGAAAAATGCAATTCTAACACAAGAAACCCCGAAAATTTTAAATAAACTAATAAAAAATATTTCTTTTGTATTATAAACTTTATATTTTATGGTCCCATACAGATTTATTATAGGGAAGTTCGACTATATTTAAATTTATTAAAAAGGAAATACATATATACATACAATTTTTATTTTTCACAAACAAAACACATATCGTTAGCTTAAATGCAAAACAATGAAGATATTATTAGAAAATTTGAAATTGACTTGTTTTATTGATTACGATTCACGTTACAACATATTTTTATAAAATTTTAAACTTCTATCTAAAAAAAATAACCAAGTTATTTACAAAATTAAAAATTAAGTGTTATGAAATACATACCTAAATCATTATTCCTAACAACATAATGTATAATCAGGCTCAAGAAAAAAATTAGCAGAGTTTTTAATTCTTTTTATAAGAACACGTTTTTTTACAACATCAAATTTGGGTGATCAGTTTTATTACTGTAACTACGATGTTAGTGAAATTTGTGATCAAATAATAATTAATAATAATAATTTTCAGTAAAGCATAAGAAAAAATAAAAAAGTGCTGTAAAATTAAAAGAATCGAACCGTTAGTAATTTTGAAATTTTGTAGCCTACCACATTGCACTCCCAAACGCTACGAATTTCCATGAATAGATGACAACATCTGCAGGTCCATTTAATAAATTTTAAGATAGTCGAATAAATCTGTATGGGACCATAAAATATAAAGTTTATAATACAAAAGAAATATTTTTTATTAGTTTATTTAAAATTGTCGGGGCTTTTTGTGTTAGAATTGCATTCTTCCAAGTGGCCCTTCATCAATATCTTTAAAAAAGACAATTTTTATAAATTTTTAGAATAAACACATGTTTAAATTTTTTATTAATTAGTGGAATATAGACTGTTTAGCTATATTTTGTTAATTCTTCAGCTTTTACGTTTAATCGTGTGATTATCATATATTTATATATGTATATTCTATTTTCCGGTAATTAAACATAAATATTTAATAATTTCATATTTTATATGTTTGTTTCACTTAATACTAATATACTTTCTTTTACGATATGTCTTTTTGTTTCTAAAAAATACAAATTAATATATAAAAACACATCTTAAAAAATAATAAAAATTATATTTTTTCTTCAAAAATATTTGGGTTATCGCATTTTTATCTGAAATATTTAAAATTGATTTTAAATCTCAAATAATTTTACAAAATATTTTACACAAACAAATACACACACAGGCATTTCGAGCTGTAGTCATGCAAACTGTCGAGCAACAACAACATTGCTAGTGAGGATCGTTTTTAAAACTTTTTTTCCTCATTTTACATGACTGAAGAAAGGCAAAATTGGATTTTTCTCCAAAAACATGAATTATTTGGCGAAATATTAACAATTCATTCATGACTGTGAAAAAAGTTACATATTTTACATTTTTCATTTATGTAAAAAATTCAAGAATGGTTAAATATGAGCGATCACATATGATTTTCTCTGAACTCTGCTTTTACACCCCAAAAAAGCCGTACCTCAAAAGAGTACCATACACCTGTTCGTTTATTTTTTTAATGAACAATAATAAGTATTAAATTTTTTGTATCTCTTTTAGTTAAGGAGATATAAAGTTAGCGAATTTTTCTAATGAACAACAATAAGTGTTAATGTTTTTCAACTCTTTTAGTTTAGGAGGTATGATGTTAGCATCTGCTCCAAATTTCAAGTTATTAGAATCAGGCGTTTAGGTTGTGCGATGATGAATCAGTGAGTCAGTCAGTCAGTAACGTTACAATTTTATATACTTTAGATATGGCCATTTCCATTTTGACGTGTAGTGATATTTGTAGCACAAAATGTAAAAAAATTAAATGACGAAGTCAAATTTGTAAAAAGGGTTTTTATATATACAAAGTAATGAAGTAGCTCTACATTCAGAAAAAAAATTACAGTAATCGACGCTAAGGATTTGCAGATATAAGCAAAAATCTGCCCTGGCGTGACGTTAAAAAAACGGAAGTGGGTTTTGATTGCATTACAAAACTGAAAAATACTGCGAATTGAGCAAGAAGTTTTGTACAAAACCTTTTTAGTAAACTTAGAACTTATATAGATTTATTATTCAAGCTATCAAATTTAAAAAATCTTTGCTCGTTTTAAGGTAAATATGGGAATTTTCAGCTAAAAGTCTACTTTTTTTAATGTAACGCCAGATTGCAAATAAGGTTGTATTTTCGGACCATGTTTTTCAATCGTTATCCCTTTTGTTACTTAATGTAGAGCTTGTTGCGCTTTACACCAAAATATAAAAAAGTAAACGATACACATAAAATTTTTTGAGTAACAATTTAAAATACTTCTGGCGTTACGTGACAAAAAGTAGACTTTTCGCTGGAAATGCCCATATATGTAGATTAACGTATTTTAATTAAATAAATAAAATTAACCAATTAATAATATTTATACTGGACTTCTTTCAATGAGGTACGTTTATGTTTAACAACGGCTATGGTAATTTCGATGACAAAATTCCAGAAAAATTAAAAACGTATGTAAGTATGTAAATACTTATACGTATTTTAAAAAAAAATTCTGTCCTTTCAAAATTATTTAAGTGATTCGATCCGATTGGGTGATATTTTTTTTTATTATTTTCTCCAAAAATAGTCTTCCCATTAAGGAATATCGTATTAAACGTCTTGACTTTTCTAATGCATTTCAGTAAAGGCAGATTTTCCTTGTTTTCTTTTTTCCCACTTAAAATTGAAAAAATGCCGATCAATTAGACATGTTGCAAGCGAAAATATTCACCCTTATCGTGGTTGATGAATTTAAAATATGCATACGACTGTTTGGTAATAGATTAAAGATACCGTGAACTTATTTCCTTAAATCTATTACACCAACAGTCGCAGGCGTGTTTTAATTTCGCCAATCACGAAAAGGGTGTTTAATTTACAGATTAAAAAAAAACATTGACTTAAAAAAAAATGTTACCTTAACATGTTTCAAGATTTCAAAATCTTCTCTTTTATTTTTTTTAAGCACACAATTCAAATTAAATATTTTAAATAATGAACAAAAAACATCTAAAATTTTAAAATTTTTTTTTTTTTAATTTCCTAAGCTAATCCCGCGAAGCTCTTCGCTTGTCTGCAGGAGAGAAACCAGAGTCTCTGGCAGGAATCGAACCCGCAACCTCGGCGCTGATAGACTAGCTCACTACCAGCTAGGCTACCGGGGTACTATTAAAATTTCCAAAAGAAAGAAAAAAATTTTTTAACAAAGTAGAAACAAAAGTACAATAGCCTCACATCCTTTAGTGGCAATTAGAGCAACATATATCACTCATTTACTGCAGCATAGTCAGAAATCAAAAATATTAGTTTTACAGAAAACGACGTTAAAGTTTTATATTTACACACAACATAATCGAAAAAGAAAATTTTATTCTTTTCTTAAGAGTGGAGTTCACAATATCTGCATCATAATAACCACTTCACCTAACATCTGATTTACTATGGCTTAGTGATATTGGGTCAAAATTTGCGATTTTTGACTTATGACGTTGTTGGAGCTCTAGCTTACGAAAAATTAAAAATTTACTTTTTTATTGATTCTGATGTATGCAATTAATTATTATTAATATAATTAAATCATTAATCAAAAATAAACTCAGGTTTAATTAAAAATTTAATCAAGTCAATTAAATGTTAAAACAATGTTACGTTTAATTGATACTTTAAATTTGTTAACTGTTGTTTTTTAATTAATATTACAATGTTTTTAATTAAAATCAATTTTTATTTTTTATGTGATAAGTGATTTCATAAACAACAAAAGATTAAACGCTTAAACGCCATTGCCAATTGTAAGAAATAACTGATAGGGCTTACAAAAAAAAATATTATAAGAAGTTTAAGACAATTTATCAACTTATCATTTTTAATAGTTTTTTTCTGCTCCTGAAAAATTTTCAAAATGTTTGTTATACTTGTATTGTTGTAAAAATTCTTTATATCTTTATTCATATCCAAGTGCAGCACTAAAATCTTGAACCAATTGACACCCCCAAAATCTGAAAGCATATGGTGGTTGAAGAAAACCCCTAGCTGGGTTTTAAATTATTACCAAGGTTTTTTTCATTCATGTGTGAAGTTTTCAAGTGGGGGTGGATTTAAGTACAATTTTCAAAAAAACATGTACAGATGCTTAAGTCTATGTCCCGTGAACTATTCGAGGTATTGCTTGTCTCTCTTTTGCAAATTTTTAGCTCTTAATCAGATCTAAAAACTTAACCTTAAGATATAATAAAAAAACAACAACATCTTACTCAAAACAGCCAAAATGTCCAAAAATGTATGATTTTGAATGTAAAGAATGAAAAATAAGGACACTTCAAATATTTTAAATATGTATTAAACTCATATTGGACGATTAAATTGACCGAAAAAATCACGAAGTGCTCGATATGCATTTTGATTTGAACGCCCATTTTCATAATAAGCCTGAATAACTTTATCGCGTTGCGTATCTTTCATGGTACAAATTGAGTTAGTCTGAAATTGAGAAATGTCAAATGAAATGCAGAAAAAAACTTGACGTTTAGGTGTGGTTAACATTCAACATCGGCCACCCGTTTTATAATTCAGTGCAGTGGTGTTAATTGTGGTTGTATTGCTTTATATTATTATTAGTGAATAAAGAGACAAGTTTTCTTAAAAAAATTAAAAAATGCGTAAGCATCCGCCGCATGTGCACTCGCCGCTTTATAATCGACGACTGAATTATGCAGGGTTGCCAATTTAGCGCCTTTGGCGCTAGATTTAACGCTTTTTAACTGTCGAAAAGGCGCATATTTTTCCCTTAGCGATTTTTTTTAAAAGAGCGCTAAATTAGCTAAATTTTTGTACTTTTATTTGAATAAATTTAAATCAAGACGCATTAATCCAAAATTAGTTTCCGTATTTCAAATACTTTTGATATAAAGTACTCTGAAATGCATACTATTGCACGGAAAGAAGTATATTTTTTAAAGAAATCCATTTCTTTTCTTAAAACAAGAAACTCCAAAAAAATATTTCCTGATTTTAACTTGCTTTGTTTGTATTATGTGGAACTTTCTTAAATAAAAAATATTTTCTCCTGATCAACAAATTCATGTTTTTGGTAGGTATGTATATGTATGATCAAAAATTTCTTAAACCAAGAATACTATTACTTATTTTTATTAAAAACTTGGTTTCATTTAATTAATTTTTATTTGGAAAGACATGTTAGGCAAATCTATCAAAAGTTTAGTTTTAAGTAACTAAAGAATAAAAATAAATTTTTTTAGCTGCAGCCAGGCGAATTCATGTAAACGGTGGTGTCGATACTTCAACAAGTAACAACACCAAAAACACAACAATGTATTTTTTTGTTGCTTTCGTTGGCCGATATGTCAAAAACACAAGTAACTTTTAACGTTGCTGTCTCTAATTAAGAAAAAAAGTAGCACAGCTGTGTTTTCAACGCCACCTGAAAGTCAATTCACCTTGGCTGCAGCTAAGTAAATTTTATGTCGCTTTAAGTCATTACTTTTTCTTAAACCAAGCCACACATATGTTTACAGTAAGAAATTTTTGGCTTTGACGAGAATAGTGGAACATTTTCTTGGTTTAAGACATATTTTCTGGTGATTTAGTAAACAATTCTTTCCGTGTATATTTGAAATTATATTATTTTACTTTTCCTGAAATATCAGTAAAGCCTTTTTAAAACTTTAAATGTTTTATTAACACAGTTGGGCAAGACAAAAAAAGTCAGTGTAGAGAGAGAACTTGATTATGTGATATTAATTGACTTTAGCATGTTGAATACAAATAGTTTATTCAATCACGTCTAGTTAACATCTTCATGATTTCATGTCATATTTTATTCATAATATACCTGGATTTCTGATAAATGATAAAAATGTGTAAATACTAAGAAATAATTTTGAAAATAATCATTTGTAAAAGATCAAAAACGCACAAATAGTTCTCAAATTATGATAAAATGTATGCACCATAACCGCCCTATTTCGGTCGAAAATTAGTCTAGTTCATAAAAAAAACTAGACATGATAGAAAAAACTGAAAACGGATTTGAATTTAGCGCTGTTAAATCTTTGTATTTCATATATTTTTATTTAAAACGATCTCTTTTTGACGACCAGTGTAATTAATAAAATATGGTTCTTAAACATTTCATTAAGTATTTTATTTAAATTTTATTTAGCGCTTTTTAGCGCTTTTTGATTGGGGTCACGGCGCTTTTTGATTAGAAATAGTTCACAACCCTGGAATTGTGTACTCTCGTGGACTAAAGGAAAGAGCGTAGGAATGCGTGTGAAGAATGTGTGTGAATTAATTTCCACAATTGTGTATGACGCTGACACCCCTGATTCAGTGCGTCGCAAAAAAAATAACCTTCAAAATTAGATACATATTTTTAAGCTAAATTGGGGAAAATGTGGCACTCACTAATTTTACTCAAGAAAAGTTTTTGAGATATTTGCGAATATCATGCTTTCTGCAGTAGTATTAACAGCCTGTTCAACGATTTCGAACGTCAACGTTCGCATAGAAAACTACATTTAAAACAAAAACAAATTTTCGAATATTGTTTTTGTTTTACATATAATTTTCTATGCGAACGTTAACGGTAGAAATCGATGAACAGGCTGTAAATATTTCCAAAAATCTGGGAAACACTGAATTACAGACCTTTAGATTTGAAAATTCTTGAGATTTTTCGAAACAGCTGAAACAACTACAAAAAAAATGCAATTTTCACGAATATCTCAAAAACGCTTCTTGAAAGAAATAAATAAATCTTAGAAAACCTCTCTTTTTTGAGGTTATGGCAAAAAGTTTAAAATTAACAAAACGGTTACTGTAAAAGTTTCCAAATTTGGAAAAAAAATTTTGTTTTCAATACAGAACATCTTTTAATAAAGCAAACTGAACTGGAAGAGAAAGACAAACCTCCCATACGAGACCAATATAATTGTTTGGTATAAATGGCTTAGTTATCAATCCAATAAAAAGTTTACTAATTTTATTTGAATTGGGTTAAGCTTTTTATTTATGTATTAGTCTGGGATCACACTATGAACGTTTTATTTCAGAAAATCTGAGTCTGAGAGGGGAAAAAGGAACAGCATGTTCTCTTCTCTATTTTTTAGCAGAAATATGCTGGTATTTAACATAATTTAAAAATAAACCTGAACTCAATACTACCAAAAGCTATTAACACCTGTTTAAATTTTTTGTATTTTAGTACTGCGCTCAAATAAATATTTTAATTCTGACAAAATTTTATGCGTTAATTTACGAAATATCATAAATCATTTGTAGAAAATATCTTTTCTCACAAATACCTTGAGTGTTATTTCCCCCATTTCTATTTATTCACCACAACTACCGTAACATCTTTATCAGTGGCATAAACATAAATAACGAACATTAATAAGACTATATCTATAACTGACGTTAGACAAAAACAAAATTCTAAACTTATTTTGTTTTGTTTGTATTTTATTTCTAGTTTTGTACAATTTACTTTTAAGTTTGTATTATATTTGTACGAATTCAGTTGCTTTCGTTTGTTCACACATTTAAAATTTAATAAACAATTACTTACGTTCAAATTATTCTTTTTAAACAAATATGGTGTTGTTTAAAGAAAAAAATAATATAATTTGGAAATTTACACACTTAAGCAATAAGCAAATGGATAATGAGTAAATAATTATTTTGGGTTTTCATTTTAAGTTTGTGTGATTCATTCAATTTATTCTTCTAAATTATTTAAAGTTTAATCATTTTCTCTGATCTCTTTGGTCGATTTCTCTCGATATCAATCGAAATTCCTTTTTCAGTTTTATTGTAAATTCGTTGATATCGAATGCCATAATTTGGTCCCTGATAAACATTATTTTGTCTTGGTCTTCAAGTTCTTTGTTTTTTTTTCTTTTATAAAACTAACTTTCGGTTACCCTACACATTCAAGCGTAGATATCATTGTATGTGTATTGTGATACAGTGGGTGCCACGAAGATATTTCTTATAAGGGTTTTTTCTTCAACAAATTAGTTTTTATTAGAAATTTATATTAAAAATATTTTTAATTTAATAAGAAATTAAGTTTTTATTTGAGTACAGACTTTGTTGTCTGAAAGGGGGTTAAGGGCTTTAATCGACCAGTACAAACCATATGAATTTGACAACATTTATTGTAGTGTTGCCACGTTATTACTTTTGAACTACATATAATACATGGGACACTGATTTATAGTTGTTGAGTTTAAACTACATATAAATTCATGTTTAGTTTAACTAAACCAGCAAGATATTTTGCGTAAACAAATTGCTGTATTATCGTGTAAAAAATATTTTCCTAAGTAATACTTTTAATATTATTAGATAATGGGTGGTTGGATGTTGAATATGGACCACACCTAAACGTCAAGTTTTTTTCTGCATTTCATTTGACATTTCTCAATTTCAAACTAACTCAATTTGAGCAATGGAAAGATACACAATCGAGCAACACGTTAAAGCTATTCAGACTTATTATGAAAATGGTCGTTCAAAGCAAAATGCATATCGTGCACTTCATCTTCAGTGATGAGGCACATATTTACCTCAGTGGATTCGTCAATAAGCAGAATTGCCGCTTTTGGGCGAATGATAATCCAAGAGTGATTGTCGATAAACCAATGCATCCGCAAAGAGTGACTGTTTCGTGCTGTTTATGGGCTGGCGGCATTATCGGGCAGTTACTGTGAATAGTGTTCGCTATCGTGAAATAAAAACGAACTTTTTATGGCCCGAATTGGAAGATATGGATATGGACGATATGTGGTATCAACAGGACGATGCCACTTGACACATAGCTAACGAAACAATGGCTTTTCTGCGCGACAAATTCAATGACCGTGTATCTCACGTGGAGGCGATGTCAATTGGCCGCCAAAATCATGCGATTTGACACCGTTGGACTTCCTTCTTTGGTGTTATTTGAAAGAAAACGTGTACGTCGATAAGCCATCAACAATTCAAGAGCTAAAGGATGACATAATTCGGCACATTAACGGCATATAACCTTAATTATGCCTCAGTGTCATCGAAAATTTGGTCTATCGGATGGAGGTGTGCCGCCTAGGTCGCAGCAGCTATTTGGGCGATATTTTGTTCCATACATAATAACGGGTCCGCCATCTAACGATTTTTTTTTCAACTAGTGCTTATTTCGTGAATGGTAACACTTAGTTGCTGTCTGATTTGACAGATAATTAGTTTTATCCTTCCGCTGAACGAATATGGTTGTGTATACGCTTGAACAACGCTGGGAAATATTACGACATTACGTTGAAAATCATGGTAATGTTGCAGAATGTGGGCGAAAATTGCGTACGGGTTTTGGAAGAAGAAAAGCACCGTCAGCTCCGTATGTTGGTTATCTTGTGAAAAAAGTGAAAGAAACTGGCATCCTCATCGATAAACCAAAGCGTGAAAAGCCAAAAACAGTGCGTACACCCGAGAATATTGCTGCTGTGGCAGAAAGTGGGCGTGAAGCGCCATCAACATCAATTCACCATCGTTCTCAACAATTGAATATTTCGGAGACATCATTGAGACTAATTTTGCATACAGACCTTGGTATGACGCCATACAAAGTCCAGTTAGTTCAGGAGTTGAAGCCAACTTACCATCCAATGCGTTTTCGCTTTGATAAGTGTGCCTGCGATCGACTTACAGAAGATGCCGATTTTGCCAAAAAATCATCTTTTCAGATGAAGCTCATTTTGATCTTGGCGGGTATGTAAACAAGCCAAATTGTCGCATTTGGGGCACAGAAAACCCCCACGCATACATTGAAAAGCCGATGCACCCAAAACGAGTCACTGTTTGGTGCGGATTTTGGTCCAGATGCATATTTTGGCCATTTTTTTTCGAAAATGAGCAAGGAGTGGCCGTTACAGTCAATGGCGATCGTTATCGGGCCATGTTGTAGGAATTTTTGTTCACAAAAATTGAAGAGGAGGATATTGGCAACATTTGGTTTCAACAGGACGGCGCTACGTGCCCCACAGCCGAAGCTACATTCGATGTTTTGCGCCCTGTTTCTGAAGATCGCATTATCAGCCCCAGAGCTAATATCGTTTGGCCACCTCGGAGAAATTCACATTTTTTTTAAGATTTCGTACGCCTCATTGCTTGTGGCGGTGAAAATTTTAAAACGGTAAATAAATTTCTGTACAAAGCAACAACAAAATTACAAAATATTTATGAATTTGTTTTTGCTTTCAATATAATACTTTGGCGTGCGTTGTGTTTTACAAAATTAGGGCCTAAGAGTTGACAAAAAATCACCCAATTGTAGTCGGGACTGTATTTATTGTTGTTGTTTTTGTTTAAGCTTTGTAATTGTTACAAGTTAAACTGAGGTTTATAATTCTTATTCGCTTAACAGTTTTATTTGTATAATATCTTAGCTTTTCTAAAATCTTTGGATGAAGTTTCCTGGCACAATAAATTTCAGTTTATCAATAGTACGAAATGGAATTGTAGCACATTTAAGCGAAACCTTGTTAATAAATATTTTATGCCTGTATTCGTAAGAATAATTATTTTAAAAAACGTTTGTTAAATTTAATAATCGTTTGTGAATACGGAGGTTAAACTTTATTTAAAAACTAATTTTTAAGTTTGTGCTAAATGTAAAAGTCAGAGTTATGTTACTTTGCAAAAGTTAAAATATAAAAAGAGAACCAGTATAAATTTATTTGTAAAAAAAATACAATTTTGAATGCATTAACTTATTCAGAAAAGAATGAAAATACTAAGATATAACAGAAATCTTGTTTGCATGTGTACCTTTTATATAAATACTGTAAATAAATCCAAATAAAATATTTTTTGTACCTTTTATTTTTGTTTATGAATGTTTTATTTATTAACAAAAAGAACCTTTTGGTGGGAAAAATTATTCTTTTAGTTGAAGCTTTTTTAATTTTGCTACACTGGCGTGATATAAGTTAATAATGTAAAACCTGTCTCGAAAAAAAACTTTGCAAATTTACAAAAATCATATGTAGAGCAAGTGTGGAAAGTCAAGCGATTTTTGAACGTTTCTTTCTATAAACAAATGTAATTGTATCTTATAATTTTTTCTCAGTTAATTGTCTTAACGAAACTTTGCCAACTACGCGTGGGTTTTTTTCTCTTGTTCCTGAAGATAGAAATTATACACTTTTCTCATCTCTTATTCAAAACATTATTTGAATTTCTTCCACGTGCATAAGAATTTTGTAGGAAATTAAAAATTTATTGCCGATTCGCTACTGTAAACAAATCACTGACCTCGTTCTATTGTTTTGCTGGTCTTTAAGTATTTAAAATATAACACAATGTGCAAAAATTTATTAGCCGATACATTAATTCGATTTGATTTTCTTGTAAATAAAAAAATTAACCAGATATTTGGGGGATTCACAAGGTGCCATAAAGTCATATGTCTTAAATTAATAACATGAAAAAATACGACTGTTGTAAACAACCCCTCATAATTCAGTTCGCTATTTCGAATTCAAATCAGCTGATTTATAAAAATAAATATTTATCAAAAATAAAAATATTTTTGAATTCTTATCCATGAAATAATAAATTAAATCAGCAGCCTTTTCAACGATTTCGAACGTTAAAGTTCGCATAGAAAATTACATTTAAAACAAATACAAATTTTAGAATTTTGTTATTTTACCTGACTATTTTCTATTTTTCAGACGAAAAACAGAAATTAATTTTATTTTGTTTGTTTGCCAAACAGCAGAGTTCTAAGGCGATCTAATTTGACGTCGCAAGTTAAATTCGACGGCTTACTAAAACTAATGTGGTTCGGCTCAGACGTTCAGCGCAGGTCTCTTCGGATTAATAACGACAGCACAATAAACATTGCAAACAAAATTCTACTTCTTTAAGACACTTTTTGTTTACAAAGCAACAAAATTATTTTTTAACCATTGTAAAATGTTAGAATATTATGGCAATAAAACATCTTAGCACACCTTGTGAATACCCCAATTGTATTTAAAACAACATTTCATGCAGAAAAAATTAATCCAATATTTAACGCTTGAAAGTGTTGAAGATTTGACATTTTATAATGAAGCTGTTATTTATATTTTAAGTGTGTGACGGAACAAGCGCCTGTATTTGTCAGCTTGTCAGTCCATCTGCTTTTGTATGTGCATGTGTGTATCTTTTTTGTAAATTTGTCACTATAATAAATGTTTATTATAATAAATAATAAGGGTACTCGTTTTAACTGCTACCACAAGCAACCCTTATATGGTTTGAATTTAGCAAAAAAAATTAAACGAAATCATCTCGAAAAAACACTAAACATTTTCTTTATTTAGTGATCAGCAAACAAGTTTTTATTAAGATGACGAAAATTTTGTATTAATTTAAAATTTCTTTAATCCATTTTTTGCTGACCTTTGTTTAGAATTACTAGCACTCTTTCTGTTTTTTTTCTATTAACTATTTAGAATCTTATCTCGTTATTATCTTCAACATCGATCAACGTGAATGCGGCAAAAATGGGCTTAGAAACTGTTTAAAGGTTTTCTGTCATGTATTTTTACAGGCAATTTAAAGATCTGAAATTGCAAACAAATTTTGAAATATGTATAAATATTTTAATAGCTCTTTATACATATATAAAATTTAAAAGGTTTTTAGTATATTAATCGTGTCCCCCTAATGTTTTCATATTATGAATTTAAAACATTTAATAAATTATAAGATAATTTGGACAGGCAATTGGTACGTACGTGTTGAGATGTTACAAAAATAAATATTTAAATTGTTTCTTTGTTTTGATAGATTCTTAAATTAATAACGAAAAGCGCATAATGTGTGGTTAAATGCTACACAGAAAGAAAAAACTGGTACAAATTTTAAGTTTGTTCTACTTCCCAGGAAAAACTTTTTGGATTTTAGTAACAGGTGGTAGTTATTGCATACGTTGCAATACAAGTTGTTCGTATTTTCACTACTGAACATTTGCTTACTAATAATCTGAATATGAATATTTACTTACTAGTAGCGTACTCAAAAACTACTTATTAGGTCTATTAACTATTCATTTTTGGCTCCTGGTAGGTATATTTTAAGTACTTACAATCCAACTTACTAGTAGATAAATAATAACTAGATATTTTATTTGACTTCTAGTAAGTGTATTGTAAGTACAGAATTCTCTGAACACCTCGAACAAAAATAAGTAGTTATTCAGTAGTTTACTTTTCTCCAACATGACTTGCTAACTTACCAGGTAAGTAAACTTTTTTCTGGGTTACTGCTATCACGAGTCGTACTTTATTAAAGTACGAATAATACTAAAAAGTACACAGAAAAAATTAAAAATTGACTTCAATTAAAACATTTTGTGATTTGCGCCGGTAAACAAATTAATAGTACCAATTAATTATATATTGATATAAAGAACATTTTCCTTAGTAAAGTTGTTTATATACCCAATAAAAATTGTGTTTCAAACAAAGCAGGTTTGTAACTTTTTCGCTTACCAATTCGCTTACGAAAATCATGAATTTTATATGATGAGTCCCCACTTTCAAGCAATACATTTTTGACACAAAAAGTGCTTTATTCAACACATAATAAATCTGGTGAGCTATTAGATTAACACTCTGAACGTTTTGTTAGAGTTACTATTTAGTATTCTCCCTTACAGAACTGCTTCGAATTAAGGGAATGTTGTGGCATTTGAAATGTTATACTTTTATATAAAACTTGTTCGTTCACTTACTTTACTACATCTCCGTATGTCTTATTGTGTAGCGCATAATGTTGCTTCTATTTTTTTAATGTACCATTAGTGCTTCGCAAAATGATAAAAATTTTTATTGGGTAATTAAATGTTGAATACACTTGATTTAAATTTTAATTATAAATGATTTTATTTTTGATTAATGGTTTAATTAAAAATTAATTTGCGTGAATTTATTCTGTGTACTGAAAACAATCCAAAATTGAATAACTTTCGAAAGCCAATTTTCGCGCATACGCATGTGTTTGTAAAAGTTTGTTGTATAAATAACAAAAACACTGCATAAGAAGGTTAATATTTTTTTTTAATAAAAAACGATTTGCTTGTTTTGCAGTAACACTACAAGAAGAAAAACATACAGGTATATGATGAAAATCGATCCAGGCACCTCTAATTAATTGAAATTAATTTTTGAAAAAACACAAAATCAAATAGATTTTTTAGTTTATATTTTAAATTTTTTTTGTTATACATATTTAAGTTATAAATAAAATTACAATTTGTACAGCGTTATCCATTTAGCTGTTTCAAAAAAATATCTGGCAATGCTGTCAGCTGTTGTAACATCTATTATCTGAAGTGTCATTTATTGAGTGAAAGGTTTCACTCATATGAATCGTTTAACAATCGCAGAACGCGTAAAGATAATTAAAACTTTAAACAAAAGTGGTGGTTCAAAGGTGGCTACTTTTCGAGCATTACCGGTTGATTATAGGCGCTATAATCGATCTAGAGTGAAAGGAATTGGCAAGATTATAAAGCAACTCAAAGAGCGTTACGGATTTGGTCAGGCCTGTGTATCATCAAATGTGTGCAATGCCGAAAATATCGCTTTTGTTAGTGAAAGTGTGGAGGTTACCGTCAATTCAGAGCACTCTGGCTGTATGATAACCCAATTTGTTTAGCCTGCGATTGCAGATTATGAACTGGGTGTAAGGTAGATTTAACAAGTCGGTGCCACGAGCCAAACAATACGACCGATTTTGCATTAATTACATGGGAAGTGGCCCACACGCGTAATTCAAAGTTTTGGCGACGTTAATTGGCCACCAAGATCATGCTATTTGACTTTGATACACTTTTTTTGTTGGGATACGTCAAAAACTGTGTCCACGCGGATAATCCCCTTACGTTGGAGCATTTGGAACCCAATATTCATAAAGTTATCTTCGAGATACCACCCGAAATGTACGAAAAGTTGTGGAAACTACCTCTAAATGATCGACTGCTGCAACCAATCTATAGGAGGTCATTTAAATGGCGTTGTTTGAGGACAAGCAAAATAATGAAATAAAAGTTCCGATTCAATCGTAGCTTAATATGCGCTTATAACAACTTATTTTATCGAGCTTAAGTAACTTAAACCTTAAGCTGGTTTTAAAAGAGCTGACCAGATTTTCTGACGTGAATCGAACCCGCAACTCTCATACTAACAACTTGTATGTACTAATTTATCGATAGTTGTTGGGTTGTTTTAGTTTGAAATGCTAACTCTATGTTTTTTCGTTTTTTCGCAAACTGTGCTTTCTAAAATTTGAAGGGTTGTAACATTTTCCAATTTTTCAATATTTTTTTTGTTGCACTAGGAGTGCAGGATTTATTTTAAACAAGACAACTCGTTTTGGAAGTGTTCGCAGGGCTTCAGTCAAAGTCGCTATTATCTTGAAGGTATCAAAGATCGTCTTCGATAATTGCAGATCGAATTCCAATAAAAGTAACAAAAAAAGGAATACATAATTTTTATTTTGCACAGTGCTTTGTTTAATTAAAATTTTCGCTTCGACATTTTAATTCCCACGAAAAAATTTAATCCATTTTCTAAAATTTGATAGAGAAGTATAGTATTCTACAAACGTATACGAATAGTATTAGAAAATGTTCTCGTATGAAAACTAAAACAAATATAAAATCTACTTAAATCCCTTAATATCTCTACAATACTCGCATTTAAAATTTTTTATTTATAGGAATTGCACATGCAGCAACGTCTTATTCACAGACTGCCAAAAGTATAAAAATATGCAAAAAAAAAGTACCTCAAAACTACTACAAAAAGGAACGTTAAGTAAAATCATCATCTTAAAATTAGAAAAATTTTCATGAGGAAATAACAAAAGATTTTGTTGCTCTACAATCTACAGAAATGAACAATATTTTTAGTAATTATTTAAATAAATACCTACCTGTTGTTTTTTTTTTAATAAAATGTAGCAACAGTTTCCAAGCACCTTTTTTGTGTGTGTTTTTTTGATAATAACACTTTTCTTTAAAATAAAACCTAATATTTAAATTTGATAATTTATTTATTTTCTTTGTATTACTTTTTTAAAAGCTTCTTTAAAATATTAATTTTTTTAAATTTCTCCAAAATCAAAACTTTTAAGAAATTGGATTTTTTTTGTTTTATTATATTTTTACATTGCGTTTTTGTTTTTACTTACTAAAAAATATATAAATTAGTTTTGCTGCCGTTTATAACAAATTACCTTTTACTTTTTTTCTTTGCTTAACAAATTTTGCGTTTTTAATTAACTTTTAAAAATTTTCTTTTGCTCTTATTCGTTGCCGTATTTTTTTGAAAACATTATTCTTTGGCCGTTTTTCACTACTAACAATTAAACATAAGGTTTTGCACTAGACGCCAATATGAACATCTGCGAACTGAATAGTGAAAAAAGCAAATGTAGCGGTAAACTCTCTAGCCAAAAAAAAAAAAAAAAATTAACAACAAAACGACCTGTAGACAAAAAAAAACAAATAGCAGCAGCAGAAAAAGCTACAGCAAAAACAATAAAATTAGCAGCAAACAGAGTAGTTCACTATAAAAGTGCCGGGTATAAATATTTATTCTATTACTTAAATAATATTCTTGCGTACAGTGGGATAGAATTGGTAATTTTTTTAAGATTCTTGGGTTTTTAGATTTTATATTAATTATTAATTCTGTATATATATAAAATTGTAACATTACTGACTGATTCATTATCGCACAGTCTAATCGCCTGAAGCTAAAAACTTGAAATTTGGACCAGAGATTGGTCACTCCCCAAATCGATTAACTACAACGGGATTTTTGGAAATTCGAGTGTTTAGGGGGTAAAAAGAGTAAAAACGGTAATCATATCCAAAACTAAAAGAGATACAAAAAAATTTAATACTTATCGTTGTTCTTTAGAAAAATAATCGGACAGGTGTCTTGTACTTTTTTGAAATTCGGCCTTATTATGGAGTAAACAGGTAAAACCTGAATTTTAGTTCTTTTTTGACACCCCATCCATCTTTTGAACCAATAAACATAGAAACAAAGTTAATACCACATTTGAAACTTACCAAAAAAAATACGAATACAAATTTTTTCGAAATTCAAACCCTTAAGGGTTGAGCATCGTTACTATTTTTGGTACTTATTTTACAAAACAGTTTTCTCCATTCATTGTCATATTCGTACAAAATTATGGGCTGCCACTGAAATTTTTGATACTTTAATGGGGGAAAAAATAGTACCCAAAAAGGGAAATACGGGATATTTGATATTTTTCTTTAGCTTTTTGGTTCTACAACTGGTATTTTTTTAAAAAACGTTGGCATAAAAATATGTCCACGAAAGAGACGCTAACAAATAGCGGTTTAAATGCTAGTAATTAATATTTATTTATAAATAAAAGATTTTTAAGTAATTTTTTTATGGATTTCAAACTAAAAAAATTAATAACTAAATGAAAAATGTTAGTTAAATATTTTTAATATATAGAAACTGGGAATTATTTCCTTCTGAAGGTTACTTTATATTATATTCAGTTATGTATTTTATAAAGCTTTTTTGTAATAGTCATATTCCTTCAATTTTTCAGAAATGACTTTATACACTATCTGATAGTCTGATAGTGTATAAAGTCATTTCTGAAAAATTGAAGGAATATGACTATTTAAAAAAAGCTTTATAAAATACATAACTGAAATTTAGCTCATAGAATAAATTCGAAAAATAAAAAATGTTGAATATTTTTAATATAAATGATTCTGTTTGCCGTGCTTACTTCCCAATTTTTATTCTTGATTAAAACATTGAAATTTATTGTTGAAGGGATAAGCTATTCTTATGCGCATTTCACTGGTTGCTTAAGGCGCAGTTAGGCGAACGTTGCTTTACCGTATCTGTACTGTATTAATCTGCTGTTCGCTTTTTGTTATATGAAAACCAAATCAAAAGGTAACCGAAATTCAATGTACCGTAGTTGCAATGTAGCATTCTGTAAAAAATAGAATTTCATACCGTTGTTATGTGACATTTGTAAAACAGTGTTGGGCGGCTTGTTTGTAACATGGAATGCGGGTATTTTTGCTCTTTTTTTGTACTTTTTTCAGTATAGCTATGGAATTGTGACAAAAGAACTTACAATAAAACATATTTGCATATACATATACCAATATACATATGCTTAGATGTATAAAATAAACAAATGCATATGCACAAACAATGGAAATGTGAACCATATAAAAGGCTTTAAATGATATCAAAACCTTGTTTGGTATATGCACATTAGGGCGACAATGAAATATATGGGAAAAATTTTTTTCCAGAATTTTAAACAAAAATGTGAAGATTCTTTTGCCACTTGGTCTAAAACTTACTTGCTGAAAATTTTAGCCAAATCGGATAACTCTATCCCGTGCACTTTTGAGGTCAAAGTTCGATTTTTTTTTTTATTTTTTAATATTAGTTAGCTTTATTAGCTTATTAACAACAAAAAATTTCATTTCAATCGGACAAGATTTTCAGTTTCAAAAGTGACTCTGAAAAAAAAATTTGAGGCTTGTTAGGGGCTTGCTCTAAAAAATTTGCAAAAAAAATTTTTTTTAGTTTTGATAAGCACACATTAAAGATTTTTTGTTGCTCTTAATACCAGGTTTTTTAAATTTTTTAAAAAAATTTTTTTCGACATCGTTTTGTTCTAAATTGGCGCCAAAAGCTGCAAAAATTTAGTTTTTGGCCCTATTATAAAACAAAATTACGACGTCACAAAAAATGTTTAAAAAACCTATTATTAAGAGCGACAAAATATCTTTAATGTATGCTTGTCAAAACTAAAAAAAAAAAATTTTGAACATTTTTTAGAGTAAGCCCCTAACAAGCCTGAAATTTTTTTTTCAGAGTCACTTTTGAAACTGAAAATCTTGTCCGATCGAAATGAAATTTTTTGTTGTTAATAAGCTAATAAAGCTTACTAATATTAAAAAAAAAAAAAAAAAATCGAAAAAAAAATTTTTTGCTTGTATGGAAATTTTTTTTTATCATTTGAACTTTTACCTCAAAGGTGCACGGGATAGAGCTATCCAATTTGGCTCAAATTTTCAGCAAGTAAGTTTTAGACCAAGTGGCAAAAGAATCTTCACATTTATCATCAAAAATCCAAAGTTGATTTTTCATTGTCACCCTAATGCAGATTTACTATTAATTTATGCTAAAATACAAATTTGTTTATGGTAAATCTATAATATAAATATCAAATTATTAACGTTTTTCACACACAAAATACTGTTTTAATACCATTTAAATCACTTGAACATTTTTGATTCCCATCACTGTGTGTATTGTTTTGTGAATACTATTGCTTTTTGTTTATGTGTTAGACGCCTAACTGGGCCATTATGACAGACATTTCAGGAAAACTTAAGATATTAAGCAATTAAAACTGTTAAGCGAATAAGAATTACAACCAACAGCTTTACTTGTAACAATATCAAAAACAACAACAATAAACAGTGAGTTTATCTTTTCTAACATAACCAACTACAATTGGTTGGAATTCTTTAACATGAATTTTAGATGTAAGTTGGATAAGAAAAAACAAAATGAACACTAAAGCAATTGCTTTATTGTTTTTTGTTTGTATTTTTAATTTAATTCGTGTTTAATTCCCAATTTTTATTCTTGACAAAATATTTATGTCGAAAACAAAAACAATTTTAAGATTTTGTTATTGTTGTTTCAATATAAATTCCCAAGTGAAATTTTTA
Organism: Pollenia labialis; assembly: GCA_949318255.1. Classification (NCBI taxonomy): domain Eukaryota; kingdom Metazoa; phylum Arthropoda; class Insecta; order Diptera; family Polleniidae; genus Pollenia; species Pollenia labialis. The sequence goes on along the minus strand of OX439142.1, from coordinate 126,948,164 downwards.
TTTTATTTTGAAAAACAAGTAGTTAATTTTCTTTATTTTTTAATTAAAGTGTTTGTTGCGAAATTAAATCTAGTTAAGAATTTAATAGTATTACGGCCAATTTCACCAAAATCAGCTAAAACTACCTATTACTTTAACGTTAAGTTAACAATATGTTTTTGACAGTTATAAGTGATAGTTTATTATAACTGAACTCGGTGAAATTGACCGTTAGTATAATTTTGTTAGGCATAATTATAATGTTGAAATCATTGTACAGTTTGTTCAAATAAAAATATGAAGCCAAAATATTCGTTATTGTTTTTTTTTTCAACAAAGCAGTGAGGTTTTACCCAGTAGCGACGGGTACCGCGACCAGGTTAGGACTATAGTACCACTCCCATTAGTTGGCCAAAACACCCTTTGCTTCCCAAAGGAATCCAACCAGGTCCCTTGCCGATATAGCACCGATTTGGGGCGCACCCACTGTGCTCTGCGCCAAATGCCTCCATCTGGCCCATGCCAGCGCCGGGCACTCACAGAGTATGTGCTTCGTCTACTCGTCTTCCTCTAGACACAGTCTACATTCCTGATCCTCTGCCAGGCTCATCCGATACAGGAGGTACCTGATCGTGTGGCGATTAGTCAGATAAGGCGCCAACAATCGCAGATCCTGTTTGTGGAGACCATTCGTCTTCATTACATTTCCGGGAGAAATTAATTAATAAATGACATTATTGGTAACACTTGCATCATCTCTGCAAATGTCATGGTTAGGATATTGTAGCAAGAAAAGTGAGATAAAATAAGAAAAAAACTCTCTCCTGTAAAATTGTATTGGTGCCGACACAATATGCAACAAATTTTGACAATAGCGCACTGTGCCTGACTCTGTTGAACGCCATAAAAATATCTAAAGCAATTATTTTACTTTCGTCAAAATGGTGAATGAAACGGCACCACTTTTCCGATAACATGACCAGTAAGTCTCCAATAGGGCGACCTCTACGTAAGCCATACAAGCTGTCGTTTAGTAGGATATTTGAACCTTAAAATTTGACAAGATGGTGACTTTGAAATTTTACCTTTATTCAATTTAAAATTTCTACTGAGTAGTTAAATGTTTCCTTTGTGTTTTGTTACTTTATGTCATTGGATTTTAACTAATGGCAGTAGGTATAACAGATTTAGCATGGCCAATTATAACCTTTTCAGTTGTTTTTATTTTTAGTTTTATACCATTTCCCACAGGTTGAAAGGGCACATATAAGTTTGTCATTCCGTTTGTAGTTTCTACACCCAGAGAAAAAACATTTTTAAAAATTGTCACCTCTAACCAAACTATTTTAAAAGAAAATTTTAAATACATTATGTTTAATATAACCACATTATTGTAAGCGGTAACCATATTATGGTTAAATTATGCCGCCATCAACAAGCCCCAACCATATTATTGGTGGCTCCAAACATGTTATGATCAATAATAACTAACATTTGTTAAACACTTACAATAGCATGCTTTGTTTTCAACCATAGTATGTAGCTCTTGAAAAAGAATGATATACTATTGTTAACTTAAAAACAAATTATTATCATATTAAACCATAACATTTTTAGAGGAAACCATAATATGGTTGTGGGTTCTTGATGGAGGACTAATTTAAACATAATATGGTTGTCGCTGACAATTTTCTGGTTATATTAACCATAATATGTTTAAAATTTCCTTCAAAAATAGTTTGGTTGAAGGTGACCATATTGAAAACTATTTTTTCTCTACATGTATAAAGTTCTGGGTCCGTAGGGTAGCGAAGTTAATTAAACGATATCCGTATGTTCGTTGAAATGGGTTTTCCGAAGATCCCAATGTAATTGGGACAAGGTTGTCATATATATCCATCAAATATACTCCCGATAAGTTTGCTACTAAAATTCATCCAGATTTGTCCAGAAATGACTAAGATATGAACAAAAAAACTACGACTACCTCTAATTTTACTTTTTTTTGTATACCTGGAGAAAGTTTCTAAATAAAATACATCAATATATTATATATTAAATATTATCAATAGATATAACAACCGACAAAATGCATCCGATTCTGCATAGGCCAATATGTCTCTCTTACTTGTTTCTACTTCCGTTTGTGAAGTTTTTCTTATATGTGCATACATATATACAATTAACACTGTACAATTTTGTTTATAACTATTAAAAGAAAATATATATATTTGTATGTATATTTTTTTAAATCAATTTCTTTCAGCCATCCCACTGTGCCTACGTAAATCTTTAATGTAAACAGACAAATTTCAAAGAGTTGCAACTTAACAACTGTTTAAACAACAAAAACAAATAAAAACAGAAAACGCTGTCTACTTTAAAAGCCAAACCGAAGAAAATTTTAATGATTGTCTAAATCGGGTGTGGAAAATGAAGTACTATTGTACTATTTTCAGTTCTTTGTAAACTACTGAAGTACTTCATGATATAAAAAGTACTTAAAGGTAAATTTTTAAAATATTTGGCTGGAAATATTTTTGAGTTTAATTTAAGGTTTGGATTTTTTAAAAGTTTTCTCTTATTGCTTCGGATATTTAGGTTTGTGATGAAAACCGGAAAATTGAAAATATCTAAGAAATTTCCTCGAACTTAAGGAATTTTTCCTCCAAGTTTATTTTCCTAAATGGGCATAAGTATACTTCAACCTAGATAATTAAAAGTTCCCATACCAATCTTATGAATGAATCATGTATTCGTTGATCGTAATTGGATCTAGTTTTCTAGCTTAAAGTTAGCAGAGGCAAAAAAAGTGACGTATAAAAATTGCCCAAACAGGTTGTGAGGTCAGCTTTCAAAGAAAGAGAGAGACAGCATTTTTCATTAGTAAAGTGACAATGTGTAAAAGCCAGCCGCTATATTCATTCCAATTTTTGTGATCAAAACAAAATGAGCAAAATGGGCATCTTTCTAAGAAAGAAACACAACATATTGTGTCTCGTGGCACCTCTGCTCATTTTGTGTTTTCTAGCAAGATTTTAAAAAACTTGCAAAAGACGATCTGCTAAATTGAAAATTTAAATCAACGCTTTGGTATTTGAAATAACAGCCACGACTTTCAGAACAAAGATTCTTCGGATGGTTTTAAATAGTATTTTCTCTAAATATTGATAGATATAAATGCCTCATCTTTATCATAACAATATTTTGATACTTTTTCACCATAATGAAAAACATTTTTAAACCTCAATTTTCAAACCCTGAATAGATTTGTTTAAACGATATTAATGGTTTAGTATGAAAACCAAACATTTAATAAATAATAAGAAAATATATAGATTAAAAGAAAATAATTAAAGAAACATTTGTTGAAATCTTTAATATTTATATCGCATAGAATAAAATTGCTGCTGATATTTTCGTATGAAATGTATTTGTTTTTAGATACAGAATCTTTTTAATTCAGATAGTTTTATGAAACGCGTGATGAGAGAAAACATCCAACAGTCCACCAACAATGTGCTAAACCAAAAATTTTTTATTTAATTTTTTTTCTTCTCAATTTTGTTTTTATTTCTAGCCCAATAATAATATCTGCGGCTTTTTGACAAAACATCTTAAGTGAAATTAAAAAAGTTAAAAAAAATTTTGTTAATCGTGCGAATTTTCATTCAAAAAACAGTTACATTAAAACTTAATCTTATTAATGAAATTTTTTGATTCCAAAAAAAACCTTTGATAACAAATTTGCAAGTGGCAGTGCAAAAAACTGACCTAGAAACAATGAAATAAAGTAATTTTTCTTTATTTTACTTTTTTTATTGTACTTTTTTCCCCCTTACGACTAAATTAAGAGTTGACAAAAAATCAACCCATTGTAGTCGGGATTGTAAGAAAAGATAAACTTACTGTTTGTTAAAGCTTTGATATTGTTTTGGTAAGACTTTCGTGTGTTTATAATTCCTATTCGCTTAACAGTTTTATTTGAATAATATTTTCAGCTATTCTAAAATCTTTGGATGAAGTTTCCTGATGATTTGGCCTAAGCAACCCGTGAAATGCGCATAGTAAAAGTTTATCCCACCAACAATAAATTTGAGTTTATCAATCGTAAGAATTGACACTAATTCTTACATATTCATTTTTTATAACCTTTTAAGAATTTTGTATTATAAACGAAATGTTTCTTTTATTTGGTTTATTTAATTAATAAACACGATGTTTTCAGCGAGTTTTTTTAACTTTTTTGATATCTTATCTCGACTTAAGATGTTTTGTCAAAATGCCACAGATCTGTATATAAAAACAATTTACATATAACTAGAAAGCTCATTGTATTCATATAAATAGCAGGAGACAAAAACTAATGAAATAAATAAAAGAAAAGGCAAGCAAAATCTAAGCGCATGAAAAGAGAATTTTTTTTGGGAGATTTTATTCAGAACTAATGGGATGGATGAATAGACGGAGAGTAGATTTATTCAAATTAAATATCTTATTTGTTTTCGCTTGATAGCTGTTCAGCACCGAACAAAAGTGCCTAAAGGTCTAGCAAAATTATTTCGTGTTTCAAAATTTTTTTTTGGAATTTGTTTGGAATTTACTTATTTTCAAATCTATAAATTAGTCATTTTGATAAGCGGAATTTCGTCAACTCATTATTGGCTTGACCTAATGACAATTTTTTAAAAATTAAATTAGGACTGGGGAATAACTATATATTTATTTTGAATACCCACTTTCTGAATCCAGAAATTATAGTTTTTGATATACACAGAAAACATTAAAAATTGTCTCTAATCACCAAATTTATACCAAATTCATAGAATCAAGCAACCCATTTGTTGATTTTGCACCTTTTAACAAAATGATTATATTGATTACTAAAAAATTAATATTTTGAATATTTTTGTTTTCAATAAATGCTATTTTTAATTTTAATTAAAAAATTATCAAAAAACTTTGCCTTTGCATGCAATGTTTTGACTGATTTTAACAATTGCCAACAACAATTTCACAAGTTCAATTTATTGATTTTTTTAACGAGATAATTTTTTGTTATTTAATTAATATTTTAATTAACAATTTATTTCAAAAAAACTAAAATGTTAATTAAATCAAAATTATATTTTGTATTTTCTTTCAACAAAAAAAAAATAATTGATTCAATTATCACATTTATTAAATTTAAATACTTATTAAAAATTTTTTTTATTGATAAAAAAAACTGCGTACATATGATTTGGCATCACTGCTTTATTTGAGAACGCATTAAATAGCTGATAGTTGGTTTTTGTTTCGTTTGCTATTAAATGTTATTATGAATCGACTTACACCAGAGCAACGTGTGCAAATTGTTGAAATTTTTAACAAAAATAATTGTTCTATTCGACAAACTCATCATGCATTTCTTCCATTTTATGGCAAACATAATTGTCCATCAGAGCGGCTAATTCGAATACCAATATACCGTTTTCGGTCCACATTTACCAGTTCTGATAATGTGCATCCGCACTGAAGAAACTGTAGCCGTTGTACAGAAAAGCATTGAATATGATTCTTATCAATCAATTCGTCGCCGTTCTTAGCAACTGGGGTTGTGTCCTTCCACTTTATAGAAGATTTTACGAAAGGATCTTGCCTTAAAAGCTTTCAAGATATAACTTGTGCAGGAATTAAAGCAATCGTATGCGCCGCCATTTCGGCGAATGGCCTGAAGCACAAATTGATTTTAAATTTCCATTCAAAATTCTATTTTCCGATTAAGCCTATTTCTAGGTGAATAGGTACATATATAAATAAGCTAAATTGTCGCATTTGGAGTGCGGAGAATCCTTAGTTGTCTTCAAAAACGATGATGTTCAGAACGTTACTGTCAATGGTGAACGGTATAGGAACATGATTCAAAATTTGTTCGTACCTAAATAACATAACATTAATCTTGCTGATACGTGGTCCCAACAGGAGGGAGCCATATGCCACATAGCGGGCGCTACAATTGATTAACTCAAGGAAACATTTGATAAAAAAAAGTGATTCTTGACACATGTAAAAATCAAACTGGGTTCAAATCCCAGCTCAGCCAAGAAAAATTATCAATAAATTTTAATGGAAATTCCAAGTTGTAAAATTCCTTCCTCAGTGAAAATAATTTAATGAAAATTAAATTTGACTCAAGCCTAATAAAAGAATATCAGGAATTTAAAAATTGACAGTTCAACTTAAATCCAAATTGTTCCAAAACAAAAAATTTCACGTAATGGCCCAATTAATTGACCACAAATATCGTGCGATTAAACCTTATTGGATTGTTAAGTCACTTGTTTACGTCGATAAACCACAAACAATTGAACACCTGGAAAGCAACGGCGAAATACAGCCGAAATGCTGCAAAAAGTTGTTGAAAATTGGTGTTCCAGATTGCGCCTTCTACGCGGCAGCCGTATTCAAACAATAATTTCATAAACTTTTCTTACCAATAACGCCCGTTTCATTGATATTAAAAATATATTTCCTTGTTTTATTATGCTTTAAACTTGTGTCACTTTACTAGAAACTACTTTTTATAAATAAATTTAGAAAAGTGGCGTATGCGGCACACGATAATAATTTTCAGTTTCAATAAAATACTATTAACTTCTAAGTTCTACTAGCTAATAGGATTTTGATTGTCGTGCTTAATTCCCGATTTTGATTCTTCATATATACACTGCAATTTACTGTTGCAGGATAAGCTCGTTTCCATGCGAATTTCTCTGGTTCACTTGGAGAATGTTTATCAGGAAACATTTTCTTAAAATATTTTAGAAAAGCCAAATTTATTAACATATAAAACTGCAGAGTGAATGAGAATTCCAAATTCTCAAAAATTCTTATTTGTTATTAATTGTAGTTGTAAGTGGGTTAAGAAAAAATAACATTAAAAACAAAAACAACGTTGACAAAAATTTACATTTTTCTTCAAATCAAAAGCCAAAAGTAGTGGTAAAAATACAAAAAAATTCTAACGGGTATATTTTCCGAAAACCTCATGTAAACCTTCATTGTCGTTATTCTCAACTACGGCGTTTTGGCATATACGCCAAAGTAATAATGAGCTGACGATTTGACATTTTTGTATGCGTATTCTCTAAATTCAAGCGAATATTTTGCAAATACGTTTGTTACATTTTGTTTTGACATTCTTTATAAAAAGTTAAAGTTTGCCAAATATTCAGTTAGAAAAATACTTAAATTACGGGTTCATTTCTAACAAAAGTAAGAAAAACATATCTAAAAACCCGGTTTATTCGATATTCGAAAAATAGACATTTTAAAATATTCGACTTGGGCATAACTAAAAAACCGGTTAAAACCGCTCGAATGCTATTCGATCGATCTCCCTATTCATTAGGGACTTAGTTCAAAGCGCCTGTAAATCCTTCGTCTTCAGATATACCTTTTTCATTGGGTCAATATTCGGTTTATTGACATAATTATCATTCTGTTCACAAGGGTATTTATTCGGTTCATTCGATTAACTGACCGGTTAATTTAAAATTGGTTTTTTTAGATTAACGATGAAACCGGTTCATTTCAATCGATTAACCGATGTAAAAAAGCATATATTTTGTGTTTTTAATTATGGGTAAGTTCCAAAACTTCAGTTGTTAAGCAACCCGCTTTTTTAAATATATTTAGGATGCTTTTTGCCCGGCAGAAATAGAATCCTATTAAACGGGATGGGATCGGAACCATAACGATTATATAAAAAGTGTTTCAGTTAGACCTATGAAAAATAGTCTGTTAAAGTTTAAGCTTTTTTAAGTATATTAAAAAACACACAATTTTAGGACCAAAAGATTATTTTATAAGTTCTCCAAAAACTATTGAAATTACTTATAAAATGATCACACAGTTTATTTTTTAATAAATACATAATCGGGCATGTTTTGTAAATCGAAATGAAGTGATTTAAAATCGCACGAATTTTGAAAACGAGCCTGAAGAAATGTTCATGAAAATATTCCTTTTTATATACTTCATACTTTGCGTACTGTTGAAAAAATATTTTGACCATAGTTTTTGTTTGTTCTATTTATTCAAGAATTGTTATGTTATTGTTATTAGTTACTTATAAACCCCAAATACTAAATACTTTTACATTTTTATTTAATGAAATTACTTAATTTATAAAAAAAAAACTTTATTAATCGGTTAACCGATTAATAACAAAATTAACCGATTATTAGCCGATTAAACGAAAACCTTGATTAATTAACCGAGCGATTAAACAAAAGCCCGATTAAATGAATACCCTACTGTTCACATATAAATAATAGGGCTATAACTACGGTGACCATATTCTTCGAACGGAAAAAAGGACATTTCGAAATGTAGTAAAACTGATAAATAGTATCAAGGTTATTGGATAGGTAATAAGATAATTCAAAGAATATGATATTAGCAAGAAGAACTACTTTTAATTCATATACTTGTTTTATTGTCTATGAAAAAAAACAATAAAATTTATATAGAAATTCATATAAAACAAAATTATGTAAAAGTCTTTGAAACAAAAAAATTTTATAATTAATAATAATTGATATATTTCTGTAGAAGTATTTTTATACCGACACCACAATAGTAGAGAGGGTATTATGCATTAGTGCTGATGTGTGTAAAGCCCTTATGACACTACATTTTTAATGCATTGTTCAAGTTTTGGTAAACAGTGCAAATATAAAGTAATAGAAAAATTTACCAAGTGCGAAGGGTTCAGCCAAAGACTATAGATTTATAAAGATATTGCACGACCATACAAAGTTCATACATTTTTCTGTCTATATTAATTTTTCTGGTGGATTTAGCCGCTAAATCCACTTGTGAGAGTAAATTACAGTATTTATTATTACTCTCAGAGAGCTTTTCTCACTTATCACTTATTATGTTCTCACTTATTATAAATCTATAGTCTTTGGTTCAGCTGTATTAAGATAAATGGCAAACTGTTAAACATTTTACTAAAGTTATCGATAAAAAATGAAGTCATGTCAAAAAAATGTAAAATTGTTCAAATTAAAATTGACATTTCAAGCTTGAAATATTAAAAGTGTTGCTGCATTGGCGGTTTATGGGCAAATTCGGCGATTAACCGCTTTTTGTTTTTAGGTTTCTCATAAACAAAAAGTTGGCAACATTTAAAACAACTAACAGAACAGGGATGGCTAAGTTGTTTTAATTGTACTTTTTTTGTTGATCCTTTTTAAACTAAGATTTATAATACCTTTTTGTGGTGTTTTTAAGAACATAAATAAAATGAATTTAAACTAAAAAAATCTTTTTGTACAATTAGGGTAAAAAAGTAAAATTTTTAAAGGTTGTTGGTACAATTTTAAAAATTCTCAACGCCGTCCCTGAAACAAAACCATAAAGCTGGGATCACACGATTGCCGCAAATGCACCAATATGACACAATTTTTATTGTGCTTTATTGACGCACAATAATGAAATTGCACCAATCAAATATTCTGAAATCACACGATTGCCTTGTTTTAAACAAATTTAATTGCCGCTAGTTGGTACAAAGCGAAATGGTTACAAAAATTGCCGCAGCACAGTCACACGATTGTTCTTACTTGTGTTAACTGCGAAAACAGCTGTTGTGGTAGCTTTTTTATTTGTTTGAAAGTTCTTGTTGGTTTGTTAATTGAAAAAAATTACATTTGTAACATTTACTTAAACAAATTATTGTTGAAAAGTTTTATTTAATTTTTTTAAGACATTCGAAAAACTAACAGTCTGTTCAACAATTTCGTAAATTTAGTTTCGAATAGAAAAATCTTTAATAAAAATATTCGCACAGAACAGCTAAATATGCTTGTCAACATACTTAAAATAATTAATTAAAAAAATTTAAATGCAAAATAAATAAATATGTACATACATATTTATTTTTATTACCTACTAAAAGAAACACAAAAAAGCAAATCTCATAAAAAAGGCAAATATTGCCGCGTATTGTGTTGTTTGATTGCCGCACAAGAACACAATAAATATTGGTGCATTTTTGTCATTTTTATTGACGCGCGGTTGCATAGCAAACAGTCACACGATTGCCGCACCAGGGTTGCATTTGATTGGTAAAAGTAAGCACAATATTGTCCTCGATTGGTACATGAGCCATTTGGTTGTGCGGTCACACGATTGGGGTATTAAAAAGTGTGAAAATTGGTACATTGCGGCAATCGTGTGATCCCAGCTTAACAAGAGAAAAAAAAACACTAAAAAACTTTGTTTACATTTTTTATAGTTTGCTCTTTCTAGCATTTACTGTTTCTTTCTATCAATTCTATATCAATTATTGAATAAAAAATGTAGTGTCATAAGGGCTTAACGCTTAAAATATTGGTCCTAGACCCACCTTAAAGTATACCGATCGACTTAGAATCACTTTCTGAGTGGATCTAACGATGAGCGGCTGGCTGGCTGGCTGTCCATGTAACCTTGTGCGCAAAGTACAGGTCGCAATTTTGAAGTTAATTTAATAAAATTTGGCTTAAAGGTTCTTATTGGCACAAGGACCAAGCCTATGGGAAATGGGCCGAATCTTGGTACCGCGAGAGGAGATAGGGGCAATTTCTGCCTCTCAGAAACTATCAAACCGATTTTATTGAAATTCAAAACATAGATAGATCCCTATTCATATAGCCATACACTCTCGAAAATTTGTATTTAAATACTGTGGTGTTGGGTATCATATGGTCGGGCTTAACCGACTTTACTTCCTTACTTGTTTTTAAATATGACTGTTTTTACATAAAACTAATTTAAACTCTGCACAGTCCATTTGAAATCTGCACTTTATTATTAAAAGTTATTCTTAAATAACTATTTTTAATTGGGACTTTTTGATTTTCCAAAAATTATTAGCAATTAAAAGTAATCTCTTTGTTGGTGCACTAGAGGACAGCAAATACAAGCAAAATGCTACAAGCCTCATTATATTCTTTACCTCCAATATTTTTCAGTGAAGTAGCCAAAATGTTCCATATACACAGAAAAAATAGAAAATTGACTTTAATTAAACAATTCGCTCAGACAATTAAATATTTAACTAATTTTGCCCCTGCAAAGGAATTGATCATATCAATTAACGGATTTGTATTTGTATTGTATTTGGGACATAAATTAAGTCAATTAAAAAATTAATTGCATAAACTAAAAAATACACCACATATACACAAACTTTTAATTTTATGGGTTTTGATTAAAAAAATTAATTGCAGTAAACCAAAAATTAATTGAATAATTAATGCACACCAATTAATTATTTAATTGAATAATTTTTTGGAAACATTTTTTCTGTGTATATTTGATCCACTTATGTATCATCATTTCCCCACTTCTCACCCAATCAAAATTTTAAATTTTTTGTAAACGCTGCAGCCCATTGATTAAAATCGTCTAGTCAAAATGCTTTAAACAACCAATGGTTAAAACAGATTTGAAAATAATTTTAATTTAAAGTCCTCCAAAGTAAAGGCATCTTCAATCATTAAAATATGTTGTGACTCTAGACGACAAACATATTTATGGAATATAAAGGCTTGCTTGGCTATGCACCAAAAGTTACCACAATCCAGCACAAGGATCGTCAACATAATTTTTTCATTATAATCGGGCTACTTTGTTGAGAGAGAAAATATTCCAGCGTGTATTGCTGTTTAAATGTTGAAATTTTGGGGTTTTGAGTCTAAAGAAGAAGTAATAATCTAACCAAAGGACAATTCACTAAAAAAATGACAATCTATTGTCCTCTTATCAAAGTTTTTATTGAGATTCAAAAATTAACTCACAAGGTTTCTTTCAAATGTGCTAAATTCCCATTTTATACTATTGAGAAACTGAAATTTATTGTTGAAGGGATAAGCTATTCCTATGAGCATTTCACTGGTTGCTTAGGCCAGGGGACATTGTATGAAAAAAAGGACTGTCCTCTTAAGGACGAATGGTCACCGTATTGCTTTGTAATGTTTTATAACTTAAAACACCTGTCTGTCGTCGTTTTGCGAAAAACCCTCACGCAGGGAAGGAAATTTCTAAAACCTTCAAAGAATTTCGAACAGCGATTAATTGTACACTATAAGAAAATTTGTAAATCTAAAGCAGTGTATAAATTCCAAAATAGCATTTAAGTGATACGTATAAAAATATATACAAATATCAGGTGTATATTTTTAAAAATTTCCTTGAGATAAAAATGGTTGTTTTCAAACTTCAACCCGATCCCTGCATGAACTTTTTTAGTAATCCGAAAAAAATTATATATATTTTATTAATAACTTTTAATGTTCTACAAGACTATACCATGCCGTTTTTGATATTCGCACAAAAGTGTGAAAAAGTTATAGCCCTAAAACACAATTTAGCTAACTCAATTAGCGTTTGACAGTTAAAAAAACTTTGTTTTTTTTTGCTGTAATTTCAGTTGCCAAATGTCAAAACACTTTGTTTAGTAAGTTGCGTTTTGCTCACTAAACACACTTAGGACAGAGTCGAATTTTAATTTTACTCAATATTTATAACAATTTCGTATTAATTGAACGATAACTAAACTTCAATTGTATATGGATAATTGAGCTCAATAATGTCATTTATTGCGTAAAACTCAATTAAGGTGCATATCTGAACACGGTATAAGGCAAAAAAAAATCTGATATATCAATATACATATGGTGCAAATAACCCTTTTCTTAATTTTTATATCATCATTTGCTATTTCCAATTCGACCCCAAAATATGAAAAAGTCTCGTTTATTTGTCTGTAAAAACTGCTTCTTTCACTTTGTTTTTGTTATTGTTCAGCAAAGTTCTTTAAAATTTGCATTATTAAAAATAAAAAAATAAACAAAGAAATCTTGTGGGAACAAACATTTCTGTCTTAACATGTTTTCTTTAAATAAATATTTTTGTTTAAAATTGCAAATCACTTTATAAATTAAGAACATGATGATAGTGTCGATATAATTAAAACAAAATTTATTTCCAAAAATTAATTAAAATGCAAATATTAATTGTAATAAAAAAAACGAGAAAACCAAAAGATTGCAACCAGAATAAAAAGGGGAAAATGTTTGAAAAGCACGTTCAAAATGATCATATGATTATGTGTAAACAATATTGTGGGAGTGAATTTAGATGCACTTAAATGTGCCAACCAGAACATCAGGAAATTCATGCAATTTTTATGCAAACATATTGTTGTTTTGTTAAAAAACAAGAATATCATCTATCCAAATATTTAAGTAATTGAACATACATGCATGTTTTCATTTCATGTCAATTTTGTGTATTTTTAAAATTTTGTTGGTACTTCTCGAAAGAAATTCTGGTTGAAGTGTTTGTAAAGGGTCCGCCAAATAACTTCTTTTTTTTTGAAAATGCTAAAAAAAAAACTACTAAATATTTTCTCAAATTTCTTTTTTTATTTGAAAGTACAATCCTTCCGGTTAATAATGGAAAATAATTTCAGTCAAATGGCTGCCTCGGCTGTCCATGCAGTAGCCTACACGATCGGTCCAATTTTTAAGCACATTTTCGATTGTGTGCAGCTGTATTTCACCAATGGCTTCACCAATATTGTCCTTTAAAGCGTCAATTGTCTCTGGCTTGTCGGCGTAACACTTATCTTTGACGGCACCCCACAAATAATAGTCCAACAGTGTCAAATCGCAGCTCCGAGTTGGCCAATCGGCACCAGCTCTGCGGCCGATAATGCGATCTTCAAACACAGGGCGCAAAACATCGAGTGTAGCTTCGGCTGTGTGGCACGTAGGGCCGTCCTGTTGAAACCAAATGTTACCAATATCCTTCTCTTCAATTTTTGTGAACAGAAATTCGTTCAACATGGCCCGATAACGATCGCCATTGACTGTAACGGCTACTCCTTGTCCGTTTTCGAAGAAAAATGGCCCAATTATGCCTCTGGACCAAAATCCGCACCAAACAGTGACTCGTTTTGGGTGCATCGGCTTTTCAATGTATGCTTGCGGGGTTTCTGCGCCCCAAATGCGACAATTTTGCTTGTTTACATACCCGCCAAGATCAAAATGAGCTTCATCCAAAATCAGTGCGCAATTTTCGCACACATTTTGAAACATAACCATGATTTTCAAAGTAATGCCGCAATATTTCCCACCGTTGTTCAAGCGTATACACAACCATATTCGTTCAACGGAAGGTTAAAACTAATTATCTGTCAAATCAGACATCAAGCACTAGTTGAAAAAAAACGTTAGATGGCGGACCCGTTATTATATCTAGAAGAGTGACGTGATGGGGATGATTATGATGATGTGATGTGAAGTCTGCTTTCTCGCTTGGTGCTGTGTCTGTATACTCTTTAAATACACAATATTTCATTTCATTCAAGTAATAAATATTTTTGTTACTGCCATCTGCCCATCAAGACAAACATCATTTTTTAAAAAGGGAAATTGCTGTCGGTGAAGAGGAATTTTAGTCAAAATTAGTATGTTCAAATTATAGACAAATTTTGAAGATATTTTTTTTTTGTGGTAACAAAGACAAGAAAAGAACTTTCATTGGCTTGAAGCTTAAAATTCTAAAACAAACACCTGAATTAATTGCTACCGCTTAAGAAATGTTATCACCTCTCAATTAACGTTACATATTAATAACTTAAAACAGTTTATGTTTAACTTTTTAGCTTTTGCTTTAAATAAGAATCAATTTAAAAAAAAATTTAATAAATTTTTGTTGGACAATTTCAAAGCACAGATCACATAACAAAAGTTAATCAATTTTACTTTTGAGAGCCACCAGTTATTATTATTTTCCAATTAATTGAATACTACTTTTATACATTCCACAATTAATTTTTTTTTTTTTAAATGTTTATGTCCAAAGTTGTTATTTTTTGCTTCACTTGGTGCTTGATCTCCTCTCATACCCTTAAATTGAAGTTTCAGGTGCAACAGGTCAACAATACTATGTAATTTTTAAATTTTATTAAATTTTTTTGAAAATCTATAAAATAAAAGAACAAAGGTTTCTCGCTCAGGACACCAAGATATTAAGCTAACGATCACTAGAGATGCACTGAAGGAAGATAAGGACTATGCAGAAATAAACGACTGAAATAGTTTTTGAAACTCCTCTTAATTGAATTCCTGGGCATAGATATCAAACATGGATAAAAAAAAATAGTGGTGTCTTAAGGCTCCCCCAATACTCGTGTGTTATGAGTAAATACGGATTTACAAGGAATAGCTAAAACTGCCACAGGCCCGATTTTCATGCCGGCCAGTGTTATTAAACATTACGCCCGTATTTATAAACATTTTTTAAAATTTAAGGTTTACAAAACAAATTTTGTACACTAATTTGCCTTAATAAACGTTTGTTATATTCAATAATCGTTTATAAATACGGGGTAAAACCTCTGGTAAAAATTTGCTTTTGAAACCAGGGGTGGAAAATGGTTGTTCTAATTTTGTACCAACTTCATAAAAAATTTAACCATTGTGGATAAAAAAGGACATTTCATTTAAAGTTAATACACAAACAAAATATTCCGTGCATCCCTTGTTTGAAATGCACATAGTGTTCTAACAATTTACCAATTGGATCGCCATAACAGGCGGTTGTTATTCGTAGCAACATGTTTTTTTTTTTTTTGGACTTTAATATACACGTGCCCGACTGTTTATATTGTTTCGGAGAAATATTGGGATACCTTAAATGCCATGTATAGTGGCCGTAATTTTTCTACAGTTATGTTGGTTATCAACACACAAAATCTGAAATATTCTGAGCGGGATTGGAGAAGTAGAAGCGGCACCTCACATGCAAAGAGATTATAGATTTTCTGCTTTCTGATGGTACTAAAATCCCTTTAACCCCTTTTGACCCGCAGGACTTCTATTTGTCTGAAATTCGGATTTAACTAAAATATAGAACCTGGGGAAACTTTTAATAACACATCAGCTATAAATGATACGGAGATGTAATGACTACTATCCTACTAATATATCAAAAACAAAATTTCGACCCATTATAATATTATCAATAATGTTATCAATAATTATTGATAACAGTTTGCTAGAAATCATAATTTAGTTCTGTTCAAATTTACACATATTCAATTATTTCTAAAACAACATAAAATATTTGTTTCTAACAGCGTGGCACATCCACAATTGCCAATATTTAAATCCAGATTTTTTTATGCCTGACCTCTAATATTTTTGCCGATTCTCACTATTTACATAGGTTTATTATCTAAAACTGCTACTTTTACTTTCCACACAAGGCTTACATGGACAGACAATCAGCGAGATGGACGGACGGACACGAAAATATCACTTTCTAAAGTGTTTCTGATTCGATCGGCATACTAAAAGATGCATCCAGATTTTTATGTATCAGCACAAATTTATATTATTGCTTTTTTCGTAATTTTAGCGTTCATATACAACTATACAGTTTGGAAATACATTTATAGAGTAGAGTAGAGTAGAGTAAAATTAAATGTAGATGGCGAAATTAAAGCAACGGAAATTTCATCTGTTAACCAGAGTTTTAAGCAATTTTTTTATATGCTGAACTTGTATTAAAATATTCTTCAAAAACGTGAAATATGTGTGCAAAAAAAGTGTAGCTATTTTTCAAAATTATTCAAAAACAAATCGATAATAAAATTCATAAACAGCTCTAAGACTGGGTTTTTGCGATCTCAGTTAAACTAGGTTTAGTTAATCTGAAAACAAATTTGTACCGCCATTACCAAGTTTGTTTGCTTAAAATTTTGGTATTTAATACAATAATAACAACAGTAAGTAGCCATTTGTTAGTAGGATAAGACAGGACATCTCAAAAAGCATTTCAGATAAAATTTGAGACAAAAATCCGATTGTTTTTTATTGCTGTCTCTTTAGATTTAGCTGATACATGTAAAAATTGCTATGTCTTAACTTTTTTTCATTCATCAAAGTTGAGGTATCTTGTAAATAAATACGTTTACATACACACATACTTAAAATAATTAATTAAAAAAATTTAAATGCAAAATAAATAAATATGTACATACATATTTATTTTTATTACCTACTAAAAGAAACACAAAAAAGAAAATCTCATAAAAAAGGCAAATATTGCCGCGTATTGTGTTGTTTGATTGCCGCACAAGAACACAATAAATATTGGTGCATTTTTGTCATTTTTATTGACGCGCGGTTGCATAGCAAACAGTCACACGATTGCCGCACCAGGGTTGCATTTGATTGGTAAAAGTAAGCACAATATTGTCCTCGATTGGTACATGAGCCATTTGGTTGTGCGGTCACACGATTGGGGTATTAAAAAGTGTGAAAATTGGTACATTGCGGCAATCGTGTGATCCCAGCTTAACAAGAGAAAAAAAAACACTAAAAAACTTTGTTTACATTTTTTATAGTTTGCTCTTTCTAGCATTTACTGTTTCTTTCTATCAATTCTATATCAATTATTGAATAAAAAATGTAGTGTCATAAGGGCTTAACGCTTAAAATATTGGTCCTAGACCCACCTTAAAGTATACCGATCGACTTAGAATCACTTTCTGAGTGGATCTAACGATGAGCGGCTGGCTGGCTGGCTGTCCATGTAACCTTGTGCGCAAAGTACAGGTCGCAATTTTGAAGTTAATTTAATAAAATTTGGCTTAAAGGTTCTTATTGGCACAAGGACCAAGCCTATGGGAAATGGGCCGAATCTTGGTACCGCGAGAGGAGATAGGGGCAATTTCTGCCTCTCAGAAACTATCAAACCGATTTTATTGAAATTCAAAACATAGATAGATCCCTATTCATATAGCCATACACTCTCGAAAATTTGTATTTAAATACTGTGGTGTTGGGTATCATATGGTCGGGCTTAACCGACTTTACTTCCTTACTTGTTTTTAAATATGACTGTTTTTACATAAAACTAATTTAAACTCTGCACAGTCCATTTGAAATCTGCACTTTATTATTAAAAGTTATTCTTAAATAACTATTTTTAATTGGGACTTTTTGATTTTCCAAAAATTATTAGCAATTAAAAGTAATCTCTTTGTTGGTGCACTAGAGGACAGCAAATACAAGCAAAATGCTACAAGCCTCATTATATTCTTTACCTCCAATATTTTTCAGTGAAGTAGCCAAAATGTTCCATATACACAGAAAAAATAGAAAATTGACTTTAATTAAACAATTCGCTCAGACAATTAAATATTTAACTAATTTTGCCCCTGCAAAGGAATTGATCATATCAATTAACGGATTTGTATTTGTATTGTATTTGGGACATAAATTAAGTCAATTAAAAAATTAATTGCATAAACTAAAAAATACACCACATATACACAAACTTTTAATTTTATGGGTTTTGATTAAAAAAATTAATTGCAGTAAACCAAAAATTAATTGAATAATTAATGCACACCAATTAATTATTTAATTGAATAATTTTTTGGAAACATTTTTTCTGTGTATATTTGATCCACTTATGTATCATCATTTCCCCACTTCTCACCCAATCAAAATTTTAAATTTTTTGTAAACGCTGCAGCCCATTGATTAAAATCGTCTAGTCAAAATGCTTTAAACAACCAATGGTTAAAACAGATTTGAAAATAATTTTAATTTAAAGTCCTCCAAAGTAAAGGCATCTTCAATCATTAAAATATGTTGTGACTCTAGACGACAAACATATTTATGGAATATAAAGGCTTGCTTGGCTATGCACCAAAAGTTACCACAATCCAGCACAAGGATCGTCAACATAATTTTTTCATTATAATCGGGCTACTTTGTTGAGAGAGAAAATATTCCAGCGTGTATTGCTGTTTAAATGTTGAAATTTTGGGGTTTTGAGTCTAAAGAAGAAGTAATAATCTAACCAAAGGACAATTCACTAAAAAAATGACAATCTATTGTCCTCTTATCAAAGTTTTTATTGAGATTCAAAAATTAACTCACAAGGTTTCTTTCAAATGTGCTAAATTCCCATTTTATACTATTGAGAAACTGAAATTTATTGTTGAAGGGATAAGCTATTCCTATGAGCATTTCACTGGTTGCTTAGGCCAGGGGACATTGTATGAAAAAAAGGACTGTCCTCTTAAGGACGAATGGTCACCGTATTGCTTTGTAATGTTTTATAACTTAAAACACCTGTCTGTCGTCGTTTTGCGAAAAACCCTCACGCAGGGAAGGAAATTTCTAAAACCTTCAAAGAATTTCGAACAGCGATTAATTGTACACTATAAGAAAATTTGTAAATCTAAAGCAGTGTATAAATTCCAAAATAGCATTTAAGTGATACGTATAAAAATATATACAAATATCAGGTGTATATTTTTAAAAATTTCCTTGAGATAAAAATGGTTGTTTTCAAACTTCAACCCGATCCCTGCATGAACTTTTTTAGTAATCCGAAAAAAATTATATATATTTTATTAATAACTTTTAATGTTCTACAAGACTATACCATGCCGTTTTTGATATTCGCACAAAAGTGTGAAAAAGTTATAGCCCTAAAACACAATTTAGCTAACTCAATTAGCGTTTGACAGTTAAAAAAACTTTGTTTTTTTTTGCTGTAATTTCAGTTGCCAAATGTCAAAACACTTTGTTTAGTAAGTTGCGTTTTGCTCACTAAACACACTTAGGACAGAGTCGAATTTTAATTTTACTCAATATTTATAACAATTTCGTATTAATTGAACGATAACTAAACTTCAATTGTATATGGATAATTGAGCTCAATAATGTCATTTATTGCGTAAAACTCAATTAAGGTGCATATCTGAACACGGTATAAGGCAAAAAAAAATCTGATATATCAATATACATATGGTGCAAATAACCCTTTTCTTAATTTTTATATCATCATTTGCTATTTCCAATTCGACCCCAAAATATGAAAAAGTCTCGTTTATTTGTCTGTAAAAACTGCTTCTTTCACTTTGTTTTTGTTATTGTTCAGCAAAGTTCTTTAAAATTTGCATTATTAAAAATAAAAAAATAAACAAAGAAATCTTGTGGGAACAAACATTTCTGTCTTAACATGTTTTCTTTAAATAAATATTTTTGTTTAAAATTGCAAATCACTTTATAAATTAAGAACATGATGATAGTGTCGATATAATTAAAACAAAATTTATTTCCAAAAATTAATTAAAATGCAAATATTAATTGTAATAAAAAAAACGAGAAAACCAAAAGATTGCAACCAGAATAAAAAGGGGAAAATGTTTGAAAAGCACGTTCAAAATGATCATATGATTATGTGTAAACAATATTGTGGGAGTGAATTTAGATGCACTTAAATGTGCCAACCAGAACATCAGGAAATTCATGCAATTTTTATGCAAACATATTGTTGTTTTGTTAAAAAACAAGAATATCATCTATCCAAATATTTAAGTAATTGAACATACATGCATGTTTTCATTTCATGTCAATTTTGTGTATTTTTAAAATTTTGTTGGTACTTCTCGAAAGAAATTCTGGTTGAAGTGTTTGTAAAGGGTCCGCCAAATAACTTCTTTTTTTTTGAAAATGCTAAAAAAAAAAACTACTAAATATTTTCTCAAATTTCTTTTTTTATTTGAAAGTACAATCCTTCCGGCTAATAATGGAAAATAATTTCAGTCAAATGGCTGCCTCGGCTGTCCATGCAGTAGCCTACACGATCGGTCAAATTTTTAAGCACATTTTCGATTGTGTGCAGCTGTATTTCACCAATGGCTTCACCAATATTGTCCTTTAAAGCGTCAATTGTCTCTGGCTTGTCGGCGTAACACTTATCTTTGACGGCACCCCACAAATAATAGTCCAACAGTGTCAAATCGCAGCTCCGAGTTGGCCAATCGACATCAGCTCTGCGGCCGATAATGCGATCTTCAAACACAGGGCGCAAAACATCGAGTGTAGCTTCGGCTGTGTGGCACGTAGGGCCGTCCTGTTGAAACCAAATGTTACCAATATCCTTCTCTTCAATTTTTGTGAACAGAAATTCGTTCAACATGGCCCGATAACGATCGCCATTGACTGTAACGGCTACTCCTTGTCCGTTTTCGAAGAAAAATGGCCCAATTATGCCTCTGGACCAAAATCCGCACCAAACAGTGACTCGTTTTGGGTGCATCGGCTTTTCAATGTATGCTTGCGGGGTTTCTGCGCCCCAAATGCGACAATTTTGCTTGTTTACATACCCGCCAAGATCAAAATGAGCTTCATCCAAAATCAGTGCGCAATTTTCGCACACATTTTGAAACATAACCATGATTTTCAAAGTAATGCCGCAATATTTCCCACCGTTGTTCAAGCGTATACACAACCATATTCGTTCAACGGAAGGTTAAAACTAATTATCTGTCAAATCAGACATCAAGCACTAGTTGAAAAAAAACGTTAGATGGCGGACCCGTTATTATATCTAGAAGAGTGACGTGATGGGGATGATTATGATGATGTGATGTGAAGTCTGCTTTCTCGCTTGGTGCTGTGTCTGTATACTCTTTAAATACACAATATTTCATTTCATTCAAGTAATAAATATTTTTGTTACTGCCATCTGCCCATCAAGACAAACATCATTTTTTAAAAAGGGAAATTGCTGTCGGTGAAGAGGAATTTTAGTCAAAATTAGTATGTTCAAATTATAGACAAATTTTGAAGATATTTTTTTTTTGTGGTAACAAAGACAAGAAAAGAACTTTCATTGGCTTGAAGCTTAAAATTCTAAAACAAACACCTGAATTAATTGCTACCGCTTAAGAAATGTTATCACCTCTCAATTAACGTTACATATTAATAACTTAAAACAGTTTATGTTTAACTTTTTAGCTTTTGCTTTAAATAAGAATCAATTTAAAAAAAAATTTAATAAATTTTTGTTGGACAATTTCAAAGCACAGATCACATAACAAAAGTTAATCAATTTTACTTTTGAGAGCCACCAGTTATTATTATTTTCCAATTAATTGAATACTACTTTTATACATTCCACAATTAATTTTTTTTTTTTTAAATGTTTATGTCCAAAGTTGTTATTTTTTGCTTCACTTGGTGCTTGATCTCCTCTCATACCCTTAAATTGAAGTTTCAGGTGCAACAGGTCAACAATACTATGTAATTTTTAAATTTTATTAAATTTTTTTGAAAATCTATAAAATAAAAGAACAAAGGTTTCTCGCTCAGGACACCAAGATATTAAGCTAACGATCACTAGAGATGCACTGAAGGAAGATAAGGACTATGCAGAAATAAACGACTGAAATAGTTTTTGAAACTCCTCTTAATTGAATTCCTGGGCATAGATATCAAACATGGATAAAAAAAAATAGTGGTGTCTTAAGGCTCCCCCAATACTCGTGTGTTATGAGTAAATACGGATTTACAAGGAATAGCTAAAACTGCCACAGGCCCGATTTTCATGCCGGCCAGTGTTATTAAACATTACGCCCGTATTTATAAACATTTTTTAAAATTTAAGGTTTACAAAACAAATTTTGTACACTAATTTGCCTTAATAAACGTTTGTTATATTCAATAATCGTTTATAAATACGGGGTAAAACCTCTGGTAAAAATTTGCTTTTGAAACCAGGGGTGGAAAATGGTTGTTCTAATTTTGTACCAACTTCATAAAAAATTTAACCATTGTGGATAAAAAAGGACATTTCATTTAAAGTTAATACACAAACAAAATATTCCGTGCATCCCTTGTTTGAAATGCACATAGTGTTCTAACAATTTACCAATTGGATCGCCATAACAGGCGGTTGTTATTCGTAGCAACATGTTTTTTTTTTTTTTGGACTTTAATATACACGTGCCCGACTGTTTATATTGTTTCGGAGAAATATTGGGATACCTTAAATGCCATGTATAGTGGCCGTAATTTTTCTACAGTTATGTTGGTTATCAACACACAAAATCTGAAATATTCTGAGCGGGATTGGAGAAGTAGAAGCGGCACCTCACATGCAAAGAGATTATAGATTTTCTGCTTTCTGATGGTACTAAAATCCCTTTAACCCCTTTTGACCCGCAGGACTTCTATTTGTCTGAAATTCGGATTTAACTAAAATATAGAACCTGGGGAAACTTTTAATAACACATCAGCTATAAATGATACGGAGATGTAATGACTACTATCCTACTAATATATCAAAAACAAAATTTCGACCCATTATAATATTATCAATAATGTTATCAATAATTATTGATAACAGTTTGCTAGAAATCATAATTTAGTTCTGTTCAAATTTACACATATTCAATTATTTCTAAAACAACATAAAATATTTGTTTCTAACAGCGTGGCACATCCACAATTGCCAATATTTAAATCCAGATTTTTTTATGCCTGACCTCTAATATTTTTGCCGATTCTCACTATTTACATAGGTTTATTATCTAAAACTGCTACTTTTACTTTCCACACAAGGCTTACATGGACAGACAATCAGCGAGATGGACGGACGGACACGAAAATATCACTTTCTAAAGTGTTTCTGATTCGATCGGCATACTAAAAGATGCATCCAGATTTTTATGTATCAGCACAAATTTATATTATTGCTTTTTTCGTAATTTTAGCGTTCATATACAACTATACAGTTTGGAAATACATTTATAGAGTAGAGTAGAGTAGAGTAAAATTAAATGTAGATGGCGAAATTAAAGCAACGGAAATTTCATCTGTTAACCAGAGTTTTAAGCAATTTTTTTATATGCTGAACTTGTATTAAAATATTCTTCAAAAACGTGAAATATGTGTGCAAAAAAAGTGTAGCTATTTTTCAAAATTATTCAAAAACAAATCGATAATAAAATTCATAAACAGCTCTAAGACTGGGTTTTTGCGATCTCAGTTAAACTAGGTTTAGTTAATCTGAAAACAAATTTGTACCGCCATTACCAAGTTTGTTTGCTTAAAATTTTGGTATTTAATACAATAATAACAACAGTAAGTAGCCATTTGTTAGTAGGATAAGACAGGACATCTCAAAAAGCATTTCAGATAAAATTTGAGACAAAAATCCGATTGTTTTTTATTGCTGTCTCTTTAGATTTAGCTGATACATGTAAAAATTGCTATGTCTTAACTTTTTTTCATTCATCAAAGTTGAGGTATCTTGTAAATAAATACGTTTAATTACCCCACTGAGGTATTTAAGTTATTTTTAGTGAAAAGTCTTTTTTTTATATATTATGCGACACCCCATATTTGCGACAGCGAACTTTAGCTCTCCCAATAGTATTTACTGTAATCTTATCTTTTAAGAGACTGCAATCTGAAAATTCAGTATTCAATCGAATAAATACTAGTTTTCTTCTAGAATATTCCAATATAAATAAATTATATTGTTTATTATTCAACATCGAAATAAGAAGTTTCACATAATATAAATTTACTTTGAATATTTTCTATTTACATTTTTTTTATTTTATTTCATCAAACAAATATTATTTTTGATTAAAGAACCTAAAAGTATTTTTTCTATTCTATATTTCATTCATTAAAACGTTTATTCTTAAATAAATACAAAAAATGTCACAGCATGTGATGAAAAATAAAAAAATGCAAAAAATAAAATGCCGACATAGACAAACTAAAGTATTGTTATTAATTTTTTTTTCTGTAACAATAAAATAAACATTTTAGATACAAAATTTAATTCTAGTATTATCATTGTTATATTTGACTTTTGAATTTTGCTTGTAAAAGTAGCAATTTATGTAAACACTGTTTGTTTTGTTAAACATTTTAAATATGTGCATTAGGGTGGGTAACTGATGTATGAGAAAAAAGAAAAGTTCTCGAATCATATTCTAATAGCAATATTTTTTTGTATTACGTTAAAACAAATAAAAATTGCCCGCGAATGAGCTCCTAAGAATTAAGAATATTTGAAAAAAGTCAATTTTTTATATTTTAATATTTTATTTACTATCAAGAACTAAAAATATTTTGAAATAAACATAAAAAAATACAAATTTGGTTCTGATACAACATAAAATAATAAAATCCTTTTTGGTCAGAAAATCTTGTTTACTGTCAAATCAGGGCATCTCTCGTCTTGATTCAAGTTTCGTCTATGTTAAACCATCGCTTGACTTTTTTAGCGCAGAGTAATGAATGCTTCTGACACTATTTTCACGAACCTAAAAGTCGTTAAAATGCAGTAATATGCTTTTCTGCAATACAATGCTATTGTTGCTATATTAAAAATTTAACAAAATTGAAGGTCAAAGCGCGGACTCTTACACTAAAAATAAATTAATAATATTTTACAGGGATCTAATTCAGACAAAAATACAACATATTTACGCTATTAGAAGTCGATTAGAGAAAAAATATTTTTTTGACCCAGCCTAATGTGCATACATAACTAAAACGGAATAAAATAATTTAATTAAAAATATGTTGATTTTTAATATTATTGATGTATTTTAAAGAAAATAAATTATATTAAAATACATTTTTTGGTTTTAATTGTATTTTTGCAGACTTTGAAAAGTATGTATTATAAATACATTTACTTAAAATATAAAGGGAAATCACGATGGGTAGTGCAAACTATGCAAATGCGTGCTAAAATACACTCATTTGCACAGCACAACAACAAAATGTACGTATTTGAAATTTGCTCTATTATACTTCGTTTGCAGTAAAAAAAAAAACATGATCAAAATTAGTAGTGCATATCTGCTCAGTTGCATACAAATGTAAATAATAACATTTGACATATTAGCCGCCATATTGTTTTTAAAGAAACTTTTTAATTGAATATTTTCGTGGGTTTTAATATAAAAGAGAGAACTAAATTTAAATAATATTATTTTGCTTGTGTATAATTTTAAACAAATACAGATTTTTTACAGTGCTGCCAGAATAAATTTTTAGAAAAATATCATATTTTCACTAAAAATTAAAGTTGTGTGCTCACGATCAATCGAAGTGCTCACTGCAAATTGCAAATTTACACAATGACCATCATGATTATCCTTATAGCAAATGATTGTACTCTCTGCTTAAATCAGTGGCTGGCATCACACATTCTACAATATTTACAATTGTGTGTGTAAACCGGCATAAGATTTGCTTTAAAAAATTACAACTAAGCAACAGCAAAACGAAAACCAGTGGATATTTTTGTCATTTATGGTAGAAAAGAACCCAGGTAAGGAACTTAATCGGTACAGAGCTTTGATGCCTGAGAGCCCTTACCATCTCTGACTTAAAAGACAAGCTTGCAATTAAAAAATAAAAATGCTGTTTTCCCAGGGTACAGTAAACAGATATGTTTAACAAATTGGCGAATTAGTTCATTTTTGATTTCGAGACGTAGTTTATTGGGGACTTAGTTCGTTGCTAACATATCACGATGGATCTGTTAGCATCCGCTTTATAAGCTTTTATTGAATAGGATATTAAGAGATAAATTGTTACACATAAGAAAGGTTTATTTAAATTAGAAATGTAAAAAAGGTCCTTATATCCAGTTCATAGTTAGTTCTTAAAAACACACTGAAAATAAATGTGATTGAATTATGGTTAAAAAATATTTTGATCCCCGCATTGCCCATAAAGAAACTATTAATAATTTTAACCAGTGTTAGAAAATAAACAGTACATTATTTTTTTAGTGATTGTGTACACGCAGAGAAAAAACATGGTTGAAGTATGGTTAAAAAAACATATTATGGTAACAAATACACTTTTGTTGTTTTTAACAAAACTTTTTTCACGATTGATAATGTTTTGTTTCTAACTATTTAACAATAAAGTGTTTACCTCCCTTGAAACTTCAAATATGTTTGAATTTAACAATATAATGTTTTAATATTATAAAACTACAACTATACATTTAAACATATTATAGTTACTTTTACAATATTATTATCACGGCAACCATATTATGTTTAAATTCATATATCCAACAGCTATAACCATATTATGGTTGCCTCCAAACATAGACGAACTTTAATAACATTCGTAACTATTTTTAAGAAAGAGCCGAACATTATATAGTGTTCTCATCTTCGTTAAGAAACAGTACAATTGTAGTGATACTGTAGACAAGCAAATTTTAATGTTCTAGAATGTTTCTTTTGTTACATTGATAAAGAAATGAACCAACAAACAATTTTAGCAACGACCACAGCACGAACAGCTTGTGTGTGGATTGTGTATATGTTTTGTTTGTGTAAAATTATTTTGCAGGCTTTTTGTTTTTTTTTTCTTATGTGTATTTTGTTTTTGTAAAAAATGTTTGGTTTTTTTACCAGCCAACCGAACACAATGAAGTGTGTGGAACGGAGTTAAATGTTCTCATCTTTTGTTGAGTTGTATAAAAAAAGTATATTTTTTAGGTACAAAAGATAACAAACAGGGAAACGTTATTTTATTAAATGATTTTCTTCACAAACACTATTAGCGTTTGTGTATTCGACAAATCTACCGAACCAAACACTTACGATCGATACTTACTGCCTGTTTAACGATTTCGAACGTCAACGTTCGCATAGAAAACTACATTTAAAACAAAAACAAATTGTCGAATATTGTTTTTGTTTTACATATAATATTCTATGCGAACGTTAACGTTCGAAATCGTTGAACAGGCTGTTAATGTTTATTTTCGAACACTGGTTTAAACATTACTATTGTCTAGGGTATTCAATTAATCGATGCTTTGTATTCATCGATTATTAGAGTTAAAAATTTTATCGAATAATAATTGAACATTTTAATATTATTCGGTTAGTCGAATAATTTTAATTTTAGTTTAGAAGTTTAAAAACTGTTACGAAAAATGATATTTAACTTAAACTAGTTCAAATTTCTAAAAAAAGCATAACATTTTCTTATTGTTGGTCAATAATTTAATATAGGTCTTAACCGCAACCAATAAAACACTGACGTCAGTTTTTATAACGATTAATTAATAATAGTAGATATCACTCCTGAAATATTCGAACTGTCGGTGGAGGGTAAGAAAGAATCGGCACAGCCGAATATAGCACTCTACTTTGTTTTTAATGGTGTTGTCTTTTCTACAAAAAATGTCACATTTTATTTAAAAAATGCAATTTGGTGTTCGTTTCTTAAAAATGCTTTAAAATGCTCTAAAAGAGCAGCGTGTTTTATTTTAAAAAAAATTACCCTTAAATGTCATAAGGCATTGCACTTTACGCCCCGTATAAAAAGAGAGTGTTGATATTGCCCTGTAAAGAGATGGCTTCTGTTTATATATGGGGTTACCAGACGAAGTTGGGAAAAAATCGCCTCTTATCGTCAAATCAAGAAATCGTAAAAATTTGGTGTTAATCAAAAAGAATGTTTTCTCCTTTTCACAAAATTGTGCTTAATACCAAAATACAAAAAAATTTAATTATATATAAATTATTCATTTAGAAATTATTTAAAATGCTAGTAACGTTGCAAAAAGTAGACTTTCCTGTATGCAATCAGTAATATTTTGCCCCAAAAACAAACTTTCTAAATATACTCTTATATTAGAATTCCAATCGTGCGAAAGTCATCTACTTATAAGTGCTTAGTTCTTTATAATTTGAAAGTTTTACAAACTCTGTCAAATTAAAAATCTGCCCAAAGTGCCTCATCCTCACCCGGTGCGCTTTGCTAACTCCATTGATAAAAAATTAGTATTTCAAATTGTTTTTATACAGATCTCGTGTAATAATAACGAATGAATTCGTACTAAATTTAGATACTTCTAATGCTGTCCTTCTCCATATATTGTATAGGAGTTTCCAAACTCGCTCAAACAAAAGGGTTGTTAAATTTTAAGGGCCGATGTTGATTTTGAACAAAAAACAAATTAATTAGGAAATTTTTGTCATTTGTTTTTTTATGATAATATTGGTATGGTTCAGTTATGTATGGAACAAAATATCGGCCAAATGGCCGATGGTCCAAATTTTCGATGACGCGGAGGCCGTTAATGTGCCAATTTATCTCATCCTTTGGCTCTTGATTTGTTGCTGGCTTATCGACGTACACCTTTTTTTCCAATAGCCCCAAAGAAAGAAGTCCAGCGGTATCAAATCACATGATCTTGGCGGCAAGTTGAAATTGCCACCACGCCAGATAACACGGCCATTGAATTTGTCAGCCAATAGAGCCATTGTTTCGTTAGCTCCGTCCTGCTGAAATTACATATCGTCCAAATCCATATCTTCCAATTCAGGCCATAAAAAGTTCGTTATCGTCTCACGATAGCGAACACCATTCACAGTAACTGGCTTACCGAACTCATTTTGGAAAAAATATGACCTGATGAACAGTCACTCTTTGTGGGTGCTTTGGTTTTTCGACAACCTTCTTGGATTATCATTTGCCCAAATGCGGCAATTCTGCTTATTGACGAATCAACTGAGGTGAAATTGTGCCCATTTTCATAATAAGCTTGAATAACTCAAACGCGTTGCTCGATTGTGTATCTTTCAATGGTTCAAATTGAGTTATTCTGAAATTTAGAAATGTCGAATGAAGTGCGAAAAAAACTTGCCGTTTAGGCGTGGTTCAACATCGGCCCTTAAAATTCAATTTGTTCCAAATTTAGAAACATTTACTGCAGCCAACCTCAAAATAGCTTGCATCCATCAACATGGTGGTATTGACTTGTCAGCATATTAATTGATTTGTACGTAATGTTTTGGTGCTGCGGAATCAGGAAATAACTATGAAAATTTTAGAAAAATCGTTTTAGTAGCTTAGGAGTTTCTTTTTACTTTATGTATATAGATTAATAAAGTAAATAAAAGTCACCCAATTTTACCTTTAACAAGTAGAAATAACTTAAAGGACATAAGCCTTTTATACGACTCGAATATTTATATATATTTAGCGACACATAATTTTCATTAAACTAAATATAAAACCAAATTTAATCAAATTAACTTTCAAGTTATTAAATACTTATTTGTAAATAAAATGTCTTTTAAATTGCCATTTAATGCTAAATATTTACTTAAAGATAACAATTTATTGCAAGTAAATCTTTAGAATGGCAAATTACAAGACATAGAAATTGTTCTTTTTATTGCTTATTTCTTAATGTTAACTAACAATTGATGTCTACATTTTTCATTAAGGCAATTACATTATAACAAAAATACTTTTGTCATACTTTGAACAATAATACAAGAAAATAAGTACCTATTCGACTTAAAATTCCTTAAATTACAAAGCATTTATACTCTTAAATAGCATTTAACAACTGATACTTTTAAATCATTTATTATCCAAATAATCCTCTAATACAATGGAATTAATTTTTTATTATCTATATTAAAAAAAATATACGCCCCTTTACTTCCTCTCAGACACATTAAAGTTGAATAATTTATTGTTGAAATAAAATAAAAATTAAATAAATTAAATTTTTAAGGCACAATCGAAAAAAGGATAATATCGTAAAATTTCCCAAAGCAAAGTTTATACCATAAAAATGGTAAATTATTTTAATTCTGCAAAAAAAAAAAAAAAAATTAAAGAAAGGATTTAGAAAAAAGACATTGTTTGTTTTTAAATTTGTGTAAAAAGTAAAAATGAAACGTGAAGCGCAACTCTTATGTATGTAAATAAGCTCGGCCAACCAACTCAATAAGCTGCTGCGGTCCCTACAGAACATAATTGATTTGCTTGTAAAGAGCAATTACCGCAAGGCGCCTGGAATATGTGACCAGAGATAACGCGCTTATATTTCATAATGACAATGATCGGCCATATATTGCAAGGCCAATTAAACACTGTTTAGAAAATATTGGTTTTTTTTCTTGCTCTGCCGGACTATACGGATAGAATTATTTGCTAAATCACCAGAAAATATGGCTTAAACCAAGAAATTTTATATGATCTGATTCAAGCCAATAAATCATTATTTGAAATATATCGCGCACTGGCTCCTCTGAATTCCAAATTTATAAATTTTCAGTAGAGACAAAAATTTTTTTTTTATAACTACGCTTTTATCACAAAGAGGGATACAATTGTATTTTTTATTTCGGCAAATTTCTAGAGAAATTTACCTTAAATTGTTACAGTGGGTAGATATGACCACTCTTAATAGTTTTCCAGAAAAAAGTTAAATGTGTAAATTTTGGGTTGACTCTCTTAAGAGGAACCAGTACGATATGTGTGCCAACTTTGTCCACATTGTTTAGCATCCTGGGTACCCGGGTACCCATATACTATAATGTATTAGTTATCAATATTTTTATGAAATATAATTAAATTTTAAACTTTTTAAAAGCGAATTAACTTATATTTATTTTAAAAATATGATTTTTTAACTTTGTATTGCATAACGGCTAAAATTTTAAATTTTTTATACAGGACAGTATTTTTTAGTATAACATTTGAACATTTTTGTTCGCACATGATATGAAAATGTGACTTCCCTGTATTCTAGTACTAAAGCTTTGGAAACTAAACTTAATTAATTGTATGATACAGAATTAAGTTTATTGAATTTTTTGAGCAATTCAAACGTATTTGTGTTATCTCATAAAGTGTATTGTATTGTATCGGGTGGCAGTGTACCCGGGTGCGCATGTTGTGATGGTTAAAGTTCAAGCAAATTTTTTTGAATATTAAAGGACCAAAAAAATAAAAAAAAATAAAGCGAATTCAGGCTTTCTTTTAACTTCAATAACGACAATCCAGAAGCTTGTTTAACCCTCCGTCGTGCACATGTATTTGGCCAGATCTTTTAAAAATTTAACAGTTATTTAAATAAATTTCATTCAGCTACAAATATTGTTAGCTATCGTTTTATGAAAAAAAAAACAAACAAAAAACAACAAAAACAATTTATGTGGGTTTTTTCATCTACACATCACATACGTAGCGCATGTATCTGGCCAGGTACATTTGTATTTTGTATGAAGAACAATGTAATTTATTTAAATTTTTCATTTTTTTTTGCGTTTGCTTACTCAAACCAACTGAAACTGCATTTTATTTGTACTCAGCATTGTTATATCTGTTGTAATATTTGAATTGAAATTAATCGAAATAAACTTTAAAACCATTATTTGTTTGAAATTTAAAAATTTTATTTCTCCTTAATTTTTTTCTGGGTAGGTGGCTTAGCATGTACTAAGAAAAAAAAACAAACAAAAATAGAAAATATGCATCTGCCTGGCGTGCTAATAATATAACAATGTAATATTATCACTAAAAAAACCTTTTTTTCCTATAAATGTATTGGAATACATAGTGTATCTGGCCAGATACATGCGCTACGTATGTGACTACCAAAACATGTGCATGACGGAGGGTTAAACATTTTAATTCTTAATACATTTTTTCCACCTAAATATACCTAGGTGGGTACCATGGTAACCGGGTATTAACACAAGGGTTAAATAAAATGTTTCTTTATTTAAAATTGTTTTTCTGGATAGGAACGAAATAATTTTAAAACTAAAAATTATTATGAATTTTCTATTTTTAAGAAACGAAATTGATAACTTGGCCTCTAAAATGAGCCAATAAATATTTTATGCAGTGTTTAAAAAACAACCTACCAAAACATTTTTTTACTGTTCTAAGTTTTTACTTTTTACAATTACAGTTAGCGGCAGAAGGAGTAGTTGTGATGTTTAGTAGGATTGGAAATGGGGCAGCAGCAATAAGATTAAAAATGAAGTAGCATTAAAAAAAAACTAAAGAATTTTCTATTTTTTTGATTGAGGTTTTCGTTTAATAACTACTTCTACATATGGAGTATTTTTCTATGACTAGCAAATTTTGAGGTTGTCAATTAATAACATTGAGGTTGTAGTAGAATAACATTGAAGTTGTGTGTTTTTACATAAAATTTTATTACTTAATAAAATTGTGGTACTCAAAAACAAAAATGATGTATCACGTATGTGATGTTGTTGTTTTAATGATTCATAAACAGTGTTTGCAACTCGTCGCTTTTGAGAATTTTTTAATGGCTGTTCTGATGAAGATTTTGTTCGCTTAACTTCCATGTAACACAAAAACAATATTTTATTATTTGTTTTTGTTTTAAATGTAATTTAAAAAAAAATACTTTTTGAATTTTTGGCAAATTAATAAGGGCTGCTTACAAAAAAATCTCCCTTTCACACATTTATGTTCGTGCCTCCGTGAAATAACAAAAATGTTTAATTTATTCTATTGCTTAGGCTAAGAAAGAAAGTGATTCCAATATCGATTAAGAACGCTGTTATAGTTCGTGAAAATTATGTTAAAAAAAAAGTTGTATAGATAATTTTGCCATTTTAAAAAAGAATCGATAATCTCAAAATTTTAAATAAAAACATTTTAAGTAAATAGTTTTAAATGGATAAATATAGTTAAAGTTTACAATTATTGTCCCAAGTCTGTTATAAGCTTAAAAAATTGGAACTTTATGTTTTGAAGCTTCTTGGATTTTGGTTTTTTAAGCACTGGTCTATATGTACACGCAGAGAAAAAACATGATTAATGAGTGGTCACTACGACCATTTCTATTCATAATTGCCTAATATGTTGACCCTAATAAGTTTATTAAAGTCCCTATATAAACAATAAAATTGAAATCATAATATAAGTTGCACACAAAAGGAATGTTTAGTACAATAATTTTTGTTTTCTTTAAAACACATTCTCTAAATGACCAAACAACATTTATTGTCAAAACAAACAGTGTATGCTTATTAAGAAAATAATTTTCTATCGTCCGCGAGCGTCATTAATTCGGGAAAGATGAATGATTTCAAAATAATTTAGAAGTTTTTCGGAGAGAAAAAGACAAACCGGCATAGATATTTATACTATTCCTGTTCAAGAGTATATTAAAATAGTGGATTTCACAATAGTATAATGTTTTGGTATCCGTGGTGATGCCAAATAAAACACTTCTTCTTTCTGTGTCAGTTTTATAATTAAAAATTCTTTATTCCCGTACTAGTTGACGATCTATAATTCTTACTTACATATCTACGTCAGATTTTTTCTCATGCAGTCTTGTACAGTACGTAAAAAGGAGGGCTTAATTATATGCACGCTCCATACAAAATGCAATACAAAACAGTTGACACACTTATTAGTCAACCGCTTTGTTTGATTTGAAATTCATTACGTTAGCAAAAAAAAATGCCAGGCAATGACTCCAAATCAAACTTCGATTATTGTGGGAAAACTTACACAAGAATGCATGCATGGGTGGCCACTATTAGAGGTTTTGGTATGCCAATTTTTGTGTACACTACATTGGAAATATAAGTAAGTTTTTGTTTAACTTTATTTTCAAAAGTGTTAAATTGGCGGCCTCACTCGCTTAAGAAGAAGAGATACTGCAGCACTTACCCAACTAAATGAGTGATAAGCACACATATATATTTGAACGGAACACGTGATGAAGAAAATTTTTGTCTGGCACTGGCAGGACATAAAATAAAGTATTATGTTAAGATTTGATTAATTATTGTAAGTTCATATTCAATTTTAATTTGCCTAGTATCTCATGGGAATTTTCAGCTGAACATAATTATTACTTGCCCACGCAAAGATGAAGTTTTTAGAAATATATCCGATTTATATCTTAATCAAATAAATGGTATTTGTAACATTTATGGGAAACTGCTGGATTTAATATTTGTGAACGAGCCAAACGAATGTATTGTAAACCATATAGACCCTGTTACTTTACCTGAGGATCTTTATCATCCTACAAGAAATAAGCTACAATTTAGTTACTAATAACCCAGTAAAAAAAATTCCACTTTAAACGGAAAAGTTTTCTGTTTTAATCGAGCAAATTACATGGAACTAAAGAATCGTCTATTTAACACTAACTGGCTTCAATTGCTGACTACTCCAAATAGCTCGTCGTATTCTTTTGACGATTTGACCAATACATTTTATAAAACAATGCTTAGTCATATGGAGGAATGCATTCCTAAGAAATTACCACGTAACAAATCTGGCCCACCCTGGAATACTAAACAACTTTCGTCTCTTAAGAATTTGAAAAACAAATACTTTAAAAAATATAAAACAACAAGAGCTATTTTTTACTATGAAAAATATGCAATTGCGCGTGCAGAATATAATTTGCTTAACACAGAACTGTATAAGATTTATCTCCGTAATGTTAAGCGAAACTTAGTTCAAGATCCCAAATCATTCTTTAAATTTGGTAATACAAAAAGGAAATCCACAGGATTTCCAAATGTCATGAAATACCTAAGTTCCGAGTCTAGTGATGAATTAAAAATCAGCAATATGTTTGCCGACTTCTTTGCGTCTACATATTCCGAAGCTCTGTATGATGCTAGTAATGTCTACCCTTACAATATAATTTTTAACCAAAATATATCTTCTTTTGCTATCACTACCGCTCACATTCTAAACTGTTTAAAAAACGCTAAGTCATCATCTTTTAGTGGACCAGATGGCATACCAAGTTGTGTTTTAAAACATTGCGCAACTGCTTTGGCGACACCTTTATCTGTCATCTTTAACGCTTCTTTAAATTGTGGTTACTTTCCGAAAGTTTGGAAAGATTCATATATTAATCCATTGTTTAAATCAAGAAATAAATCGGATGTATGCAATTACAGAGGTATAGCCAAACTAAGTGATATTCCAAAACTTTTTGAAAAATGTTTAATGGATTGCCTCACTCATCAAGTTTCTGACTTTTTATCACCACGTCAACATGGCTTTCGAAAAGGATCCTCTACACGGATGTTATTTACACTGATTTCCGTAAGGCCTTCGACAAATTTATCATACGCTATTGTTGAAAAAACTGGACGTAATGGGCTTCAATAGAAACTTCATGAGCTGGATCAAATCATATTTGTCATGTAGAACTCAATCTGTAAAATTTAATACTGCAGTTTCGGAAAAAATCAATGTAAAATCTGGGGTACCTCAGGGTAGCCACATTGGTCCAATCTTGTTCCTTCTTTTTGTTAATGATTTGCCTGAAGCAATTCAACACTGTAATGTATTGATGTATGCAGACGACGTAATTATTTTTGACTATAAACATTATGTCTGAACATAAATTGTTACTTAAGAAGTGTTTGACACAATCATAGCCACAAACATTAATGATAGTTTGCGTTTGTGATTGCATCAACCATGTTTTTTCTTTGCGTGTAGTAAAATCAATGAAAATAATTTATTATATTAATGTACGAGGGCAGCTCAATAAGTCCGTGACTTCTTAAAACTTTCCCATCTTAACGGAAAGGGAAGCACTGCTGCGTGAATAGCCAAACATTTACGTATATTGTGCAAAAAGTGTCTTACTTTCTTTTCTTAAAATCGATAGCCATCTGCTATTTGACTCTTAGCCCACATTGAGGGAAACTGTGTTAGTTGGTTTTATTTGACAGCCATTAAGACAGACTACCTTAATTTTTAATTACGGTTAATCGAATGAATACCCTAATACACATACATACATACATTTGTATGTATTATATCTAATGAAATTAATTATATTGTCGCCGTCAAATAGCATGTCAAATGAAAGTATAGAAAAGAAAATATTCCAAAAAACTATTATCACAATAAAAAGGAAACCAGTATGAATATTTTTGTTGTTTCTTTTTTAACTAAAGTAAGACTTTTAAAGTATAAAAGCTTTGTAATTAGGATAGTAATTTGACTTAGAATACATAAAATAAAAAAATTTACTTCCCTAAATATTCCATTATTTTCTTCATTTATTATAAAAATATATTTATTACCTTCCTACATGTAATTACCCGTGTACACCTTTCAGCGAGATATTTAATATCCGGGCCAAATAATAAAACTTTAAGATAACAACTTTTGTGTAATTGTGTATGAGGGTATATTAACTGCCAGGCCCACGACGTCGACAAGAACATTTCGCATATTTATATTGGGAACAATAATAAAAAACTAAAATTTGTTTTTGTTTCAATACAAATAAACGAATAAAATGTTCTTGTCGATTTCGTGGGCCTGGGCCTGGGCCTAAGTTTGTCATTCCGTGTGAAACTTTTCAGATATTGTTATTATTAAGACACCATTAAGTATATATAATCTTTATCCTTGAGTATTTCAAAGTCGATTTAACCATGTCCGTCTGTCTGTACTTGTGTTAAAATCGTGCTTATTTTCGAAGGACTCAAAAGAAACGAAAAGATTGTTTTGATGTCAAATTGATTCTAGTTACACTAAGCAGTTTATTAGGAAAATAATTATGGGCCCAAATGGGATACAACGTCTTTAAAAATTTATATTTCTGTTATAAAAACGAACATACATTGGTCACCAAATGCAGATTGTCGCTAAGCTCTAATTGTATGACCACGATCAAATTTCGTCAAGATCAGGATGCACTTTATTTTCATAGGGTAGGTTCACAAAATATATGTATATTTTAAGGGCTAGAATATGCCTTAATTATCTTTTTGATTTGACATTAAATTCTATGCGACACTTAGTTCATTCCGGCTCCGTCCCCCTAATTTTTTGCACAATTTTAGTGTTCAATGTTGATAAAACAATGAACTTCTGTGATAGTTAAACGGTTTATAATTTACCATAGATTCCGTTTTAATTTTAATAATAGAAATTACTTAATTGCATTTTGTGATTCCCGGTCCAAATTTTACGATAGTTTTAATAGGAAATCTCCTCCACTTTATTACGGCTAAAACTGAAACAAGTCTAAATATTTTATTTAATTAAGGTCAAATTGAGTTTTATATTATTGTCAATGACTTTGCAATAGATAGACTGTAATACGCTTCAAAAGCTTAACGAGCACAATTTCCATTAAGATTGGTTCATGAAATATGGACTTCATATACAGACCACTCCTGAAATATTCGAGCAATCAGTGAAGATTATTTATGTTTCGGTACAGCCGAATAAAAAACTTTTACTTGATTTGTATTACAATATGATTTCCTGATTTTTGTTGACGTATATTTAATAATTACAAGCATGTCTGTATTATTAGTGTCATATACATACATACATACATATGTGTTTGGCCTTAAGTTTTTTTTTTAATTATGTACTATTCGTAATTACTTATGACATTTTATCAGCAACATTAAAAAAGCTACAATATGATACCAAGAAAACGTCAGGAAGTTTGGCTGACAATGTTGTGGAAAAGTTAAATGTTGAAACCATATTATCTTATGGTTTTTTCTAGTTTTTTTATTTCTTTTGTAGAATAGAAGAAACCACCACAAAGAAAAGTATAATTTTTTTCCATACTGTTCAGGTTAAAACTTAAACTTAAGAAATTATATAATTTTGAAAATTATAAATGTTTATGGCTTTTAATACAGGAAGGATATGCAGATACAAGAAAAAGTTGCCAAAAAAATAAAAAAGAAATAAAAAGAGTAAAGATAAACGCTAATGAATGGGAGGTAAAACAGATTGCTTGTGTGTTGCGGGGTTTTAATTTTTTTTTTTTTTAGTTTTAAATGAAAGCGTATTTTTAGCTTTATAAATTCTTTAAAACTGGTTACGTAAAGTATTCACTTTATAAAGCAAATATACATACTAAAGGGTCTTTGACAGTTGATAGCGACGATAATGCTAAAGCTACATCTGTCGAATTTGGTGTTATATATTTCTTCTGCTTTGTCAAATTACTGTGGGCGCATATAAAGCTCTAGGTTTTGTATAAAGCTTTTTTGAATTCTAGTTTAAAAAAATTAAAATTTTCATCGAAAAATTATCTTTAGCGATAAGGCCTATTTCTGGATAAAATGGATCCGTCAATAAACAAACATGATATCTAAAAGCGTTCAATGTATCGTGTTCGATGTGGATTTCTGGGTAGCGATATCATTGGTCAATATTTCCTCGAAAAGGCCGTTAGCCAGGCCATCGATCAGCGTCAACGGCGAACGCTAAATATCTTTATTATTTATATGAATTGTTATACTTTAGTTACATATATATTATTTTTGTGATTATGGTTTTTGAATTTAATTTATGACAAAAAAAGAAAAATTTTTCATAATTTTGTTATTGTTTTTTTTTTATATTAAATTTATATTTCCTGAAAATGCTAACCAAAGGCTAGCGAAATATCGAAAATAAATAATTTAATATTAAAAAGACATAGAGCTTGATTTAAAAAATAAAAAAGTGAATTTATAAAATACCTTTAAAATAAAATAAGGGAAATGTATAAGAGCTTATGGAAACAAGTTCTATTAATTATTTTAAAATTTACTGTTTAAATTAGTCTACCCGAAGTTTTTGGACATTTTGGACTTCAGCCAAGTGTCCACTATGGAGTAAAACTTGAATAACTAAACCCGTAAGGAGGAGTTCTTACTTTAAGGTAGTTTTTTAGTTTTAGTTTTCCATTTTCTAATTTATTATTTTTTCTCCCTAATCTAAATATCATTTTTAATGAATACCCTTTTGGACCATTTTGGAAATTATGTCACGGAATTCTGTCAAGAACAAATAAAGACGAGAATGAATGTTTTTAGGATTTTTAAAACTCTTTTTATAAAATCGAGGCAAGATGTACATATGTAACTTAATTATACATACTATTATTACAATTTTTAAAGCAGACCCTTTTGTCAACAAATTAAAGTTAAAAAAAGCCACATGCGGAAATTAAAAAAATAGATTTAACGAAAATATTTATTCAAATTAAAATAAACTCGCTACATTCCTTAAAAATAAACTTTGTAAAAGTCTCCAGTAGAAACCCAGGAAAAACTTTTTAAATTTTGGTAATAGGTAGTACTTACATATTTTATATGTTACCTGGTAAGTAGCTGTCATTACAACTGTCGTTATTTTGAAAACTTCAATGAGTACTTACTAGTAATGACCTCAGCAACTACTTATTACTGCTATAATTTTCACTACTGAATATTTGCTTACTAATAATCAGCTCAATAACTACCTATAAGTTGTAGTGTTTTCAGTACTGAATATCTACTTACTGGTAACGAGTTCAATTACTACTTATTAGGTCTCTTAACTAGTGATTTTTTGGCTTTTAGTAAGTATATTGTAAGCACTTACAATTCAACTTACTCGTTGCTAAATAATAACTAGATACTTTTTGAGTTCTAGTAAGTTTATTGTAAGTACTGAATTCTGTGGACACCTCGAACAAAAATACGTAGTTATTCAGCCGAAAAATAAGTAGTGTTTATTTTCTCCAACATTACTTGCATACTTACCAGGTAAGTAAAGTTTTTGCTGGGAACTTACGATTTCATGCTTTCCTCTCTTAATTTTTTGGAAACGAAAATGGAAGAAAGGACTTCAAGTAAAGATTTAGAACAGACATTCATTAAATGTAGCCAGTATAAGTAAAAGCTTTTGTTGAAATATTTCTTACGACTTCTAAATTAATTTTACGATAATAAAATACAATTTCCCATATAACATAACTTATTGTTATTTATTTAAGACTTTAATTAATAAATAAATAAAGAAATGTTTTTGAGCACAACCTGCCTGAAATAAATTTATTTGTTTGTTTAAAAAAAACTTCTTATCTCTTTCAGCAAAATGCACTTTTTGCGACCACTTTTTTGGTAAATGCCGCACATAAACAAACCTGACCCTTTTTACTTTAAAATATACCCTTTTTGAACCCTTTTTTGAAAATCCCCTTTATGTGACCATTTTGGAAAATTTCCAATGGCAGAGCGGATTATATTTAGTTAGATGTAGGCTTATTTGCCGTAAGTGTTGTGTGGAAAATGGGAAATTGTGTGCAGTATAAGATTGCTATAAGGTCGCTCCTATTCCGTAAAGCTTAAACCAACCATCCGTTTACATATTGCTGAGGTTAAACGAAGCCGCAAACATCAATGAGTAGTTTGTTTTAAAGGCGAGTAGAGGCAAAACAAATATTACTATATTTACGCTTTTTGATGTCTTAATTTTACTCAATTACAAAAAATATATATAATTTCTGATGTACTAAACAGTGTTGGAAAAATTGTCGTTTTGGATACTTGTTCTTTTAAAACGTTTATTGATGAATGTTAATCATATTATGGTTATTTATTTTATCCAAATTTTCAATTTGTTTGTTTAGTGTCAAATTATAATTTTATTTAATTTAATCCAAATTTTTAATATTTTTAATTAGGCTTAAGTTCATTAAATTTAATTTTCATTAAATTATTTTTATGAAGAAAGGAATTTTACAACATGAAAATTAATTAAAATTTTTATTGATAATTTTTCATTCTTGACTCAATCTGGGCTGCGAGTGTTAAACGGCAAGCCCTCTGAAGAGATTGAGTGGTTGCAATCGAAACATGTCAGGGTAACCTGTCCGTAAACACCTGGGTTCGAGCCCAGATTGAGTCAAGAATGAAAAATTATCAATAAAAATTTTAATTAATTTTCATGTTGTAAAATTCCTTTCTTCATAAAAATAATTTAATGAAAATTAAATTTAATGAACTTAAGCCTAATTAAAAATATTAAAAATTTGGATTAAAAACCATAAATAGTTCAATAAAATAACCACAATACTAATAATTTTATTTAATTTTGTATTCCTGATAGGTGTTTTATTCCACTTTTATAAAAAATCCCGTTTAATTCATATTACAGCCTGTGACGACCTTCATTAGCATATTTCTGTTCTACTAGTTTATTCTACGTAAATTTATGTATTTTATTCAACAATTTAAAAAAATTTATGAGAATTTTTAGCAAACCAAGCAACTATTGTAATATGCAAACGACCAGAATGTTGTTGCTTTTTAAGCATATTATGCTAAATTTTAAATTAAACATACAATGTTTTAAAATATTATAATTTCGAACATATTATTGTTATTAAATATTAACCATAGCATGTTTTGCGGCAACCATAATATGTTTATAGCTTTTCGATGATTAAATTTAACCATAATATGGTTGCCGTGATAGTAATATGGTTAAGGTAACCATAATATGTTTAAAGAGTATAGTTTAAGCTTTATTTTATTAAAACATAATATTGTTAAATTTAACCATATTTGATGCTTCAAGGGAGGTAAACAAATATTATCAATCGGAAAAACAGTTTTGTTAAAAACAACAAAAGTTTGTTTGTTGCCATTGCAGGGACCATAATATGTTAATTTTTAACAATTCTTCAACCATGTTTTTTCTCTGCGTGTATATATTCCACATTTAAACACTTTTACTGTTAGATTTTTTCCACCCTCAGAGAAAACACACGTTTAAATATGGTCACCTCCAACAATACTATTTTTGAAGAAAATTTTAAATATGTTTACTTAAACATTTAATTATCACCGATAACCATATTATGGATAAATCAGTTATCCACTAAGAAGCCACAACCATTTAATGGTTGCCTCCGAACATGTTATGGATAAAATGACTAAAAGATGTTTAACATTTATAATAGCATGGTTGGTTTTCAACTACAGCACGTTTCTCTTGAAAAAGAAGAAAATATTATTGTTAATAAAAAAACAAATTATTGTCATATTTAACCATAAAATTTTTAGAGGTTTCTTGATGGAGGACTAATTTAAACATAATATGGTTGTCGGTGACATTATTACCCATAGCTTAAAGTAGACTTTAAACGACCTTATAAAAAATGTTTTATTATTAAAACTTTACTTTAACCTAAAGTGAGCGTTAAAGTAAATTAAGGTTCATCCAACCTGGAAAGTAAAAGTAATCTTGTAATAATAGAACACTTTTTATACGGCCGATAAAACATTACCTTTAGCTATCGGTAAGTTGGGGGTAACATGGTTAAATTAAAAACAAAATGTTTAAAGTTTTCTTTAAAAAGATTTTGGTGGAGGTAACCATATTTAAACATGTTTTTCTCTGCGTGCAGATATGAAGAAAACTAAATTGTTTTTTTTGTCGGAGGTGTCAAGCTCGCGACTTTTAACCAGCCCACTTTTGACATACATTGCCATTGGTTCTAAATTAAAAAATTTTTGTATAACCGTTCTTGAGATATTTATAAATTTATTTTGTGTTTTTGGGGTAGCTCCATGCCATGTAATTGTACTATTTCCTCGCAATCATTACGCCTTTCGTTTCCATAATTACCATTCTTTTGCCTAAGCGAAAACACGAAAAAAATTAAGCCAAATGGATCGAGCCGTTCTTAAATTTTGCGTTAAGCATCACATTTGGCAATCCATTATATATAAACTTGAAAGTTTATATAACAAAAAAATTTATCACTTATTAGAATAAAAAATATACTATTGCACAACCAAAATCTACATCAGTGGTGGGAAAAATATGTACATGTTATCACATTTGCGCTTGGAAATGTTAAAACATTTGTATATTCCGGGTTTGATTTTCAATTATAAGAAACTTGAACTTAAAGTTTACCTTATTTTGTTTCCCTTTAAGTGTAAAAACATATTCTCTTCTCAACAAATTAAAAAAATATTTCAAATTTGCATATTTATATTATATAAACTACAGCAGCCGTAAATTTAACTTAAAAGTTTTTATTACGAAATTTATTTTTGCACATGGAAACTTCAGTGTCAACTTATGTCACTGCATAAATTATTTTGTGAGCAAAAAAAAAAAACTATCATACATTCAAAAAATACAAATTCTTTGCAGTTTTTATATTTTTCATAAGTAAATTGACGGAGGAAAGTTAGTATTTAAGCAAAGAAAAAAAGTTTGTTAAACTTACGCATTTACGCATGAATATGTGACATTGAAATTAATAAACTTAAAGAGTGTAATATTTTGCAAAACTCTTTAATGAATATATATTAGGGTGAGTCAATTTTTTTGCCCACCAAGCGTATCGCAAAATCATAATCAACAGAAAATTCTAAGAACTTTTTCTAAAATCAAAATTTGATATAAAGATTATTTTCACCGAGATTTTTGTAAAAATTTGTTTGCTTTCTTATCTCGACTTAAGATGTTTTTTGTCAAAATGCCACAGATTTATTTTTCTTCACAAGAAATTATGGTTTTCTGAATAGCTTGTAATATTTTTGAACTGTAAACCTCATTTAACTTTAGTCGCCAGCTTGGATCAATAAGCCAATAATAGTAGCAATAAAATACTAAATAATATTATTTATTCGACGACTATAAGTTAACATTCGTCAAGCCAGTTAACAATTAAATATTTCTACTGATTTCTTTTTCGGAGCCAACATCCAAATTCACAGTGCAACACGAAAAAAAATAACCATAAAAGACCCGTGTCTCCCAGTTTCGCCGAAAGTCATGCACTTTTTTTTATGTGCCCTTAAAGATTTAGGGACTCGGTGTCATATTTGCAAAAAAGTGATCATTTTCTCAGGCTCATATC
The DNA here is from genome assembly GCA_949318255.1 of Pollenia labialis. Lineage (NCBI taxonomy): Eukaryota > Metazoa > Arthropoda > Insecta > Diptera > Polleniidae > Pollenia > Pollenia labialis. Next base: position 126,903,803 of record OX439142.1, on the reverse strand, counting down.
TTGCAAACCGTTCAGAATTTTGATTAACGCTCTTAGACAAAGTTGTAGCTCTTGCCATAAAGAACAAAAATTAAAAACATATAAAATCAAAAAACTTCATCCTCAAGATCAAAATCGCAAAAAAAACTTAAAAAAGTTCGATTTTTTTTACATTTTTTCCGCTGTTCAGGTCCATAGGTATCAAACCGTTAAAAATTCAAGAAAACAATCAACCATAAAAATGACACCGAGGCCCAAATTATGGTTAGTCTGGCCATATTATGGTAAATTATGGGCATATTTTTGTTGATTTAAACCATATTTTGGTTACCTGCAAACAAAAACATTGTTAAAATCCAACAGTGGTATGTTGCTCTGCGTGATTCTGAAACTGATTCTTCTTCTTTATTTACATACTTATGCATGCTCCGAATGTTAGCGACCGTTCCCACATGGTCGGGATTTAAGTAAAAATTACAAATAATGGAAATCTTTTATTTCAGTTTCCTTTGAGCTTTGCTTAGCACATCAGGCGTCTGGGCGAGTTCATGATTTTAATTTTTTTAGCCCAGGATTTTCGGGATTACGTCAATTTATGTACACGGTGCCAGCAATACTATAATAATACAAAAACAACAGACTTTTTTTACATTGCATTGTTAGTGGTTACGGGTCGGCCTATCAACAATTTAAAAAAAAACATTGTTATACCAAAGCGACTGTGAAAGTAACTCTGTTTTCTATGCCACCTTTAAATAATTTTAATTAATTCGTCTTGTGTGTTCAAAAGTAAAGGACCCACCGGAATATGCACAGGCCAGTTTAAGCTTCTACCAAAAATACCGCACAGACCGTCAAATGCATTTAAAAAACAACAAATAGAGCAAGCAAAACTGCTATATTCCGCTCTGCCGAATCTTTTATTACCTACTTTTCCAATGGTTCCTCAAAAATTTTTAAAACATTTATAAAAATAATAATAGCTTAACAAAAAATGGAAGAAGTTGTAAACATGAACTTTTTATAGACATTATTTTCAAAGTATATTTTTCGAAAAATTAAATTCTATTTAATTAATCCAATGACGCTTTTCCCTCTATTTCACTTATTTAATAAAACAATTTCTTATTTTTTAATTTGTTTTAAAAACTGAAAAATAATTTGTATTTTTAAAATTACTATCACATAAATTGTAAACATGGTAAACACCACGTATAAGTAATATTAATTTACAATTAAATAACACTTATACGCAAAATTGACTACAAACGCTAATTGAGTATTTAAAATATAAAAGCAAATCTGAAAAGAATTTAATACAAAAAAATCTATTAAAATTAAACACATTTTTTGTAACAAAAGCTTAGAAAAAATAACTTAAATAGCAAGGCCCGGATTTTTATGCAAATGCATATTTGTTGTCGTCAGTCTGAGATAACCATGTACTAAATATCTTTACGAATCAAGAAATTTGCAGTAAAATGGTATCGATTGCTTTGAATGCATATTTTTGCATATTTTGAAAAACAAAACATGTTTTTAATCCAAATTTTTTTTTTTAATTTTTAAATCAGGCTTAAGTTCACCAAATTTAATTTTCATTAAATTATTTTTATGAAGAAAGGAATTTTACAACATGAAAATAAATTAAAATTGTTATTGGTAATCATTCATTCTTCACTGATCTGCGATTCGAACCCAGGCAGCTGGTTACCATGACATGTTTCGTTCGCAACCACTCGATCTCATCAGATGGATTTGCCGTCTTACACTCGCAGCCATCGACGACTGCTGACGTCAATAGTCAAACATCAATCCTTAAACCAAATTGTATTTTAGCCTTTGGTAGATCGAAATTTGCTTTTTTAACGATAATCCATTTTAATTGATTTCTTTGTGATTCACCAAGTTGCAAAAGAGTTAAGAAACATTTTCGATTATATTTATTTATTTATTTCATATGGGAACAAATTTTTTGTACAGCACCTTCATGTGTTGCGGTATAAAAAGAGCAGTTTTCCAATTTATGTCTTCTACCTTTGTGGTTGTTGTGCCTTAAATACGTTTATAAGACTAAATTTTTACGTTTCTATGTTATTTTAGTTGTTCTTGTCATTTGTATAAATGTTTTTTATCATTAATTAATGTGTTAAAAAATTTAAGTGCATATTTTTTTGATTTTAAGCGCATTTATTTCAATATTCAGTAGATTTTTAATGAGCATTAAACTCGCTTTTAACTGCATAAAAGTCCAAACCCTGTTAATTAGATATTGCAAGCTGAAAGCATTTAATTTAAATATTTATTCCAAAATTTAAAACCAAATACATTTAAGCACCATGAACATTAGCATATAATTTTAGATTTAACTGAATTAAAAAAAAAACATATAAATTCTTAATTTCACCCATTTGAAATAAATGCATTGAGTAAGCAATATGCTTCTATTGTTTAATAAATGCAATATCATTACTTCTATTATAAATTATTAACAATCTCATACAGGGTAAGCCATAAATAACGTCACGATGAAATTAGAAAATAATTTTTTTATGTTTGTACCTTCCTCGTTTTTCTTCTATACAGAGTTGTCTTTAGATAACTTGAGATACTAATAATAAAAAATGAATCGCTCCAAAAAAAAATATTGTTGTTTTTAACATTAAACCATAAATTTAACAAATGTTTTAAAGGAAAAATTTTCATTCCTGTTTTGTAAATTTTTTTGCCATAAAAATAAATTGTAAAAGCGGCAGTGTATGTTAAATATTAAAAATATTGTGCTTTAAATTAGCAAAATTAAGATTGTTTTGCTCTTTACAGTATATTAACGCTTTTCAAACAATTGCTTGGTTTGGTAAAAATTTTCGAATTATTTTTCTTTAAATTTTTGCTTTTAACAAATAAATTTTTTGAAGTAGAACATTAAAAGCTGACGAAGACCATTGAAATGAGTTACTTCCAAATTGTTTTACTGTCAACTAAGGAATGGCGTTTAAAAGTGAAAAATATTAAACATGTAGCAGGAGTAAAAAAAAACTACTGCAAATTCAAAATATGGCTGATATAAATAAACGTCATTTGGCTTAACGTAGACCAGCGGTTTCCAAACTTTCTGATACTGATAAGATAAAACAAAAAAAAAATATAAGCACATTTTCAAGTTGTTAAAACTAATGTATGTATACAGCAAAATTAAACAAAATTAATAAAAATTTACCCCCATATTCATAAACGATTATTAAACTTAACAAACAATTGTTAAACCAAATTTTCATACAAAATTTGTTTTGTAAACCTTAATTAAATTTGGAATTTTTTATAAATATATACACTCACAATATTCTGTACGTAAAATTAACTGAAATCGTAATATAAAATAAATGAAAGTACAATTAAAAACCGGTCTACCTATTTTTCATTTATTTTTAACAAAAAGTTCATTTAATTTTTACTGTCAAAAATTCAACACCATATTCCGTAAAATCAAATATATATTCAGTTATTTTGTAAAATTTTACTGTCAAAAATTCAACACCATATTCAGTAAAAACGATTGAATATTCAGTTATTTATTAAAATTTTACTGTCAATTTTTTACTGTCAAATTGACCCCATATTCAGTAAAAACAATTAAATATTCAGTTATTTTATTAAATTTTCGTTTACTCCACAAAAGAGCCGAATTTCTAAAAAATACCAGACAGACACCTGTCCGCTTGATTTTCTTATAAGCGAGAGAGGGAGAATATTTTTATTTACTTACCCAGTTACACACGTTTGTTTTACTTTTGTTGTACTGACCACGTTGTTTACAGAAGAACTCTCAATTATAAGACACCGATATGGCTTCGCAATTATTTAACTTTTAAAATTTGATGTAGGTATTTAACTAAATTATTTTAACAAATAGAAAATGGGTATTGCTTACACAAAACAAGCAATTAATTTTTTATAGATAAGCAAAAATTAATTTTTGGTAGTAAAATTATATCAAATAACTGAATATTAAATTGTTTTTACTGAATATGGCGTTGAATTTTTGACAGTAAAATTTTATAAAATAACTGCATATTTATTTGTTTTTGCGGAATATGTAGTTAATTTTTTGACAATTAATTTATAAAAGATAACTGAATATTGATTTGTTTTTACGGAATTCGCGGTTGAATTTTTGACAGTAAAAATTAAATGAACTTTTTGTTGCTTTAAATTACATTTTTATTTACTTTAACATAAAGAAGAATTTAACTCAATCAACGGACAATATTAACTGCAACTGAAAATCCGTATTAATATGCACTTAGTTTTTTGAATAACTGTTAGAATCAGTTAAAAATAAATTTGCTTGGAATTTTAAATGTTAATTTATTTAAAAATGACTGAACGGAATATTTCTTAAATAAACTACAGTCCGTTACTGTAATAATATTGTGAGTGCACTACTAAACGATTTCGATTGCTGCGATTCGCATAAATATGATGTTAGGAAAGGCATCAGGATCATTATAACTCTGTCCGACAAAGAAATATACAGGGGTGTTCTGGAAATCGAAAACGCAAGAATTTGGAAGTAATTTTTAATACACTTCTTATCGAATTTTTATAATTTTTTGTTGTAAAATTCTGTTTAATAGTGAAATATTTGTCATAGAATTTTTTTATCACGGAAATCTTATTAAAAAAAAGACGTTTAAAATTTCCAGAACACCCTTGATAATCTCTTTCTCGTTCCACAATGAAATATCGCATGATATTTCAATCAGTTGTTCTTTTTCGAGAATTGTCAATTCAAATGCATCAAGTTGGTTATTTAAAAAAGGATTCTGGAACCATGCATATTTTTTAAAATCAATATCATTAAAATAATTTTTTTTATTTATTTATTCAATCTTTAGATTAAGAATTAATTTATTAGTTAATTTAAATAAACAATAATTTTTCTTTTTAAAATATCGTAACTTTCAGAAAAGTCAGAAAAGTTAGATAATATAAACTATTAAATGTCACGCAAATTTGACGAAAGGAGTCGTTGTTAGCATAGACAGAACGCTAATACCTTAAATTTAACAGCTGAAAGTTTCGTGTAGGTCTCGGTGGCACATTTAAGCTAATTTTACTCAACAATAAATCGAAATCGACATCACCGCGTATTAAACACATAATGTGAAAATTATTTTAGTAAACTTTGCAAATGTTCTAAAAAAAACGATTTTTGGTAATATTGTTTCTGTTACCGGCGTCATTTAAAATTGGAAACATGTCCTTTACTAAATTGGATATCGATAGCTCCAATTTCTTTATGAATGCCGTGACTTTGTCTTTTTAAATTAAAGCATGCATTCGTGAACCTTGCATTGATATATTTAAATCGCTTAATTTTTGTTTTAAATTTCAACTAAATAAGCAAGTGTAAGTATAAAGTTATTGCTGCTGGTAGTACTTGCGTTTTCTTTTTTTTTTAATGGAGTTTTTTACATTTTCAAGTCCATACGAAACTTGGATGATGCAAAAGCTCTGTGATGGACCAGAATCTGTTTTTTTAAATGTTTGTTTTCTTTTATTAATCTCTTCTAGTCTTCTTTGAAAAATATCTATGGATTTGTCAACAAATGAAAAATGCATAGTTTGAAGATGTTGCATTAATTTACTTGCTTTCATACTCTCAATAGTCAAAACTTTCGTACAAGCCACTCACATTGGTTTTTGCCAACTTTAACGTTTATCAGAATACTCGTGAATCCTAATGAAAAATATGATGAATCGTTTTTTTCTTGAATTTGGGGCGTTACTTCTGTGTTCACTAGTGTATTTTTTTTACCCACTATCTTTACTGGTACTAGCATCGGTATTTTTATTATTACTTATTTTTTTATTTCCGATTAAAGCCTTTTCCATTTAAATTTAAAAAAAAATTATCCATAAATCTCACCCAAAAATTAAGTTTTATGAAATCAAAATAGGTGCTCACATTACTTTAACTTTAACTTAATAAAAGAATATAAAATTTTTATTTAGTTGTCAAAATAAAGAACAGGATGTAGAAAATCAAGGCAAATTCATTACAGGTGGTCTTAAATGCCTTAAATTGTTTGAATTGTTGGATGTCAAAACCTGGTTTATTCAGCCATGTCACAAATAACAATTCCGTTCGGAACCGAAGAGAACATATTTGTTAATTGATAAAAAGTGTATTTTGAAAGTTTTTGGCCTTTCAGATACTGAAAACTCCCATTCCGTTAATGATAACTTAAATGGTTGCATTTCGAAAAATTTTTCGTCATTTTCAAAAGCTCCAAAATACGAAATGAATTCCGTTTCCGTACGGAATTGTACTCTGTGACATGGCTGATTAACTTTGTTTTTGTTTCTGTTTTGTTTGAATTCGCGTTGAGTAAAAACGATATCGATATTACCGGAATTTACAGGGATCCTTAATAAAGTAATATTACAACAAAAAGTTAGCATTAAATAAATTTTTGTAAGAATTTTGTTTAAATATGAAAGAACAGAAATTAAAAACTGCACAACCACCTTGAAGTTATTATGCGACTCCCTGTGGATCGCAACCCCATATTATATTTTTTTTTTTTTTTTTTTTAGTTAACGTGTCTTGCAATATTTATAAGAACGCTACTCCAAGTGGAGCTTCTAGCAACAACAAATAATACATTTTACAATATATGTACATTAATATTAATTACAGTTAAAGTTAAGTTTTTTTTTTCTTATATAGATTGAACAAAATTTCTAAATCTTATTCTATCCTGAGCCAAGCTTCTCAATTGTGCCCATGAAAGCCCCTTTCTTGTAAACTCCTCTTCAACAGACCTTCGCCAAGTTACTCGTGGGCGGCCCTGCTTCGATATCCCTGTGGATTCCATTGAAAGGAATCTTTTAATAAAATGTTGGATAATCTTGATCTTAAATTGGTTGATTTGGATCATGTTATCATAAATTTTTCCCAAAATGTTGTTTATCTGAATGGTCATTGTTTACCGTTTGTTTGGGGCGCTGACTTAAATAATCTGTCTGTTAGCTAGTCTTATTATTTTTCTTCTACAAACATTTGTTAATAATAAATTAATCAAGCTCTTAGAATAAAAAGGTTTAATGTCTCTTTGAAAAAACCTAATAAATGTTTTTAATCGAAATAATTGTGTTCTAATTTTCATATTAATATTTTATTATTTTATGTATTAACCAATATAATAATTGTAAATTTAAAGTATAATTTTGCCGTTAATGGCAATTTAAAAAAATTAGACAATATACTTTTTTTTAAATGAGGTTTGAAGACAAATTGTAATTTAAAAAGGTTCCAATCGCATACAGATTCTGTATCTAATTGTAGTTCCGTGTCGTAGGGATTGACACAGAAGTTCTAAATAATCTTCCTTTGAACCTCGAACTGCTGGGCACTACGTTTATTTATTAGCTAGGAAAGATTATAATTACAATCACTCGTAAGAGTGATTATAATTGTAGAGTAAGAATAAGGGTAAATAAATGTGAATTAGTTGTAGGCCTCTTAATTGTAACCTTATTGAAAGTTAGAATGTATACCTATGTGTAGTTACCTTGTATTCCGGCTGAGCTAAGAGTAGGAGTTTTGAGATTTTTAACAGCCGCGCTGGTAAATGTAACGATTGATGCTCTTACAGGGGTTGGTTAATGTATAGGTATGTTGGATTTAAGAAAAGTAGTTTGCAGTAGACAATTCAAATTTTAAGTCTTTATTTAGTTGGGGTTGTAGGTTAAGTTAGAAATTAAGTTTAGATAAAAATAGCGTAGTATTTAGATATCAACTTATGAGCGCTGTTGCTAAGGGATAAGTGACCGATACAAACATTTAATTTTAACTTTCAACCTGCCTTCGGTTCGCAGATAGCCGAAGCGGTTTCAAGTAATTCCGTACTAAAAGTTTACAATTTCATTTACATTTCATTTCAGATTTTAAACAATGGCTCTTAAACTATAATACATCTTGTCCTATTTCAGGAGTTATAACTTATACTTTTTAACGTTAAAATTGAAGTTAAATTCAAACATTAAATTCAAACTTTTTTGCCTTATACTATATTTTAGTTTTAAATTCATTATTTTTAATTCATTCGGTTGTCAGATTTTAACTTAATTTCTACAGATTCTTAAATTCATTTTTACACATCTTATTTTTAACATTTTTAAATGCAGTTCTTATACTAATAATTAGTGTTCAAATGTGATTTGAACACTAATATATAAAAATTTATATTTGTATGTTCGTATGTCATGAGCGGTAAAACTGCTTACCCGGTCGAGGTTAAAGTTTGTTCATTTATTCTGTGCACCTGTGGCAAGGTTAGGGCGTAGCACCTCCAATGCAAAGAAAATATAGATTTCTGTGTATCTAGAGACCGGTAATAGCATTTGTTTTCAAATTTGGTACAAATACCGTGGTTTGCAGTACACAAAATCTGAATTCATATTAACTTAATTGGAGAACTAAGCGTGGCACAAACCATATTTATTTATATCTGTAGAGCGGTAAGAGAAAAATTATCCAAAGGCGGCATGAAATAACCCCGCAAAATATAAGCTCCCAAAAAATAATGAAATAACCCCTTAATAAATCCCCAATTTTAAAAATTAAATAAACTCCCAACGAAATGAAATAACACCCCAAACAGAAATGAAACATTATCCAAATTGTTGGGTGCTTATTTCATATGTAATAAGACCCCAATTTCTGGAGTGAAATTAATTGTACTGTTTTGGTTTAAGGAATCCTGCGATAATAGATTGCATGGTTGAGACTTCAGCAGAGCGCAAGGATTTTCTCCTCTATGATATGCCACTCATCGGCTTCGATAAATAAAGCTCTTCTGCATTATCCCCAACGAATATATTGGGGCATAATAATTTTTTGGGGAATTAATTCAAATAAAAAAATAATCCCCTTATTAAGAAAATCGCTGGCTTAACATGTAAATGCTCTAAGTCCACTTTTTTAAGAAATTGAGATTTAAATGCAGCAATGTGCAATAAGTAAAAATACATTGTTTACAAAGAAAATTTACAGTTATCCCATTTTTTGTTGTTGTTTTGTAGTGATAAGCAAAAGCGCAAAGTCCAATTTATCACAAGAAAAATCTCTAAGTCCCAATTAAAAGTACAGTTTATCCATTTCTCTCAAATTGCTCCATCACATGTATTTCGATTATTTTTTGTCTCTCCTGTAAAATTTTCAAATATGGACTTAGCAGCCCAAACAAAAAGAAATTCCCCCGCTGTACAAACTGTTGGGGCTAGAAACTTCCTAGCCTTTTACTACGAACTTCCAAGTCAAAAAAACGAATGAAAACGCGGGAGGTTTTCTACTTTTTTTAAATTAAAAAAAACAAATTTATTTTTGGCTTCTTGCCTTGTTGATGGTTAGAATTACACTTAAAAGCTAAATAACAAAACGGTTTGTAGTAAGCTAAACAAACTCAAGAAGGAAACTACAAACTCAAAGGTATATGTGTATGTACATATATATAACAAAGACCTTAAATAAAGAGAGTGCTCTACACTCAGAGAAAAAAAAATATTCAATTTTAATAAAATTAAAAATTAAACAAAATCAAAATCAAAATCTAAACCAAATTCAAACTTAAAATTCAATAAAAATAAATAATAAAATTTTAAATGAAAAAAAAATAATAAAAAAAACAAAGAACATTGAAAATTAAAGAAAATTAGAAAAAAAATAGAAAATACTGAGATCAAACAAACTTTATGAGACTCGCTTCAACATACTCCCCCCCGAGGAGTGGCAGGAGCACCCCCTCCACATTCCAGACACAACCCAGCCAAAGGTAGAGGCCTGGGCGATGGGCACATTAAGATCGGGCTGATCAACGTCAGCTTTTAGCACATGCTGGGCAACCTTTTCCCCTAAAATGCCGTCGATTTGGCGCCAGGTGGAAAAGAACGGATGAGCCAAGGGGTCGTATTGCCGGAAATGTTGGGCTAAGGCCGGATCTGTAATCGGGTCAGGCACGTCCACTTCCAGTCGCTCGCGCAGGGGAAGGGTCATCTTAAACGAATCCTGCTTGGGATGAGGAAAAGCTGGTTCCAAGGTGAACTGGCCGACCACTTCGCCACCCTTTCGAACAGGCTTGAACTCGGGCAGTTCTTTGGCCACGTGCCACAAAAGGTACGAGCTCTTAGCCTTTCTGTCCAGCAAGAAAGTGGTGTACATTCTCTGACCTTTAAACCCGAGGTTCACACGGATGAGGGGGATGACTGGCCAGCACGTAACGATTGACGTCTGGACCGACACCGTTTGTTGAGTTCGGGACACCGGAGACCGGGGGCCCTCCTGTGGAGTTTGGGTAGCCTGGCTCAGTAGCACTTTACTCGGCCGGGTGGCCGTCTGCGTTGCTGCGTCAACATGCGTCTTTTTTAGGGTCACTTCGAACCTGTCTAGCATGGCGGCCAGTTGAAGTTCCTCCAGTTGAGGCATCGCGGCTTGTGGTGTTGCCACGGAGGTGGTGGGGGATATGGCTGCCGGAGGCTTAGCTGGCACTGGGTCCTCGCGATGAGGTTCGGCGCGGACATTTCCCTTGATTTCTGGGTGCAGCAGCGTGTGATGAAGGGCATTGCAGGGCTGGCCGTTGACCATCACTGCGCATCTGTTGGCTGAGGGACACTGACGTCGAAAATGGTCATGGGCGAAGCAATTGAGACAAAAGCCCTTTCCCCGTGCCGTCTTCCAACGGAGCTCAACACTGAGCCCCTGAAACGCCTTACAGTAACGGAGGGGATGGTTGAGGTAGCAAATGTGACAGCGTGGCCGCTTCTCCATCTGTTTTTGTAGTAAAAGAAAAGAAAGAAGTATATACAGTGTTAAAAAATACCTAATGCGACTGAGTTTTCTAATTTTCTATTTTTGTTGAGGAATTTGGTAGACTATTTGGTAGGTTGTGGTGGGAGTTTAGTCATATTATTGTCTGTCGGTAGCAAACATAGTTTTACCACTGGGCGTAAAATTATGCCCTTTTTGGTGACTACTTCAGCAACTCTTACTTTGCTGTCTCGACCATAGATTACGTTATTAACGCGACCTAGGAGCCACTCGGTAGGTGGGAGTAAGTCTTCTTTGACTATGACAATATCATTTGGTTTTAAGTTGTCGCGTTCTTTCTGCCACTTAAAACGGCGTTGAAGCTCGGTTATATATTCAGACTTCCACCGTCGAGCAAAAATATGTTGCAGCGCCTTTAATCTTTCCCAGCGTTTAAGAAAAGGTAATTCTTCGAGCGGAGGTTCAGCAGGTGATTCTGGTAGTGCTGTAATTGGAGCTCCTCTAAGTAAATGGCCGGGGGTTAGTGGTAGAACCTCACCCGGGTTTTCGGTAAGAGGCGATAGAGGGCGCGAATTTAAAATGGCTTCGATACGGACGAGAAGCGTGCTGAATTCTTCGAACGTGAACGATAAGTTGCTGGTAACTTTCTTCAGGTGAGACTTCATGCTCTTGACCGCGGCCTCCCAGAGGCCACCCATATGAGGTGCATATGGCGGTATAAAAGACCAGGTAACGCCCAAGGTGGAGTACTTTTCGACTAAAGTCTTTTCAAGAGATTTCAAGAACTCGTGGTGGCCTTTAAGAAGAGCATAGCTTGCACCGACGAAATTTCGACCGTTGTCGGAAAACATGGTCTTGGGGAGTCCTCTGCGCCCAATAAAGCGGTGAAAGCAGGCTAGAAAGGCATCGGTTGAGAGGTCTGAACAGACTTCTAAATGGACGGCTCGGGTAGAAAAGCATACGAACACAGCAGCGTAACCTTTGAGAATCTTAGCATTTCTCAACGTCGAGGATTTAATATTGAAGGGACCAGCGAAATCGACTCCGGTATATGTGAAGGGCAGGGAAAAGTTCACACGTTCTGGGGGGAGTGCGGCCATGATTTGGTGCTGGACCTTATGCTTGTAAATAGTACAGGCCTTGCATTCTCTAATGCATTTTCGGACAAGATTCTTTAATCTGGGGATATAAAAGCCTTGGCGAATCGCACGTAGCATTATATGGTGCTCAGAGTGGAGCATAATGCGATGGGTGAAATTAACTAGAAGCCTCGCGAAATGAGACCCTTCTGGCACAATAACTGGATGACGTTCCTCGTAGCTTAAACCTGAATTAATAAGCCTGCCGCCAACTCGTAAAAGGTCGTCCTTGTCAATAAAAGGATTTAAGTTAAGCAGTCTGCTTTTGCGGCTTAACGGTTTCTTTTCCTTAAGGCAATCGTATTCACGGTAAAAATATCTCTTTTGAGCGAGCGAGATGAGTCGAGTTTTCATTGAGCTAATTTCTTGAGCTGTAATAAACTTTTCGGTGGAAAATGGTTTCTTGAGAACTCGGTTGACAAATCTAAGTCGATAGCAAAGAATTCGCAACGCCCTCGGGAAAGATGAAAATTCTTCAAGTATATCTGTGCAATTTACGTCAAGATGAAAGTTGATTATAGACTTCTTTGTCTCTAAGTCGACTGGGTCAAACGTACGAGGTACTGGCCATAATGGTGTGGGAAGTTGCAGCCAGGTGGGGCCATGCCACCAGAGTTGATTGTCTGCAAGCTCCTGCGGGGAGCAGCCTCGAGTGCCCAGATCTGCAGGATTTTCTTCAGTCTTAACGTGTTTCCAGTGTTGAGTGCTGGCGATGCTGATGATCTGAGTCACACGATTTGCAACAAACGTTTTCAGCGCATACGGAGGTTTTTGCAACCAACCCAGTACAATGGACGAGTCTGTCCACAAAAAAAGTTCATAGGGGAACTGACAATTTGTGACTACACTACGAATGAGTTTAGCCACCAACAAAGCTCCACACAATTCTAGTTTCGGAACGGTAGTCCGCTTAATCGGAGCAACTTTCGTTTTTGCTACCAGCAAATGGCTATTTAGTTGGCCTTCTGAGTTTTCTGTTCGAATATACACTGAACCACAATATGCCTTCTCTGAGGCGTCACAGAAGCCATGTATTTGGATTTTATATCCTGGGGAGAAATCTACCCATCTAGGTATCTTAAGTGTCGAAATAAATGGCAAGTTTTTTAAGAATAAATTCCATTTTACGAGTATGTGTGGAGGAACCCCTTCGTCCCAATCAGACTTTGCTTCCCATAATTCTTGCATCAAAGTCTTAGCAACAATAACGACTGGGCCTAACCAACCTAGAGGGTCGAATAATCTTGCTATTACTGACAAGATTTTCCGTTTTGTAGCGGATGGGGTAATTTCAATTGGCTCTACCGCATAGTAAAATATATCCGCCAACGCATTCCAGCGAATTCCCAATGTTTTTAAAGAGCTGGAGTCATCAAACTTCAAGAAATCTTCGTCTAGAAGATCCTCCCGGGGCAAACTTTCGAGTAGAAGCTGATGATTTGCTGTCATCTTTTTAAGGGGAAAACCGCCAGATTTCAAAGCTGTAATAAGCTCCCCTTGCTTCTGCTTGGCCTCTTCAAGCGTGTGTCCCCCGGACAATATGTCATCAACATAGACCTCGTTCTTCAGAATAATAGATGCTTTGGGATACAGGTTTCTGCAATCATGACCGAGCTCAAGTAGAGTCCTAATCGCCAAAAAGGGGGCGCAATTTACGCCAAACGTAACGGTCTTAAGTTGAAACGAATTCACGTATCCCTCAGTGTTGTTGCGAAATAAAATTTGTTGATAAGGGCGATCTGCTTCATGCATCAAAATCTGCCTATACATCTTCTGGATGTCTCCAGTGAATACGTACTTATAATTTCGCCAACGTAAAACAAGCTGCATCAAATCCGTTTGAAGCGTTGGGCCCTGGTATAGTACATCATTTAATGAAAACCCGCTTCCCGTTTTCTTTGATGCGTTAAATACCACTCGCACTTTCGTGGTTTTACTTTCGGGCTTGATTACCGCGTGGTGGGGTAGAAAAAATGAAGAGATTTTTTCTGCTTTGGGTTCAAAATGTACAACTGGTTCCATGTGATCCAAGTCCAGATATTCTTGGAGAACTTCAGCGTACTGCGCCTTCAAATCTGGGGTTTTATCGAGCATTTTCTCCATTCGATGGTACTGCGCAAGAGCCATATTTCGGGAGGGGCCTAAATAAATCTCTTTTGGAAATTGTTCCTTGAACGGTAGTCGAACTACGTATCGTCCATCAGATTGTCGAATTGTGGTACGTTTAAAATAATTTTCACAATAAATATCACTTTCAGCTTGAAAATCGGTTTTTTCAGCCTCTTCTATTTCCCAAAACTTTTTTAATTGCTCATGAAGAGCTAGATCGCTGCCAGGCGAAACAAAAGTATGGAATGATTGAACTCTAGTTTCTGGTTCAGGGCCTAGCAAATACCAGCCAAAGTGGGATTCTCGGGCTTCAAGATTGTTTCCGATATTCATTTTTACGCCGCTCAAATTAATAAAAGGCAGATAATCACTACCGATAATCATTTCAATTGCAGCAGGGTTGTAAAAATATGGATCTGCAAGCTTCAAACCTTGTATATCTTTTACCGTTTGAATTGGGATCGGCCGTGAAGGCATAAAATGTGCCAATGTTGGTACCACAATCGCTCGGATTTTAATTTTAAAATCGGATACTCGAGATTTAACTGTGACATAGCACCTTCCCTTCGAACTACCTACCACCGTATCACCAAACCCTGATATTTCGCTATGATGGCGTTCTAGGGGGATCGCTAAATTTTGTTGAACACGCCTTAGGATAAAACTTCTAGTCGACCCTGTATCAATTAATGCGCGAACAGTAAATTTTTCGCCTAAATGCTCAACATGAACCAAAGCTGTTGGTAAAATTGTAGTTCCGCTGTGTTGAGACAAATTCACCTGAACTGATTCCCCATTTGCACCCGAAGTGCCAGATCGTCCCGATTGAGAACTGGATGGCCTCGTGTTACTCTGAGTACCCGACCCTGATGGCCTTTCGTTGTCTCGAACTTGCTGATGAGATGAAGCCCGTTGAATGGGAACCTTTTTCGCCTTATCTTCTTCAATATGCAACATGGTGTGATGCCTCTGATTGCATCTGTTGCAACTACTGGAGCTCTGACATTTCGTTTTGAAATGCGTGGGTGAAAAACAATTCGCACAAAATTTGTTCGCATAAACATATTTGATTCTATCATGGACGGACAAACCCTTAAAATATTTGCAGAATCGTAATGGATGATTCTGTTGGCATTTCTTGCAGCTAAATTTACCTTTATCAGTTTCAGCATCAGAATAGAAAACTTGAGATCTAGAGGTATTATTGTCTCGGCTGGGCGGTTTCCTCAAATTTGTAAAAGTTTCTAATGTTTCAATTCTCTCAGACAGAAATTTGTTAAGTTGTTGCCAGGTAGGCAGTTCCTTATGGTTCGTCAGAGAATCTTCCCACGCACGCGAAGTTTCTTCTGGGAGCTTTGAAGTGCAAATGTGCATAAGAAAGGGGTCATTATCAGCCACCTCAACTTGAAACGAACTAATAATCGACAAACCATCGCTGACCGTATTTTGAAGTTGCCTTAAAAATTTTAAAGTTTCATTCTGAGGGGCCTGGATGCCATAAATTTTCCTAATTTGATTATTGATTAAAATTCGCTTGTTTTCGTAGCGATTTTTCAAAGCCTGCCAAGCTAGCTCAAAATTAGCATCTACCAAATCATAATCTTTTATGAGTTGGTAGGCCTCCCCCCTCGTCTTGCCAAGTAAATAATATAATTTGTGCGCTGGCGCCACTGAAGGCTCATTTCCAACCACTGCCCTAAACATATCCCTAAATGCTGGCCATTTGTCGAAACCTCCTTCAAACGTTTGAATTTCAACCGCAGGTAACTTAAGGGATGACTGACGTACTGTCGTATCTGCTGCTTTTTGTTGTGGGGCCTTAGCCTTCAACAAGTCCAATATTTTAGCCTTTAGCATCTGGTATTGTTCACAGGCATCCTCATATTTAAGAGTAATTTCATCTGGAAAATCTTCTTCTTCTTTCACCCTTTCATAGCCACTGATGAATTCCTCAACTGTTGCTATCATCTTCATCCATCTTCTTTCAAGTTCAGACTGCTTTACCTCTAAAAGTGAAATCGTCAAATCTTCTGAAGAAATCTTCTCAAAAGTAGAACAAAAATTCACTACTTGTCGAATATCGTATTTACATGCTCTTTCCGAAACCATTTTTAAAATTTTTGCTCAAAAGCCTTAAATATTTTATACCTCAACAATTTCTCCAGCAGAAATTAAAAAATTTACCAAAAAACAGTCGTGAAAAAATTCAACCTTATACGAAGGTATATTAAAATTATTCGCGACGAATGAAAGCGATGTAGAATGGTTTAAAAAAGCTTTAAATTTCACCAAAAAAATTTCAAAAATATTCGCCTCAAAATTGCCAAAAAAATTTTCCCAAGTTGTTTATATTTCAATGTAAAATTAAATTAATTTTATTAAAACTTCTCTTTATTAAATTTTTTCTCTACCACCATAAAATCATTTTCAATATTCAGCCACAAATCAATTTTACTTAGATTCTGTAAAATGTTTTCCTAAAAAATCTACTCATCAAAATTCCCAATATAATTATTATAATTGTGCTTTAAATTAAATTTTTCTAAAATTACGCACTCTTTTCTCCAAACAATTTTTCAAAAATAATCGAACACACTTCATAAAAAATTTAGAACGGGTTGTTCATAAGCATTCAGTTTTCTAATCAAATAATGCTTCCAATATGTACCACTTGTATGGTCACCTTGTAATAACAAAAAAATTTTTTTTTTTTTTTAACACCTCTTTTCAGTTCACCCTTTTTATTTAATAAATTTGCATGTATTTTTGCAATTAATATTAATGATATTTTTAATATTTGTGTACCACTTGATGGGACACCCTTTAAATTCTTTTAAATGACTGTGCCAAACACTGTTTTTCTTCTGATTTTAATATCCTCGTACCAAATTCTTCATCAAAAAATATAAAAATAGCTGAATTCCACAAACTCACCGTTTGCCCGCAAAAAACTTCGTACTGGGAACCCTCGTTTATTTGCTGTAGTTTTGAGACAGCCTCTTCTTGTTGTGTTGTTGTTGTTGTGCTTTATGTTGTCTTGTTATGCTTCTGTTCTTCCTTTTTCCACTTTTTAAACACTTTAATTTTATTGTTAAAACTATTTTTTCTGAAGAAATTCAGTGCCTTTTTTGTTTGTAATTTTACCTAATTTTTTTATTCTTAATTTGCACCCTTTGAATTTCTTATTATTTTTATTTCTTCCTATTTTTTTTTTTTTTTAACAATTTACCACTTTCCTGCAGAAATCCAGTGCTTTATTTTTGTTCTTATTTTTCAATCACTGTTATTAACAACTTTAAAATTCTTTATATTAATACACACAGACCAAATGTTGGGGTACGTATAAGAATCGAAACCCTTAGTAATGAGTGTGACGAGTATGGCAATTATAATATACAGAAGTACGCATGTAAAAAACTCCGTTGTTTTTTCTTATATACCAGTGGTGGTACTTTTTAACAGTGTTGGTACGTTGGGGATTTTTTATATCAGTGATGGCACTTTTATTAAATTTTAAGGTTATGTTCGATTACTTGCTGGATATGATTATGCAGTAATTTTTTGCACTTTTTCTAATAAAAATCACACAATCGCATTAAATATAATTAAAACACTGTACTCACCCAATCTAATCCTTTTTATGATACTAAATGTTTACCTTGGTAATTTTCCCTCTCGAAAATTAACCGTCTTGTGGACCTTTCTTCCTTCTTGGAATGTTTGGCACAATTGGGAACTTTTACCTCTTTATTGGAACTGCTGCCGATGTTGTAGTTGTTGCGGTGGAACAACTATTGACGTCACTTTAAAAAAAATTTGCCGCAGTTGTTACGATAGAACAACTGTTGTTGGCCTTCAGTGGACAGGTTTGCCACTGGCTATTCCAATCCTAGCTCCTCTAGGATTTATCGAAGGACCAAATGTTGGGGCTAGAAACTTCCTAGCCTTTTACTACGAACTTCCAAGTCAAAAAAAACGAATGAAAACGCGGGAGGTTTTCTACTTTTTTTAAATTAAAAAAAACAAATTTATTTTTGGCTTCTTGCCTTGTTGATGGTTAGAATTACACTTAAAAGCTAAATAACAAAACGGTTTGTAGTAAGCTAAACAAACTCAAGAAGGAAACTACAAACTCAAAGGTATATGTGTATGTACATATATATAACAAAGACCTTAAATAAAGAGAGTGCTCTACACTCAGAGAAAAAAAAATATTCAATTTTAATAAAATTAAAAATTAAACAAAATCAAAATCAAAATCTAAACCAAATTCAAACTTAAAATTCAATAAAAATAAATAATAAAATTTTAAATGAAAAAAAAATAATAAAAAAAACAAAGAACATTGAAAATTAAAGAAAATTAGAAAAAAAATAG
This sequence comes from Pollenia labialis, assembly GCA_949318255.1. Taxonomy (NCBI): domain Eukaryota; kingdom Metazoa; phylum Arthropoda; class Insecta; order Diptera; family Polleniidae; genus Pollenia; species Pollenia labialis. The sequence continues at coordinate 126,885,365 of OX439142.1, read as the reverse complement.
AAAATACTGAGATCAAACAAACTTTATGAGACTCGCTTCAACACAAACTTTTGGTGGGTCATTTCATTATTTTTTTGGGGGGTTATTTTATGCCGCCTTATTCAAATGTGCTGGGTTATCAGTGCAGGGCCTTTCAAAAAAATAGGAGGGATTACAAAATCGGGCATGGCTGCTCCAATAGATAACAGATTTCTCTATGTTTGTTGCCAAAGAGGATAAAAAAACCTTGGTTGTCAAATGAGAAATGTATTAACAGCGTTTTGCTAATTTAATTTCAGTGGGGGAAGTTTTCTCATTTAGTTGCACTATTACTATAGTAAAACTGCCGAATATAATCCTTTATATTAACGCATTCTTTCTTCAAATAAATGTCTCTAAGATGCTTAAAAAACAATAGCTTTTAATTTGCCAAGTCACAGAGTACAATTCTGTTCGGAAACGGATTTCATTTTGTATTTTGGTGCTTCAGAAAAATACGAAAACAATTTTCGGAATGAAGCAATTTTTGTTTTCATGAACGTAATAGCAGGTTTCAGTATCTGAAAGGCCAAAAAGCTTTCACAATACACTTTCTATTAATAAACATATATGTTTTCTTCGATTCCGAACGGAATTGCACTCTGTGACATTGCTGTAAATTTCCCTTTCACCATTGTTCACAATGTGAGAAACAATTTATTTTTTTCTTTTATCTTATTTCTTCCCAATTTTCCTTTCATTATTCAAACAAAAATATAACTTTAAGCTGGCCACGCACAAGTGATTTTCACATGTGATTTGTGCGTGCACGTACGTCTTATTACTTGTAAATGGGACTGTACGCGCACATATCACAAGTGATTGGACATTTTTAATTTCTTGTGATTTTAGTAGGCGTGTGCACGAACATTTTCAAATTTTCTTATTTTAGTGTACAAGAAAACGTCGACTTTCATTTATAGCGGAGCTGTTAAGCATACAAAAATGTTTTGTATTCCTCTTCTTGTGTTGTGTACACAAGTAAATTACCAAAAGCGCAATTACATCATCCGCTTTACAATTCATGTTGTCTTTTTGAAGTTTTAGGATATTGTGAATTGTTTGCCGTGTGTGGAGAAATGGTACGTTAACAAATCACACGCACAAATCACAAGTGTGTGGTCAGCTTTAGCAACAAATTGTAGGAAATTCAAAATGACGTTTATATTAAATGTATTTTGTTTTTAATGAAAATTTTAACAAAATGTTTAAAAACATTGTTGTGGGAAAAATTTACAAGCAGTTCCTTCATGCAAAATTTGTGAGTTTGTGAAAAAAATTGTATCTTTAAAGTTTAGAAAAAATATTTACATCGTACACATTTACAAAAAACTTCCTTAAAAACGATAAATGTTTGTTAAATCAAGTTAAATCAAAATTGCTTAACGCAAAGATACTTTAAATCGAACGCTAAAAAAGCCAAAACCTATCCAACAGCATGGGGTAAAAAGTGTTATAGGGGGTGGGACATGAAATTCCAAAAAAATTCTTAAGAAACACTAAAATACTTCATCGTTAAAGTTAATATGTTCCTAGCTCATACCATAATTTTTAATAAATGCCAAACTTATGAAAACAAACAAGATAAAGTGCTATATTTGGCTATGCCGAATTTATATGCCCTGAACCATGGTTGGTATCGCGCAGAATGTTATATTTGAGCTCAATTTAATGGACCCCATCGTAGCAAAACCCTTAACTCGGGTGAACACTTATATGGGCCGATCTTAATATTTAAGGGTCAACAAGAAAAAGAAAGACAAAAGTAAGAAAAACAAAAATAATTTACTTTGCACTTTAAGAAGAATTCGAGACAAAGATGTACGAAAAACCGAAGTAAAGAAGAACATGTAAATCATTTAAAATAGATAATCATTCAAAAAACAAATTTTGATCTACCAGGGTTAATATACAATTTGGTTTAAACATTAATATTTGACTATTGACTGCCAGCCGTCGTCAATGGCGTTGAGTGTTAAACAGCAAATCCCTCCGAAGAGATAGTCTGGTTACTATCGAAACATGTCAGGGCAACCTGTCCGTGAAAACCTGGCTTCGATTCCCTGTTCAATCAAGAATGAAAAATTATTAATAAATTTGAATTAATTTCATGTTGTAAAATTACTTTCTTCTTAAAAATAATTTATGGAAAATTAAATTCGGTGAATTATTTTATGATGATTTTACATGATTAAAAATATTAAAATGTGGATACTCCTTTTATCTAAGAAATATATGCTATGGCGCTGGGCGCTACTATGCCAAAACAATAATTTCGGGGGAAAAAAGGGCTGTTATTTATATGCAGTGATATCTAGCGGTTTCAAAACTGCCGATCTGGCAGGGCTGTCAGGTATTAAATATCTGTCCTCTGAAGTGTCATTTATTTTTTATAGGCTTTGTCATTTGCAAATATGGTTCGTTTAACAACAGAAGAACGCGTACAAATAGCCAAAAGGGACTATAAACGTAGTTCAAACGAGACCCTTTTCGAGCATTATGGAGTAATTATGGTCGTCCTAATCGACCTACTTTGCAAGGAAATGGCAATATAATAAAAAAATTGCATAGATCGGAAGAGTTGCAAATGTGGTCAGGGCTGTGCATCATTGCAATGAGCGCATTGCAGAAAATATCGCCGAAAATAGCGGAATTACCGTTACTGTAGTTCAGAGCGTTATGGCCGTATGATAACTGAGTTTTTTTTGGCCTGTAATTCAAGATTATGAAGTGGACGATACATGGCTTCAACAAGGCGATGACCGATCTTGGCTTAATTGTATGGGAAGTTGCCAGAACGCGTAATCAAGATCTTGTGATTTGAAAACGTTAGGCTTTTTTGTGGGGCTACGCCAAAGTCCGTGTCTACGAGAATAATTCCCTAACGTTGGAGGATTTTAAAACCAACACATGTCAAGCTATCGCCGAAATAAAAAAGAACTGACAAACTTATAAATATAAACCCTTTTCCACCTGTGATGTAGGGTATAACCAGGAAAAATTTATCTTTTAATAGATTATAACGCTACTCATGAGCCACCCTGTATATTCTGTTATGCATGTATATTAATTTAGCAATTTCATTAACAACCCTGAGTGTTCGCTTCAAACATATTTTACAGCAATTTGCCGTTTTAAATTAAATTAAGGATTTTTGTGTGCAACAGTTTTTAATTAAATCTGGTTGCGTGTGTGTTTGAGAAGAGTAATTTAATTTTTAGCCTTTTATTTATTCAAATGCATTCCAATTGAAACGTTAGTGAAATAAATAAATTTATTATTTTTTTTTTCACAACGTGATTCTCATAACCAGGGGCATAAACTAAATAAATTAAATTTTAACTTGTTTTTATTGCCGAACAGAGTTAACAATTTATTTTATCGCATTTCAAATGGTACTTTATGGCTTTTTACTTTTGTTTTATTTTTTAATGCACTCGTTAAACATGTGTTTGTGGTAGATTCATGCAAATGTTAATTTTTTATCGTAAAAAATTATAAACTTGTGTATGCTTGTAAGCAATAATTAAACATTTTCTTATTTATAAAATATTATTTATTTATTTGAATGAATTAACATTTTAACAATACATAGCACCGTTCTATAAAATTTAACATTTGGTTGCACACATGAAAAAAATTAGTATGTTTATTCTGCATGAGGAGCCAAAAATGTACGTGTGTCCCACTTTTTCTATATTAAGTCGTTGATTGGCAAAAAATTCAAGTTTATATTAAAAATAATTCCCAGAAACATTTTTATCATAACACTCGTATTTTGCATAATAAATTTATCAAAATCCCTAAAACGGCATGATTATCGGATATAAACTTTTTTGTTGATAGAGAGCAGAATGCATTAAAAAATATTTTTCGTTTTTTTTTTTTTTTACGATAAACCAACACTCAGGGGATGCCCCCTATATATGCAGTGCATTGTGTTGATCTGGAAAATAAGGTTTGGGAAGGAGGAAAGAGGGAATAGTGTTTGTGGACATTTGACTTGAATCTTAATAAATTATCGGTACCGGGGAAGATCTCTGCGGGAAGTTTATTCCACATACGGTTAGTTCGTCTGAAAAACGAATTTTCTCTATAATGCGTTGTGCGAAACACAGGACAATCCACTACAAACGGATGTGATCCACTGGATGAGCGAGTATTACAAAGAAATACTCGGGCGGGTGGAATAAGTTCACTTACCTCAGTGGAATACCTCCCATGGTAATATCGATAGAAAAGTGTCACACAACCCACATTCCGACGATGCTCCAATGAGTCAATAGAGTTGGATACCCTACTGTCATTAATGAGCTTCACCGCCCTCCTTTGTACACGGTCCAGAAGGTTAAAAATAGACTTTGAAGCCCCTGCCCATATATGGGAGTTGTATTCCATCTTCGGTCGGATATAGGTGGTATAGATAGTAAGGAGATCGGATGAAGTGAAGTAAGTCTTGCACCGTTTTAAAAAACCTAAACACTTGAATGCTTCTTTCGACACTTTAAAAACGTGTTTATTCCAGCGGACATCGCACTATATTCTCATGCCCAGAACATCAAGAGTATCCGAAGAAGATTTAACAAATTTATTTACCATCTTCTGAACCAAAATAATGTACGGAGGAAATCATAAAAGAAAATTTCCTCTGCAATAAATTATTTAAACCCATTAAATTTTACTGTGCAACAAAAAAAAAACCAGCCTCAATACTTGCAACGTGAAATAAAACTAGACTACTGGTAGAGCAAATCTGCCAAAGGGGTTTGAAACGTTAGCTCCGGCTTTCAAAACTTTGGGCTTTGAAGTTTTTGAATTTTTTGAAAAGGCGTTTGGAATAAGTCAATAAAATGCATATACTAAATGTGCTTCTGAGCTAAAAAACTATTTCAGATGTCGTCAGTAGAATTGTATGGCGATGCTTTTCTTAGGATATATTAACCCTGTAAATCTCATTTTAAGGGGTCATTGTTGACCTTTTTCCAACTTTCACACAAAAGTATACTAAAACGGCACTTTGAAGGGTTAAAAGGTTCTACGAATATTTTCTGCATCAAATTTCACTAGAGTTCTTCTAAGACCAAATGTGTAAAATGCTTGAATAAATTAGCTAAATTGCTGTGAGAAATGAAAATATTAGGTTGTTAAACTACTCATGCGTTTGTTGTAATTGTTTTATGCAAATAAATCTTTTTTAGATAATTCCAACTAGTGAGGATGATGATCATCGGTGAGTGGACAATCTGTATTAAAGATTTTAAAAAATAACAAAAGAGAAGGATTAGCTTTGTACAGTTAGATGCTGACTCGTTTACTTAATGCTCATCTCTGTGTTAGGGCCACCGTTGACACAAGAAAAGGTAACAGGATGTTTATATTTTCATTATAGTTCACTTAATTTCACAATAGAGTTATGGGTAGGTAAACTAAGGGAAAAACGTGCTAAAATCAAAATTTTACTTTCAAAATCAAATCAAGTCTGTTAAATGCGAAAATTTTTAATTCAACAACAAAATCTTGATTTTTTTTACGATCGCATTTAAGATTGTATTCTTGAATAAATTCTCATTTTAATATTGATTTTTTTTCGATCAAGATTTTGTTCTTATTAGAAATCTTAAATCAAAAATTAAGAGAACTTACCCTTGAGATACTTGAAAATAGACTCCATTTGAAACTCTAGAAGAAAGTTTTTTGATAATGCGTAGTCTAAAAGCTCCGAAGCAATTTCCTGCGAGTATTTTAGTAAGTATTTTTTTTTTTTGTAATGGTTTTAGGGTTAGAACAATTGTATTAAGCGACAACAAAGGTAGGTACTTAAAATAGGTAAGTGTTTCCCTTAAAGACTTAATAGCAAATATGTTTTTAAAAGCTTAAACGCGAGTCATGACCTTATTAAGTGATATTGGAATGCAACGAAATTATACGAAAATATACCGATTGGATATGGCTCAATTCTTTTGCAACGAGTACTAAGTTAAGTGCTTCCTAGTTTATAGTTTTATTCGCGTTTAATTTCTCTATGTGTAAATTCAGTTAAATTCAAAGTGCTTAAATTCTATAAAACGAAGTTAGTAAAATAACCTTATATTAATTGTTATTAATACAAAAATTATAATTATAGATCAAGAATATAAACAAAGTCATTTCTGAAAAATTTAAGGAATATGAATATTACAAAAAAGCTTTATAAAATACATAACTGAAATTTAGCTCATAGAATAAAATTCGAAAAATAAAAAATGTTGAATATAATATAAAAAAGTAACCTTCGGAAGGAAATAATTCCCAGTTTCTATTTGTTAAAATAATTATAATTATAATTTGAGTGTCCAATTTAGATTGGACAATGCTTTATAAAGGAAAATTGAAAAGTAGCATATCTTTTTTACTTTTTCACTAAAGCAGTGGTATTTGAGTCAAAACAGTGTAGAGTATTTCTGAGCTATACGGTATATTATGATTTATACAAAAAAAAATCTTATGGCATTTTTTTAAAAGAAAAATAAACCTATTTTTCATTCTCTGGGATTTTTGTCCTGTTTTAAAAAAAAAGTCAGAAAAATATGTTAACGCAAAATAAAAAAAATGGAGCTTCCAACGAAGCAGGTTTGTAAGGGAGAAACTTAAATGTTTCGCTTAACATATCGCTAACGGAAGGCAAAAATTTTACATGGCGAGTTCCCACTTTGTAGCAACAATTTTTGACATAGAAAGCGCTATAGTAAGCGCATATAAAAATTGTTGAATGTACCTGGTAAAAACTTTGCTTACCTTTTCAAAATGAATAACTGCCTTCACTCATTATTAAATAGCTTTCTTCTATAACTAATTCTTTCTGAATGTATGTATGTAGGTAAAAAAAATAATGAGTTGAATTTTAATGCGTTCATTAAAATGTAAAATTCACCGGTTCTTTCAGTAGAATTGCAAGTAGTGCTATTAGTTTTTTCTGATAACTAAACAGATTATTTTGTAGGCGAAGTTTATACTGGGTAATAGGGGTTTATCCCGGGATTTTCCGTCCCGGGAATTGCCGGGAATTTAAATGTTTATATATTTTTTTGCGGGATCCCAGGAATTAAAAAATTGCTTACATTTTCAGAAAATAGCAATTTTTACTTTGAAATTTTCTCTAAAAATTGGCATATGTGGATGGTTTGTCGATAAGATCAATTACATACGTAAATCAATAAATCTATTAAAAGCAGAATGGGCAGTGCAAGAGTTGATAGTTAATAAATTTTGTGAAGTGAAGAGTTAATAAAGAACAAAAAATTCAAAATAAGATGCGGGCAGTAAATTCTCATTGTCCATGGACCAGTCTTAAAAATAGGAGATACCTTAACATATCGCTCCTTAAGAATAAAATTTATTTTTAAATATGGTATAAAAACACAAACTTCAAGCACCTCAATCATAAGCTTAAAAAAATAAAGCATCTCGTTTTTATTCATATTTTGTTTGAGTCAACTCTAGAAAAACTAGTTTCTACTAGTCAGTATAAAGTACTACCTTAAACTTAAATTTTCATTCACCTCCAAGCTAGCTTAAGCTTCAATATTTCTAGTACTAGCTATAGCTACCTTTTTACTCACGCGGCCCATTAGTGCAACATAGTCATCTCTACAAAAAATAAAAAAACCGTGCACGGCAATATACCCGAGAACTGCGGGGAAACCGAAATTAAAAACAAATAAGGAAACTCGTGTAAGATACAACAACATACAATTTGAAAAACACACTGTCCTTAAGATTACAGATGGACCTAATGAAAAGAAAAGGTGTTAAAAAGTAGTCCGGATGATGCAATTTTTGGCATCAACCTTGACATCAGAAGCGTGCAACAACGGTGCACTTTTAACTATTTGTCCGACCTCTATAAAAAGGTGAACGAAATTTTTCGGAAACATGGTAATCAGTAAAAAAAATCAGAAATATACTCTTTGACGACTCACTAGACGCTTTGAGTGTCACAAAGTTATTTCCTATGCCGTTAAAAAATGTTAAAACATTTATTTAAAATATTTTATTAATTAACTTTTTGATCTCATATCTTGAGTAACTCAATTTTTGTTTGTTTTATAACTGTTTTATGAATTAAATTGTTACGTTTATGTTATCTTTGTATCTTGTCTCTAGAGAATAATAATATGGAATTTACATATAAAACCGTAAGGTTATAATAATTTTTCTTCAATTAATTTTTGGAGTATTTAAGCATTTATTTTACTTTTTTTGTAAACCAGTTGCCTTACGTTTGTTTATAAACCTTTTTTCATTAATTAACCGGTTAGCGCCCAACTTTTAAAAAATAAAAAAATTTGTTTTTATTTTGGTAAAACGTTTTTAATTAAAGTAAAATAACACAAGAATTCAAATATTTATTTATTTTTTTTTAAAATATGGAAAATATTGCCTGTCCTATAAATAGGACGCTGGGACTTAGAGGTATCATAGGTGATATGAAACCAAAATAAATTTATTGTTTTATTCAAATAAAGCGCAGATTATTTTGCATGATATGGGATAAAACAGTCTTTGCAAAGTGTCGCATCATATTTGGCGCAAAATGAAAGTGGTTTTGATGTACAGTTTTGTCCCTGGCATCTACGCTGTTTCTCTCGTTTTTTCATAAAATGTCCTTTGTTGTCATATCTAACATCTGAGAAAACTTTCGAAGAAGACGTTCTCGGTCTGCCGACAGACGGCTTTTGAGTCATCTTCAAGTAAGAGACGGCGACACACCTTTTGTACTCTAGCAAATTAATGCTATTTTCGTTTACTAGCTTATAAACAATCCATGAGTTAACCATAGCCATATCTATGCATCTTATAAAAAGAGGCCAGTACCATTTCTTGGCTCTAATATCTGTTGCGTATTTACCCACTAACCAGTCATGTTGATCCACTCCACCCATGTAACTATTATAATTTTTCAGCAAAAGCGGTTGTGGTAAGTTCTTTTTTTCTTTAGCCTTTCGATCCCACCTGCTTGCTTTATTGATAGGTTCTATTGCATCAAAATTGGTAGCTATTGTTACACACTTGTTGTCATTCCATTTTACTATAAGTATTTCAGCATTTTTGTCGAACCGGTAATCAAACGAGCCACGTTCTGCTTTTCCAAGAGATTAAGAGTCTTTAAGAGGACATGATGATAGTCTGTTCTCCCTCAAAGTCCCAGTCGCACGATATCCTAACTGCTGCAAATGAATTAGTAAATAAATTATCAAAATATATTTGATGACTTGCGGTTCTGATATGCCATCAAACATGTCAAGTACTACTCTCGATCCTAATGCCAAATCTTCACGATCATTTTTTGCAATGGATTTTCCCATGTATAAGTCAAAATTATAGCAATATCCACTAACGCCACAAAGAGCACACAATTTATACCCAAATCGAATAGGCTTCCCGCGGATAAATTGCTTTTGGCCATGATGTCCATAATATTTGACAATCATTTCGTCAATTGCTAATTCTTTTTCAAATACTTGAAACTTTTTAAAGTTTTCATTCATCATTTTTAATAAAGGTCTTACTTTGAAACCTTTATCATCCTTATCTATTACTGAGTTATCGGCAAAATGTATATACTTTTTAATTTTTAAATATTCATTTCTGGGCATACATGCCTTGACAATATTTATTCCAAGATCTTCTTCCTCGCTCCAATAATTTCTTTCAGATGGCAACTGATGATACCCGCTGAACAATAAAATGCCTATAAACGATTTTATTTTGTCTATTGTCACGGTGAAATCTGGATCATTTTTGCTTCTTGCATATTTTAGCGTTTCTTCAACGATATAATCATAAACTGCGTCAGTAAAATATTCTTCAAAAATTTCCACACAACATTTTCCCGCTAGATGATTTTTTAGATTATCTCTATTTATACTGGCCGTTTGTAAAACCTCAGGCAATTTTGTATAACTGGGGTTTACCTTTTTCCAGTCAAATGTTTCTTGGGTAAGGCAACGTCTCTTTTTAGATCTCTTTGCGCTGGAACGAATATTTTCACCAGATGAACAGCCTGGGTCACATGTTTCTGGTGGCTCAGATATATCAGGTAATTTATATTGCAACATAAGTTCTCCTGGTACATCAGTGACTTCCACATCTCCTAAGTTGTTATCATCGACGTCGTCTTCATCAGTCAATTCATCTGGTTCTGGTGGAAGAACAATTATATCGACATCTTCAGATGCCATAAATGTAGGATCATTTACAATATCCTCTACTTCGAGTAAAGACAATGCTCTTCTATACATCTTTAGAAGAAATAATTCCAGGAATTTTTGAACTGAAGTATATAGTATCAATGTAATACCGCGAAATAAAAACTCAAATTCACGCACTTTCCAATGCAAAAAATGATGAATACTGAATGATGATACTAATAACGAAAAAAATATAACTGTTTAGACAACGCTAACATACACAATATAAAGCAGAAAATAGTAAACACTTAGCGCGTGGCAACTAAACTGAAACAAACAAAATACTGAATATAAAAAACTGTAAATATTTTGATAACGCCAAGTACCAGTGTCATATAAATAGGACAGTCACATTGCACCATCAGTTTTTGGAAGTATGTAATTTTTTTTATTACAGTTACTTTGTAAATAGTTTGGGTGAACGCTTTTTAATATAAATAATAGCATATAATTTCGTTAAGGTTTGAGTTATATGATTTATAAACATATGTATAATGTCGCCCAAGATTCATAAAAATGAACTAAGTCTAATAATTTTTTTACTGGAAAGTTATAATAAAATAAAAAGCAAGCTTAGATATAAAGACTTGTTGGGATTATACCTAATGAATAAAAAAAATATTTTTGGAATACAAACTATATAAGTGACAAAAAAAAACATGATTTTTGTAGTGTCCTATAAATAGGACGCTGGCCTATAATGGGTTAAAAACAAATTTACTTTATATTATTTGTATTAAATTTCCCGCTTTACCGGGAATCCCCGGGGAAAAACTCTACTGGGTAACGATCAGCATTAAACATTGAATTTTTTGTTGTCATCGTTATTTTTTAATATTCTCCCTTACAAACCTGATTCGTAATAAGGGAATTTCGTGACTCCTCAATTTGTTAAGGTTTCATTCTCTGTATGTCTTATTGTGTAGCCCATAAATGTGCGCTTACTTTTAAAACTTTACTATAAGTTTTTCGCAAAACACAAAAATTTTTATCAAATTTTTTCTGGGGATTAAAAAATTTAACTAAAAGATTTCGTTTAAATTTGCTAAATTCCCATTTCATACTATTGATAAACTGAAATTTATGGTTGATGGGATAAGCTATTCCTAAGCGCATTTCACTGGTTGCTTAGGCCAGGTCGTCAGGAAACTTCATCCAAAGGTTTTAGAAAAACTAAAGATATTATACAAACAAAACTGTTAAGCGAATAAGAGTTATAAACCTGTTACAATAACAAAGCTTAAACAAAAACAACAACAATAAACAGTGAGTTAATCTTTTTTTACAGTCCCGACTACAATTGGTTGATTTTTTGTCAACTCTAAATGTACAACTACAGTGGGGTAAAGAAAAAACAAAAACAAAAAAGAATTACCTTATCTTTTTTTTCTAGTTCAGTTTTGTTTACACTGGCACATGCATATAAGTTATCAAAGTTTTTCGTGGGATTCAAAAAATTAATTAACAAGGTTTTGCTTAAATTCAAATTTCATACACTTGATAAACTGAAATTTATTGAAATTTTTAATTGGGCGTATATCAAAAAGACGAGCAGAAATAATGATTACTCCTGATTCGGACTCACAACTTGAGGAAATGTATCTTAAGGCTTGATGCATATTTTAAACTGTACAACTGAATGATGAAACAGAATTGAGTCTTCAACTTCAAGCTAAAATTCTTAAGCCCATAATTAAAACGTCGGCCGTAACTTCAAATTCTCTCTCATTTCTTTTGTTTTCTTTTGTTCTTATTTTTCTTTGTTTATAAAATGTATGAAATTGAATGAAAGTATGGTAGCATTGTTAAGAGAATAAGTGTCTATATTTGAGAGCATTAGAAAAACGTCCTCAAAATAAAATTGATTCTATTTCTCGACCGCATTCTCTGGCTTAATTTTATGTCAATCTGTATGAAAAACATCGTTCAGCCCCAGTTCTGTTTCATCATTTAAACTTTTTTTTAGCTTCTGGACAGACATAAAAATATAATTACAAATAAATATATGAAAAAGTTTTCAAAATATGTTAAGTACTTACATTTCCGTTGCGCCACCAAGTAATTCAGCTTTTATTTAATACCCATGTTGTTCAAGTTTTCTATATCCATCACTAAATGTAAATCTAGATACGCTCTACACCAAAATACAAAAATTTTGGTGGCGTAACGTCACAAAAAGTAAACTTGGAAAAATCCATATTGAATTTGATTGGGAGTGGTATATCTGAATCCAACAGTTCTTACAGAACAAACATTGCAAAATTCTGGAGAATGAGAATTGAAAAGTCCTTACGCAGCCCGAAAAAATCCCTACTTTTCCCTAATCATTAAAAAATGCTCTGCCAACAACTTTAAAATAATAATTCATATCAAATACCAATAAAACCATACGTATTAATGAACACAAATATATAAATTTATTTAAAGTTGTTCAAAGCAAGCACTTCGGTGAAAACTTTTTGTAAAAATCGCCTAAATGAGTCTTCTCAGATCATTATTGGTGATTAAAACTGATTTAGCACTTGAGCAATTGAAAAAGGACTCATATATGATTAATTGCCGATCAAATAAAATGATTGGCTAAAAAAGAAGTCCACAAATTAAGATGAATGATGATAAATCAAAGATAGCTAGTTTTGGCTATAAGGGGAAAATTAAATTTTCATTACAATGGTGAACTTTTTCCCAAACTTTTTGTTTCCCATCTTTAGCAAATAATTATTTTTGTTGCTCTTGAAAACTAAATTCAAAGCAAATCCATTCTTGTAAAAGAGAAATTCATTAATTAATCGTAAAATCAAAGTTGAAATGGCGTCATGCGATCACTCAAAGAAATTTAATAAATTGTAATGTTGCCGTATCAACAATTTTATAAGTATGTTGTCACAATTCGGAAAAAGTTACCAAATAAATATATATAGTTTTGCCACATTTTTGTAAAGTCGCTACATTTTGATGATTTTAAAAAATCGGTCCTCTTCCCCTTCGTCAATTTTCTTTCGCTGGTTTTAACATACATACTTAATTTTATGGCGATTAAATAAACAACTTCGCGTGCGCACTACATGTTCGGAATTTGAAAAATCATGCACCATTCTTACAAAAGAAAAAATTATGACCAAATAAGGGTATATAATGACTGTTGTGCAAAATAATATAAGTTTCTTATACAAATTTAATAAATTTAAAATCTGACTAGATTGAGTGGTTGCAATTGAAACATGTAAAGATAACCTCTCCGTGAAATCCTGGGTTCGATTCCCGCGGTAGTCAAGAATAAAATATTACACTGTGCTGGTTGCAAAATTAGACAAGCCGGACACATGGCGTTTTAAAATAATTCGGGTACGCTGAATCCAGTGGTGCTAACCGTGCTCTTCTTTTCGAAATATACCGTTATTTCGAAAATGAAGGAGGTTGCACAGCACATGTATATTCGCAAAATTCAAAAACGGTTTAGTTTTTTCTAATGGGATCAGTCGTTTTAGAAAAAATATAATTTTTTTATCAAAATTTCCAAATTTTTGTTTTTTAAATTCATAAAAAATTGGAAAATGCAGCCAGGCTACTAATTTTTTGCAGACATATAAAAAACGAAACTGCAAACAAACAATAGACTTAAAATTTTAATTAATTTAAGCATTTCATAAAACTCAATATTTTTTAGGGAGGCCTCCTAAGAAGTGGCGATAAGGTGGCAAATATGTCTAGAAAAAAGTTAAAGACAAAAAATTAAAAATAATGTGGGGTCGGCCATAAATTTGACCCATCTTAGGGCATCCTATGCGCTAAAGGGGGCAAATTTAAGAATTTCATTAAACGGCCATATTTGTATGATTGAAATTCTTAAATTTGGCCCTTGCAGCGCCATTTCGGAAATTCGGGTTTTTTTAGTAATTTCGCAAACTAAACCGTTTTTGATTTACGCGAATATATGTTGTGCACCCTCCTCCATTTTCGAAATAACGGTTTACCTCGAAAACAGAAGCTAAACTAAAAAAAAAACGGTTAGCACCATTGGATTCAGCGTACCCGAATTAAAAAGTGTCAATTTCGAGCACAGTGTTGTCAATAAATTTTAATTAATTTCATGTTGTAGAATTCATTTCTTCATAAAAAAATAATTAAATGAAAATTAAATTAGATGAACTATAGCTTTATTAAAATATCAAAATTAAGATTAAAAACTTTTTATTTGTTTATAGATTTTTTTTTAATTTTGCAAATTACATGATTATCACCTGGGGAATTAATAATGGAGAGATTCATAACAAAGCATATCGTAGACATTTTAACGTCGAAATTTAGCTCCCTAGAGCAATGCTTAGTTTATCGCCATCAACAACATGGCACCGTATGCGATTTGCCTCGAAATGGTAGATAAGGTTTAAATCGCTCTGCGGAAAATATTGAAAAGGTTAACAAAATACAAGAAACATCTACCAGTTTTTTGGATGTGCGATGCTTTTGTACATATTTTCGGTCCCCAACAATTTGACCTACTCTGGTGTAGAACCATATTGAACTAAAAAACATTTTGTCAAATTTTTTAAAAATGTTATTTGCTTACTGTTAAACTGTAAAAAAACTGCAGTCAAAGTAGAAAACCTGTCATTTCTTCCACTTATTCATTTGTTATTGGCCAAAAAATAATGGCTGCTTTTACTTCTGATTCCTTAAATGTAAACAGTCGCTGTCAAATCAACACAAAGAGCAAAAAAATATATACAAATTAAGTGTTAAGGCCGTGCTTAACCCACTGTCAGAAATTAACAAAAAGTCTCTCAAATGTATTTAAAAAAACAAAATCAACAAACATTTGATTCCGAACGGAATATGCGATCAGCTTCGCATTTTGCTTAAGCCAATGACAGTTTCATAAAATGTATCAAAATGTATTCGTACATTTCCTGACGCCAACTTAAGCACATTATGGTTGGACAATTAGTTTCCAGCATATCTTTTATCCATTTCAAATCAATATTTATTAAAAAATATTTTTTACACAACGTAGTTTAATAATAATTCGTTGTTTTATTCATTAAGGCTTTATCGTAAATTCTATACGGCCGAGTAAAGCATTATCACTTGTTATTTATTACAAATTCTTACTAAGCAAATACTTTGGAAAAAACATCATTATCCCTTAAAAATATGTACTTATGAAGTGACGCTTAAGTTTTCTTTTATGATTATCCCGTCTACAGACATTCAGTCTAAAAATATTTGTAAGATTTAATCTTTTTCTTTTGGAGCTTAAGTTTTATCACTTCTCCGACTTTCTGTAAGTAAAACATTTCGCACTTAGTACATTTTTATGTCCTTTTGTCAATAATAAATTTAGAGACTTTTTTTTTGCTTTTGCTTAAAAAAAAGATGATATTGACTTAATGTGGGGACAATTCTTGTATTTTTGCTTATTTTTGAGGGAAGCTTTATTTAATAAATTCAACAGTATTTATGAAATTTCTTGAAAGTTATTCAAAAAGGTCTTAAGTCATAAACAGTAGTTTTTCGTTATGATAAATTTAAAAATACTTTGTTGTTTTGTTTAATTTATTTTATTATCTTAAGAGCAAAAGCTTACGATTGGAAAAAGTTGTACTAGATAACAGTTTTTAATACAAAACGAAAGAGGAAACAAATTAAGGTTAGCCTAATGAAGAAATTAAAAATGCATTTTTTGACTTAATACCTTTTTTTTTGCCAAACTTTAAAGACTTAAAATAGATTTATTTTCTTCAAATTAACCAAATACATACTGTTATTTAACAAAAACTTTTCAACTTTCTAGTAAATAATGATAAAAAAAATCAACAAGAAAGAAAATAACTGAATATTTTATACATCATTAAATTTTTACCTTTCCTAATTTTGTGTACCCTCTTTTATCTTTTTTTCACTTAACAATCTACGAATGAAAAGTTTGTTTCAACATTATTTAAGAAAGATAAAATCGAAGGACATTTTGGAAGTTGAGCTCATGCAAACTAACCTACACCCATCACACACAGACTCACACAGGAACACACTCTCTTTTTTGTAAACTATGTAAAAGGAAAAGTCATGACATGGTGACAATCGAAGCAGCAAACAATTATAATTTCATCAGAAACTTTATGCTTTTTAAGGTCCAAAAAAAAAGAAAAATAAAACAGATAAAAGGAAATTACAAAAAATCAACAGGAAAAAATAAGGTTTGGCATGAAAGAGTATGTATTTTAAAAACGAAAATAAGAAAAAAGTTTGAATGTTAAGTCGGTCGTACCCTACACCACGGTATTCAAGGAAAAGTTTTTGAGAGCGTACAGTATTTGCGATGAATATGTATTTATAGGTACATTAGAACATTTACATTTGTATGAGGTTAAAATTCATATCAGTGTTGTATGTGCCACATATTTCTACCCTGTAGGAAGTTAAACACATTTATAAGTAATTTCAAACTGGTTTTTTTATAACCACATCTAGTTGATTAAGTGACTATTTTCCTTGTCGACGACTCATTATTTTAACATAGGCATGTTATAGGCAGTAGTCAATTGGCCATCTTTGAACTACTTATTGTTCAACCTATTTGTAGTTAATTAATAGTATAGTCGGTTTATAGTAAATTATTTACATTTGAAATAATTTTTTTCAAAAAAATATGTGTTCCTATGAACAAACATGCATATTTTTATATAGAAATTAATATTTAAGAACATTTTGCATCAAATTGCTTTAAATGATAATGTATAATAGTGCTGAAATAAATGCGGTACATAATTTCTAGTACATAAACAGAATGGTTTTAATTTTTAAATATTTTAATAAATTTGAATATATTTTTTTCATTTGACTTCATGGCATGCTTGTTTTACTTATTTTGCTTTTATTTGTGCCTCTATGCAATATGTTTGGTTGATATCTGCATGAGATTTAAACCAATTTGTAGTCATTTGAAAAATAGTTAATTTATAGTTGGTGTTTTCTGCAACTGACTATTTAATTTACTACAGGGTAGATATGCACATCTTTGTAAAGGGTGTTTTTTTAGAGTGTCACAACTTTGAGTGCTGCTTTATTTGAACACCCATTTAACAGCTTAAAGTTACTTTTAGTTTAGTTTGCTTTGAAATTTTATAATGAATCGTCTTATATTAGAGCAACGCGAGCAAATTGTTGACATTTTTAATCAAAATATTTTGGCGAATGGGCTGAGGCGCAAATTCCATTAAAAATCCCGATGAGGCTCATTTCTGGTTGAAGGGGTACATAACTAAGCAGAATTGTCCCATTTAGAGTGAGAAGAATCTACAAGCTTTTGCCGAAGCACCATTTGGTGCGCTTTATGGGCTGGTGGAGTCATTGGCCCATATGTCTTCAAAAACGATGATGGCCAAAATTCGAAAAGTTGTTGAAATCAGTGTTCCAGATTGCGCCTTCTACGCGCCACCGGTGGCATCCAAATGGCAGAGATCATATTTAAGCATTGATTTCGTTAAATTTTATTTCCAAAAAAGCCCACTTCATTGATATTAAAAATATATCTCTTTGTTTAAATATGTTTAAAACTTGTGACACTATAAAAAAAACACCCTTTATATCCTTTATGTGCTCGGGATTGTAAACTTACGTTTACATTTGAAGCAAATACTTATTTGTATGGTAATCAATGTCCACATATGATAAAAAAAAAACACTAGAACGCAGAGTGTTATACATAAGTAAATACATATTTATTTAAAAAATATAATAAAATCAAATAAGCACGCGATACACAAACGTGCATAAGAAGAAAAAAAGTTTAAAAAAATTGAAAAAAAATTTTTGGGTAAAAAAAGGCTGATTGGAATTTCCATACATTTTATACGGTGTCTAAATTTATAGAGTACCGGTTAGGAGATGGTCATTATAAAAAAGGGTCTTGCGTTGTTGTTAATATTTTTTTATTGTGTTAGTGGCCAAAACTGGTTAGAATTGATTTTTAGGAAGGTACTGAAAATTTCGGACCCTGTAGTTGTGGAAATTTTTTATTTCTGATTGCTTCTGTCGATACTATTTATTTTAGTTTTGCCCAAGTCGAATACTTTTAAATGTCAAATTTTCAATTATCAAATTTTCGTAATGTGTAATTTATATACGTTTTCCTTACTTTTGTTATAAATGTATCCGTAATTTAAGTATTTTTCTAACTTTTTATAAAGAATGTCAAAACAAAATTTAACGAAAGTAAAAAAGCATTATGATCAATGTCAATACAAATCTCTTATATAAGCGTGTGTTCTTGTAACAAAAACCAGAAATAATAAAAAATAAATACTACAAAAAAAAAATGTTCAGCTTAAAAAGTAAAAAAAAGCACACAGAAAAAAATCAAGTTAAAAACGTAGAAAACATGTTTGATTTAAAATTTTTCGGTGTTGAGTTTGCTTCATACGTTTTTCATGTTTATTCAACCTGATTTTACAATTACTTGCGAACAAAATTTTTTTCTTTTAAAATAACTTCAATTCATGTTAATTTAACATTGCAGTAAAGTTAGAGCAAAATGTCATTTATATTGAAATAGCAATCCGAATGTAGAATCAAATTGCTTTGGGTGTGTTATAACAGTGTGAAGCAGCTTCGGAGACAACATATTATTTTAAAATAATTCAATACACTTACCCCTGCAACACATGCTTCACTTATTTTGTATTCTCCTTTGTCAACAGAAGCATCAGCAGAATCGCCTGATATGGTTTTCGTCATCATTCTACTTTGAAAACTTAATGTTCTATTTAACTTAATAATTTTTATTAAAAGAATACGGGAATTGTCTTCTTTTTATAACATATTTTAAGAATGAAAATAAAAAAATTAACATACTTATCTATGTTAATTTAACAAGATATACTTTTGATTTTAATATAAAACAGGTTTTTTAATGGATTCAATATTGAATCCATATTTATTTATATTTTAATATTTTTTGTTATTTATTTTAACAGTGAATAATATTAAATACGCGTGATTTAAGATTATTTTAATATTTTTCATTTAAAATTGATATGAAATAATGATAAATTAAAATAATGGGCATACTTTTGCAGAAATTTACTAGATTCTCAATCAACATTTTTCCATGTTAATTTTACATTGGTATTTTTTTCTGTGTGAGGATAGTATTCCAAATATTATATATATATATTTATAAAGATATCATCCCTAGTGATATTTCGAACTGCTTTAAAAGACATTGGTGCTTAAAGGGCCCTAATATGATAAGTGGCTAAGGTTCTGCAGCGTCACGACTTTACCACCTTTAATTAGTCCACAAGGTTCACATAAATATACGCCAAGTAAAACTTGAGTCCCTTCCAAGTAGTTCTTAAGAAACGGCAAATAATACTTAACAAAAATATGCTGCAAAAATGAATCATTGGGTGAAATATTAGCATGTTGTGTTCCGAGGACAGAATGTCCGTTAAGGCATTAAGTGGTTCTATATTATCTTCATGCTTAAAACTACAAAATATCGGCGGAATTAACGATATTGGAAAAATTCATCAGTTTAATTTATTAACACACCAAGAACTTAAAACAAAATTGAAGGAATCAAACAATGTCATGAAAGGTTAAAATTGTGATCGACGAAAGCAACTTTTTAAAAAAATGGTTGAAGTCTACTGACATGCTTAACCACCAACAAATTATATTTGGGATAATATCTCAAATAATAAATTTTTTTTGTTGAAATAGCAGCTAATTGAAATAATAGAAAACCGCTTTTTGAAAAAGTCGAATAATCGATCTCCCTAGTCAATATTGAACGAATCGAAATTATTGGTTCAGTGTTGTTAAGCATTTATTTGAGTTTATACAACACCGAAAAAATAATAATTTTGATTCGATCAGTTGCAAGTGAAAGAATTAATTCTGAAATTGCTTTCGAATCAAAAAGTATTCGATCACGACTGCCAAAATTAGCTACCGGATCTGCAAAAATTCTACAAATATAGTCTACCGAGCTCATAAAGCAATTTAACCCTTAAATCGTGAGCTTTTTTTAGTGTGACGTTTATCACATGCATTCGTAAATTGAACGAATTTGCTTGAACAAAGTTGTTTACAAATTGATATTTTAAAATTCTTACAAAACTGCTACATTTCATTTAGAAAATGCAATATTTTGTACGTTTCTTAAAAATGGTTTTCTGTCTAAAAGGGAGTTGCATGTTTTTATTCGAAAACATTCCCCTTACTTATGGCATAAAGCATTGCACTTTTCACCTCGAATAAATCGATAGTGTTTATAGTGCGCTGTAAAAAAGGTGACTTCGGTTTATAAATGTGGATATTTTTATAACGAGCAACAAAACTACGCAAAAATTGCAAATATGTACTCGGAAAAGTTTGCAAAAATAAATATGAAAAAAATTTATTTGAAATCGCTTAATTAGTCAAATAAAAAAAAATCGGAAATTGAAGAACAAAACAGGACATTCCACTTTTCATAACTTGTGTTTTGTTCTCTTCAATATTTTATATGCAACTTTTCAGAAGGTGATATTTTTTGTGTAGAAGAGAAGACACCATTAGTTGGCTCCTAGAACTTGCGGAACAAAAGTTATTAATATTAAGTTCAAAACTATTTGCCTTTATCGCACCGCACAAAGTTACTTTTGGTGTTACGCACAAAAGGCCTAACTGTAAAGCTTGAAGAATAGCGTGCAGAATATTTTTACACGTTTATATTATTTAAATGGTGTTTTCTTTTCTGACAATAATGTACCATGTGTGCTACCATTCGCGCAGGCTTGTGTTCTATTCTAAAAATATATGCAAAAATGTGAAAAGTTGTCAGTTTCCTTTCTAAATGTGTTAAAAAAATAAATGGCAAATTTGTTCCACATCTTACCACCAGCTATAATTGAGTGTGGAATAATTAGCTTTATTGTGGTTGTCGTTTTCCTAAACAAACGTGTCGTTTTTTGTAGTAGATTTAAGAACACATGTTGTGAATTACTTTAATCTATTACACAGTCGTATACGACAACGACAACCACAATAAGGCCGAATACCCTGCGTTAAGTACTTTTTACTGCAAGCAAGTACTTTCCTATTTAACTTTTTTCTTGTGTTTGCGTTAAATTTGTGTTACATTGTGATTTTTGTTGTTCGTTTGTTTAATTTTTGTTTAATAATTTTTATTTTTGGCGCAGCTAACTTTAATTGCTAACAATCAATGCTGTTAACGCGTATTGGTATTCAAAGAAAATTTAATGTTGACAATCGCTACAACCATGGTGAACATCATTTATTAGTACAAACTTTGCATTCAATATTTAACACGCTAAATACATACATTTAAGTGTTGAGTGTAAAAAGAAGATATAATTTTGTTCTATTTTAATTTAGAAAATATTACACAATTATAATGCATTATTATTTTTTAGAAAAGAAAACACCATAAGTTAAGGAAGATGCCATGAACTTTAAAGTACTTTAATGTATGGTGTAGAGAGATTAAACGGTTACTATTCGATCGGTTTTAACCGGTTATTTAAGTTTTGCCCAAGACGTATATTTTAAAATGTCCATTTTGTGAATATCGAATAAACCGGCTATTTTGTTATAATAAACCGGTTATTTTAATAATGTCGTTGTAATTATGAAAAATGTCGAAACAAAATGTAACATAAGTTAAAAAACATTATGAACGATGTAAATCCAAAAAGCTTATGAAAGCGTGTGTGTACTTGCAGAACGAAACTAAAAAAATCTTAAATACTGCAACAAAAATGTTCAGTTAAAAAGGTAAATAGCAATTTCTGTGAGAGTATTCCAAATACTAAATAATTGTTTATACAGATGTAACCTCTCGAGATATTTAGAACAATATTTAAAAAAGTTGCAAAGGTTCTTCGAAATCTCGTCTTATTAATCACCTTTAATTAGACAAAGGCTTGACATAAAGTTACGCCAAATAAAAATTTAATCCGTTCCCAGTACTTCTTAAGAGATAATACAATAAAACATTACTAAAATAAGCTGCCAAAAATGAAGCCGAAAACGGACTGCCCATTAAGGCAATACAATATTTTAAGGGCCATTATCACAACTTGTCTTTAGTTAAAGGCAGGATTAAGGCATACTTAAGTATAACATAGTTGTGGATATACAACAAAAAGCGTATGAAAATTCACAATTAAAAAAAGATTGCGTTACATCGTTGTATGTAAAGAAAGTATATTACGCATGTAACAAAACAGGGACTATCTTATTAAAATTAGTGTTATTTTAACATTTTTCTTTTTATATGTAAAGAGTTTTTCGGATGTAGTTCCCA
The DNA here is from genome assembly GCA_949318255.1 of Pollenia labialis. NCBI lineage: Eukaryota > Metazoa > Arthropoda > Insecta > Diptera > Polleniidae > Pollenia > Pollenia labialis. The sequence continues at coordinate 126,862,802 of OX439142.1, read as the reverse complement.
ACGTTTCTTTATTATTTCGCGATAGCGAACACTGTTCACGCTAACTGCTTGGCCGACCTCATTTTCAACAAAGTACGGCTTGATGACGCCGCCAGCCAGAACGAACTGGTCGAGCATGCACAGGAGTTATCACATTTAATATACACCCGGTTTGCGCACAATTCCCACGGTTGTGGACCCATTTGGTCGATAATGCTGACCAAAGAAATCACAAAGTTAACGAAATGGATTTTAACTTGAACGCGCATTTTCGTAAATGGTATCAACAATCCTAACGCGCTACGCACATTTGTACCTCTCCATGGTTGAATTTGACTCTGATACAAAGACATATCAAATCAAGTTGGACACAAATTTACCGTTAGAGTGTGACCCACAATTAACATCGTGCAAGTATTCATACATAAAACATCAATAAAATATTTGGGGTATTCACGAGGAGTGCTATCATATTATATTGTCATAATGTTCTAACATTTTACAATGGTTTAAAAAAATTGTTGTTGCTTTGTAAACAAAAAGTGTCTTAAACAAATAGAACTTTGCTTGGTATGTTTATTGTGCGGTGGTAATTAATCGGAAGAGACCTTTGCTAAGCGGCTGAGCCGAACCGCATTAGTTTTTGTAGCCGTCGCCGCTGATGGTAAAGTTTTATCCGGCTAACAGCCGTATTTAACCTGCGGCTAGCAATTTTTGCAACAAAACACTTGCGGCGTCAAATTAGATCGGCTTAGGACTCTGATGTTTAATAAACAAACAAAATAAAATTTATTTGTGGTTTGCGTCTGAAAAATAGGAAATAGTTAGGAATGATCTAATTAAAATTATTAATTCATGGATTAGAATTAAAAAATATTTATATTTTTGGTAAATATTTATTTTTTATATTTGTTTTTATTCAGCTGACTTAAATTTAATACAGCACACTAAATTATGAAGGGTTGTTCACAACAGTCGTATATTTTCATGTTATTATTTTAAGACTTATGACACCTTGTGAATCCCCCAAATATATTTTTCACTAGCATAAATATTCGTTTCGAAAACTATTATAATTCAAATATTTATATTGGTGATTAATACCTTATTTTAACGAATGTCTTACAAACTAAAAAAGATTTCGCAAAAAGTGGAGTATACGACGAAATTTAAAAATGTTTTCGGACGTGACAATTGCTATAACTTAAAAATTGTTTCCCTGACTTTGGATATTTATAAATTAATCGATAAAGAACTTTTTTTTTTTTTTTTTTTAACATTTCATTTTTTATTGAATCTTCACTTAATAATTGTGAACTAACAATAAGTATTCAAATCTTATGACTAAATAAAAATATTCAATCCAGCCAATGCCAGACTAAATTTCATGCTATCATTAAATGTAACTTCTCACAAGTGGGCCAAGTCAGCAGTGTGCCTCCTTCTTAACCTCAGGTGGCCACTGCTATTTAGTAAATTCCGGGCTAGTATATTTGGATGGGTTTCTAGTTTTTTTAAATAGTTTTGGCAATGTTTTTTTATTTCATCTTTAACAAGGTGAACGTTTAGATCCTTGTGTATGTTGGAGCTTCTGATATACCAAGGTGCACACGTAATCATTCTTAGAAGCCTGTTTTGGCGTCTTTGTATTTTTTCTATATTAGATGCAGAGGCTGTACCCCAGAGCTGAATTCCATAGCACCATATGGGTTTAATAATTGAGTTATAAAGCAACAGTTTACAATCCAAGCTTAGTATGGAGTTTCTACCCATAGGCCATGTAAGCTCAACAGTTTTTAACTTTATCTGGATTAGTTTCGCCTCTATATGATTTTTCCATGTAAGACGACGGTCAAGGTGTATACCGAGATATTTCACATTTGTTTGTTGGGGTATATTGTAATTATTAATTTGGATTGGTGGACACGATCCTCTTCTTAACGTAAAAGTTATGTGGATGCATTTCTGTTCATTCACTTTGATTTTCCATTTATCTAACCAATTTTCCAATTGTGATATGTGATTTATAAAGATAAAGAACTTTAAGCACAATATCTGACAAAAATATTAAAAGAGTTTTTTCTCGTTAATTTTTGTGTATGAAATTTTCAACCTTTAGATTTGATTTACCTACAAAATTATTGTTATATACGGCAAGATAACTTCGCCACGACGATATGATAAGCTTTTTTTGTCCTGAAATATAAAATTACCTTTTGCATAATTTGCATCGTTGCATCGTTTAAACAAGTCTCGTCTCAATTAAAAGAAAAATACACATCTCAAAAATCAATAGAATTATTTTAACATTCCTCTGACTTACTTATACTTTATTATCACGAAGAAAGGCAACGTCAGTGGATAAACTTTCATTGCTGTAATGTTTTTATGGATCTTTGTACATATACACAACATATCTACTTCTTGTATCATGACATCACTCTTCCTGGATTATGTGTGTTTCTGTCACTATAGGAAAAATAACTTTTTACATTTATTTCGCTTAGTCTCTGTGTTGAACCAACAATGTTTCCATTTTATTGCAAGAGTATTTATTCCTCAAATATTTCCCAGAATATAACTTTAAAATATTGTTGGGAGGATGGTAACGGCTGGCTGTTATTGGCTTTTGAATTTCAAAGAAAAAAAATATTTCTTTGGTTTTTATATTATTTTTTTTTAATATGTTTGAGAAATATCAACTATCGTTACATGCATGCATAAATTTATATTCTGAGACATTACAATGACATGTTTTTTTAGTTTTTTACAAAACCTGCAAGTGTATTTGTTATTCTGCAGTACGCAAACGAAATGACTAAGGCAGCGTCTATATCAATCATGGTGTTTAAATTACAACAGCTAGCGTATCTTGTGTACATGGTTTATGTCTTTAATAACTTACATGACAAATTGGATGGCACACATTTACTTTAATTTAAGCATTACACAAAAGAGTAATTTTGCTTAATAAATGTCAAATAATATGCAAGAGATTTCTTATTATAAGTAAATTCTATCGAATTCAACATGCACTTGAATGTTTGCGTTGTTCAAAAACTTAAATTTTGATACAGAAAACGCCTTTGAGAATAAAAAATGTTAACATTTTAGCGATGACATTAAAAGCTTAAATTGCGGCGAGTACAATTTTTTATTGCATTTCCAACTTAAGCAATGCACGTTACATTATTGCATTCGTAGCCAAAAATCACTTAATCAACCTTATAGATTTTAAGCAATAGAGATTTAGCTTAAGCGAATTACAGAATACGACCACAGCCCAACCAAAACAGTTCAAAAATTATGTTAGGTGCTCCATGAAGATTGTTGTAAACTCATGAATTAAATGCAAAATCCCACGAAACAATTAAGAAACTTTTGCAAACAGCAGCAATCAAGAAGAATTGTTTAAGCTTTGCTCGAAAACTGCATAACTTTTATTTCTTAAGGCATTAATTGCTTTGCACCAGCTACTTTTTAACGTTAAAAGCTTCTACTTAAGTTAAAAACTTAAGAATAAATTAGAAAAATTTTCACAAATTTACAGAAGTTTTAAAAATATTTCTACCGGGAAATTTTGGAAAGTTACTTCTAATTAGTTAAAAACTTTGTCAAAAAATTTACGGTAATTTCGAAAAAGTTTTTCCCAATCAGTAACACCAGACCCAATGCTACAAAAAGTTATAATTTTCAGCACGTTTCATATTATTATTTTATAAACAGAAATTCTGAAAATTTGTCAATATTCAAATGATTTGTGGTGTAATTGAATAATATCAGCAAAGTCTTGATGGTTAAACTTCTTGTCTTATGAAATTTTATTATGTGTACTAAAGTAGAGGAATTTAAAAATATATATATATATTGCACTTTAATTCACTGTCTGGTAAAACACAGTACAGAATTACACTCTTATATTATCTGTCTACATTTTTTAAATAAATAAAAAAATAAAAAAACTGACCTTGAGCTTAACTAATTATTTCTGCCAAAGTGTTTTGAAAAGTTAAGGCCCAACCACAATGTACCATGGTAACACAACGGAAACTATTTGATGTACCCACGGGAGCTGTGCTTGATCACGGCTGCCAATGTAACCTTACCTCACCTGGCTTAAGCAAATATGCGAATACATGTTAATTATATGAGCCAAACCATATTGAACTTAAGGAAACTTTTTACTAAGTTAAATGAAACTTTAATTTGCTTAAGCAAGGTGCGAATCTAATCGCACATTCCGTAGGGAATAAAATGTTTTTTATTTTGTTTTTTTGAATACATTTGAGGGACTTTTTGTTAATTTTTGACAGAAGGTTAAGCAAGGCTATGCATATTATGGTGAGGCCCTTAGTTCGGGTTCCTGAAATATCGGCCCCTAAAGTTTTTTAATTTTTTGTAAAGGCGTTTGGTATAAATCAAAAAAAAATATATATTAAATGTACTTCTGAGCTAAAATACGATTTCAGATGTCTTCAGTATAATTCTATGGCAATTCTTTGCTAACATAAAGTTTAAGGGGTAATTTTTGTCCTTTTTTAACTTACCCACAAAAGTTTACAAAAACGTCACTTTAGAGGGTTAAAATGCTTCACGAATATTTGCTGCATCAAATTTTATTATATGTAAAACAGGTTTTCGAAAAATTCAGAAATTTCAAAGCCCTGAATTTCAAAAATTCGTTTCACATACATTGCACGAACTTTTGGTCTTAGTAGACCCCTAGGAAAATTTCCACAAATCTACAAAACGAACACTAAAGAACGATATATAATGTGTTTTCGAACACTGATTATAAATAAATGTACATATACATAAGTATATATAACAAAAACTAATTTTGAAATTTTTTCTTTAATGTAAGTTAAACGAGTCACTTTTTGCTAGTTATGCTAGTTATCCCTAGTTTCAAAGGCTTTGTACTTGGGACTGTACCAAATTTTATCAAATTTTCTCCAAAACTGCGACCAGGGCCCTGATTCTCAAAACAACAAATTACAAATCTAAAAATATTACAATTTTTGTTTTTTGTTTCAAATGTATTGTAAGCGGTGGTTTAATTTTAAGGGCCGATGTTGATTTTGAATAAAACACAAATTACAAATAGAAATCACAGACCGTTTTTAGTCATTGTCGGCAGGCTGGGTTCTTAAGCCAATAGGAGCTTATTTTTTTAGCATCAACGAATTACGCTCAATTTTTATTCAAATCTACTAAGAAAGTGTTTCTGAGACGACGTAAGAAAAACCAAAAAAAATTTTTTTTTTAATATTATTAAATTACAACCATCACATCATAAATTCATTCTTGCCAGTTTTTCCTTACTTCATCATGAATTGAACGTTGAACTTGTGGACAGCAAATAGTGATTATAGAATGAATGTATCTGGTATGCAAATGAAAATACGAATGTATAAACTAAAGCTTACGTTGCTAAGCTAGAGATAATGATGCAAAACGATTTTATAAGATAAATGAAAAAGGAAATGCAATCAATAAGGGATTCTTAACATACAAAGCCACACATAAACACATACGAATAAAATCAAACTCCCTAAGACACATATAAATCTCTTGTTAATATGCAGGAAAACGTTGTGAATAACATGTTTTAAAAGGCAAGGGAAATTCGACTGGATTTGTTGAAAATCAAATAAGTTGATATGGGAAATAAGCAAAATATTGGAAAAAAAAACCGGAAGGAATTAAATGCTAAAAATCGAGACAGCTGTTTCAACTTTACTCTCAATGTGGTGAGTGGAATATTAAAGTGTATTTTAAAGAATTTTTTCATTTTATTTAGTTTTCTGATTAATATGGAAAGAACTAGTAGACTATTTAATATTCAAATGCTTCCGTTTAGCAATAATCTTGAGTATAACATAATTAATGGCCAAAAACTTAATGGCTTTAACTATAAACAGCCTTAAGTAATTACAAAAATAGACATTTATAACTATACATAATTACACAACTTCAACTAATTATGAAATTTGTGATGTTAAGAGAAGATTAAATAAAATGTCCGCGTAATTATGTGACCAAATTAATTGAAGTTGTTGGGCGATTATGAAAAGAAAAAAAAGTTGTTATTAATTTATTTATGATGATTAATTACTTAACTAACCCCAACTAGAGGTAAGAATAAGAAATAATTTTTAAGCAGATCATAGAAGGGGTTCCATAACAAAATTGAGTTAACTTAGTGGACGACTTTTTACACATTCATAGGTATAAGTGACTATTGGCAGTTGGATTTGTACAAAATCTTTGAGAACATATGAATTTTATTACTTTTTCAGAAATAAGCACGTTTTGCACAGAAAAACAGAAACATTTGGTTCCATCAACTTTACGTTACCCATATCGTCCCAATCATAGATTTTTCGAACAGTAAATTTTACGTGTTTTTGTATGTTTTTTTTACTCTTTTTAGGTTCGACAAAGAAAACATTTTTTTAAACAATTAAATATTGTAAGTCGTTGGCTAAAAATATAAAAATAAAAGTTCTTACCCACTTCACTCCTCTCTTTTATAATAACAAGGGGAAAGAAAAAACATTAATTTTAGCATAATTTTTAAAAGTGAAAATTTTGAATAAAATATAAAAAAGTATAAATGTAGTTCCATTGAAAAACGATTAAATTTTCAACAACAGCAAAAATATTTCTGTGTTTTTCAATTGTGTTTTTGTTATTTGAGTTTTGTGTTTGTGTTTTCTCAGAAAGGCTAACTGAATCATCAGATATTACCATAATATAAATTGTTCACGCATTTGAATTAACGGATATAAAATTATTCTGTTGTTGCTGATGAATAAAATGTTTATGCACAATCAGCGTTATGCGAGAAATATTTTCGTTCGATTCGAGGAAGTTAGGGTACGCATAATCGACCTACTGATACCACTATTGCCAACACCATTAGCACGTGGTAAAATGAATGAATAGCAGCTGTAGTTGAGAGTGTAGTCACTGGTTAAAACTTCTTCAAAATTTAGGAAAACCAGTACAATACCCCGCACCTGGTTTTTTTTTGCATTGAATTGGGTTACGTAACTATGTTACGGGAAGGAGGTAAGAGGGAGTAGCTTGTGCATATTCGACTTGAACTTATTGAAAGTAAGAGGGTTATTCCACATACGAACAGTCCGGCCAAAAAATAAATTTTCCCTGTAATGCGTTGTACGACTTACCGGCCAATCGACCACAAAAGAATGGGCTCTTGAGGAAAAACGTGTTGTACGAACAAGCGTACGAGTTTCGGTATCGGCCAAGCGTATCATTCAAGTTCTGCCCAATAGCACCAACATCGAATACGCTTGGTCAATAATCAAATAAATACGAATGGCACAGGTTGCTATCATTTGCAAAAAAAAAAAATAAGAAATATAGTAGGCGAATGAACGGAGCCTTGCGGCACCCCTAAATAAATTTTGAACACGTTTGACGAAACCCCATCTATAACAACTCGTATAGTGCGATCTCTGAGAAAACTCGATATAAATCGAAAGAAATTATCACCGACACCAAATGCAACAAGTTTCTTGTCAAAACGTGCACCATGCCAGACTATGTCAAACGCCTTGGAAATTTCTAAAGCAATTACCATACTTTCACAAAAATGGTAAATGGAACGGCACCAGTTTTCCGATAATAGGGCCAGTAGGTCTCCAGCAAGCGACCTGAAAATCAACCACATGGTCTCTGTGAGCTCTGGTTTCAATAAGATGGCGCTACGAGCCATACAGCTCGTGAAGCAATGACCTTATTGAGGAATCATTTTAATGAGCACTTAATTTAGGTCATTCGATATCACACCTTTGGACTATTTTCTATGGCGATATGCAAAGTTTTGGGTCTTTAGTACTAACATGGCCAACATTTTCATGACATCATTTTCAAACAGAAAATGCCATAAATTGTTCTTTTAACCGATAATAAAAATTTCAAGTTCACTTTCAAATTTATGTGTTTTATTTTACCTTATAATTCAAACCTCACGACGAATCCCATGATATATTTATTAAACATTTTTCTTATTATTTTCTTAATGTTCGATTAATCGAACACCATTTTTCTCAATAATAAAAAATCTAAAAAAAATTTGGACCTCAGATTCGTGTTTTCTAGTCCTTAATTATCTATCAACCACCAAGTTTTATAAAGTTACTCGAAAATGGAAATCGCTGGTACGATATGGGTTAATACCCAAAAAATTTTCAATTTACTGGGAACGAACTCGATCTTTCTAGGAATGATAAACTTGATACATCGCCATTCGAGGTGAAGAAAAAAGCCAGTTATCCAAAATGTATATAAATACAATTTTGTTATTTACTTAGACGTAAATTCAACCCGAGTTTGAATCCCGGATCAGCCAGGAATCAAAATTATCTATAAATTTTAGTTAATTTCATGTTGTAAAATTCCTTCCTTTAGTAACAATAATTTAATGAAAATTAAATTTTATGAACTCCAGCCTAACTTAATATCAAAATTTCAAATTAAAAATCGAAAGTTCAACTTTAAAAATCACAATTGTTCTATTAATATAAATTGCATTTTTTATTCTCCATTTCCAAAAGTGGTGTACAAAACTGTTGTACACAAATCTCCTATGAAGGATATTAATACATTTTGTGGTCCATATCTGATGATTACTGCTTTGACTAAAACCAGTTGGTACTTTTTGGGTGCAATTCAAATTTTAAGGAAAGTTGGTACTTCCATGACTTATTTACTTCCATTGAAATTTTTCGTAATTTATTTTTTTTATTTCATATGGTTTTTTTGTTTTTGTTATAATTGAATTTTCTGTTTTAATTAAATTTTTTTGTTTTTATTAATTTTTTTTTCAATAAAATGAAACAATAAAAATTAACAATGTAATTACATATAATTTGTTTGTTTGTTCATAAATATGTTTGTACAAAGGTATACTGAATTTTTTAATTTGGTAATAGTTTCAGCAAAATACGTTCGATATATCGATATTTTTGAAATAATAAATATCGATACTCTAAAAAAATATCGATTCGATATATGATTTCAACTTGCCCATCCCTACTAATTCATATTCTTTTTCAGTGCAGCGTATCCATTTATTTCGTGGTCTTCCTTGCCGTCTTTGTCCTTGGGAGTTCGACTCAAGAGCAGCTTTTGCAATTTCAGTTGGTGGTCTTCTGAGACTATGACGGATTCATGTTCATTTGCGTCTACGTATATCTGACTCGACTGGACATCAATTTGCACTTTGCCACAGCCCTTCATTTAAGATCCAATTCGGCTAATATATATGATGGATGTTCCCCAAACATCGGTTTATAAGTGTAATATTACACCAAAAAGAAAATGAAGAATGGACACGCAATTTTGGGGCAATTGTTTGGCGTTTTTTTTAATATTTTCGTTGGGGTGTTTTTACGTTTTAAGTGAAATGAACAATGTCACTTATATCAAGGAATGAAATATTGCCCCCAATAAAATCACAACTTTTACTTTGGGGCTATTTTTCATTTACTAAAATATAATGCAAAATTTTAAGAAACAAACATTTCATATAATTTAATATAATTTAAGTATAAAACTCTCAAATTCTTATAACAAAGTGGAGAAAACCTTTGCCAGCAATGCAGAGAGAAGAAAACCCTTTTATCCGACCAAAGATCGAATATGTAGTGAAGCTTAAGTAAGCCAAGCCAGTGTTCGTTATAACACCGAATGCCCAACCATTCTCTATATCCTGCGATTTTTAAAACCAATACTGTTAAAACTATTAAAAATTCGGAATTTTTAATTTGGGATTTTAAGTTTATAAACCCAATCCAAAGACTTAATATAATTTTCTTTGTGTGTGTGTTTTTTTTAATTTTACCGTTTTTGGGGTTTCGTTTAAATCCTAAACATTTAAACCAAATTATTTTTCTTTAAGAGTAACATTTTATTATAAGATTTCATAATAAAAATTTTCATATTAATTCGAATATGTATTCTAAATCAAATTACAAGTAAATTTATTGTGTAAAATATTATTAATGAATGAAGGTTAATAAATTGTAATTTGAAAATTAATTGAAATTGCCTAATTTATAAGAAAAACATTATTAATCGGTTAACCGATCAATAACAAAATGGACCGATTAAACCAGAACCGTTTAGCCGATTAAAGCAAAAGCCCGACTCAATGAATACTCTTGTTACAACACAACTAATGCAGCATTTTTTGTTTTAACATTGTAAAAACTTGAAGAAAATTTTGCTAAATCAAAGCGGCTAAATTAACTTTTTCATGCCCAAACGAGATGAAAATGGCAAAATCTAGGCACCAAGTTGCTAAATTGGCAACACTGTGTAGATAGAAAATGGTCAATACTTGTAGATCAACTTCTGTTATAAGAATGTGCCTCAAAATACACTTCTCTTAAAGTGAATTTCCTTTTAGCTAAAACTTACACGTTCTTCTGCATTGCAATCAACCAAGTTGTTAATTACTTTTTGTAATTGATACAACTTTATATTCTTTTTGTTATTTTATTCCAAGTTTACAAAATATTATTCTCCATTTTATGTTGCAGGTTACACAAGACAACAACAAAGTGTTTGGAATAACTTGAAAAAATTCGTCAACGATATTATCGTTAAGTCGTGGTTACATTGTATTTAAATTTTTCTAGTGTTTCAGAGATATCGTTAAAGTCTTGAATTAAAATTCACAGAAAATAAAAATGTGACAAAAATCCAAGTTTTGGTATAAAAACATTTAGTTAAGCCCTTATGACACTACATTTTTAATGCATTGTTCAAGTTTTGGTGAACAGTGCAAATATAAAGTAATAGAAAAATTTACCAAATGCGAAGGGTTCAGTTGTATTAAGATAAATGTCAAACATTTTACTAAAGTTATCGATAAAAATTAGGTTACGTCAAAATAAATGTAAAATTGTTCAACTTAAAATTGACATTTCAAGCTTGATATATTAAAAGTGTTGCTAAATCAGCGGTTTATGGGCAAATTCAGCGATTAACCGCTTTTTGTTTTTAGGTTTCTCATAAACAAAAAGTTGGTAACATTTAATAAAATTAACAGATTGATCCTTTGTAAACTAAGATTTATAATACCTTTTTGTGGTGTTTTTTTTGATCATAAATAAAATTAATTTCAACTAAAAAAATCTTTTAGTACAATTAGGGTAAAAAAGTAAAAAATTTTAAGGTTGTTGGTACAGTTTTAAAAATTCTCAACGCCATCCCTGAAATAAAACCATAACAAGAGAAAAAAAAACTAAAAAACTGTGTTTAAATTTTTTTTAGTTTGGTCTTTCTAGCATTCAATGTTTCTTTTTATCAATTCTATATCAATTAATGAATATAAAATGTATTGTCATAAGGGCTTTAAGCATATAACGAATCTTTATTTCATTGTAATAGGTACTTAACTTTTGATTTCGTTCACAATTTTCTGAGAAAACTCAATGGATATAAATCTTGATTCCCATACAAAAATCTCCTAAATGGTGAGGCACCTTCACTAAATTGTTAATAAAAACGATTTTTATAATCTATCAGGGGTGTCATGGAAATCGAAAACGTAAAACGAAAGAATTTGGCAGTCCTTTTTATTAAACTTTAGATCTAATTTTTGCAATTTTTGTATATCTCATTTTGTTTATGAGTTATGTGACTATACGAAAAATTCATAAGACTGTAACTTTTTCCTGTTTTTGATTTTTCATGGTTTTTTAAAATAGAAAATTTTTTAATTTTTTTTGTGGTTTTGTTTGTTTACAAAAACCACAATTTCTCAGCCATTTTTTTTTTGGTGATTTTTAAAAATTTGATTGTTTTTCAAAGCTTCAATTACATCTTTAAATGTTTGAAATGCGCTTAATGAAGAGTAAAGTTTTGATTTTTTGAACTTTTAATTTTTGGGAAAAAGTCAAAAATACGATTAGTACATGTAACTTAAAAATTCGATCAAATGGAGAAAAACGGAGATAAGATTTGAAATCATTTGTTCCCATGTGTTATTATACAGTTCAATGAAATTTAAATTAATTTTAGTCCTCTTTAATGCATTTTCGAATTTTTGTGATATTATTAAAGCAATTTTCTTTTTCTCTAGGTCAAATGGTAAAATTAAAATGTTTTAAAAGAAAAACTTTCTCCGAAAACATGTTTTTTCGAATGCATTGTTTCGTTCTAATTTACATTTAACAATAAAATTGTTAATAAACAAACAATTGAATTGAACAGTTTAGTATTTTACAGTTTGTGCATTCTAACAAACACTTAAAAACCACAAAAGAATTCAATTTTTGCTAAAACTAATGTTTGAAAACTTCCACAAACATTCAAACGACACGCAAAGGCATCTTAAATACACACACAATTTTTAGAAATACAATGAATAAATTTCTCTGTACAAAATGAACGACGTACATTTAGGGAGACGAAGAGACTGTCAATATCAGCAATTGGATATACAGACATTCGTAAGTATTCCTCCTTCTTGTGTACTTTTTTCTTAACAACGAAGTTCAAATGCCTAAAAGTAGTCAAATGCGAGTGATTGAAAACGCATACGCACGTATAAACTTGCAAACAAACACAAATACAGCCAAACACATTCTTGATCTTGACAATCAATTAAGTGTTGCAGGATAAAAGCAACAAATTTTCAGTTTAAAGCAAAAACAGAAAAAAACAAATTAAATTGTAATAAAAATCAAATGCCTTAAAAGGTCAAGTTTTGAAAATTTCTTTAAAAAAATATATGAAGATAAACTTTGTATCTAAATTTTCAGATAATTTTTTTTTAACAAAATCATGTGTTACGAAAGAAATTTTTTCTGCAGAAATTTTTCTAAAAAAATTAATAGAGACAGCTTTTCGATGTTTTTGTGTAAATATTTGTGAAAAAACTGAAATTAAAGTTTTGCAAAATCATTCAACCTGCCGCAAGAACACACCATAACTTTTTGATTTACGAAAAAAACGTAAAATAAAAAATAAAAAAAAATAAAAAATAAACATGCGCTTTACCATAAAAATTAAGGAAAAAGAGTAGCAACTTAAAGCTTTAAAAGTAGAAACATTCCCTTAAAATTAAAAAAAAAGAATTAATAATAAAAAATTTTATATAACTTGTCTACAAATTAATATTTTTAAATATAAAGTTAGAAACAAAAACTTCTTCTAAAAAGTTATAATAAAAATATTTCCCATTTACTTCCTTTTAAGTGGTCTGGACTTTATTGTTACGTAAACTTCGGTTCTTATTAAAATCTATTGTTTTTGCTTTTTTTATTTTGAAATAACAAAAATGCTTGGTTTTGGCGATTTTATTAAATTTATTTTAGTTTGACACAATGTTAAATGCAGCCTCTGTTAGTTTGCAGAACATGCCAAATTAAAAGCTTTTACATTTTGCGTTTTATTTAACAGCCTCTCAAGCTTTTAGCATCTGCAACCGGTAGATGCTGTTACCCGGAAAGATGTTGAATATTTTATGTATCAAGGCAGGGATGGGAATCAAGTTACAATTGCCATATTTGCTTATTTGTACATAATGAACTTTTTTGGTACAATTACAAATGTTCAATTTGTATTGAAAACAATTTATTTATTTATTGAAATGCAAACAAGTAAAAAAGTATAGGCGGCCAAGCCCGACCATTTGATACTTTACACCACAGAGCTGTGAGACAAATTTTCGAAAGTGTACCCTATTTGGTACCGTGGGCAATATCGGATGCGCCTGCCTTTAAGTGATTTTAAGAAGATCGTTTATAAGGGATAATTTTATAAGGTTTTATTTTAGACCTACCTGTACAACATTTTATTATGACTTAGAAGCTATCATAATAGAAATCGTTGCCAAATTTTATGTCAATACCAACCGCCATCTATAAGAAAGTTCCCAAAAAAAAATTTTCTGGTTTTGCGAAGCCCTAATAGTAAATTGTAAAAAGTAATCGCACATTTATTTGCTATGCAATAAGAAATACAGAGGTGCAGTAAGGTAAGTAAACAAATTCCTAACAAATTAAAAAAAAAATATTGTATAACAATTGAAGGGCCACGACATTCCCTTACTACGAAGCAGGTTTGTAAGGGAGCATATCAAAGAATAGCGGTAGGAACACAAAATTCAGTGTGTAAAGCTGACTTTACATTTACCAATTTGTTTATGCGTTGAATAAAGCGCTTTCTGTGTCAAAAATGTAAATGTCAACTCGCCATTTAAAATTCATGTCTTCTGTAAGCGATATGGTTAGCGAGACTTTTACGTCTTTTCCTTACAAACCTGGTTCGTTGTAAACTCCATTTTTTATTGCGTTACGGAATTATAAGCTATTTCCGACTCCAGTAAAAGTTGGTAAGATAATTAGGATTGTAACAAAAAAAGTATGGACCAAACTAAATTTAAATACTTACATAATAAAATGGCTGATAGGCAATAAGACTCTATTCGGGAAAAAAGCTTGAATGCTTGAACGAATAGTAATTTTTTTCTACAAGTTTCTGCAGCAATTCAGCAACAACCAAACAATTAGATAAATTAAAGATTTTTGCTTCAAACCTTTTTCAAAAGTCCCAAAATTAAATAAAATGTGAAACTGCAGTAGAGAGATGTAACTTTATAAATGATTGTTTAAAGTGAGCGCGGCTGTGGAATATTTAAAAAAATGAAGAGCTCTATGTACATATATCATAGATGGGGGTAGTGCACTCATTTTGCAGTTTAAACTACTCACACTTAGTGATGGTGCAAAAATATTGCAATCGTTTTGTTGATGTTAAGTGATGAATTGAACATTTGCAGCCTCACCAAACATGAGTGATAGCGATGTTTAAAAATTTTGCACAAAAAAACTAGTTTGATTTAAAAAAAGCAATCATCAGCTTATTGCAACTTTCTTGTTCTTCACTCATTGGAGTGCAACTTAAAATTATGCATTCAATTTGAGATTATACTTATTTTTGTGCACTAATTTTAATCTCAAGACTTCATAATAAATGAGAAAAAAAAACAAAAACCGTAAAAAATACACTTGTCGGCATAAGTATTTTGACGAAATAAAAATCGTACATTTTTACGTATAATTTTTTTAACATCTTTTTAAGTTTCTATGAAATTATATTTTTTTTTGCTTATTTTTAAGTTTGTATAAGTTATAAATAATAATGTAAAAATAAACATGAATTTTTATCAAGGCCGTTTAAATATCAAACGTAAAAATGCACGATTTTTTTTCGTCAATATACTTATGCTGACTAGTGTAGGTATATGTTTAACTTGATATTCCAAATTCTTTATAAAGCACTAATGACACTACATTTTTTATGTATTAAATTCATATAGAATTGATATAAAGAAACACTAAAAGTTGGAAAGAACAAAATATAAAAAATGTTTGTTTTATAGTTTGCCCGCTGATTCAGCTTTTAATATTTTAATCTTAAAATTTCAATTTTAAGTTGAATAGTTTTACAATTGTTTTGACATAACTTCATTTTTTGTCGATAATTTTTTTTTAAATTTTTGACAGTTTTCTCTTTATTTTAATACAGCTGAACTCTTTGCACTTGGTAAAATTTTCCACTGCATTATATTTGCACTGTTCACCAAATCTTGAACAATGCATTAAAAAGTAGTGTCATAAGGCCTTAAGCCTTGCATAAGTAAGATTCATTGTCTGTTTTCGACAGCACAATTTTATTATTGTCGAGTCCAAACGCTGTGTGTTCATTTAATCGGGCTTTTGGTTTATTTTGTTAATTTTGTTATTGATCGGGTAACCGATTAATAAAGTTTTTTATAGATTAAGTAATTTAAAAAATAAAAATTCAAAATTATTTATTATCTGGAGTTTATTAGTAAAAAAAAACAAGAATATAACAATTCTTGAACTAAAACGAGCAAACAAAAAAAATTCATATCCATGTTATACATATTTTACATATGTATTATTGGGGGATTCACAAGGTTGTCATATAGTTGTAAAGTCATATGTCTTAAGATAATTTCAAGAAATATATATGACTGCTGTGGATAACCACTTATAATTTAGATTTCTACTGTATAGTAATGACGAATTACTGAACACAGCATTTAAATATTTATTTTGTTTGAAACACAACAACATTTTTTTTAAACAATTGCTAAATATTATTTAGGACGTTATGACGATATAATAATAATATGTAATTATTAAAAAATAAACTGTGAGATCATTTTATTTCAATAGTTGAAGGAGATCTTATAAAATAATCTTTTAGAAAAACAATTGGTTTATTGGGCACTTTTCTTTAGTCTTGATAAAACTTGAAATAAAAAAAATTCTTCAATTATCGTAGATGTTGGAGAAATCGAAAGGAACCCATAATAAAAAATTTCTAATTTCATTCATTCATGCATTACATATAAAACCCATCCATTATGCCAATAGAGTCCTGTTTTAATTTTTTTAAATTTTTAACACTTCTAATTGTTTTGGTTAATTCTGTTGTTGTGTTACTATCGAGAGTTTTTTCTGTTGGCAGGTCATCATCTAACCCATCCTGACAAAGCTCAGCACCGAGCATTCTGCAAAAAATTTAATTTCCGAATTCCTTAATTTATTTTTTTCTTTACTATATTTTAAGAATGAATTTCTTGAAGGAAATATATTGTATAAAAAAATATTTCTAAATATTTTCGTTGCCAATTTTTTGGTGAATTTTTGTACAGATAACATTTTTACAATTTTACATGCAAATTTTGCACTATTTGAACTGAGTGCAGATTTTTTGCATTCAATCTGCGTTTCGTGATACAGTACTTTTTGTTTTTGTCACTACCGCTCATAGCCACATTAGCGATATAGTCCATTTTATCTGGTTACTTTGCCGCTTTAAATTTATTTAATATAAAGTGTAAACGTTATAATCCATTTAGCAATTCAAGCACATTTGCCATATATGCCACCCATAAACAGCCATCAAAGGGAAAAATTAGTGTTTGCCTTTCGTATCAGTTATGAAAAATCTTGCTATTATTTTAACTATTTTTTATACAGTGTGCAACTCTGTTGCAAAACCATAAGCTTGATATGGGTATAATATATACGAATTTCTTATTTTCTATATTCACATAACTTGAATATACATATTTGAATTCGGTTATATGCCTCATAGTGCCATATCTATGTATATGTGAATTAGTCTTATAGTCACATTAGCGTTATAGTCCACGTTTTACCTGCAAATAAAAGATGTGACTATAAGCGAAAAGTAAGTTTGCAATATCACAAAATTTTTTTTTGTGGTAGTTAAAAAACTAACAATCATCACTAAAGCTGGTAAACAAGAGTGCAAGCTAATTTTTCGGCAGTTTTATTTAGTGCTAGTGCACAGCGGATTTAAATAAATATTTAGTGCACTACTCACAACCATTTAAAAAAATGTACTAAAGTTAAGTATAAAAAATGGTATGTTTTTCATAAGCATGAACTAAGAAAAAAAAGTTTTCCAAGCCTATAAAGGATTTCTTATTGAAATATTTATACACTGAATTTCACGATTAAAGCTCAATCCTTTCACGAACGAATGGTCAGATAGACATGTTTATGACAGGTAGTAGTTGCATTAGGCGGATTTGCCTTATACTTTGTCCAACTTTTCTCCTAAATATAAGAAGAATTTAAACAAAATAATCATTTATTTGCAAAATTATGATTTTTGTCGTCCCAATTTTTAAAATTGGACACTGTGCAGGGTTTGCAAAGATGGTAAACATTGTACCTTCTTTATTTGCCGAAAAAGAAGTTAATTGAGAGTTACGCATAGATTTTTTCAATTTAACTTTTGGCCTTTCTAAGCTGGCATCTTTCTAGAAATGAGAGTTTTTTAATTGAAAAAATAATAAGATTTTTATATTATTGATTTATTTAGAAAATTCTAAATCAGGCTTATTAAGGTCATGTATTCTATGCAAATAAAAGATTATTTCATAACTTATTTTTCCGACGTTTCGTTGGAGATTCCCAACATCATCAGGGATATTTTATTAGATCTGGCAACATCAAAATAAATATACAATTGAAAAATAATAGTTTAATAACAACAACGATAACTTAGTTCTACAGGAATAATATTACTCACATATAATCGTTCGTCAATAGTTCTGCATTTTGAATATTTAATACACATTTTGTTTTACATAAACACAACATAAAACATAAATGCAAAAATATAATTAAAAATAAAAATATCACAGTCTATTAAATTCTATTAAACTAAGTATCACAGAAGCAGAGCCAAACTAAAATATTGCAATTGTATAAATTGCATTCGTGTTGTTTTTGTCGTCTTTTGTATTTAAGGCATTCGTAGCTTTTTCCTGAATTCTCAAACTTTCCAGTGTATATCGTTTATTTGTTCTCTTTTCCTTGTCCAATATTTTAACGTTTGTGAGATCGGGTAAATGTTTTTCTTCAACACAGTGAATAGCCAGAGCTGTATTATTTTTATTTATTTTACACCTAATTTCACCAAGTTCAGTTAAAACTAACTATTACTTTCACTTCCAGTTAACAGCATGTTTTGACAGCTATAACCGATAGTTAATTATAACTAAACTTGGTGAAATTGGGGGGTTAGACCATTAAAGTTAAACGCCTAATCCCTGCTTATTACTTCGATTTTTTATCTTATTTCGGATGTTTAGGTAAATGGCTAAAAATAATAGAAAAAAAAACAATTGTGCAGTATATTTAAGTCTGTGTAGAGGGGAAACACTACTTAGAAGATAAAACGAAGAGATTCCTCTGAGCCACCACAAACATGTATAGACTTTAAACAAACAAATAAATTAAGCGCAGAATAATAAAAATAAAACAAGAGAATACGGATCTTTTTCTAACCATTTTTTAATGTTAAATGTATAAATATTTACCAATGTAGAAGGTACATAGCAAGGAAAAGAACTATGCCCTCTAATACATAAAATAATGTTTGCTTCATAAAAGGTTTATTTAAAAAAGTTTTTATATAAAATTTGTTTTATAAATCTTATAAAGGGTTTGTTAACAAGAACTTTTCTTTATGTAACAAAAAATTTTGATGATCATCTTCATCAAATATTCAAATTGTTATTGTTTTACGAAGAGAAGAGTTCGTCAATTATTTATGAAAAATTATATCCGACAAATGTCCACCATGAGCTAGTTGGCAGATGTCGATTCCTTTATCAAAGTTTTTAATCTCTTTTTAGCAAGATGGCGTGTCTTTCACAAGACAGACTTTAAGTTTAAGGCTGCTATCGATTCAATTTGCCCCATATAGACACTGTCCTTAACATAGTACCACAAAAAATAAATCAGTTGTGTTTAATCACACGGTCTGGCTCTCCACTTAACAGCTGATGTTCGTGAAATCATGCGATCAGGAAATTTGGTATGCAATAAATTTATCGTTTAATTGGTTGTGTGTCTTGTGGCACCGTCCTGTTGGTGTTGGCATATTTTGTATCGAGCCTGTCGACTCAACCAAATTCCTAATAGCGGTCACAGAAGGACGATACTGTTGTCCAAAAATATCACGAATTTCACGAAATTAAACTTCAACAGAACCACCATTTTCATAATGGATTTTACTTATTTTAATGCTATTTTCGAGCAAAATTGAATTCATTGTAACAATTGCCAATGCATCTACTACGAAAACGTCAAAACTATCATGTTGTTGGTGTTGCCATATTTAAAAAAAAAGTCAAGTATGAAAAACCTGATACAATAGCGTGGAGCGTCACAATTTTTCTGCAAAATTCCAATTTCGATTAGCACTCAAACGTTGCATTTTATTCTCAGGTACATTTGGAAAAATAATGAAAAAAAATGGGACCTACTTTGGGAACTCTATCGCAAAATCAATCAGGGTTATGAAAATAAGATCAAATCCATTAATTTGTGAAAAATTATATGATGCCACACACAACATAGTTGTTGTAAAAGGTCAGATTTAAGACAATCTTAAGATTATAAATTTTTGCCTTCATAAGGAACTGTCATATTTATGTAAAATTAAAAATAACCTTTTCTGGTCTATTATGAGGTCGCTGGACACGAATATTTTGGCGATATTTTAAGCTTTTTAAGCTTTGTTTTATTTTTTAGCTTATTGACTAAAATGTCTGTAACGGTATACTTGAATAAAATACTGCTTTAATTCAGTTAATAAAATTTTTTTGTAAAAAATTTGTTTTCCTATAGAAAACAAAATCATCTTTTTTGGTTAAATAAAAAATTTGTTTGTATATTATTTACGCAGATGCAGCATTCTTGAGGTCTTTGAAGTTTTTTGCAAGACTTTATATCTTCATGCACCGACGCTCCGCCCTTTAAATTATTTTTAACGGAAATTAATATTAACGACATACAGTCAGCATCAATATATGAGGCACAAAATATGAATTTTAATTTGGGAAGAATGCTAACTGTTCTTGTAGAGCAAGCTTTTGTTATAAGAATACATTACATTACTTAAGTAATTTTTACGACATTGTTACTATTGAACCCACTTTATATTGACATTAATTTTCATTTAATCTTTTCTTAATATTTAATTAGCCCACGTCACAGATATTTGTCTGCCCTATTTAGAAATGTCATGAACTTTGCCACTTATAGTAAATATTAGAAACGGTAGACATTCCCATTGATTATTTTTTTTTGTAAACCGTTTCCTGCCAAAAGCAGCCGCTATAATAAACAATAATTAATATAAACTGTAACAAATTTCTTAGGAACACGTTAAAATTTACGTGAACGAAAGTTGAAAAGAAACAAAATATTCACAAAATAGTATTAACGATATTTCATAATACATTTCAAAGTCATTTATGAAAATATGTCGTATGATTTATAATTTAAAATGAGTTATTGTTGCTCATACGCAAAAGAAGTTGTGTGCAAAGGGCGTTTAATGAAATGAAGTATAAACAAATAAAAGCAATTTGAAGGCGTAACATTTTTTTTTTTTTTTTCAAAATAAAGACCTAACGACACTTAATGAGTAGAATTAATTGTAGCAAACATTCAGCAGTGGGATCTAGGGAGGGGTCCAGGTGGAAATTATAAAAATATGTTTTTCTTATTTCACTCATAAACGATTTGGTAGTTTTAATTTTTTTAAATTTTTAACAATTATTATAATTTTGTTAAAACATTGTTTGTATAATTATCGAGAGTTTCTTATGTTGTCAGGTCATCATTTAACTCAACCTGGCAAAGCTCAGCACCGAACATTTTGCATTTTTTTTTTTTTTTTTTTGTACTGTATTTTAAGAACATATTGCTAGAAGCAGCGTATAAAAAAGTACAACCAAAGTGGAAAAACTGCCACTTTTCCCACTTCTTAATTAGTCATTGGCCAAAAAAAATTTGGTTTTACTTCTGATTCATTACATGTAAACACAGCGAGTTTTTTGTTCAACAGTTTTTTGTTTTGACTGCGGTTTACTATATCTCCGACAGTAATGAAATCTCTTGAAATATTAGAAAGGAAAATTATTAGGCTTTGTATAAATAAACATTATGAAGAAGAAAACAAACGTTTTTCGAATGAATTTATATATGATATGGAAAAAATTCAACCTTTGGCGTCTTATGCATTCGGTTTAATGAAAAAATTTATTGAGAAGTTACATTATCATGATAATCTTTTGATTAAAAACATTATTAACGAGCAATCTAACTTAAATTGGTCGAATACTTATTATTTATCTCCTTTGGGTTATTTAGATAATCAGATTTCTTTCGGTATCAATCTTATGCCTAACTTCTTCGTTACCGCTTATAGAGGATCTCATAGGGGATAACTTATAAATTTTTAGTTTAATTCAAATTATTATTTTAATTTAAGTTTTATGTCTTAGTTTAAGCCAATTTTTATATATTTTTTTTTTTTAATTGTTGTGCCGGGAGCAAGCACGATTTCACACAAAGTTATTTATATTTTTATATTTGCAATAGTTAGGTCAGATGCTGTATAATTCTTCTAAAAATGTCATTAAAACAAAACATTATAGTTTTAAGATATTGATTCTAATGTTTATTTTTTTTTATAAAAATTTGTATATCCTTTATTTAAAAAAAGAGGAAGTCTCAAATAAACTTAACTTAACTTAACTTAACTTGTTTTGACTGCAGTTTTTTAAACCCTGGCTAGAAGAACATATTTTGTATGAAAAAAAAATCCAAACACCCACCTTTTGTATATGAGATGAAACAAATAATTATAAACACAAAAAAATGTTATAATACCACAAAAAAATTATAAATTTTGGTACGAAAATTGCCAGTATTGAATTAACAGATCTGTTAATCGGGTAGTAATTAATCGGTTAACCGAATATGAATACCCTAATATACATACATACATCAAAAATACAACTACGTATTTCCTAACGATAAAATTGAGCTCTTGTAGATCATAGTTCAAGTAAAACTCAAATAAATATTTAATTTATTCGATAAACATGGTGTATTTTTTACAAGGGCTTATTTTAGGGATTTTTTTCTATTATCAGGGGATTTGTGGGAAAATTTTTTTTTTAAGTTTGGAGAAGACGGAAAAAAGTTCCTGGCAGCTAAAGAATTATCATCTAAAGAGCAAACGATTACGATTGGAAGCCGTTAGTTAGCCTAGACTTAAGTAATTCATACCAAACGAAGGAGAGACTCAAAATTGAGTTAGACCCAATTGAAAACTCAAAATATATTTTTTTGACTTCAGGCCGTTTTGCCTTGAGTAAATGAAATATGATATGAATTTTATTGTTCTCTATATAATATTTATTAATTCTAGTAAGCCCTACATATAATTTAATCTGACTTTTATTAAAAATTTTTGTTTTTTACATTTTTTACAATTTCAAGAAAGTTACCACCAAACAGTTAAGCTAGAAAACTAAATATAAGTAGCCACTTTTTCTAAAGACTATGGAAATTAGAAGTTGTTTTTAAAATGACACGATTTACTGGCGTTATGTCATAATGTCCAGTGACATAGTGTCCATGGACAATATTACGCTTTTAAAAGTGTCATAATGTCCATCAGAGCAGTGCCCTAACGTCCTTGGCAGAGTGTCATGTTTACAAACACGAAAGCATAGACGGCCTTCGGCCTGGCACAAGAATTTTCTCCTCTATGGTATAACAAATACCAGCTTAGTTAACTAAAGCTTCTCTTCACGGCCGGCAATCGGCCGGGCACAAGGTTTTGCTTCTCTATGTGATAACAAAAACCGGCTTCGCTAACTAAAGCTTCTATGCGTAGTCGGCCGTTTTGTACTTGTTATACCATAAAGGAGAAAATCCTTACGCCCGGCCGAAGGCCGGATGTGTAGTTGGTGAAGCCGGTACTTGTTTTACCAACAAATCAATTTTTAAAGAAAATTTTAACCATATTAAGTTTAATTTAACCAAAGTATTGTCCCCGACAATCATATTATAGGTAAATTAGTTTCTTTAACAATTGTTTTGTTGGTTGTGACTAGGGATGCCAATCGGGACTGGTTTTCGCAAATCCCGGGAGTCGGGATTACAAAAAATCAAATCCCGGGATTTTACGGAATCCCGGGATTTTACGAGATATCGGGATTTTTCGGGAACCCGGGATTTTACGAGATATCGGGATTTTTCGGGATTCGGGATTTTTGAAAATTAAGAGATAAATGCTTTTTATAGATATTTATTTAAAAAAATCGTCTTTAAACCTTTCGCGGACAGTGACGTGTATAGCCGTCATAACAAAGGTTTCTGGTGGGACATGACGTTCATACACGTCATAAACGTTTTTGCTGCTAAAACGTTTAATATTGAAGCTTTTCAACAAAAGATCAGCAACTTTGTTTGATACATTGCTTTTGCATAGGTATAATGGATGTTTATATACACAGTTTAAGGCATGATATCATATTAGATGTTCACGTTGCGAACTATAAAAAAAAAACATATTATTGAATCCAAGAAACACATGACGGCTATACACGTCAAGTTTATGTGGAAATTAGTTCAGTTGTAGAATACGCGTGTTTGTGGAAATAAAAATTTTTTTTTCGCTTTTATTAAGTTTTATTTCTATTACTACCAAAGACTGAACTGTATGAATTAAATATTTTTATGTTTTAACGAAATATGTTGTTTTATTTTTCTAAAATAGCTGCTAATTTAAAAATTAACATTGACGTGTATAAACGTTACAGCTGAACTTCAAAGCTTTTTATGTTTATACGTGCCTAGACGTATATTTTCGTCTGACGGCAATCGACGTCATGGTCTCTAACGTCATCGCTGAGGTACAAGGAGCATCCTGACGGAAATAAACGTCAAAAATCTTATGTCATTTTTATCCTTTAGATAGATTATATTTTTAATTTTAAGCAGTTTGGTGTTTTCCAAATTTTGCTATCTATAAAAATGACGTAGATATAGCAAAATGCCCACGGGAAACCCTTCGTTAAAAGGGGTGTCCGCGAAAGGGTTAAAACAAGTTTACAAACGAAGGTTTTATAATTAATTTATTATTTTAAAGTTAAATATTACTTCAATTTGTAAAAATTTTTAATTGTGACTTTTCTTATTTAACGGCTAATTTAATAAAAAATATAATAAAAAAAACAACGTACGATTTTAAACAATGTGTTACTTGATTCAATAAAAAAATTATTACCTCAGTTCATTCAAGCTTAATAAAAAAAAACAATTAATATTCTAATTGAACAACGCAACATAGAAGTTGATTTATTTGTAAGATTCCATTAAAATTTTATTGAATGAATTCAAATAAATAATGGGACAAGGAGCAGATTGATGCTCTGCTGGGTGCCGGGGCACTCAGGGATCCCGGGAAATAAAATGGCTGATGAGCTGGCCAGGGCTGGTTCTAACGCGCGGATTAAGGGGCCCGAACACTTCTGTGGACTAAGTTGGGCAGGGGCTTCCGGGAATGCATCAGGCAAGGAGATTTATCCCTCCCGGGAACGTAATGAGGACGGTGGTCTCGGCAGACGGGATCTGCGACTGCTGGTGGCCTATTTGACGGGTCACCACACGATCAAATACCACCTTTATCGGATGGGCCTGGCTGAGGATCAGGAATGCAGACTATGTCTAGACGGGGACGAGACGACAGAGCATGTACTGTGTGACTGCCCGGCGCTGGCATGGGCCAGGAGGAGGCACTTGGGGCATGGTATAATGTGTGCGTCCCGAATCGGTGGTATACCGGCAAGGGCCCTGGTTGGGTTCCTATGGGAAGCAGAGGGTCTTTTGGCCAACTAAGGGGAGTGGTTACAATAGACCTAACCTGGTCGCGGAACCTGTCACTGTGGGGAAACCTCCCCGCTCTATCGTGGAAAAAAAATATATAATTGAAATTTGAATTCGAAATTAACTAAAAAAAATCAATGTATTTAGTTAACCATTAAAATCTTAATTTAACAACAACGCATTTTTATAACCACCACTACTTGCGGAAGAAATTATGTAGTGTATAAAATACATTACATAATATTGTGAAATCGCTCCATTAATTGCCGTAGCTTCGATTTCAACTCTCGGAAAACACTTTAATAATCTTATCCCTGTAAAGAGTAAAGTTTAAATTTTGTATTTGGTGCACCAGTGAATTGTTTTGTGCATCTCATTTTTTTCTTTAATAAATTTTCTTGTTTAATTATTTTCAGCACTTCTCACGTTAAAATTTCTTTATAGTTATTGGACACGCTTGCAAATAATAACAAAGTGTAACTATTTTCTTACGTTTTCAATGACAGTATTAACAGAATTAATCAAATAAATATTAAAGATCAATATTGTGTTCCCTATCCTCTCATGGGGAATGTCATAATGAATTTATTTTTATAAAAAAGGTATAACAAAAAAATTAAGTTAACAATTTCGGGATTGACAAAATCCCGAAAATTCCGGGATTAAAAAAATTAAATCCCGGGATTCGGGATTCGCTAAATCCCGGGATTTCGGGATTGGCATCCCTAGTTGTGACCTGTTTTATTATACATGTTTTTTCTCTGCGTGTATGTTGATAGTTTTTGTATTTAACTTCTTTAGTAATTATGGACCTTATGACATGTTTAAAAATGACATAATGTCAATTTGTCCATGGACTTTATGACATGCCACCGCTTGACTTACTGTCATTTTAAATTTATTATATTTCATTTCTTAATTTTTAGCAATTAAAAAAACAACAAGACAGTCATCTTAAAAACACGCGAATACATTATAACCACAAAATAAGTGTTTTGCTAATTTGATGGCCACTTGATCATAATCTTTTTTTTCTTTTCGTTAAACTTAAGAAATTGTTAAAATTTTATGTATATCGTTACCTAAAAAGCAAAAAATCAAATTTTAAGATCTTTCGACCAAAATTACCAAAAAAAAAAAAAAAAAAGTCAACGGCCCTTTCTACAAAAGAGTACACGATAAACGCTAAAACGCCTAACCAACAGTTTGCACAGTATCGTTGCGTTGTCAAGAAAAACAGAAGTAAAATAAATTATAAACTGTTTAAGGCAATTTAACTATCAGATTAAATAGATTTTTGGTTTTCTTGTAAAATATTCAAAATGTTTGATTTGCCTTTTTCCGTTTTAGATAACGATATGTGTATACATAAATTTTATGAATATTGCTTGAGCCTTAGGTTCTAAAATCCTTCAGGAGGACACTTGTATGGTAGCCAGGTGAAAGAATAGGCCGATGTATCTTACTTTTAATAATTAATACACTTTTTGTCTAAAAATATTTATGCTACATTGGGTCTACTTAGCTCATATGGTGTGGGCTCGATTGTGCGGAAACCATTATTATTATTATTTCATCCAAGTTCGTATGTGGAACATAGGGCCACAACAACAATTTTCCAATCATTTCTTCTAAATGCTAACAATTGTATTTCACTCCACGTAGTATGCGCCTTCTTAAGTTCATCTTGAACTTGTCGTCTCCATGTTTGAGTGGGCCTGCCTCTGCGTCGGCTTCCCTGTGGGTTCTATTGTAGGGCTTCTTTGGCAATATTTCCTTCAGGCTTCCCTAATGTATGACCTATCCAACGCCACTTTCTGCTTTAAATTTCATTATAAATTGGCTTTTGATTGCACCTTTCGTATAGATGTTGGTTCGATATTATGTTTGGCCAATGGATTCGCAGGATTCTCCTACGACATCTGTTTACGAATGCCTGGATTCTGCTAATTACTCTTGCAGATGTATTCCATGTTTCGCAACCATAAAGCAATATAGATTTTACATTGGAGTTGAATATATGTACGTATTTTGGTGCTCTGTTTAATTTGTTTTGATTTCCAGACATAACTCAACGCTCCAAATTATTTATGTCCATTTCGGAGCCTCCTGTGAATGTTAATATGCTACCAAGATAATTAAATAACCATAATTCTTAAAAGACATATGTCATTAACGCCTCTAGCCGGCTGTTGAAGCCCCAAGCAATACCGTTAGCTTCCTGAGTCGCAGCTATCATAATTGTGTCTAATACAATATTGAAAAGAAGCGGTGACAAGACACACCCTTGTCTTACCCCCGTATGAATTTTAATTTGGCTTCGTACATGGCTTGAATTAGATTAATAACTTTTTTAGGTACACCTTTACATTGTAGTGCTTTCCATATTGCGAGGTGAGAGAGAGTGTCGAAGGCCTTTTGAAAGTCTATAAATGTGAAATAGAACGGCGTTCTCATCTCTATTGATTGTTTAATAATGATCCTGAGGGTGTTTACATGGTCCACACATGAATAATTCTGTCTGAAGCCAGCTTGCTCTTTTCTGAGTTCGGGTGAGAACGCATTTGCAATTCTCTTATTGAGTATGTGGGCTATGACCTTATTGGCCATACTCAGTGGAGTTAAGCCCCTATAATTGGAGCAATATCTTCAAGGAAAAAAGTTATTTGTCAGTAAATCGGTCATTCACAAAGCGTTTTGTTAATTTTCAATTCCAGTGTTCTACTAATGACGGTCATACACATGTTCAGTGTTCCAGTCTGGCACAGCGTAAATGAAACTTGTGACACTCTATACCAGTGAACTTTTACAGCCTTAACCCGTTATTATTACTGCCTGAATTATGATTTCGAAAGTAGACGTTCGTATAGAATTGTTTATGAAAAATATTTTTGAAACCGAGTATTTTTGATAGAAATTTTCTATGCAAACGTTAATGTTCCAAAAACGTTGAACAGGCTGTTAATTTATAAGCGAAGAAGCAACATATGCAAATAAAAGAAATCAATATTTCCTCTTTTTTTTTTAACCCATCACCACAACTATGAAGGGGTAAACTAAGTTTGTCATTCCGTCTGATAATTTTTTAATATTCATCTAAGACCCCGTTCTGGGTCCTTGAGAAATTCTAATTCGATTACGCCATGCCACTTTGTCTATCCGTCTGTTGAAATCACGCTCGCTTTTGAAAGACTTAAAAAAAAGAACAATATTAAAGTCAAACTACCCCATCGGCTGCGTAGGATAAGAGTTAAGAATAAAAATGTTATACCAATAAACCTTAAAAATTGATAATTTTGTTACAAAACAAGCACACAAATTCGCGGAATGCACCTATTGATATGAGATTTTGCACAAAATCGTTGTATATAACTAGGAATCATACCATAGAGCACATATAAAGCCCTCTCGCAAAAAACAGTGCGCCTAAAACCGGAAAGAATAATGCTATCGCAATAAATTCGAGTCTGCCATAGTTTTTTATGACTAGAAATCACACTGTCAAATTTCGTAAGGATCGGTTCATAATTTACCGCAGGTGTGACATAAAGCCTACTCCTGAAATATCCTACTTGTCGGTTGATGGTATCAAAGATTCTGCACAGCCGAATACAGCACTCTAACTGGTTTTTATTTACTTTTCATTGATTTTGCTTTTAATTAAGAATTCTGTCCAGAATATTTAATTCGCTTAGATTTTTTTTAGCATTAAAAATTCGCAACAAAGCACATCTTTTTTTCACACACACTAAACAAGTTCATTGTAAAGTTTAACAAGCTTGAGCAAATATCAAAATCTTTTCTATTTTTATTAATGGCACTGCGTAAATAGCCAAAACAGCGTCGTACTTTCCACAAGCGCACCGCATAGTGCCAGACCTGATTACTTAACATGTGTAGTGTATGGCTGGCAAAAGTTTTTTTTATTGTGAAAGTAAAAAAACAAAAAAAGAGAAAGTCGTGATATTTTACTCATATCTTAGATCTCTCTTAACTGGCCTTGCTAAATTTAGTTGGCATTTCCTAGAGTCCATGAACATTATGGCATACCAAATTTTCTCAAAATGTCCAAGGACAAAATGTCACTTTTAAAAGTATCATTAAATCCATGTAGGGATTGGCGTGTTATAATCAATTATTTGTTGGTGTCATTTTAGTGAATCTCTGAGACTACTTAAGAAAATAACAAATTAAAAAATTCTAATATTCTTAAAATTCGGACGCATCGAAATCTTTATAATCCTTAATATTTTCAAAATCCTTAATTAAAAACTCTGCTATAAATTCCCGAATTAAGAGTATTTAGTAAGCGAAGCCGCTGTTTGTTATTCCATAAAGCAGAAAATACTTACGCCCGACCGAAGACCGTCTATAGAGAAAATGCAGTATTTGTTATACAGGAAATTCCTTCTCCATGGACCTAATGATACTTTTAAGAGTGCCTTACTATGCATGGACATTAGGGTTATAACTTTTTGCAATTTTTGCAAATATCAAAAATACCACCGCATAGCCGTGTGGGGCATAAAAATATATTAAAAAATATGTTGTCATTTTTCCTCTATCGTGAAAAAAGTTTCCGCACCGATCGGGTTAAAGTTTTGTTCTTATTTACATATTTATTTTTTCCATTAAAACAGTTACTCTTGCCTCTTGTCTTAAATATCTAATTAGGTAGTGAAGTCTTTGTTATTGCAAATCTGAAATTTCGCAAATTATTTCTGTTGGTTCTTAAAATGAAGTATAAAAAAAGTAAAATATCTGTTATAAAAAACTCAAAAATCTGGTCAAAGAATTTTACAAAAAATAAAAATAATATTGAAAAATGAAAAAAAATACAAAAAGTCGAAATACCTTTAAGTGAGTTGAACAACATCCCAAAGGAAGAAATTATTATCGGAAGATTTATTGCTTTATGCAAGACAAATAAATATAAAGAGGAAAGGTATGTTAAAATGTCTAAGGAGTTAAATAATTTGTGGGCCAAGCTAAATATAAGAACCATGCGTGTGGATCTTATAAAAAGAAAAATTAGACGGGTGGTTCTATATTATGAAAAAACCTTAAAACGCCCTAAGAGTAGTAATTTTCAAGACAACTTAAATATAAGTTGCGAAGCAGCATATTTACAATCTGAACCAAAATATAATCAACAAGTAACCTTTGATTAAGATTCTTCATTAATATTTGATAGCGATCATGACCCTAGAGGGAAGCGAACTGACAATGAAGTAGTCCCGTGATAGGTCTTTGGTGGTAGGGACCGGTTCCAGTTCTAACACTTTATATGAATAAGACCTATCACTTTTACATGGGGTTGTCATTGGAGGGGGTCAGTTGACACTATTTGACCAATCACAGACCTATTCTCAATGAACCTGCTTAGTGTCAGTTACTAAAATGTAGTATTATTTAAATATAATGTAGTATTATTTCAATAAAACTAGTCCAAGAATTAAATTAAAGAGCAAAATTTTAGAAATTACCATAAAAATGTGTCACATCACTGCTGAAGACTGTTCTGTAATTCATTACTTTTTCTACCTTTTTGTTCTTTATAAACCAGTTAAGGGATTGGTTCTTCTTTCACTGGTCATGAGTCCTTTCTTTTTGCACTTGTTCTATTTTCACAAATCCCAGGACCAGTCGCTTGGACCAATTGACACAAATTTCCCGCAGGGGATGAACACGATGATGATGAAAACTTCATACCAACCGGACGGAATAATCCATCAAAATGTCGTTAAAACCAGCGGTTACATTAGTAACAGAAGCAAAAGTTAGCACAAATAAAGCTGCTGCAATTTGTCAACATTTGGCTAAGTCTGGCATAACAATTTCGACTCCATCTCAAGCCGGAATTTATAAAGCTGTAAAGAAATTATCGGAACAACGAGAAGAGCTTTACAAGAAAACATTAAAAAATCAGGATTGGTGCTTACACTTTGATGGAAAAAAATTGGTAAAAAGGAAATTCAGGTAGTAGTGCAAGAAAAATGGCGTTGTGAGTTTACTCAAAAAACATTTTCAATTTATGTCATTGCCTCCTGCACAATATATTGGGTGTCAGCACCATGTTCACTATCTGATATTGAGGCATGTTATGGACGAGGTTTTGGATGGCAAAACATCATCTCCCAATATTGGATATCACTTTGTTGCGGATCTAGCGGAGAATTATGAAAATCTAAAATCTAGCTATAAGCAAAGTCAAGTGGTTCTTAAATTCTCAAAAATAAAATGGAGAGATGATATGGAGTTTTTATATTCACTTTGCCAATCCTATAAATATTTCCAGAAAAATAACATATTTCCATATATAAATTTTAAATCTCTTCCATCAATTAGCAATGCCAGATGGAATTCCAGAGCTATATTAGCTATTTTGGCTTTTATCCTGCTTCCAAAGTATCAAGATGAGTTAAAACCTATTTGTGAATATGTTTGCGCTTCCTGGTTTGAAATTTGGTTTGGTAGTCATTGCTTCAACGAGAATGATTTTGAAGCATTAAGTAAATCTTTAAAAAAAACTTCACGAAAGCTAACGAATGCTTCTTAAGGCATTGGGTAATATAACCGTCTAAAATTAAAGATCAACAGCGCAGCAACATATGCGCCGAGCGTGCGATTAAAGTGATGCAGGATATATATCCACAATGTAAAACCATACGCACCTTAAACTTAAAGTTTATATCTTATAATTCCTAGTAAATTTGTACAATAATGAAAAATCTTAATTTTTAAAAAATAAAAATTTAAAGTACTTTAGAAATCGCTTTCGGTGCGGAAACTTTTTTCACCGAATCAACCTAAAAAACAGTTTTTTATTATCAGAACAACATTCACCACATGGTACTGGAGTGGTATTTTGCACTCAAAAAAAAGTTATAACCCTAATGGACATTGTAATACTTTCTTGTGTAAGATATGCTACCGAAATTAAAATTGCAATTTATGACGTGTTATGACGAATTTAACCCATTAACGCACGCTGTACTATAAATAGTACGCATTTTCAAGTTAATATAAATATTATGTGATACATTTTTCACTCTATAAACTTTTTTGCCTGTAATTAATTGTACATGCACAAGAAAAATTTTCGCCAAAATTGTTTCAATTAATTCAATAAAGCTGTTTCAAACAATTTTTTAATTGTTCCAATTAATTTGCCTTAACATGAAAACATGCACACAAACTTCAAAATATTTTAAAGTTTCAAACAATATTTTTATTGTTTCAATTAACTGTGTTGATTGAAAAAAAATATTTTGATTTTATATAGCCTCTTTTGCTGGTGGTCTCATTTCAATTAAACCTATTGATTGAAACTGAACAGCAAAAAATCTCATACATACAAATGTGTTAATTGATATGATCAATTTATTTGCTGGCGGAAAATCAGTACGGAATTTAATTAATAGTACAAATTTTTAACAAATACGTCAATTGAAGATGGTTTTCCATTTTTTCTGTATACAATAGTCATGTAGCAAAAAAAAGTCAAAGTTGTGAAATAAAAATGGGAAGAATCTCCAGTTTGTGAAAGCGATTTATTTTGTACTGGCAGTTGAGTATTTTTTTGAGTTTATTTTACAAGATTTTGCTGAAGGTGGTAATAAAAAGTCTTTTATTTT
This sequence comes from Pollenia labialis, assembly GCA_949318255.1. Lineage (NCBI taxonomy): Eukaryota > Metazoa > Arthropoda > Insecta > Diptera > Polleniidae > Pollenia > Pollenia labialis. Next base: position 126,829,870 of record OX439142.1, on the reverse strand, counting down.
TTCTATAACACTGCATTTTTACAAAAAAAAAAAAAAACACATAAAACAGCTTAATTAGCGTATATTTTTTCTCGCTATAGCGAAGGAAGTGTTATTGTACTAAGTTTAGTACACTGGTCGCTTGTAGTATAATAAAGTAGCAATTTATAGGCATTATTATTTGTCTACACTGTTTGTATTATTTTAAACAAGTGACCTTTTATTAATATTCTTAACGAAAAACAAAAGGTTTAAACCCATTTTTGCCTAAAGGAAACATTACACAATGGCGCTTATTAGCCACAATAGAAGTGAGTATACTTCCACTCAATCCAGGCGTTATCATAGAATTGGAGGAAGGTAAATACGATGACTTGTATGGAAACAAATAACCCTGAAAAAGATGTAACTCACAGACATATCACTATCGTCGACTGAAGAAAAAAAACCCAAAAATACCAATAAATAAAAACCCCCAATTAATTTTAAAAACCTGAAAATAAATTTTTCTTATTTTGTATTATTTTCGGAAAAATCTTTCAAGGAAAACATTTTGATCTTTCGAACCGGATTTAAACCCCCCGAGTTAGAGGGTTAATACATTGTAACAAAAGAATCGCCATACAAATTCTAAAATAACTTTTTAGCTCGGAAAAACATATAGTTTTTTTATTTTTACTTATTCCAAACACCTTTTCAAAAATTAAAAAGCGTTAAGGACCGAAATTTCGAAAACTTCATTTTTTAATATTTTCGAGAAAATATTTCAATGAAAACAATACTTAAAGAGTGTTCAAATGTTTTGCAAATATTTTTGCATCAAATTTCACTAGTGGTCCTCTAAGACCAAAAGTTCCTGGAATATATGCAAAATGCTTAAAAGTATTATACATTTTAATTGTTCACAAAAGAAGTTGTTATTAAGGCAAAACAGTGTAAAGTATTTCTGAGCTTTATGGTACCTTAGGATTCATAAAAAAATAAATTTTATAGCATTTTTTTTAGAAATATTTACCCTACACACATTTGAATTTTCTCGGTACTTTTTGGTCTTTTTTTTAAATACTTAAAATTTTATGTGGCATGTCATAACGTCCAGTGTCATAGTGTTCATGGACACTAAGACACTTTCAAAAGTGTCACAGTGTCCATGGACTTTATGACACTTTTAAGAGTATCATAATGTCCATCAGAAAAGTGACATAACATCCACAACGTATAATGCCAAAAATTCTTGCAAGCGAGAATCTGAACAAATTTGATATCATAGACGGCCTTGGGCCGGGCTAAAGGATTTTTTCCTCTATGGTATAACAAATACCGGCTTCGTTAACTAAAGCTGATCTGCACAGACGGTATTCGGCCGGGCGCAAGGATTTTCTCCTCTATGGTATAACAAATACCGGCTTCGCTAGCTAAAGCTTCTCAGTATAGCCGGCCTTCTGCCGGGCGCAAGTATTTTCTCCTCTACGGTATAACAAACACTGGCTTCGCTAACTTAAGCTTCTCTGCGTAGTCGGCCTTCGTTCGAAAACAAGGCAGATTTTAGAAGCTTAATTGGCGAAACCGGTCTTTGTTATACCATAGAAGAGAAAATCCTTGCGCCCGGCCAAAGGCCAGCTATACTGAGAAGCTTTAGCTAGCGAAGCCAGTGTTTGTTATACCATAGAGGAGAAATTCCTTGCTCCCGGCCGAAGGCCGGCTGTGCAGATCAGCTTTAGTTAGCGAAGCCGGTATTTGTTATACCATAGAGAATAAAAATCCTTTAACAAAACCATAGTGTCCATGGACACTATAACACTGGACGTTGCCTAATATGTTCTACCAATGTTTTGCAAACACAGAAAAATCATTAGTAGTTTTAAAAATTAAAAAAATTATTTAAAAAGTATTTAAACTTCATAAATGTTATCATTGAATCAATTATTTTTTTTTTTTGTTGAACGATAATTAAAAATATAATTTCGATTTAATTAACATTTTAGTTATGTAGGGTGTTTCTTTTTTGTTGAGTTATTTTAAAATACATTTTGAATTAAAATAATAATCAAAAAACAAAACATTATTTCGTTTAAAATATAATAATTTAAACTACTGAAATTGTTGTTCGAAATTTTCAAAATCAATAAACACATCGTTTTAAACGGCAGAGTTGTTTGATCATTGTTTTAATTAAAATTAAAAATATCATTTATTGGAAAAAAATATTCAAAATATTAAATTTTTACAATTTTTAGTAATCAATATAATCAGTTTGGTACTGGTGCAAAATCAACAAATGGGTTGCTTGAAAATTGGTGATTAGAGACAATTTTAAATATTTTCTGTGTAAGAGAGAATATTAAAGAATAACGGCAATAACAAAAAATTCAGTGTGTAAAGCTAAGCGTTACTTTCACCAATTTTATAATGCGCAGTTTAAAACGTTTTCTGTATCAAAAATATGTTGATTCAAGGTGAGAACTCGCCATATAGAATTAATGTATTCTGTAAGCGGTATGGTAAGCGAAACTTTTACGTTTCGCCCTCACAAACCTATTCGTTGGAAGCACCATTTTTTCTTTTGCATTTACATATTTATTTTTGACTTATATTCACATATTTTCTCTTCAAACTAGTTTTTACTCCACCAACAAATTTCCAAACGGCATCAGGCGGCTCGAACCACATAGTTTTGAATATTTTTTGCGAAAAAAAATTCGTTTAGCTTGTTTTGCAAAATATTAGTAGAACAAATTTATCGTTTTTTAACAGGACAAAAAAAAACACCCAAGAAAAGGGTTACATTTTAAAAAAAACAATACGATAAGATTTTTTTTTTTATAAATCCTAATATACCATTTTTTACAATTACCATTTCTTTTATGAAACATAAAAATATATGCCACTTTTCAATTTTCCTTTATTAAGCATTTTGAAAATATTGCACGAACTCTTGGCCTTAGAATACCCCTAGTGAAATTTTATGGAAAAACTATTCGTAGATCATTTTAACCATCTAAACCGCACTTTTAGTATACCTTTGTGTGAAAATTGGAAAAAAGGACAAAAATTACCCCTTAAATTGAGTGTTGGAGGGTTATTTTATTGAAAGAAAAAGATCGCCACATAATTCAACTATATTGAATTTTGTTTTTACTTATTCCAAACGCCTTTTCAAAAAATTCAAAAACTTCAAGGGCTGAAAATTCGGAAACCCGAGATAACTTTTCAAATACCTTTAGCAGATTTGCTCAACCAGTAGTCTAGTTTATTTTCGTCTTTTGAGGCGTGTTTTTACAGTGTATTTTAAAAGACATGACTTTAACGTGTAATAAAAATCTAAAGCTTATCGAAAAGCATATCAGAATCTACTAACACGAACACAACAATTTATAATACATAGCACAGACCCCAATAAAAAATTTTTCTTCGAGCGAAGCAGGTTTATAAGGGAGAAATGTAAGAGTTTTGCTTACTAACGGGCTTCTGGAAGGCATGAATTGTATTTATATGGTGAAGCAATACATTTTTGACACAAAAAGCGCTTTATGCATCGCATATAAAAAATTAGATTTACCCACTTAATGTTAAGGAAGGGAATGCTGTGGCACTTGAAATTCAATTTTTTTTTTTTTTTTACTTATTAAGAGTTCGTTCATTACAGGGCTGGCAAAAACCCGTGTTTTTTAAAAAAGCCCAACCAGCGGGGTTTTTCATGGGTTTTTTTGGGTTTTATTGGGCTTTATTGGGCTTTATTGGGGTTTTTTGGGTTTTTTTGGGGTTTGTTGTTTTTCATGTAATGATATAATAATTGGTCTAAGCAATGTTGTCCATTCAGCCCTTTTCGGTATAGATTTAGCAAGAAAATCTTCAAGATTTTTTATGACATCCGGGTATGTTCTGCAATACAAAATGAAGTGGATTTAAAATCGAGCTCTTTTTTTTAATTCCCTAATCTAATGCTTAACTGCCAAGTGTTGTACAGTGGAACTTTTTTGAACCTTGACTATGACTTTCATAGAATTTTAAACAACTTATAGTTGTATAAAAAAGCTTTGAATTTCCAACAACTGTTTATCAAAGTTCAAAAAGCTCTAAATGCTTTACAAAGTAATTCCGCTACAAATGCAACTGCTATTGATGTAATTTGTTGAACATGATATACTACTTTCCAAACGGGATTTTGTTGATAAGCGTACTTACTCCAACTCATTATTTAGCGAATATGAAGCATCCCTTAAAGAAAGCAGAAGAATGATATCTCAAAACCACCTCACATTTCTTGTATTTGTCATCTAAAATATAAGCTGCAGAATATTTTTCACAATAACGGTATTTAGTAAAGATTTTATTTGATTGATTAAATGAAAAAATGGATTTTTGCAATCAAAAAAATCTGAATGTCATACATTTTAAATATTTACCAACAAACTTTTACGACTTTTTCACTTCAGTAATTTTTTTTTTTTTTTTTTTTAGCGATAAACCAACACTCAGGGGATGCCCCCTATATATGCAGTGCATTGTGTTGATCAGGAAAATAAGGTTTGGGAAGGAGGAAAGAGGGAATAGTGTTTGTGGACATTTGACTTGAATCTTAATAAATTGTAAGTACCGGGGAAGACCTCTGCGGGAAGTTTATTCCACATACGGATAGTTCGACTGACAAACGAATTTTCTCTATAATGCGTTGTGCGAAACACAGGACAATCGACTACAAACGGATGTGATCCACTGGATGAGCGAGTATTACGAAGAAATACTCGGGCGGGTGGAATAAGTTCACTCATCTCAGTGGAACACCTCCCATGGTAATATCCGACGATGCTCCAATGAGTCAATAGAGTTGGATACCCTACTGTCATTGATGAGCTTCACCGCCCTCCTTTGTATACGGTCCAGAAGGTTCAAAATAGACTTTGAAGCCCCTGCCCATATATGGGAGTTGTATTCCATCTTCGGTCGGATATAGTTCGTATAGATAGTAAGGAGATCGGATGAAGTGAAGTAAGTCTCGCGCCGTTTTAAAAAACCTAAACACTTGAATGCTTCTTTCGACACTTTAAAAACGTGTTTATTCCAGCGGACATCGCACTGTATTCTCATGCCCAGAACATCAAGAGTATCCGATTCTTCAATATCAATGCCACCTATTACTACAGATGACATAGTTGGTCCCACGGCCCGTCTGTGGGTCAACACACAACATTGGGTCTTGCGTGCATTAAATTCGACCCTATTCGCTTGAGCCCACTCAGAGATTGCAGCTAGGTCCTGATTAAGTGTGTCATTCATATTCTGCCTTTTGCCCCCAATCTCAACAAGGCTTGGCCTATGATCGAAGGAATATGAATGACAAATGTTGCTGTCATCTGCAAAAGAGTAGATAGGATTTGAAGTATGACTAAGAAGGTCATTAAGAAATATAAGAAATAGCGTAGGAGAAAGGACAGAACCTTGCGGTACCCCTGAATTCAGATGAAACTCGTTTGATGCAATCCCATCTATAACAACACGTATAGTGCGATCACTGAGGAAACTCGATATAAATCGAGAGAAATCATTACCGACACCAAAAGCAATAAGCTTTGACACAAGCGCACCATGCCACACTCGATCAAACGCCTTGGAAATATCCAGAGCAACCACTTTGCATTCACCAAAGCGGTGAATGGACCGACTCCAACGTTCTGAAAGAAACGCTAACAGGTCTCTTGTAGATCGGCTACCACGAAAACCATACTGTCTGTCACTGAGAAGTGAATTCGTCTCCAGATATTTCACAAGATGGTAATTAACCATGCTCTCCATCACCTTCGAGAGCGAAGAGCAAATTGCGATTGGGCGGTAATTGTCAGGGTTAGTAGCCTCACCCTTCTTGGGGATTGGCTGAACATTGGCCACCTTCCAGCAAGAGGGAAAGATTCCCGCACGGTACGAAGAGCTGAAAAGGTTGGCCAACGGACGAGCTAACGTCGAACAGCACTGTTTCAATACCAGTGCTGATATGCCACAATTTCCAAAATTTTCGAAATCAAATTGAGTATTTTACAAATCATATTCCGCATTTTTCAAATCAAATTCGGCACTTTAAATATTAAAATTAATTTTAATCAAATTCATTTAAAAAAAACTGATTTTGATTTTTAAAATTAATTAGATTTAGAAAAGGCCGAATTTGAAGTTAAATACCTTAAAGTGGTATACTATCTATGTTTCAATTAATAAATAGAGAAAAGCCCTCTAAAGTTAAATCTACATACGGACAAATGGGCAAATAAACACATTCTATGCATTTTATAATTATTTTCTTTTATTTTTCTGCAAACAAAATGTAAAAATTATACCATCTATGTTTAAATGAATATAAAGAAAACTACCCACTTGGGTTTTTTTAAACAAAATACCCGTTAAAACCCGGTGGGATTTCTGGGTTACCCAGTGGGCAGCTAACCCTGGTTTATTAACTTTACTGCATGTCTGTATGTCTTATTGCGTAGGGCATAATTATGCGCTTATTTTTCAAATACCTAAAAATATAGAATGCCAAATAAGATGTGCTATATGCTCTTTGTTCGGAAACATGATGTTTCGGTAAATATAACTCCTAAGGGCCCATTGAACTAAACTAAAAATACACTTAAAAATACAACTTTGAAATATTTTTTTGCTAAATTTTCTTTCGTTGTATTTTAACACTAGTATAGACAATTGAGTTAAAAAAATAATTTTTAGTTTTGTTTTTGGCGTTTAAGAATCACAGGCGTATAAAAACAGCAATGGGAGTTAGGGGAATATATGAGTAGGTGAGTTGCAAAACTCGTTCGTTACACAATTAAAAATATGAGATTACAAATGATTCTCACGGCTCTTTTCGCGCTTTATCAGATAAAATATTCTGATTGCATCAATGCATGTCCTTTGTAAAAACATGGAAGAGGACATGCATTGAAACAATTTGTATAATTCTTCTCATAAAGCCCCTAAAGAACTGTAAGAATCAATTGTCATCTCGTATTTTTAAATTTGTAACGAACGAGTTTTGCAACTCACCTACTCATATATATTGTTATCAATTTTAACTGATTTCGTCTGTCAACTTAAAAAGTATTTGTGGCAAAAAAGTTTCGCTCTCTTTAGAATTAAGCCTTATAACTAATTATAAGCTTAATAAGAAAACAAAATCTGACAAATGATCATCCTCAAGCAGACCCAAAATAAAAAATCTTTTCATATCTTTGTCAGTTTAAGCTACACAATCGTAATTAATTCCAATTGTGTATGCCATGTCGTTCAACATGATTAATTAAAGGAATTGCAAGAATAACATATTAACACACCATATCGTAAAGAATAGAAATTTTATTTTTATGTTGATGTTACAACATAGAAACACATAAAAAACTATCGCGTGTTTGGTTTTTAAGGAAATGAAAACAAAGACAACATGACATTTAAAACAACAGGTTCCTGTTTGAGAAAAAAGAAAATAAAGAAGCATGACTAACAACATAATACATGAGAGTAGAACTAAAAATGGCGAACAAGTATTTAAGTATAAGTATTTACACAAATTAAAAAAATTTAAGGAAAGTCTGGAAATTTTAACAAGCATTTGTTATGTTTCTCCATATTTCGATTAAAAACTCCATTAAAAAATTGTTTAATATTTCGACAATTCTTTTACTCAACTTCTTTTTTACTGCAAAAAAATACTGTTTCTTTTCATTTAATGATTCCATAAAAAATTGATTTTAACTTATTTTGTGCAAAATGGTTTCTCCAAGCATGTTCAGACACGTCAAGTTTAGCTGAACAGGTTTTTTATAATTCTATTTTGAACATGCATGTACGTTCATATGCAACCACTTTGACACAAGAACAAAACGCAAAAACAAAATTCACGAATGCGGTCAAGTATGTATCTCTTTCCATTATCTTTTTCCCTCTCTCTCTCTCTCTCTCCTAAAGACTCCTGACTTGATGATTCAAACGTGATGTGTGTTAACCAGCCCTCACATTTCAACTTGTTGGTGTTTTTATTTTACAAAACTAGCTTAAAAGCAATTTGCATTGAGATTAAAACCAATTTAATTATTCTTATTTAGAAATTCAAGAAAAAAAAGAAATCTACATTTTACTGTAGTAAAATTTATTTTCATTTTTCTTCATTGCAATTTTTACAAAACCCCATGAGCAAAATGTTCTACACATTGTGGTTAATTTTAATATTATAACATAAATATAAATTGGATTCAGGTTGTGCAACAATATTTTTTCTCTAAAATCCTTTACAAAACAAAATGTCGATATGAGTAAAAAATAATATAAAGAACTACACGGAGAAAACTTTTATGGTGGTAATTAGGAATGTAACGATATGCCTTTGAGGCGATAGGAAAGCGATAATCGGGTTTTTTTGCAGTTTTTTTAGCCATTTCAAAAAATCTCATAAATTTTTCATCAGAATTTGAAAATTTAAACTATTTAATAAATATGTTTTTCCTCTTTCATCGTTATCGGTATTCGTTTCATCCCTATTGGTAATGTATTTAATTAAATTACTTATAATAGATTGTCCTTATAAAAAATTGTTTTTTAGTAATCTTAAACAAAAGTAAGCTAAGAATCTTATGCCATGTTTCTACGGTACGTGCTTCGCTCTCTATTCATGCTTCACATTCTAATCATGAACGAAGCAACTGCTTCGCCATACAAAATTTTAAGAGCGATTCATACTGAATCTACTTGCGAAGCACGAAAAATTTCTCTCTTCTCCAATTTTTATCGCAAGTTTATCTGATCTAGCTATAAAAATCGTTTGTTTCAGAGTTGTCAACTCGGTGCGTTTCACACCATTTTTGGTGCTTTTTAAAATATGTTCTGCGATAACAATAATGATGAAAATATTGACTTTATTAATTTGAAATAATTATTATAAATTTTTAATCTCTTTTTTAAAAGTTTTGAACAGAATTTATAAAATTAATTTTCGAAAATATATCATCTTGTACAAATGAATGCACACATAAATACCATGGCGCATATTCATAAATTATCACTAAGTGTTAAAATTTTGTTACTTGGTTACTTTCAGCAAGAAAAGTCTACATTTAATTATGGGTAAAGCTGTAACTAAATGCCAACTAAATAAGGATTGGTTTTTTAACTAGGTTTAGTTAAACTTTTGCCAAGTTTGTATACAAAAGTTTGTCGGAACAGCTTAGTTTTGCTTAAAATGTTGGTCTTTTATGAAATCATAATAAAAAAAATCACATTTCGCCGGAAAAATGCGTGTTTCAGACTGAGTTAAACTATGTTTAAGCTTAATAAACATTTTAAACACCCGGCCTACTACATACAAAGAACAGCTGATTAATGTTGTCTTATAATTTATTTGAATGGCAAAACCATTTTGGCGACCAATTTGTGTCACCCTAAAATACAGGAAACAATAAATACTCTTAAAATTTCGTAAATAATAAACTTGCCTTATTACATTTGCTACTTGCGTCCATTTATACTGCGTCCAGAAACATATATACAAAAAATTAAATAAATAAATTTTATTGAAAAATTATATTTTTACAGACCCCTATTTTAATTAATTTTTATGAAAACTATAAGCAAAAAATTATTTTTTAGAATTTGTATGCATTTTTTAGAACAATAATTGTTTTTTTAACAGCTTAATAAGCTTTAAAATTAACAGCAGAAAATATCGTTCAAAATATTATCGACATTTTGTTTTCTCTACTGTCAATATGGTTGCATTTCTTCAATCAGCTGAAAGCAGTTGCTAAGCTAGTTATGAATTATGAATAAGATCTTTAACTATCTATGGACTATTTTTTAGTTTCTATTTTGTTAGTTGCGACTTTAGTTATGATTTCGGAATATACCATTATGTATTAATATACAAATTTGTTTATTTTTTTATAAAGTTTTGGTTTATCTTTTTTAACTAATGTAAAAGGCTGTTTTATTGTTATATTTTTATTGAAAAAGAAAATAAATTTTTAAAAATATTGTAACAAAACGGTAAATACTAAAAAACTATTGTTAATTTTGAATCCCTACTAAATATTTAAATTTGATCTCTTTTTAAAAATGTGTGTATATTTTATGAAAATAAAAAAATGTATCTAGTAAGTACATATGAATGCCGAGTCGAATTCAACAAGGTGCACACGTCGATACAACAGTTACAACTCTAATAAAAATAACGGGAAATCCAATTTGTCAAAAAAGTTGTACATAATAAATAAAATATATTTTATTGATTGTTTTTATATTTCACGTTGTGTTTTTCAAGATTTTGAAGATATAAGAACAATTTAAAGGGCATAACTAAAATATAAGCTATTGAAAAACAACATTTGTACTTTGTAATCAATTTTAATAACAGTTTCAAACAAAATTAGTTTTTTTCTCAAACAATTTTAACTTCAACAATTTAATGTATGTAATTTAAACAAAAAAATTATAAACGAATATTTTTTGACAAATTGAATATAACAGCTGACGAGCAGTTGCATTTTACCTTGTTGAATTCGCCTTGAATTAACCCAAACTAATTTGTGTAAATGTTTTATGTTTGTAAGTTTAATTTTTTTTTCTTAAAACTCTGAACTTTAAAGACTGTTTTATTGTATTACAGTCGAATCTCGAAAAAGTTAACCTAAATATTCAAAGAGTTGTTAACTTTTTCGAACTATTCAATTTTCTAAGCGGTATTTAATTGTAAAAAATGCAATAATAAACAAAGATTTTTCCAAAATAACACATTTACTTTATTTAAATTACTTATTTTCAATAAATTAACTAAGATTTAATTTGCACCGGCTGGTTTAAAGTGCACAATTCATCTTGAACTGCAATTTACGATTCTACTGTATTTTTAATAAAAAAATATGCAAAATTAATTCAATAAATATTTTAAATAAAAAGAAAGTGTAAAATTCCTGCGTTTTTTTCTCCATTTTGGTGCGTTTTGAAAATGCAAAGTTGACAACGCTGATTTGTTTATTAAAGACAACTGTCAAATCGAAACAAGCAGAAAAGTCGTGTAAACACCGTGATTCATTAACAAGATTCAGAGAGCGCAGCAGGCGATTCGAATCGTCGTGGAAACATGGCATTAAGTATGTTTTTGCCCAGATCAGTGGTTGCCTATCACAAAAAAATTTTATTCTCAGTGTACTTAATAACGGCAGAGAAAAATTAAACCTTATTAGGTAATGTTATACATACTTATATAAAATTAATTTAGTTTTGAACAGAGAAAGGAAGAGAGGGAGACACAGAAATTGTTTGCAAATTGTTTTTGAAGTAGAGAACCATTTATTTGATTAATAGCTTTGATAGATTTAATAAAAATCTATTTTAATGGAAAAAGGGAAGTAACTAGTATCTAGTATAATAAATTGTAAAAATTTCACAAATGCCAAGAATTCAGTTTTTAAATCAAAGTTTGCATCCCCTGGAGATTTCTTTTAATACAACGAATAAGCAGAAATTTCAGTTCAATTAACGAAAGATTTATAAAAATTAATTTAACAAATGCATTTTTTTTATTTTCAGAAGCTTTTTTTAATTATTAAGAGTTTTTTGTTTTTCCATGTCGCTGAAGATGATTGTTTCAGTTCATTAAAAGTTGTTTACAAACACTACAAAGTGGCCGCTTTGACTCCATTTCTTGCCATTTATACTTAAGTTCCCAGTCTTTCGGAAGGTAACACGAAATATTACTTTTCTTGGATGGACTTGCAGCGATGTTAAAGATATCCGTCTCAGCATCCGTGGTTTCCTCTGCCTCTGAACACGCATTTCTTGCTTCATTTCTTTTTACGATTTTCAGTTTTTTTTCATTTTAAAAAGATATTTTGTTTTAAAGTTTAAAATAAATTTCATTTTTTAGGACGAGCGAAATATTCATAAGTTGGTACATATGTACCTGTCCATGTTTTACGACAACTTCTTTTTCATTGGCTCGGCGGCTATAAATAATTTTGTAAAATGAGCACAGCAAAAACCACAATTTTTATTTTTAGCAAACTTTTTTGCTAAAACTATTCTTTGAAACATTTTTTTGTAAGAAACTTTGCAATTGTGTGTAAAGGGAGTTGGCAACTTGCTTTAAACTTTAGAGTTTTAAAAGGCGTATCGTTATTTTAAAGCCATATTGTTTTTTTTTCAATTAAATTTCAATTAATTTATATATATTAAAATGTATTTTGTTATTTTATTTAATATTGTGCAAATTAAATATTTTGTTAGTAAAATTAATAGGAATTTTATAACGTTTTTGAAAAAGTGTTTTTATATGGTTAGGCGTTCTTTTTTTTTTTTTTTTTGTTCAAATCGTTGTTTCTTTTTTACCTCTTTTTCTAGCCTTTATAAAATCACCAAGTTTTTTGGATACTTGGCTGATATTCTTGCGCAAAATCCCCAAGCCAACCCATACACTCCATAACCTAGGGAGCGCAATAGGCTTTCTCACTGTGAATATCAGCAAGAAGCGGATATTCTTGAGATGTAGCCCTCAAATCCACCCTTAACTACAATCCCCACCCCACGAAACGTATCGGCGTTTCGTCCGGCCCACCATAGGACGTAATTAACGTTTTTTAATTTGGGATCTGTTTATCTGTGGGAACAAGTACCTTAGTCGACTTAAACAAAATTTGAGTGTATAGAACTTTTGTAATCTCCATGTTTTAAAGTACCCACAAAAAAGTTTAGATTAATTTGTACAAGTTTTAGGAAGTGATATCAAAATTTATTTTGCATTTTTCTTCAATGTGACCCTTGCTACAACTTGGAAGTATTTAGAAATGACAGCCATAAGCGAAGAGATGTGATGATTTTATAAGAATAAAAATATATTTTCAAAAATAACCTTCAAGGTTAAAAATTGCTTTCCTATAATACTAAAAAAAAAACTAATGGCCGATTTCAGCAATTTATTTAAATCAATTAATTTTTAAAATTCATCTTTCATGTCAAATAAAAATAAAATTTTACCTATGAAAATCTATGTTTAAATATGAATAGTATTAAAATAGAATTGGTGAAATTTACCAAAAGCTTTGTACAATGGGACAAACCATTTCGTTTTTTATTCCATCTTATTTCTACCCAAATTATTTCAGTGGGGACTATTTCGATTTTAATGAAATTTGGTGAGAAGGTTCCTTTTATCCTATAAAGAACATATGTATATGAACAAAAAAAAATTTTAAAATATTTTTTTCCAAAGTGGTGTCATATTCAAAATGTCATTATTCCGCCGAATTAGCCAAATGTGTTAAGCTAATTTCTTCAATATCTCGAAAACTGCTTTACATACGAAGATGATTTAAATGTCATTTTAAAGAGAATACTTGGGGCTACAAACCATATATTGAAAAAAAATAGTTTTTTTTATTTTTAATTTAATATCTGCAAAATATTAATTTTAAAAACGGATTAAGTCAAACACCTATTATTTTATTTGGCTCATTTTTTTATATTATACCTCAAACTGTTCTTTAAAAATCCTGAAACTTTGAAGGAGGTGGTTTTTTTTAAGATATTATTTTTTTCTTTCGCAACTTTTAAAAAATAATCTTAAAAAAGAATTATTCTTTAATAAATTATTTAAGCTTTATGTCACTTTTTTATACAATTAATTAAAATATTTTTATTTTGAATATTTCGATTTCCGTTGGAAATCTTCTATAATAAAATCAGAATGCTCCTAGATAGGTCAAATATATGGCCAACCCCATTTTATTATTTATTGCGGAATTTCGGTTTTTTAGTAATTTCAATAAGCTAAACGGTTTTTGAGTTACGCGAATATATGCTGCGCAACCTCCTACATTTTCGAAATAACGGTATATCTCGAAAACAAGACCTAACATAAAAAAAACCGTTAACACCACTGGATTCAGCGTGCCCGAATTAGGTTAAAACGCTAAGTGCTCGGCTTGTCTGTTTTTTTTTTTTGCAACTAGCACAGTGTACTTATTGCTCATAATTACAATATTGAAATTCTTTTTTTAGATTATTTTTTAAAGTTCGCGAAAAAAAAATGATCTTAAAAAAAAAACACCTTCTTCAAAGTTTCAGGATTTTTAAAGAACAGTTTGAGGTATAATATAAAAAAAATCAGCTAAATAAAAAAATAAGTTTTTGACTTATTCCGTTTTTAAAATTTAATATTTTGCAGATCTTACATTTTTCAAACAACAATTTTTTTTAAGAACAATTTTGATTATAGTTGAACTGTTAATTTTTAATCTCCTGATATTCTCCAATTGGGCTTGAGTTCATCAAATTTAATTTTCATTAAATTATTTTCACTGAGGAAGGAATTTTTTTTTACAACTTGGAATTTTTATTAAAATGTATTGATAATTTTTCTTGGCTGAGCTGGGATTTGAAACCGGGTGGATTTTTACATGTTTCAAGAATCACCACATTCTATCTTCAGAAAATCTTTGAGTTCTAACCACTGCACCACTGTGGTGCCCGCCAGTCAAATGTCAATTTTTTTAATTAGTAGTACTGGTTATTATCATTTAAATTTCAAATTACATGTCGCCTCCTTTCCTCCGTTTTTTCTTATTATTTCTGTCAAGACTTTGTCTTGAAAACCTGAATACATTCGTTTATAATGTTTTTTTTTGTCCACTTTCGTCGACATTTTTTTTTTATTTGTACAAATTAAAGTACAAATGTAAACATTAGAGCTTCTGCCATAGCTATTTTTTAGGAACAATTTTGATTTTAGTTGAACTGTTAATTTTTAATCTCCTGATATTCTCCAATTAGGCTTGAGTTCATCAAATTTAAATTTCATTAAATTATTTTCACTGAGGCAGGAATTTTTTACAACTTGGAATTTTTATTAAAATTTTCAATATATGGTTAGTAGTCCCAAGTATTCTCTTTAAAATGACATTTAAATCATCTTCGTATGTAAAGCAGTTTTTGAGATATTGAAGAAATTAGCTCAACACATTTGGCTGATTTGGCGGAATAATGACCTTTTGAATATGACACAACTTTTCATATGTTCATATATGTTCCTAATAGGACAAAAGGAACTTTCCCACCAAATTTCATTAAAATCGAAAGAGGTCGCGTCCCACTCTTGGTCGATTTGACATGGAATTACCCATATGTTTTCCTTTTATTTATCGAACAAAAATGTAACTAAAGTTTTTTTTAAGCTTGGGTCAACTTCAGCAACAATTTGTATAAAATTGAAAATGACGTTTATAATTATTTTATTTCGATTTTAACGATAATTTTAATAAAATGCTTTAAAAATTAATAATAATTTACAAAATTTGCAAACAGTTTTTTAATGCAAAATGTGTGAGCTTGTGAAAAAAATTGTTGCCAACACCAGTTTAAATGTTGCTGCCTTTAATGAACGAAGCTTTAAGCACTTTTTCCATATTGCCAAAAAAATAACAAATCAATCTTCATATATTAGGCTGGGTACAGAAAGTGCAATCTACATGCAGTCTGTTTCAATGCAACCTCAAAATATCAAAACGTTTTGATGTTGATGCAATCTGGAATGAATGAAAAATGAATTAAATTTGCTAGATTGCGTAAATGCATTGCATTGTGTGTACCCAGCATTACTAGCATAGTCCGGCGTGCTTTGCTACCGCCATATATGTACTGAATTTAAAGCTTTTGCATGGATGGGAAAATTTGTAGGTGGGCTCGCCCGATTTGAATAAAAATTGAGTTTTTTCTAATTTTTTCAATATAATGCCCGGTGGTAACATTCAATGATTTAGTACCACTTCTTATAATTTTTGCAAAAACAACAATCTCTCTGTACTCCGTGACGATTTATCGATATAAAAGATTTTATAGAAAACACTAACAGAGGAGAGAAATTTTTTTTTTAAATAATGGATAACGCCTTTCTACAGAAATGTTAAAACCTTTTTAAGGCTCAGAAAAGGCGCCCGTATACGGCATGTTTTTGTCATCTGACATGTCAAATTTCCCACTGCAAAATACATACATGTCGTGTGTAACCTTTTTAACTTTGCTTCTGGTAAAGTCAGATGCAAAGTCATCTGACAAAATTTCAATTAGAGCGTGCTCTATTTTCTTCTGACAAACCATCTGACTTCAGAAATCTATGCCGGGAAGAAACCGTCAGCGGCGTCCACTATTGACGATTTCATTAGCCGGCTGAGGTTGTTATTTTACAATACCGATAAATGTATGTTCTTTTAACCTTTTAATAGAAATAACGTACATACATAAAAAAAAACGTTTCATTATTATACCCAAAATTGTCATCTTCGAATTTAAAGAAAAAAATTTTATGATGTCTGAACTCTTTTACGGCGCAAATAAAAATGTTTGTAGCGGCTGCACGTTATTTTCAAACCGAGAACTACTTTGGTTTCTGCAATAACTATGCGAAAATTGAGTTAATCGCTGCATTAGGGTAGTATGTTTTAGCTCTTGTAAGCAGCCAATATATAAAAGGCTTTAAAAAGAGGTTTTGACCAATGTTACAGTGAACTTCTATCGCACTTGATCAGCCAAAGAGTTTTAAATTAAAATTTGAATTTTTACTTTTTAGAAAAAAGCGGCACGTCTTATTCATATATGTATATCCGCTGTAAAAATATAAAAACATAAAATATGTATATAAAACGGTTGGCTAAAAAATTATTGTTCACGGGCCTTTAATATTGAATTTAAAATGTTTGCTTCTGCTGAAACTTTTTTAATTTCGAGCTAATACCCTCTTGTTGATCTCGTAAGAACTATGAAAGAAAACGTAAATTTAGATTTTCTTAAAAGTGAATATTTTGACTTTGTCCCTTTAAATTACAAGGTACAGGTATATTAAAGCAATTTAACAAATTTTTGTATCCACGTTTTGCCAAATAATTGCAAACCCTTCAACGAAATTTTAATTAAAATTAAAAAATTAACTAAACTTATCTTATGAAAAAACAAAATATTGGTTTTTTATGTTCGTCAATATATTTCCACTTTTATAATATTCGACATTTACAACATCTCCATAAAAGTATCAAATACTTTATTGTTTAAGACAAATTTATAACCATCTTAAATTGTAAGTGTCTTTATTTTTAAAATGCATTACTCATTCAATATTTATAAAAAAATTTCCAAACTTACTTAAGAAATTTAAAGCTAATGGAACCCATTTGTAAGAAATATTCATATTTTAAATCTTTACAAATCATCAATTTTTGTCATATGAACAAGTGTTTTACTGTACTCCAACACATTTAAGTCTCTACCTGTCTTAAAACTAATTATATTATTGAAATAATAAATCTTAAGTAATTTAATGATTAATGCCAATTAATTAAATTTAGGAAAGTAGCAAACAAAGCTTTTTATATAAAACAAGACATTAAGTTAAAATGACTCGAGTTGTTCTACAGCAGTAAATATTTGCTTTACTTTATTAACCAAAATGTCTCGTGTAATTTTCATGATTGTGTTCGTAAGTGATTTTTTCTCATCAAATTTTAATATTCTTAATAAACATGCAAACTTAACGCACAATGAAATTTAAGTATTATGGGTTTTGTTATAAAATATACATTTGTTGTTAATATTTTATATGTAAATTTTAATAGAGTGCCACTTTAGAAGATTCAGACGCTGGCAGTTACAGTGGGGAGTAGAAATATAAAAACGAAATTTTTCAGGAAACCCATTTCTATTCTAGTTTTATGAGTACTTAATTAATTATGGGTTTTTCTTTTCTGCAAAAAATACCACCTTGCCAAGCCAGTTATAATGCTATTTGTTATTTGACAAGAACTAAACACATGTTATCCAAAAGTAGAGTGCCATGTTTTTACAGCCGACAAAATGTTTGTTATTCCAAATTAAAGAAAAAAACTTAGTTTGCTCGAAAACAGTTCAATGTACGTAAAAATTAGATTTAAAATAGCGTCAGCAAACCTAGTAAACGCTAACATAGTTGAAAATTTTAATATATTTAATATTTCATCATCATCATCAGATAAAGACGATGAATCCAATAATTGATTTATTGTAATTTCTGCACATATAATGGATACGGTACCCAATAAAAAATGGAGCTTCCAACGAAGCAGGTTTGTAAGGGAGAAACATAGACGTTTCGCTTACCTTTGCGCTGACGGAAGACATGAATTTTATATGGCGATTTCCCACTTTGAAGCAATACATTTTTGGCACATATGTAAAGCGCATTATTCAGCGCATATGAAAATTGTTGTATGTAACGATCGGCCTTACACACTGAATGTTTAGGTACAGTTATGTTTTAGTATTCTCCCTTACAAACCTGCATCGTAGTAAGGGAATGCCGTAGCACTTGAAATGATATTTTTTTATACAAGTTGTTGAGAGTTCTTTCACTTAATTTGCTGCATTTCTGTATTCTTATTGCGTAGCGCATAATTTTGCGCTTATTTTTTTAAATGTACCATTAGTGCTTCGCAAAATTATTAAATTTTTTATTGGGTAATATCAATATTTTAACCTTATCCTTTTTTTTTGGCGCCCTATGCTCCAGTGGGAGTTAAAGGAACATATATATATATATTAGGGCGGGTCGATTTTTTTTTTTTTTTTTTTTAAATCGTATAGCAAAAACTTAATCTACATGAAATTCTAAGAAAATTCTCCGAAGAAACCATGGGTCTAAAACAAAATCCTAATCCGCGCCTCTCGACTTGAAAATTTGGCTGCCCGCCTTGGAAAAAAAATTTTTTTTGAAAAAATAGCTTTTTCCAAAAAGAAATCGAATTTTTTTAATAAAATGGTTTAGTAAGGTTATTCTTTTGCACTTTATATTTTTTTACATTGAAAAAATTTTCACCCAAGTAAAAAAAATTTCAAGTCGAGAGGCGCGGACTAGGATTTTGTTTTAGACCCATGGTTTCTTCGGAGAATTTTCGTAGAATTTTATGTAGATTACGTTTTTGCTATACGATTTTTAATTTTTTTTCATCCATACAAATCGACCAGCCCTAATATTTATCCTTTCAAAAATTTTAAACATACTGAAAAATTTTCTTTAGTTTTTTTTTAAATAAAAAATATAAACATGAAAATACCGTTGCCAGTGCTCATGTTCTGTAACTCTCGCGTCGATAAACTTTTCGATTGAAATGTGTGAAATGAGACAAAAATGCCATATATGCAGCTGTTTTTCTCACTAAACTGTGACAGCAGGTACTTGCTGTCACGTAAGGAAATTACTCGCCAATTTTGAGAAAAAGTGTGTCTGTAACATTTTTGTGAGAAAAGTTCCCGCTTTTAACTGTCAAATAAACTCACGAATAAAAATGGGGAGAGACAAAATTTTAACACTAAAAACAATTAGAATTGCAAAATACAAAAAAAAAAGAATCATAATACATATTAAATTCTTTAAACTCTTTTGCTCCGAATTTTTTTATAAGATATACGCAAGTTTTCAAAGCTTGTTTGCAAACAACAAACATTAGATTCACGATTTGCATTATTTGGTATAGCCAACGGTTGCATTTTCGCCGACGTTGTTGGAAAATTTTAAATTGTAGCAAATTTTGGTCACCGTCAACGATATGTGTTGCTGGCGTTCTTAATGTCTGAATTGTCACATCGGCTTCGAGTGCAATGTTATGGCATTTATTACGTAACGGCGTAATCTTTTTTGATTGTTTTCGACATGAGTTACAGACGCACTTTTTCTCACTTTTCGAGAAACGATGGAATATTTTGTTTCACTTCTTTTCGATGCGAGAAGTTCTCACTAAAGTTACAGAACATGGGTACAGATTGCCGAATTTTCGACGTCAAATTTTGTATGGTTTTTTTTTGAAGTCTTTTTATGAGAACAATTTTATATCACCGAATCCACCTAAATTTCATTTACCTGACAACTAGGGTTTTTTCCCGAGATTTCCCGTCCTGGGAATTTCGATTATTTTCTTTCCCGTTTTCCCGGGATTTTTGTTGCGGGATCCCGGGAAATAAAATTTAGTTTTATATTCTCTAAAAATTAGCATCTGTTGATGGGTTGTCGATTAGATCAATAACAAGAAGTGAGTACGTTCGTAAATCAATGTCTACTGACGCAATAAATCTACCAAAAGCAGAATGTGCCGTGCAACAGTTGATAATTAATAAATTTAGTGAAGTGAAGAGTTAATAAAGAACATAAATTCAAAATAAGATGCAGGCAGTAAATTTTAATTGTCCATGGACAAGTTTTAAAAATAGGAGATATTCAAAAATATCGCTCCTTTATTGCAGCAAAGTCATATCTACAAAATGGCAAAATGCGATTAAAGTTAAAATGTACCGATTTAAAGATACATATATTTTGCTATAACTTCGGTTCAGTTTGAGGTAAAAACCGATGTTTTGTTACGAGAAAGTAGAAGGAACACTTTGCTTAATTAACTTAATATTGAAAAAATAATTTTGAGATATGACGATATGTTTATAAGGTGATAAACATAAATTTGTTTCATTTTGTGACGGCTTATATAACTGGAAAGTGCTGGGAAACAGAAATAAAAAAAAACTATGGAAACTCGTGTACAATACTACAACATACAATACAAATAAAAACACATTGTCCTAAATATTACAGGTGGATCTGTAAGAAGAAGTCCGTTTGATGCTATTTTTTGCATGAACCTTGTCATACATTTGACTGATATTGACGTTGTTTATAAAAAAGAAAAATTACTACGGATTGCGAATTAGAAATATGCAACAACTTTAAACATTTGCACTTTAAACTACTTGTCCAATCTCGGTAAAAAAGTGAACGAAATGTTTCGGAAACATGGTAATAAGTAAATAAAATAAGAAATATACTCTTTGCCGACTTTCTAAACGCATTGAGTGTGTCTTAATGTTATTTCCTAAGCTGTTAAAAAATGTTAATATATTTATAAAACATATTTATTTAAAATATTTTATCTATTTTATTAATTTACTTTTTGATCTCAAAACTTGAGTACCATAATTTTTGTTTGTTTTTATTATTGTTTTATGAATTAAATTGTTATGTTTATGTTATCTTTTTATCTTGTATCTAGAGCATAATGATACGAAAAATGTACATATAAAAGCGTAAGGCAATAATAATTCAAGTTTCCGTTTCAACCTTTAATTAATTTTTGGGAGTACTTAGGCATTTCTTTTACTTACTTTGTAAACAAGTTCTCTTACGCTTTTTTTAAAAAAAAAAGTTTTTTTTTCATTAATTTAAAACAAATTTACTTTGTATTATTTCTATGGAGCGGGATCCCGGGATCCCGGGAAATTTAAAAATGTTTCCCGTTTTCCCGGGAATCGAAAAACTCCGGGAGAAAAAACTCTACTGACAACCTACCATTAGTAATGTAATGTTTTCTTATGTTTTTACTTTATAAAAAATAAAAAAATAACTTAAAAAGCTTTCTACTGTCCAGATTCGGAGCGATTTTTTGCCTAACTTCGTCTGTTAGCCCGATATAAACAAAAAATTACCTGTTTCACAGTGCATTTTCAACACTGTCGATGTATACGGGACATTAAGTGCAATGACTTATGCCATTATTAAGGGTAATTTTTTTAGGATAAGACATGACACCCATTAGAGTTTCAAAATTATGTTTTTGTAAGTATTTGCTATTTTATCTGTTTTAATAATTATTTTACTGCAGCAATTCTGCTACAGTATCACTCATCACTGTCCAAAAAGCATTGGTTTAATATTTAAGAGTTTTTATCTGCTAAGTTTCAATTCACATTATACGAATTTTGTCGTTGCGATTATTGTCGTTTCCTCTTTGAAGTCGGTAAACATCAGACATTGTACGATTTTTGTCGTTACGAACAAAATGAATCGAAGAGTACACTCGCTTGTGTACCCCTTTTAATTCCTCTCTCCCCTCTCGACCATAAGGTAAGAATCGCAACGACAAAAATCGTATAATGTGAATGGGCACTAAGTAGGTACATATGCATGAATCAGGGTTGTTAATTGTGACGATCTTTCGTCATTTTGACGATTTTTGTTCTACATGCGATTGCACTTTTCGATGAAGTCATAATCAAATGTGAAGAATTTATCTATTTTCGTGTAAAAATGCGAATTCCCATTTAATTCTGTAAGGAAAGTTATTCTAAGTATAGTTGCGTGTTAGGAAGTAAGAAGTTAGTTCTTATAAGACCGTTTTAGCAATCAAGTCTTGAGCTGTAAGGAGAGAAGGAAAAAGCGAATGCCATTCTTTTCCTATCTCTTCAAAAAACTCAAGACTTGACGGCTAAAACTTGAAGAGTGTGAACCATCACTTACTTAGTTTGGAACTTAAATTGGACGTAATAAATCGTTTCAAGTCGGGTAAAAAGACTGTTTAATAAGGGCAGAGCCCTTGGTTTAGCACATTCAACAGTAAAAACAATTTGCAAAAGCGATAGCGCTAAAAATTAATCATTTAAAGATAGCTGGAGTTAATAGCAAATGAGATTTAATTTTTTTTATTTGTTTCCTAACTACTTAACCCTAATCTTTTTGTGAATATGGATAAATGAATTAAATAAATTTTTGTTATGCATTTGTAAAATTTAAAATTTGAATATTTGTTGACGATTTTGTTAAATGTTCGTGACGATTTTGACGAATTTTGTTAAAACTTTTGGCGATTTTTGAAGAAAAAAGTCCAACAACCCTGAATCCAAGTAAACAATCTCTTGATGAGAGATGACTCAGCTTGTCTTTAAAATACAATTATTAACATGATCTTTTAATTAACTATATGAGGCATTATTTGTGAAGCGACACACCAAAATAAATATTTTGCCGAAATTCCTTTATATGTGGCCTAAATTACCTCGATTTAAGGAGAGCTTAAGTGTTGCCGTGTTGGGAAAACGGGTTTTCTTTAATTATTGTTTCGAACTCGAATCAAATTAAGCAAAAAATGAAGATAAGAAATTATTTAAAAAATCAAATGGAATTGAAAAAAAGATTTTGCAAATTGGAAATGAATTAAATTAAATTGATTAATTTTTTTTTTACCAAGACCATTTTTTTCCTTTAAGTTTTTACGAAAGTTATTCATCTCAATGTTTAAGAATGAGAGCTCCATTAGTTTTAAAGGTATGCAAATTTTTTACAGGCGTAACGCACTTCAAAACCGGAAATGATAATTTTTAATTCCAATTTTTCTAACTAATACACAATTTTTTTTTTAATCCGAAATTAGCGTAGAGTATACTTACTCATAATATTGCTATATATATTATAAAATTATTCTAACTTAGACACAATATTTTTGTTACCGAATGGTGTCCTAATTATATTGTAACTGTTTTAAAATGGGATATCCTCTAGTTTAAAAGTAATGCAAATTTATGTCAATCAGCTATGAGGTAGTGATTTCTAATCCCCCTAGTTTTATAAGGTTCAGAGTCCCCTTAAAGAACGGCGATAGTTGTTAGGTATTTTAAATGCAAAACAAAGTGAGGTCGATCATACGTTTGACCCGTCTACGGCCATTCTGGGAGCTGCGGTGGACAATTTTTTACAATATCATAAAATTATAGAGTTTTTATGAGATCGCCTTAAGATGTGGAGTCGGAGTTGGGGTGTTTGTACAGGTGTCAGAGTTGGAGTCGCAGTATAAACAAAAACTTGCGACTCCTAAAAAAATTTCTTATATTTTCCAAAATAAAAAAATGTTAAGAGAGTCTACCTTAAAAATTAAGAACTCATAAAATAAGGACCAGTCTACTTTAAAAATATAAATTACTATATCGTAGCTCGTGTTAAAATTAAAAATTTTTAATTTAAAATATCGATTTGAAATTTTTACTGAATCATTTTCATTAAAAAATAGAGTTTATAAACAAATAAGGAGAAGTCTCATATACATTAAGTATCAAGGTTTGAGCAGGAGTTTGAGTCGTACTTAACTTAATTTTCGGCAAATGGAATCGGAGTTAGAACTACTTTTTGACGACTCCACAGCCCTGCCCTTAAGCAACGATGGTAGGAGAAAGTATGTTTAGAAAAGTTGTCGGGAATGAAAAAATAAGGGTGTGGCCCCTTCATTTAATCCCCTTAGAAGTGACTCTGTGGCAGCTCTGGAGTTTATTGTCGTTTTTTCCTTTTTGTTTCTTTAAGGTCGATAAGTGTCTTCTTGCCCTCGTTTATTTTAAATAGGTAATTTCCGGATTTGCAAAGAATTTTTTTTTTCTATTTTTTTTTTGTTTGTAAACAATTTATATAGAATCACATATTTTATTTTCTTTTTACTTAATTTATTTTTAATTGAAAACATTAATATAAAAAAAATGTTTTTCAAAAATGGCAAAACTTAAGCGCCACATAACCCGACAAAAATATATCATACAAAAAAAATATTTGGAATACACATACAATAATACCTCATTTGTGAGGAGCCACAGAAGAAAACATACTTTTTTGCTTATTCCAAATTTTTGTAAAATTAAGGTTTATTTATTTCGGCCTCTTTAAAATAGCATGAATTCGGAAATTATTTTTACTATCAACGCCTACAATACAAAAATGGTGAAAATTTAGTTGATTTTTGGCAACATTTGCACTGTTTGCATAACAAAAACTTATGTCAGTGTGTTTTGTTTTTGGTCTTTTTTTTTATTTTTTTCTGAAAATCAATCACAGTTTTAATTTAATTTCGTGTGACATCTGATGCCAGTGATGAAAATCCGATAATGAAATTGTTAGAAAAAATTTAATGAAAAATGCAAAACACTTCGGCAATGTTTATTAATTATTTAGATCGACTTAAATGACTCCCAGTAGCAGGAAAGGAATTTATACAAAAAGAACAAAAAAAGTAGAATTCATGTCGGTTTTATATCTGTTTAAGTTTATTTTAATTGAAGTTTTATTAATGAATATTTCACCTTTTATTTAAGAAAACAGTTAAACTTTACGAAAAAATTGTCAGACTATGAAAAGTGTGCGTTTTGATAAAAAAAAGTTTAACACATGAGTCTGGCCAAACTTTTTTTCAACGTGTATTGAAAATCAAAACATGCGTTAGCCGGAGGCTTAAACACAACAGAAAGTTTAATCTTTTTTTTAATTGATTTAAGAATTTTATACTTATTTCAAGAAATTTTGGGATTGATTTTTGAAAACTATCCCATTTAGGATTGTTTTGAATACGTTTTAGTGTTATTGAGTGTGAATCGCACTTAAAGTAATCATAAAAAACTTAACTTCATAAAATGATTGGTGCAATTAGAAAGTTAAATGTTCTTCTCAGATGCTTCTTTGCTTACGGAAAACGCTTAACATAAACTTTTTTTAAGTTCCTTTAAATTATGCACAATTTTAAGGCAAACAAAAAAGTAAATAAATAACATTTTTAATATTACATCGTTTTTATGACTACTAACGTCAAAAAAACTAACCCACAAATTATGCCAGACAGGATAAGCCTGACGGCTTTGTACCCACATCAAGTTAATTGCAAGGCTGTCATATTCATAACAAAGAAACAGGGAAATAAATAAATAAGTAGTATTAGACAAAGGACCTGACAACAAATTCACTGGCATAAGTTAATAAATTTCCAAACAGGACTTAGTAAATAATTTAGATTATTTAAAATATATAAAAAAATACAGTGGAATTCCCTATGACCGGACACCAAAAATAAAATACGTCCGTACAAGATCAATGTTCCTTCAAAATAAGTCAATAGATTCCTTTTAAAACGCTGCAAGGATCAGCTAACAGTGCATGTCGATGAAAGGTATCTGTTCTCGAAGACAGCACTATGTATGTATTTCTCGTTGCCATTTCGCTCCAAAGCTATTTAGCTTTTAATACCTTATTCTTTTAAGTCCTCAATCTACCTTTAATTTAAGAAACACAAATTATACAACTTGATAAGAATTTGAATGCAGATGATTGTCATTGCCTGGGAGAATTTAGGCCATCACATGGCACAAATAAAACTTGATTGTTAAGAGCATTTCTTTTTTTCATCAACTTGTTAGAACAACTTCTACACAAAAGCTTGCTCACAATTACCACAACAAAAAGAAGTGAGAACAAACGTAAACAGTCGATGTTAAATGAATAAGGTAAACATTGTGTAAATATTTATATGCATATGTAAATGTAAATGCAAATGTAGGTCTACCCCGAAAGTATAATCTCATACACCACAGTATTTACAGTATCAAAAAAAAAAATTGGGAACTCTGGTTACCGTTCCACCGGCATTAAAGAAATAGTAATTTTTAAAGTGACTAAGAAAGGCTATCTCACCAAATGCCCGAGCTGGAGAAGGATAATGCTGCTAAGAATGCTCTATAAGATAATAAAGCTTTATAAATTGTAGATTATCCATAGCGTTGTGGGGCGAGTTGCGACAAGAACAAGTTGCATTTCTAATGGAAGATCCTGTGTTGGACACGCAAATAGCCTGAGAGTAATCATCGAGCAATCCGTGGAATTACGCTCTTCCCTTAAACTAGCGTTCATTGACTTCGAGAATGCTTTTGATAATCTCTTACTTACAGCAGAATGGGCGCCGCGCCGCACATTGGTTGAAGAGTGGCCAAAATTAATTTTTTTCATGTTCGCCGCTTTGGATAATTTTTTGGTATTTTGTTGTCAGATATCTGAATATTATGATTCCGTAATATTAGGCTGATATATTTATTATTTGTTTGGATAGACACGCTCGAAGTTTAATATGTTCGCTTGTTTAAAATGGCATGCAAATTTACTGTATATTCAATCTTTTGGTACAATCACAGTCAGCTTATCATTTGACTTTGTTGTATATTTTCGTAAATGACAATTGTCAAAGATGAGATTTGCATTAAAAAAAGTTGGAAAAAGTCCATATAAAAAATTTCATAGAACAAAATGTAAACAACATCAAAATTTTAATGTTCATCAACTTCAATAGGCTGTATCTTTTTAGCGCTGTGGAGCGCTGTTTAACGAATGATGTCAAATTACAGCTTGAAGTCTCAGCTAAAAGTTAAAAAAAAATTCAGCTGCACATATTTGCACTTTTCCAAAAAAAACAGTAAAAACTATAAAGTGATAAAGTAACAAAACATGAATTTTCGTTCATGCTTGTTGTTGTTGCCACAATTCTTAACTGTTTAAAATTATTACAAAATGTAATTTACATACTAGTCAATAGTGTTAATTATAAATTTCATTTTTGAAAAAAGCATAAGCTTCAATTGAATTTGAATTGTTGTTTACTAATTTACATTAAATTGGCAAGTGCAGTGATAAGTGGTGTATTATTAAGTGATATCAAAATTTTATTTTATTAATTATGGAAAATTTAACAATTTCTTATTTAAATATTTGCGAAATATTGATTGATACCAAAATGGATATTGATATTACTGTCGAAGTCATTGCAAATAACAATGAAGAAATGACTGCTGAGGATGTAATGCATAATTTTTTATTGTCTTCAGACCCATTTATAAACACATTTCGCTCAAAGCTGCAAATCAAAAAATTGGAGTACGATAATGATGTCAAAAAATTATTAAAAGACTATGCTTAAAATTCATATTCATGTTTTTTCTATTTGTTTTTTCTGTGGGAGGTGGGCGTAAAAGTGGGCGGATCAGGTATATATTTTCAGGAGCCCATTCTACAATTATAGTATTTATTTTTTAGTGAGAATTGAGTTGATACAATCAAAATCAAGGGAGTTATGCCACTTTTTCAATACAAGTTGTATGGGAGGTGGGCGTAAAAGTTGGCGGATCATTTTGATTTTTCCATTTTTTCTTGATTCAAACAAATAATGCCTATGTGCCAAGTTTCATTGTCCTTCGACAACTTCTTCTATTTTTAGCCGCTCGTTATATGAACTTCAACCAATGTGCGCCGCGCAGCGGATTCAGATTCTCTGACATATAAGACAAACTCCGTTTGATAGAGAAAATGTCCGCAAGAGTGGGACTAAAAGTTAACCTCAAAACGAGGAAAACATTACGCATAAATGCACCAACTACTTAGCCATTCCTTTTAGGACTTCAATGTGTAGAAGATGCAACTTCTTTTTGTTATTTGGGTTGCACTGTTTACATAACCAGAATGTGAAAACCAGATTGGACAAGGCGAGATTCTTTATGGCGATCCAACCAGCTATCTACCAACACCAAACTCAAAACCTTTAATTCCAACGTAAAATCTATATTTCTGCACTCAAACACATCAGTAGCATCCAAATTTTGTAAACAGATGTGTTCGTAGAATCCTACGTATATTCTGGCCTAAAAAAACAAGCAACATCAATCTTTGGGATACCACCCACCAAATACACATCTAGTTCGAGATACGTAGACATAAGTGGCTCTAGATTAACCATACGCTTAGAAAGCTACCGGAAGACATTCGCAAAATGAATCCCAGGGTGAACGACATATTGGAAGGACTGCTCATATCTAAAGGAGACAGCTGGATACCGAAACAAAGATTTCAGGACGCAGCTGTAGCGAAATAAAACGTATAGTAAAAAAAAGGGATGATTGGAACAACTTTGTTGACAGGCAAATTTTCAAAAAGAACAGTCATGGACCCGCATAAATAAAGATTTATGTAAGAGATCTTTGTGGACTTCTACATCTGTATCAGATTTTTCACCAAAAAACAATTTGAGGGCGGGGGTTGAAAAGACACCTTTGGGAAATTTTAAAGCTACCAATTTAAATCAATATTAATTTTGCCATGACATAGTTATCGCCGTCAAATTTTATATAAGAATACCCATATTTAAAGGAAAAATAACACAATGAAAGCATTTTCCATTGGTCAAATATGGTCGAGACCAATATAATTTGGTAAGAGGATTTAGGTTACAATAAAAATCGTAATTCTTAAAAACAGAATTTATTCGTAAAGATTTTGATATGGCAACTGCCTCAACATATCTTTTAAAGATCTTAATTACAAACATTCTTTTAGTATTCAACATAAACACTTTTTATCAGACTTGCAACTTTACTTATACAAAAATTTAAGCAGTTTGTAAAAATGTATCTAAAATTTTAGTGGGAATACAAAATTTAATTTAAATGATTTCGTTATTCGTGCTTAATTCCCAATTTTTATTATTTGTTGGAAGAATTCCAATCAATTGTAGTGGGGAATGTAAGGAGAGATAAACTCACTGTTTATTGTTGATGTTTTTGTTAAAACTTTGATATGGTTACAAGTAGAACTGTTGCTGTAATTCTTATACGCTTAACAGTTTTATTTGGTTTAATATCTTTAGTTTTTCTAAAATCTTTATGGATGAAGCTTCCTGATGTTCTGGCCTAAGCAACCAGTGAAATGCGCATAGAAATAGCTTATCCCATCAACAATAAATTTCAATGTTTTTATGAAATAATAAAAATTGGGAACTAAGCACGAAAAACGAAATCATTTTAATGTTTCTAAAGTTTTTAAAAATGAAGCCTTTATTCATTTATCTTTAACTATGCTGTTTATAACCAGGGCAAGCTTTAATATTCACAAAATGTTTATAAAATATGCAAGCAAAAGTGCTTAAAAAAACGAAGAAATCTGCTCTCAAATATACAATAAATCTTGCGTTATATCACAACAAAATTTATTAAGATTTGGAAGCAGTAAAAGCCCATAAATACTATACATTGCTTACTTAAGCGCAGCATTGCTTTCAAGATGCGATCAAGTAAGGAACGATTAAATTTAAATGTTTAATGCCCAATTTTCAGGATGATATTTAAATCTATAGTAAGTTAATTTTCATATAAACTTAAATCGTATTTAAATTCAAATTGATTTTTTGAGTTTAAGATAAAAGTGTGGTAGCACCACTAAATAAAAAAAAAATATCATAAAAAAGTGTATTTATTTACAAGGTGGCCTCAAATAACAGTTGTCTGCTCTTGGTTTTCCTGTTGTTGTTGTATTGGTTTAATATTGAGACTACCTTGATAAGTTTTTCCAACGAAAACTTAAAATGAATTTAAATGTACCGCATCGGTGAATTAATTTGCATTTAATTGTTTAGAGAAGAAAAGAATTTTGTATTTAAAACGATTTTAAATAAAAATGTGTTTTAATATCAATCCTAAAAATTGGGCATAAGAGTAATAGGCAACAAACAGAAACTATTGCTTCTAAGCGGCTAATCTTGAACAAAATTCGGAAGTGATTCCATAAGATAAGTCTCCTTTACAAAATTACTTCTAGGTAAGTAGTATTTTTTACTGGGATACCAGAAGTTTTAGTAAAAATGTTATTTAGTTTTACAACCTGTTCGCCTCTAGACGAATTCATTACAGGCAATCTCGGCACAACAACCAATACAACTCGTAAAAAACACAAGCTATTTGTTTTTGTAAAATCATTATACAATGTCAAAAACAGAAGCAAAACAAAATGTGGTCTAATCACCGCCTTCGATATCGAGTAAACTATCGTGCCGAGTAAAATATTGTATTTTTCTGCATACGATAGACACAGACGTATCAAATGAAAACTCAAATTACAATACATTTCATTATACATATATCTTGTGTCATGATAACAAAATAAAAATATTCCATTTATTTTGTTCGATATCGTTTGCGGTGATTAGAATCCTGTCCACCATAACAAATTTGTATTTTAAATTCAGTACGCTTGAGATTTCAGCGTAATTCAATATCTGTATTTATTAATTTTATCAAGGTTGGCAAAGTTGATACAATCGTACATTTCCCATACTTTTTGTCTGTGTACCGTTTTAATTAGTTTTTGCAACATTTATGAGTGATTTATCTAAAATTTTAAAGAGAGCTTTTTTTGTTGTCATTTAGCATTTTTTTTTTTGTAGAAAAAGTATCAAAAAATTATTTTAATTAATTTCATGTTATAAAATTCCTTCCTTCATTAAAAAAATTTAATGAAAATTAAAATTGATGAACTTGAGCCTAAACAAATTTTAAAAATTTGTACAAGAAAAAAAAATATTGAAAATTTTTAAACAAAATTGGCATATTCAATTCCTGATCTTATTGTTATGGTTCTATAGAAATACAACACTTTTAAAACGAAAAATCTTATGGTTTAGAAAAATTCAAAATTTATGAGAGGACTCCTTAATTTATTTTTTGACATTTTATATCTAATTTTGTAATATTTGAAGATTTTTGACATCTTCTAGATGGGTTGAACGTATAACCAACTACACTCTCTCTGTCATCTCCATCACTTATTTATTACAAACCTATCCGCTTTCTCCATTCCTTAAGGGGGCTCCCATACAACATTTACAATACAGACTGGAAATAACTATACACAGAGAAAGATGTTTTTTGCTCAAACTTTATGATATGTACATATATTAAAAACGAAAAATAATATTATACAAATACATATTGTCCTAATATGTTTTTTTTTAAACCTTAAAAAAGACACAAGAAGCAATTTTTAATTATTTAAGTCTTGCAAATGGATAAACTTGTTTCATCTGGTAAGCAAATTAAAAAGCCGCCAGATAAATGTTTCACTTATCAAAACAATGATCCTTCACAAAAACAAAATTTAAATCTTGGGTTGAAAAATGCTCCAACATCATCTTCTAAGAACAATTTCCAAAATGTTATATACTTCCAAAAGTTCTGGCTCAATTCAACAATTGGACAATATAAAAAGTGCCGAATTGCTTTCTGATGTGCGTATAAATTCAAATATTCTAAGCCAAGAATCTAATTGTATTGATGATGTGCATTCTAATTACATGTCTCAAGATGAATATTTTGAATTGGCGAAATCTCATATAATATCGATTTGAAATTGTTAAACAAAAAAATACAATCCTAATTCAAAGGGAGATCTAAAAATCGATTTATCTAATTTAATTCCTGTAGATATAAGACCTAGTTGTTGTCAAGATAGATTTGCAATTTTGGAAAACTAAACTGTCGAAACAAATTCTTATAATGTTTAAAGTGATCTTGTGACGAAAAAGCCAAGAAATATTTAACAATTTTGTCCACCTATTTTCCTATTTGGTGTTAATATTAAATCTTTAGCTGATCAAGGGACTCGATTTTAAAATTGTGAATAGAGGTAATTATAAAAGTAAACTTTACTTCCAGGATGTTGCAAGACATTCTGAAATTATACGATTACTTAAAAAGAGAATATTGAATCATATTCATTTACACCTTCATCCTTAAGGCTTCAGTCGCTTGTTCTGAATAGGATTGTACCAGATACCGTCCACACTGTTTCTAAATTTAAAACGCAATATTCAGAAAAAAAAAAAATTTAGAAACAGGTCTTTTTTTAATTACTCTAAAGAAGGGTAAAAGTTTAAATGATATATCAAATATCAAGTGCGGTTCTTGTTCAGTGCTCGGTTAATTAACCCTTAAATGCATACCGTACCATATATTGTACTTGACTTACTTCTTTATTATTCAATTAAATTAAATGTACTTTAATCAACTGTTTCAGCTTGCTAACAATTTATTTTATTTATGCGAAAGCTGTTAAAGTGAACTCTGATTATAATCCATGGTCCTGACCTCATGCATTTAAGTGTTAACCCAATAAAAAATATTTATCATTTTGCGAAGCACTATTAGGCGCTACGCAATAAGACATACATAAATGCAGTAAAGTAAGTGAAAGAACTCTCAACAACTTTTATAAAAAAAAATAACATTTCAAGTGCTACTGCATGACCTTACTACGAAGCATGTTTGTAAGGGAGAATACTAAAAAATAGCTGTAACAAAACATTTAGTGTGTAAGGCCGATCGTTACATAAAACCATTTTTATATGCGCTGAATAATGTGCTTTATGTGTCCAAAATGAATTGCTTCAAAGTGGGAACTCGCCATATAAGATTCATGTCTTCCGTCCGCGCAATGGTAAGCAAAACGTTTATGTTTGTCCCTTACAAACTCTTATTAAATAATTAAATAAATAAATAAATCTTTCAAGAAACAAGCTTTAAAAACTTGTCCTATTTATAAGAAACCACTTATCTTTCTATATGCTTATTAAAATATTCTTCATTTCTTAAAGCACTCCGCAAAGACCAGGGAGATAAAGGAAACAAGTTAAATATTTTTTGTTTTTGCTGATGTTTGCCAAAAATACGAAACAACATAAAATTTATTTTTAACGAAATGGTTCTGGAAATGTGGCGTGAATGTAAGAAATTCTACTTGATGTGGTATGACTAAAACGGCTTTTTTTCTTTTTTTTCTGGTGAGCTTGATTGTTTAAGTATTGGCGGAGAAATGGTGGCAGACATGGTTGTTGTTAAATGTCCTTACATAAATACAAATGCTGAAACAAGCAAACGCAAACAAATACTTACAAGAAAACATAACCCTGCAAGCATTTCTTATCACAAAAGTTCGGAAAAATAAAAACACATTTCCAAGATTGTGTTCTATTTGGGTTCCATGGGCAATCATGGACTTGGCAAAACAAAATGTGTTATGAGGTTATAACTCATATAAGAGTCATTTGCGCCGACTATTATGTCATCTTTATAAGTTTTGTTCGGAGAGGAGGTTTATATACAACCCATAATGTTGAATTCTGAACAGTACATAACAAAATTTCGCCGATATATTAAAGCCATTATAAAAGTAATCGTTGCCAAATTTTATGTTGCAACATTTATAAGGGCATTAATACTGGAAAAAAATTAGTTTGAGACAATTTTAAGTTTTATAAAAACATAATGGGATAGTTTATGAGCACAGAGCTTATTCTGGAGAGAAGTTTTTATTGGAGCCATGTGAAATTAGGGACCGATTCTCTTTATTTTCAATAGGTTTCGGCAATTGAAATGTATGTACCAAGATTTATTAAATTATATTCAATATTGAGACCTTCACTTAGCGCACAAGTTACGATGGACAGACAACCTGTCAGTCGGATGGACGGACGGATATAGTTATTCCGACTCAGGAATTGACTTTATACTCTCTCGAATACTGGAGTGCGGGTATACAAAATATTATTGAGTATGAAAACATTTTAGATTTAATTTAATTGGGATACAACTCTAGCTTAAAGTAGCATCCGCATGCTTTAACATTGGCCACTGTTAAACAAATCATTCTAGACTTCATTCCATAAGGCACCGTTTTTCAAAATTAATTTTTAAGGATAACTCGTCAGATGTTGCATAGCTTAAACAACAACGATTACCTTGTTTGAGGCAATATTTAGTAAGAGTCTTATACCATTAAAGACAATTTAATTTTAAATAAATTCATGACACTTAAAGTTTTTGGCGAAACTATTGTTATCACTTTCATTTCTACAACTGTGGACCTGCAAGAACAATCCAAGCTCATCAGGATTATCACAGTTTTTCATTCGTATTTTGCAAATTTTGGAGCCAGTGCTTATAAATCAATATTGCCAGAGAAACATTTAATGTAACCATACCGAACCAATAGTAAAAACGGGCTAAAATGGATTAGATAAAAAGGACAAAGTTGCAAATTTTTTAGTTTAGGGCCAAACAACTTTGTTCGTTTCTAAGGTACTTAAAAAGGACTAGATCTAGCCCGAAAAGGGCTAACTTGGCATCACTGATAATATGCGTCCTCTTTTTATTATCTTCCAAAAGTGACGAAGCAGAGTGTAATCAGACGATGAGATATACCGTTGTGTCCTTAATTAAGGAACTTTCACTACATATATTGGAATAACTTGAAAACGGTTGACCAAATTCTGTTAAATAAACCTAAACTCGGCAACAGCATTATCTTTAAGCCGTGCTTGCATTGTTTTAATATTTGCCCTGTAGTTTCAGAGATATCGTTGAATTTTTGAAAAAAAAACGAATTTTTTGTTCCTTAAAAATTCTTAAAAAATAAAATAAAATATCTTAACATAATTTCGAATGAAATGAGGTCTATTTTATTGAAGTCGATGCACAACTTTTGATTTAATACACAATTTACTGAGAAAACTGAATGTCGATTTCTAGACCGCATAAAAAAGTTAAAATTTGATCCCTTGTGTTATCATCAATCGTTCCAAAGTGGCGAAGGAGTAACGCATGGTCATTTTGTTCTTACAAAATAATCTTCGAAATGCTTGGAGGGCATTTAAATGTAAATGTATTTGATGTTGTTGGTTTCTGTATTGGCGGCATTTTGGGCATTTATGAAGATTTATGTTTTGTGTTTTTATGATTTAATTAAAATAAAGTGTTGTTTGTTCATGGCATTTTTTCCTATTCTTTTCAACTCTATTCAGTTTCCTTTATTTCCATTTAAACGCTATTGTTTGCATCTTTATTGTTTTTCTCATTTCCATTTTTTTAGTCTTATATTTTTATTACCCTTTTGTGTTTTAAGGGGGGGGGGGGAGAGAGGGCTTTTATGTTTAGCTAAATATTTATATGTGCAGATTCTCAGCAAAGTTTGCAAGAAAGTATGAAAATGTAGGAGTCGGCAGTAATAAATATGTAGATTTTTTTTATAAACACATATGTATCTAATCATGTACACTAACATACGTGTGTATCAGTGTTGCCAGGGAAAGAATAAAAAAAATTACGCTTTTTTAAAAAAGTTGAGTTTTTTGACAAAAGTTGCAGTTTGAAATATTCTCTCAATAAATTGTAACTTTTGTACATAATTTATATAAAATAAATATTTTTATTGCATATTTCAGTGATGTTAACAAGACAACAAATTCATTTATTAAACAAAAACATAATAAGAATAAATCGCTACCTTAGGACAACAAGGTTATATGTGCCCCCTAGACTACATCTAAGATAGAACCTTGTTATTATTGTGGTCACGAAATAAAGATAAACCTGTGAAAACGTTATTCAGTCTATATAAGTTTTTGTTGGCTAAATAATTCCTTCACACACGCATTTGAAAATAGAATTACAAAAACTAACATTTGGTTCATTTGCAGTTTTTCTAATGGTGTTTTCTTTTCTTAAAAATAATAATGCATTATAATTGTGTAATATATTTATCAGGTTACACGCATCCTTACACAGTAATACATATTTTTTAAATTACAATGGAACAAAATAATAGCTACGTTTTACACTCAACACTAATGTGTATTTAACGTGTTAAATATTGAATGCAAAGTTTGTACTTATAAGCGATATCCACCACGGTTGTAGCAACTTTTAACATTAAATTTTATTTGAATTCCAATAAGCGTTAACCACACTGATTTTCAATAATTGATGATAGTCCCAATTTACAATGTGACAGACAGAACGCAGTCAGACACAGTTTTTAGGCGAGATAGGAAAAAAGTAAAATGTGTCACGCATACAGCGTCGCCCCCTTAACTAAACTTCGTCTGTCTGCCTTCTGTCTGTCACATTGTAAATTGGGACATAGGATGTTGTTAAAAATGTAGCGGAAAAAAATAATAATTAAATAAAAGTAAAACAAACGAAAAACAAAATTTGTTTTTATCTATCACAATACAGTACTTTTCGCTTATAGTCCACTACTATTGTTGCAAAACTTTTGTGGACTATAAGTGAATTAGGACTGTTACCGATTTTTTATTAGCCATTTTATGGATAATTATTATAATAAGTGAAACCTAGTATAATCCACATTTTGGACAAAAAAAAAATTATTTTCATCAATAAAACCACTCATATTAACGCTAATGTGAATGGCAAGGTACCCGGGAACCTTTGGCATTTTCAACTTAATTTTTTTTTTTAATAAAAATATCTTAAACTTCTTGAGAACTCCTAACTATTTATACATTTTAAATTATAATTATTTTTTAGCTTAAAACTTATTTTGAAAAGGCGTGGTGAAGCAGTTTTCATCATGTACCCTTAACGGTATAGCAAGGTACCCGGCTACCTTCATACATTAAATGTTTCTGTACTCGGTCAAAATTTAAGATAGTCTAAAACAATGCACATAAAAGCATTCAATTACTGCATATTTGCAATAAGGGAAATCACCGGAGTAATATTTAAAAGTTTTTTGTTTCACATTTGCTAACTTGAATATGCATAAAGAAAAATTTACATTACATTTTTAAAACTTGCATATCTTAGCATTAATACGTTGCATAGCCCAGTGCGTATACAAAAACTTAAAATTTACTGAAAATGATCATCTTTTTTAAGTCTCCGAGTTTTTTTCCTGATTATTTACATATATTTCGACAAAAAATATGAGTTTCCAATAATAATTCCATATAGGTACCCGGGTACCTTGCAATGCTGTTAAATGTGATTCTTTTGCCATTCACATAAGGGTTAAAAAAAAGAAAAGTTTTTTTAAAACATAACCAAATATGATTAATTTAAATAAATAGGTAAAACAAAAATCTTTTTTATTAATTAATTCAAATGCTTTAAAAGCTTACAATAAAAACAAAAATGTAAATAACTTCAATGATTCCTAAGCCGTAAGTATGAGATGAATTTAAATTCTTTGGATGACGAAATCCAAGCCCCATCTATCAGGTCTGCTTACTTGTACAAAAACAAAAAACGATTCTTTTTAGTTGTCAAAAATTTACTACCACATATACAAAGCAAAAGGAAAAAACGTGTATGTGTGGCATACCATAAACGTATACATGCAAATGTAAGCAAAATGTAAACAACTTGACAACTAAAAAGAACATAAACAATTATCATCGGGCTTCTTGCGCAGACCTTTTCAATGGGCCTTGACGAAATCAAATAACATAAATATCAATTTCATAGGTTCTTTACATAGGATCTTCACCTGACAATTTTTTGTTCTACCAAACGTCAAAGTCTATATAAAACAACTCTGGTATTTTTATCAACGTTTTATTTTTGTTTTTTTTTTTTTTTTTTATGTATGAAGTTTGATGTTTATTATGACCAAAAATTGTCAGATGGAGACACCATGTTATGAAATATAAAATGCGAAATTTGGCATTTATAACCCCGTGCCTCCACTTAGAAATATTTATTGCGGCGTATGTCAAATTTGATTGCTCCATTAAATTTGCGACGTTTAGACTGCATATTGCCATGAGTGGCAATCCATTGCGCAATGATTTCTCTTCTGATTGCTTAGCAAGTATTGCTTAGCAGTTATTGCTTAGCAATCTGCTGTGAAATGAGTTGTCATTTATCTCACACTTCATTTCTCTGCTCGCAGTATGGGATTTACGTCTAGGCCTGTTAGACCTAGGCCCGGCCTAGGGCGGCATAATTTAAAGGGCGCCAAAATTTGGGGATA
This sequence comes from Pollenia labialis, assembly GCA_949318255.1. NCBI lineage: Eukaryota > Metazoa > Arthropoda > Insecta > Diptera > Polleniidae > Pollenia > Pollenia labialis. The sequence continues at coordinate 126,791,637 of OX439142.1, read as the reverse complement.
AAAGATTGTAAGGGGAATTTAAATTCGAAAATTGATTTGGCCTAAGAAATTTATATTTAATTATACATATTAAGTAATTAATTTGTTGAATTTACTTCTTAATTAGAAAGTCAATTTAGATGGTTATCGATTCTGATCAAAGATTGAATAAAGGAAATAAAATAATATTCTTAAAAAACCTGTGAATCTTAACGATTTTATTTTGGTAAATCATACATAGCTAAGATAATTTTTTTCCACTGCTCTCAAAATCTCTTGATTTGACGGGAAAATAGCTAAATTCCTATCACTGCTAAAAAAGTTTTAAATAATATTTCGGTGGTTTCTCTTTTCAATGATAATTTATAAATAACGAAATAAAATTGTGAATGTGTTATTTATTTATCATGTGTGTGACTGATTCTGATTAATGCTCTTGCAATATTGTCTATTAAAGCCCATCTTGTGCGATAAGTAAACTATGAAGATCTAATTCATGTTTTTGCCCGAGCAAAGTCCCGAAAGACTAAATTAAAAAAAATAAGCGCTGATTAAAACAACTTAATTATTTATTTTTGAAAACTTTTATTTTTCTAAGTTAACTGCATACATACATATGTATATTAATTTTTTTTGCAGTTTATTTTGTTTAAAACCTCAAATTTTGAAAGAAAAATATAAAATTTAAAAAAAAAATTAAAATATGTATGAAATATAAGACTGATATGGCACTGTCAAATATTTAAATAAAATAGCGTATTATGTGATGATGCCGATTCAAAGTTTCCCTTCAAATAATAGTGGACTACCTGAACCATTTTGCTCAAATGGACTACTCTATGGAGTGGTCCAATGTAATGCGATGATGGACCATGTCATTGTTAAAAAGTGTTTGTAGTGAGATGACATGTCTTCGTTTTTAATTGACTTGTTTTCGTTTTCAAACGAAGTAAAAACTAATCCTCTTGTGTATACAGTGAAGTCGTTTTAAGACTACTCCTTTGTAATCAAAAGCAGGGTTATATTTGTTATATAAGAACAATACCTGCTTGCATAAAAAAGTCCTTAGCGCAGATGCAAAAAAGGGTATTATCTCACACTCAATTATAACTGGGGATAAGAAATGGAACAAATTTGCCATTTACTATTTACGACAACTTCTAACATTTTTGCATATTTTTTAAAATAGAACAAAAACCCGCGAAAATGGTAACACACATGGAACATTATTGTCAGAAAAGAAAACACCATAAGGTTAACAATTTTTTCCCAATAATCATAAGCATTTTAATAGGGACTCAGTTTTGTGGTTGAGAAGAGCGTGATCATGTCATTCTTTGTATAAGGCGCTCTCGTCAACAAAATAAGTTAACTATAGAAAAACCGTCTTGGTCTTGCCAGACCAAATTTATGTTTTGCTTGCAATATTTTTCGAATATAACAAAAGATCAAAAAAAAGGGACGTGTGTTCTATAATTAATACCTGCTGGATCGAATGAAACTAACTTAAATTCGATTGGAGCAAATACGTGAGGTGAAGTTCTATTTTTATGTAAAAGTCTATGAAATTACCCTCTTGGTCTGGCCAGACAAAACAATTTTTTTTGTTGGCAAAATCTTTCAAGTAGGATAAAATATCAAAAAAAAAAAAACAGAAACGTGAATTCTATAATGATTTGTTCTAAATAGACAGAATCTTGTTTGAATCAAATCAGAAAACCACGGCCCTTTATGTCCTTCTTTCAATTTAACTACAAAAACCAAACTAAAAACTCGTTTCAGCCGTGGTAGATGCAAAATCCCAATGTGCGAAATTAAAGACTATGGCGCGTACTAATAAGACAGAAACTAAAAAATAGTTATAGATCTTATTCATAATTCATAACTAGCTTGGCAACAGCTTTCAGCTGAGTGAAGAAATGCAACCATGCATATTTTCAGGTAGTGAAAACAAAATGTCGATAATATTTTGAACGATAAATATTGTAGTTAATTTAAAAGCTTATTAAGCTATTAAAAAAACAATTATTGTTCTTAAAAAATGCATACAAATTCAAAAAAAGTATTTTTTTGGTTATAGTTTTGATATAAATCAATTAAAATGGGTGCCTGTAAAAATATAATTTTTCAATAATATTTGGTGACTAAAAACACATCTCTAGTTTAGCTTTTTTTTTGATGTTTTTGGACGCAGTATAAATGGATGCATATAGCAAATGTAATAAAGCAAGTTTATTATTTACAAAATTGAAAGAGTATTTAGAGTTTTCTGTATTTTAGAGTGACAAAAATTGGCCGCCAAAATTGTTTTGCTATCCAATTAAATTATAAGATAATATCAATCAGCTGTTCTTTGTATGTATTAGTTAGTTAACATTTAGTTACAGCTCTTCCCATAATTAAGTGTAAACTTTTTCTGCTGAAAGTAACCAACTGTGATAGGTACTTAAAATAGTTAACACTTAGTGATTATTTATGAATATGCGCCTATATTTTCGATGACTTGCTAGTGGAATAAAATAATAAAATTGTATTATCTAAAGTTATAAGCATACGATCAATAAAAAATATATTTATTTACTTTTTATTTAATTGGATTTTTTAGCTGTTCTAATTGTGGTCTAGCCAGACCAAGAGACGAACTTATTGGTAAGAGGTTACCGATAATTCTAGGGTTAAATTAGATAATCTGTTTTACAAGTTAGTTAAATATTTTTGATTTAGGATAGCATTTACTATTTTAGTTATTTCGTAAATTTTAGCCTTTTTTTTAATAACTTCAACGAAATATGATTGATTTTTTTTTATATGTATATAAATTTCATTCGGAACTTGTTTTAAATGGATAATATAGATAAAGTGCAATTTAGTTTGAAAATACAGAGCTGCTTTCAGAGACAGGTAGTTCTTGGCTTTATTATTAATAACTTGAGTCCTTTTTTAAAATATTACTTCGTTATGCATGTTACGTCGGCCCTTCAAAGGTTACAAAAATTTTAACTAAACGGCAACACAGATGTTAATGTATTTAAGCATCTTGGGATAAACATCAATACATTATTAACTTGTTTTTCGTTGTCATTTGGTTTCTTAGTTTAAGGCTAAACAAATTATTATGTCAAACGTTAATTAGCAATTAGTGTAGAACCAAATGAGGCGAGGTTAAATAAGAGAAATGTTGCATTAAGAATTTTACGTAGAATAATTAGAACTAAACAAAAAAAAATAGTTGCAAATATTTTGAATATACTCGTAGCAAACGTTAATAGATTTAGGCCCGTTTTCACAACTTAGCGATAGCTAACCTACCAGGTTGAATGAACTTAATTTACTTTATCGCTCACTGTAGGTTGAAGTAAAGTTTTAATAATGGAACACTTTTTATAAGGCCGTTTAAAGTCTAATTTAAGCTATCGGTAAGTTGTGAAAACGGGCCTTAAGACTATTAAATTAAAATAAATACAAACTTAAATACACAAATGTAGAAATCATAAAATGTTATTTTTTTTTTTTTTTTTTTTTGTTTAGTTAAAAAATATTTACCTCTCCGAAAAATATCCTTGAAGATAGAAAGTGCTATCTTAAATATATGTATATTTTATTGAAAAAATTAAAATACTATTTAACTCAAAAGAGTTTTTATATTAACTTTAAAAAAAGTACATAATTGATATCAAAAAAAGATTTTAAAGAAAACATCTTTTTTAATACAACTTCTTTTTTGTTTATCCTCTTTTAACAAAAAAGTGCCGATTTTAAAATAACAACTTTTATTTAAATGTAGATTTTCCTTAATTCATTAAAGTCACATTAATACCATTATAGCCAACACAACAATGTAACGCAATAAAACACTTTGTGAATTGCCTAAATGTTTTAAATTTAAAATTAGTGTATTTAGATAAAACGATTAAGTTTCTAATCTAAAGTATATATAAAATAATATATTTTGAAGATAAATTTACTTTTATAATTAAAACAGTTTCTTTTATTTTTACCCTACTCGTAAAAATTTATAATCTTTACCCAATATGCTCTCTGCTAAAATCATTGTTGCCAATTTGACGGTTTTACCGCGATTCTAGCGGTTTTTACGTGCCCATCGGGAAAAAATTTCCGTTTTGGCGGTTAGCGGGAAATCTAGCGGGTTTTTAATATCATTAGACAATACAATTTTTGTTCTAGGCATTTGAAAATTACAATTTTTATCTCAAAATAAGAGATTTAAAATATTTGTTTTCAATTAATGTAATTAAATGATAATAAAAAATTGTTTTTGTGGAAAATAAATTTGTTTCCGCAATAAAAAAAATTTACAACGTTTAAAGAAGATTTTATAAATTTTCTTATTAGAAAGTTAAATTTAAATGTATTAACAAAACCGCCTTATTTCGAGCGAAATATTTGTCCAGCAAAAAAAAAAAACTAGACGTGATAGAGGAAAAACTGAGAACGGACTTGAATTTATTTAAAACAATTTTTACGGCAGATCAAAATATAATTTGGACTTCAAGAAATATTCTTGACATAAGTACGGGAAAACACAGAAGTAAGGAAAAACATGTAAAATCAATTAAAATGGATAATCATTCAAAAAAACCAAATTTCGATCTACCAAAAGGTTAACATACAATTTGGTTTAAGGATTGATGTTTGACTATTGACGTCAGCAGTCGTCGATGGCTGCGATTGTAAGACGGCAAATCCATCTGAGGAGATCGAGTTGTTGCGATCGAAACATGTCATGGTAACCTGCCGGCCATATTAAAAATTTTACATAATATTTAGATTTTAGCGATATTTGTAAAACATTTTAACACATTCGGCTGCAATTAAATTTAGCTAGTGCCTGCCAGAAAATCAATTAAATTTTTCATATAATAATAATAAGCGGGAATAGACGCTTTTTATCATTGAATCATATTTTTCGCAGTGTCAAACTAATGACGGGAAGTCCCGTTGTGACTGATCACACTCAAAAACTCAATTAATTTGACGTCAATGTTAAGCTTATACACGCTGTGCGGGAATTCCCGCAATTTGTTTCATTGAAGACGTTTACACAAAAAAAACACAGCAAAGACATAAGAATGATGGATTAATTTAAATGGCAATTCTCATGTTTAATTGGAGTTTGGGTGTTAGTTTAACCATCCAGCAACTCTATTGCTGTGCAATGGTAAAAATATATCAGTTTGACCGTTAACAAATTTGATTTGAACATAAGCGGCAATTCCCGTCATTAGTTTGTGTGAAGGCCAAAGAACGACGGGAATTCCCGCAGTTAAGCCATTTAAATAAACATTTAGCGGTTTTTGAAGTGCGATTTGACGATCTCTACAGCAGAGCTTCTACGCGAGGAATTCCAAACAAAAATCATGTAATATTTCATAGAAGTGTAAGCGCTTCACTCCGAATTCTCCCTTACATTATTGCTTCCGAGGAAGCATCAGTTTTTGCTGGGTACTAGTGAAAAGCGTTGCTTTAAATTTTTTATTTGCTCATTCATTCATCAATGTGAAAAAGCATACAGAATAATAAAATAAATTGAATGTCTACAGCAGTGTTGTCAAAACTTGGTAACCCAAAATGGCTAAATTTACGGAAAAAATGGTTAACATTTCATGGAAATCAAAACACATTAAAATTCAATAACAAAGCAGAAATAATTCAATAAAAGTTGTCTGTGATGAAATTGTAAGTTAAGATCAATTTATTAAATAAGAATTAACGTAAATTAATATTTTGATAGTTTTTTAAAAAAATTAAATCGTTGGATGTCGTTATTGATTATCTCAAAGGAATAACTCGTGCCTATTAGTTTTAAATAATTTGAAGTTAAATCATAATCACGACAACATTTACCCAACCATTTGAGTCGACATCTACAATAAAAAACCAGTAAGAAAGTATAGACGGTCAACCCCGACTATATGATACTCACACCACTTCGGAAGTGAGAGCAACTTTAAAGTCATTTCTGAAATTTCTAAAAAAAATTTGTTGCTGCCTGCATCTCTTTATTGAAGTACTTGTAACCAGAAAGAACCACACTTGTAACCAGAAAGAAACACAATTTTATAAATTTAATATTGGAATACTGTTCCTTTAATTTGAAAGATGTTTCATCATCATAGTTTATAGCGATTTTCAACATTTGTAAAAGTTGTGATTTAAATTAAAAGCGTTTAAATTGTTAAAAATTGTCATTTTACTTGATTAATTTTTATAATAAAATCAAAATTATTCTTTTAAAAGAAAAAAGGCAAAAAAATGTATGGCTAAACAAGTTTAAAACTGGCTAATGGCTAAACTTATTTTTAAATGGCTAAATCGAGTAAAATCTTGCCACTAAATAGCTAATTTGGCAGCACTGGTCTACAGAACCACTACAATCGTACTGTTTTATGACGAAACACAAAACACTACAAAATTGGGGTATACACGAGGTGTCATAAAGTCATATGTCTTAAACTAATAACATGAAAAAATACGACTGTTGTGAACAAACCCTCATAATTCAATGTGCTTTTTTCAATCAGCTGATTGAAACCAAATATGAAAAATAATTATTTACCAAAAATAAAAATATTTTTGAACTCTTATCCATGAATTAATAAATTTCCTGACTATTTTCTATTTTTCAGACGAAAATCAGAAATTAATATTATTTTGTTTGTTTACCAAACAGCAGTGATTTGTTGCAAAAATTGCCAGCAGCAGGTTAAATTCGGATGTTAACCGGGTTAATCTTGACTTCAACGGCGACGGCTTACAAAAACTAATGCAGCTTGGCACAGCCGTTAGGCGCAGGTCTCTTCGGATTAATTACGACAGCACAATAAACGTTGCAAGCAAAGTTCCATTTATTTAAGATACTTTTTGTTTACAAAGCAACAACAATATATTTAATCCATTGAGAATGTTAGAACATTAGGACAATATAACATGATAGCACAACTTGTGAATACCCCAAATGTTTAATAGTTTTGTGAAAACAGTTATTAACAGTATTGAGTGCCCCGGTAGGCTAGCTGGTAGTGAGCTAGTTTATCAGCCCCGCAGTTGCCGGTTCGAGTCCCGCCAGAGACTCTGGTTTCCTTCCTGCAGACAAGCGTAGAGCTTCGCGGGATTAGCTTAGGGAATAAAAAAAAATTAAGGCCCACCTTTAATAATCTTAAGTTGGCTTAAGCACTTGAGCGACTACATGCGATTCATATGTGTCGAACCATATTAAACTTAAGAAATCTGTATGTGTTTTTTTATGAAACTGGCATTTGCTTATGCAAGGTGCGAAACAGATCGCACTTTCCGTACGGAATAATATATAAAATATTTTTTTTATATGTTTGTTTTTTAAATACTTTTTCAAATTTTTTTTTTGTTTATTTTTGACAGTAGCTTAAGCCAGCTTATGCATATTACAATTGGGCCTTTTAGGGCTTTAAACATTGACTGCGAGTCGTCAGTAATGGCGGTGAGTGTTAAACGGCAAACTCTTCTGAAGAGATACTTTAGTTACTATCGAAACATGTCAGGGAAACTTGTCCGTGAAAACCTGTGTTCGATACCCAGGTCAGTCAAGAATGAAAAACCATTAATAAATTTTAATTCATTGCGTGTTGTAAAATTCCTTTCTTCATAAAAATAATTTTATGAAAATTAAATTTGATGAACTTTAGCCTGAATAAAAATATTAAAAATTTGTATTAAAAAAACCATAATCAGCTCACTAAAATGTATACATTTTCACAGGAAATTTGTTCAATAAACCTTTTATAAAAAAAAAAATTTTTTATAAATATGGGGGTAAGTCTATACAAATTCATTCATTTTTGTCTATATATTTTAAATTTTTCATACTCTAGTGACAACAATTTGATTTAAAAATACCTTCTTAATAAACATTCCTTTCGTTCTCATAAAAAAAACAACTAAGAAAAGTACTCTTCATATGCGCTATATTTGTTGTACTAAGAATATCTGAAATTTAATAACCCGTGTGGCGGCTATTTACAAAACACATTTTCAGGGAAAATGTTCCTTAATAAAAGTCTATTAAATTTTAAAAACATTTGTGAATACAGGGGTAAAACTTTATCCAAAATTTAGTTGCCTTAAATAAGACTTCAATTTGATAACAATTTACACATAATTAACTTTAAATAAGCCACACATCTAAAAGTTGTATATGTATGCACATACAAATATCCGTCCTGAAGAAATATTTGATCAATTTTTGTTTATACTCCCAAATACATAAAGTGGTTTATTATCCACTCTTGCAATTAACTTTAAACAAACAAAACAGCAACGAAAAAAAAAACTTAGAAAGGAAGCAAAAATCATAAAATTTAAATTTTATTACATACATACATACATACTTTAATATTTTATATGTAGTTTCTCTTTTATTCTACTATCAACTTTACATACTACTTAAGTTTCGGGATATTTGTGTATGTTTGTGTACCAAAGTTTATTGTGTATAGATTACTTTATACCAAATGTATTTTACTCAACCCACAACCTCTAACCAAATATAAGATTAATGGATATTCCTCTGGGAGTGAGGTCGAAAGAAAGGAACAAAAATAAAAACTAATGGACCAAACTCATACATGTAGAGTTTGTATTTATTTCTATGTGTCTTTTTTTATAGTTTCCACCACTAGCGGTGAATGAGGGTATACTAATTTTGTCATTTTGGGTGTCATTTTTTTAATATCCATCTAAGATCCCCTAAAGTACATATATTCTGGCTCCTTGAGTAACTTTTAGTCTGCGTGTTTAGATCACGTTTGTCCTCGAACGACTCAGAATAATAGAGCAATTCTGCGGTCAAACTTGTTCGGTACGAAAGAAGCTTTGACCCCATATGTTGAACAACCTCCTTAAAAAATTGACATTTCTGTTACAAAAATTAACGCAAAGCGATGTCGGCATGTTAATATATATTGCATATGATTAGAAATTATCCTTCCAAATTTCTTGAAGATCTGTCTATAATTTCCCAAAAGTTCCAAACAAAGCTAATTCTCCGAAACCGAAGTACACTTAAAACCGTAACATATCGACCCCTTTGCGCGAAATTATCGTATATGCCAATTTTTTTGAAATTTATTTTTTGATGCAATCTTGCTCTACATTCAAAGAGACGTCACCTGGCAAAATATTTAAGGCGAATTCCACTTCGTATTATCTTACCTTATCTAAGCACATGCATATTTTCATTTTAATATTGCAAGTGAAAGCAGATAAATAGAAAAATTGCTGTTCTGATCAATTTGGTATTTGTAACATACGATAATTTCGCGCAAAGGGGTCGATATAGTAGAATATTTTGGTATGTTATAGTTTAATGGGACTAAAAACCATACAAATAATTTCGTGACAGCCATTCTAAAATTTACCACAGCTCCAATATAAAAACCCTCTTGAAAATCACTTGAATACATCTAAAGGCCTAACCATAATGTGCTTGAGTTGGCTCAAGCAAATGAGCGAATACATGTTAATTATATGAGGCTAACCATATTGAACTTAAGGAAACTTTTTGCTAAGTTTAATGAATCTGTCATTAGCTTAAGCAAGGTTTTTTTTTTTTTTAATTTCCTAAGCTAATCCCGCGAAGCTTTTATGCTTGTCTGCAGGAAAGAAACCAGAGTCTCTGGCGGGAATCGAACCCGCAAACCCGGCGCTAATAGACTAGCCCCCTACCAGCTAGCCTACCGGGGCACCGGGGAGCGAATCTAATCGCACATTCCGTACGGAATCAAATGTTTTTTTATTTTGTTTTTGTTTTTTTAAATACATTTGAGTGACGTTTTGTTAATTTTTGACAGTAGGTTAAGCAAGGAAATGCATATTATGGTTAGGCCTTAAAACATGAACGAGTGATGAAATATTAATTAAATTATGCCAAATTAGGTACTTTTGGAATCGACTGTAATTTGCCTAAAATCGCTACGAACTATAATACTGCAAGGTTGTTTTTGTAAGTACTGCAAGTTCCTCCTGAACCAACTCTTGAACGATTCTTACTCTCTAGAGTGAATCGAAGATTCGGCCAAGACGAATAAAGCACTTTTGCTTGTTTTAAACAATATTATATGAGAAAAACCATAAACAAAATAGTATTTTAGTCATTTGCCTTATATGTAGATAAATGTAAATTGTTTTTACAAAGTAGTTTTATTTTGCTTATATATGTATGTATCTACATTTATGCAAAAAACTTCTATTTATATACTAAAGACATACATCAACATTGTCGTAGTTTTTGCGCAGTAATGTTGAAGAAAAAAAATTTTAAAAATGTTTTTTGCACTACAGTCTACATTCCACTGAAGCATAACATTAACAATGTCGATATATAATATATCATGGTTTATTGTCATAATGTTCTAATATTTTACAATGGTTAAAAAAAATTGTTGTTGCTTTGTAAACAAAATGTGTCTTAAATTAATAGAACTTTGCTTGGTATGTTTATTGTGCTGTCGTAATTATTTAGAAGAGACCTGCGCTGAGCGGCTGAGCCGAACCGCATTAGTTTTTGTAGCCGTCGCCGTTGGTGGTATAGTTTTATCCGGCTAGCATCCGCATTGAACCTGCCGCTAGAAATTATTGCAACAAAACACTTGTGGCGTCAAATTAGATCGGCTTAGGATTCTGATGTTTAGTAAACAAACAAAATAAAATTTGTTTGTGGTTTGCGTCTGACAAATGGAAAATAGTCAGGAAAGATCTAATTTAATTTATTAATTCATGGATTACAATTAAAAAATATGTTTTTTTTTTTGTAAATATTTATTTTTTATATTTGACTTAAATTCAAAATAGCACACTAAATTATGAGGGGTTGTTCACAACAGTCGTATATTTTCATGTTATTATTGTAAGACTTATGACTTTATTACACCTTGTGAATCCCCCAATAGTCTAAATTCTTTAACAACACTAAATACAACCAATCCCTTGAAATACATTTAAGAAAATGTCTGTCTGATCAAATCGAATGGTAAAAAAAACATAATATTTATAAAAATAGATTTGGCATTTGTAGGCCTTTCAGTCGTAGATTTACCTCCTTACGCAAAAACAGTTGAAGTTCACATTAGTTGACCAACACGTAGAAACACATACATTTTTTGTTGACCAACACGTAAAAACCCATTCACTTTTGCTGGGCTTAATATGATGGTTAACTAATGTAAACTTTAACTTTTTTTACTTTATGTTTTAACCACATTCGAGACAGCAGGCTATCTACCGACTTCAATATGTCACAAATCGAAAACATGTGGGTATATGAAAATTATTATTTTCACGACGACACAGCTACATGGATCCAGGTTGTTGTCTATGCTAATTTAGTTTAGTTTAGATTGTAATCGGTGCACAACTATTTATTTAATGCACAATTTACTAAAAAAACTGAATATCGAATGCCATAAAAAAGGAACAAACGTTCATGAAACACTCATAATGAAAATTTTATTTTTTGTATGGAAATCGATTTTAGAAAACTAAATAAAAAAAAATTGCTGTGCACCGATTACAATGTAACAAACCTCATTTCACTAGAAATTATATTAAGCTAAATGTGTTTAGAACAAAACTTTGATTTTTTTTTTTAATTGCAAAACGCAAACGAATGCAAAACGACTGTTCCGCAGTGCTTTAAATAAGTATTTCTATTTTCATTAGCTAACATTAAGTTTGTGTATGAGTCTGCAATAATGCATGTTTTTTTAATTTTTCAATTGTAGCTCTCGTCTTCAAAATAATTCAGTAGCTACACGATAACAACTATTCTGGTGTTACCTCTCCCTTTTTGATGGTACATCCTCCGGGGAAATCAGGTGCATTCAATACCAAGGATTCGGAAAAAATCCAAAAATTAAAGATCTCAAAAACTATTCAATTGTATTTTTAACTTTCAGCCATTTGTTAGATCACCAACGTCTGCCAGATGTTCTAAGTTGTTTTTATGAATGGTGTAAAGCAAATTTAATGGAGCTTAATTTAAAGAAGTGTAAACTAATGCGTTTTTCAAGAAATAATCCAGCTATAGTATATTACTTCCTAGGTGGTATTCAATGATGCAGTCAGCGTTGCCAGAAGATTTGGAAGGAAAATCTTAATTTGGCGAAAAAAAAATCTTATTTTTAAGAGAAAAATCTTGAAATTTTTTATAACAAGGGCAAAAAAGTAAAAAATTTTATTTTTTAAAACAACTTCTTCTTATTATGGAAACTATTTAAATCGAAATACATAATTGCGGAATTTATACAAAATTAGATTATAGGTTTAAATTGAGATTAAGCTATATTTTTTCATAAAATTCTTTCTAAAGTAAATTTTTAATCCATTTAATTTTAAATAAATAAGAAATTAAAAAGTCCATCTAAATAAAGAAGTTTCATTCAATGTAATTAAACTCTAAAATTAGAGATATGTATATAAATTTTGAGCAAGAAAATTTTAGTTTGGGAGCTCATACTTCATATGAAATTTTAGGGGTTCTTAATTTAATATTATGTTTGTTGACACCGTTCTTATATCGAATGCATTTCGAGGAAATTGTGTTTAAAAATATATGGATTTTCTTAAATATATTCCTTATGGAATTGTTATTAAAATTATGTTGGTACACCTTTTAAAAAGATATTCTTAAGCACTTACATATGTTTATATACTTTGTTTAAAAATTATCATAAACATGGAATGTGGAATTTTTAAACTAAAAGCTTCTTAAGTTCCATTAGTTTTACCTTTTGGTACTAAATACCTGAACTTTTTTGTTCTTTAATTTATGAAACTTTTTAAAAATACGTTTTTTCTTTTCACAAATAATTTTTTTTGCATCAGTATTCCCAAAATGAACAACTGCTAATTTAAGATGCTTTTTTAATATTTTGTAAGCCCAGAAATAATGATGTATTTTTGTGTATGCCAGACAATGGGTTAAAAAGTGTGCAAAACCAATAGATAGACAACAAATATGATACAAAACCTCATTGTTTTAAAAATTTACTGTTTAAAAAACTGTTCAAAATTATGTATTTGTGCAAACTTAAAGTTAAAAATCTTTATTTCTAAAAATAAAAAAATCTTAATTTGAGAAATAAAATCTTCAAATCTTTTTTTGGTCAAAAAATCTTTAAAAATAAGATAAAATCTTAATTCTGGCAACGCTGGATGCAGTTGAAAACTTCCTTGATCTTGGAATACTACTTGACCCTAAACTTAGCTTTAATTCGCATATTACGTTTATGTTTAATAAAGCTAGTTCGATGATCCGTGTATTACAAAAACCTTATATATGGCACTTGTAAGGCCGATTCTTGAATATTGATCGATTATATGGGATCCCATTTACCAAACTTATTAAAATTTAATTGAATCTGTACAGAAACAATTTCTGCTCTTCTGTCTTCACGGATTACACTTTTGAGTATTGAAACCATTTTTCGAAAATACACCGTAAATAATTAAGCGTGATTGTGTAGACTAACACAATTCTTAATACCGTTCGTAACTATTTTTAAGAAAGAGCCGAACATTATATAATGTTCTGTTCTTCGTTAAAAAACAGAACAATTGTAGTGATACTGTAGACAAACATTTTGCTTTAATGTTCTATGATGTTTTTTTTGCAACGGCCGCACCACGAACAGCTTGTGTATGTACTGTGTATATGTTTTGTTTGTGTAAAATTATTTTGTTGGTTTTTTTCGTATTTGTATATTGTTTTTGTAAAAAATGTTTGGTTTTTGTGCCAGCTACACAAAAAAAAAACCACAAGAATATTTTAAACAACACAGTTTGTTAAAAATAAAATTTTAGGTCAACAAATTATTAATTTCATTCAACGAAAAAGTTTATCAAAATAACACTTTGCAAGATAGCACTCTATAAATCATATCTAATAATGAAATAATTAAATATTTCTTCATATTCGAATTAAAGCAAAGACAGTATTTTTACAAATTTTGTCCATTTTTTAGCTAATAATTCTCATTTGCTTTACAGTTTTAGTTGAATAATATCTTTAGTTTTTTCTTCTTTCAAAAAAGGTTTCCTTTCCTGGTGATCTGGAATAAGCAATCAGCTAAATGCGAATAGGAACTAGTTTCATTCCCCACAATAAATTTTTGTGTATACATATATTAAAGAATACAAATTAGGAATTCAGCACATCATAATTAATAAATAAATAAAGACTAGATAAACATTTTGTTTGATTTATTCAACATTTCCAACAATTTATTTTAACAATTCACGTAAACATTTTGTTGAAAAAAATTATTTTGGACAACAACTTTTTTTATTGACTCAATAATCTTGGTTGTTGACTCTAAATTCAACAATTATACCTTCATACTTTTTTATCAATTCCGCAAAAATTGTCATCGCAGAAAATTCAAAAATGTTTTGTAATCAAATATGCGATTTTCGTATTCAAATATGAAAATTATTTTTTTCTGTGCAATTAAAACGAACATTAATGTACATAACCAAACACAATGAAGTTTGTGTTTTTTTTAAAAAAGTTGAACGGAATTAAATGTTCTCATCTTTTATTGAGTTACATAAAAACAGTATTATAAATATATGAGTTCGAAAGATAACTAAAAGGGAAACGTTATTTTTTTTATGATTTTCTACACAAAAAATATTAGCGTTTGTGTTTTCCACAAACCTACCGAACCGAACACTAAGAAGCGGTATTTCGTATTTGTTTCCGAACACTGGTTGAGACCAGACTGATTATTAGTTGAGGCATCTGTAGTATACTTTTTGAGAAAAGTGCTTTCTGTCCTTCAGGAAGATTGATATTGCGGTAGCTTTGTGTTTTAGTTGAAAAGATACTTTCAGGGATCATGTGGTGATTGTGGTTCACGTTTTGTCAATCTTTTCCACATCTGACCTTAATAGTGCCTATCGCCACGGAAACAAGTAGCTTCCAAACACTAATTGATCATAGATGCGTTGTTGTGGAGAAACCTCTGAAAATCACGTTGTGGCTAATATTTAATGCCAAATCGCTGTTAAAAAGAAATCTTAAAACTGTCGGGCTAGTAGCTGATTTTTGCTCGTATCCTACTGGGAAAATAGGTGTACTTTTAGGTATCCCTTTTTAAGGTTGCAATTTTGCATACAAGTCCAGAGAAAAGTCTTTTAAGCGAGGAAATTATATAAAGTTATTGCTTCATTTTATTGCAAGGCCCTTCTGAATTCGATTCCTATTTCAATACGAATTTTGATATAACCATTTCTTTCTAAAGTTTGCAAGCTTCTTCGATGACCCTATATATGGTAAATTAATTATAAATATTATTACCGAGCTTCGAACCAAATCTGTCAAAATTATACAATTAAAATCCCTAGAATTCTCTTCCCTGACGATCAAACTAGGTTTTTTAGAAAGCATAACTTTTCTATGTATATTGCTCTTCATTTTATTTGATTAAGTTAAACAAACTTGTTCTTGTTTTGTAAATTAAGCCGATACCATTTTAAAATCGAAAATTAACTCAGAATATAGTTCAGAATATTTTGACAGCAAATATAATAAAAAATCAACATACACTATCCACTGTGTTAAGTGTACGGTTTTGGAACATTTTATAAATTGTTTCGATATTATATAAAGGGTGATGTTTTAAGCCCAACTGAACTTGAAGTTTTAAAAAATAAAGCAAAAAATTAATTTTATTTTGAAAATAGTTGTTATTTGAAAGATCAATTCCGGACATGCAATCGTGGGCTACACTTACAATGTTGGCCTCCAATTCTTCAATTGTTAATAGTTTGTCACTATAATTCAGTGAATTCACGTAGCCCCACAATAAATAATCAAGAGCTTTCGAATCGCAAAACCTTGGATCACAAATTGCCAGGTCGATTTATCAAAATAAACTTAAAACCATTTTATGGGGTTACGTTGTAAAAGCGTTTTCTATCGATCTT
This sequence comes from Pollenia labialis, assembly GCA_949318255.1. Taxonomy (NCBI): domain Eukaryota; kingdom Metazoa; phylum Arthropoda; class Insecta; order Diptera; family Polleniidae; genus Pollenia; species Pollenia labialis. Next base: position 126,775,677 of record OX439142.1, on the reverse strand, counting down.
AAATAAACACCCTTTGCTATGTAGATTCCTTTTAAATGGCATTCTCTGTCAATACTGTTGTATCCATCAGCCAAGACAAGAGCGAAATAATAGTAAAGCACGTTAATGGTTGGTTTGAAAGTCAAAATTCAATAGACTGGAAATATGAGTCAACATTTTTAATGTTTAGCTCACATTAGCGGAAAGGGGTGAAATTCCCTGGGTAATTTTAAATATTTATAAAGATTTTTTCTTTCTTTCATAAGTACTAAGAAAAGAATGTTAAATGTGTGTGGCACATAAATAAAAAAAATGTATTAATGTAAAGGAAATATTATGGAAAAAGATAATTGGACACAGGGATAGACAATTTAACTAATACATAAATCATTTTTTAGTAATTTTAAAAGGTTTAGAGTTTTGTATAAGTAATTTAAGAAAATACGGAAGTTTAATGTGTATGAAACCTTTGCACTTCCAAATATATTAAAACTCTTCTACGTGTATTAAAGCTTGTATGTTTTACATCTTATCGTTTATAAATATTCCACTTAATACGTTATCTAGTCAAGCATAAAACATATACAATAAAACAATTGCCCATAATAAATTTTGACCATGAACGAAGCAAAATATGCATAAATTTGATTTCTTTATAATCCGTTTAAAATTTATGGGTTTAAAAAAAATGTGTAACAAACACAACAAAAGCAATTCTTAATTTAACCATGAATAAACAAGCAACAACTGTCACAAACAAACGCTGAGGCATTAGCGTTAGCCGCAGCAACACTTAGCCACCAACGGAAACACACTAACACATATGTGTAGTGTATGCAGTTACATATGGGACAATCAACGCAAAATCTGTTGAGATAAAAAAAAAATTTGTTTGGGTTCCTCAATTTTGTAATGGTTTTTAGTACATTTTAAAAGGGCCTTCCTGGTAAATTTAGACCTTTTTTTATTACTCCTTCAAACTACCCTTTTTAGTTTTGTTTTTGCTCATTACTTTTTTAATTATGGTCCAAATTAGTTTTTACAGAAAAAATAGAAAAAAATATTTGAAGTTTTTTTGTTTTGAAATTTTAAATCGTGTTTTTGCAAATGAGTGGATCCTTCGTTTGTTTTTTTTTTTGAAAATGTGTAATTTGGAACATCTATCTTCACAACAACTTTTAAGCTCCGTTCGGTAATGGGGGTTCTACAACTTCTATTTTTTTCAATATTTTAAAATTGAAAAAATCAAACATCGGTATCTAAGAAAAAAAATTTATTTATTCATTTAAAAAACTTGGACCATTATTAGGAAATTTATGATCAAAACAATTAAAAAAGAGTCCTTTGCTAAAAAAATATCACAAAATTTGGGATATCAATAAAATTTTTGTTTAAACCATCCGATTTGGCATGGAGCGTCCCATGTACATACATTTAAACTTAACACTAAACACAAGTGCAAGCACTAAACTTATTTTTTGTATAAAAAACTTGTGTTACTGTTCACACCTAATCGTCACAAACAAAAAACTAAATAAATAAAAAAAAATTTGTTTGTGTTTTGTACGATTTTAAAAGCAGCAATAATTTACAAAATGCATTTTAATCTTTAATTCAGTGCCTACATTAAGGGTGAGCCCATTCCAAGTGCGCTTCGCTACCCACATTGAAAAAAAAATTAAATTAAAAAATGTCGGTATCCACAACTTATATATTTGTACCAAATTTGGAAACATTTAGTAATAAAGAGACTTTATTCTCACTTTATAATTAAACAAAATGTCGAATTTTGTGCCAATATATCATTTCCAAAAACCTCCTGAATTCCATCGATTTCCTTGTGTAAGACGTGGCATTTGCGGATCAGAAGTGATGATAAGATCAAGCAAAAACTTCGACGATAATGAATTGAGGACAAGAATCCATGAAGTCTGTAGTAAAACTTAAAAAGATATTTAAAATTCATTGGAAAAAACTTAAGTAACACTTTTGAATTACAGCAGGATTCATCTAAAGCAAGGAAATTAAGTACCACACGTGTTGAAACCTTGAGGCATTGAGAGATGATTTTGCATATCCGAAATGCTATTTCACCCTTCCGGGCCAACTGGGATCATACATCCCACCAATTTCCAAACTTTCGTATTTTCTTTATATTCAATACAAAAATTAAAAAATAATCTTATTAATCCCAAAAACAGGTTAACGTGTTTAACTTAATAATTTAAAACGTCGTTGAAATCTACTTAACTTTTATATTTTTTTTAAGTAGAATCATCCACATAAAACACTTACTAAGTTTTTTTTAATCACGAAGGAAGTTATTGGGATTTTTTGCCCCACGGAAAATGCTTATTTGGATTATCAGGGTCCGCCAAATAACTTTAAAAAACTACTGAATATCTTCTCAAATTTCTTTTTTTATTTGAAAGTACAATCCTTCCGGTTAAAATTGGAAAATAATTGCATTCAAATGGTCCAATTTTTAAGCACATTATCGATTGTGTGCAGCTGTATTTCACCAATGGCTTCACAAATATTGTCCTCTGGCTTGTCGGCGGAACACTTATGTTTGGCGGCACTCCACAAATAATAGTCCAACGGTGTCAAATCGCAGCTCCGAGGTGGCCAAACGACATCAGCTCTGCGGCTGATAATGCGATCTTCAAAAGCAGGACGCAAAACATCGAGTGTAGCTTCGGCTGTGTGCCACGTAGCGCCGTCTTGTTGAAACCAAATGTTGCCAATATCCTCCTCTTCAATTTTTGTGAACAATTCGTTCAACATGGCCCGATAACGATCGCCTTTGACTGTAACGGCCACTCCTTGCCCATTTTCGAAGAAAAATGGGGTTGCGGGTTCGATTCCCGCCAGAGACTCTAGTTTCTTTACTGCAGACAAGCGCAGAGCTTCGCGGGGTTTAGCTTAGGGAATTTAAATAAAATAAAAAAATAAAAAATGAAAAAAAAAAAGTTTGGGTGCAACGGCTTTTCAATGTATGCGTGCGGGTTTTCTGTGACCCAAATGCGACAATTTTGCTTGTTTGCATACCCGCCAAGATCAAAATGAGCTTTATCTGAAAAGATGATTTTTTTTGGCAAAATCGGCATCTTCTGTAAGTCGATCGCAGGCCCATTTAGCGAAGCGAAAACGCATCAGTTGTTCAAGCGTATACACAACCATATTCGTTCAGCGGAAGGATAAAACTAATTATCTGACAAATCAGACATGAGCTAAGTATTACCATTCACGAAATAAGCAATAGTTGAAAAAAAACGTTAGAGGGCGGACCCGTTACAAAGGCAAAAAGGAGGATTTCAGAATTTCTGAGTATGCAGAATTTTTTTTTTTTTGCCACATCTCTAAAAATATGCAAGAACTTCTACCACATATATTTTGACTTTCAAAATAACCTTCCGTCTCGAAAGGGTTTGAATTCATAAAGGAACGTGGTTGGCGTCACTACTGGCGAAAACAAATTTGTATTTTATGACAAACCGAAGTTTAAGAAATCCCATGTGAAAACCGGCTGAATCAACGCCAAGGAGGAATTTCCGACAAAGAAATACTCTCTTATTGATGGGTTCGACAGGGTTTTCAATCTATTTTAATCTGTTTTCAAAAAATCGAATCCTAGCAAGAAAGCATTAATAGTCGGTCATGCCCGACCATATTGATATCCTGCGCCACAATATTCTGAAACAAACTTTCGTATATTGTCTCTTTTTGCGACCCATGGAAAATCATGGGCCCGCCAGAACACAATTATCTTATGTAGTTCAGATTCATGTGTAAGTTCTTTGTGCCAAATATAATTTTAATATCTTCATCTTCATGTGATTTGTTTGCCTTTAATTGATTTGAGATAGAAGGACTATAGTGGACCTATTGTTAATTTTTGACCCACTAGCACAATACCAACATTTAAAGGAATGTTACTGGAGCTATGGTTAAATATGAACCGATTCCAATAAAATATGTTTCGACCAAATTTAATCTAAATACCAACATAATAAGATGATTTATGGGCCCAAAGACCATATTCCGGGATGTGTTTATATACTTGGTCTCTATTTATCAAATTTTATCAGATTACACAAGGTTTATATGGACAGCCAGCTAGCCTGACGGACGGAAATTGTAAGATCGATTCAAAAAGTGATTTTATGTTGATCGGTAAAGGTCGGTAAAATTACAACTCCAAATCAAAATATCACTTGTTTAAATCTCCTTTTCATGTGTTAATTTTGTAAAGCAAACTTCAAAGCTGCAATTAAGACTCCAGAAAATATCCTTAAATTATATTAAACATAATAATATATTTTAATATAATAAAGCAAAATTTCCACAGATTATAAAACTATAAATAGAGGGTTTTTATCGTTTTAAGTATTTCTAGGGCAATAACTAAAAATATAAAAAATAAGGTTTTTTTGGCAAGAATAACGCACATTTCATAGGACAAACACATAAATAACTTTTGGAACATTTGCGAGGTAATAAGAATACGTTGAATCGATCCCCTAGTTCATCCAGCACCTTGAAATAATTTCAAATCATCCTACTAATTTCTTAGGCTTAGCATTGAGCCGAGTTTTCTAGCCAACCTTGGGTAAATACTAGGGATGCCAATCCCGAAATCCCGGGACTATTCTAAAAATTTAAGTATCGAATCCCGGGATTTTAGATTTAGTAAATATGAGGTATTTTTTTTATTAAATACAACTGTATTTAAATAAACGAGAGTCACCCTGTTAAAAAAAACTTTAAAAATTTAATACTAAATCATACTGGCAATGAATCTAATTTTAACTGGTTGCAAAAAGAAGTCGCAAGTGAATAAATGTTCATGCAATGCATTTTGTACAACAGAAAATAAAATCAGAAGAAAAGTTGTTTCTAAATGAACGATATTAGAACTGCGCACGCACAATGCAAGTTGTGCAAAAAGGTTTTAAAATCTGTAGGGGATCCTACCAAAGGTCTTTTGACACATTTGCTTAAGTTTACTTTATTAGATTAATACTTGCATATGTATATATTTGATAAAAAATAAATTGAATATTCGCATATAACATATATGTAGCTATTTATTTACGATACCACCCAGAAGTGTTGAATACGAACATTGTATTCGTCGGCAGCACATATTTTCAATAAAATAAGGTATCGATTATCAGACGCCATTAATTTGTTTTAGAAGCTTTTTAAAATATGAGTTTTAATACAAAATTTTTTCTATATTCCTTTAAAAGAATACATTAAACTGTTTTATTTTGTAATGAGTTTAATAATCTTCATGAATTTATTTGTTTTAATACTTGTACATAAAGATTTTTTTATAAATATGTATATGAATTCCAAAAATTGGCATTTATATATGAAATCCCGATCCGTCCCAGGATCCCGTTTTTTTTTTTAAAAAAAATCCCGAATCTCGGGTTTCAAAAAACCTGGTCCCATCTGGCATCCCTAGTAAATATACAAATTACTAAGAACTAAATTACAATTTATCAATATTTCGTACGGAATACCCCTAACATCCTTCTAAAACTGAAAAAACATTTTTCCACCCACAAATACAAATTTTTATTGCAAAACTTAGTTTCCTTTTACATTCACGTATGCAGCGGAATGTGTCTGTGCTATTTAGTTCTGCGGAATGTACAAGTAGCAAATAGTGGCAGTAGTTTTATTTTATGAACATAAAAAAGTGACAAATGCTTAATGGGCGACCGATAACTAATACATTCACGTACACGAACGGAGCTTTGTGTCGTGGTGGCAGCAAAGAGACAAAACAGAAACCTGCATGTTAATTTTTCCTATAGCAAAAAGCGTTATGCAAGACAAAAGATGTAAAGTACAGATCTAAACAGTGGCGGAATAGGATGACAAAACGATAAGGGCCGCCAATTATTGTGTATTGATTACATATATATATATATATATAGTGCCCTTAAAGGATAGTAATAATGCACGCAAAGAAACAACATGGTTATGGTAAACATATTCTAAGAGCAATATATTAAAAATGATTGTAGTCACCATAATATGATTATTATTGAAAAAAAAAATGTTGTTAATCATTTGAATTTTCATTAAAAAAAGATTTTTTTACATATTTAAAAATTGTATATAACAAACGAAAATTTTCTTTTATTTTGGTTTATTTTTTTAATTATTATAAATGATGTTTTCGCAGAGTTTTTTAAAAAACGTTCTTGCTATCTTATCTCGTCATAAGATGTTCTGTCAAAATGCAACAAAAATATATTCGTAATATTTCATCATATTATTTTTTCCTTAATCTTATTCGTATTAGGGAATGGTAAATCGATTTCGATTCCAATTCAATATCGATTTTTTGCAATCGAATTCACGTGTGCGATTTTATACTGAAATCGATTATTGGGCTTTTAAAATCAATTTTTTTATTTTTATCAAAATATTGAAAATTTTTTTTATTTAAATCTTAATTAAATCGATAAATTATGGGCAGGTACAATATGTAGGTGGTATGTTTATGCAGCTTTCTAGATTTAAAGGTTTAGTTTTACGTATTTACCTATAAGTACCCTTGACATACTTTCAACTTTAAAATAGGGGCTCTTGTTCTTCAGAAATTAAAGTCATCAATGGAGAGTGAACAAAACAGTCCCAACAAATCGTACCGAACCAAACACTGAAAGTCAGCTTTGTGAAAATCAACATCCCAGTAAAAAAAAAATGCACTTAAAAGAAAAAGCGCATAATCGAGCGGTTTAATAAGAGAGCTGTTATACAGCACTTTAGGAGTACCTTGTTTGCATGTTACAAAAAGCGCTTATTGTCAACAGAAAATAGCCCTCCAAGCCGGGAACACCCAATACAAAAATAAGGCACCCCCATTTGAGGTATGAATTCATACATAAAACCTGCTCTTTTTGGAGCACATTTTGTACTGGGATATTAAAGAAACACAGTGTGTGAGCGATATTTAAATCTATTTAGTTATAATCAGAGTGAAAAACAAAAAGTATGTTATTTATCCTAACAAATACGAAATTTCAAGGAAATAAATCTGATCTTTCCGACATCAATGGCATGCAAACGTTTGGTTTCTAAATCTAAATCTTAATAGTAACTTTGCAAAGAAGCAGTCGCCACCGATCAGAAACTATTATCTTAATCCTTTGAAATACTATCCATACATTCAGGCTTGTCACAGAAATCAATTCCGATCAAAAGTGATTTCGTTTTATGTGAAGCAAGATACGAAATCACTTTCGGTCGGAATTGATTTATGTAACAGTTCTGATTGACTAAACAAGAACGCACTTGTTCCTCTAAAGGTCATCTCAAAATATTCACATTTTCACTTTTTGCAGGAAAATAATATACAGTAGTCATATCCAGGGCTGTGGAGTCGTCCGGAAAAGGACTAAAAGGACTCCGACTCCAAACGCTGAAATTTTTTAATTGCAACTCCGACTCCGCCTCCTACTATAATCTTAATGCTAAATGCCCACATTCTCAAAAAATGTAGTCGGTTGTTTGAACTGCAGGTCCACATGGACACGGGATATTTTACATGGCCTTATTTGAAGAAGGTTTCTTGGATTCGACCGGTATCAGTTGGTAATCTGTTGGGAGTTGAAGGTCGGCGTCACTGCACATTCATTTATTACAGGACACGAACAGCCTAAATTTGACCAGAGATAACCCCAAGCTGTGTTTAATTCAAAATTTTTATTAAAAAAGTTTTGCCTGGATCTTGAGGTGATGTCGTGTGATTCAAGCCTTCGCCTTGGTGCTTTGCCAAGCTCGGACTTTAAAGGAATGTCATCGTGGTTTTGAACCTGTCTGCTTTCTTTTTATCTTTGCAGGCGCAATATAACATAATTTTGTTAGCCATTCTGCTGGCAAATATTATCTAGATTCCTGTAACTGAAGGAGATTTGTTCGTCTAAGGCCCGTTTTCACAACTTACCGATATTGAAAGGTAGGATTTTATCGGCCGTATAAAAAGCGTGCCATTATTACAACTTTTCTTGAACCTTAAGAGACCGATTAGTTAGAGGAAGTTTCTTCACACCTGGTAGGTTAAAGCTATGTGGTTATAATGGAACACTTTATCCCACCTTAACTTAATAAGTTGTGAAAATGGGCCTTAAAGTTAATCTAACAATAGGGTTTATATGGGAGCTAACGTAAAATTCTACCCTTTGAGCACAATATTCATGCAAGATTAGCTCTAATGGAAGTTTATGTCCGTAAATTGTATGTCAATACGCACATTTATTTGGAAGTTATTGCTTTTAAATCTATTCTGGGAAGATATATTTTCTGCAAGTTATGGCCATGCGGACCGATGCCAATAAAATTTGATAAGATATTATGTTCCGGTATACGTTTGTATGGGTGCTATGGTTAATTATGGATCGGCTCTCACCATTTTCAATAGGCTTTTTCCTTATGACACTTAAAAGTTACACATGCACCAAATTAAAAAAAAAAATTCTTTAAAATTGCGTCCAGTGCTTTGCGTTCACAGTTTACATAATTGTTTATGACAGCCAGCCGGATGGATATCGTTTGATCGAATTAAAAAGTAATTATGAGTCGATCGGCATATACTAACAGTTGGGTCTAGAACCAAATCTTCACCAATGGTGGTGTGGTTATTGCAACGTAACCACTACTTTCAGGTAATGTTTTGCTGTTTTAATACGAAAAAATATTTAAAATTTTGAAAAGACATTTTTATGTAAAATCCGCAAATTGTTTTCCAAAAACAAAGGCAATTTAATGGCGTTTTCGTAAGAAGTAAATTGGCGCCCTATGCAATTTAGCAAAGCCCGGCAGTGGATCTAGTTTTCTTTATATCTTGTATATATTTATTTTTCTACAATTTTTTTTTCTGCTTAACAAATAGTGTCATATTTTTTTCCTCTAAAAGCAATTGAATAAAAAATGCAAACATGACATAAAAAAAAGTGAAGTTAAGCTTTAGCAGGTAACTGTATTTGGTATGCAAATACATGAGTATATTAAAGGATACAGTGATTAAAAGAGAACAGTTTAAAAACCAAAACATAAAATTGTTCTCTTATAGCATAATGCTTTAATTTTGCCAACTTCTACAGAATATTTTTTTTAGCAATGAGCTGCTGCAGAATTGCTTATACAAGAAAAATTCTCATGTTAAAATTAACAAATTCCCAAAATCCTTGATAAACTGTTACCTATAAATTTATTTCAAAGAATACACAAAAGTATTTAAAATATATCAAATAAACTTCTTTAATCCAAATTTATTTTCTTCCTCCTTCTTCTTTAAATTATTTCAATTCATATATCAAACTATTGTTAATTATCTTCGTCACCTAATCTAAGAAGACTCCCACTAAATCACTGTGCTTCAGTTTGCATTGTGGCAAACGAGAAAAAAAAATCCACAAGCAAAAACAAATGACTTGAATATTTTTCTTCTAGGGCTTTTTGTTTGCCTTCATCATTTTTTCCTCACATCTATCTACAAGTATGTTGGTATGAATGCATGTTCACGTCGTAGTTTCCTGGTTGTGTCTTTGGTTTTAAAACCCAACTATGTAAACACTGAAAATAAACGACTTTGTAAAGTTATCATGAATATACAAATGATGTTGGTGATATGAAACATTCATGAACCGAGCAACTGCGGCAAACGTTGCAGTGATAGCGAAGATACAGGAGCAGTGATTTCCCTTCAAATTGTAAGGGTTCCTTAAAAGAAGGAGTTAAAAAATGTTTGGAAATTTATTTAACAAATTTATTAAATTTGTGAAATGGATTAATTTGTATAGAAATTGTTAGTTATGTGAAATTAATGTTTATGCACACTCCTTTATGCATGTCGTTAGTTTCAACAATATATGCAAATGTAAGCAATAAACCGTTACTGTTTTTACACACAACTTTTCTTTGTTTTTAGTTAATGTAATAAAAAAAATACTGTTTGCTGCTGTATCTAATGCACACGTAGAGAAAAAACATGGTCGAAGTATGGTTAAAACATATCATGATCTTCGCAAAGTCAACAAACAAATTATTGTTATGTATCAAAGTAATTTTTGCGAATACAAAATTTGTTATTTACAAGATTTTGTTAGTCGCGCTGAGTTCCCAATTTGGAATTAACAAAGTCTTATAAACTAAAAATTTTGTATTTCCAAAAATTACTTTGATAATAAACTGGCAAGTGCACGGCAAAAAAAACTAAACTGGCAACATGCTTTATTTTTTGCAAGAACAATAAAGCAGGTTGTTTTTGTTTTCATTAAGTATTTTCTTAACCCACTTACAACTACAATTTATGTTGGAAGAATTCCAACCAATTGTAATGGGGAGTGTAAGAAAACATAAAGTCACTGTTTATTGTTGTTGTTTTTGTTCAAGCTATGATATTGTTACAAGTAAAACTGTTGCTTATAATTCTTATTCGCTTAGCAGTTTTATTTGTTTTATATCTTTAGTTTTTCTAAAATCTTCGGATGAAGTTTCCTGACGATCTGGCTAAAGCAAGCAGTGAAAAGCGCATAGGAATAGCTTATCTCTTCAGCAAAAAATTTTATTGTTGTGTTTAACATTAATTTTTTCCCGATTAATAATATTTTGTTTATATTTAACAATAAAGAGTTTACTTACCTCCCTTAAAACTTGAAATATGATTGACAACAATACACTAAAATATATTCTGGTTACTTTGACCATTATTGTCACCTGCAACTATATTATGGTTTAATTTATTCATCCCATAGCCTTAAGCATATTACGGACGACTCAAAACATATTATGGTTAATTATAACGATAATATGTTTAAAATTATAATATTGTTGTGGTTGTTCCTTTGGCCAGAGTGATGAATTTATGAATGTTATTTTGTCAATCTAATAGCGCCTAAATTTCTTCAATGTAAATAAAATTCAATTTTTAATTACAAAATTTTGAATTAAATATTGAATATTAAACATTGAAGAAATTTAGGCGCAATTAGCTTGACAAAATAACATTCATAAAATTTTAGATTTATGGTGGTTTTGCTCTCTATAATAGTTGAATGCCTTCAGATTACATACTTTATTTTGTTTGTTGATTAAAATATATAAATTAACTTATTAGTATAAACCGTTAAAACAGAAAGAATGCTAATAAAGTATGTCACAGGCTGGAAAATGACTTATACAGGCCTGTCATAGAATTCTATTCCGATCGAAAGTGGTTTGAATTCCGTATTTTGCTTCTTCAGAAAACGAAAAACGAAAAATTTTTTCGGAATGAAACCACTTTTGGTTTTCTAAGTGGAATTGATTGTTTCAGTATTGTATAACTGAAAAATTACTTAAAACTATTTTTTATGGATAAATAAATGTTTTTTATGATAAAGATTGAAGAAATTACACACTTTTGATTTATTTATTTTACTTTATATTGATTTTATTAAAAACATAATAAATTCTTTACCGTTGCGTTGCCACCTTTTTTCCTCACAAACCACTTTTTTCTGAACATTGCCATACTTAACACAAAAATCATATGGTTTGTATGTAAAGTTGCCATATCCAATTGTAAAACCATTTAGCAAAATCGATCGGAATCTGATGAAGCTAAAACTAAATCAATCGGAATTGAACATACGCAATTAAAACCATTCCGATCGGAATTTGTGACATGCCTGATAGTTGACTACTTTTAATAGTGGAACATAAGAGGTAACAGTAATAATAAACGAAATAAAATTATAACTTGACACTTAAAAAGCAAACTGAAAAAATGGCTGAAATAAATAACCATTATGTTACTCTTAATTCTGACCATAATATGGTTAATTTTGTCCAAATTCTGAAAGTTTTTTTTACTAGTTTTATGGTTAAAAGTTTTTATATTTGCACATATTTTATGTGGCGGCATGAAATAGCCCCCCACGAAATAAGTCCCCAAAACAAAAATGAAAAAATTCCCCAAAAAACATTGTTGTTGCCGCCCATATACTTTTTTGGGGGGTTATTTCATTTCCGCTTTGGGGGCTTATTTCATGCCACCATTATATGTTTTGGTAAATTTTGACTATATTATGGTTAATTTCGGACAAATAAATGTTAACTTGGACCATAATATGGTCATATTAAACCATGCTATTGTTACCTGCAAACATAAACATTGTTAAAATTCAACCAAACTACGTTACTCTTAGAATATGGTTACCTTCAATAATATCTTTTTTTTCTGCGTGCCTAAAATCAACAATGGGACTTATTACACTAACACTTGCTTAGACACTAGTTAATCGAGGAAATAACAATAATATTGCTATGAAAGTAAATTTAGTTGAAAATTAATTGTGCATGCAGAGAAAAAATATGGTTGGGCATGGTTATGGTTTGGATTATGCTTATTATGACAATATATTGTTGCCCTACACAAATAATAGTTAATGGAAACATATCAATGTTAACGCAATTATAAATTTGAGTATTGTTAAACGTCAATTGTTTTCTGCATTTCATTTGACATTTCTCAATTTCAGACTAACTCAATTTGAATTTAAAATTATTCCGTCTTATTATGAAAATGGACGTTCAAATCAAAATGCATATCGTGCACTTCATGATATTTTCGGTCAATTTAATCGTTCTCACGTCACCTCAGTGGATTTGTCATTAAGCAGAATTGCCGCATTTGGGTGAATGATAATCCAAGACTGATTGTCGAAAAACCAATGCACCCACAAAGAGTGGCTGTTTGGTTCGGTTTATGGGCTGGTGGCATCCTCGGGCCGTATTTTTGCCAAAATGAGGCCGATCAGGCAGTTACTGTGAATGGTGTTCGCTATCGTAAGATGATAACGAACTTTTAATGGACCGAATTGGAAAATATGGATGTAGACGATATGTGTTTTCAACAGGACGGTACCACTTGCCACACAGCTAACGGAAAAATGGCTCTTTTGCGCGAGAAATTCAATGGCCGTGTTATCTCACGTGGTGGCGATGTCATTTGGCCGCCAAGATCAATTGATTCGACACCGTTAGACTTCTTTCTTTGGGGTTATTTGAAAGAAAAGGTATACTACGTCTATAAGCCAGCAACAATTCAAGAGCTTAAGGAAGAGATAAATCGGCACACTCACGGCTTAGAACCTCAATTATGCCTCCGCGTCATCTAGGTCGCAGCAGCCATTTGGCCGATATTTTGTTCCATACACAGAAAGAAAAACACTCAGGATAAATCAAGTTTTTTGGGATTACTTTAAGTACGAGTCGTTCTCAAAAATTCAAGTACTAATAACACTTAAACGTACTCAAAACAATCCTAAATGGGATTACTTTTGAAAATTAATTTCTTTTCAAATTTTTTTTTTTAAATTTGAACTTATGCTACTCATTTAGTTTATATTTTTGGTTAAATATGTACATAAGATTTCTAAAATAAGAACCATATCGGGCATGATATTGGTGTTTTATCATTCTGTAATGTGTAATACGCGTAAGTAAATCACTCATAATCATTTTTTTTTTGTAATTTCTTTTGTTTTTTTTAATTATGAATTCAGGATAAAATCATATTATATATATATTACTTGAATCAAGCTCATTTTGAGATTGATTCAATCTTAGTTTTACTTAAATCAATCTCATTTTCGGATTATTTGAGGTACGAGTTAGGATTAAAACAATTTTATAATTTTTGAATGAAGTGCATTTTGAGATTGATTCAATCTTAGTTTTACTTAAATCAATCTCATTTTCGGATTATTTCAAGTACGAAAACGGGATTGAATATGGATAATTTAAGTATTTTGGGATTAAAAATCCGTACTTGAATCAATCTTTCTGTACTTGATTCAAGAAAATCCGTACTCACCGTACTATTAATACCGCTTCGGATTGATTTGAGTACGGATGGATTGATTTTTTTTTGAGTGTACATAATTGAACCATTCCAATAAAAAGAAATAACAATAATTTCCCAAATAACTTGTGTTTTATTCAAAATCAACATCGGCCCTTAAAATTTAACCACCATTTATCATAATATGATTACTTCTAAATTGGTTATGATTTGCATGACAATAATATGATTGCTTTTTAACTTATTCTAATTAATACGATAGTAATATGATTAAGGGAAAAATATTATGATGTATTATTATGAATATATTTGGGCATAATACGATTGAAGAATAATCGTAATATGGTGACTACAATCATGAATCTTATCATATTATTTTAATCTTAAATATGTTTACCATAACCATGTTATTTCTTTGCGTGTATATATTAGTGTCTTAAATTGTAATTATATTAGTCATGCGTATTTCTAGTGTTAAAATCCCTGTACGGAATCATCTTGAAAAATTTAATGTTAAAATATACGTTAAATTTATATAGCAGCTTCAATATTATTAATGACACAATGTTAAAGTTGGTAGTGTTAATGCTAGATTTAAACTTCAGGAAATATCTTGAAATTTGGAATAGATTTATACACTGCAAAAGATGGCATAAAGAATCATTATTAGAACAGACATTAAAGTGTACAGATAACAATAGTTAGTTGTGAATTGTTGTTTTTTTTATTTTGTAAATAAAGGTTGTGAAAGTGACTAAAGAGCCAAATACACTTGTCAAATGCTTGTCCAGCCGGTTAATTCAACGTGTACGTGTGCTGGAAGTAATATTCGCCGTCATATCTATATCGGTGTCACACATACAAACACATTTTCACTAATAAAAAAAAATAAGGTTATTAAAATTACAGATTTTTGACAGTTAATTAAAAAAATTAATACAAATACAAATGTAGCCATATTTAAAAAGAAAACTTAAAGGAAAAATCCCGTAGGCAAAATCAATTTTCAAATAACCACAATGGTTTTACCGTAAACACGTATAGAAAAAAGATGGTTGAAGAATGGTTAAAAAAAAACATATTATGGTCCCTGCAATGGCAACAAACATACTTTTGTTGTTTTTAAAAGAAATTTTTTCACTATTGATAATAGTTTGTTTATATTTCACAATAAAGTGTTTACCTCCCTTGAAACTTCAAATATGGTTGATTTTAACAATATAATGTTTAAATAACATAAAACCACAACCGTACACTTAAACATATTATGGTTACCTTAACCATATTATTATCAGTGTAACCATAATATGGTTAAATGCATTCACCCAAAAGCTACAACCATATTATGGTTGCCTCCAAACATGTTATGGTTAATATTTAATAACAATAATATGTTCGAAATTATAATATTTTAAAAAATTGTATGATTGTAACAGGAAGATTTATAATTTTATTTTTATTAAAGATTAATATTATTTTGTAAATTGAACTATTTTATTATTTGTTTATTAATTGATGACGGAAAATTATAAATGTCATGATTTTATTTTGTCCTTACTGTATTTTATTGTTTGTGAGAATTATTAAATGTAACTCATTGGTATTGTTATTATTTCACTCAAGTGTGATTATTGATCTCTTTTTGCATTTTCTTTTATCGTTTGTACATAACTATTAAATTCTCATTTAAGTTCATTTCACTCAATTCTTCTTTTTATCATTTACTTTAATTACCGATATTTTAATATAAGAAGATAAATAATTTGATATTTGTTCACTCGTCATCTAGCCATCGAGCAGACAACATAAAATAAATAAGGCTTATTAAAAATAAAAAAAATTGTGTTTTAATAAAAAAAAAACAAAGAGAATTATCAAAATTAATAAATTATCTTAACTGTGGGCGAATATAACGCTAAAGCCGTTTGTTCTTGCCCCTTTTAGGTAGTTAATTAATTAAGGAATATATAAAAATCAATTGCTGTCAACTAGGACATTTAACTGTCTGGTTTAGACTCTATTGCTTTTATATTTCCCTCGAGTTACCGAGTCTCATCTCCTACATTGGCGCCCAACTCAAAAACCTACCAAAAACCTGCCAAAAACCTATCCAAATCTGGAAGAGATTTTGCAAAACATTAAGTATTCAACATTTGAAATGCAGTCAGTGTTGTTGTTGTTGTTGTTGTAGCTTCAAAATATTTCAGCAGTTGCTTGTTATTATACATAACTGTATTCCTTTCGCATTTATTGATTGTGAGTTTTAAAAGTTGTTGTTATTGTGACAGCCTCATTCAAATAGTTAAACACAGGGTGTTGAGAGGAATTGGATACAAATAGATCGAATCGCTTGAAGACAATTTAAAATTTTTTTAGAATTATAACAAACAATTATACGTTCTTATTTTTTATGTTATAACCTTAACAAGAATTGTCGAAAATGCGTAGAAGCCCACGAAATACACAAAATAATGCGCAAAACATGTGCGGATCACTAAATGTTCCCAGCAACCAAACACCACTTGGTCCACAATCGTCGTCAGAGTTGCCAAACGTTAATGATCTTTTGCAAACGCAAACAACAATAACGGCACAAAACTCAAATGATTTTTTACAAAGTTCTCAACTCAATGCTAACTCTACTAATATTGTATTAACTCAAGGACAGTTTAGAGAGTTACTAGGGGGCTTCAACATAAGGCAAGAATCGAAAACAACTTTTGTAAATTGTAGTGCACGTTTCAATGGTGGAAGAAATGCCACAAAAGTTGAAGATTTTATTGCCACAATAATTGTTTTCAAAGAAGCAGAAAACGTTTCGAATGCAATGGCGTTAACGAGTTTACCATTACTGTTAGAAGGCTACGCTTCCACTTGGTGGCAAGGCGTTAAAAATGAAGCGAAAACATTTGAAATGGCAATAGATTTGTTGCGAAAAGCCTTTTCTCCCCCCAAGCCAGATTGGCGCATTTTTTTAGAAATAAATCAAGAAAAACAAAAGACTTTCGAATCCATTGATAGTTTTATATGTAAGAAACGAAGACTTTTTGCCCAACTTAGTGAACGTTTGTCAGAAAACACAATGCTCAATATTATATTTTCACAATTACTTCTTTCTATAAGAGAAAAGATTCCTAGAGAAAGCATTAATTCTTTTCAAGACTTGTTACAAAAAGCTAGGGATGTTGAATTACTTATACAAGAGAACAATGAGCCAAAAACTATAAATCCAGTGGAAAAATCCTCCACGCGTTGCTCGTTCTGCAGAAAAAAGAACCATACTTCAGAGTTATGCTACAAAAGAATCGAGTCTGAACGAAAAGGAAACCCAAAAACAAAAGAAACTACATTGAACTGTTATGGTTGTGGCTTAGCAGGTTATTACCGATCAAACTGCCCAAATTGCAATAAAAAGGATCCTATAAATAGTCCAGAAAAGTTAGACTTTAATGCAGTCCATACCACCATAGTTGGAAGGGATGTTCCTACGGTAGATATATCCATTAATGGGTTGAAAGGGGAAGCGTATTTCGACACAGCTGCTCGCACTAGTGTCGCTGGTTATTATTTATTTCAAAAACTAAAAGAGAAAAAAGTAGAGTTTCAAGAAGTTTCAGCAGAAATTATTCTAGCTGACGGGATACCACGTACAGAAAAGGTTTATTCAACCATAGTAAATATTTCAATTGGAAAGCGTTTTAAACGAATACGATTCATTTGTTTACCCAAAGCACGAGCTAATCGAACTTTAATTGGCATTGATTTTCTTGAGCAAGCAGGAATCGTGTTAGACTTGGCTCAAAGAATATGGAACTTCAAGGACGATCCTTGTACCCAATTCGAGTTTAAGATGACTAAGCCAAACATACTAAACCCTATACCATTATCACAAGCAAATATCATTGAACATGACTCTATTGATAAGTTCCTTACTTGGTTTGAAAAAACAAACACCACGCCAAACAGTGGAAAATCCACACCAAAAACCGTTAATAGCTCTTCAACATATGATTATTCTCCCGGTGGCATTAATAAAAAATTTGAAGGAAGTATTCCCGACGGCCTAGAAACCGATGTATATGATTGGGATTTATTTCCGCCGTTAAAAAAGGTTAAATCTGATCGTGAATCAGATAGAAAAGACAATACACAAATAGAAATAAATACGTTTGATTTAAAATTAAAAAACTCGGAAGGAACAAATCTTTCAACCAATCAAAAAGTTATTGTAGAAAAACTGCTGGAAGAATTCAAAAGCGTATTTGAAAATACTACAGAAACTATACCGCATGTAGAACATTTTATTAACACAGGCACACACGTTCCGATTTCGTGTCCCCCATACCGTATTTCCCCTGTGATGAAAGAAAAACTTAAAATTGAGATCATGGATATGCTTAAAAATAAAATAATAATGGAAGAGGTATCACCCTGGGCGTTCCCGGTGGTTCTTATACCAAAGAAAACTGGTGGTATACGAGTCTGCGTTGATTATCGACGCCTAAATGCTATTACCGTCACAGATAAATATCCTATTCCAAGAATGGATGACTTACTGCATGCTGCAAAAGCATCTTCTTTTATGTCTACAATAGACTTGAAATCAGGATATTGGCAAATCAAAATGTCAGATGCAGATAAAGTAAAAACTGCTTTCACAACTCCTTTTGGTATCTATGTTTTCAATAGAATGCCGTTTGGCTTAAAAAATGCACCTGCAACATTTCAAAGACTTGTTGATAAATTTCGAAATGGTTTGCCGCAAATTACTATATTGGCTTATTTGGATGATATAATTATTTGTTCAAAAGATTTTGGAACGCATATTAGTGATTTACGAACAACATTAGAAAGAATCCAGGTATTTAAAATACAACTTAACCGTGAGAAATGCCACTTTTGTAGACCTGAGGTCAAATATCTAGGGCATGTATTAACTATAAATGGCTTAAAACCCGACCCAGAAAAAATATCAGCCATTTTGGAAAGACCACATCCGAAAAATCTAAAACAACTAATATATCATACCCAATTTTACCGAAATTTCTAAGTCTTTATCAAATCTTACTAAAAAAAATATTAAATGGAAATGGGGGGAGGAGGAACATAATTCGTTTAAAACATTAAAGAACTGCTTAGTATCACCTCCTATTTTGAGACAGATAGATGAAAACAAGCCATATTTTCTAAAAACCGACGCAAGTAATTATGCGCTCGGAGCAGATTTGCTCCAGGGGGAGAAGGAAAATGAACATCCTATAGAGTATGCAAGTCGTCTACTTATTCCAGCTGAAATAAACTACTCTACGACAGAAAAAGAAGCACTAGCTGTTGTTTGGGCTGTTAAAAAATTTAGGGGATACATCGAAGGATCTGAAATCTCTGTGTTAACAGACCACCAACCATTAAAATGGCTTTTCAGTCTAAAATCACCTACTGGCCGTTTAGCAAGATGGGCTCTGCAATTGCAGCCATATAATATTAAATTCGGATACACTCCTGGAAGACAAAACGTTGTAGCAGACACATTGTCGAGACCACCTTGTCTGATAGAAAATCATAATAACATCACTTGTGAATGTTGCTCAATATCTGTAGATTTCCCACGACAAGGCTTAGCAGACATAAGAAAAGCACAACTAGATGATGCAGAAATTAAAAAGATTATGACATCGTTTGAAACCAACGATGAAAATGTGTATAGATACACTAGCCGTGGGTATATTATGATAGATGGGGTTTTATATCGCTGTTGTTCTGATCAAGATTCTGAAAATGGGCAACTTGTAGTGCCAAAAGTAATGCGAAATACAATTCTACAAAAATTTCACAATGATGCGACGGCAGGACATTATGGTATTGAAAGGACAATTAACCGTATTGTGCCACACTATTACTGGCAAGGTATGAGAGCTGACATTACTTCCTATGTAAAAAAGTGCAACGAATGTCAAAAATACAAAGCAACAAATTTGAAACCAGCAGGCTTATATCGCGTAGTTGCTAGCAATCAACGGTTTGAAGTAATCTCGATAGATCTAGTGGGTCCTTTACCACGAACAAATAAAGGTCATCAATGGATCCTAGTTATAGAGGACATTTGTAGCCGTTGGGTAGAGCTTTTTCCGATGAGAGAAGCAAAAGCCGAAAATTGCTCAGTAATTTTATTAAACGAAATTGTTTTACGTTATGGAGTTCCAAGAAGAATACATTCGGACAATGGCTGTCAATTTATATCCGCAATTATGCAAAAACTTACCTTTTGTCTGGGCATTAATCAAACGTTTACTCCTGTTTACCACCCGGAGGCAAACCCAGTAGAGAGGAAAAATCGTGACTTAAAAACACAATTAGCAATTTATGTTGGAAAAGAACACACTTCATGGCATTTAAAGCTCCCAATGATTCGTTTTGCGATGAATACATCAAAATGTGATAGTACTGGATACTCAGCTGCTTACTTAACGTTTGGACGAGAATTAAGAAGTCCCATGGAAGCACATCACGACTTAAGATCTATTATTGTGTCAGAAAATTTTATTCCTCAGATCACACCACATTTGTTAAGGCTTGCAGAAACATTAAAAATGGCAGAAGAAGCTGTTGAAAAAAGGCAAGATCGAAACCAAAATTATACAAATTTGAGGCGAAGATCACAAGTTGATTTTAAAATTGGCGATAAAGTGTTAGTGGCAACTCATGTGCTAAGTAATTCTTCCAAAAACATAACATCAAAATTTATACCTCGGCGTGATGGTCCCTATATAATTACAAGCAAAAAAGGTACCTGTTACACAATAAGTTCTGAGGAAAGGCCCGAAATACCACTATCAACTCATCATGCTGCAGATCTTACACCTTACGAGTGCTCCACGGACACACCAATATACCCTATACGACGCCGTGGTCGTCCCATATCAAACACGAATACAACAACAACTACTCAAAGTCAATCAACAATAAATGTAAATGGTCGTAATAAGGAATCAAATACAACAACTCACACACAACAACCTACATCAAGCAGAAATATACACAAACCCCAGGATACAGATAGTAACAGAAAAACTCTTAGACCAAGGAAACCACAAAACCGAAAATAAGTTCCTGCCTCAACATCGGGACGATTAATGAGCCAGAGGGGGAGGCTGTAACAGGAAGATTTATAATTTTATTTTTATTAAAGATTAATATTATTTTGTAAATTGAACTATTTTATTATTTGTTTATTAATTGATGACGGAAAATTATAAATGTCATGATTTTATTTTGTCCTTACTGTATTTTATTGTTTGTGAGAATTATTAAATGTAACTCATTGGTATTGTTATTATTTCACTCAAGTGTGATTATTGATCTCTTTTTGCATTTTCTTTTATCGTTTGTACATAACTATTAAATTCTCATTTAAGTTCATTTCACTCAATTCTTCTTTTTATCATTTACTTTAATTACCGATATTTTAATATAAGAAGATAAATAATTTGATATTTGTTCACTCGTCATCTAGCCATCGAGCAGACAACATAAAATAAATAAGGCTTATTAAAAATAAAAAAAATTGTGTTTTAATAAAAAAAAAACAAAGAGAATTATCAAAATTAATAAATTATCTTAACTGTGGGCGAATATAACGCTAAAGCCGTTTGTTCTTGCCCCTTTTAGGTAGTTAATTAATTAAGGAATATATAAAAATCAATTGCTGTCAACTAGGACATTTAACTGTCTGGTTTAGACTCTATTGCTTTTATATTTCCCTCGAGTTACCGAGTCTCATCTCCTACATGATTAATTTTAAATTTAATAAAATATGTTTAAAAAGCAACAACATTCTGGTCGCTTGCATTTACTTGGTTTGCTTAAAATTCTCATTCATTTTATTTTAATTATTGATTAAAACACATAAATTTACGTAGAAAAAACTAGTAGGTAATATGAAGGTCGACACAGGCTAGAATATGAACCAAAGGAGATTTTTTATAAAAGTGGAACGTAACACCTATCAAGAATATAAAATTAAATAAAATTATATTTTGACACTAAAGAAACTATTTGAAAAAATTGTTTAACCATAATATGATAAGCATGCACAATATTATTGTTAATGCTAACCATAATATGGTTACTTTTGTCAAAATTCTGGGAAATGTTGACCATATTATGATTAATTTTGAACATAATATGTTCAGTTTTGACCATTTATAGTAAATATTAACTAAAATATGGTTAATTTTGACCATATTATAGTTGATTTAGGGACAAATTTTTGCTGATTTCAAACATAATATGGTCATATTTAAACATAATATGGTAACCTGCAAACATAAACATTGCTTACAACCAACCATAGTATGTTGGTCTAAGAATATGGTTACCTGCAACCATATTTTTTTCTACGTGTAGGTAAAGAGAACTGATAGGTACGAACACGACCAGATATCTGTTTGTAGAAATTACGGGCATAACACAAATAGTTGTCCGGTGTTGTAATGACGAGTTGTGGAGAGCGTATACTAAGTTTGTCATTCCGTGTGAAGCTTTTTTATTATTCATCTCAGACCCAATAAAGTATATATATTCCGGCTCCTTGAGTAATTCCAAGTCGATTTAGCCATGTCCGTCTGTCTGTCCGTTTATGGAAAACACGCTCACTTTCGAAAAACTCAAAAGAAATGAACAAACTTGGTAGTTATCACAAGCAGTTTGTGATTGAAATCCTGCAATTCATCCTGTTAAGTAGGATCAGAGCTAGGAATCAAAATGTGGAACCACCACCTTAAAAAATTGATAATTTTGTTACAAAAACTTACATAAATGGTGGAACAATGCACGAAATAATAGAAAGTTTTGCAAAAATTCATTTTAGTCGACTGGAATTAACGCTGTAAAATTTCGTGAATATCGGTCCATAATTTACACTAGGCCCCATGTAAACGCTACTACCGGAAAACAGTTTAGTACGCCTAAAACCGTAATACGTAATGCTACATAACAGAATTTGGTACCTCACAGTTTTATAGGACTAGAAATAAATTTCGTGATGATCTGTCCATAATTTACTACAGGCCCCATATAAAGCCCATTCTGGTAAATCAATTAAATACGCCTAAAATCGCAGCAGATATCGATATTGCGGAAAAATTTTTCCAACTTAGCTTCATAAGGCCAGAAAAAATGTCATGTTATTTTTATTTACCTTAGATCCCATATTTAGCAGCCTTCTGAAATTCACTGTAAACGGCAAAACTAATTTCACCGCTGTTTTGAAAATAATGTTTTTAATACCAGAAAACACTCTGCAGAATTTTAGGGTGATTGGTTCATACTCTTACCATGGCTCCAATATAAATTCCCCTTCTAGTAATCATTTAAGATCGGCTTAAACGTTTACGAATCATAATATTTTACTCAAACAAGTCAAAATTGCTAAAAATTATCACTCGCAATTTTTACCAAAAATCGATTTTACATGTAAAAATCCGAAGAAATTCAAATCGTTGATAGTTCAGTATATGAGCGTTTAAATGGAAAAACAAACGAAATCTATTATCACTCATATTTTGGTGGTGGTTTTAACCTAAACTTAAAATGTCAACATACATATGCTTAACATAAACAACTGTTGCAAAAATATAAACAAAAAATATTTTTAAAAAAATTTTACATTACTAAGCACTTTTATATAATTTTTCCTTTCTATATTTTTTCTTTAGTACATTTTTTCTTTAAACACAAAAAATTCTACCTTGTAAACAATTTTAAATTAAATTAATTTCAATCTCAAGCCCAAAATGTGACTATGAGAGTTTAAACAAGCAAAATCTGTGGTCATTAACAATTTTCAAAAATAAATTTTTTCATATCGATTTCCAAAGAATTTTAAATCGTTAATCGATTTGAACAAAAATCGTACAAATCATACAAAAATCCAAAATAATTTAAATCGTTGATAATTCAGTAAATAAGCATTCGTTTTAGAACGAAATTTAACATGCAAAATGAATCGTTTTTTGGCGAAATCCAGTTGGCAACATTGGAAAAAATACGCCATCTGTTGTGAATCCAAAGTTTTTTAATTAACAATATAATTTGTGCACATACATAAATATTTTCCATCAAAAATTATTTTCTTATTTCTTTTTTTTTCATATATTTTCGTGATGGCAATTAAACATAGTTAAAAATTCGTTAATATCAAGACAATCGAGAAAATTTGGATACAGTTGGTGTAACTAATTATTTCCATTTCCAAATCGTTTTTTCGATAATTTTGTGTAGTTAACCCAAATTGGCTGTAAATGCGTTAACACTAGAAGACTCGAGAAAAAATAATTTTTTGTGATCCTCATATCGTCTGCAATAATCTGTTATCACTTGCTATATGTTAAAAAAATGTATATTATTGCTGTATGAATGACGAAATAAGCTGTAATATTATTTATTGAAAAAAAAATCGATAAAATATTTCAGTAACTACTCGTTATTTCTAATCAATTATATTTATTCATTGGACGTGCATAGACGTGATAAATTTTGAAGCGAACAATTTTTGTTCTATTAATCACACACGGTAGACAAATTATATAACAAAAAATATATGAGTAGGTGAGTTGCAAAACTCGTTCATTTCAAAAATAAAAAAATTGAGATAAAAATCGATTTTGACAGATATTTTCGCACTTTATGAGAATAAATTTATAGATTGTATCGAAGCATGTCCTTTCCTATGTTTAATGTGACATAAAATTGTAGTTAGTAACAAAATTGGTTCGTTCCACTCAACAGACATTTTCAACTATCTCTTTGCATTTTGTGTAACAAAACTCGCTAATCTGCTTTAGCGCCTGTTGTGAAATCAACAAGTGAGCTACATTTTAAATTTCAACCTTTAAAGCGAATGCTAATAAATTAAACATGGAAAAGGAACTCGGAAAATACGTATGACATTGTTCCAGATATACTTCTATAAATGTGGGGGTTTACTTGAAAAACGATTAGAAAATAATTGTATCTACTCACTTGGGGAAAAAGGAGAGAAAATAAAGACTTGCAATTTTCTATTCTTGAAGATAAATAATATTGATTAAGGAACGGAAAAATACAATGATGAGTACTCTGAAGAAAAAATAAAAATTCATATTTTTTAACACAGCAGGTGTAACGATTCCTGAAATCCATATTTTTCGGAATGTATGCTACCTATAACACTAGCTTAGCTCGTCAGAAAATGGGGTGATTCTTTATTCTTCCAAACATGAACAATCATTACTTTATAATTAAAACTTAGGTAGCAATAAATTCAAAGTAGATACATTTGTATAATAAATAAAACAAAATAATTGTAATCTAAATAAACGAACTAATAATTAGGAAATAAAACATAAAAAAAAATTCGGAAGGAAGTTTGGCTTAAAGAGAACAATGATGTTGTTATCTCCCTTTCTTTACCCACCCATGACCTATGCTACTCATTCCATTTTCCTGAATAGCCCACATTAACTCTAACTTTTGGTACTTAAATGTTTCGTAAAATGATTTTAGAACAACTTAAAATTTCATATTAATAACGTACATCTTTTATTTTATAGAAATGTTGAAGTTATTGTTTAATGTATTTAACATGAAATAAATACAAAAAAAAATGACCAACAAACGTAATTCATAACACATTATTAAATAAGGGATGTGAAAATATTAAAAGAAAAATTATTAAGAGTATATGTGTGTAAGCATATAACAATTTCTAATACCAAAAAAAATAATATTGAAATTTTAACTCCATTATTTAACTATAATAATTTATTTTATAAATAAATATAAATTTTTAGAAATGTTAGTTATTAATATTATTTATGTATGTATAATTACTATTTCTCTATTAAATATTACTAATTTAAGGGAAAAAAAAAATTTTTTTTAAAATTTCAATTTTATTTATTCAACAATGTCTGATTGTTTTTTTGTTTATTGAATTCAAATTTAGAAAAAAAATTAACTCACCAAAATCTCGTTCCGATGACCGCAGGCCTGTTGTCATAATAATCTGAGAAAAGTTTCCCATATTCTTTTTCAAATTTTTGAATTCAATTTCATTATTTTTTGTTTTTTTAAATGGTTGTCGTTAGAAATTTATGGAGGTTTTAAGTAAATATATTATTTATATAAGAAAAGTGTTAAGGTATTTTGCAAAGGTAAGTATGTTTATATATGTGAAAATGACATGAGCAAAATAAGGTATGAACTGTAAGTTTAAGTATGTTTATATATGAGTATATTTTAGAATAAGGATTCAAAGTTATTCATTATTTTAAATAACTGTTAAAATCAGTACGCGGTTTTTGTCGAAATAGTTTTCCATTTTCCCCCCTTCAAATTAACCGAAATTTTAGGAGAAAATTTATATTCTCGTTCTACGTATGTTCTTCTCTGAATATTCCGTTTTGGCAAATCCGAGTGCCAAAACAACAAGTTGTAAGATGCCGTCCCAATAAGCAGACTAAATATATATATTCTCGCCGAAGTTGTCAGCAATTAAACCAATATTTCTCCCAAGACTCAAATAAAATAAATTCAGTTGCAAAAAGTCTGGTTGAGTTTTTTTTTCTTTTCTTCCTTCAAAAAACAATTGAGCTATATCTAGATCAAATAAATTCAAATTTGCAGAGCTCTTTGTACAATCAATTATTGCAATCTGCAAACTAATTAAAATTAAGTTTAGACAAATCTAATTTGGTGAATATAAGTTCAGATATATTACCTTCTATAGCACGCTCTTGATGCTTATCCAACGAAATTTTATCTTAGGCGAAAAATATTTGGAAATCACAATTTTTATGAGAAAAATATTTTAGTAAATTTTCAATCAAATTTTTGTTTTAAAATGAAAAATTTATTGAGAAATTTTTACATTTAAATCAAAGTTAATTTGAACAATTTGATTTAAAAAACAAAAATTTTAACTAATGGAAATAAATATAAGTGCAAGTCCTCACACAGGTGGGAGATAAACTACACCAAGCCACATTTTGAAAGCTTTACAAAATACCGCAAATGCGCGAGTATTTTTTACGACTCTAATGTTTATTATTTATGTCGATAAACGTTAACTTATTTAATTGGACTTGGTGTTCTATACCTCCCATGTTGGTATTGATACTGTTCAGTCCCTTGCCACAACAGCATGCACCAAGTCCAACAACAAAAGATCTGCTATTTCCGAAAAATAACACAAGGCTTCCACAAATTTTTTTACCTAACTTTTCTCTTCAAAATGGGTTATACAAAATCTTACAAGTAAGAACTGAAGGCGCATCTGTATGTTTAAATAAAAACATATTTAACAAAAGACTTCACATTACACTTTACAAAAAAGGACTTTTGATGTTCTATGCCTCTAAGCATATTCGCCTTATTGTCTACAAAATGAGTGGTAAACGGCACTACGTACATTTGATTCCCTTTGCATCTAAGCATGTTGGACTTGGTGTTATTTTTAACTTTTCTATCTCGAAAACTACGTTAGATACGACTTATGGAAAATCACACATCGATAGAGGAAAGTTTCAATTCCAACAGTATAAAAGACGTATTTTGAAAACATGAGAGTTGTGGTAGTTGATCTCCCACCAACAGAACTTTTGTTAAATTTTTAAGCACTGTTTGCCTAATTTTAATAAATTTATTAAACTTTCGAAATATACTAAAGTTCAATGATTAATTTTCCTGGTGGGCTAAAGTGCGTTGCAAAACTAGTTCTATCTCATATGGGTCGAAGCAAAACTAGTTTTTTTCGGAAAGTCGTAGCAAAACTCGGTCGTTACAAAATTAAATCTATTATTTTTATATATTTGAGTTGGTTTCAATTTGTATACTATTGAGTTATTAATCAAGAATGGCATAATACTTCAAAATCACAAAACTTCAACTAATTTGGTCCATTTAATCCGGCGCTATATGTTTTTTGCATTTTCCCGTAATTCGAATAAAGTGTAAGGAACGAGTTTTGTATCTCACCTACTCATATACATTAGGTGTCCCAAATTTTTTTTTTTATTTTAACTAGTACTCAAGCATAATTAA